>CM077007.1:145523671-146773671 GCA_039090855.1 Macrothele yani | reverse complement strand
TCTTAAGGTGGCCACAGACACACACTTTTGAATGTCACGTTTGATTATCATGCCAGCAAATGGGGAGTTTTGTGCCTGGGGCGGAACGTAGCTTGGACTGAAAAGGATTTCAAGCAGCCGTTGAAGTGGTTCACTCCATACTGCATGCCGCCCCAGGCCCAAAACTCCCCATTTGTCGGCGTGACACTCAAACGTGTCATTCAAAAGTGCGTGTCTGAGGCCACCTTTGGATATATTGTAGCTATATAAAGCGGATTAACCCTTTGAACAGGCGATGTACCTGAACCAAATGTTGTCCAAAATCTTCTGCGTTCCCCAAAGCGAAATGTTCATACAGCAACCGGGTTTTATGAAAGATGCGGTGAAACAATTCCTTTCATCTCAACAGTATCGACCGTAAAACCTTTAAAGGTGATAAGCGCTCCCTTCTAGTCCTTTATTCTATTTCTATGATCCAAAGCGTGATGAGTAATGGCTAGTCCAAGTACCTGACATGGACGTCTGCAAACTAGGTAGGAACAAGTGACTCAAACATCTCTCCTTTCTTAAGCTGGCCACGGACACGCACTTTTGAATGTAACGTTTGAGTATTACATCAGCAAATGGGGAGTTTTGTGCCTGGGGCGGCATATAGCGTGGAGTGAACGAGGAGTGAAGCTCTTCAATGCCTGCTTGAAATCCTCTTCACTCCACGCTACATGCCGCCTCAGGCACAAAACTCCCCCATTTGTTGGTGTGACACTCAAACGTGACATCCAAAAATGCGTGTCTGTGGCCACCTTTAGGTTCGTCGTCACCGACATAGCCGTTTTATCAAGCAATCAGTAAGAAAGGATTAGTATCAATCAGCCTTTTAAATAATCACTTTTAATAAGAAAGCTAAGGGGAAATCAACGCTTTCTAATGCGCAAGTCCACTAGTTCTTGCCGCGTTCTGGTCACTTCTTAGAAAGTGAATATATTCGTACGAGCTGATTTTAGCCCATTTTATTAAGAGTTAATTTGTTTTCTGCTAGTGAAGTGGTAAAATAAAAAAAAAGTCCTGATTTCATAATTTCTTATTCGCTAATTTTTAACGCATTTTTAGGAAAAGAAATTACTTCATTGTGTTATATTCAGCATCAGAAGATCTACGAATGCTGAGGTCTAAAACGCTGAAAATGGTTTTCCTAATGTGATACTTGTGATACACTAGAAACGTAAATTTTTTTATCTCCCTTTCATTCCTGCACAGTTTAAAATAAAATAATCTAGCATATCAAAATCAGGAAAACACTTCCCGTGGAAGGGTCAGACTTTGGTGTGCTTCTAACAGCAACGAGGAGTTGTTGAAAAGATCGTGTTCTTCTGCCTGCGAACGAAAGAAATATTTGGAATGGAGCTGGTCAATAACATTACTCAATGGAGAAGAATACTGAAAGCTTACCATAGCAAATTTCGTTTATTTATTTATTTCATTTTTTCAATTTCATCGGGAGTGGTGTATGTGCATTCATGTGAAGTGGCACATTTGCTACTGGAGTTATGAATTACAGAATTAGAGGTGGTGGAGACTGTTTTATGAGTCGGTGGCAACAGAGCGGTGGAATTGTTTCATTTAAATCACAGTGCATGTGACGTTTCTCGTATTTGGTGAACATTGATTCGGTACAGGAATCAGTGCAGATGGTTTCTTTCTCAGGTACCCCTTAAGATACAGAAGCGAAGCCGAACAAACGAAGAACAACATTACTTTGGTATGATAGTAAATGAAAAAAGCAGGAGGATGTGGAAAAACTAAAATTCACCGTGTAGTCACCAATACGAAAGAAACGCCAAACTACAGCGGAAAAACTGGAGGAGATAAAAATGAAAAGGAAACGGAAGGAGAGGAAGGAAAATAAAAATGAAATAGGGAAGCATTCAAAATTAACCTATTTCTTTCTTATACCATCGAATTGTTTTATAATAAGTATGAGCATGTCACGTCAGGGGCAAACTAGACTAGAAACATCTTTGTACAAAAATTTCGCGAATATAAGCACGCTTCAGAATATATCAAGGTGTCTCTCTACGCAAAGCAAAACAAGAAAAGAAGCTCAATGTTTGTTCTCGTCATTGTGATACTTTTTAGTTCTTTTAAAAACATTGAAATTAACCCAGGGCCGGATTAAGGCCTCAGTGGGCCCCTAGGCTAAGGCATATGTGTGGGCCCCAAAGCTAAGACAACTGAGCGGGCCCTAAAAGAAGAACTTCTGACGGGGAATCATTATGAAGTCCGTTAAAACACGAAACTGTAGCAATATGCTTGTCATAATGAATAAGTAAGGCATTCTTCAAACTGAAAAATTATCTGCAGAGTTACTGTATTTTTCATTGCTCTCATAACAACACGATTTAAAAGCTTAAGATTCCTATATTTTGTTATGGATATTCTAATGATTTATCATTGTATACTTTTCTCATTTCATGCAATGTGATGACAGGGGGTGACTTCAATCCCCCTATTAACGTCTCCAAGTGCAAATTGGGTGGTGTGGGTGGATGGTAGTAGTGAAAAAATTGAAACTGTCTCGCCGACCTCGCTGTACAAAGTGATATGAAACCTTTTACCCTTGGTGTGTCACTGCTTTGGAATTTGTCCCTCTTTCTTCCATACGAGACAAAAGTAAAACTATTTTATAAACCTCTCTCTGTCTCTTTCTATCTATCTTTCTATCTATTATTTGCCTAGCAATGCCTCCTGGGCCCTTGGTCATGGTGGACCCCAAGGCTATAGCCCCTATAGACCCTCCCCTCTCTTAATCCGGCCCTGCAATAACCTGAGTTCCCCTCCATTACGTTGGAAACGTGACATTTGATTAAAAAAAAGAATGATTTGCGGATACGATTTTGGGAAACCGAAACAATTTTACTCCCAACCTCAGGAGACCGTGGAACCCGTATTTTCTGTAATAGGCTATTGCCAATAGTTATTCAAGTCGTTAAATGTAAACAAAAGAAACCGAAGATTTTTTTCATCTGGATCCCTAAGATATAAGAAACCGCATGGAATCGGAGTACTATCTGAAACCCTGCGACGCTTTTAAATTGTATACAAAGAACAAAAGAAAAAGAAAAGGAAAAGGAATACCGAATTCTCAGATGTCATGAGCATATCTTTTAAATCTTTTCCGACATAAAATATTTTTTTTAAAGAGGGTATATCCGAAAGAAGGAAACCAATTAATAATAAAACTATTTGCTCCCCTAGCAGAAAAACTGCACATTAAAATATATATTATGTCTAATGTGCTACACAGTGAACAGAACCAGTTACAAAAATATTTTTTCATCAGGATCCCTAGAATCTGTGAAACACTTACGATTAGCAAAAGCTACTACTGACTATTTGAAACAGATATGTGCGTTGTGACAAATCACTAGCACAGAAGATTCCTCTTAACAGAAGACATCCGAAACAAAAAAGAATATTTCAGATCGAACAATTAGAGGCAGAGATATGGAAGAAAATGTGTACCGAAAATTTACGCTACCTAGAGGAAAACCCGTGTTTCTTGAAGAATTTTTTTTTTTCAATCACATTTTTAGAAGCGGAGATTATCTTGCGAATGGAAATAACACTGGTACTTTCTAGCGCTGTGCATTATTAAAAAGTAAAAAATGTGCACAAAATATTCCTTAGCGGTAGTTACGTGATGAAAAAATAATTTTTCAAACACGCTTTTTTGAAGCAGGAATAGCAGGACGACAGTTGTACATACGCGGCCCTAACTGGAAAACAGAGCATTATTTAAAGTGGATAATGCTTGTAACCTTTACCATAGCAAATGAGATATGGTAAAAAAAAATCAGTCGGATTTTTAAAAGTGGGGACACAGTTGCAAACAGAAATACCGCTTACGCCACCTAGGGGGCAAAACTGTGCATTGTGGAAAACTGAAAAACATAAAGAAAATGTTCCCCAAAATGAATGGTACTAAATGTAAAAGAAAATTTCAAATTGCACTTTCAGGAGATACCCCAGAAAAATGAAACATACTTTTGCTCCCCCTAGAGGGAAGAGTAAGTATTACTTTTTAATCCGGAGGTCTAACGACCACCATGAGAGCGACCCTTGAGAATGTAGGTAGTCACCCGTCCCAAATTCAGGGACACTGCTTCTGGAGAGGTGGGGGGTGTATTAGGGCTGCTGTGGGACAATGCCTCATCGGTAGGGATCAAGCCCGGGCCCAGCACGGACGGCTAGCCAGTTAAGAAGTTAGTAAAATCATGCAATGCATTGATTATGATACGCTTTCCAACATACCAGAAATCATTACTCCAATTACACATGTGTTACTCAAGTTATGAGGATAATGGCTGTAGAATAAATCTCGCTCCTATGACCTGACCTTTGACCCGATTTCGATGATATTCAACAGAACCGGTAAAGTATACTTCCGGAACAACATGATAAAGTTTTGTCTCAATCGAAGCATTTTTACGTAAGTTATAACGCATAAGGGCGATGGAATGGATCCCGATCCTATGCCCTGACCTTTGACCCCATTTTGCCCATTTTCAATAGGGTTCGTCCCAAGGTGATCCCTACGACATGCTAAAATTTCATCGAAATCGAACCATATTTACGCATGTTATGACGCGTAAGGGCAATGGAATGCATCCCACTCCTATGTCCTGACTTTTGACCCCACTTCACCCATTTGCAATAGGGTTCGTCCCCAGGTGGTCCTTTACCACATACTAAAATTTCATCGAAATAGAACCATTTTTACGCGAGTTATCGTGCGGACGGACAGACGGAAAAAGCTGAAGCATATACGCTTCTTCAACCTACGGTTGGAAAGCGTAAAAACCAGCGGCTCAAATGGAATTAATAAGTGCAGAGATATGTTGTCCACAGACTGACAGAGGAACGAATATGATGATTTTTTTTGTATTGTACGTTCATAAATGCGTGACATAAACTTTTTTATGAAGACTAAGTCACTGTGGGACATTCTAACCATTATTGATCGTTTCTCTTACATTCATTATGGGCGCCCTCTAGTCTAAGGCACTAGCTAGACGACAGAGACAAATATGTCGTGCTTGCTATTTCGATCTCTCCTTTCTCTGCCTATTCACATACACGGTTTTGTGCATTTTTCCTCTAGCAAGCTTTCTAATAACATGCACCTACCTCCTGTAAGACCCGTTTGTGTGTTCTGTGTATTCCTAAGCATATAACAAAATTATTCCAGGCTGTTGGTAGCCTTCTGGTTAGAGCAGCTGACTATCAACATGATGGTTGCTAGTCCGTGACCCGCTGCTGCTTTAGAGAGCTCCAAACACCCACCGTGCCTCGGAGAGCGCCTTAAGCCGACCTACATGTGGGAGGCCTTCCACCAAATATAAGGCCATCGCCTCCTTTCGTCTCCTTCGCCGGATGAGCTCCACCCACCTCGCGACTCCTGTGTCAGGGCGTTCTAGCTCGTCTTCCGTCACTTCTTTTCTCACAGCTGACAGAAACGTTCTTTCAGATTACGAATGTCTGGTGCAAAGGTAACCTTGAGATCAATCTTCATGAGAAAATGAGGCGTGTTGGAGTTGTTCTATTGCCTAACACTTTGTCCAGCAACAAGCAACATATCCACCCGTTCGGGGATTGAATTTTTTCATATGGATGAGGATGCCTGTAGCTCTAGTATTTTCCCCAATCTAGGTGTTTCCTTTCATGTCCTTCGTGTTCACCCCAATAACGCATGTCTCCATGCAGTTCTGAGTCGTTTTTGTCTGTATTTCTAGGTCAGGGCCCAAACACCTGACAATTGCAACGACACACTGGTGAAATATTTTCCTTTTAAGACCCAGTGGGCCTTCCCGGTGACGCAGTGGTAAACGCGCTGGCTTCTGACCGTTCGTCCGAATGTGTCCGGGTCCGAGTCCCGGATGAACAATAGGTGTTGCTTTTGTCTTACGACACTGATTCTTTCCCCTCCCAGGAATCAGTAGCTTCAAAATTAAACGCGGGAGACTGTCCATAGAGTCACTCACGGTGGTTGACCCCCCCCCCCCCCTCCAACCTCCAAGACTCAATAATTGGTTTTCCTGGTTTTTACATTGTTTCTTCCAAATGATATTACAGTTAAGTCTCTTGTGTCTGTTAATATCCTCCCTGACATCAACTTACACCAGTATCCTTCTGCAGTAATTTTTCATTTCCAATTCAGCTTCACACAAAATTCCAGTTTTTCTTTTCTTGTGATAGTGTAAAACGTGAGTTCTTGTTCTGTCAACACTTATCTTTAATATCATTTTTTTAATTCTTTCTATGAGGGTTGAACAAAACTTAGGTTTACAAGGCTCATTATTCCATGGGTTCAACAATAGCAAGTGCAAAAACCCGTGCATATACAGTAAAAAACACTGTGCATCCTGAGTACGCATGCGCACATTACAGATCTCTTTCAAAATGGCAATTAGAATGGAACGTCACGTCGGACTCTAGAAGAGGTCCGACGTGTTGTTCGATTGTTGTGAGTAAAGAACGTTTCGCACTGCTCGTTTCCATCAACAGAATCTATGGAAAACACGTAATGTCGTGCCAGCCTGCTGCTGAATGATGTCGAAAGTTTGTCGCTGATAAATATAGTGTAACAGATAGCAATCGTACTTGGCGTCTAAAGAGCTCCTCAAACTTAAATTAATACAACAAGAATTGAAGAAATTAAATTTCACACTTAGCGATATTTACCTCTTTCCACTTTTGAATCATCACCTGAGAAGATGTCACTTCCCCACTCGTGAAGAAGATAAAATTTCTGTCAAAATATGGTTCCAACAATAGGAACAAGAAATCTATGTTTAATGAAATACTCACAACTTGTAAAGACAACGTGTCAAAAATTTCGGACTCGAACCCGACCCGGACAAATCTGCTTTGAACTATAAATTCGAATATATCGTCATCAACATAATTTTCAATCGTTATCAATCCACTGCTGGATGAAGGCCTCTCCAAGCTTCTTCAACAAGGGACTGTCTTGGGCAAGTCTCCTTCATCCACTCATCTTCCACGTGGTCTTCTTCTGGGTCTTTTTCTGTCTCTTGGAATCCAGTCTAAAATATCGGTTGCTCATCGATGGTCCGTTCTCCTGGCAATATTTCCAGCCCATTGCCATTTCAGGGATTTTTAAAAACTTTTCTTTTAAGACATAAAGGCATATTGCTCTTAAAAATTATATTTTTTCTTCCAAAAGCTCTCCAACCAAGTTTTATACGTCGATTAATTTCTTCATCAATGTGACTCTCGCTTGATATCTGCTGCCAAAGTTAAATGTAGAAATTGGTTATCTCCTTCTTTTCCTCATTCAACTGATAAATCTTCATTCCTTTTAAAAGCATTGTACTTCAGTTTTGACTCTTGCAAGTTTATTTTTAATCCCATTTCTTTACCTTTCTCAGCCAGTTTCTGGATAATATTATTGCAGCTATGAAGTATTCTTTCAAATACTTCTGAAGGGTTCTTTAAAATATTTGTTTTCTTTCCAAAAATAAAACGGAAGTAAAACCGGGTTGAAATCGGGTTAGGAACACCTTGACTCGACCGGTTTGACCCGCAAGAAATTGTCGACCCACTGACCCATGACTTTTTTTGCATCTCTGCTACTTGAATGTTTTTGGTAACAATGTTGAAAAACAGCGAACGAATGGAAATTTATTTTGTGCATCATTTTGAAAGTAATTATTAATATAAACACGGTTTGAAAGGCATGCTGTGACCTTACTTTTGGACGGTGATAAATCTGGGCTGTAAGGAGGGTGTGGAATGTGTGAATTTCAGATTTGACACTGTTTCCATTTTTTGTCGACTGCAATGTGGGCTTGCGTTGTCGTGATGCAAAAGAAAAATCCTGCTTTCAGGCCTGACTCTGCGGATGCGTTGCTTGAGTGTATTATCGCTCGGGTTCCTAATTGGGTTCACCCGGCGTAATATTGGAAGCCAAGGGGGTGTTGAGTGGATTGTGATTCTGAGATTCCCTGATTTAGGGCTGACGCAGCTTCAGGATCCACTGACGGGGCGTTATGATTAACACAGCAGATTTTCCTTTGGGAGTCAAAGGGTCCGCTGTGTGCCGCAATGTTTTCGTGAACGTCTAGTTTAAAATAAAAAGCATAAGTGAACGGATTTTCTAAGTCCCTGCCATAAAATATGCAAATTCTCAAAAAATCCAGGGCTGAGCACAAAATTTGTAACCAACGAAATACTCATGATAGAACGTAGACAAATTAACAAACAAAACAATTTATTAGTTAAGTTTTGCATAAATAAAGATACACTCACGATACTAGCAAAAAATAATTTCGACTTTCTGACAGGAACCGGTACTCAATTAACTACTCGCTTACGAGAACCTTAACTAACGGAAAACTTTCGTATGGACTGATCCGATAAACATTTTATGTGGGGACACCAAAAGAAAGAATAGGATGGATTTCCTACCTTAACATCCGAATCTGGCCTGGCGATCCCATGGCGGCTGTACCTTCATCCAGGGTATGACGTCCTGGCGGTTACATATAAATGAAAAGTTCTTTGAACGATGTGGGCTATGCCTCTATGTAGTCGCATCTTAAAGTCTCTGGGTTCGCGCCGCTGACCACTCCTGACCCGGGAGAATTCTCGTCCGGTGGGTCTTATCTTCTATCCGCAGCTTGGAAAATTTGTATGCCGCTTACGGTAGCTTCAGTTCTGCCGTAATATTTGGCAGCTCCTAGGTGACAGTCATGGAGGAAAGTGCAAGTGATGCACGCCGTGGAAAAAAACAAAAAGTGCAGTGTTCCGTGTTGAACGTAAAAGTAAAGTGACGAAGTTCTTCTCTTCCCTTGGAAAAGTTTTGACGACCCCAAAGAAGACCCACACTACCTCAAAATATCCCATCATCCAATCACTAGCTGGCGAACGCAAGCCTCCCTGAATTAAATTCCCAAGTATAAATCCTACTGGTCAGAGAATTAACATTTTGTTCATCCATTCTTTAGGGGGTCAAAATTGCTATCCGTTCCCGTGAAAGTTCTGAGAACCGCTCAAGTTGCGTTTGCCGCGTGATACAACCACCGGCCATAAATCTTTACCCAATAAAGCTGTTAGCTCCGGTTCCAAAAATTCTACGGTCTACCCAACACGCATTGTGGATGCTAGACACGGTGTACACTTCTATTGCCCCAATAAAACATACTACAAAGTTAGCTCGCCGATGGATGTCGCCAGCGTTGTCTCCTTACAATGTCGGTCCGTCCATGGTGACGCCAACGCTGTCTAGCTAGTCTTACGCTATGCGACGCCTTGCACTGGGAGATGGGGTCGGAGATGAAAAGAAAAGAATCACCCGAAAGTATATGGCAAAATAAATAAAAAGTAAATAAAACGTACTTTTTCTTTAAAAATTGCATGAATTAATAAAAATGAATAAATAAATAAGTAAATAAATGAATAAATGAATAAATAAATAATCATTAAATAAATAAATAAACTAGGGAATGGATTTTCGACCTAACTGTGCAGCGCTCGAGTCTGAGCGCTGTCACAAGTGCTCGTTAGGTTTCACAATACCTTTCGGAATTAATCGTCGTTCTCTTTTGACTGTCTGCGATGAAGGAACTCTTTTGAATTTCTTTACGCTCGGAGAACATGGGCGACGATATTCCTTGGATTGACTTTCGTTTTCTGGATCATAATGATGAACCCAGGATTTTTCTGCGATGAAAATTTCGATTGGCGCTCAAACTTCTAGTGTCAAAAACTCTATTACTGATCGCTGCTTTATACGTAACTCGGAAGTGGCACTCATGACTAACGAACGCTATTACTCAAGGACGTCAAACGTTGAACTGAAACTAAGCTCGTTTGTGTTGTTTTGGATGGATGAAAATATGAAATTCTCAAAGATTAAATGCGTAGTTAAAAAGCTTACATCAACACCCAAATTATTCGGCACACAGTAAAAAACAAAAATGTTTTTCGCTAGCCTTCGTTCGTGGCAAAAGAATGTGAGCTAAACAATAAAAATAGAACAGAGCACTTCACGCTAGGAATAATAAATTCGTACACAGACCTGAGTTGTATGCAAAAAAAAGGCATTTAATTACGACGTAAATGATGATACGAAGATATCCATTTAGATGCAATACGTTGATACGTAGATGCTCCATCACAGTAACAAAGGACGTTTCTTACAGACGCCAACTGACGCCATGTTTGCTGAAGAAGTTCACTTCAGTCCCGCACACACAATCACTTTGCAGGTGGACAAAAAATACGTTCATAACACCAAGAACGCATTCTAAAAATCATGAAGCATACCAGAGTCTACTGATTAGGAACATCTCACGTAATACAGTTTGTTTCCTTTATTAAAGGAACAGTTCTATTTGGTAAAACACCCACGCAGAACTTCCTGAACATACAACCACGCACAAGCAAAGACGACAGCACACAGAACACAGAAGAAAAGAGTTCTCCTCTCAACCTCGCTTACGTCACAGATCAGGAGAGTGAGAGAGATATGCCCGCATGTGGCGTTTCAAGGCACGTGTAGTTCGGTGAATAACATCTGCGCCGGTATGTGGCAATTCATTTGGAGCGCCGTAAAAATCCCGTCTGACGATCAGCATTTTTTATTCTTTTATCGCTGAGAGGCTGCGATTCCAACAGTTTGCACTACACAGTATCGGCTACCGAACGCATGCGCATACGTTTTTCTTCCCCAACTACTAGCGACGCCACGCGGTAGGATATCTTACTTATCAGTCGACCCTCATAATATGGCAATATTGCTTTATTCCAGGAGCCGATACTGTAATATTTCGTTGCATACTTTTAGAAAAAGCTGGCTGATGTAAACATATTTTTTACCCGTCCTGTATTTAGAAATGGGGATGTTGCTGAATAGCAAGTACATGCTACTCCACCCGGAAATGAACATTTTGCATGAGGAAAGGTTTAGGACTGCAAGGAAATCTCTGTTCCTAATCAAAAGTAAGGGCTTCAGAAATAAGTTTTTTTTTTTTCAAATCTGGCTTTTTAAGAAACCATTGTACGGCACTTTAGGTTTCGCACTTAATAAAAGAAATATATCGAAAGCTTTTACAAGGAGCTTTACTCCTTCGACCCAATACGGCACACCACAAAGTAGGAATTACAGAATAATCACAGCATTAGTTTTTTAGATCAGTTATAAGATTTCCATAGTCCACAAAGTTCTGAGACACTCGTACGACAAAGTAGTTAACTTCAAACTCAATTATTCAACAGAATTTAAAGACAAACATAATAACAACGTTAACCTATCTCACTCATCTCTCTGATTTCTCTGATAGCTCTAACATCCTTATCACTGCACGGTTTTATTTACACTCAAGTTTTCTGAACTGACCAGTGTTGACCAAAAGAATAAACTCTGGGAAATCCTGAAGTGACGTTCAGTAAAGGAAGTATTGCGAGAGGTAACTAAAATTTACATAAGGGAGAGTAAGCCAAAAAACGGAAGATTAAAAAGTTAGTAGTATACATCATAATTGCTAAATGCTGTACCTCACAAAAATGCGCATTTGCGCTAACTAGTGGGAAACTTGTACAGCACAGAAATTTAGGTACGCTTCGTCATCCTCAGGATATCGTCGAAGCAAAAACGATTTTGCAAATATGACTTTTATAGACGCGGAGGTATGTTTACGGATGGACGGACAACGTGATTACTATAAGCGATACTTTTTTTCTGTTTTTTTTTTTTCGTTACCAAAGACGTAAAAACTCTTCAAGTTCGTGCGAGATTAGAACGTTAGACATTTAAACACCTCTGCTCAAACAAATTAATGAGGCACTTCAGCGATCTTAATAGATATTCTGTAATTTCACGTGTTACGTGCTGAAACGGGAGACACCACCTCATAAATTGATTTTTATTGCATCGTGAAAATGAGGCACGCCGGTTTGTTTACATAATATTACTTCCACAACTTCCTGGCAGAGAAATGTCTGAAAGAGAGAGACACTGGGAAGGTTTGCGAATACGAAATGTAACCAATAAGGACGCGCGTGGGAACGGCTGAGAAAAATTGTGATGTATTCCTTGCTGCATCATACATCACTTCTTGGCCCAAGGCCAGAAAGGGGAGAGAAAAATGGAGGAAAGCGTGGGAGAGCTCAGAGGGCGATCAATATACAGGCCTAAGGAAAGGTTGAATCAGGAAGGATGCGCGAAAGAGGGGTGTTGTGATAGTTGCGAATAGACGGCCGGCTGCGGGTGGTCGCATTTCCTGATTTATCCCGAGCAGCACCAAGAACTATGTACAAATATTTTGGAACACTGACAATGCGTTGCATTAACCTCAATCGCTGATGAATGAGGAGGTACAATAATTATTTCATCAATACAGCAGCACTCAGAAGTGTACAAGGATACGTCTCTGGTTTACAATGCACGTGTTTGTAACAGAGGGGTAAAAACTTTCGGAAACATTACCGAAATGAATTAAAGTTCGGAAAGATATTTTTTTAGGCCGCTTAACTTTTCAAAATACTGGATATTCAAACCGTGGTAGCAATTTTTAAACTGCTTATGAAGGCATCTTCAACCCTTTCCCATATGTTGTCATGTGATGGAAAGCCACCCCGGTATGCGAGTAGTCTGAGGCGCGAGCTTCGGATTAGTTGGCCAAGACGGGTCCAGGCTGGAGACTTGCCAACCATAAACTTCTTTCGAAGCGTATCTTTTGTGGCTCACTGTTGTGGAAGAATTATCAAGATACCCCAACTCTAAAAATAACGGTATGACATCGCCATTGCTTTGAGCTTAAACGTCTTTTCAACTTAGAAGTTCACGAAATACAGCACCGTTTGTATATAGGCAATAATTTGTTAATAAAATTTTACTGGACTTTAGTGTTAATATCGCTAGTAAGCAGATATCAAGTGAGGGTCACATTGATCAAGAAATTAATCGGCGTACAAAACTTGCCTGGAGAGCTTTTGGAAGAAACAGCATAATTTTCAAGAGCAATATGCCATTATGTCTTAAAAGAAAAGTGTTTGATCAGTGCATCCTTCCAGTGCTTACGTATGGTGCAGAGACGTGGACCTTAACTAAAAGAGACATACAAAGGCTGCAGACAACTCAAAGAGGCATGGAGAGGTGCATGCTTGGTATAACCAGAAGAGATAAGAAGAGGAACTCGTGGATCCGAAAAATGACGAGAGTGGAAGACATCATGATCAGAGTTAAATCCCTGAAATGGCAATGGGCTGGACATACTGCCAGAAGGACAGACCATAGATGGACAGCCGAAATTTTAGATTGGATTCCAAGGGACAGGAAAAGACCCAGAAAAAGACCACATGGGAGATGGGTCGATGAAATTCGAAAGTATGCGGGAGTGACATGGACGAGACTGGCACAAGACAGACCGTTGTGGAGGAAACTTGGGGAGACCTTCGTCCAGCAGTGGATTGATAATGGTTGACAATGATGATGATGATGATGATCGCTAATAAAATTTAATGAAAAGCTTTACATAAAAAAGAATGCTTGCTACTAACTTTTTTTCTTTGAAATCATCAAAGTGGTAAACAATTGTCTTTTTTCAGTCGCCCGTCCCTAATTTAGGGCCAGAGGTTACTGGAAAAGGAAAGAGCCAGTGTCGTAAGACAAACACAACAGCTATGTCTCACCGGGATTCGAACCCAGACCCACCTGAAATGAATGGTAAGAACACTGTATCACCGGGACGGCAATGGACTTATAACATATCCTGTCACCTCTAATATTTCATTTTTCCCTTTTAAAGCACTTTCCAATCAGGGGATCCTCTCCCGAACCGATTTATTTTATTTTTAGAGTTGTACAACTAGATGTGAGACTAAACCTCCAGAAAATATCGTTATCAGTAGACTGCTTGCAAAACAACTGTTACCATTAATTAAAAACTTTACCACTTTTTAAAAAATAGTCGTTTTCTTTTTATTTCGTCTGCAAAGAGTTTTTTAAAGATATGAGCTTTTAAAATATTTCTTTTTTTATTGGAGGTTTAACGACCACCGTGAGCAACTCAATGGGCTATAAGCAGTCGCCCGTCCCTAATTTAGGGTCACAGGTTCCAGGGAAGGGAAAGAGCCAGTGCCGTAAGACAAACACAACATCCATGCCTCGCCGGGATTCGAACCCGGACCCCTTCCAGACGAATGATCAGAAGCCACTGCGCCACCGGGGCGGCTTAAAATACTTCCAAATGTTTCATGGTAAAATATCATATTTTACCTAGCTTTGCATGGCAAATACATCACCACATTTTTCTACTTTGCATGAGAAAATTAATTAAAAATTTTCTGCTTTATATGGCAAAAGAAACATTTTTCTCGACTTCGCATGAAAAAAAAAATGAATTTTTCTCTCGACTTTGCATAGCAAGAACACACTTGTTTTTAGTTTTGCATACACGTTATACATGGCAAAAGTACCACGTTTTGTTTTAGGTTTGTATGGCAAAAACATCGATTTTTTTCCGATTTTGCATGGCAAAAAGAGCGCAACTTTTCTCGGCTTCGCATACACGAATAAATAGATAAATATATATATATATATATATATATATATATATATATATATATATATCATCATCATCATCATTGTCAACCATTATCAATCCACTGCTGGACGAAGGTCTCCCCAAGTTTCCTCCACAACGGTCTGTCTTGTGCCAGTCTCCTCCAGGTCACTCCCGCATACTTTCGAATTTCATCCACCCATCTTCCATGTGGTCTTCTTCTGGGTCTTTTCCTGTCCCTTGGAATCCAATATGAACTTCCATTGTGCATGGCTTTTATCGATTATGAAAAAGCCTTTGATTCGGTGAAACCATCAGCAGTTGCAATGGCTCTGAAATCCTGCGGTATTGAAGATGCATACATTAATATTATTAATAACATCTATGAAAATGCAAGTGCAAAGATTCTGCTATTTGGTAATACAACACACATAAAAATTGGGAAAGGAATGAGACAAGGTGACACCATATCTCCGAAGCTCTTTAATGCTACATTGGAAAATGTCTTTCAATCACTGAACTGGGAAAACAAAGGGATAAAGATTAATGGAGATTATCTAACCCACCTTCGTTTTGCTGATGACATAGTCATTTTTGCAACTACCCCATCGGAGCTACAGAGTATGATGCAGGAACTTGCTGACAAAAGTAAAGAAGTGGGATTAAAAATGAACTTTCAGAAGACAAAAGTGATGTTCAATGCTTTTACAAGAAATGAAGATTTATCGATTGATGGAGAAAAGCTGGAGATAACAGACACGTACGTTTATCTTGGACAGCAGATATCAAGTGAGGGTCACATTAGTGAAGAAATTAATCGGCGTACAAAACTTGCCTGGAGAGCTTTTGGAAGAAACAGCATAATTTTCAAGAGCAATATGCCATTATGTCTTAAAAGAAAAGTGTTTGATCAATGCATCCTTCCAGTTCTTACGTATGGTGCAGAGACGTGGACCTTAGCTAAAAGAGACATACAAAGGCTGCAGACAACTCAAAGAAGCATGGAGAGGTGCATGCTTGGTGTAACCAGGAGAGATAAGAAGAGGAACACGTGGATCCGAAAAATGACAAGAGTGGAAGACATCATGATCAGAGTTAAATCCCTGAAATGGCAATGGGCTGGACATACTGCCAGAAGAACAGACCATCGATGGACAGCCGAAATTTTAGATTGGATTCCAATTTTAGATATATATATATATATATATATATATATAATTTCTGTCTTCTTTTTGCATGAAGCTCTTGCATCGTTATTAGTCCCATTTATTTTTGAAAACATGTGATTTATTTACAGAAATTACTTGCAATGTGCTTCGCCAGTTTTGGTAACTTTGGCAAATTAAAATTTGCACTTCTTTCTCAAAATGTTCTGGGGATATTAGTTGCTCACTTTCAAATATAGAGTCGAGCTTGCACCTACATTACAAGAGAAGAATTTCGTTCACATTGTTGAAGATTCGCTGGAGGCTATTTGATCATTACTGCGACTGACAGCAACGACTTCCTGATACACTCGGTCCGTTTAATGTAGTACCCACTGAACGAAGTCCGAAGATGCGGAAAAATCTCAACGTTTTTCTCGCTTCTTCGGATTTGGACAGTGGATACTATAAGGGACACCCAAATGAAACTGAGTCTGTCGGTTTTTTGCCGTAAGTGTTTATAGGTTGGAATATATGAACATACAGGAAGTAAGAGTGATACATGGGCTACATACCCGCTACACATAGGCGCCTTGTCGGCTCAAGGAAGTTTCCCAGCACGGCATGAGATTGTGGATACCCTGAGCGAAAACCTCCCGTGGTTGTCTTCAACGGCGTCCCGGACCTCAGCGTCGATAGCGTAACGGCGGCCCTTGAGAGCTTTTTTTAGTGGCCCGAAGATGTGGTAGTCGTAGGGCGACAGATCGGGGTTACATGGAATATGGTCGAGGACCTTCCAGCGGAAGCTCCGCCGTAAATCTTGGCACACTATCGTCACATGCGGACGTGCGTTGTCGTGCAGCAGAATAATCCCATTTGACAACATACCAGGTCGCTTACGCTTGATGGCCATTTTGAGGTTGCGTAACGTATTGCAGTATGTGGTTGTCTTGACCGTACTGCCTGCGTCCAGCCATTCCAACAGCAATGGGCCATTCTCATCGAAAAAAATCGTGAGCAACACTTTTCCAACTCTTAAGGAGGACTGAGCTTTTCTAGCGTGTGGAGAGTTGGGATGCCGACATTCCATACTTATCCGTTTTGCGGCCGGATCGAAGTGGTGGCACCAAGTTTCATGTGCGGCCACAATCTTGGAAAGAAACTCTCCCCTCTGCGTGATATCGATGCAGATGTTCCAGGCAACACCCATTCGCCGAGTCTTCTGATCCTCCTGGAGATGCTTGGTAACCCATTGTGCGCAAACCTTGCTGTATCCCAATCGGCGATGGGGAATGGTGTTAACAGTTCTCTGTTGCCACAAGCTCGCGGGTGGTGATTCGGCGATTCTTCTTCACAAGGTTTTCCACGGCAGCAATCGATTCCATGGTGATGACCACGTGTGCTTGCCCAGGTCTCGGCAAATTCTTCGTGCCCACACGTCCTTTACGAAATACACTACACCAGCGGAACACTGTACACCGTGACTAACACTCATTCCCATAAGCATCCTTCATACGACAATAAATCTCGACTCCACTAGTACCTTCTGCCGTTAAAAATTGCATAACCGCCCTCTGGGCCTGTTTGGACTAATCCATGTCACGACCCTACGTAGTCAACTTGTCGTCACACGTGCAAACAGCACACTGACACGTGCCGTCGATAACAGCGTGCTTCTTGACATGACACGTCATCTACCGGCGCAAATACACGGCTCTGTGTAATTACACAACGACGCTATTGCAAAAGTCTCACTTTCATTTGGGCAACTCTTATACATTTTCAATCTGACTGTGCCTCCCTATATACACTGCTGGCCACCCAAAATGCAACACCAAGAACGAAGCATCCGATTGGCCTGAAATTCGCAGTATGTGTCGCCCGCGAGAGGACATGCAAACGATTAGCATTGCAGGGCATATGCAAATCATGTGCGCCCGGCACGCCACCGAGAAGCACTATAAGAAGGATGCACAGAAGGCAGGGTGTAAGTAGTGGAAGTGTGTTGTGCTGCCGGACCTGTGCGTGGGAAGCTTCCTGATCCTCGTCGTAGAATACGGCAGTCATTCCAGCACGTTTCGGAGTTCGACAGAGGACGAATAGTGGCTTATCGCGACTGCGGTTTATCGTACCGAGACATCGGCGCCCGTGTGGAACGACATCCAGCCACAGTGAGGCGAGTATGGATTCGGTGGGTGCAGGAGGGACAGACGGACGGACGTGAGTGATTGCCGCAGCCTCGGCACACCACCAGACGAGGGGACCGGCATGTTGTGCGGCGGGCATTGACGGCTCGCACCAACACATCACGAACGCTAGCGCAGGAATTAGGGTGTGTTGCGCAACAACCTGTGTCAGCACGTACCGTTCGACGTCGTCTGTGGGAGCGGGGACTGGTCGCACAGCGCCCGTTGCTCCGATTACCATTGACGTTACACCACCGGCGAGTGTGGTGGCAGTGGGCCGTTGAACGCCGCACCTGGACTGCGCAATGGCACGACATTGTCTTCTCCGACGAATCCCGCTTCTGCCTGCAACACCACGATGGTCGGATCCGCGTGTGGCGGCACCGCGGCGCGAGACTGTATGACGCCTGCATTATGCATCGCCATACCGGTCCGTCGTCTAGCGTTATGGTTTGGGGCGCAATTGGATATGACACCCGCACCCTCTGGTACGCATCACCGGTACACTCAATAGCCACCGCTACATCTCCGACGTTTTGGAGCCTGTAGTCCTCCCTTACCTGCAGGACCTGCCAGTGGCCACATTTCAACAGGACAATGCGCGCCCGCACGTGGCACGCATCGTGCAGCAATTCTTCACGGCCCACCAGGTGTCACTACTGCCGTGGCCCGCCTGTTCTCCCGATATGTCGCCCATCGAACACGTCTGGTCGCTGATCAGCAACCGAGTGGCTCGGTAAGCACCACTCGCGGCTACGCCTGATGAACTGTGGCATCCAAAGCCTCTTTCGTTCGATGCCGCGGCGTGTAGCTGGCGTTATTGCCAGCCATGGGGGCCACATGAACTATTGATGTCTGCGTGTCCCGCAAGTCGCACGAGCCTGTGAGCTCAATCGTTTCATCTTTGTATCTGTTGTTATATGTGTCCAGTAAATCTGGCTTTGC
Source organism: Macrothele yani (assembly GCA_039090855.1). NCBI lineage: Eukaryota > Metazoa > Arthropoda > Arachnida > Araneae > Macrothelidae > Macrothele > Macrothele yani. Next base: position 146,754,831 of record CM077007.1, on the reverse strand, counting down.
TATCTCGTGTCCTTCTTGGTGTTGCATTTTGGGTGGCCAGCAGTGTAGATAACATTGGAGAGTGACATTAATTTTGTTTTGTTGAGTAACGTACTGTATACGTTTGAATATATAGTAATCATCATCATCAACAACAACAACAACCATTATCAATCCACGCTGGCTGAAGGTCTCCTCAAATTTCTTCCACAACTGTCTGTCTTGGGCCTGTCTACTCCATGTCACTCTAGCATACTTTCGAAATTCATCCATCCATCTCCCATGAGGTCTTCTTCTGGGTCTTTTCCTGTCCCTCGGAATCCAGTCTAAAAGTTCAGTTGTACATCGGTGGTCCGCTGTTCTGGCAACATGCCCAGTCCATTGCCATTTCAGTGATTTCACTCTGGTCATGATGTCGTTCAGACCTATCATTTTTCTTATCCACAAGTTCCTCTTCTTATCTTTCTTAGTTACACCTAGTATGCATCTCTCTATGCTTTTTTGAGTTGTATGCGGTCTTTGTATGTCTTTTTTAGTTAAGGTCCAGGTCTCTGCTCCATAAGTAAGCACTGGCATGATGCTTTGATTAAACACTTTTCTTTTGAGACATAATGGCATACTGCTCTTAAAAATTGTAATGTTTCTTCCAAAAGCTCTCCATCCAAGTTTTATACGCCGATTAATTTCTTCATCAATGTGACCCTCGCTTGATATATACTGCCCAAGATAAATGTAGGAATCGGTTGTCTCAAGCTTTTCTCCATCAATCGATAAATCTTCGTTTCTTGTAAAAACATTGTACATCACTTTTGTCTTCTGAAAGTTCATTTTTAATCCCACTTCTTTACTCTTGTCAGCAAGTTCTTGGATCATACTCTGCAGCTCTGAAAGGGTGGTTACAAAGATGACTACGTCATCAACAAAACGAAGGTGAGTTAAGTAATCTCCATTAATCTTTATCCCTTTGTTTTCCTGGTTCAATGATTGAAAGACATTTTGCAATGTTGCGTTAAAGAGCTTGGGAGATATGGTGTCACCTTGTCTCACTCCCTTTCCAATTCTTATTTGTGCTGAATCCTCAAATTTCCGAACCTTTGCCCTTGCATTTTCATAGATGTTATTAATAATATTAATGTATGCATCTCCAATACCACAGGATTCCAAAGCCATTGTAACTGCTGATGGTTTCACGGAATCGAAGGCATTTTCATAATCGATAAAAGCCATGCACAATGGAAGTTCATATTCCCTCGCTCTTTCAATTAGTTCTTTCAGTACATGGATATGATCTATAATGCTGTAGCCACTTATGAATCCAGCTTGTTCTCTTGGTTGGGCCATATCCAGTGTTATCTTCAAGCGATGTGAAAGAACCTTAGTGAAGATTTTATAAACCCCTGCTAGGAGGCTGATGGGCCTGTAGTTCCTGAGATCCTCAACGTCACCTTTTTTATGGAGCATGATCATTGTAACATTGTTTCAATCCTCAGGAATTTTCCCTTCATTAAGACATCTGGTGAAAACTTGGGTGAGTGTAGTTTCAAGTTCTCCATTTGCTTCTTGTATAATGTCCACGGTAATTCCATCTTCTCCTGAAGCTCTTCCCAGTTTCATGTTATATAGTAATATACACTATTAAATTAGTTATGTTCATATACGATCAAAAGATAAATGGGGAGCGCAATATTTTGTGGTTTTCCCTGGGCGCAGAAATGCCTAGTTACGCTTCTGACACCCCCTTCTCCCCCGATTTCATTTTGAACATATGCAGGTAGATTCAGGTAGATTCGAACATATACAGGTAGATTAAAATTTTTCAGAGAGAGAAAACTTCTTTTCTTGCATGCGCACGGAATAGAACTGTTAAGAAACTTACTTTTCGGAAATCAAAGATACTGAAACAGCCTAATTTTTTGGTAAAAATAGTGTTGGGAGAACTATCAAAATTTAAACTACTTGTCTGTGTACTTACCTTCAGTTACCTCAGTTAATGCTTTGCAGGAATTCTTTTTAATGCGTGCATGCGATAGCTACATAATCACACAAAACTATGCATCAAGCTGTTGGTATCATTTTTTTCTGAAAAGCCTTGAATTTCTTAGCAGAAATATATCTTACAAGAAAGAGCGTATTTAAAAATTCTTCATTAAAGAAGTTAATTATTTTAAGAAAATATTTTTCTATGAACATTGAAAAATTCTGAGACATTCGCCTTCAGATTGACATCGAATGAAATCCAAATAAAATAATTTGGGTATTTTCTTTTTAAATCTAACTACGAAATATGAAAAAGCATAAGAACAAATGTACCTTAAGAATTTTAATTTTAACCCATCTGTACAAATATTCATTTTTGCCTATGATCTTTGCTGCGTCAGGTTCAAAACTATTCAAAATAATTTTTGCATTTATGGTCATTAACATTTCCAAGAAAAAAACTATTTTGATGAATTCGCTGTTTTGCGATACAGGTAGGTTCAAATTTTTCAGAGAGAGAAAATTTCTTTTCTTGCATGCGCACGAAATAGAACTGTTAAGAAACTGACTTTTCGGAAATCAAAGATATTAAAACAGCCTGATTTTTTGGATGGTAAGTTTTCACGATAATTTTTGCAAACTCTGGACTATTTATTCTTCCCTGTTTTTTTCTTTACAAATAAATCAACTTCGCAGTTCTTGCGAAGTCTTTTGATTTCACATAATATTTTCATTTACTATAAAGGATTAAAACTGTTTTGGGCGGTGAAAAAAAATTTAGTAAAACTCGCCGCATCTCTTTCACGTAATGCGCTTGGAATTCTTTTATCTATACACAATTCTTTTTTCATTTTTTTTAAAGAAAAAAGCCACGATTCTTTTCTCTATCGACTGGTACTACCGACAGATGGCGGTGCACGCAATACGAAAAAGCATGGAGATTAAAATAGCATCGCGTAGCTTGGTAAGTAGAAAGCAATGACGGAAGAAAACGTCCCGGACAGAAAAACAAAAGTCAACTGTATCGATTAAAGGCATCCCCCAGCTGCAACTCCGAAGGAAGAAAAAACAATATCGATGATGGACGACTTGCATTTGGAATGGCACGCTTGTCTCGCTTACAACGGAAGACCTCTTCCAATGGCTGTCTTTGAACTATTTTTAATTTTCGCCTGTTTTACCGAGTTTCAGTAAGAAGTCTTTCCACGGAATAAACAGATGAAATCTGATGCTTTTCCTTATTGAAAAATTTTTACTTTACTTTTAATATTTCGTCCTAGATTAATGAAAACCATTTATCAGTCGCTCTGGAATGGTTTTCCGTATTTTAAATTTAATGATATTATGAGGTTTCTGTTGTGCGCAACGATCAAGGATGATTTAGAATACTAATGGGGGGGGGGATAGATAAATGAGGGTAACTTTATTTTTATCCCTTCCGACAACATTGCTTGCACCCCTAACGACATACATCAATTAAGGAATTAACTATTTTACAACTACCTTTTGAAGTATTGTGAACTTTTTCTTTGAATTTTTTTCCTGTGCTTTTCAAACACAGAAAAATGCTGACTTAAATTAAATAGGGCATCATAGATTCATCTGTTTTGGTCAGAGTTATCAGACATCTCGACGCAGCTTCTCTGCTTACCAAAACACATTTAAGGAGACAGGGAGCCCGAAGGCTGGACTGCATTTTGGGGCCCCGTATTAGTGGCACATCTTGAATTTCACTATGGGTGGATGAATAAAACTACCCAGGAGAAAACATTCCCAATACATGATGAGAAAGCCATAAAAATATCCCCGTCGTAATGAAGTGTGTATCCCATGATGCATGGACGAATCAGTGATAGCAAGGAAATGTAAAAATGCATGGCTAAAAATGGATACCAGTTCAGTTCTGCTTTAACTCCCCAAGGGTTGGGTTCAGCTTGTCGACATTTTATCGAAGTAGTGGGCAAAATAATATGATCCAAATATTATGATTTAAACGAATTCTTGATGTAAAAAAATTTCCCCAATTACCGATGTGTGCAAAAAAACTTCTGTAATGTTTTCGAAAGATTTGAGGATGAACTGGTGGAGGAGGAAGGAGAGGGGGAGCCCGGTGAAGCAGTGGTCTAAGTGCTGGCCTATGGCCACTGGTACGAGAAGGGGTCGGGGTTCGAGTCCCGGTGGGGCATGGATGTTGTGTTTGCCTTATGGCATTGGCTCTCTCCCTTCCCTGAAACAAGTGGCCCTAAATTAGGGAAGAGTGCCTTCCTGAGTTGCTCACGGTCGTCGTTAAACCCTCAACAAAAAAAAAAAACTGTACTGGGGGCCACTATATTTTTTGCGGACTTCTAAAAAACTGGGAAAGAAAATCTTTTCACAAGGCAGTTTGTTATAGTTTTTGCTGTACTATCTGAAAAGAGAAACAAAAAACAAAAAAAAACTGTAGAACTCTGTCACTTCTTTAAGCAACTTGCATAATTCTGGGGGCCCTTGAAAACGCGGGGCCCAGGGCTGCCCACCTTTCTTAAAGGGATCTGCTGTTTACCGTATTAATTAATTTAAAATTATTTTCTGCGAAGACATATTTCACCCGCGTGACCGAGACATTAGAGACGCAAGTTTGTTTGTTTGGAGATTTCGAAACCACCGTGAGCAACTCGATGGACATTCCTAATTTAGGGTCACTGGTTCCACGGAAGGGAAAAAGCCAGTGCCGTAAGACAAAACAAAGTATCCATGCTTCACTGGGATATGAACCTGGACCTTCTCGGAAGAACGGTCGGAAGCCAGTGCTTAAACCGTTGCGCCACCAGGACGGCAGCGACGTAAGTTCCTGGGCTGCTATCCAAAAGTCGGAACCTAGTAGCAGCAGGAGTCAGAAACCGACGCTTCAGGACAACTTGACAACAAGTGACCATTTTCGTTTCATAAACGTAGCTGTATATGCATGTCCTTTTGTTGTTTTTCGGGGGTTTAACGACCATCCTGAGCACCTCTAAGGGCTATAAGCAGGTTCGATTCCCATATGAAGCATGAGTGGTGCGTTTGCCTTACGGCACTAGATATCCCTCCCCCTCCTTGAAGCCAATGAACCCAAATCAGGAACGGGAGACTGCTTATAGCTAGGCTAGCAATTGTTACGCTGCGCGAATTTCCGCGATTTTTAGGGTTTTTCTGTAATTTCGCAAATATCAAATACATCCGCGAATGTCAGATTTTTTTCCTATTTTTGCCGAATTTCTATTATAATTTTTAGATTATTTTTTATTTTAAAAAAATTATTACTGTCCTTCATTAGAATTTACACGAAAAATATACCGCAAAGTAATCCTACTTCAAAGTCTAAACCAGAACTTAAAACCTTGAATTATCCCCACAGATTGTTCGTTACGAAGAGACTCTTATCGAACAAGCTTGACGGGCAATTCCAGGTCACGTGCACTCTGCTGAAGAATGCATGTGGGGTCTTTCGTGATTTCAAACCCCTGCTACTGTGGAATGACTTTGGCGAATTCCCGCACTAGTAAAACTGATGTCGTAAACTCTATTAATAGTTTCAACTGGGAAAAGCAGCTCACAGAAAAGAGTTTTATGAGTTTCGCAGAGCTTAGAAAAAGTTTGCGCTTTCGTGTGAGTAATTAGTTTATACAGTTTCTAGATAACGTTTTTTAATTTTGAGAATGAGCCACGTGAGATGTGAACAAGCATCTACTGATCATATTATAGTGGATTTTTGTAAAAATCACACGAAAAATCCACTGGTATGGTCCCTCAAGAACTTACAAAAAAATATCATAAGGGACACGATCTATTATTTTAAGTATGCTTGAGAATATGAACTGTAGAAGCGCTTGACACAGTTATGGACGTCAAAATGTACGAACATGTTGACAAAATGATTTTCGCCAAGAGGATTGCTAAACATGAAAAGCTTGATGCCATATAGTAGCAGACGCAAAGATGAAACAATTACGCTGCTGTTGTAGATGTTCCACCGGATAAGACTGTGCAAGACCCATCGCCCAAATATCGGGAGATAAGGTGACACTGCTTTCAGAGATTTAGTGACGTAAAGGTAGAGGCAGAGAAGGCAGTCCCTCCTGGTGCCAGTCTAGACGGTGAGGACGCTAAAAAGGTTACAGTGACGTTGATGCTAAAGTTGGAAATGCTCCACGACAAGTATTTCTGTGGTATGGAAATATACCCTTTCACATGTATAGGAAATTTCTTTGCAACTGAATATTCATCACTGTTTAGCACGTCTTTTGTAAAACATGTAGGTGCTTATAATATCACTTTGTCCGCCCGTCCATCGGTCTGCGGACACCATATTTCTGCAACTATTAGTCCAATTTAAAAAATTACTTTCGCGTTGAGGAGCCAGAAATGTGAGAACGACGATTATTTGCTTTCCGGTCCTTTTCTGACGCTTAACTTTCCTGTCCGAGGGCATAAATGCAGATACTATGAAATTCAAAATGCATTATATTCCATATCTTTGCTTCTACATATCCGATAGAAAACAATTCTTTCTTTCTTTCTTTCGATACCACTAACTACGAAGACTAATTTGGGTAGGTTTATTTTTCAAGTAATGCACAGTTTTTTCGTTAGGAGCATATCTCTCTGCATCTAAACTGCGATTTTAAAAATATTTTTCGCGTTCTGCTGCTAAACGTTCTGCATATAGTTTTTGATTTTGACGAAAAACTGTTTTTACACTCTGGACGTAAGTGTATATTTCCGATGTACACGGTCGAGTCACATTATTGTGACCACCAGCTAATATCCAGAGAAACCGCCGTGGCAGCAGCTAGACGGGCTGGAAGTGACTCTGTATGGTGCTGGAAAGTGTTCATAGGTATATGGAGTTATGCTGACTGTAGTGCATCTGACAGCTGCTGGAGGGTGCGTGGTGGAGGATCCATACAACGAGCAACACAATTGAGGTGACCACACAGAAGCTCAATTGAGTTTAAGTCCGGGGAATTAGGGGGCCAGGGAAGTACTTTCAAGTCTTCATCGTGCTCATCTAACCACTCTGGGACATTTCTAGCCGTGTGACACGTCGCGTTGTCGCTCTGGGAGATCCCATCCGCAGCAGGGAAGACAATCAGCATGTGTGGATGTATGTAGTCTGCAAGCAGGGATTCATAACGATTTCGGTCCATAGTGCTTTCAACAGGTATGAGTGGACCCAGAGAATGCCACGAAAATATTCCCTAGACCACAACGCTGCCCCGACTAGCTTGTGTTCTTTCAGCAATGGTTGAAGAGTGTTTGTTATCCGACGTTTCTCGTCTTATACGCCAACGCCCATCCGTTCGATGAAACACAAAATGTGATTCATCGAAGGAGGCAATGCTTTGCCAATCAACGAAGGTCCAATTCCGATAAAGCTGTGCAATAGCCGTGCCTTTTCTGCCGATGCACCTTCGTTAGCATAGGTTCAGTGACCATGCGTCTGTATCGGAACCCCATACACAGCAGGTTTCGCCGAACGGTCGTTTTAGACACACTTCCGGTACTAGTTCATTCGGCCAGTGAGTTGCTCCACTGTAGCGAGCCGATCGGCCCTCACGCACCTTCGCAGTCGACGTTAACTTCTCACATCAATGGCACGTGGTGCTCCGTAGTTTCCGCATCGCTTATTCGCAATGGTGCCATTTCTCCAATCACGATACACTTTAACCACAGCAGCACGCGAACAGTTCACAAACTGCGCTGTTTCAGAAATACTGTCACCTTTGGCCCGAAAGCCGATAATTATCCATTTTTTGCAAATCGCTCCTTTTATTCATGACAGCAACGAGTAGGTATGCTTCCAGAATGCCTACAGCACACCTTATATACCCTCCAAGCTGGCTCATGCCTCCCTTTTATACCCTCCAAGCCTTCTTTCATTGGCTACGCGCTGTTGACGTCAAAAGTAGGAGGTGGTCACAATAATGTGACACGACTGCGTATTTGCAACAATATTTGCGCTTCTGAACTCTCAGAAGTGTAGATATCGAATGCATTTTAATCTATATAGATAATATAGAAATAGAACAAACTTTTCTCGGGTTGGAGTTTACCGATACTCAATTCACTTCCCGAAACCACTTTCTCAATCGTCTAATCTGTTGTTTTCAGAAAGTTATGTAGAGGATTTTAGTAAGGAAGCGTTTGGTCCCTTGTCTTAAACAACCCTCATAAGTAAGAAGATAGGAGATTTGGGCTAGAGTGCCAGAAGGAAATTCACACGGAAGCGAGGTAGAAAGGGGAAGGAAGGCGCCCTTATTTGCAACCGGGAGGTCAATATCAAACGGCTCAATGCGTCCATCGCACGCACAGTGGATATTTAGTGTCTCGAGCGTTCATACTTGCCTGGGATTGATCCTGAGACTTTCCCGTGGCAGTCACAAACGTTGACCACTACGCCATCAACTGCCCACCTGTGTTGTTGTTTTCAAAGGGGCGCAAATGATATGTCTTGCCCCCGGGAGTCAGTTACCGTCCATACGCGTTCTAAACCAAATCTTGATGGAAACAACAACGTATCTATTTCTTTCCAATGGTTATTTCAAGTACCGAAAAATCTCGTAAGACACATTTCAGAAAACCTCATCTTATTAAACACTGAAGAAAAGACACACAGCGTTTACACAAAACTGTGCCCTAAAAAATCTACAGAACTTTCAGCATTTTCTTTTCAATAAATTGGTAACTACTTTCAGGTCTTCGGCTGTGGTTAAGAATGGTGATAATAATAATAATAATAATAATAATAATAAATGAGCCAACAACCCTTCTAGAGGACAACACCCAGAAGATGTACTATGAGAGATCGATCAGAACAGATAAGAGCATCCCCCACATTGGCCCGATATCGTCCAGGTATACAAGGAGAAGTCAACATAGCTCTTGACATAGCCATGCCCAACAAGTGCAACATCCAAAAGACGCAACGTGAGAAGCTGTCTAAGTACAACGACCTACGATACGAAGTCAAGGAAATGCGGCATATGGAGAACGACACCACCGTCCCCATAGTAATATCAGCCACAGGAGTTGTGCCTAAGTCCATTCACAGCTCTATACAGACACTAAACCTTCAACCTAACACCTACATGGAACTACAAAAGGCAGCTATCCAGAACACTTGTAGGATAGTAAGAAAGTTCCCGGACAACTGAGAGAAAGAAATACCACTTCCCACACTTGGTACGTCGTACCCGTCCTGGAAGGAAGAGAAAAACCTCAGGAAGAGGTGGAATCATCTTTTTATAAAATAATATTAATTTGTAATTTTTTGTTGTGATTGATCGAGAAAAAGGATTCCACTGCACTGCTTACTTAGAAGATATTTACAAAAAAAAAAAAAAAAGAAAAGAAAGGAAAAGGAAACTGAGCTCCTCTTTCAAAAACAAGAATTTGCTGATCCACCCCTTTCGTGCAGTTTTGCCAACACAACTGACTACTTATTCGTACTGTCTTCGCTGCTTCTGCATTTGCGACTGGAATCCATCACAAACGCTGATTTGGAATGATGACAAAAAGCAGTTAAAGCAAAACAGCTCGGTTTAGACTGCTCGTGGGTAAAAGGAAAAAAAAATAAAAAAATCCACGAGCAAGCAACAAACTTTGAGTTGATTAAAAACAAAAAACATCTCTCACTCCTCGGTGAACGAACATAGATGCTTGCAAAATGAGAAGATAAACTACGATTAATCAACATCATGTTTTACATTTTTAGTGTCCAAAAAGTAACATTTCCTTTATTTCTGCTTCTAATGTCAACTGTGCGTCAAAGCTAATTGGTTCTGAAACAGTTTCATCATTTAAAGATCTGGAACTATTTCAGCGTAATGCATGCACCTACTTTTTCTTTTGTAAATTATTTTCTATTAGAACAAAAACAAAAAAAATAATCGTAAGGACAACCACAGCACAAGGAACGATTTTTATTGGATATCAAAGTTCAGTGTTCAAAGACAAAATAAATAAATAAATAAATAAATAATTGGAAGGTGTGACCTAGTAACTTAGTTGGAAATCCAAAGAAATATGAATTCAGAGTTAATAGTTCTTCGCCAATGTTTTTGTTTAATGCTTGCATTGTTATAAACGTTTTAAATACATAAATGAAAATGTTTAATGTCAATGAATGAAATACGGGATTACACCATTGTATACAGATTTGGAAAATGTGAATCCGTTTATCGATGTAAATATGACATAGATGTTAAGTCAGATAATATCCGAAAACTTGAAAATTTCGTCATCCTGAAGCGGAATCGAACCCGCGTTTCGCGGATAGCGCCTGAGTATGCTAACCCCTACACCACCCAGAACGACCAGGACGACGAAATTTTCAAGTTTTCAGATATTATCTGACTTAACATCCATATCATATTCACACCAATAAACGGATTCACATCTTCCAAATCTGTATTGTATTATGGTGTAATCCCGTATTTCATTCATTGATATTCTGCGCCTCCGGGAAATCACGGAAATGAATTCTAACCTCCATATTCGCTATATACAGTATATGAATACCGGTTGCTTCGACTAGCGAATCCTGTGAAGGTTATATTCAAATTAATAGGAAACTTGAAACTTGGTCGTTCTGGGTGGTAATAAGTGTTCATAAGGTCGTAAGTGTTCTTTAATATTGTTTTATTATTTACTTCTTTTCCCCCATTATTGCGCCTTTTCTGGTGCATTATATTGTTTTATAATAATAAAAGTTATTGTCATAATGTATTTGTTTTTCACAAATTCCTGAAGGTCAGTAATTTGAAACGTACACTGGTACACTATGATACACTCTGGTACACACGTACACTGGTACACTCTGTATTAATGGTACACTATGAATTATATCTACTATATTTTCCATTAATAACAGCGTTCGAATTACCCGGTGGTTAACTCGTCATTTGGCTAGTAAAAATTCCATCGGACCACTAAAAAATGTATGTTACTGGAACGGGTGGCCAGCAAGGTTTTTTTTTTTTTTTTTTTTTTTTGAATTTGTAAAGTCATAAAGAATTAAACTAGATTTTAAAATATCAAGGTTTCGCTATGGCAGTTTAATTTTTTTAAATAATCTAGATTTCGCTATAGCAGTTTTTTTTTAAATAATCTAGGTTTCACTATGGATTTTTTGAAACTTAGATATTTGCTAATCAAGAACTGAATATCGGAATTGGAAACCGAGGTGTCCGACTCAACATATTTGCATCAAGGCAGCGCTACTTTTTTGCACAAGTAGTGACCCCAGAGTATGGGTCTTTTATAATGTTTTCCAACTGAAGGTTGAAGAACCATTTATGCTCTGGCTTTGTCCATTTGTCTTTCTGTCCACATGGGTAAACTTTCTTCCTTTCACACTGAAGCAAGGTATTCCATGAAGGTGACTTTTGGTATGTTGCAAAGTGCTTCATAATTAGTGCACTGCATGAAGTGCACCGATAGTGGATAGTGCTTACTAGTGTATAGTCCTAGATACCAGAGAAATGTACATGCAAAATGTATTAATTTTTGCATAATTTCTGGACCAGTAAAAATGATTGAACTATACCGACTATTGGTATAAACTGATCCTGCAGACCAATGAAGTTTCTTGTTGTTGTTGTCCTTTTAAATTTCTACCACTGCGTAGCATGTTTCTTTCTTTTTTTCTTTTTTTGATTAGAGGTTTAACGACCACCGTGAGCGACTCAATGGGCTATAAGCAGTCGCCCGTCCCTAATTTAGGATCACTGGTTCCAGGGAAGAGAGAGAGCCAGTGCCGTAAGACAGACACAACATCCATGCCTCATCAGGATTCGAACCCGGACCCATCTCGGACGAGTGATCAGAAGCCATCGCTTAGACTACTGCGCCCCTGGAACGGCTAGCATGTTTCGTGTTTTAATTATTAGTACTATTTATATGAGTACATCATACATGTGAACTTTCTGTTCTAAATTCGCGATATACAGCTTCAGTGAAATGATACGTTATTTTTTTACATATACTGCAAATGTGTAAGTTTTTTTTTTTTTTTTTTTCACGGACCAGTGATTTGGAAATTCGAGTGGTGCGCTGGGCCAGCAGAAGATTTATTTGTGATTCTAACACTGAATAATAAATATCATTGCAAGATTGCTTAACATAACGCAATAAAACACACTCCAGACAAACAGACATATTCAGGTCATGAACCCTCACCGTTTAGCAAAGGAAAAAATTTGGTGACAGGGAGGCGCCATCTTGTCTCGTGTCCATATCGTCATTTCGTACCCTATAGCACCCCAGGCCATAATGCCTCGTGTTGGTACGGCATGCCTGGTGTGATTACACTCTTCCAGACGACTCTCCTCCTGTAGTCGCCGGACACAGATGCGGCCATCATCTTCCTCTAAACAGAAGCTAGTCTCGTCCGAGAACACGACATTGTCCCATTCGTCACACCACTCTCTTCGTTCGATGCACCCGTTGCTGCCGTGTCAAAGGTAGCCTGACGAGAGTCTGACCAGAATGCAGTTCGAAGTGTAACAACTGGCGACTTGCGACGTTCTGTTACAGCTGACCCGGAAGAATGCGTCACAGTTCGAAGCGTAACAACTGGCGACGTTCTGTTACAGCTGACACGGGAGGATGCGTCACAGTTCGAAGTGTAACAACTGGCGACGTACTGTTACATCTGACACGGGAGAATGCGTCACAGTTCGAAGTGTAACAACTGGCGACGTACTGTTACAGCTGACCCGGGAGAATGCGTCACAGTTCGAAGTGTAACAACTGGCGACGTTCTGTTACAGCTGACACGGGAGGATGCGTCACAGTTCGAAGTGTAACAACTGGCGACGTACTGTTACATCTGACACGGGAGAATGCGTCACAGTTCGAAGTGTAACAACTGGCGACGTACTGTTACAGCTGACCCGGGAGAATGCGTCACAGTTCGAAGTGTAACAACTGGCGACGTTCTGTTACAGCTGACACTGGAGAATGCGTCACAGTTCGAAGTGTAACAACTGGCGGCGTACTGTTACAACTGACACGGGAGAATGCGTCACAGTTCGAAGTGTAACAACTGCCGATGTTCTATTACAGCTGACCCGGGACAATGCCTCATAGTTCGCCACTGCTGCTCCAACTCCGTTGACGATGCGGAACGGTCACTCAAAGACATTCTCATGAGATGACGGTTGTCCCTCGGCGTTGTCTGTGTACGACGTCCAGAATCTTCTCTTCGTGTCCTACGCCTTTCTTCGTACCTTTCCCTGCACACGCTTGTCACTACAGACATACTGCGCCCCACATGACCAGAAATCTCCTGGACGGAAGTATTACAGTCTCTCATGCCAATAATGCGACTCTGTCGAACTCGGGGATGCGACTGTACGACTATCTTACACGACGACGAGGCATCCTTACCTACTGCTGACCGAGCACTGACATGTCGACCTAGCCACGCAGCCCTTTTAACAGAAAAACGGCCCGTTTCGGGGATGTGACGTTGCGCGATCTGATTATCCTAGACACGGTGCGCATGCACCTATAACTCCGAAATGCTAATCATTTCTGCGATATTGCCTGGTTAGCATATCCTGTAAAAATCAAAGTCGTAGCTCGACTCCTTTTAGGTGCTCTGCTTTTTTTTTAACATGAGTGTATAACTCTCGAATAAAAAACATTAGAGTAAACAGATCTGGTGTATCATACGTACATATCACTAAGCTATTCTCTGAGATTCAGAGGTTAGCTCCACAAAAAAATACAAACGACCATGCAGATAATTTTTACTTACTGTTTTCATAACAAATTTCTGCATTTACAGAGATCTTGACATACAACTCGGGTTTACTGACATCCATCACATAATCTTTTTCTCATGCAGTCACTCCTGAATCTGATCCTCCCACGACTTCCTTGGCCTTCCTCTGCCTTTCCTTCCTGCCACTTGGGCTAAAAACAATTCTTAGTAAGCATCTCACCACTCATTCTTTCAACATGGCCAAACTACCGAAGCATATTAGTCTCCACCTTGCTAACAGCATTTTGTTTCACATTGCACAACTGCAACACATCTTCATTCCTCACACAATCAGAACGTGTCTTGCCACAAAAGTAACGCATTTCTACGACTCCTATGTTTCTTCTGTAGTACCCAGGTTTATCAGTGGACACAAAATCATCTAATGGACGAGATTCAACGTAACAGGTAAAGCAGATGGTTCAGGATTGCTTACGTACTTCTGTGTTGCAGGGATCCTTGGGATGAAGATATTTATTACAGCGTCCTTTCTTTTTTTTTTTTTTTTTTTTTTTTTTTGACGTAGGACTACGTCTAACTCGCGGATAGTATGGGGCGACTTACGACCGACCATCTGCGACCAAAGTAGGTCCCAACTGAAATCATTATAGCGTTGAAAATACGTGCCGCACACCAATCGTACTAGCATATTCGTAAACAGCACGGAGTCCAGTTTGCGTAGTGCGTAACACATCGTGTGCGCGACGCCCCCCTCGCTCCCTGTTCGCGAGTGACAAGATGCAATATTTCTGGGTGTGCCGCCGCGTTTGACTCAGTCTATCTCTAGCAACCGTGAGCGCGACACGACTGTGCGTGGTATCGTTTTAAAGCTCCCGACGAGATCTATTCAAATATACGAAGAACATTTCGGAGTGGCTTGAACCGATTATTAAAAAAATTGTTTTCTTGTGAACCGGTGAACACTTCTGACAATATCGCGGTTTATCTGGACAACCGTGAGTGCAAAACGACTGTGCGTGGTATCGTTTTAAAGCTATCGACGAGATCTATTCAAATATTCAAAGAACATGCCGAAGTGGTTTAAACTAAAAATTTAAAAAATTGTTTTCGTGTGAACGGGTTAACATTTTCGACAATGCCGCGGAATTCGCAGAAGGAACGCAAGCAAAAGTGGAGAAAATCGAAACGAGAGGCAAGAGAAAGTGATAAAGAATGTAAGAAGCCCAGGAAGACTGCAATCCGACGAACTAAAGAGTGTCGAGGACGCCTGAAAACAGCCGCCAAACAAAAATCCAGCACACCGACCGAACCCTTATCCTATCTATCTGGAACTCTGTTTTGTGTTCGCAATGTATCCAGCATTATTTGTTAAAATTATGTAAGCTACACTATCTACCAACAAGTAATTGGACACATGTGTTAGCAAAAGAAATCGAAGTTTATTCACCTTCAATAGTTGGTGGATCCTCCACCAGCGGCGACCCTGCGGGGCATACTCTCAACCAGGCGTTGTATGACGGCTACCGGCATTTTCTTCCACTCAGCTTGGAGAAGACAGGTCAGTTCCTTCACCGATTTCGGACGGTGAGGGCACCCCTTAAGTCGACGCTCCAACTCGTTCCAGAGGTGCTCGATAGGGTTAAGGTCCGGGCTCTGCGCAGGCCAGTCCATTCAATTAACCCCATTGAAACCATACCAAGCCATGGTGGACCTCGCAACATGACAGGCGGCATTTTCATCCTGAAATTAACATGGGTCCACCCCGTAAAACTGCCACAACGTAGGAAGCGCATGGTCATCCAAAATGGTGAAGTAGGTCTCGGCGTTGAGTCTACCAGGAATTGCGACCAAGGGCCCCGTGCCATACCAGGAGGAACACCCCTATAGCATAATTCCACCGCCGCCGAACTTCACAGTTGGCACAATACATTCCGACAGAAGGCGTTCTCCAGGCAGACGCCAAACCCAGACCTTGCCATCCGAACGGTAGAGGATGAACCTTGATTCGTCGCTCCAGAGAACCTGTTTCTACTATTCAACGGTCCACTGTCGACGTTCTTTGCACCACGTTAGCCGAGCAGCGCTATTGGACATGGTGATTAAAGGCTTGTGGGCGGCAGCACGTCCATGATAACCGAGCAGATGGGCTTCCTTACGGATGGCATTCATCGAAAGAACACTCCCGGATGCCTGTTGAAACGCCTCGCGGATGTGGCCCATCGATTTGGTGCGGTTCTTCCGAATATCTCAGGCCAGCACCCGTCGGTCTCTAACTCCCAGTTTTGTGGGTCTGCCGGGTCGGAGCACTTTCCGACCGTCACCTCTCATCTTCCACTTGCCAATCACGTAGGCCACTGTCGATTTTGGGTACTTCAACTCGCTGGATATGTCATGTATGGATCGGCCATTTCTGTGATACCTGACGATTACACCTTTCTCGAAATCAGAGAGCTCCGAACTGCGTGGCATCTTGCATGCGACTGGTTGCGTTGTTATTTCCCACACGATATTTAACTGCGGCGGCCGTGACGGGTATCAGGACCGCAGATATCGTCGATTGCAGGGGTGTCCAATTACTTGTTGGTAGATAGTTTAGTTTTCATATCATAGATCTGTGTTGTCTGTAAGAAATTAAATAAACGCTTTGGAACCATACTCGACTAGCTCATTTCCACTCTCAGATCTGCAAGTGGTAGTCCTACGTTCCAAACTGACGGCTCAATCAGAACTGAGCCTTCCTGTATTTTTTTTTTTTTTTTTTTTAGAGTTGGCAGTTTTCGTAAAAAAAAAAAAAGAAACTGCTAATGACTACTACTTCGTATTATGTTAAAGCGATTCTATTTTAATTCGGATTATCACACCCATTTCTTTCAGGAACACGATTCACAGCTTTTTGTCATTCATGTGTATAGCGTTACAGACTTTTCACTGGTGAGCATGCACGAGTCATCACGTAACCTCAGTACTTCCAAAAATAGAAGAACTTAGACTGAAGAAACATATATAAAACATCCCCTGCGATTCGAACCCGGCGGTTTTAAGTGTGAGAAGTTGCGTCGTGACCATCAGCCATGGGGCCACAACTGCCTAGTTAGGAATGCAATCTTCCGAACTTATGAAGAACCACGGATATTGACGATATTTCTCCTTCTAA
Organism: Macrothele yani; assembly: GCA_039090855.1. NCBI lineage: Eukaryota > Metazoa > Arthropoda > Arachnida > Araneae > Macrothelidae > Macrothele > Macrothele yani. The sequence goes on along the minus strand of CM077007.1, from coordinate 146,737,969 downwards.
GCAGTTGCATAGTTCTACGAGATAATTAGCTTGACATTTCCATGCCCCCTCAACTTCTCCTAGGGGAGGGCTACTTGATAGATGGCAGAAATTAGCTTTCAAACACTTCTCTCCCTTCCTTTCATTACACAGTGACCGCTGTCACACAATCCCTTTCGACAAGAGCCCAGTACTTGGTCATTTCCTGCCACAGGCGCCGACTGCGGCGTGCTCGGCTACTTAAGCATGCCCCACAGAAATCAGGGCATGCTGATTTCTGTACGGGCAACCAAAATAATCTTTTGGGAACAGTTTGTTTATTGTAATTCTTGTGGAATAAGATATTTCTATCAGTTTACATCAGCCATAGATTACTAAAATATCAAATTTGATGTTCAACACGCTTTTAAAATAGTATATGTTGAATATATTATTTTAGTATAAAAAAATTCTGCAATATATCAGTTAATATATATCGTCCATTTAATATATCAGTTATAATTTTATGCTGAATTCGGTACAAGAAACATTTTTCATATATATATTGAGAAATGAAACAGTTATAACGAGTTATTACAAGGGTTGGCACTTTGTCGCTAAACTTTATTTTGTTGGCAACAATCTACCAGTGCAGTTATTTTAGGCGGTGCCTTACGACCCTGTGTGTCCGCCATTTTTTTATTTCGAAGGTGTAATCGACTTTTTTTCACTCGCCGTTATTTTATTTTTCTAGCCGTGTTAATTTGCCTACTACACCCCCCCCCCCCCCCCCTCCTCTCCGTATTTATCTTGGGCGGAATGCACCATTTATAAATACAGGTTTTAATTTTCCCGCAGTATTTATTTTTGGGCGGAGTACACCATTTTAAATTTTCCAACTGTATATATTTTTTTGAGCGGAGTACGACGTTTTTTAACTTTCTCGCCGTATTTATTTTGTGCCAGCGACTTTTAAAGACACGTTTCGACCGCAATTATTTTCAAGCGGCGAAGTATAATGCAAAGACCAGTTTGAAAAACTCAGCAGTTGTTAGGCTTGAACTCGAGAACTTCAGTGTGCGAGCAGGGAACGAAATCACAAGACTCCTACGAAAAATATGAAGGAAAAGAAGAAGGCGCAGTGGCCGAGTGGTACGGGTGCTTGCTTCCAATTGTTCGCCTAAAATGGGTCCAGGCCCGAATTCTGGATGAGGCATGGATAGGACGCTTGTCTTACAGAACTGGCTTCCTCTCTTCCCTGGAACCAGTGGCATCAAATCTCAAATTAGGAACAGGCGACTTCTTATACACTGAGTTAGCTTTCATTAGGACCCCTTCCCCCCCCCCCCCCATTTTTGATAGTCGGAGTGATAGCGAAGTACCACGTGATATCAACGTCAGGTACGACTACCACAAATTGTGCGCACCTATCCTCTGTACGTAATCAGTAATTGACCCCTGCCAGATAGTTGGGTTCCGGAGGGTAGGTGCCGGTATTTCGGAAAAAGGCGCAAGTCTTGGCTGCTTCATTACTACTATATCAAGTGTGTACCAGGACTGGATTAACCATACACAGACATCCAATAGAAGGGCTTACACTGGTCAGCCACACTTGTTGGCTGCTCCCGTAATACTGTATCAAGGGTGTACCAGGACTAGATTAACCATACACAGACATCCAATAGAAGGGCTTACACTGGTCAGCCACACTTGTTGGCTGCTCCCGTACTACTGTATCAAGGGGTGTACCAGGACTAGATTAACCATACACAGACATCCAATAGAAGGGCTTACACTGGTCAGCCACACTTGTTGGCTGCTCCCGTACTACTGTATCAAGGGTGTACCAGGACTAGATTAACCATACACAGACATCCAATAGAAGGGCTTACACTGGTCAGCCACACTTGTTGGCTGCTCCCGCACTACTGTATCAAGGGTGTACCAGGACTAGATTAACCATACACAGACATCCAATAGAAGGGCTTACACTGGTCAGCCACACTTGTTGGCTGCTCCCGTACTACTGTATCAAGGGTGTACCAGGACTAGATTAACCATGCACAGACATCCTGCAGAAAGGCTCACATTGGTCAGCCACGCGCGGTTGATCCTAGAGGTGAGCGTCGGGTGTCACGGCTGGTATCTCAGCAACGACGTGCAACAGTCACTTAGCTCACTCACCAGTACAACATCGGTGCAGTTCGACCCATTTCCACATGCATCATACCTTGCTTGGTCTGAGGTTTCACGAATAAGGGTACCCATGATGACGCCTAGTCATCGCAAACAACGCCTCCCATGGTCCAAGGAACGTCGGCAATGGATCCCTGGAGAGATGGAAGAAGGTCGTCTTGAATGATGAGTCCCGCTTCCTGCTGCACTATGCTTCTGGCCGAGTTCGCGTATGGAGAAAATAGCGTGAAGACCCTATCCCCTGGTTGCACTGTTGGGGTTCAAGAGATCGGTAGAGGTGGTATTCTGGTCTGGAGAACTTTTTCATGGCAAGCCCTTTGGTTATATTCCCACAACAGTGAACGGTGGGACCTATTAGCCGACCATCTCCATCCATATCTGCAGGAGGTTAACCACGACCACAGTGCCATCTTTCAACAGGATAACGCACCGTGCCATCGGGCCTATAACGTAACCCTTTTTCGTGTGCGAGATTGGTGTTACGCTATGTTTAAGGAAATGTTGAACTAAATGAGAATACGATGCAATAGTTGCACGGCCAGACGAAACATATACAGAAGTCAAACTTACGATAACCTTTTATTGGTCCAGCAATATTTGATGAAATCCAAAATATAGCACTGCGAGTTTTACACTGCACATAAAATGCCTTAATTATCTGTCGCATAATCTATCTTCACAACGACCGAACATCTCGACACACCCCCACACACCCAAACACACACACACTAAGCAACTGCTGTATCATGCTTTTTGTCTAACGTTCTTATCACATACATACGTCTCTCTCTCTCTGACCTCAAAAGTTTTGCCAACCTCATTCATGTGAGAGAGAAGTATCACGTTACGTTTGGAAAGTGCAAAAGAGAACAAACTCAAATTTACGTAGGAAAAGGAACTGAAAATGAAAGTTAAATTAGATTATACGTCACAGGCCCGTATAACTACTGAGTGATTGGAGGAACACGATAACGAATTCGGCACATTGCCTTGGCCCCCAAACTCGCCTGAATGTAATCCAATGGAGCATTTGTGGGATATGCTACAAGGGAGTGTGAGGACTGCTGATTTTCCTCCACGTAATGAGTGTGAACTGACGGAGCTGCTGCAGCGGACATGGGTCAAGTTACGCAATGGGGGTTTAAGCTTTTTTTTTTTTTTTTTTGATTGGAGGTTTAACGACCACCGTGAGCAACTCAAATGGGCTATAAGCAGTCGCCCGTCCCTAATTTAGGGTAACTGGTTCCAGGGAAGGGAGAGAGCCAGTGCCGTAAGACAACACACAACATCCATGCCTGACCGGGATTCGAACCCGGACCCCTTACGGACGAATGATCAGAGGCCAACGCCTTAGACCACTGCGCCACTGGGGCGGCGGGTTTAAGCTTGTTCGACACCTTGTAGAATCTGTTTATACGTCTGCGAGCCATGATTGCACAGAAAGGTGGATTAATGCGTTATTAGGGAGGTGTTCCTAACTCAAAGCTAACTCAGTGTATATCCCAGTGAGATGCTCACGGTGGTCGTTTACCCTTTAAGCGGCCGACGTACCTGAAGCAAATGATGCCCAAAGTCTTATGCTCTTCCAAAATATAGAAATGTTCACATATCAATCTGGTTTTACGAAAGTTACGGTGAAACAATTGAAATAATTCGCCTGCTAATCTCAGCAACACCAACCATAAACATATCCGTGGTTATAAGTGCTCCCTTCTAATCCTTTATTTTCAGCTTAATGACCGAAGGTAAGATGGGGAAGGGCTAGTGGCTTTGATGAGGACAACTGATCACTAGGTAGAAAGAAGTGACTCAAACATTTCTACTCCTTTGTTAGGTTCGTCACCGTTGTTATAGCCCTTTTAGCAGGTAATCAATCAAAAAAGATTTGTGTCAGTTATCCTCCTAAGTGACGACTTTGAATAACAAAGCTAAGGGCTACAAAAGAATGGCGACGAACTATTCTTATGTTATATATTCTAACCATTCCACTGAGCGAGCGATTAAATTCAGTGCCAAAGCAACACTTTCGAATTCTCAGGTTCCCTCATTTCCGCCCGTTCGTCCGACTTCTTAGACAGTGTGTCTAAGAAGTCGGCCGAACGCGACATTATATTCGTTTGAGATCGATTCAGCCCATTTTGCTAACCCCGAGTTAATTCATTCCAGCCGGTTAAAGGGTTAATTAAACTCCAAAAAAAAAAAAAAAAAAAAAAAACATGTTTCTCCCGTGATACATTCCAGTTTACTCACAGGCTTGAGGACTGAAACCAAAAAAAAGCACTGTTTCAAAAATTTTCAAAAGTTTACTACTGGATAACGATTAATAATAACACATGTTTGTTAATTCTGTTTTTTACTTTAAAGAAAATCCGTGTTTAAACGCCATTTTATTTAATTTTTTTGAGCATACAAAGAGATTTAAAAAACTCTACGCCTACATTCTCCGCACAAAGCAGTTGTTGAAACGGCAGACACAGTGATAAAGGAATGCCTAGGAAATCTAGACATCAACTGTCTGATATTTGTTCTATAAGTCCATCTGCAACCTTTCACAAGTTAGGTGGGATTCCATCCCTGCGTCTAAGTAGAAGTTAGAAGGACGTGTGAGTGTCGCGTTGATTTACTCGGCGCCGAAAATTAGCACGGAGCTCAATCTGCATCGCCAAAACCCAGTGTCAACGAAAACAGTGTGCAGAGAAGAACATAAACGAGCTATTTATGGCAGAGCTTGTTTTGCAAAACCTCTGGTGGCCAGGGTGAATGCACAGCGGCGATGGCAGTGGTGCCAGGAGCATGCAACGTGGACTGCCGATGCACGGATGCGTATAATGTGGTCGGATGAATCCAAATTCACACTATTCCCCACCGCAGGACGTGTTTACGTGTCGAGAACACCGTCTGAAGCGTACAACCCAGAATGTCTGATCCCAACAGTGCAGCATGGTGGTGGTTCTGTCATGCTCTGGGCGGTCATATCGTGGTTTGTTTTCAACAGGTCCCCTGATCACCTTAAAAGGACGGATGATTGGCAGGGTGTATGAAACCCTTTTGGACCGACTAAGTACATCCAATAGCTCAGCCATTGTTTCCTGCAGGAGATGCCATCTATCAAGATGATAACGCTCCAATTCACACAGCTCGGAATGTCCAATCATGGTTTGAGGAACATGAGGACTGACTTTCATTCCTTTCTTGGCCTCCCCAATCACCAGACTTAAAAATCATCGAGCCACTGTGGTCTGTGTTGGAAAACTGAGTAAGATCTCGTTATCCTCCTCCTGCATCACTCAAAGACCTGCAGAAGTTTCTACCTGAAGAATGGTGTAACATCCCACTTATGAGGATTTGTATGCGTCCATTCCAAGCAGGATTCATGCGGTTTTCAATGCAAAAGGTGATCCCACACCCTATTAGGTACGTAAAACCTTCTTTTCCTAGGTGTTTACATTATTCTGTCCAACCCCTGTATGCATATACACTATATTGACAAAAGTCACCGGACACCCTTCAAAAGCAAATGAACGGATCCGCTGCGTTGTTAAGATGCGCGGTACAGCTGGAAACGGTATAAAAACAAGTCTGCATCTGACCGCGATCATATCGCACTGTGAGATTAAGTGAAAATGTCGCGGCGGGAGAGAACTGACTTTGAGAAAGGAAAGATTGTTGGATGCTATATTAGAGGGTTGACTATAAGAGAAATTGAGAAGCGTTTAAACATTCCCAAGTCAACTGTTTTGGATGTACTGAATAAGTGGAAGACACATGGCGTGCCTGAAGCAGCAAAACGTACCGGCAGACAAAAGAAAATCAGTGATAGAGGACGTGGAAGCCTCAGGAGAGTCGTAACAGCTAATCGACGGAGTACTGCACAAGACTTCAGTGTACAGGTGAGTAAAAATGCTGGAACCTCGGTATGTACACGTATCATTCGCAGAGAACTTCATTCCATGGGTTACCGTGGTCGTGCGGCTGCTCATAAGTTTTTCATCTCCACTCGGAAAGCTACTCGTCGTTTAACATGGTGTAAAGAAACATTTATCGTGGACCGTAGATCAATGGAAACGGATCCTATGGACTGATGAATCTAGGTACACGATCCATCAGTCTGATGGCCGTGTGTGAGTATGGCGTCAGCCGCGGCCTGTTAACCAGCACGTCTATCTCGATATTCTGAACAATTATGCCCTACCAACTCTGTTGCAATACTATGCAACCGAGCTTTGTTGGTACCAGCACGATAATGCACCGAGCCATAAAGCATGGACTGTTACGGCGTGGTTTGAAGATAATTCCGTATCGTGTGGAGACTGGCCAGCACAGAGCCCTGATCTTAATCCCATAGAGCACCTATGGAATGAATTAGAGCGCCGCATAAGAAGTTTGGAACCAAGGCCTACTACTAAGCAATAGTTATCGGCAGCATTATGTACTGGATGGAAGCGCATAGCTTTCGCTCTGTTCCAAAACCTTGTCTAAAGCATGTCTCGAAGGGTCAGTTCGTGCATTAAGGCCCAACACCGTACTAATGTATATCAATAAATGCTATGATGTGTTTCTCTTCTAGGTGCCCGTTGACTTTTGTCAATGTAGGGTATACTCCAAGCCGGTTACGTAATAAATAGTGTTCCCACTTAAAACGCGGGTGCTAAAGTTACCTTTCATCTGCGCTATTACACGTGTGAACTGCGTATCCTGAATACAAGAAGCGACAATAATCGCACGAGTATGATGACACTAAAGCCCAGAACCTTCACACACACACAAAAGTCAAAATTGTTTTACAGATAAAGGAGCAGAGATCATTTGATTAGATTAGGACTAAAAAAAGAAGAGTAAGCGACAAAAGTTATTATCGAAGTCCTTTCTTGTACAATGTAAAGACCATCAGAGAACAAAGACCAACATCTTCATGCATGGGTAGAATTCAAAGAAACTGTCCAAGCTGGCAAGCCAGCAAGGGCAATTTTCACATGATGGATGAGCATGTGCTTGTGTGACTGCAACATTAGCAAACGGAAAAAACAACAACAACAAAACAAGTACATCGTTGATCTTTTGAAGTACCGTGTATCAAATGTAGATAGACTGCTTCGCGATCTCCGCTTAATCGACTATGTTAAAAGCCACACGTAATCTTCGTTATTAATGTGTCCAGGTGTCTAAGCTGCAACAAAATCTGAATATGAAGTGATTATCGACGAACCGTTCTGATAATAACCACTAATAATTTTTTATGCATGATGAGTTGCGGAAAACATTTAGTTCTTGTGCTTCAGTTGGTTTTACTTAGTTGTTTAATTTACTACTTCAGCTGCATGGAGGGAGGCCCAGAACGTTTAAGAGCAATTAAATGATTTAAGGAGTTTAAATTTTTTCTCCGTGAGTGGTGGAGGAAATGAAAAGAAAATATTAGGAGCATAAATGCGCGTTAGTCGTTGAAAAGCAATTAATTTTAGAACGATAACGAGAATGATATTGCTAAACGAACTACTTTTAGTACATCGAATTTAAAAGGTATGTGGGTTTTATATGTTGTGAAATAAAACTCACGAATATTTCAAATTTCATTAGAAAAATGTGAAGTCGAAATTTTAAAGATCTTTTTTGCGACGGTAGCAGTAACATGGAATTATTTTTTCCTAGCTTTTAGCCCGTCGCTGTTTGTTGGTGTAGGCTTTCTTTAGCTAGAGAACGGAACTCAATGTTGAACTTCGTCGGCGATTCCTCATAGTTCTCGACCAGATAAATCCGAGCAAAAAAATCAACTTGTGCTAAGACATATTTGATTTTGTGTTTACTAATTAACTGCAAGAAGTAGTTTTCTTTTGGATGGGTTAAATATTCGACCATGAATCGTAAGGATACGTTAATTAATTAAATGTTAATTAATTAAATAAATAGATCCTATTTCGGATTTCTTGAAATGAATTATTATATGTGAACTGTAATTTGATGAAATGCAGTGAAAAGAGCTTGTCCACGCCATCTTGTGAGAACACGTTGAACGTCATTTTTCAAGCATTTCATCGTCATAGCTAGACGTTAGTATCAATGTAATTCAAAACTGTAATGTCAGAAGTGAATGTATTAACGTTATTTGTAGCTCACTTTCCTTGACGAAAATGCTAATTAAATTATAAAAATACGGCTCTACTACCGAAACAGAAAGCTTTCTAGTAATAAATACACAGTTGATGTGGATTAGGAACATCAAATAGAAGTCATCGCTCTTTCCACGTTTATAAGTGAGTCACGGAAAATTTCTCATCGGCCACCACCGGAAATCGAACCCAGGGTCTTCCAGTTACGCGGCAGACTGTGCAGTGGAAGCATGTACGGTGCGTAACTGGAAGACCCTGGGTTCGATTTCCGGTGGTGGCCGATGAGAAATTTTCCGTGACTCACTTATAAACGTGAAAAGAGCGATGACTTCTATTTGAGCTTTCTAGTAGTTTCCGATTTCTTGTGTATCATTCCGCTTTGTTTACATACAACCTGATAACACCCAACTTGAAAGAAAGTAGTTCACGATAACATACGAAACATACGAATGTTTTTTACTATTTTCATCGAAATAAATCTTAATAATGAAACGCATATAGCGTATTAAATCCGTTTATTTTTGTGGTGTAGTAAGCACAAAGATTCGCCAAGCTTTCGCACTCCACTGGGAGGCTTTCTCAAGGCAATGGTAGAAAAAAAAAAAAAAAAAAAAAAAAAAAAAAAGCAGGAAATTGGAACACGTAAAGAACGAAGATGATTTTTGAAAATAACGTGGGGGACATCACGAGCATATTACATGAATTTTTATCACGCAATTATACGGTGCGCCGTGATGTGTTTCCGTCTTTTAATAATAACACATGCCAAACCATTGGTAGTTCAGTAGAGACCATATCATTGCATTCCAGTTTGCTGGATAGGATTTCCACTGCTTCTCTGATGGCAGTTTCTTTAAAATTCGTGTAAGGGGCAATTCTTCTAACATACAGGAGCGCCCGAGCAATGCATGACTTCTCTGACAAGTGCTGTATTCTGCATGTCCTGCTTCACACTTCGAACGTGTTCTTTACATCTAGTGTCCAAGGATCGTTTTGTCACTCCGTTTTATATCTTGTCCGTGTTGTCAGGATATTCCAACGGTATAGCGTACACACCTGCCTTTTCATTCTCACACTGTCTCTCCTTGCAACTTGATATTATATGTGATAACGGGGTCGGGGACTTCATTGCTATTAATATGTTGTATTTGCATAATACATTTTTTAACCAATATGTAAAGCCTGGGATATGTGTGATGGTTCCTACGTATTTCAGATACGTAGAAACCATCACACATATCCCAGTATTTCATCGACCTACTAGGCGATTTGTTATTGCCGATTTTATAAAAGGAAAGAAAAACTGTTTGGTTTATAATACGTATTCAAAAAGGGGCACGGAATTGAAGGACTTTGCCGACCCGATGGCAATGATACGAAGCACTGGCGTCTCATCATTCGTCAGAGATGGATCCGGGTCCAAATCCCTAGTGAGGCATCGACGGTGTGCTTTGGCCTTACGGCACTGCGTCATGGTCCGAATCTAGAATGGATTTTCTGTATAAGCACATTTGGAAATCTTGAAACACCTTCGAATTTATAAAATATTTATTCTTCTTTAAATTGGTTCATTATATAAAAATAAAAAATAAAACTGCCATATCTTTGGAATGAAATAAAAATCATCGAGCCAAAATTTTCATTGGTTGGTTGGTCGATTTTATGGCGCAAGGGCCATGTCTGGCCAAAGAGCGTCAGACACAAAACAATTAAAGAAAGATACGAGTGTTTTACCGAAAGTAATGCAAAAGTTGTACCGAAAGTAATGCAAAAGTGGGCATAACGTTTTTATTAACTGGCAGAGGTCGTTCAAATTGCATATGTTGGCAGAGTAACTCTTCCTCTACAGTAACCTTTCTTCTTCATTGCAGGTAAATAATGGACTTCAAACAGAAACAACGTCCTCAGTGAGTTCTTGACGAAGGAAGGGTGCAGGCTGCCCGGCATCCACAGAAGGCTACGGAATGTTTACGGAGATGAAACCATTGACAAGAGCAATGTGCACAGATGGGTGAAGGAATTTAAATAAAGGGAAACCAGCACTGAAGACAAACCACGCAGTGGGAGATTATCATCTGCAACCACTGACACGAATCGTCAGCGAGTGGATGAATCGATTCGCGCGGAGAAACGAGTCACAATCCGTGAGCTTGTTGCACAACTGGACTGTGGTCACAATGCCATACAGAAGATGGTGGGAGACTTAGGGTATCGGAAAGTGTGTGTAAAGTGGGCACCTCGGCAGTTGACCCCCTATTTGAAGAATTAAACGGTGGGAATCTTCTTTGATCTACTGGAAGCGTTTGTAGCCAATGGAGACACGTTTCCTTCCGAACTGGTGAGAGGGGATGAAACGTGGGGGTATCTTTACGATCCAGAAACAAAGAATCAATCCATGGAATGGCGTGACACTCTTCACCAAGGCCTAAGAAGTTCAAGAGCCAGCGATCAGCACAGAAAGTCCTGGTGACTATTTGGGGGAGGGGGATGAGAGGGTGTCGTTCTCCTTGATTTTCTGCAACGTGGCCATACCGTGACTGACGAGCGGTACATTGAGACACTCAAGAAGCGCACCAGCCATAAGGAGGAAGAGACCGAACAAGAATCTGAAAAGGATCCACATTCACCATGACAATGCGAGATAACACACATTTTTGTTAACAAATCAAGAGATTGGAAAATTAGGCTGATCGGTGGTCCCCCATCCACCGTACGTAGCAGATCTGGCACCCTCCGATTTCCACCTGTTCGGCCCAATGAAGGACAGTCTCTGGGGACAACGATTTGGTGACACAGACGATGTGTAAGTGGCTGTGAAGAAGTGGGTACAACCGTCCACACACCTGAATTTTTTCAAAGAGGATTCGAGAGTTGGGTTCAACGATGGCGCAAATGTATGGCTTGAGATGGAGACTATGTTGAGTAGTACCTTTGTATAAAGAAAGAATTACTGTACCAACATGTGCAATTTTAACGACCTCTGTCAGTTAATAAAAAAAGTTATGCCGACATTACTTTCGGTGCAACCCTCGTATTTAAAACGTGGTATAATGGTTAAAAGCAGGCTGATTCGGTAAACGTGAAAAATGAGAATGGTCAAAAGTGTAAAAGTGAAAAATGAAATGATCAAAAGTGTAAAAGTGAAAAATGAGAATGATCAAAAGTGTAAAAGTGAAAAATGAGAATGATCAAAGTGTAAGTTTAAAAAGTTTAAAAAAGTCAATTTGTTTAATAAAGGAAAAAACTGCGAATGTATCGCAGTGGTCGTCTAAGAGCTTCAGCAGCGTAGCTGCGCCGTCGTCCAACAAATGAGAATGAAAATAATGACAACGATGATCACGAAAACGAACACAACTGCATAAAATACACTGCCTGACAGAGATAATGCCATAACACGAAGACGTGAACGCAGCGCCATGTAAACTGCAGGGTGGGTGCACACGTACAAGTTATGCAAATGATTGCATTTGCAGGCCAATCGCACGAACGGCGCGCGGTATATAAGCGAACAACCAGCCCGTGAGGCCATCAGTCGAGACGTCGTCACGGCCGCGAGAAGTGAGTGATTCTGCTGTAACCGTGTCTGGAGAACGAACAAGAGGTACCAATGCCGTCAAAACGCTCGTCGTACGCGATTTCGTCAAACGAATGAGTTCACGAGAGGGGCCATTGTAGGCCTTCTTACCGCTGGATGGTCCTTGAGTCGTATTGCGGAAGAAACGCAACGTGATGCCACTACCGTCGGTCGCATTTGGAAACAGTGGTCCCAGGAAGGATCTGTGCAACGCCGTAGGTGGACCGGAGCACGAAGGCGGGTGTCCGAGCGCACTGATCGTCTTATCCGACGTCATGCCGTAGCGGACCCACAGGCCACAACGGGCGACATTTTGCGAAGTGTACGGGGAGGCTTGGATGCTCTGATGTGGACACGGACAGTGTCGCACCGGTTGGCTGCGTCTGGTTTGCTGTCCAGTCGTCCGTTACGAAGGCTACCCTTAACAGCGAGCCGTCGTTGTCACCGCTTAGCGTGGTGTCGCTCCAGAGCTGCGTGGGATGCCGAATAGAACAGTGTGGTGTTCAGCGACGAATCGCGGTCCTGTCTCACCACAGATGATCGCCGTGTGAGAGTCTGGTGGCGATGTGACCAACGGGCGGATTTCTCCGCCATTGTGGAGTGCCACACGGCCCGGTAACGTGGAATCATGGTGTAGGATGCATCGGCGCCAACAGCTGCTCACCTCTGGTACGTATTACGGGCACACTGACGGCACGCCGCTATGTTGACGAGGTGCTGCGGCCCGTGGCACTACCGTGTCTGCAGGGCATCCCAAACACCTTTTTTCAACCGGATAACGCCCGGCCGCATATCGCTCGGATCAGCCTGAATGCTTTACACGGTGTGCGGATGCTTCCGCGGCCAGCACGATCCCCCGACCTCTCGCCCATCGAGCATCTGTGGGACACGATCGGACGTCGGTTGAGTACCCTCCCACCTCCACAAAAGGAAGATGAACTGTGGAGTCGGATCCACAACACGTGGTCCGTGATACCCCAGGACTCTATTCGGACTCTCATTGCCTCGATGCCACGAAGGATTCAACGCTGTATCGCCCAAAATAGGGGCTACACTCCTTATTGACCATCCTGTATATTCGGCCACTGGAGTGACTATTAAATCATTTATTCAGGATCTACTTGGCTATCTGTGTGTGCAGTTTGGTCTGTTTTCGAGCATTCCTTCATGGTGTGGTATTTTCTCTGTCAGGCAGTGTATGATCAAGAGTGAGGCGACAGACGCACGTCTCACAAAATTTTCATTGGAAAACGGTCACTTAAAAAACCACGTTCATATGTTTTTGTGTATTTTGTTCTCTTATTGTGGACTAAACCTGTTCGGAAAATAATTTTCGCAACACATATTTTCAAGTCTCAGAAAAACGCAAAAAAAAAAAAAAAAAAAAAACTGAAAATATGAAATGAAAATGACCGAATAAAAAATTCTTTCCCAATGGAGCAAAAATGACAAAATTAAAGACGACATTGGAATGGAGTTTTTTAAAAACATGTGTCTATATTTCTTCATATCGCGCTTTATTAACATATCCTAAAACTATTCAAAAGAGATTTGTGTTAGAAAAAAGCAGATTTAAAAATGACATTACGGTAGCCTTCTAAAAAACAAATTTACATACATCTACATATTTCTTTCTCTTAATGTTTCTTAAACTTATTTGCAAAAAATTCCTCCTTGTATATTTTCATGCCTCAAAAAGAAGAACGTAAACAACAAAACATTGCAGAAATACAGGTTTAACTGATAGAGAATTTTTTTTTTTTTTTTTTTGGAGGTTTAACGACCACCATGAGCAACTCAATGGGCTATAAGAAGTCGCCCGTCCCTAATTTAGGGTCCCTGGCTCCAGGGAAGGGCCGTAAGACAAACACAACATTCATGTGACAAATACAACATCCATGTGACAAACAAAACATCCATGCCTCACTGGGATTCGAACCCGGACCCCTTTCGGACAAATGATAAGAGGCCATCGCTTAGACCACTGCGCCACCCGGCAGAGAAAATTTCCTGCCGAATCATAGAAGCCTAAATATTGTATGGAAGACGTGAACCTGTTTATTGGTGTAAATATGACAAGGATGTTAAATCGGATAATATCCGACAACTTGAAAATTTCGTCGTCCTGGAGCGAGAATTGAAACCTCGTGTCCCGGCTAGCGCCCGAGTATGCTAGCCACTACACCACCCAGAACGACTAAGTTTCCGATTAATTTAAATATAACCATTACAGTATTCGCTAGTTGAAGCAACCGGCATTCATGTATAGCGAATTTGGAGGCGCAGAATATCAATGAATGAAATACGGGATTACACAACTGTACAATACAAATTTGGAAGATGTGAATCCGTTTATTGGTGTGGACACGACAAGGATGAAAACTTGAAACTTGGTCGGAAACTTTACTTCGTCGTTCTGGGTAGTGTATTGGCCAGCATACTCGGGTGCTAAACGGGAAACTCGGATTCGATTCCCGCTCCAGGACAACGAAATATTCAAGTTTTTGGATATTATTTGGCTTAAAATCCTTGTCATATTTACTCCAATAAAGGGATTTACATCTTCCGAATTTGTATTGTACATTGGTGTAATCCCGTATTTCATTTGTTGATTAAATCAACAGATGCTTCTTTTCTTTTTTTTTTATTCAGTTGTGATACTTCGAACTGACGAATTCATGAATTTTTTTTCCTACACTGACAATGAAGAAATCGTAACATTTTATTTCTTACTTTTCTTGATTTTTAAAGCGATATCTGTATCATCTGTAGAAATAATTAGCAGTATACGTTCGTCAGAGTAATGAGCGCAGTCTCATTTTGAAAACGTGCTGAGGGATGGGGAATTCTCAACATCCGTGTTTTCGCACGCGGAAAGGTAATAATCCGGGCTGCAATTTGCGTTACAGAACACTGTTCCATCAAAACGAGACAGCACACAAATTACGGCACTGTTCCTGTTCTCTGACAGCTCTCCGTGTCACGTTTTCACTTGAACATGATATTACAAACCGAGCCCATGTTTCAAAGCGTGTGCTAAAATATGCACGTGATTAAATGTATCAGAATCGGCAATTGCAGCTCGGGGAACGTGATGTCATTGCCGTGGATACATTGGTCTGCGGACCAATCTGCCTCTTAACCTTCCTACTCTTTGGTCATTGCTTCACGCAGAAACACAAGGAAGCACTGAAAGAAATAATGAGACAGAGTAAGTTATAGACCATTACACATTCGAATGGAAAATTTTCAAGCAGAAGCGTAACTATGCATTTCTACGCCCGGGGCAAACCACAAAATATCGTGCCCCCCGTCTATATACCCGTAAACATATTACATGTCGATCCCATATCAGTTTCAGGGTTTTTACCTTGTTCATGAAGAATACACCAACTCTTGTCGTGTTCCAGATAAGGACAGGTACTCAAGAAAAATGTCAGTGGTTGATGGCATTTGTAATAAAATATTGTACATCCATACCCATGAATAAATGACCCGTATTTAGGTGTAACTAATTATTTTTTTCGCCAGGGATATTAGCAGAAGCAATTCTAAGACCATTGGAGGACAAAATATTTAGTACTTTTCACAA
Organism: Macrothele yani; assembly: GCA_039090855.1. Classification (NCBI taxonomy): domain Eukaryota; kingdom Metazoa; phylum Arthropoda; class Arachnida; order Araneae; family Macrothelidae; genus Macrothele; species Macrothele yani. Next base: position 146,722,545 of record CM077007.1, on the reverse strand, counting down.
GAAGCCCTCCACATGGGTGAGATATGTAGATGATGTACTGTACATTTGGCCTCATGGGAGTACCGAACTATATAAATTTTTGACTAGGCTGAACTCCTTAAATCTTATATATAAAACACAAAACGTCTGTTTGTCTGAAGCAGCAAAAACTCTCGAACGCCGAACTGTGGCATCGTGAAATTTGCATAGTTTATTAATACTGGAATTTCTAGGTCACCGCAACTACTTTCAGATCTCTAAGTTGTTCCGTTCGCGAGTTATGAATTAATTAATAAGCTAATCAATAAAGTCAGCGTCGTTTGCTACGTCGTCGTTATGTGTTCCAAATCTGAAATCACGTGACTGCATTCAGGCACAGGTGTTTTTATTCTGTGAGAACTGTGCTTAAAAACAAAACAAAAACGAATTTTGCGAAATCTTAACGAAACGGGCTGAACTTTTTGTCAACACCATGAATTGGTAATAAGAGGAGTCCCTCAAAATTTCACCGGAATCCGGTCAAAACTTTTTATAATAGGCATGGAATTTTTAATTCATCGGTAAACAGAAATATATACGCAGAAACGGTTAATAAAATTTTGACGGCTAATTTAAAAAGTTATTTACCGATTCAGGCGAAATTTGGAGGCCATGTTAATATTAACGATTTATGGTGTTCATTAAAATTTCAGCCAGTTTCATAAAATATTCGCAAAGATACGGTTTTAAATTTTTTATCCCAGAGATTTGCCTCTCAAAGACGTCTGAAACTGAAAGCACGTGATGCATTTGATCGTCGATAACAAATTGTTAACGAATTTTGTTCAGTCAGTGTTCCAATGCTATGTCTTCTGGACGCGTGTTAAATAATTCGTAACACTTTTGGTCCGTTTGATTCTACAGCTGTTTGTTGAAATGTCAAGAGCAAAGGATCCAACAAAATTATATATTGTCGCCGATGAAGGAGAAACCAAAAATGTTGTGTACGGCCAAATGCTGAAATAATCACACTATGAATAAATAATTTGTAATTTGTGACATCAGCTTTTTTCTTTCTTGCAAGCATAGATTTTTTTCCCGATTGTTTCCGTGACATATAAGGGAATATGAAATTAATAAGCCTAAATCCTGGGCAAAGCCGGGTAGTAAAAGCCAGTAGCAACATAAAATTTGGGATGGAAGTTGAAAAAGAAGGTAAGATAGCGTTCCTAGGTGTAATGATAGGTAGAAGAAATGATAAAAAAGTTAACACAAAGGTGTATTACAAGCCGATGGCCGTGAATAATTTCATGAGCCCAAGTTCATATGTCCCATGGTCATACAAGATGGCAGCCTTCTGGACAAGATTTCATAGAGCGTTCTTGGTATGTTCGAATGAATCCCTTCGTACGAAAGAAATTAAAAACGTGATGAATAAAGGTTTACAAGCGGGATACAGTCGGAAAACTATAGAGTCGATATTAAAACAAGTAAATAGAGTGAGAGAGAGAAAGAACATAACGCCGAATGATAAGAAACTGAATTTCGCGGGAACAATACCCTGTGTACCAAAAATCACCTTTTTCTTCAAAAAATTACTGAAGAAATTTCAATATTACGTTGGGATCCACACAGCAGGAGTAATAAATGACTCATTGCGAAACTATAAAAGGTCCCAGGATATATAGTATGGGAGAAAGCGGGAATTTACTTAGTACCTCTAAAATACCCAGATGGAAATACGAAATCGTATATTGGACTAACAAAACGGTCTATTACGGTTCGTATACAAGAACACAAAAGAAATTTGAAGAATGCACAGCCTGTTTCAGCCCTGACAGGCGATGTACTGTTTGAAGGGGCGAGACTTGATTGGGAAGAAACAAAGTGCGTTGCAACATACACTACGAGATATGAATCGGCTGTAAGAGAATCAATTGAAATTCTGTCTACGACGAATATATGTAATGAGAGTGTATCTTTCGAAATTCCAAATTTATGGAAAAAAAAATTAATGTGTGGAAACTTATTAATAACATTTCATCGCTTGTATTAAGAAATTTAAAAATCAAATATGTGACATCGCAGATAGAATGCATAACATGCAACAGCATTTGATGCACGCGGAAGTAGATTCTTAAATGTGTACAATATTTCAAACCATGCAACTTATTCTTAGCAGTTGTATGAAGCCTTGAAAAAGCCCTCCGTTGAGGTGCAAAAGCTCGGCTAATTGAAAAATAAATAATTAGTTACACCTAAATACGGAAGTAATTTATCCATAGTTGATGACATTATTTATGATCAAGGTAAAAAACTTGAAATATCAATGGGGTAGAAAAATACTGCTAGATGAATTGACCACCGTTGGACAACTGAAATACTAGACTGGATTCCAAGGGACAGTTACATATACACCGAAGAATACCAGGTAGGAGATTGGTGAATGAAATTTGAAAGCCTACCCGAGCGACACGAAAGAGACTAGCTCAAGACAGAAAGTTGTGGAAGTTGGTAGGTTTATGTAAAATGTAACGAAGTAATAGTCTAGTAAAATATATTATTGAGCAACGATGAAATTAACTATTGTTGCGTCACCTCACTGGGCAGCATGTGGCACGACCAGATTTCAACAATGGTTTTAACAATGAAGCATCGCTACCCATTTTCTTTACATCGACATTTTTAACTTGGGATTTACTTTACTACTGCATTGTAAAAAATTAGTGGTGTGAATTCACGGAAAATTTCTGAAAATAACGTGTAGAATAGTTGCTGGTAGGTCTCCGTGGTTTTCAGACATTTTCGTTTTTAAAAATGCCGTTTATTGTAACTTCCGTATTTTCGCAGTTTTCCCTTAGTCAGAAATTCCGTTTCTTTTAGAAAAAATCCATTTCAGGGTTTTCCGTACTTAAACTGAAATTCCACAAAATCGACGACCCTGCACTTTTCAGCCCTTACAAAATATAATCCTTCCGATTCGCTGCAGTCAGCATGGAACCTCCGTCGTTTGGATTGGTTCAACAGGTAACGCACGCCTTTAACCACTGAGCCTCAAACGCTCGGAAATCCGAATCACGTTCATCGTAAAACAAATTGCGCGACGATGAATTTTTTTTTTTTTTTTTTTTGTCGTTAATGCGAGTAATATAGTCATTTTATTTTGTGTTGGAGCTTATTATTTTTCTGAAGAGGTTTGTAATTGTTTTTCTCCTGTAAGAGGACTTTCTACAATTAAGCATTTTTCATCGTGATTTTTTTGAGGGAACAAAATGCTTTGCAACTTTATTGTTTTAAACTGACCATGACTTTCAATTATCTTTGAAAAAGGTTACATGTACTGTTTTATATTACTATTTCACACACACACACACACGCGCGCGCGCGCGCTCAACCGGTTTCTGCAATCGATAAAACATCCACAGATAGAAACATCTACTTAGTTTCGCCAGCGGATAAAAAGCATGTTACGAAAATGAACACATGGCACACAACAAGTTTCTCATAGTACAAAGAAAGGTACCAGAGACAACGAGATTTTAAAATCGAACAGTTAAAAGAAGAAATATAGAAAAGGAAAGATGATATAAGTCTACGTCTGCTAACGAAAGAATTTTGCATAATGGAAAACTTGAAAATAGACAAAAAACATTCTTCATGGAAAAGGCTCTGCTAAGGAAAAATAACTTTTCAAAAATGTTCCCCGAAGCAGAGTTAACAAAAAAAAAAAAAAAAAAAAAAAGGTTTCGATATTTACGGACCTACCAGGAAGTCTTTGCATTATTTAATGTGGACAATGTTCCACATCTCTATTGTAGCGAATGACATACAGTAAAAAAGAAATCTCCCAATAGTGATTTTAGAAGCCGCGATACAGCTCCAAACTGAAGTACACAAACATCAATCACCTACCGACAGAAATGTGAACTACAAAATTCCTCATATACTTGCCTAAAGTGTTCTACAAAGTAAATGGATCCGCTGTTAAAATAATTTTTTAAATCGGACACGTGGGAGCAGAGATATTAAGAGAAACAGACGACGGACGAAATTGTGCCTTATTTCGTGACGAAAATACGCACACAGAGTATCTGACGGAAGAAAAAAATTTTCAATTGAGTTTTTAGTCCCGAAGATATTTCTGTAAACGAAAATGTAAACTTAGGCCCTCGGGTGGCAGACTTGTGCGTTAAGAAAAGTTTGAAATTATATGAAAAACATTTTTCAGCAGAAACGCTCTCCAACAAAGAAAGAATTTTCCAAATCGGACTCTTAGAAGCAGAGCTATTGACAAAAATAGACTATGCGTTTACGCCGCCTGGAGGAAAAACCATGCATTATTTTTAAGAAGAAAGCATTCTCGAAAGGCTTTTCGATGTAAGCTGTATGGGGACACAAAAAAAAAAATTTTCAATCGAGTTTTTAGGAGTTCAGATTTTGCTGCAAATACATCAGAGGCAGAAATTAACGCTCACGCCCCCTGGTTGCCAAACCATTCTTTACCAAATATCCGAAATTATGTGCAAAAATTTCTCATAAGGAGCAGTATGAGATACAAGAAGAATGTTTCAAATCCGAGTTTTAGAAGCAGAGATATCGGAGGGAACGCAGTTTTCCTCTACGTCGTCTAGCGGAAGTTTTATGAATAACTTACAAATTTTGAAATTATATAAAAACATTTCGCACAAGAGGCGCTATCCTGTAAAAAACGAATTTTTCAAATCGGACTCTTAGAAGCAGAGGTATTGATAAAAAAATAAGGTATATATCTACGCCCCCTATCGGAAAAAAACATTCATTATTTTAAAAAGAAAATATTCCGAAAAGGTTTATCGACGTGAGTGGTATCGGTCCACGAAAGAATTTTTCCAATCGAGATTTCAGTAGCTCAGCTTTTGCTGCAAATGCATCAGAAGAGAGAATTAACTTTTACGTCCCCTGGTGGCCAAATCGTTTTTTTACCAGATATTAGAAATTATGTGCAAAGCATTTTCCATGAGGGGCTGTATTCGGTGAAGAAAGAATTTTTCAAATCGAAGTTTTAGAAGCAGAGATAGGGGGTGGGGCTGCAATTTACCTTTACGCCCCCTAGCGGAGAGTCTATGGATTACTTGAAAATTTTGAAATTATTATGAAAAACATTTTCCACAGGAAATTCTATCGAACAAAAAAGGAATTTTTTTAAATCGGACTCTTTGAAGCAGAAATAGTGGTAAAAATAAGATATACAGCTACGCCCTCTGGCGGAGAAACCACGCATTATTTTAAGAAGAAAATATTCCAAAAAGGTTTATCGACGTGAGTGGCCCACGAAATAATTTTTTCAACTGAGATTTTAGAAGCTCAGGTTTTGCTACAACTGTAATTAACACTTACGCCGCCTGGTGGCCAAACCATTTTTATCAAAAATTAGAAATTATATGCAAACGATTTCCCATGAGGAACTGTGTCCCTTGCAGAAAGAATTTTTCAAATCCGAATTTTGGAAGCATAGATATCGGGGGAAACGCGATTTATTTTTACTCCCCCTAGAGGAAAATGTATGCGTAACTTGAAAAGTGATCACATCTAAAATAGTTTTCAACATAAATGGAATCGAAAGGTAAAATAATTTTTTCTGTCGGGTGTTTAGAAGCAAATATATGGAATAAAAGGTATTTTGAATTCGACATCACCTACATTTGCGCCCTCTAGCGGCAAAATTGTGCATAGTATAAAACAACGAAGTAAAGGATCATCATTCGCACAATAGTTGCAGACATATGGTGTCCACAGACGGACGGAGAAACCGATAACATAAGCACGATCTTTTTTACAAAAAATGTGCTAAAAATAGCTTGTGCACAAAATAGGGGAGAAGAGAAGAAATACCCTGTGCCACAATAAACAAAATTCATGCGATATGCTGTCTACAATATCCGATCGATCTCGCTATGGAACTTTAAAATTCGACAGACGATTGAAATTTAAAAGTTAATCAAACCTCAAGTATTCTCACCAATCGCTCCTGTTACCGATAATTTCTCATCATACGGATACGGAAAAAGTGAGAACGGAGTTTTCCCGTTAATATACGAAAGCAATTGCAGAAAGGTTTCTGAAAATTCAGAATTTTCCGTTAACACATCTCTAAAACAGTAATTTATCGTCGATATAAGAAAGAAACTGAGGAAAGGATTCTGAAATTCAGAATTTCCCCTTGCTACAAAAAATCCGTGAAATTTAGTTTTTTTCTGTCATTTCACGAAAAGGGTTGTATCAGAAATATGCTTCGTTAATGCACGAAAGAAATGACGAAGTGTCCCGTGACATTCAGATTTTTTTACAGTTTGTCGGGAAAGATGCATAGCATCAGAATTCTTCAGTGAAAGAAACTGTCAGTTTTAGTTATTAAAAAATACGTAACATGACAATAAAGTATAATTTTAATAGCATTTTATTATCATGCATTACCTCTTATACATCCTATTGTACCACTTTGGTAACACTATCGAAAACGGCACTGCATCTAATGTGTCTAAGTATTTCTTCACTGCACAAAAATCTGGGAACCGTAAACACATCAAGCTCATTTTCTTAACGTTTTAGCATCTTTATTGCATGATTTTATTCAGAAACATAATCACAAACTGCAACATTCCAATTTTTGGGCGTGAAGAGCATGACACAACTTTAGGAATATATAGACATGCCAGCAAAATCGCCAGATTTAAATCCCATCGAGAAATTATGGGGCCATCTTGAATGAAATGTGAAAACCAAACTTCAACATCCCAGGAATCTCAATGAATTGCGAGACCTGTTCTTAGAATTGTCAAAAATTGACTTAAGTTATTTAAACATCTTGTTGAATCTCTTCCAGTAAGAATTAAAGCTATGATTTCTGCATGTAGCGATGTAACTACGTGTTAAAAATCAATTTCCGGAGGTGACTAACTTTTTGTCAGGTGTCTTTATGGAACTATGATGGCATTCAACTTATTGTTGACGGAGAAATTATTTTTCGGTGTATTATGAATCGACCTTTGATTGGTTTCGATGTTTGTTCTTTCTGAATGAAATCGAAATTGCAAATCCGCCTTCTACAACAGAAAACCGTTGTGATGAATACGTTTCAAATGAATGCTGTTCTGAATTGTTATTTTAGGCAACTACAAAATTTATCTGCTGTAGCGTTGTTGTTGTTGTTGTTGTTTTTTTGTTTTTTATTAAAAAAAAAAAAAAAAAAGAAAAGATACGTTTTCATCTGTGCACAGTTCCATTATTGGCAACAGGCTTAATGCTGCTGATTATTCCGTGCAATGTTGCATCATTGCGAAACGAATGGTAGCCGAATTGATTTTTAATCTGTGCAGATGTCGATCATCGGAAACTGAATGTTTACCAAGCTGTTTCATCTGTGAAGAGTTTCGTCAGTGAAAGCTGAGTATTAATAGAGTTTAGTCCTCTGTGCGGAGATCCATCATTAAATATGAATGTTAATCAAGTTGAAATATGTAGAAATGAAGACAACTTCACTTGCAGTGATTTGTAAGCACGAGTTTAATTTTCTTGTAATGAAAATGAAGCAAAAATCGTTCCTAGGAAACATCCTAGACATGGAACATCTTGCGTTCCATAATACTTTCGCGATAATAAGAAATTCTGCATTTTATTCTACACCTCATTTCATTACATAAAAACATTTTCAGATAATTATCCGTAAGAGGGAAAATAGAAGGCATCAATGTTCCCCATTCGTATTTTGAAGTCAGCTGGAATGTTTTTAAATGTATTAATTACGAAGTTTAAGCTTACTGTTAAATGACTAGTTTATAATTCCTTACTGATAGAACAAAATCTCAGTGTGTAATACATATAACTTATCAGAAACAGAGTATTATTTCTGAAGAAAGCTTAACTTTATAACGAGGAACAGTACACCAATAAAGTAGTAAATAGTAACACTGTACTAGTGATCCGATTTATTGGCGTAGGAAATAAACACATAAGCGTTTCCACGCTTTCGCACATCAACCAGATGGCTTTTCAAGGAAGTTAGACAGAAACTGCAGTTTCTGTCTAACTTCCTTGAAAAAGCTGCAGTTTCTGTCTAACTTCCTTGAAAAAGCTGCAGTTTCTCTCTAACTTCCTTGAAAAAGCCATCTGGTTGATGTGCAAAAGCTTGGAAACGCTTATGTGTTTATTTCCTACGCCAATAAATTGGATCACTAGTACAGTGTTACTATTTACTAAGCTTAACTTTGTTTACGCTTTCCAACCGTACCTTGAACTTGAAGAAGCGAATATGCTTCAGCTTTGTCCGTCTGTCAGCACGATAACTCGCGTAAAAATGGTTCTATTTCGATGAAATTTTAGTATGTGGTAGAGGACCATCTGGGGACGAACCCTATTGAAAATGGATGAAATGGGATCAAAGGTCAGGACATAGGAGCGGGATCCATTCATTGCCCCTTATGCGTCATAACTTACGTAAAAATGCTTCGATTGCAACAAAACTTTAACATATTGTTCCGGAGTTATACTGAATCGGTTCTGTTGAATATAATCAAAATGGGCTCAAAGGTCAGGGCACAGAAGCAAGATTTATTCCACAGCCATTATCCTCATACCTTGACTAAAAATGCTTCTATTGCGACAAAACTTTAGCATGTTGTTCCGGAGGTATACTGAACCAATTCTCTTGAATATCATCAAAATGGAGTCAAAGGTCATTTGATGATATTCAACAGAATAACGCAGGACCGCGATTTATTCCACAGCCAATATCCTCATAACTTGAGTAATGATTTCTGGTATGTTGGAAAGCGTATCATAATCAACGCATTGCATGATTTTACTAACTTGTTTTTTTTTTTTTTTACGCGAAGTTCATTTTGACCAACGCCATCATAAAATCCTCATAGTTTCGAAAAATGATAAAAATCTTAGTCATCGCTCGTATAGTCATTACTGAATCATAAGTCCTGTTTATGTTATTGTTACAACTTCATAAAACAATACTTTCTGCTATGACTCTGCAAGTACTGACTGCATAATACATTTTTTAGACATAATTTTTGCATCATTCATGCACTTGTTTATATTTGTGTTAATTAGCGCAATAAATTGCAGCCGTAATACATCTCTAACACTTCCTTCACTTAGCGCATTTAAAATTATTTTTTTTGGAGAATAACACACGGAATTCACCAGAATGCAAATTTTATTGGAAACAATGTATTAGTTTCTCTGAAAATAACATGAAGCAAAGTTGCCGGTAAGTGACCCTTTTTTTTAACGAAATTTCCGTTTCTAAAAGTTCCTGTTTTTTTTTTTTTAACTTCCGTATTTTCATAGAGTTTTCGTTGTCAGTAATTCCGTTTATTTCAGAAAAGTACGTTCCAATCTTTTTCCGTATTTATAGAAAAAATTCACAAAATCGAAGACGCTAAATTTTTCAGCCCTCACGCCACAGAATCTTTTCGCGCAGATAGCTGGGATCGAACCGAAGTCGTTTGAAACAGAAACCGCACGTCTTAACCACTGAGCCAGAATGTCTTCGGAATCGAACTCACGTTCAAGGTAAAGGTAAGTGCGCCATGAAGAATTTTTTCCCCCATTAACAAATTAGAGGATTTCAGGAAGGGAGTGTCTGACCCCAGGTCTTAAACAACCCTTAGAAATAGGAAGCTAGGAGATTTGGGCTATAGTGCCCGATAGGAAAGTGACACGGAAGCGAGGTAGAAAGGGGGTGGAAGACGCTCTTATTTATTACCGGGGGCCAGTACCCGGGGCCCGACAACTTAACGAGCCCATCCGACACACGGCGGATATTTAGTGGTTCGAACGTTCGTACCTGCTTGGGATCGAACCCGAGGTCTTCTCCGCGGCAGTCACGAACGTTGACTACTAGGCCACCCGCGGCCCTTTTCCCATTAATGCCAATGATTTAGTCATTTTATTTTCAGTTGGAGCTTATTATTTTTTTAATAGGTTTGTAATAATTTTATTTTTTCTGTAGGAGGACTTATTCCAAATTAAGTATTTTTTTCATTCTGATTTTTCGAAGCAACAAAATGCTTTATTAGAACTTGAGTTGACAATAACATTCAATTTTCTTTAAGAAAAGGTGAAATGCACTGTTTTATTGTATTACTTCACAAAACTTCTAAATATAAAGTTTCTCTTGATAGCTGTATAGCTTTTGTCTGAAGAACTCCACAGACTGTTATATAGACATCGTACAATCACCTGTACAATAAATTAAGTACCCGCTTTCTTACAGTAGCACAATATATAATAGCTGGTGCACCAAATAAGGAAGAGAAGAAGAAATATTCTGTTCCACAATAACCAAAATGCATGCAATATACTATCCACAATATCCGATCTCGCCACAGAATTTCAAAATTAATTACTTCGACAAACTATTGAAATTTAACAGTTAATCAAACCTCCAAGAATTCATGTGAATCTCTCTTGTTACCCGGAAATTTTCTGGATACAGAAAAACGGAGTTTTTCCGTTAATATACGAAAGGAATTGCGGAAAGATTTCTGAAAATTTAGAGTTTTCCTGTCGTCCAAAAAATCCCTGAAATTCAGGTTTCTATCCATCATTTCACGAAAAAGGTTGTATCAGAGATTTGTTTTTTGTTTTGTTCGGGGTTTATCGACTACCGTGAGGAACACAATGGGCTATAAGCAGTCCCCCATTCTAATTTTGGGCCACTGGTTCCAGGGAAGGGAGAAAGCCAGTGCCGTAAGACAAGCACAACATCCATGCCTCGCCGGGATTCGAACCCGGACCCAGCACTGTGCCACTAGGGCGGCATCCGAAATATGCTCCGATAATTCATGAAAGGAGTCACGGAAAGGGACTTGTGAATTTCAGATTTTTTTTTATTGTGTGTTATAGTGATTAAGAGCATAAACTCTGTGCCGAGCGGTAGTCCTGGTGAAAACAACGCACTGTGTTCAATGCTTCTCATTAAAAACGTTAATATTAAAAACTATTTCAGAAAAGCCCACATTATTCAATGTAACATGGATTTTGTTTGGGAATAGTGTTCTGTATTTGATATACACGCAAATTTCTATTAAAAACAGCCTATTGCGTTCAGACAAAAGATCGCAACGATGCGTCGCATCCTCAGGTGGCACGACATTACACATTTATGAGGGTGGATGCTTCAACTAAAAACCTGTCGGATTTCGTTGAAAGCATAAATGAGGTCAAAGAGCGAAGGGCGTTTTCATTTTTACGCAGTCAGCCGCGATCACTCGCTGACAAATCAGCTAATGAGAAATTCGAGCGGTTCAAATGGAGTGTATGACATGCTTTAAAGATCAAAAAAGCCAGCCAGTGATATATGGTGCATTTAATACCCTTCATCATTATGCTATACGTTATTTCATTCATACCAAGAAGAGCGTTCATCTGTCCTGAGAGCCTTACTCGCATTATTAATCAGGTGCTTCTGAAACAAAAGTAAAATCACCAGTCTTTTGTGTCTCGTGTTTTAGACAGCACAAAGATAATAATGATACTCTTCGAAAGTTTTCTTGCTTATTTATCATTATCATTTTTTAAGAATGTTACAATTCTCAAATTTTATTATAATCCATGAAAAACTATTTATCATCGTAATCTCGGCCTTCCACAGATATGATAATTAATCTATTTATTTTTTATCCTCCAACTGCGAATAATGACGTTTAAAATTATATTGATCAATGCAATAATTTTAATATTGATCATTTTCTCGTGATACAAGGTTTTAATTCAAGGTGTGCCGCTCCGGTGGCGCAGTGGTCTAAGCGATGGCCTCTGATCATTCGTCCGAAAGGGGTCCGGGTTCGGATCCCGGTGAGGCATGGATGTTGTGTTTGTCTCACGGCACTGGCTCTCTCCCTTCCCTAGAATCAGTGACCCTAAATTAGGGACGGGCGACTGCTTATAGCCCATTGAGTTGCTCACGGTGGTCGTTAAACCTCCAAAAAAAAAAAAAAAAAAAATTCTAGGTGTACTTTAAATAGTCCATTGACTCTGACGGGAAGCATTTAGTTTTGAAAAACAGCATGGTTTTTTTTAAGGATTTTGAGCATCATCAAATATTAATTCCGCCTTAGTCCTTGCGATGCACTGTAAAAACTTTTCCGAAATTCACAAGACACTTTACTTGATTAATTTCATGAATGAACGAAGCATATTTCTGATACAACTTTTTTCCGTTAAATGACGGAAAGAAACCTGAATTTCATGGATTTTTCGTACTCCGGGAAAATTCTAAACCATCAAAAGCCTTTCCGCAATTCTTTGTTATATTTACAGTAAATTACCGTTTTTAAAGTGTGTTAATTGAAAATTTTGAATTCTCAGAAACCTTTTCGCAATTCCTCTCCTATATTAACGGAAAAACTCCTTTCTCACTTTTTCATATCTATATGACGAAAACATTTCGATAATAGGAGAAATTCACAGATATACTTGAGGTTTGACTAATAGTTAAATTTCAATCGTCTGTCGAAGGATCAGATTTTGAAGCTGTATAGTGAGATTGGATATTGTGGATAGCATATCGCATAGAATTTGGCTACTGCGGTACCAGATATTTCATCCCCTCTCCCCCATTTTGTGCTCCAGCAATTGTATATTGTGTTACCGAAGAAACCGAATACTTATATTATTTGTACAGGTGACTGAAGGATGTCTATGCATCAGTCTGTGGTGTCCTTAAGACAAAATCTATTGCAGCTACCAAGAGTAAATTTCGTATTTATAAGAGTTTTATGAAATCTTATACATAAAACATAAAACGTCTGTTTGTCTGAAGCAGCAAAAACTCTAGAACGCTGAACTGTGGCATCATGAAATTTGCATAGCTTATTAATACTGGAATTTCTAGGTCAACGCAACTATTTTAAGATCTCTACTTTGTTCCGTTCGCAAGTTATGAATTAATTAATAAGCTAATCAATAAAGTCAGCGTCGTTTGCTACGTCATCGTTATCTGAAAACACGTGACTGCATTCATCGCCGCTGCACATTCACAGGTGTTTTTATTCTTTGAGAACTGTGCATAAAAAAAATGCAAAAACCAACTTTGCGAAATCTTAACGAAGTGGGCTGAGATTTGTGTCAACACCATGAATTGGTAATAAGAGGAGTCAAACAAAATTTCACAGGAATCCGGTCAACACTTTTTAAAACAGGCATGGCATTTTTAATTCATCGGTAAACAGAAATATATACGCAGAAACGGTTAATAAAATTTTGACGGCTAATTCAAAAAGTTATTTACCGATTCAGGCGAAATTTGGAGGTCATGTTTCTATTAACGATTTATGGTGTTCATTAAAATTTCAGCCACTTTCATAAAATATTCGCAAAGGTACGTTTTTAGCTTTTTTATCTCAGAGATTTGCCCCTCAAAGACGTCTGAAACTGAAAGTGCGAGACGTATTTGATGCTTCTCACATGCACAGCTGTATGTTGGAATGTAAAGAGCAAAGGATACAACAAAATTATATATTATCGCCGATGAAGGAGAAATCAAAAATGTTGTGTACGGCCAAGAGCTGAAATAATCACACTATGAATAAATAATTTGTAATGACCGAATTTGTGAATTCAATTTTTTTCTTTCTTGCAAGCATCAATTTTTTCCCCGATTTTTTCAGTGACATATGAGGGAATATGAAATTAATAAGCCTAAATCCCGGGCAAAGCCGGGTAGTAAAACTAGTAATACTATAAAACAGTGCATTTGACCTTTTTTTAAAGATAATTGAAATTCATTATCAGTTTAAAAAGATCTCAGGCTCCAAGGCATCCTGTTGCTTCAAAAAATCACGATTAAAATATTCTTTGTGAGATAAGTCCTCTTACAATAAATAAATAAATAAATAAATAAATAATATTATTACAAGCCTATTAAAAATGATAAGCTCCAACAGAAAATAAAATAACTAATTCATTAGCATTAATTACAAAAAAAAAAAAAAAAAAAAAAAGATTTCATCATCGCGCAATTAGAGTTTTTCCTTGAACGTGTGGGAGATTTCCAAGTCTTTGCAGCTCAGTGATTCAGACGCGTGGTTTTCGTTGAGCCAATCCAAAGAACCTCGGACCTAATCTTGTCGGTGCGAACGGACTCTTTGGCGTAAGGGCTGGGAAATTCACGGTCTTCGATTTTGTGAAATTTCTGTTGAAATACAGGAAAACCCGAAAAGGACTTTTCTGAAATAAACGGAATTTCTGAGTACGGAAAATCTAAAAAAAAAAAAAAAAAAAAAAAAAAAAAAACAGGCCCTTTTAAAACGGTTAAAAGACGGACACCTACCGGCAACTTTGCTGCACTTTATTTTAAGGAATTTTTCGTGAATTCTCACCACTTATTTTTTACAGTGGGACTTCAAAAATTTACGTAATTTGATGAAATTTAGTTTTGTTGAGGTGTTCTAAGGGGCAAAATATCTGGTAAAAATAGAAATTGGTCTATCGGTTTGTAAGAGACATTTCTCCTTAAATAGTAAAATGGCAGATCTTAAAATACTCTGAACAGCCTACAAAAAGAAATAATCAAAAGATCGCACTGTTCTTTACGATACATATCATATCGTCCTGTGTTCTAATCAGCATATGCTTTGCAAAAATATTAGGTGTGCAACTTAACTCTCGGCCCCTAACCGCAAGAGATCTTAGAGCGTCGGCAAATGCAACTAGAACTAGCGATCATAGAGAGCGTCGGCAAATGCAACTAGAACTAGCGATCATAGAGAGCGTCGGCAAATGCAACTAGAACTAGCGATCATAGAGAGCGTCGGCAAATGCAACTAGAACTAGCGATCATAGAGAGCGTCGGCAAATGCAACTAGAACTAGCGATCATAGAGCGTCGGCAAATGAACTAGAACTAGCGATCATAGAGCGTCGGCAAATGCAACTAGAACTAGCGATCATCGAGCGTCGGCAAATGGAATGCAACTAGAACTAGCGATCATAGAGCGTCGGTAAATGCAACTAGAACTAGCGATCATAGAGCGTCGGCAAATGGAATGCAACTAGAACTAGCGATCATAGAGCGTCGGTAAATGCAACTAGCTGTGTGCGATAATGGCTGATTGCAGCGGCATCCAACAGCTTTCCAGGCAACCGTAACCGCTCACAGCTGTAGTGAGAGAAGGGACGAAAGTTGAAGGTGAAAGCAATGTCATTCGAGAAGCAACATTTGAGGCACTGCCTCCTGTTCGCATTTCAGCTGAAAAAAAGTGCCGCGGAAGCCCAGCAAATGATCTGTGCCGCTTTGAGGAGGCTGCTGTGTCCTACAGTATGTGTAAGAAGCGGTTCCAGCGGTTTAAGCAGTGAAATTTCGATCTCCGTGATACAGAACGTCTGGGACAGCCACAGAAAGTTGACGATGAGGAACTGGAACAACTGTTGGACGCGGATCCCTATCGCACACAGTCAGAGCTCGCCCTGGAAACTCGGAGTAACACGGCAAGCCATTGCAAAGCGCCTGCACAAGTTTGGACGGATTCACAAGGAGGGCCGTTGGGTGCCCTACCAACTCACAGCTGCGAACAAGTCTAGGCGCTACGATGTTGCTGTGTCATTGCTCTCCAGATTCAAGAAGAAGGATTTCCTCCACAAGATTTTGACCTGTGGTGAGAAGTGGATCCTCTACGATAATGATAAGCGGAAGAGACTTGAAAGATGTACATCCCACATTGGATTCAGAATGGTTGCTGTTGATGATGGTGGTGATACTTAGAAATTCTTGTAAAACTAATGCACTTAGAATTGATATTACAATCAGCATTAAATGGGCGTCAAACCATGAAAAGAATAAATTTTTCAGAACACGTACGACGCCGATGCTCATGTCAATATAGAAACTCCGAATTTACAACCAGCAGGTATATAGCTAGGTTTCAGAACTAGTAGGTAGGAGAGGGAAATCTGAAGAGTCATGAGGAAGATCTGTGTTCGACTACAAACTATATCTTTCCATGAATGCAGATGCTAGTTTCTCTTTGCTTTCCGATCCTTTTGTTAATTATTTCACTAGCGAATAATTTCTCGATGCCGAAAATGCTCTCTTATATACAACACATTGGTCTAATGGCTATGCTCTCCAAAGGTTTACTCAAGCATCGGGTGTCATTCACTTTGCATAAGTGTGGTCATAATTTAGTGAGCACTGTACATAGTGTTTAGTAGCGGAAATTTCTGTATAGTACGCAATCGTGAAAACTTGCACAAGATGCGTAGTGGTGGAAATTTATGCTTAAAAATCTAATATTATCTAGCAGTGGAAAAACTGCTTGTAGTGCTTAGTAGTGAAAATTTGTGCGCGCCGGCCAACAGTGGTTCGATTTGTGTTAGCAAACAGCAGGGCTGTTGTTGTTGGAGGAAGAGTTCAGAAATAGGGAATAAGGAAATTTTGCGTGAATGTAACAGACAGTTGCAAATATTTATTCGAGAACATGGGAACTTAAATATGGGTAGAAAAGGCCAGTTCAAAAAAATATGGGTATACGGAAAACTCCTGTTATTTATTCCCAAAACTGAAAATATTAAACATTACACACATGTTACGAATTACTTTCCTGTCTCTGTACAAAGTAATATTTTTTTCGTTGACCAAACGAAAAAGAACTGAATAAAGCTATACTTTTGGAGATAGTTGTACCACCATTTGTGCAAAATTCCTTCAGTGTTTTCAAACACAAAGATAGTAATCTTACTAAGAACAGAACGAATTGTTGAACAGGTATCTTATGTGATACACATCGCTTCCAGCAGGTTAAAAACAAAGTCATGACGGGATGTCGTTCAGAAATACCAGAGCAGATTTACTGTGTTTGACTTAACACTGATGTTCGGTGACTACATTTGATGCAAAGCAATGATGCGTGGTGGGCTTCGTGTCATCAATCAAGAAATCCGATATGAAAGCAACTGAAGTGAAGAAAAGTTGCAAACCATATAAATGCTTCACATAGCGAAAAATCGAAAGTCAAATTCCCTTATTCTTTTACTTATGCATTTTCAGTTATTTATTTTGAAAGCACGCATTCTAAAAACAGAACTACATAAAACTAGAAATCTAAGCTTTGGTTGAGTTAGTCAGAACTGAAAGGTTCAATGCATACCCCTGTACAAATTTCCCTTTATTACAATTTCAAATGAATATTCTTAGTATTTTCAATTGAATGTTTTCTGTGGAACATCTTTATTTTTCCAATTTTATTACTATATGCAGACCCATTAGTATACGTACTTATCTGTTCTCGTTCACGATCAAGTTGCTCAAACAACATTAATGTGAGCGAATTGTTTTTTATTTTCTATAAACTTAGCACCCTGGATTCAAAGTCATTATGAACGCGAATTCATCTAATATCACTTTGAAGTTATAAACATTGAAGTGAAATTACGAGATGATTTTAAATAATTCGTCCTTCCCACAATCTGTCACTATAGGAATGAATTTAGAAAGGCTGTGAAATCATCACGAAATTAATTTCGACCTACACACGAGTTCTTAGTTCTAAAGTAATAGAAATAATGACTGAGGTGATGCGCCTGGCGTGGATAGAAATTATTAGGTGTGCAAATAAGTTTTAAAGCGTTTTCAGACAACACAACATACAATTTGAGAGAAAACAACAATACCTTTACGAATCAAAATATGCGCCGTCATTATCTATCACCTTCCACCATCGGTCGGGCAGCTGACGGATTCCAGCCACGAAGAATACTTCGTCGTGTGACGCAATGAAGTCGTCAACCCATTTTCACCTTGGATCTCGCCCTTTGGATTTAACTGCTATAATATATATAGCTAGTGCCGTTAATGCCCACCAGATGGAGACGTCTCAGTAGCTGAGCCCATCTTACGGATTTATGATGTCAGTAGCTGACTTTAAAAATACACATAGCACCGTGGATTGTTGCCCCCGTGGCGTAAAGGTAACGCACTCGGCGCGATACCGAGAGTTCTGTTGGTTCGATTCCACAGCGGCGGCTGAAAAACAATTTTTCGGTTGCTGTGTGTTTCTGGAACGTGGAAAGAGCGATGTATTTATTTATTAACTGTCGCCACGTATTTGGAATATTTTCACCATTTTTGCACTTCGTCACATGTCCGGAACCACACAGCAGACAAACCATGTTGCATCGATCGGAACAAATGATAGTCTAAAGGGGCTATGTCGGAACTATACGCCGGATCCTCCAAAACTTCCCAGCAAAGCGTCAATAACGTTTCCTTGACCGATTTCGCGACATGCGGCATAGCGTTGTCATGCAGTAATTCCACGGGACGCAATCCTGTGAATGGACGTTTCCGATAGATTTCCTGCCTCAATCGCAGGCTTGTAGCGATCAGCAGTAACAGTTTGTCTTTGTTCCAGTAGTTCATTATAGAGCACACCCTTCATATCCCACTAGATGCTCAGCAGAACTTTCTTGGAGTGAATATTGCGTTTCGGTGTAGAAGTCGTTGCTTCACCGGGGTCTACCCAGTATTTTTTGCGTTTGGGATTGTCGTACCATTTCCACTTTTCATCACCCGTAACGATTTTACACAGGAAAGACTTTGTGTTGTTTATTCAACAGATTCAGACACTTCATGACACACTCATCCTTGTTCCTCTGTCTCAGGTCATGTGACACCCATTTTCCTTCTTTCTGAATCTTTCCCATTGCGCGTAAACGACTGGAAATGGTTTGCTGAGTTACCACCAGTTGTTCAGCTAGCTCTTTTTTCATTTCAGACCAATCTTCATCCAGCAATGCTTGCAGTTTCCTCATGTACAACATTCTGCGGGGCGCCGCTACGTTCTCGATCGCTAACATCAAAATCACCTGCTTTAAACCGTCTAAACCAAAACTCACATGTGCTTTTCGATACAATATTCTCCCCAGAACAGAACAGATCGATGCACATGCTTTTGCAGCACTTTTTCCTTGATGAAATTCGTAATGAATGCAGTGTCAAATAAATACAGTATCGCTTGCCATCTTTCAGCTACCGATGTGCAAGTGCGTTTGACTGTTGGGCAAACTTCTGTGTCACATTTTATACTCTGGACCAGTTACGGTCACATGACAACAATACGGGGGAATGTAGGATATCTAAATTAGCGGCAAATATCACACAAAAAACGATTTAAAATTTTTTTTGTACAACTTATAATATAGTGTTGACCATTGCCGTAATTCAAGAAGATTCAAAAGCAAGATATAAACCATTTAGTGTTTTTATTTTATAATGAGTCAAAAATATTTTGAAATAAGATAGTTTCATAACGAGAAAGGTATGAAGATAAACATAAAACTGATCGAGGGATCGTCGGACTTAGACTCGCGCAATGAGACAAGTTGAGGCACGGATAGTGTAATACGGCATTGGCGCTCTCCTCCCTGGAACCAGTGGCTCTAAATTAAAGGCGGGCGATTCCTTATGAATGTCATTTCTGGTATAGAAGCTCCGCATTTTCACTGTGCCCCATGTAGCTGTCTATTCGAAAAACTTGAAAATCGCAGATAAATTAATACGGCAATCTGGATATCATAAATTGTCTTTACTATTCAACATGCAACATCTCATCATTACTTCCGAAATCTTGAAAATTACATCGCCTTGGAGCGTGAATTGAGTTCACAACTCCCGATTTCTTTTGAAGCATGCTATCCCAAGTAGCACATTCTTGCAATTTAGCATAGGACCAGCACTGAACTACCATTCTTGAAATCAGAGACTACACTCTTATGACGATTATATATATTAAGATAATACAACGTTTGTCACAAATATTTATTTTTTCAAGTCGGCCATGGTTTCGCTGGGTATTGACCTAGCTTCATTGGGACGAATGGCACGTAAATATTCAAACTGTATATGATATCATGAATGGGGTTTACAGTCACGGGCTTTGGTTAGTTGCTTCCACGCGCTTGATAGAAATGGTGTGGATGCCATGTTATTAAGAAGTTGCGAAGAATTCTGATATATATGGAAAGCTTCCAAAATATCAAGTTTGGTGGTTGAATCTGACTTTTCAATTAGTTTTGCTTCTTCAAAGAGAAACTTATGGTTCTTTCTGTAACAGTGTTTAGCCATCGATGACTTCTTTAGGTCACAGTTCCGAATATAGGTCTTGTTCTCCTTCAATCGAAAATGCAGGGGTCTGTCCTATAGGAAGCGCCATATTCACATGGAATTTGATAAATTCCGCACGGGTTTTTGTCTTCAACATAAACCTTTGATGCTAAAAAGTTCATTTTGTTCATGGGTTTAAGAATCACTTTAAATTTAAAGGTTTTGAGAATTTTCGAAATTTTGAAGGTAATGTCACGGGGAAATGAAATTATGGCAAAATTATCTCGTAATGGGCGCATAACAGGAGTTAACGTGGAGATAGACTTCTGTTTGCGGAGTTTTGTTAGAGCTTTATTTATAATGGAAAGATTGTATCCTCGCTGTATACTGCGACACGTTTTAGGAAATAAAGTTCTTTTGCAAACTGTCTTTATCCGAACATATACATGTATGTATGGCGCGATATACGCAACTGTAAAAGGCGCTGAGTTTTTCGTCCCCAAGGGTCATTGGATTTAGCATGTAAAGGTGAGAAAATAGCGAAAGGCTTCCGATAAATTGTAGTTGCGAGAGATCCATTTGAGCGGGCAAGCAGCACATCAAGGAATGGTAGGAATCCGTTATTTTCAGTTGCGTAGCTGAATTTGTGACAAACGTTGTATTATCTTAATATATACTGAACCACCGTCTTTTAAGAATAGAAGACGGTGGCTCAGTGTTGGGCCTACGTTAAATTGCAAGGCTGTACTACCTGGGATACGTTACACCACCTAGGACAGCGAAGTTTCAAGTTGTTCAGATTCGTCATTCTCAGATATTTGGAGCTCTGTTGTCTTAAGTGGTGTAACGGATAGCCCGGTCGAAAGGAAATAGTGAGATGGGGGTTTGATTCCCTCTCCAAGGCGATATCGGTTTCAAGTTTTCTGATGTGATGAGATATTACATTCTGAACAATAAAGGCAACTTATTATATTCGGATTTCCGTATTAATAATTCATGTTCCATGCATTTGTGAAAAAAGTGCCTTCTATAATTTGAAGATAGCAGTTTTTGAATATATGGCTACGTAGAAAATGGCGAAAATACGGCGCTTCTGTACCGGGAATGATACTTAAAAATACATTTTTTTTTTGAGGGGGTAGGCTTTAACGACCATCTCGAGTTCTTAATTTAGAGCCACTGGTCCCAAGAAAGGGAGAGAGAAAGCACAGTGGGACAAGCGTACCACCCAAGCCTCATCCGGGATTCGAACCTGGACCCAGCTAGCCAATTTTCCAGAAGCTCGTTCACAGAAGTTTCTCCAAGCAAAAAAAAAAAAAAAAAAAAAAAAAAAAAGTGTAAATGAAAAAAAAGGAAAAAAGAAAGGCAAAAACTTGAAATTTTTAAAATACTCCAGAATCATGCGAAATACTTTCGATAATCTTAAGACGGTATTGCGGCAGATAAAAATATTTTTATTTTTCTGTAAACATGTTCATTACTACCTAATAAATGATAAAGAGTAGGTGTCATTATGAACGGGGTTTTCGAAAAAAAATGGAAAGCCCCGTTCATAATGAACATTATAACGAAGTAAATTTCTCCGTCATTTTTGGTCTACGCAGTGGAATCGAACCCGAGTCCACTTATTCCGGAACAAGTCGCTCTACCAACTGAGCTACGCAGACTTTCGTTCTTGCTGCTATATGCCTTTATGTCGTGTGCGTCCTGCAGGGCAGGCACGTCACACCCCCCCCCAAAGGGGGCCGGGCCCACGGGTTAGCCGTGACCATGAATCGTCGCAGGCATCCATCCTCTGTAGAACTTGCACTTGAGAACTCCCAGTCAATCTGGTATGTGGGATGCAACGTCACACACATTTATTTTTCGAAGCGCTGAAGAAGGTATTCTCTTATTTTTCTTGTCTTGCAGTGTGAAAAGAACATCACACCATTGCGAGATCTTTAACGGCCGGGACGTCCGGGAAGTTCGGGCGCCATTATAACGAAATAAAATTTTCCATCATTTTTGGTGCACGCCGGAAATCGAACCAGAGTCCACTTATTCCGGAACAAGTCACTCTACCAACTGAGCTACGCAGACGTTCGTTCTTGTTGCTATCTGCCTTTATGTCGTGTGCGTCCTGCGGGGCAGGCACGTCACAACATCTATGTGAATCAAAGGGAATTTTCCGATTCAGTTTTGTGTGGCAGTGGAACTCCCACAGACAAACGGATGGGCGCACAAAACAAAAACACCAGTGCATATTTTTTAATACCTTTATTGTTTTTTTTTTTTTTTTTTTTTTTTTTTTTTTTTTTTCAGTTTAGTCCTATCTGAAAACACGATACGAGCCCCGCGTACGAAGAAAATAACTGAAAAGCATCGCTAATTATTTTATCTACATGATCCGAGGAAAATTTTCTCAATCCAAATTCTAGAAGTCGAGAAGTTGCGTTCACAGATATACGGGTGGCCACACAAAGCAAAGCATTTTTTTGGTCATTCTTTTGACGTAGGACTACGCCTAACACCGTGGATAGTATGGGGCGACGTACGGCCGACCACCTGCGACAAAAATAGGTCCCAGTTGAAGTCATTATAGCGTTAAAAATACGTGCCGCACACTAGTCGTGTTAGCATATTCGTAAACAGTCCGATTCGCGTACTGCGCAATACATCGTGAGAGCGACGCCCCCCACGCTCCCTGTGCACGGAGGAAGTGATGCAATATTTCTGGGTGTGCCGCCGCGTTAGACTCAGTCTATCTCGGCAACCATGAGCGCAACACGATTGTGCGTGGCATCGTTTCAAAGCTCTCGACGACAGCCATTCAAATATAAGAAGAACATTTCGCAGTGGTTTGAACTGAACATTTAAAAAATTGCTTTCTTGTGAACCGGTGAACACTTTTGACAATATCGCGGTTTATCTGGACAACCGTGAATGCAAAACGATTGTGCGTGGTATCGTTTCAAAGCTCTCGACGAGATCTATTCAAATATAAGAAGAACATTTCGCAGTGGTTTGAACTGAAAATTAAAAAAAATGCTTTCTTTTGAACCGGTGAACACTTTTGACAATATCGCGGTTTATCTGGACAACTGTGAATGCAAAACGATTGTGCGTGGTATCGTTTCAAAGCTCTCGACGAGATCTATTCAAATATAAGAAGAACATTTCGCAGTGGTTTAAACTAAAATTTCAAAAATTTGTTTTCGTTTGAACAGGTTAACATTTTTGACAATGCCGTGAAATTCGTACAATAAACGTAAGCAAAAGCGGAGAAAATCAAAACGAGAGGTGAGAGCAAGTGATGAAGAATGTAAGATGCCCAAGAAGACAGAGCACCACGTTCGGTAATTCGTGTATCAGTCTGCATTGTGTACGCAGTGTATCAAACATTATTTGTAAAAATTATGTAAGCTGCTTTTCATGTCATAGACCTGTGTTGGCTATAACAAATTAAATAAACGCTTTGAAACCATACTCAACTAGTTCGTTTCAACTCTCCTATCTGCAAGTCGTAGTCCTACGTTTCAACTTGACGGCTCAATCAGAACTAAGCAAACCTGTATTTATTTATTTATTTATTTATTTATTTCCTTTTCATTCGCTTTACTGTTCTGAAATAGAACGTCCTGTAAAGCAAAACTTTTTTCTGTCTGTAAATCAGTGCCGTTTGCTTTTAATGTTACTTTAGAGATTTCATGCTGTTTCAGCAAGAGGTGAAATCTTGGCCGAATCTTGAAAATAGCAATAAGGGATTGACTTGTCTCGGGAAGAGTCGAATCCGACAAGACAATCGAAATCTCATGCCACAGTTCAAGGATGAGATGGCATTAATGCGCAGTTCCTGTTATTACATACGTGCGAAAAAAAAAAAAAATGAGCGGAAGGAGAGAAGCTTTCGAAGTCGGAGGCATCTAGACCAACAAAACTGTGAAATGGTTAGGTTGTGCAGAAGATGCGAACCTAATACAAGAAATAACTTTCAAACGATAAACATCAAATCATATATGTTCTAAGCCAAAGCGATTCTTTCCGCAAATTTCCCCGAAACCCCTAAGAACTGCAGCCATTGAAGCGTGACGGTCACCTGACAAATGACACGAAGCATGACTCACATCCAGAAATCGGAATTCAGTGTCTTTTTGTTTCGGTAGAAATAAGGAAAAAATAAAATAAAATAGAATGGTAAAAAGGAGCTATTTCTCCAAAATAACGTGTGATCCATGGCAAATAAGATTCGACGCTTGGCTTCGCCTCTTCCTAATGCCTGTCTGTGTAACTCAGTAGCTTCTTGTCTGCGCCTGTTTACAAGGAGAACGCTTGTTTTGCGATGGATTCAATCATGCATATCGCATTTGTCACACCTTTCTCGTTGCGGTAGAGCTTAGTTTGTGCTACCGATTTCATCAAGAAGAGACTACAAGACGAAACACTGTTCTCCAAACGTGTGGTGTTCAACTTGCACTGCACACTGATTTCAGAGATATTCGGTTCTGACTATTTGTAACTCAAGACATCTTTTAGAATTGTTTACAGCACTTAATTTATCTTCCAAAAAAAAAAAAAAAAAATACAGATAATTAAGTGATTTTTCACTTGTAGAAGACCGAATTTTTCGCAAATCCATACGTACAATACATTTCCATTTTATTGTGACTACCCTCATAGTACGTCGGTATAAATATAAATGTTTATGTAATACCTTATAGTGAATTATCACAGAGCCCATTTTTAAGAGGGGGTCTAGGGGAGCCGCGGGCCCCTCATTTTCAAGAGGCCCAAGAATTATGCAGGATGCTTGAAGAATTGACAGAGTTCTACAGTATTTTTTTATTGCAGACAGCACAGCAAAAACTATAAGAACCTGCCTTGTGAAAAAATATATATATATATTTCTTAGTCTCCCCCCCCCCAGTCCATTTTCAAATCTTTCGAAAGCATTACAGATGGGGTTTTTTTTTACACATTTGTAATTGGGGGAAATTTCTATACATTAAGAATTCGCTTGAATCATAATATTTGGATCATATTATTTTGCCGACTACTTCGATATAATTTCAACAAGCTGAGCCCTGGGTGGTGGTGTGGGAGGTGATTAAAACAGAAATGAACTGGTATCCATTTTTCAATCATGCACTTCAATACGGAGGGGATGTTTTTATGGCTTCCTCGTCATATTTTGGGAATGTTTTCTCCTGGGTATTTTCATTCATCCACCCATAGTGAAATTTTAGATGTGCCTCTAATACTGCGGCTCCAAAATACTGTCCATCCCCACGGCCCCCTGCCACCTTAAATGTACTCTATTAGCAGTTGCAAGAACTCAGATGTTGAACCTGACAGAATTTACGTGAAATATTCAAATTTAATATCAATTGTAATAATTTATGGACACGTAAGCTTACATATACAGTAGAACCCCTAGTCCGTATTTAGCGAGATCACGGATTTAACGAGCAAACGGGAACTTAATCCAAAGCTAATTTGATCGTCTTTAACGAACAAAATTTAATGATATCCCGGATTTAACGAGGAAAAGAAAAGCTGAGATGATCCCTTTTAGCAAGCAAAATAACAAAACTAAGTGATGTTCCATATTTAACAAGGCAAATGAAATCTACTACGCGCTGTCCTGGAATGAAGAAAGAGAAATGGTGGCATGCAGCGCGAAACTGCAACGGCGCAGTGGAATCTTCTTGTGCTAGTGGAAGAATGTTGATAGAAAAGAAATGGGGAGGGAGTACATGAAATACTCAAAACGCGAGTTATGCAACAGAGTCTCCGCTGCCCACTATGCGTTGGGGTATCACGTCCGCAGAGTTCGCCTTACTGCAAGACAAAGACGAAATGGGTAGGGTTCACGGACATTTATTAAGTGGATTTCTGGGCGACTATTGCAGTGAAGAATAGAGAGTAGGCAAATGGGGATGTGGCCTGAGGGTAAACAAGAGAAAACAATTCCTGAAATTGTGTCCATTGCCCCCATTTCACACTTCAAGTGAGGGTTGCATTGGAAAGATCGGTGCTGCTTTTGCTTCAAGTGTGCCATTAAACAGCGGTCAACTCACGTAGATGTCAAATTGGAATCCTAAACTTGCATAACCCACAAAATTTTAAAGAGGAAACTGTTGCCCGTAAGCGACAAAGTAGCCACCATTAGAGAGCCAGAAAATGGTTCAAAAATGATGCCATATATGGATATACACAGTGAAACCTCCATCAATGGACACCTCTGAATCACGGTAGCCTCTGAGTAACGGTAAGTTTTAGTGGGTACCGAGCAGCTTTCGTAGGCTTAATATTCATGATAACCTCTGGACAAAGAAACCTCTTAACAGCGGTCAACGGACACCCCAGTCAGTCCCGAAAGAGATCTGACGGACACCTTGCCCTTTGGGATTTTACGCAGTTCCTTCGGTAACTCGGCGAAAGGGATAAGATATGAATAAAGAATGCTACTAGGAATTTAAGAATGCTACTGCACCTCGAGCTGGATTGGTTAGATTACGGCTAGTGTAATGGCTGCTTAAGTGAAAAGAAAGGAGTACAACTTTAGTTGTACGTGAGGCGAAATCCAGCTCCTGTGTATGTTTCAGTTGCAACCTGGGGAGCGGGGGGATGGGCTTTGATTGGTCCCTGTGGGTTCTGTTCCTATTTTCGGCACGCGGCTAGCTAACTGTGAAGATCCACTTCACTGTCTAGTATTTTTCTTTTTATTTCATTTTCTTTCCCTTATAGCCTACCCTAAACTTAATCTCCTAGCTTGATGTTTCTAAAGGGAAGTTTAAGGCAACGAATCAGACACCACTTTTTTTTTTTTTTTTAAATTGGAGGTTGAACGACCACCGTGAGCAACTCAATGGGCTATAAGCAGTCGCCCGTCCCTAATTTAGGGTCACTGGTTCCAGGGAAGGGAGAGAGCCAGTGCCGTAAGACAAACACAACATCCATGCCTAACCGGGAGTCGAACCCGGACCCCGTTCGGAAGAATGATCAGAGGCCATCGCTTAGACCACTGCGCCACCGGGGCGGCAGACACCACTTTCCTAAAAAACCCTATTTTTCATGATTTTATTTTAAATTGTTAATATATTGAATTTCATTCAGCATTCTGCATTTGAAGAAAGCTCTGAAAACGTTTTCTTTGTACGTAAGCTTTGTACAATTATTCTCCTTTCGTACCAAAGCAAGGGACTAGTAATGTTAACAAAGGCTTGACCTCCCAACAACGGTCACTTCTTTTCCGGTCCGAGCAGCGATCGTGATTCGGAGGTTTCACTGTACAATGTTATTATAAGCGTCTTGCATGCTGACACGTACGCATATGTTTATATGCATAAGCGTTAGCATGCACGGATTTAGCGAGCGCCCGGATTTAATGATGATTTTCGTCGCCTCGGAGCTCCTCGTTATAAGCGGGTTTTAATGTGTTTAATTAGTTCTCTGTCTCGGGGATTCTGTTCCAATATTTGACTAAAATGGAGGAAAGATAGCAAAGTCATTGTACGCATAAATTTGGTACAAGTCGCGGATGAGGCATAGGTGGTGAGTTTGTCTTATGGCATTGGCTCTCTCCCCTCCCTGGAACCAGTGGCCCTAAATTAGGGACGGGAGGCTGCTTACAGCGCTTAGAATTGCTTACAAAGGTCGTTCAACCCCGAAACTAAAAACAAAAAGTGTTTAATTTTCCGCAGAGCATGATTTCTCACTAAATCATTATTTATAATATTACGCTGATATACAAAACAAATACCACCGTCTATGTACGATATTTAATTAAAAGATGAAATCTATTTACAAATTAAAACCTCCACTAGCACTTTCGAGGTAACACTTACCCCATCATCAGGTTGAACAGAGAGGTAACACTTACCCCATCCTCTCTGTTCTACCTGATGATGGGGTAAGTGTTACCCCGAAAGTGCTAGTGGAGGTTTTAATTTGTAAATAGATTTCATCTTTTAATTAAATATCTTACATAGACGGTGGTATTTGTTTTGTATGAAATATTGTACGAATTGTGCTTTTATCTATGCGCTGATATATTTCTTCATTCCATAAAAAACTACACGGTCGAGTCACATTATTGTGACCACCAGCTAATATCCAGAGTAACCGCCGTGTACAGCGTGGACAGCAGCTAGACGGACTGGGAGTGACTCAATAAGTTGCTGGAAGGTGTTCATACGTATGTGGAGCCATGCTGACTGCAGTGCACCTGATAGCTCCCGGAAGGTGCGTTTTGGAAGATCCGTGGAGCGCACAACACGATCGAGGTCCTTAAGATGCTTAATTGGTTTTAAGTTAGGGGAATTAGGGGGACAGGGAAGTACTTTGAAGTCTTCATCGCGCTCTTCCAACCACTCTCGGACATTTCCAACTGTGTGACACGTTGCATTGCCGTGCTGGAAGATCCCATCCACTCCAGGGAATACAATCAGCATGTATGGGTGTACGCGATCTGCAAGGATGGATTCATAACGAATTCGGTCCATAGTGCATTCTACAGGTATGAGAGGACCCTGAGAATGCCACGAAAACATTCCCCAGATCATAACGCTGCCCCCACCAGCTTGTGTTCTTTCGGCAATGGTTGAAGCGTGTCTGTTCTCCGATGTTTCTTGCCTTACACGCCAACGTCCATCCGTTCGATGAAGCAGAAAACGTGACTCATCGGAAAAGGCAATCCTTTGCCAATCAGCGGAGGTCCAATTCCGATACTGCCGCGCAAATGTAAGCCTTTTCTGCCGATGCACCTTTGTTACCATAGGTGCAGTGACCATCCGTCTGCATCGGAGCCCCATACACAGCAGGGTTTGCTGAACTGTCGTTTTAGACACACTTCCGGTAGCCCCCTGGTTCATTCGACCAGTGAGTTGATCCAATGTAGCATGTCGATCGGCCCTCGCGCACCTACGAAACCGACGTTCACCTCTCACATCAATGGCACGTGGTGCTCCTCAGTTTCCACGTCGCTTATACGCATTATTGCCATTTCTCCAATCACGATACACTTTAACCACGGCAATGGTTAAGCGCTATTTCAGAAATACTGCCACCCTTGTGCCGAAAACCGACAATCATCCCTTTTTGCAAATCTGATAAATTGCTCCTTTTATCCATAAAAGCAACGAGTGATATGTTTTCAGATTGTCTACAGCACACCTTATATACCCCCCAAGACAGCTCACGATACTTGCCTTCTTTCATTGGCTACGCGCTGTTGACGTGAGAAGTAGGAGGTGGTCACAGTAATATAACTCGACTGTGTATATCAGGGTTAACTGAATGAAGCAGCCGGCAGTGTATATTTAAGTGATAATAATATGCACATTTTTAGCAAAAAATAAAAAACAAAATCCGATGTTAATAAATATACCTTTCAACGCGGCTTTAAACTAATGTTAAGCAGATTGCATTGTTCTGAAGATCGCTTAACGTTGGCTTTCCGCTGTCTTCTAATGCGCTTTATTAAGTAAGGACAGGATGTGATCATGTAGTCAAATACAAGAACCTGAAAAACCTTTAAAGGTACAGAATATCTATCACAGTTGGGCCAGGGCATGTCATCAAATCTCCTACAGTAAATTCATTTACCTCCGCGCAAAACCAGCATTTCGACTGTGAATCGCCTGATATAAACGCGAATTGCTTTTCAAGTAAACGCACGCCAGAATCTTTATGGCATACCTCGCGTTTAAACCTTTCATGCTCACAGCGTTAAACTCTCTAAATCGAGATCAAGTGTGCTAAGTACTCCGAAAGCTCTCTCTCTCTCTCTTTCTCTCTCACTGTCATTTTCTCCTGCTCTCTCTCTCTCTATCTCTCTCAGAGCTTTTGAATTATTTCAAAGGCACACGTTGAAAATTACTTGAAGGTACAGTTAAACCTCTTTAAACCTCGAATGTTTGCTTCATATCTTTTTCTCTCCAGTTAGCGAGAGTAGCGTTATAAAGAAGGTGAGTTACAATGGCGGCAATTTAAAAAAAATATGAGGTAGCGATGCATGTTTCTTAACTGACATTCATCTTCATATTGAGTGGATAAAAATAATTGTTTTTCCTATAAATAAAAATGTTTTCAGACAGTAGCTTTTAATTTTTTTTTCTCTCTTTTAACGAAAATTCGGAAGAACAAGAAAAGCATGAATATTGGGAACAACATTTCGACAGGGACGCGGTCCCTATAGGTCTCGCCGTAAATGGTGAGTGAAAATAATTTAAAATTTTAATTCTTATTGAGAAACTTTTAAGAGCAACAAAGGAAGACATTTTAATTTTGCAGCTGTACTACAAATTGCCAAATGTGTGTGTCTGTGTGTGTGCGTTTTCCCTCGAACACGTAATTTTGTCTGTAATGACACCGAGCTTGGCATAGTGTGAAATATAAGTGGCGAAAATTCACGGAAAATTTCTGAAAATAACGTGCAGCAAAGTTGTCCGTAGGTGTCAGTCTTGTAACGAAATGTTCGCTTTTAACCCTGCTGGAACGAATTAACTCAGGGCTAGCAAATATGAGCTGAAATCAGCTTGAACGAATACATTCGCCCTCTAAGAAGTGGACCGAACGTGACTGGAATGAATGAACCTGCGCACCAGAAAGCGTTCCTTTCCCTTTAACTTTGTTATGACCACTTCAGCAAAGTTGTCATTTAGAGGGTTGATTGGCACTGATCTTTCCTGATGGATTACCTACTAAAAGGTCTACAACAACGGCGACGCACTTAAGAAAAGGGAGAGAAGATGCTTGAGTCACTTGTTTCTACCCAGTGGCATGATGCCCGTGTCAACAGGACTATTCCTTCCCCACCATGTCTTGGATCATAGAGCAGAGAATAGACTATAAGGGAGCGCTTATCACTAGTCACAGGTTTACAATCGGTACTGCTCAGATAAGAAGGAGAAAATAATTGTTTTGCTGTAGCTTTGATAAAACCCGGCCGCTATGTGAATGTTTCTATTTGGGGAGCGCAGGTAAGTTCGGTCACCATTTCGTTCAGGTACATCGGCCCTTAAAGGGTTAAACATTCCCGTTTCCTTTCTCTTACGTATTTTGACAGATTATCCGTAGTCAGTAACCCCTTTTATTTAAGAAAAATCCGTTTTGGGTTTTCCCGTATCGCAAAATCTTTAATTCCGACTTTTTCAGCCCTTTTATTCACTTCTAGTGGGATTCGAACCAGCTACACCTTCTAAAAGGGAAGCGCGTGTCTTACTGTTGAGCCAGAAATTTCGGAGATTTACTTTTGAGCCAGAAAGTCACTAGAAGCTTGATGATAAAATGTTCTTTGTTAGTAATATACGTGAATTAGTCATTTTATTCTCTGTTGGAGCATTGTTTTCCAGAATGCGTTTGAAATAATTTCATTTTTCCTGTAGGAGGACATTACAAATTATATATATATATTTTTTTTTCCCTCGTGAATTTTCAAAGTAACAGAAACAGCGGAACACAAGATCTTTTTAAAGTGATAACTTTCCTTTACATTTTAGAAAAGGTCAAATGTAAAATAGACGATGATAAACCACGCATAGCGCTGTGAACTGTTGGCACTGTAGCGTAAAGCCAATGCACTCGGCTAGTTATCGAGAGATCTGGGGTTCGATCCCAGCGGTGCCGGTAGAACAATATTTCAGTTGCTATGCGTTGTTTATAAAATTACGTGGGCAGAGCAAAAACATCGTCTATTTGCATATTCTCCACGTATTTGAAATATATTCACCAAGTTCAAATGTACTGCTTCATAACATTACTTCACAAAACTCCTAAATATAAAGTTTACTCACTTATAATAACTTTTGTCTTAAGGAGTCGTTAGACTAATACATAGACATCGTACAATCAATCAAACCTCAAGTATTCCCGTGAATTTCTTCTATTACCGGAAATTTTTCGTCATATGGATAAGGAAAAGGTAAAAACAGAATTTTCCCGTTAATATACAAAAGGAATTGCGGAAAGGTGTCTGAAAATTTAGAATTTTTCTGGTGTACGAAAAATCTGTGAAATTCAGGTTTTTTCCCGTCTTTTCGCGGAAAGTTTTATCAGAGATATGCTTCGTTAATTTAGGAAAGGAATCAAGAAAAATGGCTCATGAATTTCAGAAATGTTTTACAATGCATTTATTTGCTCTACCTACAATGTCAGGTTATCAGATTCGCCATTTTTTTATTTCCTTCACTAAATGTAATGATTTTTCCAAACTCATCCAACTGTGTTTTCCTATGCCTTTTCACTGTCCGCTTTCTAATACATTTTTCGCGTAAATTCGATAAATGGTTCGTAATAAACTACTGGTTTGAAGAACAATTTTTTCCCTAGTGCTCACAAACTAAAACTTTTTCATGGGATCTGAAGGCAATTCCCACGATCCCTGCAGAATTCGGTCAAAAACTGCTCTAAGATAAGCTGGAGTCGCAGTGGAAAAGTGTTTTCCATTTAAAAAACTCCGAAGGACTGGAGAGGGGGGCAAGAGCAGACTGGCGTACCACAAATGGCTATGGAAGCAAGCACTTTGCAGGCCACTACCAATATTTGCAAATAATTATTACGTTATTCCTATCTTAATAACGGCATATCACTATCACCATTTCGTGTTTAAACGTGTTTTCACCACAGGTCGACGAATTGCTGGAGTTTTTATGTTAAGGCAATAATTATTAAATAATATTTTACCCACATTTCTGGACTGCAGTATTATTGACTCCCTAGTAAAATTTTACATTAAAAAAAAGCATTACTTTCGTAGCTCAAGTATAGGTTTGATACGTTCTTTGAGTGAGATTGTTGAAGATTTTATCACAATTCTGAATATTATACTTAATCAAAAAATGTGTACTTGTATTTGATATTTTTCCTCATCATAATTTCCTTTCTGTAAATTTAAGGTACATTTTCGTGGCTTTCCCCTTGTAAATTTCCTGGATCGGCCTTTGACGTGGTAAACATTCACATACAACGATTTGTTCATTGTATCACCGTATACAAAGAGTGATTGCACTAATCTGAACTTTGCGGCAGATGTGGTAAATCTATGATAATAATAATAATAATAATGAAAGGTAATATCTGTGTGTGTATGCGTGTGTCTGACATTCTTAATAAGGAAATCGTGGTAGGAGCTTTAAAATTAGGCAGATTGTATTTCATCATCATCCAATTTGCAATGGCAAATTCCAAGTAAAAATTCCAAAATGGTAGGGAGGGGACTTGCTAGGATCAAAAATATTTACTATGTTATGCTCTTCTTACGGAAATCAAATATTTAGCATGTTATGCTCTTCCTACGGGAACCCAATATTTACTATGCTATGCTCTTTCTTCAGGAGTCTAACATTTACCATGATATGCTCTTCCTACGAGAACCTAACATTAACATTTACCTTTCTTCAGGAGTCTAACATTAACATTTACCTTTCTTCAGGAGTCTAACATTAACATTTACCTTTCTTCAGGAGTCTAACATTTACTCTTTCTTCAGGAGTCTAACATTTACTCTTCCTACGGGAACCCAATATTTACCATGCTATGCTCTTCCTATAGGGAACCCAATATTTACCATACTATGCTCTTCCCACGGGAACCTAATATTTGCCATGCTATGCTCTTCCTATATGGAACAAAATATTTACCATGCTATGATCTTCCTACGGTAAACTAATATTTACCATGCTATGCTATTCCTACGAGAACCAGAAAGTTATAGACGAGACAACTGAAAAAGCGTGTGCGTGAAACGTGAAGCAACCGACCTACGTGCGTTGAGATTGACGTCGGCATGAAAATGTTTCAAAATGTTGTACGGAGATAAGCACAAGAAGGCATTATGAGAAACAAAACAGCTTCCCTTATTTCGGCATTGTTATTTCAGCTGTGGTGGAAATGATTAGGGGCAAGGAATGTGCTCCACTCTCCGGACGAAATGTTTCGCTAACAGCCTTTTTGCACATTTCCATAATTTTACTAAATTATTTCACTAACGGTTCACATAAAATTGCTCATGTTGTGTTTCTCAACTAATTTCCCCTTTAGTTTTGCAATTGAAATTGAAAATACTATTTAAATAGACTCCATTAATGTAGATCTTTAAAGGCACATAATCCATTTTTAGTACAGTAAAAATCCGAATGAAGGACTACATCTTGAAAGTTAGACCAGGCAGCTCCGGGTTCAGTTCAGCTACTATTTAATGCGCGCAAAGATTACTTCAGAATACGTTGAAAGACCTCTAAAATCTCAAGGGTACATGAAAAGAATTAAGTTTTCTTGTCACGATCACTCGAGTCTGCTCACGGACTGACTTGGACAGCTTGGGGTTCTCGGAAAGAGGACTTCAGGGGCTTATTCCCCACACGATATTATGCGCATGCATGATTTAAAATGGTCGTAGGGCATAACTCACAACAAGGAATAAAAATATTGTCATATTTTTGGAATGATTAAGACGGATGTTGTAGTTAATTTATCTTAAAAGTTTGGTTTATTTTAAGGAGCATGATCGCTTCTTATCGTAAATTTTCAACTAAATACTGATGAAATAAAAAAAACATATCCATTAAATACTGTTCGTAAAAAAACATACACATTTATTAACTCAAGTAATAAATACTTAATCAGAATGTAATTTCTCTGTAAATAGTCTCTAAAAATGTAACATGAAATAGACATTGAAGAAAAGAAGGATTCGTTTCCAAGAAAACTGCTGGGTGAGAAGTTGTTGGTGATCTCATGACAAAGGTGGAATCACTCTGAATTATTCTCCGTCATAGAAAGAATATTTGTTGTCACATTACATTACATTTGAACAACTTGGTCTCATTCTGAAAAAAAAAGAAAAAAAAAGGAAAAGAAAGAAAGAAAAACCACAATCCGACTGTGAGTTAAAATATTTGAGTTCATGGTTCCTCAAAGATAAAGTTTTTCAGTTCCTCAAAGTTGAAGTTTTCCAGTTCATGGTTCCTTAAACTAGGAGCTTTTGAGTTCATGGGTCCTAAAAGTAATCCTAATAACATCATCTGAAGTCTCAGAGTCCAATGTCTTTTTACACGAAATTTTTAGATTCATTCCTCAGAAAGACCTTTCCATGTTTTCATTTGAGGTTAGAAATACTTTCAAAATATTGACGATTAGGCCCAAGTTTCGATAACTGACTTGATGTTACTACACAGTTTCTCATTACTGCATGCTATTAAAACAACTTATGCTATTAAAACAACTTTGCTATTAAAACAACTTTGCTATTAACACAACTTTGTATGATGTATAATCGGTATTATTGTCAGAAAAGAGCAAATTATGCTATACAAATATCAAAACTTTCCGTAACTTGGTGTGAATTGCCTCACAAAATGCGATACGATACTTGTTAAGTTACACACTAACACACTATCGCATACTGTATCTAAGGAAAGGAGCATTCCCAAGTAGTGGAATTATTGAACTGCATGTAAGCTGTGTATTTACGTAATGTTGATTCAGAAGAAATCCACCAAAAATGCTAAAATTTATGATAGCTTACTTACCATATTTCTTCAGCATGAAAACTCAAATATGTAAATCAGCAATTGTCTCAGAGAAATTTTTTATTGCTAAATTTAACCGAAATGGAGGCAAGTCAGCAAGTCATTGCCAGTATAAATTCAATACACGTGCAAAGACCATAGCGCGCGCAAACTTTAGGGAAAATACTGTATATCCTTGTTCTCGAGATATTACAGGCCATAAAAGTCTGAGGATATATATTATTGTATTTAACTGACTTACACCTTGTTCCGATGGTTTGTGTACGCTATATCAAGTTTAATCTTGTATAGTATTTGTTGCAAACCTGTTTAAATTATTGTACTGGCAATAGGTTTTCCTGGGTTTTTCTTTTCTACATGGGGAGCTAACTTTCCAAATTGCCTTTCTGTGTAATGCCTGTAATGAAATCATTCAGAGGACAATAAAGTGCCATAAATTCTCAAACGCAAGCGATAAATATAATACATAGAGGGGTTGCGAGTGGCCTGTTGATCAGAGCAACCTCTCTGGGACTACATGGTAGCGGTAGTCCATGTTTCTCAGAAGCACTGAACACTCGCCTTGCGCTGGAAGAGTAGGCTACATTAACCCGTCGGACCCGGGACATGGGACCCACCGGTACAGATGAGATCATTTGTTCTCTTTTCTCGTTCATTCCCTCTACGCTGGTGAATCCCCGAAGTCTAGAATTCGCCACTATGCCAACTCACACTAATCATCTAACACTCTTACCCCTCTGAGCTGCTCACCCTCTGTTCTGTCTGAGCCTTTAGGTTCAATTTAATGTAACTTCGCTTTCGGAAAGCAGGATACAGGTGATTGCGTCTAAACTCTCCCCGTTGATGAAAATCCTACGAGGTATATTACCAAGTGTCTCTCTCATAAATACATAGTGTCTGTACTATGATAACTTCTAGATGAGCTGAATGATTGTTAAATTGGTAAACACGTCCAATACACAGGAACTGAATGTTACGAATATCTCAGAGGGCATTTTAGCATATAGAAATAATGAGACGTACATACTGATATTTTATTTTCATATCATGATCGTCTCAGACTGTTGTATGACGTCATTAAATTCTCAGGTAAACATCACAAACATTCAGTTTTCATACCATGATCGACTCTATGTCCGCAGTTATGTCTGATATAGCTCAGGCGCGCATATTAAGCATTTAATGCTCATTCCATGATAAGAGCGAAATAAAAAAACCCACCAAATTGTGCGTCACTGACCGAGACATTAATACGTAGACCATGAGGACTTTTTTTTTTTTTTTTTTTGATTGGAGGTTTAACGACCATCGTGAGCAACTCAATGGGCTATAGGCTGTCGCTCGTCCCTAATTTAGGGTCACTGGTTCCAGGGAAGGGAGAGAGCCAGTGCCGTAAGACAAACACAACATCCATGCTTCACCGGGATTCAAACCTGGACCCATCTCGGACGAGTGGTCAGAAGCCATCACTTAGACCACTGCGCCACCGGGTGGCATAGGATCGATTTCAAGTACAAGATGAGGCATCGGAAGCTTTCTTGTTGTACGGAGCGGTTTCCGAACCTTCCCAAAGACGCTACGACAGCTTTAGATTAAAGCCCCCAAAACAAAAGAATGAACATGACATATAATAAATAAATAAACTCTGAGAATTTCAAAAATATTTAATATTTATAAAGCAACATCAGCTGCGCTGGAAACTCGGAGCTCTACGACGACATACAATCCCCACACGATCTCTGGAGGTTTCTAGATCACAATCCACGCGTGATAGGATTAAATTATTCATATCGCAGTTCAGTATGGTGGTGAAAGTCGCTGTTGTTTTACAGAATGTTGGCACGGTGAACTTAAATTGCATAAAGATTTTACAGGGTAGCACACGAAAGCCTGCAGGTATTTACCTCTTATTCATATTTTGATGTTCCAGCCGTGAATGAATTATCACATCAGGAAAAAGAGAGAGAGCGTGTGAGGTACAGACAAACACGGAATTTTTCTCTCTGCCTTCTCTCGTAGAGTTGGCACCCATAGGGAACATTTAGAAGCAACTACGCGTGTCACATTGAACTTCCACGCTGCGTGAGGGAAGCGAAGTTATATCAGACAGAACAGTGCCTAGGCAGGTCAGGGAAGTAGGAATATTAGATGATTAGTGCGAGTCGGGAATGGCAAACGACGAACTATGACATCACATGAGCGCTAATCCGGGAGAGAGAATAAAGGCAAGGATCGGTTACGACCTTATTTGTAACTGGGTGATGGACACGTTAATCCCTGGGTAGACGATTTAACGTGCCCATTGGACGCAAGGCGAGTTTTCAGTGGTCCAGAGAAACTCAACCTACCTGAGATTGACCCAGCAACCATGTGGTCTGAAAGCGGTTGCTTTAATCACTTGGACACGGAGAAAATAAGTAACTGATCTGTTTTGAATTGCTCGATCAACAGTCGTAATATTATATCATGCACAAATCAACGAGCCAATGTATTTGTAAAGGTAAATCCAGGTCTTCCTCAGAGTTTTCCCCAGAATGGTACCAGTGTGAATGCAGCTGATCATCTGAAGTATTATACAGACATTTTTTATACTCATTCTGTTCTTTCTTGGTTATGATCATTTTGTGTGATCTAAATTTCTACTTTCCAATCAGGAAGCAGAATAATAACGAATTAAAAACTGCATTCGTTAGATACAAACTCCAACCTCAAGTAACCTAATTAAAAACGAAATTCAAATTAAACTCTGAATGAAATACGGAATAACACCATATAATACAGATTTTGAAGATGACAATCCGTTTTTCGGTTTAATTATGACAAGGATGGTAAGTCAGATACTATCCGAAAACTTGAAAATTCCGTCGTCCTGGAGCGGGAATCGAATCCGCATCTCCCAGATAGCGCCCGGGTATGCTAACCACTACACCACCCAGAACAACAAGGTCTCAAGTTTCCGATTAATTTAAATATAACCATCATTATATATTGAATATATATTTGAATATAACTATAATTTGAAAGGTTATTAAGCGATTTCTAAATGCAATCCATAATTATCAAGCAGGAACACTTGTGGACTAGAAGGATATATACATATACATGCTTCTAGTCCACAGACGGATAAAAAAATAAATTAATATATATAAACTAGGGAAAAAAAGAGTTCAGAAAGAATGCACTTGCCGCCCCGGTGGCGCAGTGGTCTAAGGCGTTGGCCTCTGATCATTCGTCCGTAAGGGGTCCGGGTTCGAATCCCGGTCAGGCATGGATGTTGTGTTTGTCTTACGGCACTGGTTCTCTCCCTTCCCTGGAACCAGTGACCCTAAATTAGGGACGGGCGACTGCTTATAGCCCATTGAGTTGCTCACGGTGGTCGTTAAACCTCCAATAAAAAAAAAAAAAAAAAAAAAAAAGAATGCACTTTCCTTTCCCTTGGTTCTGAGCATTAGTCAGGGCCGGATTAGGTGGGGGGGATCTAGCGGGGCTACAGCCTATGGACCCCACCATTACCAAGGGCGCAGGAGGTATGCTAACACATCACAAATAATACACAGCTTATATATTTATATAGAGGAAGTAAAATAGTTTTAGTTTTGCCTCGTGTGATTTTCACTCGATCACAAACAGCTAGGAGACGAACAGATTTCAAGACAGTGATTCACTAAAGGTAAATGTTTCGCGTCGCTGTGTACAGCGAGGCCAGCCAGACAGTTACAGTTTTTTCACTACCATCCACCCACACCTTCCTGTTTGCACTTGGAACCGTTAATGGGCAAAATCCACTGTGACTTTACATTGCATAACGAAAAAGATGCACCAAGAAAAGTACACAATGCTAAATTATTAAAAATTCAAACACAAAATCTAGGAATCTTAAGCTTTTAACTCAACATGTTCTTATTATAAAAGTGGAAAATACAGGGACTTGTTATGAAAACTCTGAAAATAATTTATTAGTTTGAAGAATGCACTACGTATTAATTATCAAAGGGAGTTTCGTGTCTTAACGGACTTCAATAATGATTATCCGTCATAAGTTCTTTGGAGGCCCATTCAGGTGTCTTAGCCTTGGTAGCCCACTGAGAGATGTCTTAGCCTAAGGGCCAACTAAGGTCTTAATCCGTCCCTGGCCTTAGCTGTGGGTTTGTGAGTTTCATACATGTATAAGTAGACCAGTGGTGAAAGTAGGTGATCAGTTCTGGGAGAACTCAGTGTTGTTCAGCGTTTCAATTCAGGGGGAATTTACACAAG
The DNA here is from genome assembly GCA_039090855.1 of Macrothele yani. NCBI lineage: Eukaryota > Metazoa > Arthropoda > Arachnida > Araneae > Macrothelidae > Macrothele > Macrothele yani. The sequence goes on along the minus strand of CM077007.1, from coordinate 146,682,727 downwards.
CACATACGCGCACACATTTTGTACGTCTGTGTTCTTATGTCATCATCATCATCATCATCATTATTGCCAACAATTATCAATCAACAGCTGGATGAAAGTCTCCCCAAGTTTCTTCCACAACTGTCTGTCTTGGGCCACTCTCCTCCATGTTACTTCGGTGTGTTTTCGAATTTCATCCATCCATCTCCCATGTGGTCTTCTTCTGGGTCTTTTTCTGTCCCTTGGTATCGCGTCTAAAATTTCGGTTGTCCATTGGTGGTCCGTTCTTCAGGCAATATGTCCATGCTATTGCAATTTCAGGGAATTAACTCTCATCATGATGTCTTCCACTCTTTAAACTGTGTTCTTTATGTACATATATATATACACAGAAATAGAAAAATAAAAATTATTTTAACGAATAAAAAATTAACCCTAATCAATATGAAATTCACCAAAAAATGTCTATATCACAAAGCGCAGATTACGCGTCAACTGAAGGACTTTCGTTTTTCACAATTGCAGGCTGCAAAAAAGTTGGAATTCACTATTCACTAACAATTTTCCTACTTAAAAATGCTTAGTAATTATTCAGTTCATCGACATAATGCGGTTATCAAAACGACAAGATCTACTTACCCTGGTAATTTAAACTTGCAAAGGAACATCTCAGAGGGTGTTTGTTCCTTTCAAATTTTTGTTACCAAAAAAACTGCTGCTGTTAGACACCACTTTGAGAAATTAGAGGATGCAGTCTTCCTTGGATGCCGGTGATGCCTTATTCGGTTTCTATGTACTGAATTGTCACTCTGAATGAATTTAATTTCGGTATTCTAAAGCTATCCTGCAGCACTGTTACTAGTTCAAGATACCTCCCCGCCGGAAAAGGGACGAAATTAAAACAGTCGAATCCGAGCATCGTCTACGATTCTTTAGCTGCGAGTCCGAAGGACAAAATTTATTGCTTGGGTTCAAAAGCTCTGAAAACTGCTAAATCAGAGAGGGAAAATTTTCAAACATAAAAATCTTGCACCAATTACGAATAGAATTCATAGATATGAATAGACACCGAGCTGGCATTTTCTTTGTCTTGTCCAGCCGTAGATTTGTTTTATTTAACTTTTTTTTTTTGAAATTTCTATGTACTTTTGTTTACAATTATTTATTTAGGGGAACGTCGTTCCCCTTACCAATTTCTTAAGGGAACGCCGTTCTCGCCCACTTTCACCAATGAAGTAGACACACAATTTTGAATATAGCTCGCTATAGTCTGTTCTTCCCTTTTTTGGGAGTATCACATTTTGTACATTGAAATTCAGCAAACCGACTGCCTCCGGTAATGACGGATGATTAATGAAGCCTCATATGACAGATATCATTTATCAGCGCCCACTGTCACTTTCAGTGATCATTCAACGTGGTAACTGCAGTGCTTTTGCTGTAATCACGTGCTATTTTTAAAAAGGAAAGGATTTAAACCGCAACACCCACTTTCCGAAAAAACGCATCACGAAAGGCTCCTCATGGAAAAGAATTACGAAGAACATGGGGCTAGTAACTTCCATGATAGAGGCCACCCCACCACCCTTGTGATTGAGGTCAGAGTTTACTATATTATAATTCTTAATGGCAGTAATGGAGTTCAGAAGTCATTCTTGAGGAATTATTCAGTTGGCTGCGAATTTGATGGGCGGCCGTAAATCCTATCATACCTACGTTGAATATATATATATATATATATATGAAAATGCAAGTGAAAAGATTCGGCTATTTGAGAATACAGCACCCATAAAAATTGGAAAGGGAGTGAGACAAGGTGACACTATATCTCCCAAACTCTTTCATGCCACATTGGAAAATGTCTTTTAATCACTGAACTGGGAAAACAAAAGATAAAGATCAATGGAGATTATTTAACTAACCTTCGTTTTGCTGATGACGTAGTCATTTTTGTAACTCTACCTTCAAAGCTGCAGAGTATGAACTTATTGACAGGAGTAAAGAAGTGGGATTCAAAATGAACTTTCAGAAGACAAAAGTGATGTTCAATGCTTTTACAAGAAATGAAGATTTATCGATGATGGAGAAAAACTGGAGATAACAGACACGTACGTTTATCTTGGACAGCAGATATCAAGTGAGGGTCACATTGATGAAGAAATTAATCGGCGTACAAAACTTGCCTGGAGAGCTTTTTGGAAGAAACAGCATAATTTTCAAGAGCAATATGCCATTATGTCTCAAAAGAAAAGTGTTTGATCAATGCATCCTTCCAGTGCTTACGTATGGTGCAGAGACGTGGACCTTAACTAAAAGAGACATACAAAGGCTGCAGACAACTCAAAGCAGCATGGAGAGGTGCATGCTTGGTGTAACCAGGAGAGATAAGAAGAGGAACACGTGGATCCGAAAAATGACAAGAGTGGAAGACATCATGATCAGAGTTAAATCCCTGAAATGGCAATGGGCTGGACATACTGCCAGAAGAACAGACCATCGATGGACAGCCGAAATTTTAGATTGGATTCCAAGGGACAGGAGAAGACCCAGAAGGAAGAAACTTCGGGAGAACTTTGTCCAGCAGTGGATTGATAATGGTTGACAATAATGATGATATATATATATAAATATATATATATATGGGATGTAAGGTCAGGTGATGCGTAACATCACAGCCTCTCCTTGACAAATGTCAACCCCGCCTTCTCGTGGTACATCCTGTTTCCACTAAAGGGGCTCTGACGACCGCCAATAGCGGTATAACTATACCATCGGGATTAGAGGAAATGCTGTCCCACACTCACCAACCCGCTTGGCCAGCGTGGTGAGTTATGGCCAAACCCCCCCAAAATGACTCCACAACTTAAATCTTGGCCCTCAGTCTCCGGCAGCTGGAATGTACCTGGCCAAGGCAGCGGCCAGTGCGACATGAAGGCAGAGGGTGCTAAGAATCCCCGGAGGACCGGACTAGGCTGCCATCTGATGCTGACCTTGGCTACGTACAACGGACGCTCCCTATCTTCTGATTCAAGGCTTCTTGAATTGGAAGAGGAACTACAAAGGATCAAGTGGGACATCGTCGGGCTAAGTGAGGTAAGGAGAAAAGGAGAAGATCTCATTGAACTGAAAAGTGGACATCTCTTCTACTATCGTGGGACAGATACTGGCAGAACTAGTGGTGTTGGATTTATAATAAACAAGAAACTGAAGGATAAAGTTGTAGAAGTTGAAAGTTCTTCTGACAGAGCTGCACGACTCGTTATCCAACTCTCGAGAAGATAATAGGCTCAAATTATTCAAACTTATGCACCCACCACAAGTCATGCTGAAGAAGAAATTGAAGAATTTTATGAGGAAATTCGTGATCTAAATAATAAAGGTAAGCAGCACTTGAAGATAATTATGGGAGATTTCAATGCAAAAATAGGGGAACGGCAACAGAATGAAACTTCAGTAGGTAAATTCGGTCACGGCAACAGAAACCAGCGTGGAAATACTCTCGTAGAGTTTGCAGAGGCAGAAGGGTTTCTCATCTTGAACTCCTTTTTCAAGAAAAAGCCACACAGGAAATGGACATGGAGACATCCAAATGGGACGACAAGTGAAATTGATTTTATTATGTGTAACAAAAAATTCGTCATAGAAGACTGCAGTGTGCTAAACAAGTTCAACACAGGCAGTGACCATAGATTGGTGAGATGTAAGATGCACCTCAACACTAAACTCGAACGTAGCAAGCTCATAAGACAAACAAAATGTATTGACATAACCAACCTTAAAAAACACCATAATACCTTCAAATTGGAACTGAAGAACAGATTCTCTGCTTTAGAAGGCCTAAGATCGGAAGAAGTGGATATTTCTGAAGTTAACAGAAAAGTAACCAAAGCTCTTATGGAAACAGCAACAAAATTAGCTGGGTCTAAGAACAAATTGCATGTGAACAAATTATCAGGAAAAACCAAAATGTTGATGCAAAAAAGAAGAGTGATGAGGACAACTAAAGAAGATGTGACTTCCAAAGTGGAATATATAGAGCTATGCAAGACAGTACGAAAAAGTATCACTGAAGACGTAAGGAAACTCAACTGTGAACTAGTAAGGAAAGCAATTGAAAACAACCAAAGCCTAAAGATAGCAAAGGGACATCTCAGTAAGGGAAGAAAACAGATTATGGCACTGAGAAAAGAAGATGGTTCTGTAACAAGAAATAGAGGCGAAATTTTGACAAGAGTGAAAGATTTCTACTCCAAATTATATGAAAGGGATGATACATGTACTCCAGACATCATGAAAGGTACCAGTACCAGAGTTCTTCCAGTCCTTCCAGCAGAAGTTGCACATGCAATCAAGAACATGAAGCGGGGAAAAGCTCCAGGAGAAGATGGAATTACTGTAGACATCATACAAGAAGCAAGTGGAGAAATCGAAACAGTACTCGCCCAAATTTTCACTCGATGCCTTAATGAAGGGAAAATTCCTGAGGATTGGAACAACGCTACAATGATCTTGTTACATAAAAAAGGTGACATTGAGGATCTCAGGAACTACAGACCTATCAGCCTCCTATCAGTGGTTTATAAAATCTTCACTAAAGTTCTTTCACACCGCTTGAAGGTGACACTGGACATGGCTCAACCGAGAGAACAAGCTGGATTCAGGAGTGGCTACAGCACAATAGATCATATCCACGTACTGAGAGAACTAATTGAAAGAGCGAGGGAATATGAGCTTCCATTGTGCATGGCTTTTATCGATTATGAAAAAGCCTTTGATTCGGTGAAACCATCAGCAGTTGCAATGGCTCTGAAATCCTGCGGTATTGAAGATGCATACATTAATATTATTAATAACATCTATGAAAATGCAAGTGCAAAGATTCGGCTGTTTGAAAATACAACACACATAAAAATTGGAAAAGGAGTGAGACAAGGTGACACCATATCTCCGAAGCTCTTTAATGCCACAATGGAAAATGTCTTTCAATCACTGAACTGGGAAAACAAAGGGATAAAGATTAATGGAGATTATCTAACCCACCTTCGTTTTGCTGATGACATAGTCATTTTTGCAACTACCCCATCAGAGCTACAGAGTATGATCCAGGAACTTACTGACAAGAGTAAAGAAGTGGGATTAAAAATGAACTTTCAGAAGACAAAAGTGATGTACAATGCTTTTACAAGAAATGAAGATTTATCGATTGATGGAGAAAAGCTGGAGATAACAGACACATACGTTTATCTTGGACAGCAGATATCAAGTGAGGGTCACATTGGTGAAGAAATTAATCGGCGTACAAAACTTGCCTGGAGAGCTTTTGGAAGAAACAGCATAATTTTAAAGAGCAATATGCCATTATGTCTTAAAAGAAAAGTGTTTGATCAATGCATCCTTCCAGTGCTTACGTATGGTGCAGAGACGTGGACCTTAGCTAAAAGAGACATACAAAGGCTGCAGACAACTCAAAGCAGCATGGAGAGGTGCATGCTTGGTGTAACCAGGAGAGATAAGAAGAGGAACACGTGGATCCGAAAAATGACAAGAGTGGAAGACATCATGATCAGAGTTAAATCCCTGAAATGGCAATGGGCTGGACATACTGCCAGAAGAACAGACCATCGATGGACAGCCGAAATTTTAGATTGGATTCCAAGGGACAGGAAAAGACCCAGAAGAAGACCACATGGAAGATGGGTGGATGAAATTCGAAAGTATGCGGGAGTGACATGGAGGAGACTGGCACAAGACAGACCGTTGTGGAGGAAACTTGGGGAGACCTTCGTCCAGCAGTGGATTGATAATGGTTGACAATGATGATGATGATGATACATATATATGACTCTAGGGATACAGGGTGTCCATAGGGTCCTTCCCACATTACGAAAATTAATATAAAAAAATCTATGTAAGTTAAAATAAAATGGTTGGCAACATAATATAGCAGCATTTATAAAGTTTTTTCCTGTTCTTTAGGTGAGCGCTATTGCTAAATAAGATGAGCATTTCATCGATCATGGCTTCCATGCAAGAAAATACGCCGTGTGTATTGTAGTTCCACGAGACCAAATCGGCGGTTACTGTGCAGTGTCATTTCAGAAAAGAGTACATACGATCACCACCGGACCAAAAAAGCATAAAAGCTTGGTATGAAAAGTTTACAACAATGTGTAGTGTTGGCGACCTTCCCCGAGTGGGCCAAACAGCCGGTTACACAATAGACAGCTTCGTGCATCTCTCCATTCAGGAGACATTTCTGCAAAGCCCCAGGAAATCCGTTCGTCGTGCTTAACTGGAAACTGGGATTCCCTGTGCCATGGCTCACAAAATTTAACACAAACGTTTTCATCTGTATGCTTATAAGGTACTACAGATCGTTCAAGCTCTTCAGCCTGATCACCGGCCTCGCCGTGCTACATTTGCGACGGAGATGTTGCAACGCATAGCTCATGATAGTGATTATCTGTAACGTGTCTGTTTCTCAGATGAAGCCACATTCCACGTCTCTGGTACAGTAAATAGGCACAATGGGCAAATCCGGGGATAAGAAAATCCCCATTATGTCATCAAACAACAGAGGGTTAGCCCGAAAGTGAACGTATCGTGCCGTCTGATGCATGACAGAATCATCGGACACTTCTTTTTTTACAGAAGGGTCCAATGATTCTGGCATGCGTCATGATAACATGTAGCGTGTACCTGGACATGCTGGAAACTTTTGTAGAACTTCATTTGCGTGCACTCTAACCTTCGGTTATTTTCCAACAAGACGGTGGCCCACCACATTGGTGAATAATGGTTCGTGAGTTCCTGAATGCCACATTTCCGGACATATGGATTGGCCGCAACGGTCCCATGACATGGCCACCTCGATTGCCCGACATAACCGCTCTAGACTTTTCCCTGTGGGTTATGTAAAAGACAAAGTTTACTCTAGCAATGTTCCGGATGTCGATACGTTGAAGAGCAGAATAACGGACGTCATTAGTCCTGTCTCTGCTGAGATGTTAAACAAAACATCGCGTGAAATCGAATATCGCTTGGATGTCCTCAGGGCCATAAATGGCGCCATGTGGAGGTATACTGACACTGGAAAAAAACTTTACTTGTGCACCATCATTGTCGTGCAATTCCTTTCTTGTACCTGTAATACATTTTTTATATTAATTTTTGTAATATGGGAAAATACTTTATGGACACCCTGTATATATATGTAAAGTTCTCCATTTAAATTTGGGTGGTGAAATGCTTCAAATTTCATCCACACATCTCTCACGTGGTTTACTGTGGTTAAAGTGTATCGTGATTGGAGAAATGACACCATTGCGAATAAGCGACGTGGAAACTGCGGAGCACCACGTGCTACTGATGTGAGAGGTGAACGTCGGCTTCGAAGGAGCGTGAGGGCCGATCGACAAGCTGCAGTGGAGCAACTCACTGGCCGAATGAAGCAGGGGGCTACCGGAAGTGTCCGGAAGTGTGTCTAAAACGACAGTTCAGCGAACTCTGCTGCATATGAGGCTCCGATGCATAACGGTCACTGCACTTATGCTAACGGAGGTGCATCGGCAGAAAAGGCTTACATTTGCACGACAGTATCGGAATTGGACTTCCGCTGATTGGCAAAGGATTGCCTTCTCCGATAAGTTACGTTTTCTGCTTTATCGAACGGATGGACGTTGGCTTATAAGGCGAGAAATATCGGAGAACAAACACTCTTCAACCATTGCTGAAAGAACACAAGCTATTGGGGGCAGCGTTATGGTCTGGGGAATGCTTTCGTGGCATTCTCTGGGTCCACTCATACCTGTGGAAGGCACTATGGACATAATTCGTTATGAATCAATCCTTTCAGACCACGTACACCCACACATGCTGATAGTCTTTGTTGGGTGTTATATTAGTGAGTCGTCCATAAGAGAAAACGAGCGGCGTTTAAACATAACCAAGTGAACTGTTTTGGATGTACTGAATAAGTGGAAGACACATGACGTGCCTGAAGCAGCAAAACGTGCCGGAGGACCAAAGAAAATCAGTGATAGAGGACGTCGAAGCCTCAGGAGAGTCGTTACAGCTAATCGACATAGTACTGCACAAGACCTCAGTGTACAGGTGAGTAACTATGCTGGAACCTCGGTATGTACACGTACCATTCAAAAAGAACTTAATTCCATGGGTAACTGTGGTCGTGTGGCTGCTCATAAGCCTTTCATGTCCACTCGGAATGCCACTCGTCGTTTAGCATGGTGTAAAGAACATTTATCGTGGACCACGGATCAATGGAAACGTGTCCTATGGACTGATGAATCCAGATACGCGATCCATCAGTCTGATGGCCGTGTGTGAGTATGGCGGCAGCCGGGGAACGCTATTTAGCACAGTGTACTGTTCCTACGGTCAAGTTTGGCGCTGGCGGTGTACTCGTGTGGGGGTGTTTTTCGTGGTATGGTCCCGGCCCATTGGTTATCGTGGCCAACCGTGTTAACCAGCACATCTACCATGATATTTTGAGCAACTTATGCCCTACCAAGTCTGTGGTAGTACTATGGAACCGAGCCTTGTTGGTACCAGCAGGATAATGCACCAAGCCATAAAGCAAGGACTGTTAGGGGCGTGGTTTGACGATAATTTCCTATCGTGTGTGGACTGTCCAGCACAGAGCCCTGATCTCAATCTCACAGAGCATCTATGGGATTAATTAGAGCGCCGCATAAGAAGTTTTGAACCCAGGCTTACTACTAAGCAACAGTTAGCAGCAGCATTATGTACTGAATGGAAGCGCATACCTATCACTGTGCTCCAAAACCTTGTCGAAAGAATGTCTCGAAGGGTCAGTGCATGCATTATGACCAAAGGTGTACCGACACCGTAGTAATATATGCCAATAAATGCTATGTTGTGTTTCTCTTCTAGGTGTCCGGTGACTTTTGTCAATATAGTGTACCTCAGTGTCCATTAGTGCATTTTAACATTACTTCTATAGAAATCGACGTAAGAATCAGGCAACAAATCTCAAACAATCTGAAACGAAACTGCTACACGCCTGTGTTATCAGTGCTTCCCTCATAATAATAATTTCGGATGTATCATAGGACCGTTGATTTAAAAAATGAGTGATGCTTTGTAGACGGTATACATAAGATTGTTCAAACCGCACCTATTTACGAAATTGCAGTAAATATCTAGGTAAATTCTGCCATAATTGTGAAGCAGATTGCTCTCATGTATATAATTCTGAGATTATTTTTTGAACCGCATTTAATTTTTAGAAAATTGTAATACGTATACGTTTGTTTTTTCTTAACAAACCTAAGCCGTTAAACGTTACAAAAATTACTTGTTCAGCGAAGGGGAATGTCACCACACACTGGTAAAAGTTTTGTGCTAAGTTGCACGAAAAAGTGGTGCTACATTAGCTGCACCACTTTCTGAGAAAAGATACACCATTGTGTGGTGCAAACAAAACCAAAAATATGGTGAAACCTTACACCATAATGTGGCGCAACTGCGCAAATAACGTGGTGCAAAGTTGCACCATATTGTTGGGTTTTGTTTGCACAACACAATGGTGTATCTTTTCTCAGAAAGTGGTGTAGTTGGTGTAATACCACTTTTTGGTGCATCCTTTTACAAAATGGCGCAGTGGACTAAGCGCTGGCTTATATGATCATTCGTCAGAGAAGGGTCCAGGTTCAAATTCCAGTGAGGCTTGGATGTTGTGCTTATCTTACGACACTGGCTCCGTCCCTTCCCTAGAACCAGTGACCTTAAATTAGGGATGGGCGACTGCTTATTGCCCATTGAGTTGCTCGCGGTGATCTTTAAACCTTCAATAAAAAAAAAATAATTAATAAATAACGCTGCAGTTCAAATTGATTACATGAAAAAGGGGAATGAAAGAATGCAAATTATTTTCTTATGAAACTTATTCGAAGCTATAATATCGGGGAATACTTTTAGTTATGAGGTAAAGGGGCCGCGGGTGGCCTAGAGGTCAACGTGCGTCACTGCCACGGAGAAGAACTCTGGTTCGATTCCAGGCAGCTACGAACGATCAAACCACTGAATATCCACTGTACGTCGGATGGGCACGTAAAACCGTCGGGCACCGGGTACTGTCCCCCGGTAATAAATAAGAGCGTCTTCCTTCCTCTTTCTGCCTCGCGTCCGTATCACTTTCCTATCGGGCACACTAGCCCAAATCTTCTAGCTTCCTATTTCTAAGGATTGTTTAAGACCTGGGGTCAGACACTCCCTTCTTAAAATCCTCTACATATGATCTGATTTGAGTTATGAGGTAAATATTTCAAATAGTGAGATTAATATACTGAACAAAAAGTTCAAATATTAACTAATTAGTAGCTATAGATGTGTGTGGACTCTGAACGCACCTGTATTTTTATTTTATTTATTTATTTATTTTTTTGTTTTTTTGTTTGGAGGTTTAACGACCACCGTGAGCAACTCAATGGGCTATAAGCAGTCGCCCGTCCCTAATTTAGGGTCACTGGTTCCAGGGAAGGGAGAGAGTCAGTGCTGTAAGACAAATACAACATCCATGCCTGACCGGGATTCGAACTCGGACCCCTTACGGACGAATGATCAGAGGCCAATGCCTTAGACCACTGCGCCACCGGGGCGGCTTATTTATTTTTGATTGAGGGTTTAACGACCACCGTGAGCAACTCGGTGGTCTATGAGCAGTTGCACGTTCCTAATTTAGGGCCACTGGGTCCAGGGAAGGGAGAGAGCCAGTGCAAAAGACGAGAGCAACAGCCGTGCTTCACCGGGTTTCGAACCTGGACCCATCCCAGCTGAATGATCAGAAGCCAGTGCTTAGACCACTGCGCCAACCACCTGTAGTGCCTCACGGTTCGTACGCATTCCGATATCTCACGCATGCGCGAACCAGAAGCACTCCTTTACTCTATTTATTATGTTTTCATTGAGGTAAAAAAATCTGAAATGACAGCTAACGAGGATGTAGTATTATCTCGAACTGTGAAACGAACACGCTTCGAGCTTTTATAAAGATATTAATCATAACGTAACTTAAATTATAATAATACATTATCATTTCTCATGTAGACTATACTGACAAAAGTCACCGGGCACCTAGAAGATAAACACAACATAGCATTTATTGACATAGATTAGTACGGTGTCGGTCCACTTTTGGCCTTAATGCATGCACTGACCCTTCGAGATATGCTTTCGGCAAGGTTTTGGAACACAACGATACGTATGCGCTTCAATTCAGTACATAATGCTGCCGCTAACTATTGCTCAGTAGTAGGCCTTGGCTTCAAACTTCTTTTGCGGCGTTCTAATTCATTCCATAGGTGCTCTATGGGATTAAGATCAGGGCTCTGTGCTGGCCAGTCCGCACAGAATGCGAAATTATCGTCAAACCACGCCGTAACAGTCCTTGCTTTATGGCTCGGTGCATTATCCTGCTGGTACGAACAAGGTTCGGTTCCGTAGTATTGCCACAGAGTTGGTAGGTCATAATTGTCCAGAATAGCGTGATAGACGCGTTGGTGCAGGTTTGTCCACGATAAACAATGGGCCGGGACCGTACCACGAAAAACACCCCCACACGAGTACACTGCCAGCTCCAAACTTGACCGTAGGAATAGTACACTGTGGTAAATAGCGTTCCCCCGGCTGCCGCCATACCCACACTCGGCCATCAGACTGATGGATCGTGTATTTGGATTCATCAATCCATAAGGCTCGTTTCCATTGATCTACGATCCACGATAAATGTTCTATACACCACGGCCATCCTAAATAACGCGTAGCATTCCGAGTGGAGATGGAACGCTTATGAGCAGCCGCACGACCACGGTAACCTATGGAATGGAATGAAGTTCTTTGCGAATGGTAGGTGTGCATACCAAGGGAACAGCATTTTTACTCAACTGTACACTGAGGTCTTGTGCAGTGCTCCGTCGATTAGCTGTAACGACTCTCCTGAGGCTTCAACGTCTTGTATCACTGATTTTCTTTGGTCTGCCGATACGTTTTGTTACTTCAGGGACTCCAGGTGTCTTCCACTTATTCAGTACATCCAAAACAATTGACTTGGGTAAGTTTAAACGCCTCTCGGTTTCTCTTATGGACGACCCACTAATATAACATCCAACAATCTTTCCTTTCTCAAAATCAGTTTTCTCCCGCCGCGACATTTTCATTTTATCTCACCGTGCGATATGATCGCGGTCAGCTGTAGGCTTGTTTTTATACCGTTTGCAGCTGAACCGCGCATCTTAACAACGCAGCGGATCCATTCATTTGCTTTTGAATGGGTGTCCGGTGACTTTTGTCAATATAGTGTATATCATGGTCCTCCTGTGAGTCTGATGAAACAATTCATGGTTAAAAAAGCGCCATGCTCTGTGGAAACCATTGAGAATTACAGCCTTCTGGATTTTCGTCCGTAGGTTGTTGTATCCCCAAAGCAACAGGTGCGAGACTAGCATCATCATTATCATATTCCCCGCTTTTTCTTAAATTCTAATAATAATAATAATAATATTTCCTTGATTACTCTTAGATTCATGGATAGAAACCTTAGACACTGATCTACCGAGACTCCAGTCAGAAAACCTGCATGCTGAACTGTGAAGGCGAATAATAATAATAATAATAATAATAATAATAATAATAATAATAATAATAATAATAATAATAATTTGATTTCTACAATAAAAACGAAATAACACCTTAAGATAGAAACGGAGATGAATGATGTAACCTGTGCCTCTAAATAACTTTCCATTTGAGTTTCTGTTTTCTTATGTAAAATATGTAAACATATTTCTTATGTATGTTACTTCTTGGTTAAACGTTATCCCACTGTACGACACATTAATTTCCTTAACAGCTTTTTCCTGTTCTGCAAAGCTGATAGCGGCTCACAGCACGACAAAACGAAAACATTACAGACTGATTAGTGCAGATGGTAGAGATTGATTAAACAGAATAGTATTGCAAGCAGATTGTAAAGATAGATTGTGAAGTTGTCAAGATTTATGTGCTTAGAGTTGTCGAGATCTATGTACACAGAGTTGTAAAAATTGTTAAATGCTGATTGTCAGAATGTAAAAAGTTGATAATAAGCTTGTTGAGTTATATATTACCGACTACTGCTGCCATTGGATTACCTGTGTGAAAACCTGACAGTCACGATGAGTCAGTGGATTTGACCTTTCCATGAATGAAGTAATAAATCAGTGGAAATAACGTTAGTCTATTTTGTCACGCTGAATTTTATCTCTAACCGCATAGTTAGTTGTTTTACAAAGTGTAATTTATGTGCAACGCAGATGTTCAAGAACATTAGCTAATTACTCAGCTAATGAATTTAATTTAACACTACAGTCATAAAAGAATTATAACTCCATAAAGTTTGAACAAGAATGACGAATACAAACGCATTGCTCTAAGCTGAAAAAATGCAGGAGGAATTCCACCGAATTTTCGGGTGTACTGAAGACAACTTTGGAGCTGAAATTGGAAAAGGAGTGAGACAAGGTGACACCATATCTCCGAAGCTCTTTAATGCCACATTGCAAAATGTCTTTCAATCACTGAACTGGGAAAACAAAGGGATAAAGATTAATGGAGATTATCTAACCCACCTTCGTTTTGCTGATGACATAGTCATTTTTGCAACTACCCCATCAGAGCTACAGAGTATGATCCAGGAACTTGCTGACAAGAGTAAAGAAGTGGGATTAAAAATGAACTTTCAGAAGACAAAGTGATGTACAATGCTTTTACAAGAAATGAAGATTTATCGATTGATGGAGAAAAGCTGGAGATAACAGACACGTACGTTTATCTTGGACAGCAGATATCAAGTGAGGGTCACATTGGTGACGAAATTAATCGGCGTACAAAACTTGCCTGCAGAGATTTTTTGGAAGAAACAGCATAATTTTCAAGAGCAATATGCCATTATGTCTTAAAAGAAAAGTGTTTGATCAATGCATCCTTCCAGTGCTTACGTATGGTGCAGAGACGTGGACCTTAGCTAAAAGAGACATACAAAGGCTGCAGACAACTCAAAGAAGCATGGAGAGGTGCATGCTTGGTGTAACCAGGAGAGATAAGAAGAGGAACTCGTGGATCCGAAAAATGACAAGAGTGGAAGACATCATGATCAGAGTTAAATCCCTGAAATGGCAATGGGCTGGACATACTGCCAGAAGAACAGACCATCGATGGACAGCCGAAATTTTAGATTGGATTCCAAGGGACAGGAAAAGACCCAGAAGAAGACCACATGGAAGATGGGTGGATGAAATTCGAAAGTATGCGGGAGTGACATGGAGGAGACTGGCACAAGACAGACCGTTGTGGAGGAAACTTGGGGAGACCTTCGTCCAGCAGTAGATTGATAATGGTTGACAATGATGATGATGATGATGATGATGATATATATATATATGATGTAAGGTCAGTTGATGCTTAACATCACAGCCTCTCCTTGACAAATGTCAACCCCGCCTTCTCGTGGTGCATCCTGTTTCCACTAAAGGTGCTCTGACGACCGCCAATAGCGGTATAACTATACCATCGGGATTAGAGGAAATGCTATCCCACACTCACCAACCCGCTTGGCCAGCGTGGTGAGTTATGGCCAAACCCTCCAAAATGACTCCACAACTTAAATCTTGGCCCTCAGTCTCCGGCAGCTGGTATGTACCTGGCCAAGACAGCGGCCAGTGCGACATGAAGGCAGAAGGTGCTAAGAATCCCCGGAGGACTGGACTAGGCTGCCATCTGATGCTGACTTTGGCTACGTATAATGGACGCTCCCTATCTTCTGATTCAAGGCTTCTTGAATTGGAAGAGGAACTACAAAGGATCAAGTGGGACATCGTCGGGCTAAGTGAGGTAAGGAGAAAAGGAGAAGATCTCATTGAACTGAAAAGTGGACATCTCTTCTGCTATCGTGGGACTGATACTAGCAGAACTAGTGGTGTTGGTTTTATAATAAACAAGAAACTGAAGGATAAAGTTGTAGAAGTTGAAAGTTCCTCTGACAGAGCTGCACGACTCGTTATCCAACTCTCGAGAAGATACAAGGCTCAGATTATTCAAACTTATGCACCTACCACAAATCATCCTGAAGAAGAAATTGAAGAATTTTATGAGGAAATTCGTCATCTAAATAATAAAGGTAAGCAGCCCTTAAAGATAACTATGGGAGGTTTCAATGCAAAAATAGGGCAACTGCAACAGAATGAAACTTCAGAAGGTAAATTCGGTCACGGCAACAGAAACCAGCGTGGAAATACTCTCGTAGAGTTTGCAGAGGCAGAAGAGTTTTTCATCTTGAACTCCTTTTTCAAGAAAAAGCCACACAGGAAATGGACATGAAGACATCCAAATGGGACGACAAGTGAAATTGATTTTATTATGTGTAACAAAAAATTCGTCATAGAAGACTGCAGTGTGCTAAACAAGTTCAACACCGGTAGTGACCATAGATTGGTGAGATGTAAGATGCACCTCAACACTAAACTCGAACGTAGCAAGCTCATAACACAAACAAAATGTATTGACATAACCAACCTTAAAAAACACCGTAATACCTTCAAATTGGAACTGAAGAACAGATTCTCTGCTTTAGAAGGCCTAACATCGGAAGAAGTGGATATTTCTGAAGTTAACAGAAAAGTAACCAAGGCTCTTATGGAAACAGCAACAAAATTAGCTGGGTCTAAGAACAAGTTGCATGTGAACAAATTATCAGGAAAAACCAAAATGTTGATGCAAAAGAGAAGAGAGATGAGGACAAATAAAGAAAATGGGACTTCCAAAGTGGAATAAAAAGAGCTATGCAAGACAGTACGAAAAAGTATCACTGAAGACGTAAGGAAATTCAACTGTGAACTAGTAAGGAAAGCAACTGAAAACAACCGAAGCCTAACGATAGCAAAGGGACATCTCAGTAAGGGAAGAAAACAGATTATGGCACTGAGAAAAGAAGATGGTTCTGTAACAAGAAATAGAGGCGAAATTTTGACAAGAGTGAAACATTTCTACTCCAAATTATATGAAAAGGGATGATACATGCACTCCAGACATCATGAAAGATACCAGTACCAGAATTCTTCCAGCCATCCCGGCAGAAGTTGCACATGCAATCAAGAACATGAAGCGGGGAAAAGCTCCAGGAGAAGATGGAATTGCTGTAGACATCATACAAGAAGCAAGTGGAGAAATCGAAACAGTACTCGCCCAAATTTTTACTCGATGCCTTAATAAAATGAAGATTCCTGAGGATTGGAACAACGCTACAATGATCTTGCTACATAAAAAAGGTGTCATTGAGGATCTCAGGAACTGCAGACCTATCAGCCTCCTATCAGTGGTTTATAAAATCTTCACTAAAGTTCTTTCACACCGCTTAAAGGTGACACTGGACATGGCTCAACCGAGAGAACAAGCTGGATTCAGGAGTGGCTAGAGCACAATAGATCATATCCACGTACTGAGAGAACTAATTGAAAGAGCGAGGGAATATGAACTTCCATTGTGCATGGCTTTTATCGATTATGAAAAAGCCTTTGATTCGGTGAAACCATCAGCAGTTACAATGGCCCTGAAATCCTGCGGTATTGAAGATGCGTACATTAATATTATTAATAACATCTATAAAAATGCAAGTGCAAAGATTCGGCTGTTTGAAAATACAACACACATAAAAATTGGAAAGAGAGTGAGACAAGGTGACACCATATCTCCGAAGCTCTTTAATGCCACAATGGAAAATGTCTTTCAATCACTGAACTGGGAAAACAAAGTGATAAAGATTAATGGAGATTATCTAACCCACCTTCGTTTTGCTGATGACGTAGTCATTTTTGCAACTACTCCATCAGAGCTGCAGAGTATGATCCAGGAACTTGCTGACAAGAGTAAAGAAGTGGGATTAAAAATGAACTTTCAGAAGACAAAAGTGATGTTCAATGCTTTTACAAGAAATGAAGATTTATCGATTGATGGAGA
This sequence comes from Macrothele yani, assembly GCA_039090855.1. Taxonomy (NCBI): domain Eukaryota; kingdom Metazoa; phylum Arthropoda; class Arachnida; order Araneae; family Macrothelidae; genus Macrothele; species Macrothele yani. Next base: position 146,665,720 of record CM077007.1, on the reverse strand, counting down.
AAAGCTGGAGATAACAGACACGTACGTTTATCTTGGACAGCAGATATCAAGTGAGGGTCAAATTGATGAAAAAAATTAATCGGCGTACAAAACTTGCCTGGAGAGCTTTTGGAAGAAACAGCATAATTTTCAAGAGCAATATGCCATTATTTCTTAAAAGAAAAGTGTTTGATCAATGCATCCTTCCAGTGCTTACGTATGGTGCAGAGACGTGGACCTTAACTAAAAGAGACATACAAAGGCTGCAGACAACTCAAAGCAGTATGGAGAAGTGCATGCTTGGTGTAAGCAGGAGAGATAAGAAGAGGAACTAGTGGATCCGAAAAATGACATGAGTGGAAGACATCATGATCAGAGTTAAATCCCTGAAATGGCAATGGGCTGGACATACTGCCAGAAGGACAGACCATCGATGGACAGCCGAAATTTTAGATTGGATTCCAAGGGACAGGAAAAGACCCAGTAGAAGACCACATGAAAGATGGGTGGATGAAATTCGAAAGTATGCGGGAGTGACATGGAGGAGACTGGCACAAGACAGACCGTTGTGGAGGAAACTTGGGGAGACCTTCTTCCAGCCGTGGATTAATAATGGTTGACAATGATGATGATGATATATATATATATATATATATCATCATCATTGTCAACCATTATCGATCCACTGTTGGACGAAGGTCTCCCCAAGTTTCCTCACAACGGTCTGTCTTGTGCCAGTCTCCTCCATGTCTCCCTCATATTTACGAATTTCATCCACCCATCTCCCATGTGGTCTTTTTCTGGGTCTTTTCCTGTCCCTTGGAATCCAATCTAAAATTTCGGCTGTCCATCTATGGTCTGTCCTTCTGGCAGTATGTCCAGCCCATTGCCATTTCAGGATTTAACTCTGATCATGATGTCTTCCACTCTCGTCATTTTTCGGATCCACGAGTTCCTCTTCTTATCTCTCCCTGGTTATACCAAGCATGCACCTCTCCATGCTTGTTTGAGTTGTCTGCAGCCTTTGTATGTCTCTTTTAGTTAAGGTCCACGTCTCTGCACCATACGTAAGCACTGGAAGGATGCATTGATCAAACACTTTTCTTTTAAGACATAATGGCATATTGCTCTTGAAAATTATACTGTTTCTTCCAAAAGCTCTCAGGCAAGTTTTGTACGCCGATTAATTTCTTCATCAATGTGACCCACTTGATATCTGCTGTCCAAGATAAACATACGTATCTGTTATCTCCAGTTTTTCTCCATCAATCGATAAATCTTCATTTCTTGTAAAAGCATTGAACATCACTTTTGTCTTCTGAAAGTTCATTTTTAATCCCACTTCTTTACTCTTGTCAGCAAGTTCCTGGATCATACTCTGCAGCTCTGATGGGGTAGTTGCAAAAATGACTACGTCATCAGCAAAACGAAAGGTGGGTTAGATAATCTCCATTAATCTTTATCCCTTTGTTTTCCCAGTTCAGTGATTGAAAGACATTTTCCAATGTCACATTAAAGAGCTTCGGAGATATGGTGTCACCTTGTCTCACTCATTTTCCAATTTTTATGTGTGTTGTATTTTCAAACAGCCGAGATCTTTGCACTTGCATTTTCATAGATGTTATTAATAATATTAATGTATGCATCTTCAATACCGCAGGATTTCAGAGCCGTGGTAACTGCTGATGGTTTCACCGAATCAAAGGCTTTTTCATAATCGATAAAAGCCATGCACAATGGAAGTTCATATTCCTCGCTCTTCAATTAGTTCTCTCAGTACGTGGATATGATCTGTGCTGTAGCCACTCCTGAATCAGCTTGATCTCCTCGGTTGAGCCATGTCCAGATGTTACCTTCAAGCAGTGTGAAAGAACTTTAGTGAAGATTTTATAAACCACTGATAGGACTGTGGTCTGTAGTTCCTGAGATCCCTCAATGTCACCTTTTTATGTAGCAGGATCATTGTAGCACTGTTCCAATCCTCAGGAATCTTCCCTTCATTAAGGCATCGAGTGAAATTTGGGCGAAATACTGTTTCAATTTCTCACTTGCTTCTTGTATGATGTCTATAGTAATTCCATCTTCTCCTGAGCTTTCCCCCGCTTCATGTTCTTGATTGCATGAGCAACTTTCTGCTGGGAGGACTGGAAGAACTCTGGTACCTTTCATGATGTCTGGATTACATGTATCATCCCTTTCATATAATTTGGACTAGAAATCTTTCACTCTTGTCAAAATTTCTCTATTTCTTGTTATAGAACCATCTTTTTTTCTCAGAGCCATAATCTGTTTTCTTCCCTTACTGAGATGTCCCTTTGCTATCTTAAGGCTTTGGTTGTTTTCAATTGCTTTCCTCACTAGCTCACAGTTGAATTTCCTTACGTCTTCAGGGATACTTTTTCGTGTTGTCTTGCATGGCTCTATATATTCCACTTTGGAAGTCGCATCTTCTTTAGTTGTCCTCATCTCTTCTTCTTTGCATCAACATTTTATTTTTCCTGATAATTTGTTCACATGCAACTTGTTCTTAGACCCAGCTAATTTGTTGCCGTTTCCATTAGAGCTTTGGTTACTTTTCTGTTAACTTCCGAAATATCCACTTCTTCCGATGTTAGGCCTTCTAAAGCAGAGAATCTGTTCTTCAGTTCCAACTTGAAAGTATTATGGTGTTTTTAGGTTAGTTATGTCAATACATTTTGTTTGTCTTATGAGCTTGCCACGTTCCAGTTTAGTGTTGAGGTGCATCTTACATCTCACCAATCTATGGTCACTACCTGTGTTGAACTGGTTCAGCACACTGCAGTCTTCGATGACGAATTTTTTGTTACACATAATAAAATCAATTTCACTTGTCGTCCCAATTGGATGTCTCCATGTCCATTTCCTGTGTGGCTTTTTCTTGAAGAAGGAGTTCAAGATGAAAACCCTTCTGCCTCTGCAAACTCAACGAGAGTATTTCCACGCTGGTTTCTATTGCCGTGACCGAATTTACCTACTGAAGTTTCATTCTGTTGCCATTGCCCTATTTTTGCATTGAAATCTCCCATAATTATCTTCAAGTGCTTTACGCTGTTATTTAGATGACGAATTTCCTTATAAAATTCTTCAATTTCTTCTTAGAATGACTTGTGTAGGGTGCATAAGTTTGAATAATCTGAGCCTGGTATCTTCTCGAGAGTTGGATAACGAGTCGTGCAGCTCTGTTAGAGGAACTTTCAACTTCTACCACTTTATCCTTCAGTTTCTTGTTTATTATAAATCCAACACCACTAGTTCTGCCAGTATCTGTCCCACGATAATAGAAGAGATGTCCACTTTTCAGTTCAATGAGATCTTCTCCTTTTCTCCTTACCTCACTTAGCCCGACGATGTCCCACTTGATCCTTTGTAGTTCCTCTTCCAATTCAAGAAGCCTTGAATCAGAAGATAGGAGCGTCCGTTATAGGTAGCCAAGGTCCAGCATCAAATGGCAGCCTAGTCCGGTCCTCCGGGGGATTCTTAGCACCCTCTGCCTTCATGTCGCACTGGCCGCTGCCTTGGCCAGGTACATTCCAGCTGCCGGAGACTGAGGGCCAAGATATAAGTTGTAGAGTCATTTTTAAGGTGTTTGGCCATAACTCACCGCATCTGACCAAGCGGGTTGGTGAGTGTGGGATAGCATTTCCTCTGATCCCGATGGTATAGTTATACCGCTATTGGCGGTCGTCAGAGCCCTTTAGTGGGAACAGGATGCACCACGAGAAGGCGGGGTTGACATTTGTCAAGGAGAGGCTGTGATGTTACGCATCACCTGACCTTACATCCCATATATATATATATATATATCATTGTCAATCCACTGCTGCATGAAGATCTTCCCAAGTTTCTTCCACAATTATCTGTCTTGAGGCTGTCTCGTCCATGTCACCCTGGCATGCTTTCGAATTCCATCCATCCATCTCCCATGTGGTCTTCTTCTGGGTCTTTTCTTATCCCTCGAAATCCAGTCTAAAATTTCGGTTGTCCATTGATGGTCTATCCTTCTGGCAACATGCCCAGCCCATTGACATTTTAGGGATTTCACTCTGGTCATGATGTCGTTCTACTCCTGCTATTTTCCTTATCCACAAGTTCCTCTTCTTATCTATCCTGGTTACACAAAGCATGCATCTTTCCATGCCTCTTTCAGTTGTCTGCAGTCTTTGTATGTTTTTTTAGTTAGGGTCCATGTCTATGCTCCATAAGTAAGCACTGGCAGGAAGGATGCATTGATAAAACACTTTTCTTTTAAGACATAAGGGCATACTGCTCTTAAAAGTTGCACTGTTTCTTCCGAAAGCTCTCCATCCAAGTTTTACACGACGATTAATTTCTTCATCACTGTGACCCTCACTTAATATCTGCTGCCCAAGATAAATGTAGGTATCGGTTGTCTGAAGCTTTTCTCCATCAATCGATAAATCTTCGTTTCTTGTAAAAGCATTGTACATCACTTTTGTCTTCTGAAAGTCCATTTTTAATCCCACTTCTTTACTCTTGTCAACAAGTTCTTGGATCATACTCTGCAGCTCTGAAGGGGTAGTTGCAAAAATGACTACGTCATCAGCAAAACGAAGGTGAGTTAAATAATCTCCATTGATCTTTATCACTTTGTTTTCCCAGTTCAATGATTGAAAGACATTTGGCAAAAGAATGGGGGTAGGGTTGAACAGGGCTTAATTTTTTTTCACTACATCCACCCCATCCCTCCTCATCCGTAATTAAAGAAAAATAAACTGAAAATTTTAAAATTGACGGTTGCCACTTTTAATTTAATAGTGATTTAAATTGAAAATATTTAATTTAATTTCACTTACAACCAATATAATGCCTAGATCATGAGTGTTATGATCTCATTTTAGCGCAGTATTAATATTATTTAAATGTTAATAATTTCCCAACTTGAGTGGGTTTAGAGAATATGGAGGTGATCCTCAGTTGCTTTGCTGCAGTAAGTAGTAGAGAGTAGTGGACTCACCCTTCTTCTATTAAGGAGGAATTTTGTTTGTGGCCTTTTGTTCGGACGAATAACAGATTCCGTATGCAGACAGTGTGGAAGCCAAACTTTTGGTTTTATAGTCCCAGCGATTTAAACAAGGAACAGAGTAAATAGGGGATCCTATGTGTTCTCTTCTTGCGGACTGAGCAGTCTGGTATAATGGGGTGGTGACGCCACGGGGTTTTAGGATTTCGGAGACAGAGTATCTTAAGGTAAGGGCAATTAAGAGTAATAATGAGATAATGAGAGAGACTCACTGCATTGAAAGTAAGCTAACCCTGTAAACCAAATTCATCATAAGGTAAGGCCAATTAAAAGTAATAATGTGAGAGACTCACTGCAGGGCAAGAAAACTAGCCCTGTAATACCAAATTCATCCTAAGGTAAGGACAATTAAGAGCAATAACGAGAAAGACTCATCGCAGGGCAAGAAAGCTAGTCTGTTACACCAAATTCGGCGTACCAACCCTAAATTTCTGAGCGATCTCTATGAACAGCAGGCGCATACAATGTTCTTGCCAATTCTTGAAAAGATAAAAGAACCTATGACTAAAACAAACGTACAAAAAAAAAACCCAAAAAAACCCGAGAACAATATGCGAACCGCATTTCACAGCCGTCCAACCCTGGGACGCCTCATTAAGTAAGTTATGGTTTCTTACCAGTCCTTCGGTAGTATATAATGCCCAAATGACATTTTTTATCTACTTTTTTGTCTTCTTTCTTTCCTTATTTTTTGATGATTGATGATCAATTTAAAATCAATAAATTAATAAATAATACAAACAACAACACAATAAACAGCATGATCGAATTTTAAATTTTGAGAATGACAATCCGATTTTTGGTGTAAATGTGACAAGGATGGTAAGTCAGATAATATCCGAAAATTTGAAAATTTCATCTTCCTGGAGCAGGACTCGAATTCGCGTCCCGCTCCAGGACGATGACATTTTCAAGTTTTCGGATGTTATCTGACTTACCATCCTTGTCACATTTACACCAAAAATCGGATTGTCATCTTCAAAATATGGATTATATGGTGTAATCCCTTATTTCTTTCATCAAATTTTTGACTTGTAAATCGCGAGCCTAATGTCAAATTTGAAATAATGATTAAAGAAACCAAGTCAAAACCTTCCCGCAGAAATAGCATGGTATGATAAATATTTCTGTCTGTTTGGGGTCGGTGTTGCCTACAGTGTCATAGGACTTTGCAATGATTGGTCCCGGTAGGTCGAAGGCTGTCAGATGGTTAGAGAACAGCAGGGGGGAATTACCAACTAGACCCACTAGGCGCGCGCCTAAGGCCACAGAGCTTCAGAGGCCCCAAAAACGTATAATTCGGTTGCCAGTATTGTTTTGGTTTTCACGGACCGAAATAATTCATTCCTTAAAGCTACCATTTTATTTGTATTGTCAATTAGCAACATATATTTTTCCATGTTGTTGATGATACTCCCGAATTTTCGAGTTCTTATGGATGTCCTTGTTTTATATAGGATTCCATTTAGTGGTAGAAGAAGGAAGAATTTATGCTTCCCACGCATTTTATTGTTTAAGGCGAATACTTAACTGGCCTGCTGCTATATAAATTACTTAATATATATATATATATATATATATATATTCTATTAAGAAGAGACTGAAGCAAAAAAAAAATTTTTTAACTCATACCAAGTACAACATAGAAAAGGTTATGTATTGACCGGTGTGAGTAAAAAGAGAAAAAAATAGAAAAACTGAATGTAGAAAGTGTCGAGAATACTGAGCCTTGGCTTTATCAAGGACCAGCAAAAACTCTGCATTTTCTCACTTCCACAAAGACCTATTTGGAAATGGGTGTTTAGAATTTGTAATACTTTTGTATTGCTATTGAGGTTTAAATTCTCTCTCAGGCGTACTTGGCAATTTGTTGTTGTTGATGAACATTATTTCTGATTCATTATGTCACTCTTACAACTTGAGTTTTCTATAATCATCTTCTTTCTGTTTAATAGTAACAGATGAAGAGCATGGGTCGGGCCAGGAAAGTTATGGATGCAAGCTAAATTGTTAACTAAAGCTTGGTCATACAACTCTGCGGAGGTCATGACATATATATATATTTTAAATTTTTTTGGGGGGGGGGGCTTATTACTTGCATCTATAGAGTGTTTTCTGTTTATTGTCCTTTCCTTTGGGGTAATGTAATCAAGTTCTTTCCCAGCTTTAATTTCTCTAAACCAAAAGAGCTAATATTTAGGCTGAAAAAATAAAGAAATTCGAGAATATCACACAGTTTATCTTTTTCTTATTTATTTAGTGCTAAAAGAAATTTCTATTGTATCGCAACAATATTTTCTTATTACACTCTCCTCCCTTGGTTTAATACTCATAGTTATAAAGTATTTTTACCTTTTCTATTCCTTAAATCGACATAAAACTAACTTTTGATAAAGCAATAGGCCTAAAAGTTTCAATGATACTCTTTCTCGAAAAGCTGTGGTTTGTCACTTTTCCATTTCCAAACCGAATTTAATCATAATTAATCTTTATGCTTCTGTTTCTGATAACTGCAACTGCAGGTATAAAAACAATCTCACGCGTCTTTTTGACAGAATAAAAAAAGCAGACCTTCTCAGTTTTTCGAATAAAATAATAAAAAAAATGCGTTCAAGAAACTCTTCACATTCTAGTTTTCCTGCACTGACTGATGAAATTTTTACTGTCCACCTTTCTTGATCAGTAGCTTTCGTCTATCTATGCCTTGGACGGCTGAATCTCTTCGATTTAGGCAAGCGTTCGCCACAGGAAAACTCCTCCACGAAAAGTCATCAACCCTTTTCAAGTGAAGTACTGTGCACAAATTGCATTTTGCCTGTATTTTGTAATGTGGAGGACTTTTCTGGTTGCCAATGTCATCAAATATTTCATTTTTGATTGATACCATGCTTGTTGCCTACTATTTTGCTCATAACGCAAAAAACAAGATATTTTTCCAAAGCTGAAGCAATGGAAAGAGCACATTTCGTAATTGAAACGCATTCCAACTTTATGATTTTTTTACACGCAATGGGCTGATGATACATTTAGCGAAATTCCATTTTCAGCGCCTTTAGCGTTAAATTTGCTAAGTAACTTGCAACTGAAAAGGTTCTGAAGTAATCAGTTTTGACGACTCAAAATAACTTTTACTATAACCGAAATAGTCTCTCGTAACGTAAAGCTAGCATTTCCTAAATTTCTACTTTAAGAACTGCTTGCGGGAAATTTATAAACTGGTAGTGAAATTTAAAATGGGAAAATTTTAATGAAATTTTATGTCCTATCATTCACAGAAATATCTTTTGAAATATCTGTGTAAACCAAATTTTTGGCTTTCAGCGCCTCTAGCAGGAAATTAACGAACTAATTGGAAAATTTAAATATTTGAGAAGGAACACTTCAGCATAATCTGAGAGCACAAAAATATTTTTTCCTTTAAGTTGAATAGTTTTTTCATGTCAGAGCTTTAATTTTTTTGAATTTTCGAATTTGAAAGCCCTTAGCGGTAGATTCATGCAGTATATGGAATATTTAAAGTGCCAAATTCAATAATATCCTTTGATTTCCTTCTAGCCGCAAAAATAATTTTTGAAATATCTCTAAAAACAGAAAGTTCGATGTGCACGGACAGACAAAGTGATTGCACTAGCACTGTTTCGCACAGAACGTTCTAATAATAGAAAGATAGAATGGCATTTTAAAAAGCGAAAACACTTTTTTCTGGACTGCACTGTTTTTTATTTGTGTGTGTGTGTTAATCTTGTGGATAAACATTTTTGAGGTGATAAGAAAAGGGAAGGGAGCCCTGAATCTTTTAGCACCTAGGGCCCCAAAAGATCTGAAGTCGCCTCTGGAGAACAGACAGAGAGACATTTATCTTTATACATTTATAGATAATAAATTATTATATTTTTTATCCTTGTCTTTGCTAATAAATGAAACATTACAGCCAACTACGATGGCCTTTAGCCGGGAGATCAGCAAGCACCAAATTGTGCCACGCACAGGATTGGTACGAAAAGTGAAAAAGAAAAATGTTAACATCCCTGGTATCAGCTCAGGATGCCGTTACGCTCCTCTCCAAATCACTGGAAAACAGCTATTACTGAGAAGCCCTCAAAGTACGTGAAACTCAGTAGTATTATAAGAGATTTAATCAGCCAATTTTTCTATTTCTATAAAAAATTTACTTTTGCGGTGAAAGATTTTCTCTGTCAACAAGAATGCGTGAGTTCGTCAAACTGCCTTCGAAATCAGAATTTTCATGCTATCGGTTTAAGTGAAAACAAGTGAAAACATTATGACACGTACAATGCTTGTTTCGTACTTTTTATAATTTCGAAAGCTGTATAATCTCAGACAGCACACACACACACACATACACAAAAGAGAAACTCCCGTTTTGATTTTTTTTTGTTTACATCTATTCCATTTTTTTTTTTTCGTTATTTTTTTTTTTTTTTTACTAGTCTTTTTAATAGGAAATGGTGGCGACAGAGCAGGTTACCACTGAGGGAGTCTACTTCTGCCCAAGGACGCTCGGACTCTGTCGGGTTATTTCCGCCCCCAAACAACAAAAGCAAAAACTCTCCTCCCTGGCAGACACGAAAGCTTGCGTGCTTGGAATGTATTCGTTGCTCGGGAGAAGGCACGGGATCCGTAACGAAACCATTGTCTGAGAGTATCTGTCAATCTCTGCCCACAGAATGAAAACTAATTGATTTTCGCTTAATGCTCGACAAAGTGTGAGGCGCAAGACTACAAAGGAACGTCTTGTTCTGCATTGGTTTCCAACTGCTACTCGCTAATGTTATGCACGATTTTTTAAGGCCTAAGCAGCGAAAAACGTCGTCAGCTATCAAGTGCCTTTTTAAAGTGCTCCAAACAGGAATGCCGAACTTTGTCCTGCGGCCGCTGTTGCCAAAATGCAGCCGTGCGAAAGTATTGTTTAGAAGCAAGCGAAAGGAAAGTAATCTCCAGAAATTAACATCAATCATAATAAACCTGAGTATATTTTCGGTAATACAAACAACACATGCTAACACTATGGTTGAAAAAAATGAAGTTACTTTTATAGGTGAGCGATTCCAGGAAACAGTATAGTTCAAGGAAAAGAACCAGAAAATGTTACAAAATTTCGTGATTTGAAAATTGGAATTCGACACTTTTGGGGAAAACAGCGCAACAGTTGTTCCGGCAATGGTTTTCGCTTTTCCTTTTTGAGATTTAGTGATTTAAGTTGAGGATATTAGGAACAGAATGTCTGACCCCAGGTCATAAACAACCCTTAGAAGTAAGAAGCTATAGGACATTTAAAGGCCCGTTTCACACAAGCGGAGTTTTTCCGCCGAAGCAATAAATCTCTCGGCTGTCTTACCGCTTCTTTTAAAGCGGACTACAGAATTACACCGAGGCTTTTAGACGCGCGGAAGCGGTAGGAATTCCGACGCGGTAGCCGCTGAGCTTCCGAGGGGTTCGCTACAAACCGGACGGCGAAAATACCGTCCAAATTAAGAGAAACGTAGTTGTAAGGCAAGATGTTCACACAGGCGCCCAGCCGATCGTCCGCTAGGGCAATAAAACAATCCCTCCTGTGAGAGGGGTGGGAAACAAAGTGCTGTTGTACAAAGAACCACCGATAGTTCCAGCTCATCCTTCAGGCATTTCCCCCTCTGTTCTAGCAATGAAACAGCTTGTGTGAAAGCTAGCTAAAAACTGCACTGCGGCACGGTTTTATTGCTTAGGCAGAAAAAATCCGCGAGTGTGAAACGGGCCTTTGACGAGACTGTCAGATAGGAAAGTCACACGGAAGTGAGGTAGAAAGGAGGAGGAAGACGCTCTTGCTTATAACCGCGGGGCCAGTACTTGGTGTCCGACGGCTTAACGTGCCTTTCCGACGTACGGTGGATATTTAGTGGTTCCAGCGTTCGTACTTGCTGGGATTGATCCTAAGACTTTTCCGAGGCAGTTACGAACGATCGCTTTTTCTTTGGAGTGGGGAGGACTAACGAGCACATTGAGCAACTTTTTGGACTATAAGCAGTTTCCCGTCCCTAATTTGAGGCCGCTGGTTCCTGAGAGAGGACAGAAGCTTCACCATCATACAAGCACATCGCCCATGCCTCTTTCTGGACTCGAACCCGGACACAACTTAAACGACTGATCCAAAACCATTGCCGTAGACCACCCAGCCGTAGAGGAAGGGGGCAGATATAGAAAGGGTCACCGGGTCGACAATTTCTTACGGGTCAAACGGGTCAGGTCAAGGTGTTCCTCACCCGATGTCGACCCAGTTTTATTTCCGTTTTATTTTTAAATAGAGAAAAAGATATTTCAAAGAACCCTTCAGAGGGCTTTGAAATAATACTTCAAAGCTGCAGAGTATGATCCAGAGACTTGCTGAGAAGAAGGGTAAAGAAATTGGGATTAAAAATGAACTCTCATAAGACAAAATTTGTGTACATTGCTTTTACAAGGAATGAAGATTTGTCAATTGTTGGGGGAAAGCTGAAGATAACCAATTCTTAAATTTACCTTGGGCAGCAGATATCAAGTGCTGGTCACATTGATAAAGAAATTCATCGACGTATAAAACTTGGTTGGAGAGCTTTTGGAAGAAAAAGTACAATATTTAAGGGCAATGTGCCTTTATGTCTTAAAAAAAAGTGTTTTATCAATGTATCCTTCCAATGTTTGCGTACGCAGCAGAGACATAGACCTTAACTATAAAAGACATACAAAGACTGCAGACAACTGAAAGAGATGTGGAGAGATGCATGCTTGGTGTATCCAGGAGAAATAAGAAAAGAAACTCACATGGATAAGGAAAATGACAAGAGTAGAAGATATCATTTTCAGAGTAAAAATCCTGAAATGGCAATGTGCTAGACATATTGCCAGGAGAACGGAACACCGATGAACAACCGAAATTTTATACAACATTCGAAGGGACAAAAGAAAACTGAGAGCAAGACCACGTGGGAAATGGGTGAATGGAGGAGACTGGCCCAAGACAGTTCGTTGTTATAAAAACTTGGGAAGACCTTCATCCAGCAGTAGAGTGATAATGATGATGATATGTTCGAGTTGAACATATCATCATCATTATCACTCTACTGATTGATGATGATGATGATGATGATATGTTCGAGTTTATAGTTCAAAGCAGATTTGTCTGGGTCAGGCCCGGATCGGGTCCAATTATATGACGGCCGGGTCCGGGTCCAAACTTTTACCCGTTTCCCACTCTGGTAGGGGGCTGTTGGCACATTAACAGCAAGAAAACTGAAGATCCAAATTCACAGATTGGAATTGCCAGGATAACAACAGCACAGTTACAAAAAGACCCACTACTTGAAACTTGTCAAATCCTTCGAAGATATCATGCAAATTAGATTCTTGGAGAGAGTCCCAATCATAAGAAAACTTATGCCGTTTTTTAGAGCTAGTTTAATTTCTAATAGAAGTACACAAAAAGAAAGTAAGTCACTTATGAAAGCAAATTCTCGGTGAAACTGTATTTCTTCTTGACGACTCAGACGATGTAACTCCAATACACACACCACAGTATATCGAGGCGATGGAACAATCCCATCGTATAGACTGATGTCTCTAAATATAATAGACGACTTAATAGAGCCTTTTTTTTTCTTTGTCGTCAACAACACTAGAACACTTGAACTATTACACAGACGAGCAGACATTGACGTAGCACAGATCCTAATCCGTTCATAACAAGTTGCTCGGTCCAATATTCATATCACTCATTTTGACTTGATCAACTGCCAGTCATTACGAGTTTGAAACTCTTGGGAGTTCAGCCGTGACGTTCAATATGGTAAACATAACAAAAGGCCGCCAAAACTTACGTAAGTAAAAGTCAGCAAAAATGGAAAGTTAAAGAGGCAGTATACGTCGTAAACTCCAGTCACAATAAATGATGGACTGTAAATACATATTATTAATAGTAGTTTAGTAGTATTAGTAGTAATATTAGTATCATAATAGTGTTATTACAGAGAAATAACCCAGAACCATTGAAAAGTGGAAAAACAAAATTCTGCAAGGAAAATATCTCAGTACCTTAGAACTAAAAAACTTCTATAAAAATTTGTCGAGAAGAAAGGTCAGTCCTATCCAGAAACTTAGGGGTAGATTCTTCAATAAGATTCAGGACCACATTATTGCAGCGCAGAATTACAGACAACATTATTCAGTAGAACAAGACGACTGTAAAAAGCGCGCTATAGCTACTGAAACTATATAAGACATTTTATAGCAGGCTGTCCCCTCCTTGCACCAAACAAATACTTAAACGAATCCGACCGGGTAGTTAAGATCCCAGATAGCAATGGAAACCGAATTCCTTGAAGAAATAATTCTTCACAATTACATGAAAAGTACATACAGAATTAATTACGGGCAACTGAGATCAATCGACTTCTGCTACACTGTTCAAAATTTGCGATAGGTTGCACCAAAAAGTCGTGCTACACAACTGCATCATTTTTGGGGCAAAAGTAAACCATTGTGATGCATGAAACATGCGTAAACATGGTGCAGTGCACACTGTAAAAACATGTAATGAATAGTCAGTGTTTCACCCTGATTAAGACGGTTTACAGATCTTAAGCACGCCACCTGGCGGTCAACCATAAATTTCCGGTAGATAAATTTCATGTTCACGGTGTTTAAACTGTTTGAACTGTTACTGTATTTTAACCTTAACAGTCTGGCAACGTTCTTCTTAAAGTGGTTATACACCTGTTTTTTCACGTGCAACCAGTCGAATGGACACGTCTGTGTGCAACACATTTTTATTTCCCAGTCGTTAGACTGTTAATGAAAATTACGGTATGGTGCTGTAAAATTACGGTTTATTGACTGGCCACTCAGCTGCCGGTTTATCTACCGTAATTTCACCCTGCAATTTTTTACAGTACAATATTCCCTCTAAGTGGCCATGGGCTGTGTGTCTAAGCGGCCATGCGCCTAACCCAATATTCCCTCTAAGCGGCCATGGGCAATAATGCGCGCCTAACCCAATATTTCCTCTAAGCGGCCATGGGCAGTACGCGCCTAACCCAATATTCTCTCTAAGCGGCCATGGGCAATGCACGCCTAACCCAATGAGCTGGGCAGGCATCAAAACCACTTGGGCAAAACATTTTATTTTCTCAGCTTCTCTTACTAATGCAGTAAAAGTTGGAACTTAGATTGGAACCCTTATTTTTTCTAATCCCACCAGTTTTACCACCGTTCTTTCCGCAATTGATTTTAAATTTTAAAAAATTATTAAAAACATTTCATTAATTAAAATTTTTATTTTATAAAAAGTGAGAAGCTGAAACTTACTTCTGGAATAAAAACACTGGAAATTAGGAAAAGCATGTTTACGCATAGTACACAGTTTCTTTAAAGAAGAGCATATCAAAATACCAAGGAGAATAAGAAACAGAATTACAACTAAATGCAAAATAATTAGTTCAAATAGAACAAATGCAAAATCGTTCTTATCTGACAATCCTTTCAAGAAATAAATAGCGTCTCAGTTCCCCCACCCCCAAACTAAGGAATCGTCCGTCGGAATTTAGGACTCGGCCGTCTTTAAGAGTACTCGGAAAATATTGTATTCCATTATGAGGAAGTTGTCGGCTGAGGTCTTCGGCTTTTGTGACTTTTCCAAAACTTGTAGACTGTCTCAAGATCTATAAGTTGTCCACTTGCGAGATAGTATTTTATTCTCATCAGCATATTCATATTTTTGCTGGTACTTGATTTTCGATTTATGCAATTTACTTAGGGATTTGGGAATTTTAATCTGAAATGCGCGGAAAATATTTCAGCTGCGCGGTCACACAATGGTTTTCTTTTGCCCCAAAAGTAGTGCAGTTAGGTAGCACCCCTTTTTGGTGCACCCTACTACACAATTTTTAACAGCGTATATTGACGCCCGGATCAGGTGCTCCCACTCATGATATCTGTCTACTCCGATGGCATGGGTTGCTCCCAGCAAAATAAAGCCCCTAGCCATGTTACTATCCGTGTGCAAGAATGGTTTGAGGAGCATTCCAGTGACTTTAGCTTACTGTCCTGGGCACCGTACTTGCCGAACATCAAACCCATTGAACATCTATGGAGTATATTGACCAACAGATTCGACGTACGGATCCACCACCGACGACTCTTGATCTGCGAGAAGCTCTGATGGCTGCATGGTATAGCATCCCTACGGAAGCATTCAGAGGCTTTAATTGAATCAATGCCAAGCCGTATATCAGCGGTATTAGCGGCAAGAAGAGGTCATACCTCATACTGATAGGGAGTCATCATTTTTGAATGGACTGTATATAATGATGACAAACAGGATTCATCACAGGTCCTCACCGAGGGAAAAGATTATTCGTCTGCAAAATCCATAGATACAATGTCAAAATAGGTGCGCAAACAACGGCACTATTCAGGCTGACTTCAAAATTAACTCATGTACCAATTTAGGAAGAGTCCAGTGTCCTCACCACTGCGAATACGAAATTCACTACACTTCTTGCGGAAAGTTTATTTATCCGTGAATATGGCCTGTCCTGTTGTAATGAAGAAACCCCTTGCTGTATCCCAGACTCGGGGATACCAGATTTCTTGAGTGACCATTCGAACTCACGTGACAACTCACACTAGAACATTTTTGCAGTTTCTATGGATTGTTTACGCGCAAATTTGTCACGCATCTTTCAATCATGTGACAGAGAATTTGATATTTAAACACCTGCTCCATTAGTTTGTAGTTCCCCATCTGAGGATGAGCTCGTAGCGAGCTCGAAAGGTCTTGTAGTTTTAAACTACGATATTATTATGTATTTTAATTGTAAATTAAAGATTTCAGTAAGTTAGTGGTTTTAAGTGTCTCATTGAATATCGGTCAAAAAACGAAAGTTGTTTTGTTCAGATTGTCCGTATTAATCTTTCTCGCTATTTCTTCCCAGAAATTTTACCTCAAAAAACTAACTATATTTATTCAAAAAAATTGCACAAGAATCTCAAATTAAAAAGTTTTTCTTCCCCCAAATTTAACTTCAGAGCATAGCGTTTATTTGCGTTAACAAGTTTCAAACATTTCGGTACCAATATTCAATGTCTTTCAATCACTGAACTGGGAAAACAAGGGGATAAAGATTAATGGAGATTATCTAACCCACCTTCGTTTTGCTGATGACGTAGTCATTTTTGCAACTACCCCATCAGAGCTGCAGAGTATGATCCAGGAACTTGCTGACAAGAGTAAAGAAGTGGGATTAAAAATGAACTTTCAGAAGACAAAAGTGATGTTCAATGCTTTTACAAGAAATGAAGATTTATCGATTGATGGAGAAAAACTGGAGATAACAGATACGTATGTTTATCTTGGACAGCAGATATCAAGTGAGGGTCACATTGATGAAGAAATTAATCGGCGTACAAAACTTGCCTGGAGAGCTTTTGGAAGAAACAGCATAATTTTGAAGAGCAATATGCCATTATGTCTTAAAAGAAAAGTGTTTGATCAATGCATCCTTCCAGTGCTTACGTATGGTGCAGAGACGTGGACCTTAACTAAAAGAGACATACAAAGGCTGCAGACAACTCAAAGAAGCATGGAGAGGTGCATGCTTGGTATAACCAGGAGAGATAAGAAGAGGAACTCGTGGATCCGAAAAATGACGAGAGTGGAAGACATCATGATCAGAGTTAAATCCCTGAAATGGCAATGGGCTGGACATACTGCCAGAAGGACAGACCATAGATGGACAGCCGAAATTTTAGATTGGATTCCAAGGGACAGGAAAAGACCCAGAAAAGACCACATGGGAGATGGGTGGATGAAATTCGTAAATATGCGGGAGTGACATGGAGGAGACTGGCACAAGACAGACCGTTGTGGAGGAAACTTGGGGAGACCTTCGTCCAGCAGTGGATTGATAATGGTTGACAATGATGATGATGATGAATGATTCACCCACCTAAAAGTATACTACATATTGTTTAAAGCCTTAGCAAGAGACTCCCATTTCTTTCTACTTATGTAAAATTTCGATTTGGTGAATAACCTTCACCTGTACAAGCAGGTTTTCCTAAAAGTTTCCACATGTAATGAATAAATAAACAGATAAAATAAGACACAGAAAAAAAAATTCTGAAAGTTTCTCATCGTAAGTTTTCATGTTCTCCTTTCAAATTTCATTAATCTTTATATTATCATCAATCAATCAATCAATCAACTACACAAGATATAAAATTCTTTTTGAATTAACGAATTTTTCATTTTTCTACAAAATGTGTTCCATAGTTCAGTGTAGATTTTGTAGAAAGTTTTTATGAAAGAACTTCTTAAGAAAATGGGGAAAGTCGATAAGTTCTCGTTTTCTTGCATTAAAATTCATTTCGGAGTAAGGTTTTCACAATGCTACGAAAAAAACAGGATGTATAGACAGAAGGAAAATAAAAAAAATCTGAGAAAAAAGGAAAAGAAAAGGCAAAAGGAAACCTACAAAATTATCTTTGAACTTTCACGTTCTCCTTCCTCCATAATTCGTTTCGGTGCACAACCTTGATTTGCATTAAAAGAATTTCTTAGCATACGTTTCTTTAATATTTCGATTGAATACGACCATCGAATGGCTGTGTGCATCAGCAAAGTGTAACATTTGTATTATTAGATGAAAGCAAAAGGAAACAATACACAGACCATTAAGGGCAGAAATGCTAAAAAAAAAAAGATTTAAAAATTCCGTTCCACTAGATGAATTACACATCCAAAATCATGCATGTCCAAAAGATCATTTATCATTTGGAGGCACGCTGAGAATAAGAAAAATCTTACATATATACATCATTTTTTTTTATTTTTTCGTATCGATTCCCGGGGACCGGAAACCGTGAAGTACCGAAGGAGAAGACGAACACAAAGATTTCCAATGAACGGGACTTCCTTATTCATAGCATTCGCAAACTCATTTGCATCCAAACCAGACATGCCAGACACAAACAAAATAATTCGAACGAATTCATAAAAGAAAAGATTATCATAAAACATGTTAGTTAAAAGACAAGACAGGAAAGAAGATAAACTGGTTTGCTTTCTAAAAATACGACAGCGTGTGTGCGTGTGTATTGCATGAACTCCCGTTTGATTTACATAGGAGATTATCTCCAATCCAATGATTTTTCTTTCGTATCAGTTATTGTTCCTAATGTATTATATGTAACCAACTAGAATTACTTTAATCTCGCTTTGCCAAAGTTAGATAAACACTAAGGAAACATACCGGATTTTGAATCGCCTCGAGGAAAGCAGAATTTCTTGAAGTGAGAAAAAGCAATATTTATCTATGGGTGAATAAATCCATCAACTGGGGCGAGAAGACCAATAAATGGAGTTACAGGCCAGCCTATGACGTTATAGCTTGCATTTCATAGCCTGCACAATGAACTGATTTTATTTATTTAATTTTGGTTCGAAAGGTTCATGTCGCCCGCAAGAAACTCTAAGGGCTATAGGCAGAGTCCATTTAAGAAGATGGGGGACCTGGGCAGGGACGTCGCCAAGGGGTGAGAGGTGGGCTTTGTCTTGCCCATCCTGCCCCCCCCCCCCCACCAGAGCTGAGTTTGGGCTCAATTTTAAGAGCCCAAGTCCGTCCGAGCCCGAAGTATGTCAGCCCGAGCACACATTTTATATTGCAAGATAAAGCCCGGGCCCGAACGAGCCAGAAAACTATGATTAACCTGTTTAGGCATTAAAAAAAAAGTCTTCTCTTCCAGACTTCCAGTCTTTCCTACCCTTGCAATTAACCGATGTCTTTCTCAACTGCGGAGTGGGAAAGGGATGTCTATCTATTTCTATAGTTTCTTTGACCTTTCATTTCTTCCTGAAATGTTTCGGGGTTGGGTGGGAGGGGGGGGGGGTCAGGGAAAATCGGGAGGCATAACAATCTACGTCGTACGTTGCTCAATAGAATTAGCAGGGAGCTCTCCTTTGAGGTATGGAACAAAATTTCGTCAGCTTGCTATCTACTGTGTACAGTTCTTATAGAAGCTTTTCCTTTGCAAGAAATCCTGTAATTCATGGCCTATGGAATTTTGTTACCCAAGCCCGGAATGGATAGCCCTGCCGAATTCCTACTCTCTATCTAGACCCAGTTGCAGAAGAATTCTCTTTAACAACTAGAAAGTGTAAAATAGTCCCGTGTGATAAATCATGTAAAATCACATTTAAAGGAAAAGGAAGAAAATTCTATCCCTCTATCAGAGGCCGAGCCGCTCGGGCTCGGGCTCAGCCTGTCTCAGCTCTGCCCCCCACCCAGTTAAAAATGGGCCATTTTTCAATATATTTAAATTTTAAAATATAATCTGGACTTCTCCAAGTAATAAGTCTTATGTTTTATTTCATGTAGCCCTACGTATTTTCCCATAGGAAGTGTGTTGTTTACTTCTCAGGAGAAAGGCTATCAAAAGAGCATCAGGAGAGCCGAGAAAATTCAATTGCCTTCCACTCTACCAATTCCTTAGTTTAAGCCTATTTTTCATGTTTGTATGGCCAAGGTCCGGGGGGAGGGCTAATGAGGAGGCTGCATAGGAACTAACTGAGGGGGTGGCTACTAATTGCTCTGCTGTTTGTTTTCTTTACAAAATAGGGGATTCCAACTCGGAAAGTGGAGTCTAAAGCTACACTAACGCTCTTAAATCTGTCTCCGGACAGTGAAAGTGCAGGAAGTGGCTGATTACTGATTTGTGGGAGAGGTTTCAAAATCGCTTTATTATTATTTATCATAAGAAAACATAAGAGGGAGACGTACAGTAGTGCAAGGCAAAGTTGCTGGCTTGAAGGAAGGAAGTGTTAAGAAGTGAGGAAGCGAGGTATTGTGTCTGCGTGGCACGACTTAAAATTTGATTTAGATAAACAAAAACGACGTTACCTTTAAATTGTTCAAGTACAGTACCATTTTCGTAAACAAAAATGCAAAATTTTGAAAAGCAATTTAAGACAATGCATTCATAGCAAGCAAAAAGTCGAAAGCGACATTCTAGCAACGCTTGTATCTTACACCAGTGGCGTAACTAGTCAGACCCGTGTATGTGTGTCCAGGTGGAGGGGTGGTGGTGGTGGGTAGATTGTACGAATTCCTTTGCAGCCGGTAGTGAAAAGCATTAAAAATTAGTTCTTTCAGTGTTTCGAAAAAAAAAAATAATTCTCAAGCTTGCCCCACAAAAAATAATGCTCGTCCACCCGTCGCTCATCGTGATTTCGAAGTGTAGCGACGTCCCTAGGCACGGAGGCTGGACAGTATTTTGAGGCCCCAGCAGTGGTGCAGTCCTGAAAAAAGTAGCGGCCTGTCGCTCCTAAGATCTGCCCAGGGATATCGAATCCAGCAGGTATGTGTCAGAAATGTGTTCTGAAACTCTCGTGAAAGGCAACACTTTGTGAAGATCTCTTGATGGAGGATGAATTTCTTTGTGGGAAACTTCCAAGCAAACATAATTTTTTTTTTTAATAGACATAAATCAAGCTCGTCTTTCCATGCAACATAAGCTCTTCTTTCCATGCAACATAATTACAGAAATTTGAATCGTCCTAGAAGGGAATCGAACCCGCATCTTCCGATTTGCGCTCGAGTATACTAACCGTTACACCACCCAGGACAATGAAGTCAAAACAACTTAGGTATTCCATGTGTTTCCATCTTGATATCAATTTTTTTTTTTTTTTTTTTTTTGTTTAAGAGTTAACTGAACACAATTTCGTTGAATGCTCCGCTGCGGTCTTGGTAACTGAGAGAAGCCAAACATGTGCGAAACCTCTAACAACTACGCAAAAATATTATTCTTTCTATAGTATCATGAAAAATTAGTGAGGAAAAAAAATTACCCTTATAACTTGAACTCACCTTATAATGGCAAGGAATATGTTGCCAAAGTAGTCTTCACATACAACAGAAATTAAAAACATGACGTCTGTAAATATAAAATATTTAAAGAATAAAAACTCGCAATGCGAATTCCTACTCTCGACAAAAGAGCGCAGGATAACAATTCCACTATTAGATGAAAAACATATCGTTTGATGTATGTCTTCTAAATATTTGATGGAATATATCAAATACCAGAATACGGAGGAGAATTAAAAAACAAAATAGAATAAAACTGCTGAGATTCCTACATAGGAGGTTAAAAGTAATACGATGCTTGTAGTCCTTCCAGGAAAACATAATAAATATACACAAAAGTTCAGAGATCATCTTCCTTTCATTTAAAAGAGAGTCCGCCCAAGTTCGTGAATTTATTCCTTCCGGCAGCACCATGTGCTTTTCTAAGTTGAAGTTCATTAAATAAACTCACACCATGAAGTCAGTCAAGTCACCACAACAGAGAACTTCGTCTTCTTCGTGCCGGGTCAAAAAGTCGACACAAGCTAACGTGAGAAAAAATGACGTGTTCTTGAATGTTTTGGTTTTCTGTAAATGACGGCTGTTCCAAGCTTCTCCAGCTTGCAATAGGAATTCAAATTTCCGCATTCTCAGTTTCATCAACTTTAACTTTGGGAGATCTTGGTATCGGAGTATAACATAAAAATTTTGCATTTACCATTTTTAATTTCACACATTGCTTCACTACAGACGTTTCAGAATGTACAAATGAGTCTTTAATGCGGTTTTTTTTTTTTTTGCAATTTTTCGGGCAATACTGATCTTGTTTCGGTATTCCGAATATGACATCTCCACTGTTCGTATCTACGCCATAGGAACAACATTCGGAATGCTATAACAGCTAATGCACCATTTCTAGGTCCCGAGATAGAAACTTTAAAACATAATGAAGATTCATCTTCCGTTTGCTTATTGTGAAATATTCACAATATGCGAAATGTTCATATTTGTTTACTTAAAATATGCAAAAAAACAGTTTACAAAAACAAAAACAGAAAAAAAAAATTAAAAAGTGCCAAATTGAACTTTTCATTTACCCTCGTATTTTTAACTGAGCCAGAATTGTTAAACAGAACAATAACGCGCGCAGTATAGACCCCGCTTACAACGAGAGAGTATTTAGTGGGATCCTGGATTTAATGAGAAAAACGGAACTTTTGTTTGATATAATGTTAACTCAAAGCAAATTTGATCATTTTAACGAACAAAATTTAATGAAATCCGGGATTTAATGAGAGAGAAAAAGGCTAAGATGGTTACTTTTGACAAGAGAAGTAGTAAAATTTAATGAAATGCCATGTTTAACGAGGCAAAGAAAATCTGCTACGAACTGCTCTAAATGGAGGAATAGAAAAGATGGAATACAGAGCGAAATTGTGACAGCGCAGGGGAATCTTGGTGTGTTAGAGGAAGAATGTTGATAGGAAAGCAATTCGGAGGAAGTACATCAAAGACTCAGCAAGTGAGTTGTGCAACAGACGTTCTCCGCCACCCACTTCAAGGGGCTATCTGTGCCTTTGGAGTATCTTTCTTAAAAAATGTTTTCGCTGGATGTCTGCTTTAGGATATGTATTTGGGTAAGTGCGTAGTTTATCTTAATTTGTAGTACAGTGATTAACTAATTAAATCTTTCAAGACCAGCTGCTGTGGTTAAATACACATATCGGCCACTGAATTAAAATCTTTTATTCAATGTCGGTATGGATTTCCTTTAACCCGAATTACAGCACGTATACTATTTGGCATAGATTGCTCAAAGTGTTGGAGTGCATCTACTCTGCAGCATACCAGGTTTTCACCGGACAGTCCTTTAACTGGCTCAGATTTCAGGGAAGAGGACTTTGCTCCTGGATCTGCTTTCTTAACATGTCCCATACATTCACAGTGGGGTTCAGATCCGGAATGTGGTGACCAGAGAAGATGGCGGATGCCGCTATCATGCTCGCTGAACCACTGATAAGCACATCTCGG
Organism: Macrothele yani; assembly: GCA_039090855.1. NCBI lineage: Eukaryota > Metazoa > Arthropoda > Arachnida > Araneae > Macrothelidae > Macrothele > Macrothele yani. Next base: position 146,642,770 of record CM077007.1, on the reverse strand, counting down.
GCGATCGACAGTAGTATTGTCGACCAGGAAACAGCTGGATGTAAAAGTCAACATCACAGGATGATATGCTGGATGTAAAAGTCAACATCACTGGATGATATTCTGGATGTAAAAGCCAACATCACAGGATGGACTTGATCGGCAATAATGATTTATATATATATGCTGGATCTAAAAGTCAACATCACAGGATGATATGCTGGATGTAAAAGTCAGCATCACAGGATGATATGCTGGATGTAAAATTCAACATCACAGGATGGACTTGATCGGCAACAATGATATAGATATGCTGGATGTAAAAGTCAACATCACGGGATGATATGCTGGATGTAAAAGTTAACATCACAGGATGGACTTGATCGGCATCAATATTCAGATAATCCTCGGAGGACAACCGATCTTCCAGAAATATCAGGTGACCAGTTCCGTACCAACAGAATTTTCCCTACATCATGACCCCAGCTCCAGAACCTTGACTTGTGTTTACAAGGTAAGAAGGGCCCATTGTTTCATGGGGCTTTCGCCAAACTCTCTGCCTACTGCAGGTACAGAACAAAATGTACCGCGACTCGTCGGACCACATTACTGCTTTCCAGTCTTTTAGTATCCAGTCACGGTGTTCCTGACAGCACTGTAGACAATCTTTCCGGTCCTTCGCAAGAATCAGTGATTTCCGTATAGGTATGCTACTGCCAAAACCGAACCTCTTCAATGCCCTGCGCATAGTTCGCTGATATATGGATCGGGAACAATCTTTACTGAATTTTTCGGTCAATTGCTGCACACAAGAAGTTCTGTTTCTCCGTACAATCCTTCTCAGACAAGTAGGATTTCGTTCCTGACAGATTGTAGTCCCGCCTCACAGACAAGCGCGCTCGCACACACACACACACACACACACACACAATGTGGGGTTGTTGTTTTTCTGATTGAAGGTTTAACGAACCCCCCCCCCGTGAGCAACTCAATGGGCTATAAGCAGTCGCCCGTCTCTAATTTAGGGTCACTGCTTCCAGGGAAGGGAGAGAGCCAGTGTCGTAAGACAAACACAACATCCATGCCTCACCGGGATTCGAACCCAGGCCCTTCTCGAACGAATGGCCATAAGTCAGTGCTTAGACCGCTGCGCCTCTGATTCAAGACCTGGGATATAATACGAGAAACCGGTCAGCTCCAGTGGCGCACCCAGGATTTTGACGAGGGGGAGTGGCCCAGAAAATATCTTCTCGTAATGAAAAAAATGTGTGCGTGTGTGTGTGTGTGTGCGCGGCGCGTGTTTGTGTGTGTGTCGACCTCGCGTAGTAAATACTGACACTAGAAGTATTATCATGGATTAGACACTTACCTAATACTTCGTTGAACCTCCTCGGTCGGGGACTTGAAATTTACGGGATGACTAAGGTCAGAAAGCGGGACGCGGGTGACCTAGTGGTCAGCGTTCGTGCCTACCACGGGGAGGATATCAGGTTCGATCACAGACAGGTACGAACGCTCGAACCACTAAACACCCGCCGTGCGTCGGATAAGCGCGTTAAGCCTTCGCGCCCCGGGTGCTTCCCCCCCCCCCGGTTAATAAATAAGGACTTCTACCTAGCTTTCGTGTCACTTTCCTATCGGGAACTCCAGCCCAAATCTGCTAGCTTCCTATTTCTAAGGGTTGTTTAAGACCTGGGGTCAGGCACTCCTTCCTAAAATCCTCTACATGTGATCGGATTTGAAGGTCAGAAAGCAACTCTTACACCTAACACCTCGTTAGCACTTTTTTGTCCGTCTGTCTGTACGTCCGCCTGTCTTTGATAAATATCTTGATAACCGTTGGAGATTGATTTGAAATTTTTGTGGATGGTTTTTATGGACTGTACATAACTGTCAAAATATGTTTGCATTTTGTGTGTATTTTCGTCCGTCCGTCTGCCCTATGTTTCCTGTGAAATCTAGGGAGCAATTTTGATATGAAAACAAGAAAATTTCTGGACAGCCATTAGTTACCTGAAGTAACTCTGTCCAAAGGACGAAGGATCAGAGGTCATCGCAGCCTTCAGCAAGGTCACAGGCTCATTTACTGTGCAGATGTATCAACAGTGTTACACATCCCCTACCGCCTACCCCCGACCGTTTAAAGCAACATCATAACTAAGATAACGCGAAAGTCACTAGCCCACACCCACACCTCCCTGTAGACGTAGAACAACAAACACTCAGATCCTAGCTGAAGCTCATGTTTGCCCAGGAGAAACTCCTCTCAAGAAGGTGTTACAGAGATTTTATACAGGGTTTTAGGATTTCATATAAAATATCAAAATGCAACCTTTTTCCATCTCGTGTTCCCTTTTCTTTGTCTCCACAAAGCGTGAGAGAAATTACTCAGAGTCAGTTCCCCGTTAGACACCGGATGCACGGTTATTTACTAAGACGACATTCTGTCTAAGATTAGTATATGCACATTGTTTGTTGAATGGAGATTAACTCTATCGCGCCTCTTTTGATGCCTTTCAGGTTTCAATTTCAGTGGTGTCGACGAATGCACTAGCTCTCACATTTAACTTTGAGGCTTAAGATTTACCGAGGACGGTGTGGTTCCTCCTTCTCACGGGGGATTTTAGGATATGCTTAAGGGCATTTTTTGGAGACATGGGAAGAAGGCGAAGGACAGTTGTCTCGAGGTTTAGGTAGTGAGCGGTCACGAAACTACGAGGAGGTAATTGCCCCAGGCGAGTCCGGGAAGGTCTTAGGTGGACCGGGAGGTGAGGGGATTTCACGACAGCGCGAGAGATGAAGGAAAGCAGAACTTAAGAAAAAAGGAATTGAAGTTTAGGAAACAGCACAGCTAACGGACAACCTTTGCAGGCAATTAAATGAAGAGAAGTACAAAAGTTTCTTAGAAATATTTACGGATCGTAAGAAATATTTGCATACAATTTTAATATCATCTTCAACTATATAAGACTTAGCAACTCAAGCACACAATGTTTATGAAGTTAACAACATGAATTAAAAGATACATAAGAACTTGTTAACAACTGGAACAGATAAAACCACCCCCCACAATCGGCCCGACATCGTCCTGGTCGACAAGGAGAAGTCAACATAGCTCTTGACATAGACATGCCCAACACGTGCAACATCCAAAAGACGCAACGTGAGAAGCTGTCAAAGTATAACGACCTACGATTCGAAGTCAAGGAAATGGGGCATATGGAGAACGTCACCACCGTCCCCATAGTAATATCAGCCACAGGAGATGTACCTAAGACCATTCACAGCTTTATACAGACACTAGAACTTCAACCAAACACCTACATGGAACTATAGAAGGCAGCTATCCTGAACACCTGTAGGATATAGTAAGGAAATTCCTGGACAACTGAAAGAAAGAAATACCACATCCCAGGCTTGGTACGTCATACCCGTCCCGGAAGGAAGAGAAAAACCTCAGGAAGAGGTGGAATCATATTTTATAATAAAAATAATAATAATAATAATAATAATAATAATAATAATAATAATAATAATAATAATAATAATAATAATAATAATAATACGAACTTAGTCAAGGTTTAGAAATTTAATTTAATGACTTAAACGAAAAACTTACTTGAAGTAAAATTACTGGGGGGCTTTAGATATGATCGGTGGGTCTTCAGCCCCCACTGAAATGGTCTAACATGGCCACAGCCTATGACTCATCGGGGACTTGAACCCGATCTTAATTTGGACGAACTTAGTCTGCGACTTCAGTTTTGTTCACAGAATTTCGTTGCGAAAAGTTCCTTTTGCGCAGCATTATGTGCGCACAAAAATCGGGTTTCAAAAACTATGGAAGTCAAGCCATTTCCATGCGTTGCGAGCAAAGTTGGCAAAAAAGATAATGACTCTTTTAAGGACAAATTTGTGGGAAACTGGATGTTTTTTTGTTGGATTTCTTTTCGGTGTTGCTTTGTTTTAAATTTTTTAGGGTCCCCCTTGTTTTGCCCTTTGCTCTTTTTCTGCTTCCTGCCGACTGGGTGCTCTTCGGTGTAGGACAACAGGTACAATATGTAGGGCAGCTTGCAACTTCACCCTCTTAACGTGAAACCGTATACTTCTAAAACTAATTCTTTTCTGAACTTTTCTTTGGATCTTTCCCACCAGGGCACTCTGTTCTCACTTCTACACTTTCAGTTCTTTCAAGAGACACGGGCACAGCGTGTTACAACTAGAGGAGCTCTAAAACTTTTAAGAAGTGCATCGTTTCATTTCTCTGGAAGAATCATTTCAATCTGCATTTTGTACGGTAATTATGAAAACAAGTTAGTAAAATCATGCAATGCATTGATTATGATACGCTTTCCAACATACCAGAAATTGTTACTCAAGTTTTGAGGATAATGGCTGTGGAATAAATCTCGCTTCTGTGTCCTGACCTTTGACCCCATTTCGATGATATTCCACAGAAGCGGTTCAGTACACCTCAAGAATAACATACTAAAGTTTTGTCGCAATAGAAGCAGTTTTATGCAAGTTATGAGAATAATGGCTGTGGAATAAATCTTGCTTTTGTGCAATGACCTTTGACCTCATTTCGTTGATATTCAACAGAACCGGTTCACTATACCTCCAGAACAACATGATAACGTTTTGTCGCAAACGAAACATTTTTTGGTAAGTTATGATGCACAAGGGCAATGGAATGGATCCCACTCCAGTGTCCTGACCTTTGACCCCATTTCGCCCATTTTCAATAGGGTTCGTCCCCAGTGGCTCCCTACCACATACTAAAATTTCATCGAAATCGAACCATTTTTACGTAAGTTATGACGCATAAGGGCAATGGAATAAATCTCGCTCTTATGCCCAGCCTGACCTTTGACCCCAATTTGCCAAATTTCAATAGGGTTCGTGCCCAGATAGTTTCCTACCACATACTGAAATTTCATCGAAATCGAACCATATTTACGCATGTTATGACGCATAAAGGCAATGAAATGGATCCCGCTCTTATGGCGTGACCTTTGACCCCACGTCAGCCATATTCAATAGGGTTCGTCCCCTAGTGGTCCCCTACCACATACTGAAATTTCATCGAAATCGAACGATATTTACGCAAGTTATGACGCATAAGGGCAATTGAATGGATTCTGCTCTTATGGCGTGACCTTTGACACCACTTCACCCATTTTCAATAGGGTTCGTCCCCTGGTGGTCCCCTACCACATACTAAAATTTCATCGAAATCGAACCATTTTTACGTGAGTTATCGTGCCGACAGACAGACGGACGAACAGACGGACAGACGGACGGAAAAAGCTGGAGCATATACGCTTCTTCAACCTACGGTTGGAAAGCGTAAAAAAAAAAAACGCTTTTTCTTTCCTTTATGTGCGTATGTGTGTGTGAATGCCATTTTTTTTTCTTTTTGATTGGAGGTTTAACGACCACAGTGAGTAACTCAATAAGCTATAAGCAGTCGTCCGTTCCTAATTTAGGATCAGTGGTTCCAGGGAAGGGAGAGATCCATGTCGGGAGGACTCGAATCCGGACCCCGTTCGGACGAATGATCAGAGGCCATCGCTTAGACCACTGCGCCACAGGGGTGGCAATGTCGAGTTTCACAATCTGATGATTGGATAGACCCACGACTAATTTTCTGCCCTATTTACAGTCACCATTCTGCTTGAATCCATAATAGAAAGCGCAGCAATCACTTCATGTGCAAGTGAAATGCATCCATATGACAAAACGGCTTGCTGATGGATTAGACAAATGCATTGAAAGAAGATAGTATCTCGACAAACTAAAGAAATGCATTTAAAGTAGATGTATCTTGACGAATTAATCAGATAGAAGACAAATTCTTATGAAGAGCAGGTGCAAGGTATCCTAAAGCAGAACAGTACCTCAATGGAACAAGGAAATATATAGATACAAAAATAGAATTTTATCTCAACCGTAGACGCCGACTGTGTACTCCAGGGCTTAAGCACCTACTTAAAAGTTGTAAAAAATGAAAGCTTAGAAATAAAAATGAACTCTTTTAACTCACAATTTTTTGACTTTTTTTAATATTACAAAGAAATCTCTCGATACCAAAATTTGAGCGGAAGAACCCTATCCATTATGAAAAAAATGCTGTGAACCTGTCTTTCACAGGCGCCATTTATGTGGGTGCCCCGGGACTGAGGCACTTATTAAATCACACATTTTTTTTTATTGAGGGTTTAACGACCACCGTGAGCAATTCGATGGGCTATAGGCAGTCGCCCGTCCCTAATTTAGTGCCACTGATTCCAGGGAAGGGAGAGAGCCACTGCCGTAAGACAAACACAACATCCATGCCTCACCGGGATTCAAACCTAGTCCCGTCACGGACGTAAGTCACACAAGAAAAGCTCTCTCCCACAAAGTGCGTACGTAAAATATGTACTAGAAAAATTAATATCGAATATAATTATATATCCATTCCAATTTTAAAACCTAAACTGTATAACAAATTGCCGTATAATCGACATTCCTCTGTAGATTCACGTATGCGCGTGCGAGAATGTAAACATCTTGGGCACCCATCGCATTTCCTGTTTAGAACCCGAGCAAAATTTTAAACAGTAGATTTCAGCACTGTTTAAAATTTTGTAGTATGTTGCACCAAAAAGTTGTGGCTACACCAGCAGCACCCCTTTGGGGGAAAAGGTAAACCACTGTGTAGCGCATGAAATACACAAACACATGATGCAATTATGCACCACGGCATGGTATCCAACCATAATGGTGCGAAGTTGCACCCACTACTTTATATTTATATATGTTTCATGCGTCACACAATGGTTTAACTTTGCCTCAAAAGTGCCACTGGTGTAGCACCACTTTTTGGTGCAATAAAATGTTTGACAGTGTGGAAAGTCCGCGCTTATGATGTCGACTGACATAATGAAATGCAACCAAATTCAAGAGCTGTCTCTTGACGAGATCTTTCTTTTATCTGGCAAGACGCACCGCTGAAACTAGAGTAGTATTTTGGCCGACAAATGAAATGTTACGAAAAGATTGAGGAGCATCTCGATGGGTCATTTGAATGTATCTAGACAGCAGAGCAATCTTTTGATCAGCTGATAAAATGAAAATGTACCCGAAAGTAGTGCAGTAGCTTGATTTCTCCATTGATTATCGAAATGAAAATCAGAAAAAGAACAATCTCTTGATGAACTGTTGAAACGTACCTGGGGAACAGAGTAGTATTTCGACTGACCAACGAAACGGATTCAGAAAAGAGAGAAGTACATGTTGTTCATAAATGAGGTATACAACTTCAGTATGCTATTGAAAAAAGAACTACAATAAACAACAACTTACTTTTAATGCCAAAACACATGGTAAATGTGAAAGTTTTTTAAAAAATGTCGATAGGTCTCCACATGTGCTCCGTTGGTTACTCGAAGAATGTCCAAACGATAGTCCAGTTCCACCCACGTACGCTTCAGAATGTCAGGTGTAACAAGTAAGAAGGCTGCAGTAATTTGTTCTTTGAGCTCAGTGATAGATGCAGACTTTTTCTTGTATACAGTGTCCTTAATAAATCCCCAAAGATAAAAATCGCATGGGGTAATATCAGGAGAATGGGTTGGCCATGCCGTCGGACCCCCAAGTCCAATCTAACGTTCTGGAAAATGGTGGTCTAAAGATCTGCGTACATCCAAAGACCAGTGCGGAGGCGCTCCATCTTGCTGATAAATGATGTCTTAATATTCTGGAGTTGTGAAACCGACTTCTTCCTTAGAAAAACCATACGCACGTTTTCCACCTTTTCGTCCGAAGTGGAAGGTCTCGCGGTGCTTTTGCTTTTCAAGACGCTTCTAGTTGCTTTGAATTTATTTACTCATTGTTCGATGCTCCTTCGTGCCGGCGGCTGTCTCTTGAACTCTGTTCTGAACTTAAGCTGAACTGTTGTTAGAGATTCTGACTCCGCAAACCAAAACACACACGCTGCTTTCTCCACTGGGGAAGCCATGCATGTTGTATTCCGTGTTTGACGAGATTTTTCATTACATGAGACACCTAGCGCCATCTATCATCTTACTTAACAAACTTATTTACTCATTGTTCGATGCTCCTTCGTGCCGGCGGCTGTCTCTTGAACTCCGTTCTGAACTTAAGCTGAACTGTTGTTAGAGATTCTGACTCCGCAAACCAAAACACACACGCTGCTTTCTCCACTGGGGAAGCCATGCATGTTGTATTCCGTGTTTGACGAGATTTTTCATTACATGAGACACCTAGCGCCATCTATCATCTTACTTAACAAACTTATTTACTCATTGTTCGATGCTCCTTCGTGCCGGCGGCTGTCTCTTGAACTCTGTCCTGAACTTAAGCTGAACTGTTGTTAGAGATTCTGACTCCGCAAACCAAAACACACACGCTGCTTTCTCCACTGGGGAAGCCATGTATGTTGTATTCCATGTTTGACGAGATTTTTCATTACATGAGACACCTAGCGCCATCTATCATCTTACTTAACAAACTTATTTACTCATTGTTCGATGCTCCTTCGTGCCGGCGGCTGTCTTTTGTACTCCGTTCTGAACTTACGCTAAACTGTTGTTAGAGATTCTGACTCAGCAAACCAAAACACACACGCTGCTTTCTCCACTGGGGAAGCCATGTATGTTGTATTCCGTGTTTGACGAGATTTTTCAAAACATGAGACACCTGGTGCCATTTATCATTTGACTTAACAAACTTTGACACTTGCAACGTCTCTTGACGTTTAAAGTAAGTTTTTCTATCATATTGTTTTTTAATAGCATACTGAAGTTGTATACTTAATTTATAAACCCTGTATATTATACCAGTGAAATGCAACCAGACGGAAGAGTAATCTATCGATGAGATGCTGAAGCTTACCCTAATAGCAGAGCATGATCTCGATTAAGCAACGAAATACGTCCAGAAAAGAGAGGAACACCTCAGACCAGTTAAACGCATAGGAAAAGCATTCGATGCGCTAGTGAAATTATTTGCACAGTTCGTCTAACGATGAGAGTTTCAACAGATCAGAACCAAAAATTTCGAGACCAGTAACGAGACACGATTTCAGAAAATTAAAAAAAAATAATTCTGTTGAGTGCAAAATTTTAAACAGCAAAAATGAGTAATCAAAATTCAGCAACACATAAGAATAAACTACCTAAGTTCATTTCGTATAGTGTCTTTCAGATATTTTTTTCAGGTTACGCTTTAATGATTCGAAGTCCTGTGTTCCACGAGTAAAAAAAAAAAAATTGGAGAACACTGCTTTAAAGTATTGAATTCCCAGCGGAAGATTTTTCAATTATCATAAAAATGTTTTTAATTGCACGTTAGAAGGATGACTCTTTTGTTTTCTAAAGACATCTTTTACCAAAGACTCAGCCTGATTGCTTTCTAGATCTCTTGGGGTGGGACGAAAAAGTCTCGGAGAGTCAGAAAGATGAATTTCCGCAGCGTATTTCTCATCAAACACTCGTCCCTTTGGCTTGAGCAGCTGTTGGGAAGTTGAAAGGCCGGGAGCGTTTGCTATTGATGCAAGCCGCATCCATCCTTCTCTAGTCTTCCTCTCTTTCCTTCTCTCTCACTCACGGAATGACCCAGTTATCGGTCTTCGTCTAGACATCGCCGCCATTAACATCGAATGGAGAGGATACCGTCATTATTCTAATACATTATGCCGATGACTCTTCCCCGTCGTGTTGATGAAACCGCACCATACAACATGCCTACGATTGCCGTGTAATGCATCAGCTCAACGCTTCGGGAATCTGATTTTTATTCCTTACGCTACGAAGGAAGCCCTAATATTTTGTCTAGCAAGCTCCTAATTCAGAGTTTTGGGCCTGATTTCGACACCTTTTACAGAAAATTAAATTGCCTGCTCTTTTCAGTGCTGGAATGATGGGTGAACACGCAGGAGAAAGTGTGGTTTTATGGATAACCTGAGCGTTGCCCATCATCTGTCATGATGGAGCTCCATTTGTCTTTCAGCTAAAAATCATTCCCGGCTTTATGTACGCTTGCTCTGACCTGTATTTCATCTTAAGTGTTTTATTTTTTGCTGCTGTTATTTTTTAATTTAGTATTTATTTTTATTTTTGCGAAAATAATTCTTGTGGTTATCTGGAGTTTAACGATGGCTGAGAGCATCTGAGGCAAGAATAAATGACATGTTCCTAATTTAAGGACATAAGTTCTAGGCGAGAAACTAATTCAAGCAGTGCGTGGAGTTGCCGAGATTCGAATCTGATCCTTGTTCTAACGGCATTTTAAACAAATCCACGTTCTACCGAGATTCGAACCTAATTAAAGCAGTACGTGAAACCAGACTCAGATATTCGAACCTAATTCAAGCAGTGTGTGAAGCCAGACTTACAGAGATGAGAATCTTATCCATATCCTACCGAGATTCGAAACTAATCTGCGTCCTAATGAGATTGGAATCTAATTAAAGCAGTGCGTGAAGCTACACTTACCGAGATTCGAACCCAATCCATGTCCTACCGATATTCGAAACTAATTCAAGCAATACGTGAATCCAGCCTTACAGAGATTCGCACTTGATTCAAGCAGGGCGTGAAGACAGACTTACTAAGATTCGAACCGAATCTATGTCCTCTCGCCTGATTCAAACAGTACGGAAGACAGACGGCTACACACTACAACGTTGGATCATTAATGACAGACGTTGTGTATCGGATAATTACAACAATAATAAATTATTATTATTATTATAATTCAAAGAAAAATTTCGCATTAAAAAAAAGATGTATCATACCTCAGTCTGGCAATTGCATGAACAGTTCTAGTCCTACCACGGAGCTAATAAGTGTACATTCTTGAAACCTATGGGGTTACAAGAAGTGTTGTCCACTGCAAATGATAAGATGTTACTTTGAGGAAGGCTACATCTTTTCAGAGTACGGCAAAAATAAAAACAATAGTAGTTTTTTCTCTTCCAAAGTTCTCCAATTTCGATTTGCAAGTCTTTGCATCCATGACCCTTCCCAATATTCATGGTATTACGATCACTCGGAATTAGCTATATTTTCTCTTTTCAGAACACAGTTGCATCAAGTACATAATGTTCTAAGTAATGATGTGCTTGAATAGTAAATTGTCCCGTAACACATTGTAATTTCCCAAATTTCAAATACTTTATGAATTTTTCATTTCCACAAATCATCCCATGCTGGAAACTGATTGAGCAATCTTACTGCAAGCACTGATTAGATAGTCAGCAGTTTCTTGTTAGCTATGATAAAGACGGCAACTATTGTTTTCATAAATTTCTTCCTTCTTTCTGCAATTTCATATAATTTGCTTGCAAAGATTTTCTTATGCGGCAAATATTAAAATTTATAATTATTTCATAACGGAATCACTCTGATGATAATGCCAAGTTCGTGTTGTTGTTTTAAATGCCCTTCAGTACTGTTCATGCGGAAGGTTTTTTTCTCTTTTTTCCATCGTTTTTTTTTTTTATATTTCCTTGTTTGAGTTTCTGGCTTTCAGTATGTTTTCATTTTCATTAGGTTAATTCAGATGAAATGGCTGTTGTCAGCGAGTAGAAATGTTCTATCCTTCCAGTGAAATGGTGCGCAGTAACATCATATAGCATACGTCATAATGTAGGTATATATCTGGTGTACGCGTTGTGTGCCTCGTTTCGTAACAAGGTTCAAAAACGAGTGCATGGACTTCGGTCAAAGTGGAAGCTGGAAAGAGGCCAGTGACATGTAATTTTCCTGTATGAATTCAAACTCAGACATTTTGCAGGTATGGCGATCTGGAACATTGATACGGCGTATGGGCAGAGTACTGTGAAAGAACGCACCATCCGCGGATGGTTCGCAAAATTCAAAGCAGGGGACATCCTTTGCAAATGCGCTTTGTGGTCGTCCATCAGTAGCCAGTGTTTCTTTCAAGCATACATCTAGGGGGCGAAACCCTCCGGGAAACTACCATCCCCCCGGAGACATTTTATGGTTACCGAACCAAATTTTAATAAATTCAGGCTATGATGAAAAAGGAAGTTTCGTTTCTTTTTATGCTACAAATATTTCTTCAATTATATTTTTTTAAATATTTGTTCAAATGGTATTAGTTATAGTTTATTTTATTCAAAAATGTATTACGACGCATGATATTCTTCAAAATATAGTAAGTAGACTAATAATACCTAATTGTCTGGGAATCGTGATTCAGGTTGATCAAGAATGCGTTGAATGCATTTTAATAGATAGAAATTTCAAGCCTGCGGACCCCCCCTCCTTTACTGAAAAAAGTTTGTTATTCCTGAAATATTTGTAGAAGTAATTACTGTATCAGGGATCTTTATAGAATTTTTCTTCGGGAAGTGGGGGATGGGGTCGGCGAAAAAAGGAAAAATCCACCATCTGAAATAAAGTAACAGTAAATAAAAAATTGAAGAGAAATTAAAGCATTTTTGTTCTAATGTAAATTGATACATTTTTATAAAATAAAGGCATTTTTAAAATCTAGTGAAAGTCGCATTTTAACCAAATAAAAAAAAAACTTTTTTCCGGGGGGGGGGGGCAAGGCCCCCTAAATGCACCCCTGTGCTAGATATATAGTAATTACTTCTATATATATGAATATAGTAGTTAAAATTATATATGTATTATATATATAGCAAATGGAAAACTTGTCCCCTCTAAGGTTTCATTCCCCCCCCCGGCCAAAAAGTCCTGAAAGAAGCACTACGACAAAGAAATTGCCGTAAAATTGTAGCGAAGGTCCGTGTGCATTATTCGACAGTTGTAACACGTTTAACGGCCCTGGGAAAGGTGAAAATGCTAAATGTGTAGGTGCCATACGAACTGACAACAGCTAATTAGACACGTCGTCTGGAGCTGTGCATTTCTCTCCTTTACAGGCACAAATGGGAAAGATTCGTGTATCGGACCATAAGCTGCGATGAAAGGTTTGTCTTTTACAACAATCGTAAGCGATCAGCATAGAGGATTTGATACCAAGGAGCCACCTAAACACTGTCCAAGCCACTCCTACACTCGCGGAAAGGGTTGGTTTTCGTATAACTGTCTGCTGCCGGCTTGATTCGTCATTCATTTCTCTGGCCAGGTGAGACCTTTAGTTCTCACTGCACTAATGTTCTGTACTGTAACAGGTGCATAAAAAGCTCAAGCAGCCACTTTTGGTCAACAGGCATGGGGTCTGTCTGTTGCATGAAAATGCGCGTCCATATATCTCCCAAATGACAGTCCATCGGAGTTTAACGACTAACATGAGCAACTTTTGGGATGTAAAAATTTACCAGTCTCGAATTTATGGCCTCTGGTTCCAGAACAGGGACAGAGTCGTTGCCATCAGACAAGCACACCACCCATGTGGCATCCGAGTTCGAACTCTGACCCACTTTGGACGAATGGTCAGAAGCTGCGGACACAAGGGCGGCAATTCGTAGTCCTTACGAAATCCAGAAGAATGCGAGAGCAGAATTAAATACCGTCGTAGCAGATGAGTTTTCCGACGGAGTCTTTGCAAAACCCGTGTGGCGGTTGCACCAAGTGCTTTCGATCCCTTGGGAGCCATTCTGAGGGAAACGGGTGAGCAAATATTTTTCTTATCGGTATTTTGGCTTATTTAAATTCTGTCTCATTACTCTTTTCATGCATTTCCCCCGCAATGTATAATCAGCTAGGGACGCGAGTCATAGCTCTGCCATAGGAAAACGTCTTGACACGTATTTGTGATACGAAACAACGGCTGTACGTAGAAAGCGAGTGTGTGGGATAATGTAAGGTTTTCCTATTCAGTGCAACGTTGTAAAAAACGCAAAAGAATATTCATTTCACGATGAAAGATATTTCCGAATACGAAGGAATGTAGGAAGATATTTTTGGGGGGAAAAAAACGACTAAGATATCCAAAATACGAATATCCCAGTGTAATGAGAAGCTGAAATCTGGCTAGAAAAATAAAGTCACACTTTCTCACCTATAATCTAGTCTAGACTACCACTTTCGGTGTTGACCCTGCAAGATGAGAACAATAGTGATCGGCCATCTTTTAACTTTGAGAACGGTGATGACAATGAGTCGAACAAGGAAAAAACTGGAACAATGGGATAAGGAGAGTGGGGAAACGAAGTAGGCCGAAAACAGGAAATTTACAAGAAAGAAAAGCAACTCCTCTAAAAAAAAAAAAAAAAAAAAAAAGGGGAAAAAGAAAGAAAGAAACAAGAAACCACCTGCTTTAGGCAAGCTTCATAACAACGAAAAACATTAATGCAGCTCGATAATGATTCATCACAGAACTGAATCAATAGTCTTAAAAATATTAGGGACATCACGATTAAAACATCGCACACTTAAAATAACACGGAAAGCTTTCGTATATTTTCGTATTCAAAACATCATTTGAAGCAATAAATTCGTTGGCTGCTAGCTCCTCGTCCTGATGGGCAGGATTCCATTCTATGAACGTTATGTTTGCTCTGATTTTGGGGAGTCATTGAAACAAGAAAAAGAAAGAGAAACTAAGCAGTAATGGCGAAGATAGTATTAAAATGTAATCGTATAGAAAAAAGCACTTAAGTTAAAAAAAAAAAAACTTTCTTTGAAAAAAAAAATGGACGGATGACAAGCATATCCATCCAGTATCCATCTCTTATCGCCTTTTCTTTTGTGGGAGGTTTAATGGCCACTAAAAGAGATTTGTGTGTGTTTGGCCACTGAACGCCACGCGTTTCCGATTTCTAGCCATTGGTTCGAGGCAAGGCCGTCTAGAAAGCACAAGGCCATGACTTTAGTAGAGAGACCAGTTTTCTTACTTTGTGACGTCACTCTCTTGTTACACTGTCTAATCAAGGCCGCCTAGAAAGCACAAGGCCATTACACCAGAGAGATCAGTTCCCTCCGTTTGTGAAGTCACTCCATGTTACACGGCCTCATACATTGGTGTCATGTTGACGTCATACATATGACAGAGTTGAAAACCAATCAGAAGCCTTGGTTTCCGCGTGACATCGCTAAAAGAGAGAGCTCATTTCTCTAATGTCATGGCCTTGTATTGTTTAAGGGTTGTAACCAAGGGCCGAGTGTGTCGCCAGGAGCATGGGTCCCTAACCACTCGGCCACCGGGACGGCCCATAAACATCCTCCTAAATTCAGAATGTCAGCTATCATACTGAAGATTTCATGTATTCGCTGGGCACCGAATCGATATTGTACGTTCGGATATTGTACTGCGATTGCATAAACACCTGCCTCATTGAGAAATTCGAATTCACTAGTACTATTTTAAGTGTAATTGGTGTACAGTTCCTTGTTATGAATTGTGATTGTTAATTGTCAAAAACATTTTTTTACTATTCGGAACATTTGTTGTCATGCTGAAAATCTCTCCGTCTTCCGTTGAGCTTTGCCTCCATTTGGATGTTACCTATCATGTTAAATATCATATCTATCCCTCAACCACCAGACTTCATTTCTGTTGAGACTGAGCTTTCATGTCGAAATGACTTCTATACTTCAGCAATCGAATTTCATCACCATTCAGGTTGTTATCTATCATACTAAAATCATATCAATCTTTTAGTGTTCAATTCCGGCTATAGTCAACATATAAAAATCATATCAAGTTTTCAGGTGTCGAATTTCGTCTCTGTTCAATATGTTATCCATTATGCTAAAAATCATCAGTCTTTTTCGTTTCAAATTCTGTCTCTACTCAGGATGTTACCTATCATGCTAAAAATCGTATCAATCTTTTACCTATCAAATTCCGTCGCTATTCAGGATCATGATAAAAATTATATCCATCTTTTGCGTGTCAAATTTCGCCTCTGTTCAGGAAGTTATCTACCTTGCTAAAAATATAAATTTTAGTGTAGAATTTCGTCTGTATTTATCATGTTATCCATTATGCTAAAAATCATTAATCTTTCTAGTATCAAATTTCGTCTCCATTCAGCTCATTACCTATCATGATAAAATCCATATCAATCTTTTACGTATCAAATTTCGTTTCCATTCAGGATGTTATCTATCTTGCTGAAAACTATATCAATCTTTTACGTGTCACAGAGTTTGTTTCTATTCAGGATGTTATCCATCATGGTAAAAATCATGTCAGTCTTTTTCGTGTCAAAGTTCGTGCCTATTCATGATCTTATCCATCAAGGAAAAAATATTAATCTTCTACTTGTCAAAGTTCGTATCCATTCAGCTTGTTATCTATCAAGCTAAGAATCACACCAATATTTTATGTATAAAATTTCGTCTCCATTCAGCCTGTAATCTACCATTTTAATTCATATTAATCTTTTACGTGGCAAATTTCGTCTCGATTCAAGATGTTACCTATCATGTTAAAATTCGTATCGATCTTTCACGTCCCAAATTTCATCCCTATTCAGGATGTTAGCTATCGTGTTGAAAACCTCTTGCTAGCCATATCCTATGAAATATCGCCTCTATTCAGTGTTGACCGTAATGTTTTTTCACTGGTTTCTTTTTCAAGCTATTTGTTCATGCTGGACACGATTTCCTGTTTGTTTATTGATCATCTGTTGATCCAATTCAGTGTCTCCTCTTTCCAAACTAGATTCCTTTCTGCATTTCCTTGTCCTTTTTTTCCTTCCATTCTCCTGTTCTAATAAAGTGTATAATTATATGTGTTATGCAAGAAGTCCTTCTGGTTTGTGTTATCATTATTATTATTTTTTCATAGAATCTTGTCTGCAATCTTTCCTTCTAGACACATGTTCTATGAAAGCAGACCAAAACATGATTTGGATTTATTTCCAAAGTTTTGTGCATTTATCAACCTTGCTACTGCAAAAGTCTATCATTAAAGTAATCAGTCATTTGTCTGGGAATTTCTGTGCTTATTTCTAAAGAGGAAAGCAACCGACGAGTTTTGAGAAAATTATACCTAAAGTGAAAAAAACTTAATATATTTACACGTAAAGAATGTATGGATAGCCCCTGAGAAATATCGATCGAAATTACATAATCATCATCATTTTCATACATTATTGTCTAGCAGATGATAAAAATACGGACCCCACAGGTTCATAAAATCCAGGAAACTTTGTCTTCTATTAGGTCTATGCATAAGTTTTCAGAGTTTTATGGTCGAATAGATGTCGTACTTACACATTAATGGGACATTTTATAATCATCCAAGTACGTTTGCGCTCTGCACGGCGGTAGGAGATGCAAATCTCCGCTCTGCATCTTTTTCGGCCGCCCGCTACGCTGCTTGTCCTCCATGCTGAAATAACCACTTCTCAAGTTCACAAGCCATTCACGACACGAGCTTGCACCTACGTCTTTTCCATCGTATGCAGAAAAAAATCCACTCTCGTGGGCTTAGCTTCGGCAAAACCGCTCTTGAAGCGGTTTTTGCCGAAGCTAAGCGATGAACAACAGAGAGTGGCGAATATTATGATGATGCGAACAGCCATCATAAAAAAAACGAGAGAGAAGAACTTGTGTGTTTATGAAAACAACCGCCCAGCGGAGTAAAATTGAGCGAAGCAGTGAAAGCTTTTAGCCATTAAGCACTGAAAAATCACGCACTTAAAGAGGCATGTTAGCTGCATGGTGCTTATATTTCTGCTGACACCTGTGAACAAATTGTGAATTGGTAAACCAAGAAGTTATTCGAAGGCAGTAGTTCGCTTTGCTGCAGGCGATGCGAGCAGGCAGACGTTGCTTGGTATCTTCAGCTGCTGTTTCTCTCCGTAAAAGGAAAAAGCAGGATATTGTAATTTTAATGTTTCTACATATCTTTTACTATCCTAGTGTTTGTGTGGTTTCATTAAAAAGCATTTATTTAACTTCCTGCGTTGTATTTGAATAATGCTACATGTTAATTTGTTGTAGTGAGGAACGGATGGTGATAACAAATGCCAATCTGTTTGGCCGACACTAACCTAAACAATAGTACGTGTGAGTGGAATCTAAACCGCCACATGTATTACAATCTATTGACGAGCGGTGTGTTTAACATCCCCATCAAGTCATAACAAATATGTACCTTGTCGGCTGCCATGTCTCTAGCTCAACTGACCGCCTATGTGGGCTGTCCACCAACACATGTTGTACGACGCATTGTTGCTACCTTACCAAACAGCACGAAATTCTGACATGAATTCAATTCAAATTTGGAAGATGTGAATTCGTTTATTGTTGTAAATATGATAAGGATGCGGTGGTGGCCCTAGTCCTTGCGGGGCCCCGCGATGGCTCTTCAGGTGACACCAGGATAAACTACTAATTAATTGACGGCGGTGCGATGCCCCTCTGGGCGCGGGGCCCTGGGCGATTGCCCGGTCTGCCCATGCCTGGAGCCGCTCCTGCAAGGATGTTAAGTCAGATAATACACTGCCGGACAATTGCTAAGGACGGATGACAATAGCAACGATAGCCACCATAAAATGGAAGGTAGGTAAACGTGGAAATTAGCATAAGTGCGGGATACAGTAAGACGTGTTGTGCGCATGCAAATTTTGGATTGCCGAACTTGTTCGTGACGTCATAGCGCTGATAAGAGATATAAAGGATTTGACGCGTATTGACCGTTGTTGTTCAGACGCAAAGTTGAAAGGGAAAGAATCAATTGACGAAGCAATTTTCAGTATGTCTTCCCGACATCACCTAGATGATTTTACGCGTGGCCGTATTATTGGCGAGATTGAAGACGGGCGAAAAATAACAGATGTTGCCAGGGAGTTTGACGTCAGCCACAGTGTTGTTTCAAGGCTTTGGAAATCATTTCAAACAAATAGAGAGTGTAGCAAACGTCACGGGGGAGGTCGTGTTCGCAGTACGACACCTGCAGAAGATCGGTACATAGTGCTATCAACAAAAAGACACCGGTGCAGCACAGCTAGTGAGTTAGCAAATCAGTTTATGGCTGCTACTGGCAAGCGGATCTCCCGAAAAACTGTCGCCAGACGTTTGCATGAAGGAGGACTATACGCCCGCCGTCCTGTTGTGTGCATCCCATTGTCCAGACCGTCACCGTACCGCCCGTTTGCAATGGTGCCATCAACATCGCAGTTGGACTGATAACGACTGGTCTGTTGTCCTCTTCTCAGATGAGAGTAGATACAGTCTATCGTCTGATTGTCGACGACAACTGATCTGGCGTGATAGTGGTACTGCATATTGTCCAGCAAACATACAGGAAAGGGACCGATATCCGACATGTAGTGTCATGGTATGGGCTGGCATCATGATCAATGGCCGTACGTCCCTCTATGTGCTTCCAACTGGGACTATGACTGGCCAACGATACATTAATGATGTTCTGCTACCTCATGTTCGCATGTTCCGTGGTGCTGTCGGTGATAGATTCATTTTCATGAACGACAACGCAACATGTCATCGAACAGTCGCTGTCTAGGGGTGTCTTGAGAGCGAGGATATTCAACGCCTCGTATGGCCAGCACGTTCTCCAGATCTGAATCCCATTGAAAATGTGTGGGATGCTTTGGGGAGGAGTCTTGCTGGTCGCCAATGCCCTCCAATAAACAAGGACACCCTCATCCGTGCACTGACAGAGGAATGGGATAAATTACCCCAACAGCTGCTTGATAATGTTGTGCAAAGCATGACACGACGTGTGGAATCTTGCATCGCCCTCCATGGTGGCCCTATCCCGTACTGACATCTTACGCCGGAACGCCTGCGGACGGTAATTGCATTATTTTCACGTTTACGTATTCTGCACAAAATGGCCTGTTTGTCCCTTGAACACGTTCCAAAGCCTTCTGGATTTCAGAGCACAATAAATTGTCTTTCTTGTAATGTCCTGGCATTCTGACATTATTTTATTTCACTTGGCATCCAACCACACTTACTTTTTTATGCGCTGTATACCCGTTTATGATCCGTCCTTAGCAATTGTCCAGCAGTGTATAAGAAAACTTTAAAATGCCGTCGTCCTGTTGCGAGAATCGAATCCGCGTATATTCACATTAATCGGAAACTTGAAGCTTGGTCGTTCTGGGTGGTATAGTGGTTAGTATACTTGGGTGCTATCCGGGAGACACGAGTTCGATTCCTGTTCCAGGACGACGAAATTTTCAAGTTTGCGGATATTATCTGACTTAACATTCACGTCATATTTACACCAAAAGGCGGATTCACATTTTCAAAATTTGTATTGTATGGTGTAATCCCGTATTTCAGTCATTGATAAATTCAATTGTTTCGCTTTTATAGCATTCTTTGTGGAGCGCCGGAAACTTACGCATAGACCTGGTAAATGTAAATGAAACTTAATCATTATACATGAAAAGATTAGATGGAAGTACGTCTATCTAGTCATTTCTTGTTTGATCACAAAATTTGCAGCAGGGAAATTACAAAATTAACATAAACTAATTAGTTATATGGTGATAATTTTATCAAAGACGTCTAGAAAACACAAGACCATTACATAAGAAAAATTGAGTTCCCTCTCTTGGGGACGTCATACGGTAACCAAAGCTTCCGATTGGTTTTCAAGGCTATCGTGTGTGACGTCATACACGACACCGACGTATCAGGCAATGTAAGATTGAGAGTGACGTAGCAAACGGAAGGAACTCATCTCTCTAATGTCATGGCCTTGTATTTTATAGACGGCCTTGTTTTTGCCCATTTCCGGCCACTAGCAGTCCAGAAAGCAAGTAAAGTAGTTTCTACAGCCTTTCTGGAAGCATGAAATGAAACCGCTTATGTACGTAGTGAGGCACGCACACATACTGTATTTAATTAACTACAGCCATCTTTTGAAGCTACTGCATGTTACGAGAAAGAGTCAATAATTATAGCGTAGCAAATCCTTTGCAAAATATATTTCAACAACTGAGAACTTATAGAAGCATCGTTTTTCAAAATAGTACCCTTTATTTTCAACAGTTATAAGTCCAGCATTTCACGAGCTTTTTTATGGTCATAAAAAATTTTTTAAATATTTTTTACATAAAAAAAAAAAAAAAAAGCCACGCTTGCACCACTTCCTTGACTTCTTGGTCCGTGGTAAACTGACGACCTCTTAAGGCAGGTCTTCGAGTGTATCAAGCAAGTGATGGTCGAAGGGGACTGAAGTCAGAACTATACGGAGGGTGATCATTGCATTAATATTCGATTTTGCTCCACGGTTTCAACAGTGTGGGCAATAGTAGTATGCGGACAGTCACTGTCGTGCAGCAACGAAACGACTTCTCACAGTAGTTCTCGGCATTCGCTACAAATTGCGAAATTCAATTTGTCTCGTAGCATGTCACTGTAACGAATTCTATTCACTGTTGAGCCAAGTCCCCAAAGTTAGTGAGCGACATTTTTTAAGCTGTAGATTGTGTTTTGAAATGTTACTTTAGTGATCCAAGTTTGCTTCCATTCTAAGCTGTAGCGTTTACTCTCTAGCTGATAATAGTGAATCCATGTTTCTTCCACAGTGGTGACTCTTTCCAAAATGACATCACCTTCAGCCCCATGACCATAGCCGTCCGAAAGGCGTAGGCAGATGTTAAAGCGCTTGCTTTTGTGCAGTAATCTTGCGGGAAGTTTTGACGCCTATCTTGTACATACTTTTGCTGAATTCATGGACAGGACCATGATAAATTTACAAATGATTTGCCATTTCATCAACAGTCACTCGTCTGTTTGCTAGAACCGTGGCATGGACTCGTTCAACGTTTTCATCAACAGGGGATGTGGACGGTTGTTCAGCTTCTTTTTCATGTGTTACATTTGTGCGGCCATTTTTTAAACTTGGAAATCCATTTGCAGACACGGTTTCGCAAAACACTATCCCCACACTGTGCTGAAAGCCTGCATTAGTTGTTGTCCCTGATGCACCTTCAGCCCATCAGAAGGAAAAGAAAGAACTGGTTATCGACAGCTGTTCTTTTTTAGTGCACACGGAAAACGAAGCGGCCATGTGTTAAGCTCATGAAAGCAAAATTAAAGCTAGCCGATCAAGATCAAGATTACCTCTATCAGAGTGATAACAGCACCTCAATATCGGTACATGTGCATGCAGAAGCAGTACAATTAACTGAAAAGAAAATGGAATTACATTGCCGATAGTTATTAACTCACCTATTTATAACAACGAATTCCATTCTATTCTGCTCCTAAATAAGGTCTGGGGTTGTTAGATGAAACGTATGCTCAAATAAGCATATAATGATAAAAAAACCCATGATGAAGTTCTTTATTTTTCTATTTATCTATTTTCGATATCCAAAATGGACTTGCGTTTAACATACGCTTCGTAACTATTATTAGCGCCAACCTGGTGGCTCAGTAGTCTAATGGCTGTCTTCTGACCGTTCGTCAGAGTGGCCCTGGGTTTGGGTCGCATATGTGGTATAGGAATCGTGTGTTTGTCTTACGGCACTAGCTCTCTCCCCTCCTTGGAGCCAGTTGGTCTAAATTAGACTGCTTATAGCACTTACAGTTGCTCACGGTGGTCGTCAATCCCTCTCCTTTCCGAAAAAAAAAAAAATTATCAGCTGCCGCCATGATCTATTTCTACCGGGTTTCTTGCGATCAGCATTTTTACTTCTTGAATATGAATATCCCTTCTGAGTATCTGTACCACCGTCGACAGACAATTCTGTGGAATTGAAAAAGAAAGGCCTCATTTCCCCTTTAGAACTTGTTTTACTCCCTCACAAACCTGTCACAAAGCCGAGTACAATTAAAAGTGAAGGGCGCAGGTCTCCAACTCTGAAATATATCTCAAATATAACAATCAAACCATTACCTACTGTGGTTCTTATATCCATCAAACCATTAACTGCTGAGTACCATTAAAAGTGTAGCGTGCAGGTTCCAAACTCTCAAATATAACCATCAAGCGATTGACTGCCGAGTACCATTAAAAGCGCAGGGCGCAGGTCGCAAACTCTAAAATATCTCTCAAATATAACCATCAAACCATTAACTGATGTGGTTCTTATAACCATCAAGCTGTTAACTGCCGAGTACCATTAAAAGTGTACGGCGCTGTCCCAAACTCTCAAATATATCCATCAAACCATTAACTGCCGAGTACCATTAAAAGTGTATAGCGTACAGGTCCCAAACTCTCAAATATAATCATCAAGCCATTAACTGCCGAGTACCATTAAAAGCGCAGGGCCCAAATTCTAAAATATCTCTCAAATATAACCATCAAACCATTAACTTATGTGGCTCTTATAACCATCAAGCTATTAACTGCCGAGTACCATTAAAAGTGTACGGCGCTGTCCCAAACTCTCAAACATCTCTCAAATATAACCATCAAACCATTAATTGCTGTGGCTCTTATAACCATCAAAGCATGACTGCCAAGTACCATTAAAAGTGTAGGGTGCAGGTCCCAAACTCTCAAATATCTCTCAAATATAGCCATCAAACTCTTTCTGCTGTGCAACGTTGTGAAATGGTTGAAGAACAAGAGTTTTCATCGAACTGAATATTCCAACGCGAAGGGAGAGAATTACGCGGTAACCCTGCGAGTGTCTTGGAACTGCACTCACTCTTCGAATAAACTCCTGACAGAAATAAACAAATCAAGTTAGAACTATTCAGTCGGCTGAAACTTCTTCATAACACACACTTTCATCAGAAATTAAAATTTTTAAATTTGTTTCTTAGGTTCTAGATAGTATTCAAAAACCACCTCATTCAAATATCTCAGCGTGTTGCAGTAAAGCCTGTTGAATATTGAAGCGAAACAAAACTGCTGTTTCAGAAAATTCACGCTTATTCTTTGCCTGCGATGCAGCTTCAAAGAGCAATTCTAATTAACTAACAACGACAGGGGTTCGCGAATAACCAATTTTATATTCCACACACTCAATGAGATTATTAAAATAGTGTCACCTTCTTCTGTCAGACGTAAAATAGTGTCGAGGTGTAAACACGATGAACATGCCAGAAAGCGAACCTGTTGTCTGTTACTCAAATCTTTGTAACCGTTCTAGGGATTTGTAAACGCTGATGCTCTCCAGAGGCGTAGCCAAGGAGATCATCAGGATCCCCCCCCCCCCACACACACACACACAACACACACACTTGAGGGGTATTGAGTACGAATTTAAAGCGATATGTATGTATATATGAGGCTTTCACCACGTAAGCCAGTATTTGGAAAATGGGGAGTATTAAATAGAAAAATTTCGTATAAAAAAATTGACAGGAAGATAATTCAACATACGTATAATGTAGGGTAAAAACTGAAAGTTCTTTCTGGCTATGGCCCTGACCTTGACCTTGAGTAGACACCTTTAAATTTACCCATAATTTTTAACCTACGGAATACCATTTCGACTCATGAACCAGTCAGTATTAGTAATCATCTTTAGTTAATATCCATTTAATGATAATGGTTTAACTGCTGAAACTTTTTACATGTTATTTTTCTTTTGCGTCAAATGCATTTCTCGATTGGAAAATATTGTACTATAATTAACTGCAAGAAAATAGATAGACAAAATTCGTTACGCATCTTTTGGTTGTAACAGTTGTTGGCCCAGCCGAGTGAAACATAGCGCACCGACCCCATTTCGATTATATTAAATAGAATCAGCTCGGTATACCTCCGGAACTAAAGTTTTGTCGCAATAAAAACACTTTTATTCAAGTTATGAGGATAATGGCTGTTGAATAAACCTCGCTCCTGTGTCCTGACCTTTAACCCCCATTTCGATGATATTCAACAGAACCGGTTACGTATATTTCCGGAACAACATACTAAAGTTTTGTCGCAATAGAAGCATTTTTAGTCAAGTTATGAGGATAATAGCTGTGGAATAAATCTCGCTCCTGTGTCCTGACCTTTGACCCCATTTCGATGATATTCAACAGACCCAAGTAAGTATACTTGCGGAACAACATGAAAAAGTTTTATCGCAATCGAAGCATTTTTACATAAGTTATGGCTCATAAGGGCACTGGAATGGATCCCGCTCCTATGTCCTGAACTTTGACCCCATTTCATCCATTTTCAACAGGGCTCTCTCCCATGTGGTTCCCTACCACATACTAAAATTTCATCGAAATCAAACCATTTTTACGTACGTTTCGACGTATGAAGGCAATGGAATGGATTCTGCTCCTATGTCCTGGCCTTTGACCTCATTTCGTCCATTTTTCGATAGGGTTCGTCCCCAGTTTGTCCTCTATCACATACTAAACTTTCATCGAAATCGAATCATTTTTACTCGTGTTATCGTGCGGACGGATAGATGGATAAAGCTGGAGCATATACGCTTCTTCAATATACGGTTGGAAAGCGTAAATAAATAGTCGCGCGCATTGATCCTAAAGTCAAGGCCAGAAAGAACCCTCCTTTTTGAGCTTATTTGTAACAATACTCTATTATGATGACTGGGGTTGTTCCACTGACTGCGAGACCGTTAATCGTCTCCAAATCATCAGCGCTCATCTTCTCGAATTACAATGCTTAACAGGATATTTTTTATTTTTTTACATACTCTACCATTTCCTAAAAACTAAGTTCAGCTTCTCCCCCTCCCTCCTCCTCTGCCCCTGAACTTGGCTTCCTTGTGGCGGTACCGATCTCATCGCCCCCTAAAGTCTGCCCTGGACATTCTGGAAACGCACACAGACAAAAAAAAAAAAAAAAAAAAAGGAAACAAAAAGAAAGATAAAATGGGATCAAGTATTTGTCATTTTCATGTAGGACTTCCGTCCACAGTGAGTAGAGTTTAGGTCCCAGCCACCTACAGCGAGATCGCCTTTTGGGCAGGACACAGAAACGGAAGGAATGAGAGCAAGTCTAGCTACTTTTGACAGAACAGTCTGCAGTGAGATTAGAGTACAATAGATGGCGCCACCATACAAGTATGATGTTGCACATAGAGGGGTGAGAGAATTTCAGGGGGGGTATAGGAAAGGATACCCATTTAACCAGTGGGTCCAGCCTGGGGGCCGTCACTTAACGTGCTCGTCCGATATTCAGCGATTGTTAGCGAAATCACGCCATCTCTGAAATATCAGCACAGGCTTGAACCTGAGGACCCTGCATCGATAGTCTGAATCGCTAACCACTAAGCCATCCGCGGCTCGAGAAAATGGGAGTACTCCCGTAAGACTTTTCGTTACGTGAAACATCTTGCGTGCATGCCAAAATTCAAAACGATCATCCCGGTGGCGCAGTGGGCTAAGCGATAGCTTCTGATCGTTCGTTCGAGATGGGTCCGGGTTTGAATCCCGGTGAGGCATGGATGTTGTGTTTGTCTTACCGCGCTGGCTCTCTCTCTTTCCCTGGAACCACTGGCCCTAAATTAGGGACAGGCGACTGCTTATAATTGAGTTGCTCACGGTAGCTGTTCAACTTCAAATTAAAAAACAAATAAAATGAAACAGGATAGATCAAGGTTGCAGCACGAATTCCCAAATTTAGTAATATACGGCCTAATTCTCTCTACTTATACAGGGTGATTCATAAAGAAGTATGCAGTTTCCAGATGCTGTAAAACAGTAACAGTTGAAGACACGGACCACAACTGCGAACCGTTAGGTAGATGTACTCGTAAAGTTTGAGTCCCGCTACTGAAGAAAGTGACGTAGACGATAGCGAGCGTGTCACGTGACTAGTCAGTCGATGAACATCTTCCTCACCAATGGATTGGACGAACCGCGGACCGCAACATGCCACTGACCCAATGCCCACTTAGAAGTCCTGACTTAACACCTTGTGACTTTTTCCTGTGGGAGTACGTAAAGGACTAGGTATTCGCCCCTCCCCTTCCTGTTGATCTAGCGGAGCTGAAACAGCGTTTCACAACCACTATCACTGCACTTGATTCAGATATGTTACCTCGCCTTTGAACGGAAATGGATTACCGGCTCGATGTGTGTCGTGTGACTAAGGGTGCACACATAGAACATCTGTGACTGTCTCTAAAAGAACTACATTCCCCTACAATTCTGTTACAGGTAACATAAAATATCTTACATTGTTCGTGTTTTATAGTGTGTTGAAAATGTATACTTCTTTATGAATCACCCTGTATTATTTAGTATAAGAAACGGTTACTGTTCATGTAAAATACTACTGTAAAATTTATACTTTGAACGATTATAAGATATTCCTTAATATTAATTTACTTAAAGTTGAGTTGGCGGCAAAAGTAAAAAGAAGACAGAGCGTTACAAATTATAATGTATTTATCGCATTGAAAAATCAAAGCTTATGAAAATCAAACATCTCTCTCGACGGAGCTCTATCTGCCGATAAAAATCTTGATTTTTAAAGACAATTAAGTGAAATTCTTACAACTAAGAATCTGGGACCAGTACATCAATATGCGACACATGAATCAACAGCTGCTTTTCTACAGATCCTGGATGCACCTAATTTAAAACTGGATGTTGACGATACATCTAGGGCAGGGGTCAGCAACTCGGAACCTAAGAAATGGGTCAAATAACTGCAATATACACATTCTTTACTTTTAGAAGAGCCATGAATGGCAGCGTCCACTACAGGAGTACGCCACATTGGCTTTAATATTTTTAGGTTCCTGTCTCTCACGTTGGAGAGTAAATGGGATTTTTCGTTGAAGTAGAATTACGTCGAAGTAGAAGCTGAAACTGCAATTTTTTTTATTCCTTCAAGCATCAAAAAGAGCCATATTTAGATTCAGAAAAAGAGCCGCCATGTCTGGCTCGCGGCTCGGAGCCATACGTTGCCGACCCCAGATCTAGGGGGTTCTGTTCCACTACGTCACGAAATGATGGAGCCACAAAGTTACGTCCCGGATACGAGGTCCGATCAAAAAGTTCTGAGACTAGACCGATATACAACAAAGTACTTACGTTACTTAAGTCTGGCTATGATCTCCCTCAAAGTAGTCCCCTTGAGCAGCGATACACTGCTGCCAGCTTTTTTGCCACTGTTAGAACGCTCCCTGAAAGTCCTGTTCGCGAATCGTGTCAAGCACCTTCTGCGATTCACGCTGGATCTCGTCCATGGTTTCAAAACGGCGACCCTTGAGCTTCATCATCGGGAACAGAAAGAAGTCGCAGGGGGCCAAATCCGGCGAGTAAGGTGGGTGAGGAAGGGTAGTCATTCTGTTGCCGCTGCAAAACTGGCGTGCTGCTAACGCTCTGTGAGCTTCCGCATTGTCACGATGGAGTAAGAAATCATCCCTGCTCCGCATTTCAGGTCGTTTGTAGCGAATATCCTCCGTAGGACGCCGCAGAACACCGCAGTAAAAAAGGGTTGTGATGGCCTGGCCCTGGAAGACGAATTTACGGTGCGCAACACCACGAATGTCGATGAACACGATGAGCATGCTTTTGGTTGCGCTCCAGACCTGTCGGGCCTTCTCCGGTCGTGGAGATGCTGGGTTCTTCCACTGCGACGACTATTGTTTGGTCTCCGGGTCCTAACCGTAGACCCAAGTCTCGTCCCCAGTGAAGACCCGCAACAGGAACGTTGGTTCATTCACCACCTGCTGACGAAGATTTTGACAGACTTCGATACGGATCGCCTTCTGTTCGGGGTTCAGAATCTTTGGCACAAACTTTGCAGCAATGAGGTGCATGCTCAAAACCCACGTCAGAATTTCTTGTACTGTTTCGTATGACACATTGACGATGGTAGCAATGTCTTGAATGGTTCTCCGACAATCCTTATGCACTAGTTCCCTAATTTTGTCTACATTTTGGCGGATTTTGCTCGTGGACGGTCACCCTGACCTCTCGTCGTCTTCCAGTGCCGTTTTGCCGTTCTGCCGCTCTTGAAGGTGAGTGCCACTTAAAACATCTCGCACGACTCATTGCTTCATCGCCATAAGCCTACACCAACATTTCATGGGCCTCCGTTCCCGATTTGCTGAGTTTTGACGCAGAATTTGATGTTCGCTCGCTGCTCTAGTTTGCAGTCCGTACCGAAATAGCAGCTGTGTTCTGCATGTGGTTACCAAATATCGTGTAGCACGGCTCTCGATGTTCACAGAACGACGCCACTTGGCACAATGACTCATGAAGGTCACTGCCCTCTACTGCTGCTCGCGCATCCGCGTGCTGCCATCTATTGGCGCGCTACGTATCTAGTCTCTAAACTTTTTGATCACACTACGTATTTATAAATTTTTCAATATTGCGTATGTGTGCGAGTCATGAAATGCAAAATCAGTTTTCCATCCAAACCGAAAGTAAACAACCTTCTCTGGTGAGATCAAGGTTCGACTTTGGGTGCACCAAGAAGGAACACAGCAACGATGTCTCGATTTCCTCAATCAAAAGTTTTAACATACTGGATTAGGTATAAAAGAACCAAAGAACCGTGTATTTCTGATCATCTGAAATCCAACATTTAAGTATAATCGAAAAAAGTGAATAAATGAACAACATATTACCTAATTATGAAAATAAAGTAAACTAATTCCACAGAATTGCAAACGTATAACCAAGGTTCCACTGTAAATTATAAAATAATAATAATTAATACGCGTAATATTTCTCAAGATATATTTTAACGTCCCAGATTGCATTTGCTGAAGGCAAGGATTAACTCTTAATTTAGTCACAGCACGGAAAGAAATCACCGTATTTCAAATTATGGTGATGCCCTAATCTTAATTTACTTTCCTTGCATCAAAACGCAATATAATAATGAGCTCTTACGTTCAGGAATGCATGCAGATGCTATCTCCAGCATACTTTCCCGTCATTGAACACCTACTGCTCATGAAGCCAAAACAAAACAGAAAATTGGCAAAATATCATAGAAAATGCTAATTTGCCTTGCGTCCATGAGAGAAAGAGGTTCCACCTATATTTTTCACGCCTCGTAAAAAGAGAAATTGCCAGGTCATCATATGATACGAACAGGTAAAATAATGAGTTAGGCCCATGATGGATCAAGCCGTCATTTTATTTCAGGATAGCTGAATGTCGGAGAGGCGTGGTAGCTGCTGAAGTTCATTATATAGATCCGTCAACACACGAGGTAATCAGGGGCATCGTAACTGTTCGCAGAATTTGCGCAAGGCATGTATCGATCAAAATTGACATGAACCAGTGGAGCGAAAAGCCATCATTTCAGAGGACAAAACACCTCGCTAATCAATTGATACCACTGGGAATAGATGTTATAGTGCATTTAATCTCGAAACGGGGGAGTATTGGAAATTCTCAAAACACAACTCACTCCCAAACAGGAATTGAATTAAATTTCATTCCGCAGTCTCGAAAATTCAGTTTCAGTTCGGATTCATCTCGCTGAACTATATTTCATAAAACTCATGTAAAGACACCGGACAAAAATTTAGTCATTTGCAGCAATATTTGTAATTGTTTAATATATTTCTGAGGTTATAATTAGAGTTTTATTTAAAAATATTTGTGGGTTATATAATAACAAAATGTGTTATTTCTTTCTATAGGTAAAGTTTTAAGCTGATATTTTTGAAAAATTTAAATCAGTGGATCGAAAGACCTTAGTGACTGGCAAAAAGGTGTCATAGCTCTTGGTCTGTCAAAACGACACAGCATCAAGGAAGTTCTTGAATTCGCAGGTGTTATCAAAAGAACAGTTCTATGTGTTTATAAAGATTGGCTTAAGTCAAACTCGACTGAAAACAAGTTAGTAAAATCATGCAATACATTGATTATGATAGGCTTTCCAACATACCAGAAATCATAGGAAAATAAATGCCGTGGTTTTGAGGGGACTAAACTATGGTATAACGTTTGAGGTTCACATATATCAAAATTAAATCTTTTTGCGCCCGTGTTACGTATTTCAATTATCAAAAGCTACCACACATAAGCCGTTTTATAATTAAAAATCCCATGTAAATCGGGCAATTTTCGCGGAAGTCATCGTGCGAAAATAATGGCTAATGAATCTCAAGCATGCACAATACCCGCTATTGCTGATAAAAAACATTTTTGGAGGAACTGCTTCCAAAGTCGTTACGAAACAATGTATTGTATTTCGTCGCAATCGAAGCATTTTTAGTTAAGTTATGAGGATAATGGCTGTGGAATAAGTCTCGCTCCTGTGCCGTGACCTTTGATCCCATATCGATGATATTCAACAAAACCGGTTCAGTATACCTCCAGAACAAAAAGATAAAGTTTTGCAACAATCGAAGCATTTTTACGTAAGTTATGACGCATAAGAGATATGGAATGGATTCCGCTCCTATGTCCTGACTTTTGACCCCATTTCGTTCATTTTCAATAGGGTTCGTCCCCAGTTGTCCCCTCCACATACTAAAATTTCATCGAAATCGAACCATTCTTACGCGAGTTATCGTGCGGACAGACAGACAGACGGACAAAGCTGGAGCATACACCCTTCTTCAACCTACAGTTGGAAAGCGTAAATAAAAGGAAAAACTGTGCATGAAGCACCATTTTGGCAAGTCGTAACCGGGGCAGAATTTCTCGCGTGGTCAACGAAAACAGATTTCAAACAAGGTAGGAACTCTTCCAATCTGCTAATAATGGACCTCACACGTATACAGGGTAGTCGAAAGTCCCTTAGGTGTTTCAATTGACAACTGTACAAAAACGAACAGATCTACAGCAATGCGGTTTGCGGCATTTGAAAGAGTAAATATTCGAGTTTAATAATCTTAACTTAATTACCTCTGCATGTGCGCCTTTGATGGCACGTAACACATCCAGTCGGTATTCAATTTCTTGCCATGTGCGCTCCTACATGTCCTGATCGATTCTATCAAACACTGCTGTAATGCGCTGTTTGAGCTCCTGAAGGCTGCTTAATCATTCCCGGTAAATCATGTCCTTGACGTGGCCCCAGAGGAAGAAGCCTAAAGGAGTGATATTCGGGGACCGGGATGGCCTAAGAACGGGACCATCTCTTCCAATCCATCTGTCGGGAAACTCTCAGTTCAGGTATTCACGAACGTCAAGCCCCAGTGTGGGGGAGCGCCATCTTGTTGTGGTATGAGGTTTGGTTGCAAATGCTGTAGTTGAGGAACCGTAAAGTTCTGAAGTATGTCCAGGTAATTATTCATTTGTACTGTCGGCTCAGAGAAGAAGAGTGGCCCACTTACACGATTATGCATGAGCCCACACCAAACATTCACCTTTGGACTGTGCGCGACGTGCTCCCTGACTGAATGTGGGTTTTCACTACCCCATATACGGACGTTCTGAGTGTTGACTTTTCTGTGCACGTAAAAGGTTGCCTCATCCGAGATTATTATGGCGGCGTAGGAAACTTTCATCACCTTCCAGCCGCTCAACATATCCCGAGCGAATGCTAAGCGCTGAGATTCATCGTTCGGTTTAATCTGGTGTAGGAGTTGCACTTTGTATGCGGTTAGTTTCAGACGTTTGTTAAGCAATCCCATCAATGTGTATCGTAGAACATTCAGTTGTAAAGAGGCCCTTATCGTGGATTTTCTAGGACTGCTAACGAAAGCCTCCTGTATGCTCTTCACAGTTTCTTCACTGACGGAGTTTGCCACTTCTTGTCGGGTCAGGGACGCTACCGGTATATTAGAATTTCTTCTGCCACGCTCTGATACTGAAATCGCTCGTTGGATCTTTCTTATATGTCCGACGGTAATTATTTGTACCGTAATCACAGACTTCGTCTCAAAATACCAACGCAAGTGCATTGCTTTCTCCTGCGGCGACGACATTTTCAGTTGTTTTGCAGTCGGCGTTGGCATTTGCGAGCACGTAACGCCATCTGTTGGAAAGATATGGCGTTAAAAACTCGAATATTTACTCTTTCAAATGCGCATTGCTGTAGATCTGTTCGTTTTTGTACAGTTGTCAATCGGAACCCCTAGGGGACTTTTCGACCACCTCGTATATTTGAGTGAACATTGCGTAGGGAACTTCATCGTATGCATATCTGGAGTAGAGTTGCAAGACTGAACCCTGACCTCAGCTTGCAAAACAGCTCGATTAGCTTGGGCCAAAGCTCACAGAACATGAAATGCTAATCAGTGGAAGGCTGTCATATGGTCTGATGAATCCAAATTTTACCTATACTCAAATAACGCAAGGCGTAGGGTCAACAAGGGGTCTAAAGAAACATTCAATCTTGAGTGTGTTCAAAGAGTTCTTGCCAAAGGAAGTGGGTCTTCAATGCTGGGGTTATTTTAATAGTTGTGAATTAGTCCTACTAGTGGAGGTGAAGAATACGATGAATCAGCATGCTCACAGAGAAATTTTAGACAATCACATGTTTCCTTTTAGCACAACATTTGCAGGATTTTCATCAAGTAACTTATGCGTTTTACCAAGATGACGACTGCAGGATGCATAGAGCTAAAACCATTATGGACTGGTGTGAAGAGCATGATACAACTTAGGAATACATGGACATGCCAGCTAAATCGGCAGATTTAAATCCCGTCAAGAATTTATGGGACCATCTTGAATTAAATGTAGAAACCAAGCTTCAGCATCCCAGGAATCTCAATAAACTGCGAAACAAACTTTTCTTATAATGGTCAAAACTTGACTCAAGTGTTTTAAATAATCTTGTTGAATCTTTTTCAGCAGGAATTAATGCTGTGATTTCTGCATGTGGTGATGTATTAAAGTATTAAAAGTAAATTTCTGGAGGTGCCTAATTTTTTGTCCGGTATTTGCATATTGGTTGGGAGTTTGTGTCATTTATGGTGAAATAAGAGTCTGTCTACTTAATTACTTTATATCCGTAGGTTCATATTTAAATGCATGCAAGAATTTTGCTAAATTCGCTAAACCGCGAATATTTTGAAATAAACCTTGGTTTCAAAAATAATTTGAAAAGTTTCATCAGGATAGTTACAAAACTATAAGTAGATAAAAAGGCAGAAATGGTTTTAATTTTCATATATATCGTTTTCACTACTACTTTTACTCCAGTTCAATTTCTGATAGTTGTGTTTGTGATGTGATCTTTTTTGCTTATCCCCAGGATTCTTCTTCCCGTGGAATGCTGGGTGGTTTGAAGATTAAGTTCCTCTTTTTGAGTGGTGCTCCATGTTTCAGAGCCGTGTGCTAGGGATGGGAGGATAGAGCTGTGGAACATGTCAACTCTTATTTTGATATCTAGCTTTGGATCTGTGATTGTGGTTTTGATACGGTTAAAGTAGGACCATGCCTCTCTTTTTCTTTTAGATATTTCTTCAGAGATGTCATTGCCCATATTTATTGTTTGTCTAAGGCATGCGTAGGACTCTACATTTTCTATGATGAAATTATTTAGTTAGATGGTGTAATTTGGACAGTATTTATTTCTCATCCATTTGGTTTTATCAGGGTGGATTTCTAGACCTATTTTGTTACAGGCGTCGTTTATTTGGTGAAGCATTTTTCAAGCTGTATAGAGAATCCTGAGCAATCAGAGTATTATATCGTCAAAACTAGTATTTGGAGCAACTCTCCATCAATATATATGCCACCTTTTAAGATTATTTTCCTTAAAATGTTTTCCAAATGTTTCCGGAGTGAGATTTAAGTGTAGAATTCAAAAATATATATATATCAAAATACCAGTGAAATGCAGAGGGTTGGTATATTTGATAGAGTTTGATTTATTAAAGAAATGTAATATTTTTACATGTTAGATGACATTTCTTTTTCCTTCATTGAAACATCCTTTCCAGGGAGTAATTTATTTTTCTTGTGTGTTTTTCGAAGTCTATGTAAACAAAGGAACATTATCATCCCGGTGCCCGAGTGGCCTGAGGCAGTGGCTTCGAACCATTCCTCCGTGATAGGCCCGGGTTCGAATCCCGGACGAAACATGGGTGATGTGCTTGCCTAATGGCGATAGTTATGTCCCTTCCCTGGAACCAGTTGCCCTAAATCCTAAATTAGGGACAGGCGATTGCTTATAGCACAAAGAGTTGCTCATTGTGGTCATTAAATCCCGAAAGAAAGAAAAAAGCAACATCTTGAAGATTGAAAATGAATATTTCTTCGAAAATACATGGCAGACGTACAAAAGTATCACTTTTATCATTAACATGTCGTATTCAATTGCTACCATGTAACCAGGTGCTTCGAAAGCTAAAGAATTGCATGGACATGAAGCGGTAATTAAACCCGGGTCTCTCGATTTTCGTCCGGGTATGCTAACCGAATACAACTGCCGCTAAAGGATAAAGCACCTTTATAATTTTCTGAGAATATGGTATCATTCCTGCCTAGTATCATTCCAATATGGCATTTATATGCCAAAAGTAATGAACAAAATAATTCTGGCGTATAGAATTTTATGAGCTTGATGTAATATTTTAATAAAATAAAAAAAAAGACACTGATTTTATAAGTTTTGTCACTATTAAGAGTCGGAATTGTTGACTAACATCGTTCCAAAAATCTGTTGGAAAATTAAAATCTCTTCCCCAAAATTTATAGAAGTTTTTCTTTTTTAAAGGAGATTTCTTTTTATTCTGTCAGCAGTACGTATTCTTAGAAACAGAAAAATCGTTAGGCATTCCCATCAATTACACAGTGTGTCGAAGGGTTGGTGAAACAGTAATTTAATAGAGTCGCATCTACCTCCTGGATTCACTTAAACTAATTGAATTCGTCATTTCAGAAAGGGCATGCGTTCATAGCCATTAACGTAGGTTTATGACTTTTTCGAAATGATCTATCCAATTAGTTAAAAGGCAAGAAAAATACTATATTCTTCAGCAAATTAAATGCGATTCTTCCAGTTTTAATTTTTTGTAGGCAATTTTTAGAGTCTGTTTGGCCGTGGCGTTAGCATCATGTTCAGTACTGGTTTCCTCCAGTGCCGCCTGAAAACACTGTTCCTAAATCCGGGTTGAGCTATACCTGTTTTTGTCTTAGTGGAAATTTCTGTTAAAAAATTCTTTGAAAAAATGTGAATCACATTTTTTCCCACTTTGTTTGCTGACACGCATGAAGCAACAGTTTCTCAACCACTTCTGAAATTCAGCTAACCAGAGGAAACTTGGCAGATTGCACAATAAAATTATCGGTGTCGTGATTGGCAATAATAAAGATAATGTCAGAAAAAATTAGATGGTGGCTGAGTGGTCAGAGGCGCGGGCTTCTAACTGATCTTCAGAGTCAAGCTCGGGTCCGAGTCCCGGATGAATTATGATTAATGTGTTTGTCCTAAAGTTTTGCGCATTTCCTAGAACCAGCAACCTTGTACTATTGGGCTCACAGAGCGGAAAATTATTATGTCGAAGTTTGAAACAAAAAACACGATACGCGATCTACATATTATTCTTCTTAATCGTGTACCGTATAATCACAACATAAAATAATTATAAGGGAGTAACTTTGTTAAATAAATTTAAAAAATCTAACCAGGAAAAGAATTTCATCTACTGCTTCTTCTAATCATAATCTGCTTCTTCTAATCTAATCGACTTTCTTGTACTGTAACCAGTGGTGGTAGATTTCCCCTTTTTTTCAAAGTGCTGAAATAATTTACATTTCCTTTTTAAATAATTGAATAAAGGCCCTTTACTTTTATTCTAAAAGTGTTTTCTGATATAATTATGCAATTTCCATTTTTATTAATAATTTTTTCCTAAAATTGTGTACTGGATTATTTTTTTTTTGCGACAGTAAAAAGAATAAGGGTGCAGGCAGTCGAAGCACGAGTGTGGGCAACGCATTTCTAACACAATGAAATCCTGCTTAACAATTATTTTTATGTACACTTACTTATTTATAAATTGTTCCCAAAAAGAATTTAACTGCTTTCGTTATACAAACTTTTTGCTCCTAGCAAAGCAAAATTTTTATCTGAAGGGCAAAACTTAGTACAATCGGTACCCTTTTCCTGAAAACTGGACCTTATTATGGTAACTGCATTTAAAGTTCCTGAGCTAATTGTGTTTCTCTTTTTGCTTTTTACATCTGTTACCAATGAGAAGATTCTTTCAGATGCTGCATTGGAATGAGAAAATGTGAAATCTAGGAACGCGCATCTAGTGTGAAGCAAGCTGATCTTTCGTCAGACATTAGCATACCTTATGGCAATGAAATAAATAAAAAATAAAAAAAAATAAAAAGTAAATGTGATTTCTTAGAAGCAGAATTTCCCTAGAAATTGCTTATATTTTAGCTTTTTTCCCTTTTGCCAAAATTTCAAGTCAGAATTTACCTGGAATGGAAAAATTTCTCCCAATCTACCACCGCTGACTCTAACATTACTAGTAACTGGATAAGAATAAATGTACAAAAGTCAACCACCTTAATTGTTATGTCACCTGACTATTTTTCTCGGTAAATTTAGGGAGGTCACCTCCACCTTGGGAAAATTCTGTGCGCCATGGTCCCCTCCCCCACCTTGGGAAATTTATGGGTGCTCTACTGGGAGACTCCATATAGTTTTATACATATAAGACGGTCATTGGGGCTGGAAAGAACAAAGCAAACAAAGAAAATAAATCATATCCATCACTCATTCTTTCAATGTGAACCTGTCGAACAAAGAAAATAAATCATATCCATCACTCATTCATTCAATGCGAACCTGTCGAACACGAACAAAGTTTCCATTTGAAAGGTTTATAAGTTACCATAAAAAAATGTTTTTCTCACAGTTTGGAATTTCTTATGGTAAAAATCTTACTTGACAAGTTGTTACAGCCTGCATATTACACTAAATACTGAAAATCATGAACTCAAATTCATATTTACCGTATGCTCAGGATAATGTGATCACATATTTCGGATAGCGATTTTCCAGAGAAACCAGGAATTCCGGAAAAGTCACGTTACCGATTATGTCGATTATTTTCAAAAATCACATTACCGATTAAGCCGATTCTTCAAGAATAATCGGTGAAATTTCGGGAAAATCTCGTTATCAATATAAGACTTTTTACGAAAACCAGGAGAAATTCCGGAAACATGCCTATGGAAAGTGTTTGCCTCCAATGTAATTTGCTAAATTGAGTATATACTACATTCTGAGAAGAGCTTATGGTTGGTGCAAAACCTTCCGACTACCGGGAAATCATATTTTGAACACTGGTGCTTAACATTTGGTTGGTCTTCTGCGAAATTATTGTTGTCACATTTAAGTGAATTTGCTCTTGTGGATTTCCCACTCCACTTATAGTTTTGGGAACGTCTGATAATGAAGAAAACGGAGACGTTCGATACAACAGTTGGTAAAATCTATAGTTCCATCAGTTAAATGTTTTTTTGGCTGATTTTCTTCTTTTGAGGAGCTAACCTCTGAATCTCGGAGAACAACTTAATGATCTGTATGTATGTACAGTACTTCCAATTTTCGTCCTGAGGTACTTCATTTTTTACATTCTCCTTCTTCACATTGTTGTTTATACAGCTATTTCATTTAAGTCATGCGCAAATCCTCTTTCAACTCTATGACTTATATACCAGGACTAGAAAAATTTCAAATTGTTAGGTAAAATACGTTTTACATGCCCAAACAAAACACATACTCACATTATGTGCATAGTGTACGATTTTTTCGAAACATTTCAGAAAACAGTATAAGAAACAAAGTGTTTTTACTGAATAAATTGTCTCCAGCAATGGAATTTGAACTAAGCTATATTTCACTGCATTTCATAAATTGCATCCCAGCAATGAAATTTGAATTCGCCAATTTTCACTGCATTTCATAAATTGCACCTAGCGTGAAATATAAATTCGGCTATGGGTCTTACGTCAAATCATAAATGTAAGAACTAATCAGTGCAAAATTTCAGCTTCCTACATACAATACTTCTATTGTTATAGGATTTCGAAATTTACAAAAAAAGGTATTGAAATCACGTGACCAGAGAGAACGATTGCAGTGTTAGGGCATTGATTGCAAAGTTGTCAAGTTATTATTAATACTTCTTTTACAAAAGTATCCCCATGAATAAAAAATGGAAAAGCTGGGTTTTTTTTTAATAATTTCTTAACTGGAATGACGAATGACTTGATTTATTTTCACATCAGAAATTCAGTCTTTAAAAGGGCAATTGCTGTTAAAAATAATACAAGAGAAAAATGTTTAATTACCTTTCCGACAATGCACGTACAATTCAAATTTCCTTTACGAGTTCAACGGGAACCTATCTAGGAGAACCGGAAGATGCAGCAAAGTTCTTATGAATACAAAATCTTTCTTAGATTATATACACCCAGTAATGCTACAATCGCATGTGCATATGCAAATGCAGCACAATAAGCAAGTCCGACCCCTTTTAGGAAGTCAAGTCTTGACTATGTAGGTCGCGCTATAATCATAGGTTGTCACTGCGTCAAAATCAAAGCCACTTAATCGACGAGCACACCAAGTAAGAATTATGAAGGAATATGATATCATTCACATTCTCACGACTCCGTATAAGTTTACATGTTCTTTGGAGTGCGTGCACTTACTTTAAGTGGAAGCATCATGCATAACAGCTTCAGAGATAATAGAGTTGTATCTGTCATTACGTATTGGGACTTCGGTTTCAGTGTGAAGCACTAGTTTTAGCACTCCTGTTTGATTTCCTATTCGAAACAGACTGTCAATAACAAGCGAAATGCCCAATTTTAAAAGCGGGGATGTTTAATGCTTTTCTTGTCCTTATTTCAAATATTCAGAGAATTTTTTAGGGGATTCTTGGAAGTTAACGACCACTCTGGCCATCTGTGGCTATAAGCAGTCTTTCGTCCCTGTTCTAGGGAAGAGAGCACCGTCTGATTATTATTAATGACAAGAAAAATGCCCAAGTTCAAAAGTTTTGTCTATATTTGAAACACTTGGAGAATTTTCTTGGGAGGGAGCGATGTGTGACTGGCGGGGGTTAACGATTACAATGGGCATCTAATGCTATAAGCAATCTTCCAACCATGATTAAGGGCCAGTGTTTTTGTTTTTTATTGATTGGAGGTTTAACGACCACCGTAAGCAACTCAGTGGGCTATGAGGAGCCAGTGGCTCCAGGAAAGGGAGAAAGCCAGTGCCGTAAGACAAACACAACATCCATGCCTCACCAGGATTTGAACCCGGACCCATCTCGGACGAATGATCAGAAGCCATCGCTTAGATCACAGCAGCCAGTGGTTTGAGGGAAGAGAGAGAACAGCACCGTACAGCTGTCATTAATGACAATCAAAATGAGAAATTTTAAAAGCACTGCCCAGTGCTCTTATTCCAAGTATTTAGAGATCTTTTTTTTTTTTTCAGGGAAGGGGATTTAGCAAACACCGCGAATTTCTAAACCAACAGGAGGTCGTACATCACTAATTTGAGTCCGGCTGACTTTAAGGGAGTTGGGGAGCAGCACCGTAGGGAAAGCTCTGCAACCTTACTTAAACCAGTCTCAAGCCCAGATCCATCGAGGACAATTAGCCACATGCTAGCGCTTCTGCCTACTCTGCCAGCGGAGCGACCATTTAAAGATAAAAGATCTCAGTAAAAGCAAAAGCAGGAAGGAAATTCAGTGTTCCGATATAGCGAGAATGTATAATTTGGTGAAATAACACATGCCAGTTTTCTGGGATGGGTGGAGTGGGTTAACAATACTATGAGTACCTAAAGTTGCTGGGAGTCCCTCGAACTCTCTCTGTATAGGGTCACTGGCTTTAGAGAAGGAAATTAACTGAAACCATAAGGAATAACAATTTCTCTATCACCATCTGTGCGATGCTTTTGTGAAAATGCAAGTTTGTCCGCGACGGTAATCGAATCCGTGTCCACGACGGTAATCGAACCCGTGTCCACGACGGTAATCGAACCCGTGTCCACGACGGTAATCGAATCCGTGTTCCCTTTCTCCGGAGTAAGTCACTCTCCCAACTGCGATACGCGGACAGAATGTCTCGCTGCAGCTTGACACATGTTTTCACATTTGTAGTACGTCAGACTTTCTTGTTATAAACATACAATGGATATTGGTTGACTTGATTTTTTTTGCGATGCAAAACCAAGGAAGACACAGCAAATGAAGGGTGTTGTATGCTGCAACAATTGGAAAGCAGAATTTCCAAGCAATTAATACAGGTTGACAAAATTTAGTGTATCAGTGACTGCAGTCCGGTGGAATTGATTTAGGGAACCACTAACATGTGAGGACGGTACTGCAGAGTTGTGCCACATAGTTGAATAGTATAAGGCGCGGACGTTTGGATACTCATAATACTAAACGTAGGGTTAATTAAAGATAAAATATGTCTTTTTTTTCTTTTCTTTTTTTTTTTTTTTTTGGTCCGTTTTTTGGTCATTGAGCCTCTTTCTTACCTAGAACCGATGGACCAAAATTAATGACGCTAACTTGAGATTTATATAATGTCTAAAAAGCTGAACAAAAATATGAGCAGGCACGGCGCTACGGGAGGGGCTTCAGTTTTCCCAACTTTCCTTCGAGCCTACCTTTAGACCCTAATACTCCGGTGGCCTAGTAGTCAGACGCTCTAGCCTGTGTACTTGAGCAGTTAGAACACATGGTAAGTGTAACCATCTAAGGTTTTGGGAATTCGGATAAACGTATATGATTTTTTCCAATTCATAAAAATTATGTTACAGGTATAAAATCATTTTTTGCTAAATTTTAGTGTTGCACTGTTCTGAGAAATGAAGAGAGTCCTCCGAGAGAATTCTAGAAAATCAGTAGAAAGTTTATAAAGATGAGAGAGAGAGAGAGAGAGAGAGAGAGAGATTCCATGTCAGATAACAAATTAAAATTCATAAACACCCTTATGACAGTAAATATTAAAATTAGAGGAAAAGTGACCTCAAGTAAGCTAAAATTGCGGAGAAATATAACTCACTAAAGGCTATGGAGGTTCGTATCCATGGTTCCTAGTACTACATACAATACACGGAACACATTTTTAATGGAGATTACATCTTCAATGTCGAATAAAATCTATATGAACGGAATTTTTTTGATAAAATTTTCATTCAAGCACTTCAGCATTTGTGTCCGCGCCCCCCGTAGTGTACTTAGACTTCCTAATAATCCGCGATCCTTCCAGTTCTGAACTGCTGGGGTAGTCACTGCGGTCATTACCTCTGGTTCCCTCCCTTCCCTGGAACCATTGGTCCCGTTCCTAATGCAGGGCCAATGGTTCCAGGGAAGGGAGGGAACCAGAGCCGTAAAGAAAACACAATATCCGTTCCTCACCGGGATTCGAACCCGGACCCATCTCGGACGAATGGTCAGAAGCCATCGCTTAGACCCCTGCGCCACCGTGGAGGGAAAAGATGCGATGTGAAAAGTAACTCTCAGTCTTACAATGTGACACGTGGGGTGTGAGAAAATGAGCCACCAGAGAAGGAGACGACAGGCGTTTGCCTGTATCTTGCTCCGGACAATCGCACTGAAAATAAACGCAAAGGAAGTATCGTTTTACTGTATGGTAACTTCGGTCGGTGGAAATCTTCTTTGTTTTAAGAAAGAGACGGCAATATTTTTGTACAGCGCATCATTTTCCACCCCGCTGGCACCAACATCGTGCACAAAATTTCACAGTACGTATTTTTCTTTGATTTTTTTTTCTTTTCAAAATAAAACGGAAATAAAACAGGTTCGAATTCGGGTCAGGAACACCTTGACCCGACCAGTTTGACCAGCAAAAATTGTCGACGCACTGACCCGTTTCTATCTCTGTTCTCAATTAAGCTACACCGAGGAAATATGAGGTAGGTACGTTGCAGGGGGAACAAACTCATCAAAGTCAGTCAGCTAATGCCATTTCTGCCTAGACACACCTACTATTTTACTTTACGAAAAATAGTCATTACTCGTGCAAATTATTGTTTTCCGTTCCATCACGTGTGACGTGCCTGTCCCGCAGGACGCACACGACATAAACGCAGATAGCAGCGAGAACGAAAGTCTGCGTAGCTCAGTTGGTAGAGCGACTTGTTCCGGAATAAGTGGACTCGGGTTCGATCCCCGGCGTGGACCAAAAATGATGGAGAAATTTACTTCGTTATAATGGCGCCCGAACTTCACAGATGACCCGGCCGTTAAAGATCTCGCAATGGTGTGATGTTCTTTTTTGCAATGGTGTGATGTTTTTACATCGCAAGATATGAAAAATAAGAGAATCCCTTCTTCAGCGCTTCGAAAAATAAATGTGTGTGACGTTGCA
The DNA here is from genome assembly GCA_039090855.1 of Macrothele yani. Classification (NCBI taxonomy): domain Eukaryota; kingdom Metazoa; phylum Arthropoda; class Arachnida; order Araneae; family Macrothelidae; genus Macrothele; species Macrothele yani. The sequence goes on along the minus strand of CM077007.1, from coordinate 146,599,712 downwards.
TTCCACACACCAGATTGACTGGGAGTTCTCAAGTGCACGTTCTACAGCGGATGGCAGCCTGCAAGGATTCATGATGGTCACGGCTGACCCGTGGGCCATGTCCCGGCCCTCTTTCAGGGGGCCGGGGGCGTGGCCCATACACGCCATACCACTAACTGTCAGTATGAGGGAGCCAACACATCACAGTGAGTCAGTTTCTGACATTTGTGTATCTATGCACCTATTATTTCACCTTCCAGAAAATAAACACACTGAGAAAAATTTGTCGATATGCAGTCAACAAAATTCTTGTGAATTTGCAAAATTATTTTGTTGAAAATTATTGTTGATTTAACGAAATTTATTGTTATCACGACAAAACGTTTTGTTCATTTACCAAAATGATTAGGTCGATTTTGGGGAATTTGTTTGATCCAACAAAACATATTGTTATCATGACAAAATGTTTTGTTGCTGCAACAAAACATTGTTTCGTGACAATAAGTTTTGTTGCAGCACAAAACATTTTGTCATGATAGCAATATGTTTTGTTGGATCAAACAAATTCCCAAAAGTCGACCTAATCATTTTGTTAAATGAACAAAACGTTTTGTCGTGATAACAATAAACTTTGTTAAATCAACAATAATTTTTAACAAAATTTTGCAAATTCAACAAAATTTTTTGTTGACTGTATATCGACAAAAAATTTTGTTGAATTAACAAAACGCTTTTCTCAGTGCACTCCCACATGAGTTATCTTTCGCGTTTCATCACGGCGTATTATGAATTATCTTTCTGCAGTGGCGGACTGGTGATCTATAAACGGCCCTGAAAGCTATTTTGTGGTTCCCACTTTTGGGGAAAATTATCGAGATATCCCTTTCCTAAGAGAACGGTATGTGAGCATCATCATTTACGATTGAAAAATATTTTCGACACAAGTCTATCAATCACGGCAGTTGTTTTTTTTTTTGTTTTTTGTTTTTCAGACAATAATCAGCAACATTTTACCCATTTTCCTGAGCCGCAGATACCTAATATAATTTAAACAAGAAAGATGACACCGAATTTTCGGGTGCAATGAGCACGTCCTTAATTTAAATCCGTTCTGATGCGAATTAAATTTATCAAAGCTATTTAAAGCCATTGAAACCGGTAAGGAAAACAGTAGTATCTGTCCAAAAAAAGAAGTTTTTCAGTCGGGTTTTTAATCCCGCAGATAGTGCTGTAAACGGAATCCTGAACTTACGCCCTCTGGTTGCAGGCTTGTGCTTTAAGAAAAATTTGAAGTTATATGAGAAACATGTCGAAGCGGAAATCGGTCCAGGGAAGAATTTTCCCAGTCGAGTTTTCAGGTCCTCAGATTTTTCTGCAAATACATCAGAAGCAGAAATTCACACTTAGGCCCCATGGTGGCCAAACCGTTATTTACCAAATTTTAGAAATTATTAGATATATGAAAAACATTTCCCATCAGGAGCTGTATGCGATACGGGAAGAATTGTTCAAATCAAAGTTTTAGAAGCAGAAATATCGGGGAAAACGCAATTTTCTTAAAACGCCCCATAGCGGAAAGTCTGAGTTACTTGAAAATTTTGAAATTATAGAAAAACATATCGCACCGGAAACTATCCAATAAAGAAGAAATTTTTCAAATCGGACCATTCGAAGCAGAAATATTGACAAAAATAAGATATACACCTACGCCCCCTGGCGGAGAAACCATGCAACATTTTAAGATAAAAATATTTCGAAAAGGTTTACGACGTGAGTGGCATCGGTCCACGAACGAATTTTTTCAACCGAGATTTTAGAAGCTCAGATTTTGTGGCAAATACATCAGAAGCAGAAAAGCAGAAATTAACGCTTACGCCCCCTGGTGGCCAAACTGTTCTTTACCAAAAATTAGAAATTATATGCAAAAGATTCCCCGTCAAGAGCTGTCTGTATCCGCTGAAGAAAAAATTTTAAATCAGAGTTTCAGAAGTAGCGCTATCAGGGAAAACGCCATTTAATTTTACGCCCTCTAGCGGAAAATCTGTGCGTAACTTGAAAAAGTTACTATACCTACAATACTCGTCGACATAAACGGAATCGAAAGGTAAAATAATTTTTTCAATCGGATGTTAAGAAGCAAATATATGGAATAAAATATGTTTTGAATACGATAGCATCAGCATTTACGCCATCTAGCAGGGAAATTATACATTGTACAAAAAAATGAAATAAAGGATCATCATTCGCGTATTTCAAGTTCCCCGATGCAAAAAGAATTTTTCAAATTGGACTAATAGTTGCAGAGATATGGTGTCCACAGACGGACGGACAAACTGATAACATAAGCGCGATCTTTTTTTACAAAAGACGTGCTAAAAAAGAACAAAATGACTTCCGTTGCGGCGAAGCAACGTATAAAGGTATACGCTCTCTAAGAGAAACGTCGGTGCCTTTATTCCATTCTTATGAATTTTACTACGATAGGATTTCTGATAGTTTCTTCGCTATAAGTGAGAACGGAAATCCAAATGAACCAAACATTTATTTCTTTTACAAAACTTACGTATCATTAATAAAATACTTACGGAAAAACTGAAAATGTCCAGAATTGCAAGAATTCCTTTACAATTTAAATTTAAAAACTGAGAGGAATTAAAGAATGCAAAAATTCATTTTCATTTATTTACTTTCAAATTGAAAAAATATTTTGGTTGTAACTGAAACAGAGTTTCCGAAGCTGCAGTTCAAGAATTCTGGTAACCTAAAGAGTCCAAAGAGTATTAAACCAGAAACTCTTGGACTCTTTAGGTTAAACTAGAGAGCCCAAAGAGTATTAAACCAGACGTAGATCTTCTTCAGCAACCCGTAAATGTTACTGTAGGTGAACGAACCTCAATGCATTAACGTACATAGTGAATTTCGAGTTTCTATCCTAGACGTTGATAGTATCTTTGATTAGATTGTAATGATTATTCAACTGTAAATGCAATTGCCAAGAGCCGACTGAGTAGAGGATATCACCTCAAAGGGATGGGGATTCAATTTGAAGGTCGAGGGAGGGGAAAGGGATGTACAAAAACAGTGTTCGGCTCAAAAAAACATTTACTACGCAGTTGTTTTTTTAAGCTGTCAAGGTGGTAAACAAATTTTTTCATTTTTGTGTAACTTTTGTTCTACAAGAATATTGAAGTATATGAATACTTATTTTTTCTTCAGATAACATAAGTTCTACCGGCACAAAATATGGCGGCCCACCGGGAATTCTCCCGGTATCTCGGTGGCCCAATCCGCACTTGTCTTTCTGACAGAGGCGCACCAGGGGGGGGGTTAACCCCCCGGCTCATAGAGCGGGAAATTATTACGTCGAAGTTTGAAACAAAAATTCACGATACGCGATCTACATATACAGTACTTCTTAATCATGTTCCGTATGATTATAATATACAATAATTATAAGGGGGTAGTTCTGTTAAATAAATTTAGAAAAATCGAACCAGAAAAAGAATTTCGTCTACTGCTTCCAATCATTTAACTTTCTTGTATTGTAACATTACTAGTAACTGGATAAGAATAAATGCAAAAAAGTCAACCTCCTTAATTGTTATGGCAGCTGACTCTTATTTCTGGTAAATTTAGAGGGGTAAGCCCCACCTTGAAAAAGTTCTGTGCGCCACGGCACATGCCCGACCCCCCTCCGTTGAGAAATTTCTGGGTGCACTACTGCTTTCTGATGGAGTCATAAACTCACAGTGAGTCAGCCCCTGACAATTTCTCGTTGAGCACGTATTATTTTTATAGAAAAACCGTCTTACGATGTTTCAGTTCTATTACGGGGTATATGAACTATAAGGATTTGGAGTTCTGCGCAGAAACCAACTCCTCACAGTGAGCCAGCTCTTGACATACCTGCCTCCAGACGCTACTATTATTTTAGCTCCCGCAAAATAACCATTCTTTTACAAATTTTCCTTTTTCATTTCATCATGGCGTGGTTTGCGTATTTTGCACAGCTATTCCTTCGGAAAAATGGGGAGAGCATAGTAATTTACGACATGGTTTACTTACATCGTACCGTTATTTCTTCGGAAAAGGGGAGAACATAGTAATTAATGATCACCATTAATTCCAAATCTCTCCAGAAGTAGCACCAAGGAGCTAATGAGGGTGATACTTCGTTGAACTTAAAAGTATTTCTTAACAGCCAAAGACAGAGAGAGAGAGAGAGAAGGGGAGAGAGAGGAATAAGTCGGAAAGGTTTAGAAACTATTCCAATTAAAAAAGTGTATATCATTTCTGATTAAATGTGCTCGAGTTAAAAATCCTACTGCCGCGAAAGTTTTGATTAATTACGAATTTATTACTCGAGAAAAACAAAAGCAGAAGCGAATACCAACCGCGTCGGCAATGTGAAGCTGCAGCGCGCATCAGCTATCCATGAAAACAAAAACGAAACAGAAATGAAAAAGCGCAGCTAGCTTTGTCACTGTTGTCTCTCTAACACGAAGATAACGCTTGGCGAGCAAAGGTTAGTTCTTTGGAAATGGTGCGAGTGTAATTAATCAGCATTCCAATGTCCCCACGTAGAGGAAAAAGAATGATTCAGCTCTTCCTCTTCTTCTAGCGGCCACATTGAAGAATAATACTCCGTTGTGACGGAGAGATAATTAAATTTAATTCATCAGATGATAATACTGCACACTCGGCAGTATGAGAACGCGCTTAAATATATCGTCCTGACATTCTGGTTTGCCCCTTTTTTTCTGCTTCTGTGTGGGAGCGTTCCATTTTATCGGCAAAAAAATGAAGAACAACGCTTTTTAATGTTTTAGGTAAAGTCATTTAGGAATCAATTAATTAAATTAAGAAAGATGAAATACTGGCGCCATAATTTTTACTCCGTAACCGACTGCTAACTTCGTATGAGAGTGCTTATGGAGCTGATGTCATTTTCCCAGCAGAATTAAATTCTAACAAATAGGCTTACGTTGTCACATTTGTAGAGGGGTCCTTCACTTTTCGAGAAGTTTTTTTTTTTATTGCCTCCAATGACGCTGTTTTCCTACGGTAACCGTTACCAAGTGTCTTGGGGACATACGATGATCTCTCATATTTTTAATTTTTTAAATGGATTCTTTGAACGCTACTTCAACAAGGATTTATCCGTTTAGTTTTCAGCTGCATTCCCAAAAAATTTCGACCACGTACAAGTGCTTAATGTGGACTTAATAAGGTATACATTCATACTCCGTCTGTGAAAAGAAGTGTTCACGTCAACGAAATATTTTGAACCATTTTTGCGTTAAAGAATTACATGTTCAATTTAGACCGTTAATAACTTCGATCACTTACATTTCCATTAATTTAGGAACAAAATCTGTGCAACCGAGAACTTATTTGCTATATTTATGATGCCATATCTTTGCATGATGATAAATTTGAACGCTTTACATGAATTTCATATAGTTAAACATTTTTACATATAGTGCACAGTAGAAATTGTTACCGCTTCCGGTGATCCAGAAGTCAAGTGCATGGAAAAAATTGTTGCTGCCTCCTGTGATCAAGGAGTCAAGTTAATGAAGAAATTCTTGCTGCCTCCTGTGATCAAGGAGTCAAGTTAATGAAGAAATTCTTGCTGCCTCCTGTGATCAAGGAGTCAAGTTAATGAAGAAATTCTTGCTGCCTCCGGTTACTAAAAAATCAAGTGCATGGACAAATTGTTGCCGCCTGCCGTGACCGAGAAGTCAAGTGCATGGAAGAAATTGTTGCCGCCTGCTGTGACCGAGAAGTCATGTGCATGGAAGAAATTGTTACCCACTGCGGTGACAGAGAATTCAAGGGCATGGAAGAAACTGTTGTCACCTGCTGTGGAAGAGAACTCAAGTTCATGAAAGAAATCGTTGCCGCCTGTGTGACCGAGAAGTCAAGTGCATGGAAGAAATTGTTGCCACCTGTGGTAAGAGGGAACTCAAATTCAAGGGAGAAATTGGTGCCGCCTTCAGTGGCCGGGAAGTCAAGTGGATAGGATAAATTATTTTCACCGCCGGTGATCAAGAAATCCAGAGCATGGAAGAAATTATTGCCAAGTGCGGTGAGAGAGAACTCAAGTGCATGCAAGAAATTCTTGCCACCTGCTGCGGGAGGGAACTCAAAGGGCATGGAAGAAATATTTCTCACCTACGGTGAAAGAGAACCCAAGTGTATGGAAGAAATTGTTGCCGCCTCCTGTGACCGAGCAGTTAAGTGCATGGAAGAAATTGTTGCCACCTGCGGTAAGAGGGAACTCAAATTCAAGGGAGAAATTGGTGCCGCCTTCAGTGGCCGGGAAGTCAAGTGGATAGAATAAATTATTTTCACCTCCGGTGATCAAGAAATCCAGAGCATAGAAGAAATTATTGCCAAGTGCGGTGAGAGAGAACTCAAGTGCATGCAAGAAATTCTTGCCACCTGCTGCGGGAGGGAACTCAAAGGGCATGGAAGAAATATTTCTCACCTACGGTGAAAGAGAACCTAAGTGTATGGAAGAAATTGTTGCCGCCTCCTGTGACAGAGCAGTCAAATGCATGGGAGAAATTGGTGCCGCCTCCTGTGGTCGAGAAGTTAAGTGGATAGAAGAAATTGTTGTCGCCTCCGGTAACCGAGACGTGCAATGCATGGAAGACATTGTTGCCAATTGCGGTGAGAGAGAACTCACGTGCATGGAACAAACTGTTGCCACCTGCATGTGGGAGAGAACTCAAGGGCATGGAAGAAATTGTTCCCACCAGTGGTGAGAGAGAATTTAAGTGCATGGAAGAAATTGTTGCCACCTGCGGTGAGAGAATACACATGGAACGATCATCGTGACATATGTCCTTAAGCAAGAGGCGGTTCTTTATGTTTCCTTCGGTAGTATACAATGGCCAACTGTAAATTTTCCGTTGACTTTTTCTTTTCTTATTTATTTATTGATGATTGATCATTGGCTTAAAATAATATTTCGAACTTAGTAAAAGTTTAGAAATTTATATTTTTTTTCACTTAAACGAAAAACTCGTTTGGAGATCATTGTAATATTATTGGGGGATACGATTGGATAAGATTGGTGGGACTTCAACTCCCCTTAAAATAGTCCAACGACGCCTCAAATTATAGATTTACAAATAATTCTGTGAGACGGGTCAAAGCTGTGGTTTACGCAGGATATTAGATTTTGATATGAATAAAAAAAGAGGGGAAAAAGAAAAAAACGAGAGCTACGTTAAAATTCGCTTACACCCACTTCAAGGGAACTTCAATAGCTAATATTGCAAAATGTGTTCTCGCAGCAAAGTCAGGGTCCAGTTGTAAGAAAACATACAAATCACACTTGTATTGTCCATGAGAAAACAGAATTCATGAAGGAAAAAAGCTTTCCTCGTTGGTGAGTTTCAAATTGAATGCTGGTAAGATGATGTTTGGATATATTCAAAAAATCAGCAAATTTTTTCCCCCATCAGATTCGAACATTCGATTTAAAAAAAAATCACCCGGGTGTGAATAAAGAGTTCTTCCGCAGCAAAATCTGAATGTACAAAGGAGGTAAACTAATCTCCATTACGAGAGGGGTAGGGGGAGTGTGCATTAAGCAAGTCAAAAAGAAAGAAATTAAAGCAAAATTTTTTTCATGGGTCCCAAATAATAAAAAAACCCAGGAAATTTCTTATCCAACGGCGTCCGATATGCGATACAAAGGTGCGAAGGAAATAATCTGTCTTCACCAGCAGTATCCGAACGAGTGAGAGGAACATTTTCTCAGTAGTATTCTACTGCACGTAAGTAAATAATAATAATAATAATAATAGCTTTCTCTCTGTACAACACAGAATACACAAACATAGTGAATTTTAAACCTTCCTGAAACTCGCAGTGAAATATTTTCGAACGGAATTCATCCGCAATATGTAACAGAACAAGAGAATGTCGGGCCAAGACAAGCAGATATGATGATGATGATGATGATCAGATGGATGAAATATTTTGAGATGTAAGTTAAAACGCATGAACAAATACAATAATAAAATAGTGTGCGTGTGGCAGCCACAACTCATTGAAAAATCATGGAAGCCACTTAAAGAAATTACATTTTCTTTTTCTTTTTCCTTCGATTTGCAGTAGTCGGTTTCAAGACGAAATTCCAAACGGATAGCTTGCTAGAAGCAAAAATATTTATGTTTCCCATGCCGTGTACTTGTATTTCTACGGAAACCTGGAAGTCATGAACGAGGCAGTTAAGAATGAGTTTGTGACACTGAACGTGCGTTAACCCTTGACGCCGCCAGGGAAACGTTTCTGCCACCTGCGCATCGCGAGAAATAAAACAACTTCTCTTATTTTAACATTATTATTCGATTGATCGACTGCTGGCGCTGAATGTAGGGCATTCTTTCGATGCATGCAGTGCTTTTCTACCGGTATTCAGTTGAGTAAATCATTTTATTTACGGTTCATAAAGGATTATATAGGTTGCGTTCATCAAACTCATTTTCATTTCATTCCTTTTGGAGGAAGAAATTCATGAATGCTGATAGAGCTACGGAAAGAGAAGGAGCAAAGAGGTGCAGAAGCCATTCAGCATCTAATGGAAAGACGAGTAATGTAGTTTATAAAGAGATATTAGGAACTTATAATGCGTTTTCTGTATTCGAGCATTCCAGAGATAGTAATACTACGCTGCCAAAAAGATTTACATACATGGAAATAATAATAATAACAACGTTTTGCACAATAAAATGTTTATTATACATCGACTATAGTTTCGCAAAGCGTTTGGCTTTGCTTCCTCAGGACGAATGGAGCGTAAACATTCAAATCACAATGATTTGGAGCGTAAACATTCAAATCACAATGATTTGGAGCGTAAACATTCAATCACAGGACGAATGGAGTTTAAACATTCAAATCACAATGATTTGAATGTTTACGCTCCATTCGTCCTGAGGAAGCAAAGCCAAACGGTTTGCGAAACTATAGTCGATGTATAATAAACATTTTATTGTGCGAAACGTTGTTATTATTATTCTTTCTTAACACCGCAAGCTTTGTAGTCATAAATTATATACATACATGGAGTTCATAAAATACGAATATTTTTCTGGGATAGGGAGTTAAGTCACCCCCTGTTTCTAAATGCTGACAACTCATCATGACGTCATCCTAAGTGGATCGCATGTTTGTTTCTGGTGCTCGTCAGCCAAAGAGAATATGAGGTTTCCGGCGTAGTCGGAAGAGGCTGAATAGCATACACTATATTGACAAAAGTCACCGGACACCTAGAAAAGAAACACAACATAACATTTATTGATATACATTAGTACGATGTCGGTCCACTTTTGGCCTTAATGCATTCACTGATCCTTTGAGACATGCTTTCGACAAGGTTTTGGAACACAGCGATAGGTATGCGTTTCCATTCAGTACATAATGCTGCCGGTAATTGTTGCTTAGTAGTAGGCCTTGGTTCCAAACTTCTTGTGCGGCGCTCTGTTCATCCCATTGGTGCTCTATGGGATAAGATCACGTGCTGGTTAACAGGTTTGTCCACGATAACCAATGGACCGGGACCATACCACGAAAAACATCCCACACGAGTACCCTGCTAACTCCAAACTTGACCGTGGGAACAGTACAGTGTGGTAAATAGCGTTCCCCCAGCTACGGCCATACCCACACACGGCCATCAGACTGATGGGTCGTGTATCTGGATTCATCAGCCTATAGGACCCGTTTCTATTGATCTACGGTCCACGGTAAATGTTCTTTATACCATGCTAAACGACGAGTAGCATTCTGAGTGGAAATGAAAGGCTTGTGAGCAGCGGCACGACCACAGTAACCCATCGAATATCGAATGCAGTTCTCTGCGAATGGTATGTGTACATACATACCTTGGTTCCAGCATGTTTACTCACTGCACATTGAGGTCTTGAGCAGTACTCCGTCGATTAGCTGTAACAACTCTCCTGAGGCTTCGACGTCCTCTATCACTGATTTTCTTTGGTCTGCCGGCACGTTTTGCTGCTTCATGCACGCCATGTGTCTTCCACTTATTCAGTACATCCAAAACAGTTCACTTGGTTATGTTTAAACGCCTCTCGGTTTCTCTTATGGACAACCTACTAATATAACACCCAACAATATTTCCTTTCTCAAAGTCAGTCAGTTCTGTCCAGCCGCGACATTTTCACTCAACCTCACAGTGCGATATGATCGCGGTCAGCTGCAGGCTTGTTTTTATAGCGTTTGCAGCTGTACCGCGCATCTTAACAACGCAGCGGATCCATTAATTTGCTTTAGAAGGGGTGTACGGTGACTTTTGTCAGTATAGTGTATTTTCAAATGTACCTGTTATTTGTAGTACTTTATGTAGTGAATCCGACTGAATTTGCGCTATAGCACAACTGTAAGGTGCGTTAAGTCATGTCAGTAGTCAATAGAGTTGCGTATTTATAACTAACCCAGTTAGCTTAGTGACGCGAAATACCGTAAACAACGACTAGGTGTAAGCAACTGTTCCGTCTGTTTAAGCTCTGCCTATTCTCGCTGATCGACAAGCACGAGCAATGAAAATGCGGTCCACCTGTGATGACGTCATAAGCGAATTGTTAGGCTTTCCTTTCCAGGGAGCGTTGGTTCAGTATGTGGTACTTAAAATGCAACCATTAATCGCAGAATATACAGATTGCGGGATGTAAGGTCAGGTGATGCGTAACATCACAGCCTCTCCTTGACAAATGTCAACCCCGCCTTCTCGTGGTGCATCCTGTTCCCACTAAAGGGGCTCTGACGACCGCCAATAGCGGTATAACTATACCATCGGGATCAGAGGAAATGCTATCCCACACTCACAAACCCGCTTGGCCAGCATGGTGAGTTATGGCCAAACACCTCCAAAATGACTCTACAACTTAAATCTTGGCCCTCAGTCTCCGGCAGCTGGAATGTACCTGGCCAAGGCAGCGGCCAGTGCGACATGAAGGCAGAGGGTGCTAAGAATCCCCGGAGGACCGGACTAGGCTGCCATTTGATGCTGACCTTGGCTACCTATAACGGACGCTCCCTATCTTCTGATTCAAGGCTTCTTGAATTGGAAGAGGAACTACAAAGGATCAAGTGGGACATCGTCGGGCTAAGTGAGGTAAGGAGAAAAGGAGAAGATCTCATTGAACTGAAAAGTGGACATCTCTTCTATTATCGTGGGACAGATACTGGCAGAACTAGTGGTGTTGGATTTATAATAAACAAGAAACTGAAGGATAAAGTGGTAGAAGTTGAAAGTTCCTCTGACAGAGCTGCACGACTCGTTATCCAACTATCGAGAAGATACCAGACTCAGATTATTCAAACTTATGCACCCACCACAAGTCATCCTGAAGAAGAAATTGAAGAATTTTATGAGGAAATTCGTCATCTAAATAATAAAGGTAAGCAGCACTTGAAGATAATTATGGGAGATTTCAATGCAAAAATAGGGCAACGGCAACAGAATGAAACTTCAGTAGGTAAATTCGGTCACGGCAACAGAAACCAGCGTGGAAATACTCTCGTTGAGTTTGCAGAGGCAGAAGGATTTTTCATCTTGAACTCCTTTTTCAAGAAAAAGGCACACAGGAAATGGACATGGAGACATCCAATTGGGACGACAAGTGAAATTGATTTTATTATGTGTAACAAAAAATTCGTCATCGAAGACTGCAGTGTGCTGAACAAGTTCAACACAGGTAGTGACCATAGATTGGTGAGATGTAAGATGCACCTCAACACTAAACTGGAACGTGGCAAGCTCATAAGACAAACAAAATGTATTGACATAACCAACCTTAAAAAACACCATAATACTTTCAAGTTGGAACTGAAGAACAGATTCTCTGCTTTAGAAGGCCTAACATCGGAAGAAGTGGATATTTCGGAAGTTAACAGAAAAGTAACCAAAGCTCTAATGGAAACAGCAACCAAATTAGCTGGGTCTAAGAACAAGTTGCATGTGAACAAATTATCAGGAAAAACCAAAATGTTGATGCAAAAAAGAAGAGAGATGAGGACAACTAAAGAAGATGTGACTTCCAAAGTGGAATATATAGAGCTATGCAAGACAACACGAAAAAGTATCACTGAAGACGTAAGGAAATTCAACTGTGAGCTAGTGAGGAAAGCAATTGAAAACAACCAAAGCCTTAAGATAGCAAAGGGACATCTCAGTAAGGGAAGAAAACAGATTATGGCTCTGAGAAAAGAAGATGGTTCTATAACAAGAAATAGAGGCGAAATTTTGACTAGAGTGAAAGATTTCTACTCCAAATTATATGAAAGGGATGATACATGTACTCCAGACATCATGAAAGGTACCAGAGTTCTTCCAGTCCTCCCAGCAGAAGTTGCTCATGCAATCAAGAACATGAAGCGGGGGAAAGCTCCAGGAGAAGATGGAATTACTATAGACATCATACAAGAAGCAAGTGGAGAAATTGAAACAGTACTCGCCCAAATTTTCAGTCGATGCCTTAATGAAGGGAAGATTCCTGAGGATTGGAACAACGCTACAATGATCCTGCTACATAAAAAAGGTGACATTGAGGATCTCAGGAACTACAGACCTATCAGCCTCCTATCAGTGGTTTATAAAATCTTCACTAAAGTTCTTTCACACCGCTTGAAGGTAACACTGGACATGGCTCAACCGAGAGAACAAGCTGGATTCAGGAGTGGCTACAGCACAATAGATCATATCCACGTACTGAGAGAACTAATTGAAAGAGCGAGGGAATATGAACTTCCATTGTGCATGGCCTTTATCGATTATGAAAAAGCCTTTGATTCGGTGAAACCATCAGCAGTTACCACGGCTCTGAAATCCTGCGGTATTGAGGATGCATACATTAATATTATTAATAACATCTATGAAAATGCAAGTGCAAAGATTCGGCTGTTTGAAAATACAACACACATAAAAATTGGAAAGGGAGTGAGACAAGGTGACACCATATCTCCGAAGCTCTTTAATGCCACATTGGAAAATGTCTTTCAATCACTGAACTGGGAAAACAAAGGGATAAAGATTAATGGAGATTATCTAACCCACCTTCGTTTTGCTGATGACGTAGTCATTTTTGCAACTACCCCATCAGAGCTGCAGAGTATGATCCAGGAACTTGCTGACAAGAGTAAAGAAGTGGGATTAAAAATGAACTTTCAGAAGACAAAAGTGATGTTCAATGCTTTTACAAGAAATGAAGATTTATCGATTAATGGAGAAAAACTGGAGATAACAGATACATATGTTTATCTTGGACAGCAGATATCAAGTGAGGGTCACATTGATGAAGAAATTAATCGGCGTACAAAACTTGCCTGGAGAGCTTTTGGAAGAAACAGCATAATTTTCAAGAGCAATATGCCATTATGTCTTAAAAGAAAAGTGTTTGATCAATGCATCCTTCCAGTGCTTACGTATGGTGCAGAGACGTGGACCTTAACTAAAAGAGACATACAAAGGCTGCAGACAACTCAAAGCAGTATGGAGAAGTGCATGCTTGGTATAACCAGGAGAGATAAGAAGAGGAACTCGTGGATCCGAAAAATGACGAGAGTGGAAGACATCATGATCAGAGTTAAATCCCTGAAATGGCAATGGGCTGGACATACTGCCAGAAGGACAGACCATAGATGGACAGCCGAAATTTTAGATTGGATTCCAAGGGACAGGAAAAGACCCAGAAAAAGACCACATGGGAGATGGGTGGATGAAATTCGTAAATATGCGGGAGTGACATGGAGGAGACTGGCACAAGACAGACCGTTGTGGAGGAAACTTGGGGAGACCTTCGTCCAGCAGTGTATTGATAATGGTTGACAATGATGATGATGATGATACAGATTGCAGCTTAAAAGTTGTAGCTGGGCGAGCCGAGTACAATTCAGCTAGTAGATAAATGAATGCAGGCGTTTAGGCAAAACATATAGTTCGAGAAAGAGACTTTTCAGAAAGCGTTGGAGCACGGTTATAAAGAAACGAATGCCCTTCAGTTCCGCTGAAAGTTCATTGCACCACTAAGTAGTCGCATCAGAAGCCTCTTTTTCTCAAACGACTATTTTATTGCGTAAAAACTTCTGCGTCCCATTGTTATTTTAGGGAATGCACTCGGGACACTCACACACATTGAGGAACAAAGTAATCTTAATGTGTTTTGAATGTGCAATCGTGCTCCCATAGCGCACAATAACTGCTTCGTGAGATTATCACCTGCGCTTTTTACTCTGCATCTCAATGATCTCTTCTCCTTTACATTTAATGCGATTCACGTTTTACTCAACACGCTACTATTCATGTTTTCTATGTCCTTGGTTATCAAACGGTTGAGATGAGCACCAGAATCTGCTTTAATGCGACCTCTTCCTTCATAATCTCTATCCAGAAGCCCTTTTGCATTATGACAATCTGCTTCAATTTGAACCTTGTGAAACCCAATCTCGTATTTCGTGTAAAACGAAAACGTTACAGATCCCTTCTGTTTTCGAGTCAAAGTCAAAAAGAAAAAAAAAAAAAAAAAGAACAAACCGCCTGTTCCCACTGAAGATATACTATATAAATATATATCATCATTGTCAAGCGTTATCAATCCACTGTTGGATGAAGGTCTCTTCAAGTTTCTTCCACAACTTCCTGTCTTAAGCCAGTCGACAAACAGTATATCTTCATCATCAACCATTACAATCTACTGCTGGATGAAGGTCTTCCCAGGCTTCTTTTATAACCGTCTGTCTTGAGACAGTCTCCTTCATGTCTCTCCCACATGCTTCCAAATTTCATCCACCCATCTACCATGTTGTCTTCTTCTGGATCTTTTCCTGACCCTTGGAATCCAGTCTAAAATTTCGGTTATCCATCCTTCTAGCAATATGTCCAGCCCATTGCCATTTCAGGGATTTTGCTCTGATCATAATGTCTTCAACCCTTGCTTATCCACGAGTTCCTCTTATTATGCTTTCTGGTTACACCAAGCATACATCTCTACATGCTTTTATATCAACTGACTTATTTTTGCGACGTTTATACTCAGCACGTGTGTTTTAATATGTGTTTTCTTTTATTTAAGTTACCTTATTCACGTATATCATATTCCCATTGTACAATGGAAATAAGTTATTGCTTGTAACATGACAGAACTGCCTGATTCTCATCACAATAGTCGTGCAATGCATTCCAGGTGTATATAGATGACTTTTCAGCACTCGATGGCTTTTCCTTATTTGTTTTAAGTGGCTTGAGTGCTTGACCTACTTTCGCGCATTCTTCATAGCTGCGTAAAATGTTTATCTTTATTTTCAGCGGCAGATTAATGTTTTAACGGACTTAATTCCTCAGCTTTTATAAATCAAAGTTTTATCTTTTCATGTCTTAATGTACTACCATTTATTTAATCTTTTAGCTGCCAATGCTTTATGTTTTTTGCTCATTAGCGTAATATAGTATTATGACTTCAGTTGTCTGCAGTCTCTGTATGTCTTTTTTATTTAAGGTTCACATCTCTACTCCGTACGTAAGCACTTTAAGGATTCACTGATTAAACACTTTTCTTTTAAGGCATAATGGCATACTGCTCTTGAAAATAGCACTGTTTCTTCCAAAAGCTCTCCAACCAAGTTTATACGTCGATTAATTTCCTCATCGATGTGACCCTTGCTTGCTGTTTGTTATCAAAGGTAAATGTAGGTATCGGTTACCTCGAGCTTTTCTCTATCAATCGATAAATCTTCATTCTCTTTAAAACCATTGTACGAGGGTGAATCAAAAAGTATGGGCAATGCTCTCGTTACGTGGGCAAGCAGAGCTGCGGTAGATTGCTATTTGGGGAAGGCACGTGACCTTGACACCTGGCCGATGCAATCGGTAATCTTCCAACCTCAGTTACCCAGCAGTTGTAAGGGAGTAAACATGGCCGTTGGTTTGTCGGAATGCTCCATCGTCGAGCAGCGAACTGTAATGAGATATTTATGGGCTGAGGGTCCGCAACCCGCTGAAATTCATCGTAAGATGCTTGTGCAATATAGGGAGGACAAGTGTATGAGCCAGAGACATGTGTACATGTAGATAGAAAACTTTCAAGCCGGTAGAACGAATGTGTTTGATGAAGCTCGCTCTGGCCGTCTGTCGACTTCTCGCACAAAGGACCATCTGCATCGAATCGATGTGCTCATTAAAGAAGATTACTTGGTTACTCTGCCTGAGATCGCCCAAAAGATAAACATTAGATATGGCTCTGCATTCTCAATAATGCATGACGATCTCGGACATCATAAAGTGTGTGCCAGATGGGTGCCACGGAAGTTGTCTGATGCGCACAAGCAGCAGCGCCTGGAAATTGGCAGAATTTTTTTACAGCGGTATGAGTCAGATCCCAGTATGCTGGAGAAGATTGTGACTGGGGACGAAACATGGATCCATCATTACTACCTCGGGAGCAAAAGGAAATGCATGGAGTGGAAACAGCCGAGGTTCCGAAGCAAAAAAGAAGTTCAAAGTTGTCCCTTCGGCACGAAAATTAATGCTGACTTTTTTTACACGAAAGGACCCATCGTTGAACATTATCAAACACGGGGTGACTCAATTAATAGTCGGTCATATTATGACTTACTGAACGACAAATTGAAACCAGCAATTCACACAAAACGACGAGGAATGTTAGCCAAAAAATTGCTGTTGCTGCACGACAACACTCGTCCATATACGGTATTGGCAACTCAACAAACAATTACCGAGTTGAAGTTTGAGGTGGTACCACATCCTGCTTACAGCCCCGATCTGGCGCAGTGTGACTTTCGTGTCTTCGGGCCTTTGAAAGACGCATTGTGAGGCCGCCGTTTTGAAAGTGATGTCCAGATACAGGAAGCGGTGCATTCGTTACTGCAAGCCAAAACATTCTTCTATGCGGGAATCCAGAAGCTTGTAGACAGATATAAAATATGCGTTGAACGACATGTTGAGAAATAAGGCAATTGTTATCTGTATGCCTCTTAGTTTCTTTAATATATTAGGTGTACAAATACGTTTTAAAGCGTTTTAAGACAACGCAACATATAATTTGAGAGAAAACAACAATACCTTTACGAATCAAAATATGCGCCGTCATTATCTATCACCTTCCGCCATCGGTCGGGCAGCTGACGGATTCCAGCCATGAAGAATACTTCGTTTTGTGACGCGATGAAGTTGTCAACCCATTTTTGCACTTCGTCACATGTCCAAAACCGTACAGCAGACAAACCATGTTCGTTCGATCGGAACAAATGATAGTCTGAAGGGGTTATGTCGGGATTATACGCAGGGTGCTCCAAAACGTCCGAGCCAAGCGTCAATAACGTTTCCTTGGCCGATTTCACGAGATGCAGCCTAGCGTTGTCATGCAGTAATTTCACGAGATGCAATCCTTTGCCTGTGAATGGACGTTTCAAACAGATTTCCTGGTTCAATCGCAGCAATTGTTGTTTGTAGCGATCAGCAGTAACAGTCTGACCCTGTTCCGATAGTTCATAATAGAGTACACCCTTCATATCCCACCAGATGCACAGCAGAACTTTCTTGGAGTGAATATTGCGTTTCGGTGTCGAAGTCGTTGCTTCACCGGGATCTACTCAGCTCTTTTTGCGTTTGGGATTGTCGTACCATAACCACTTGTCATCACCCGTAACGATTTTCCACAGGAAAGACATTCTGTGTTGTTTATTCAACAGATTCAAACACTTCATGACGCGCTCACCCTTGTTCTTCTAGCTCAGATCATGTGGCACCGATTTTCCTTCCTTCTGAATCTTTCCCATTGCGCGTAAACGATTGGAAATGGTTTGTTGAGTTATCCATAGTTGTTCAGCGAGTTCTTTTCGCGTTTGAGACGAATCTTCTTCCAGCAATGCTTGCAGTTCCTGATGTGCAACCTTCTACGGGGCGCCGCTACGTCCTCGATCGCTAACATCAAAATCACCTGCTTTAAACTGCCTAAACCAAAACTCACATGTGCTTTTTGATACAATATTCTCCCCCAGAACAGAACAGATCGATGCACATGCATTTGCATTACTTTTTCCTTTGATGAAATTCGTAACGAATGCAGGTCGAATAAATGCAATATCGCTTGCCATCTTTCACCTACCGATGTGCAAGTGCGTTTGACTGTTGGGCAAACTTCTGTGTCACATTTTATACGGTCACATGACAACAACGCGGGGGAATGTCAGATATGTAAATTAGCGATATTCGTCACAGAAAAAACGCTTTGAAACTTATTTGTACACTTAATACGACAACATTGACCTTACTTTTTGATTTACCTTCGTGCACAAGTTTTTGCCTTTGCCAAGTACATCATTTCAGCTGCCGGAGACTGAGGGCAGAGCTTTCAGTTTAAAGTCATCTTTGGGAAGGGGGGTAAAAACTCACCATGCTGGCCAAGCGGGTTGGTGAGTGTGGGATAGTCTTTAACCAACGCGTTTTTCCAGTTTTTGTGGGATAGCATTTCCTCTGTTCCCGGTGGTATAGTTATACCGCTATGTGACAGTCGTCAGAGCCCCTTTAGTGGGAACAGGTTGCACCACGAGAAGGTGGGTTTGACATTTGTCAAAGACAGGCTACGATATGTTTTTTTTTTTTTGTTTCTGTCTAGTCGTCTGAGCTGGGTCTAGATTCGGTATAAGCCGTGCGTTCGTGCCACATCCCTGGATTTATAGAAAACCAAATTTATGCACAATGCTTTTTCAAGAACTACATACTTAGAGGTTGATGGGGTAAATTTAGAAGTAACTGATGCATACATCAACCTTGTGAAACAGATGCCAAGCTAAGGGCACCTCGTAGAAGAAATTAATATGTGTTCAAAACTTGGCTGTAGTGCATTTGGAAGACACAGTGCAATCTTCACGAGCAATTAACCATTATAAAAAAAAAAAAAAAGGAAAGTCTTTAATCACTGAATTTTTCCATTGTTCACATATGGAACAGAGACATGGACCATAACTAAAACAAAAAACAAAAAAACGCCAAACATCCAGAAGCTGAGATCATCCCGGGGAAACATAAAGAAATGCAGCTGGTCCAACCAAGAAAACTAAGAAAGGAAACTCATGGATCAGCAAAATGACAATGGATGAAATTATGATCCAAGAAAAGGCCCTCAAATGGCAATGTACCGGGCATATTAGACATATTAATGTTTTTTTTATTGGAGGTTTAACAACCACCGTGAGCAACTCAATGGACTATAAGCAGCCTCCCGTCCCTAATTTAGGGCCACTGGTTCCAGGGAAGGTGGAGAGCCAGTGCCGTAAGACAAACACAACATCCATACCTCACCGGGATTCGAATCTGGACACCTTTCGGACGAATTATCCGAGGCCATTGCTTAGACCACCGCGCCACCGGGGCGGCGGACATACTAATAGAATTGATCACCGTTCGAATGTTAAGCTACACTGCTGGCCACCCAAAATGCAACACCAAGAAGGACACGAGATAGTAAAGCCAGATTTACTGGACACATAACAACACATACAAAGATGAAACGATTGAGCTTACAGGCCCGTGCGACTTGCGGAACACGCAGCCATCAATAGTTCGTGTTTCCCCCATGGCTGGCAATAACGGCCGCTACGCGCTGCGGCATCGAACGAAAGAGGCTTTGGATGTAGGCTTGGGGTATGTCAGGTCCAGGCTGCTTCCACACGTTGCCACAGTTCATCAGGCGTAGCCGCGGGTGGTGCTTGCCGGGCCACTCGGTTGCCGATCAGGGATCAGACGTGTTCGATGGGCGACATATCGGGAGAACAGGCGGGTCACGGCAGCAGTGACAACTGGTGGGCCGTGAAGAATTGTTGCACGATGAGTGCCACGTGCGGGCGCGCATTGTCTTGTTGAAACGTGGCCGCTGGCAAGTACTGCAGGTAAGGGAGGACTACAGGCTCCCAAACGTCGGAGATGTAGCGGTGGCTGTTGAGTGTACCGGCGATGCGTATTAGACGGGTGAGGGTGTCATATCCATTTACGCCCCAAACCATAACGCCAGGCGACGGACCGGTATGGGGATGCATAATGCAGTCGTCATAGAGTCTCTCGCCGCGGTGCCGCTACACGCGGATCCGACAATTGTGGTTGCAGGCAGAAGCGGGATTCGTCAGAGAAGCCATGTCGTGCCATTCCGTAGTCCAGGAGCGGCGTTCAACGGCACACTGCCGCCGCACTCGCCCGTAGTGTAACGTCAATGGTAATCGGAGCAATGGACGCTGTGCGACAAGTCCCCGCTCCTGCAGACGACGTCGAACGGTACGTACTGACACAGGTTGTTGCGCAACACATCCTAATTCCTACGCTAACGTTCGTGATGTGGCGGTGCGAGCCATCAATGCCCGCCGCACAACATGCCGGTCCTCTCGTTCGTTGGTGTGCCACGGCTGCGGCAATCGCTCACGTCGGTCCGTCCGTCCCTCCTGCACCCACCAAATCCATACTCACCTCATTGTGCCTGGATGTCGTCCCACACGGGTGCCGATGTCTTGGTACGATAAACCGCTGTCGCGATCAGCCACTATTCGTCCTCTGTCGAACTCCGAAACGTGCTGGAATGACTGCCATATTCTGCGACGAGGCATCAGGAAGCTTCCCACGCACAAGTCCGGCAGCACAACACACTTTCACTACTTACACCCCGCCTTCCGTGTACCTTTCTTATAGTGCTTCTCGGTGGCGTGCAGGGCGCACATGATTTGCATATGCCCTGCAATGCTAATCGTTTGCATGTCCTCTCGCGGGCGGCGCATGCTGCGAATTTCAGGTCAATCGGATGCTTCCTTCTTGGTGTTGCATTTTGGGTGGCCAGCAGTGTAGATACAAAAGGACAGGAAAAAATCTCAGGTAAAAATCACGTGGGAGATGTGTGGATGAAATTCGAAAGCATCCGGTAAACTAAATAGTGACATGTATAACGAAGTAAATTGCTCCGTCATTTTGGTCCATGCCGGGCATCGAACCCGGGTCCCCTTATTCCGGAATAAGTCGCTCTACCAACTGAGCTACGCAGAGGTGTCTTCTCGCTGCTATCTGCCTTTATCTCATGTTTGACCTGCGGTGCAGGCGCGTCACATCTACAGAAGTTCAGTTCATAGGAAAAATAAAACGTCGGTGAAAGGAAAAATAAGTTTAAAAAAAAATCAGGAAGTTATTCATCAGACCTCTTTGACAAGACGAGTCGTTTTCATCTCTTTTGCGGATGACTGAGTTCAATGGAGGATGTGACTTCGATTGTTATGGACGGATCAATGAGACGCTCCATCATTGAGAGTTGGTCATTATCAGTCTTTATAAAGACTAACAATCTTACAGCAAATTGTGAAATAGTATCAAGAAGAAGATCATTCTGAGATATGACCAAATAAGTACGGGATTATGGATGGTATTGAAAGTCTTTGTATTATGTTTGTTTTGGGATTTAACCAACCTGTAAGTATCTTAGACTAAAAGGAATCGTCCGTTCCTAATTTAGGGCCACTGTTTGCAAGAAAAAGAGAAATTTAGCTTCGAAAAGACAAACACAACATCCATGCCTTCTCATTGGATTTGAACCATTACGTCCATCAAATTCTTTTATCAATTTCTTATTCGTCTATTTTTTCATGCGCTTAATTACTTCCTATACAAACCCGGCAATCCAAGAAGTATAAGTCGCCGCTTTAGAGCACTACACTAGTGTAAGATATTAACGCTTTTGTCACTGGATAGATTTAAACTTCAAACAATCTGTCTGTCTCTTGGTAGTGTCGCAATCAAAGGGGTATTTTTATGCAAGACGTCTAACATTCTCACTAAAGATTTTCCAATTTTCATAATCGTTTCTCCTTTCACTGTTATGTGATGATCTACATTTCATTTTTGCTGCCTGTTGATGAACTAACACATTTCCAACGCAAATTATTGAACGCTGATTGCCTGCCTTAACGTAGAGTTATCTCAGTTACTTCGAATGAAATCACTGAGGATTACTTTTATGCAGAAGCAAGTATCCATGATGAAGAAAACATTTTTTGTTATTAATGCGAGTAAATTAGCCATTTTATTTTCCGTTCGAATTTTTTTTTTTTTTTTTGGTAGATTTGCAACAATTTTATTTTTTCTGCAGGAGGATTTATCACAAATTAAGTATTTTTTTAATCGTAATTTTTTTCGAAGCAAAGAGATCTGTTTAAACTGACAATGAATTTTATTGAATTGGAGCGAAGGAAATGTCCGGAGCGAAAGAACAGTGGAGACAGACCCCCACCACAGCGGAATGGAACCACCCATAGGTGTTGCGGGTATTACATCACAGAGTTACTATAAATAGCTAGCACGTGTGTGAAAAACAAGGTTCAGCCGTGGTTTGTTTGGACGTAACGCGGCTTGCAAAGGAAACATGCAGACGCCGGATTTGAGAGTCATCTTCCTGTATGAATTTAAACTGGGCCATTCTGCAGGAATTGCAACTCGAATTGCTAACAAAGCGTTTGGGGAGAATACGGCAAACTAACGAACCATTCGGCGAAGGTTTGTAAAGTTTCGAAGAGGAGATACGGACCTGCGAAACGGAGCACTTGGTCACCGACCTGTCACGTGGTCACCGACCTGTCACGTGGTCACCGACCTGTTGCTGTTTCTGACGATGTTCTGTTACGTGTGATTGAAGTTGTGTCGTGAGATAGCGGAAGAAGTAGGTGTCCACCACACGACAGTTGTTCGGCGTCTGGCTGCGCTGGGTAAGGTCAAAAAGCTGGACACGTGGCTACCGCATGAGTTGACAACTGCCAACAAGACTTTACGTTTGGAAGTCTGCATGTCGCTGTTTGCCAGGAATGAACAGCAACCTATACAGCATCAAATCGTTACCTGCGACGAGAAGTGGGTTTTTTATGATAATCTGAAACTATCTGCACAATGGTTAAGCAAGGCACAGCCTGCTGGACGGCATCCTAAGTCACTCCTACACACCAAGAAGATGCAGCTCCTTGTCTGGCGGTTCACAGGGCGGGATAATTCATCGGAGTTTCTTGGCAAGAGGCCAAACCATCACTACAGAACGTTATTGGGCTGAATTACGCCAGATGCACAGGAAATTGCTGCAGAAACAACCGGCTTCGGTCAACAGACATGGTGTTCTTCTACTGAAGGACAACGACCGCCCTCATGTCGCACAACGAACGATGCTGACACTAAGTGCCTTGAGGTATGAAGCACTGCCTCATACTGCCTAATACCCGGATTTGTCTCCGATAGGATATCATCTCT
This sequence comes from Macrothele yani, assembly GCA_039090855.1. NCBI lineage: Eukaryota > Metazoa > Arthropoda > Arachnida > Araneae > Macrothelidae > Macrothele > Macrothele yani. The sequence continues at coordinate 146,576,419 of CM077007.1, read as the reverse complement.
GTCGTCGCTTGGATCACTTCCTGTCCGGGACACAGTTCACGACAGACAACGAGGTTCAACGTGCAGTTGATGACTTGTTCGAGTCCCAGTCACTAGACTTTTTCTTACCGGGATCATGACCTTGCCGGACAGATGGCAACTATGTATCGATGCCGAGGGGGATTGTTTTAACTAGGTAGGTTGTCCTACTCTTCCGTTCTCGCCGTTCATGTGTGCTGGTCCTTTGCCGGGCATTTCATTCGCACCAACCCAATAGTTACCTTTAAGAAACGGTGAAATGTACTGTTTTATTATATAATTTCACAAAATTCCTAAGTATAAATTTCCTCTTGATACTTATAATAGCTTTTGTCTTTAGGACTCCACCGAGTGATACATAGACAACCTACAATCACCTGTACAATAATTTAAGTACCCGGCGTTTTTTGGTAACACAATATATAATAGCTGGGGCACAGAATGGGGGAAAGGAATTTCTGGTGCCATAATAACTAAAATTTCAGGCGATATGCTATCCAAAATATCCGATTTCGCTACAGAACTTTAGAATCAGATTCTTCGACAGACGATTGAAATTTAACAGTTTATCAAAGATTAGGTATTCCCGCGAATCGCTCCTTCTATTGGAAATTTTTCGTCATATGAATACGGAAAAAGTGAGAAGAGTTTTTCCGTCAATATATGAAAGGAATTGCGGAAATGTTTCTGAAAATTCAGAATTTTCCGTAAAAAAATCTTAAAAGCGGTAATTTACCGTCAATATAAGGAAGAAAAGTAAGCAAAGCTCTTATGGAAACAGCAACAAAATTAGCTGGGTCTAAGAACAAGTTGCATGTGTACAAATTATCAGGAAAAACCAAAATGTTGATGCAAAAAAGAAAAGAGATGAGGACAACTAAAGAAGATGTGACTTCCAAAGTGGAATATATAGAGCTATGCAAGACAGTGCGTAAAAGTATCACTGAAGACGTAAGGAAATTCAACTGTGAACTAGTAAGGAAAGCAATTGAAAACAACCAAGGCCTAAAAATAGCAAAGGGACATCTCAGTAAGGGAAGAAACTAGATTATGGCACTGAGAAAAGAAGATGGTTCTGTAACAAGAAATAGAGGCGAAATTTTGACAAGAGTGAAAGATTTCTACTCCAAATTATATGAAAGGGATGATACATGTACTCCAGACATCATGAAAGGTACCAGTACCAGAGTTCTTCGAGTCCTCCCCGCAGAAGTTGCACATGCAATCAAGAACATGAAGCGGGGGAAAGCTCCAGGAGAAGATGGAATTACTGTAGACATCATACAAGAAGCAAGTGGAGAAATCGAAACAGTACTCGCCCAAATTTTCACTCGATGCCTTAATGAAGGGAAGATTCCTGAGGACTGGGACAACCCTACAATGATCTTGCTACATAAAAAAGGTGACATTGAGGATCTCAGGAACTACAGACCTATCAGCCTCCTATCAGTGGTTTATAAAATCTTCACTAAAGTTCTTTCACACCGCTTGAAGGTGACACTGGACATGGCTCAACCGAGAGAACAATCTGGATTCAGGAGTGGCTACAGCACAATAGATCATATCCACGTACTGAGAGAACTAATTGAAAGAGCGAGGGAATATGAACTTCCATTGCGCATGGTTTTCATCGATTATGAAAAAGTCTTTGATTCGGTGAAACCATCAGCAGTTACAATGGCTCTGAAATCTTGCGGTACTGAAGATGCGTACATTAATATTATTAATAATATCTATGAAAATGCAAGTGCAAAGATTCGGCTGTTTGAAAATACAACACACACAAAAATTTGAAAAGGAGTGAGACAAGGTGACACCATATCTCCGAAGCTCTTTAATGCCACATTCGAAAATGTGTTTCAATCACTGAACTGGGAAAACAAAGGAATAAAGATTAATGGAGATTATCTAACCCACCTTCGTTTTGCTGATGACGTAGTCATTTTTAGAACTACCCCATCAGAGCTGTAGAGTATGATCCAGGTACTTGCTGACAAAAGTAAAGAAATGGGATTAAAAATTAACTTTCAGAAGACAAAAGTGATGTTCAATGCTTTTACAAGAAATGAAGATTTATCGATTGATGGAGAAAAGCTGGAGATAACATACACGTACGTTTATCTTGGACAGCAGATATCAAGTGAGGGTCACATTGATGAAGAAATTAATCGGCGTATAAAACTTGCCTGGAGAGCTTTTGGAAGAATCAACATAATTTTCAAGAGCAATATGCCATTATGTCTTAAAAGAAAAGTGTTTGATCAATGCATCCTTCCAGTGCTTACGTATGGTGCAGAGACGTGGACCTTAACTAAAAGTGACATACAAAGGCTGCAGACAACTCAAAGGAGCATGGAGAGGTGCATGCTTGGTGTAACCAGAAGAGATAAGAAGAAGAACTCGTGGATCCGAAAAATGACAAGAGTTGAAGACATCATGATCAGAGTAAAATCCCTCAAATGGCAATGGGCTGCACATACTGCCAGAAGGACAGACCATCGATGGACAGCCGAAATTTTAGATTGGATTCCAAGGGACAGGAAAAGACCCAGAAGAAGACCACATGGAAGATGGGTGGATGAAATTCGAAAGTATGCGAGAGTGGCATGGAGGAGACTGGCACAAGACAGACCGTTGTGGAGGAAACTTGGGGAGACCTTCGTCCAGCAGTGGATTGATAATGGTTGGCGATGATGATAAGAAAGAAATTGCGGAAAGATTTTTAAAAATACAGAATTTTCCTGCCGTATGCGAAACATCCGTGAAATTCAGGTTTCTTTCCGACATTTCACGGAGAAGATATCAGAAATATGCTTTTTTATTCATGAAAGTAATCATAGAAAATTTCACGTGAATTCAGAAAAAAAAATTTTTTTACCATGTAGTATCCGCTGTTGAAATCGATCAAATAATACTTTGAATATATTCGAAGCAAACTGAATTTGCTTGTACACCACTTACTGGTCATCCTTGTATAACTTCTCAGAAAAATTGAAAATTTCAACGCCCTGGAGCAGGAATCGAACTACTTATCTCCCGATTACCGGTCGAGTGTGCTAACCATTACACCACCCAGGACAGTGAGGTTCCAACCTACTGAGACATAGGAATCTGGAAGTCCTCATATTTTCGCTAGTCAAAGCATCCATGGTTCCTCATAGCGCTTTGACCTAATTCCCATCCGGGCGGATGTAAGTTGTAGGTCACCAATACCACAGATAAACCAATGAAGGAAGAAATATTCTTCATAATACATGGAAATTCCACAGAATATTCAAAGCAAACTGAATTTGCTTGTACCACTAACCAGTCACCCATGTAACACTGCTCAGAAAACTTGAGTAGCTTGGAACTTCACTGTACTGGGTGGTGTAGTAGCTAGCATACTCGACCGGTAATTCGGGCTGGCGTTCCTCAATGTTGGGTTCTTGGACCAACGCTATTTTCCATTTACCTGCACCACTTACACAAACCCAAACAAGGGCAGGTCATTATGTACGCAGATGATACAGCTGTTGTCATCAGGTCCCTGAACAAAAGTAGAGCAGTGAAGCTCCTCCAGGACTTTCTCTCTCAGCTGGAAACCTACTACACTGACTGGCGGATCAAGATCAATCCGTCTAAGAGCAGTAAGTACGCTGATGTTTTTTGGATCTCTTCAAGGAGTACCGAAACTCGTTATGTTTCAAGAGACAATCCCCTGGGTTACCTCCACTAAGTACCTAGGGCTCCAACTTGATTGTTGACTTTCGTGGGTGGCGAACACCAGCTACCGCACGAATAAAGCTAGACAATGCCTTGGGCAGCTAGCTCCACTAATCCACCTGAGAAGTTTCCTTACAACACGGCACAAAGTACTGCTGTAGAAGACGGTACTCAGGCCGGTGATTACTTACGGCTCCTCCACCTGGATTGGTATTAGTAGGAATCAGCGAGAGAGAATCGAGAGGCTGCAGAGCCGAGCACTTCGAATGGTCCCTGGACCCCACTTCGGAACCTGAGGAACAGATTTGGAATCGAGAAGGTACATGAGTTTTCCACCAGACTCGCCTAAAAGTTCTTCAAGAAAGCGGAAACCCACCCTAATGGAGTTGTTAGGGGCGCGGTTGATTACACAATCCCAGCAATTTCCTTAGGTATTCCAAAACTAAGGCGGCGATCGTTGACCCCCCTTGACAGAGAGAGTAAGTATGGGAACACTGGTGGATGTTAGAAAGACCACTACCCCCTTCTTTTTCAGATTGGCATCGAGATGGTGAAAATGGACTCTACTAGGGCATTTGGATTTGGTATTATTGAGTTTCAATCACTCCTTGGTGCGTCGGCGGCCGGTTGGTGTTGTGGTTCCCTTGATGTTGTGCGGTGCTTGGTTCCCCTTGTCTCCATTCCCCGGACTGGTGTCACGGATCACCCTCTTCTTTCACTACATTTTTCTGTTTTTCTTTCCTTTTGACTTCACTTACTCAGATCTCCTAGCTTCTCATTTCTAAGGGCAGTTTTAGACCTAGTGTCAGACACTCCCTTCCTAAAACTTCTTCAAATAGCGTGCTATCGTGGTAATCGGGAGATGCGGGGTTAGATTCCCCCTCCAGGGCGTAGTAATTTTCAAGTTTCCTGAGCAGTGATACATGGATGGCCAGTAGTAAGTGGTACAAGCAAATTCAGTCTCCTTTGAATAATCTGTCGATTTCCCATGTATTTTGAAGAATAATTCGTCCTTCATTGACTTTTAATATATTTGTAACGGAGGGCATCATATCTTGTTTTTCATATTACGTAGCTATATTGCAAAGTCGAATGTAGTATCAAGTAAACATTTCGAAAAGTCTACAAAAAAAGTTTGAAAGCGCTTTCAAAAAAAAAAAATAAAAAAAATAAATTCCGAAATCTGTTTGAAACGAGATAAAAATAGTCGTGATTCAGCCAACGGTTTTCCAGCAAAAGCGCAATTAGGAAAAGATTCACATGTCACAATGGCCTTTTTCAGAAGGTATACCGTAGAAATCAATACTCTTAAAGAAAAAAAAGTTTTTTTTTTTTAAAGTTACATGAAGTGTATTGCACCAAGTTCGAGCATTAATAAAAACAAATTCACGAAATTTTATTAAAATGCTATTCTACAAATAAAAAACAAATTAATCAGCGGAAAAAGTGTTGGAACTTTGGAACCGATAAAAGTTGCTTAACAGCCCTCATGGGTATAATACTTCATCATTAGCAAAACCGTTGCTACTTTTTGTTGTAATCGATGTTAGCAGATTCTCTCAACGTATTACTGATGCCTGCATTCTATTTTCGTTGGCGTCAAAATCTGCTATTATTCAAAAAACGACATTGTTAGATTTCCATGAGTTCATAATTTTGTCGTTCTATAAAAGTCATGTAACAATCTTGCAAGTTATTGATCTTTTTTTTTTTTTTTTTTCCACTTTGGAATGGAATGACCTGAATGAAATGCAAAACTTATGAAAAACGTAATGCCTTCACATCTCCTATAAAAGGCATTCATCTAAAATGAGGTAATTCTCAATACAAATTTGGAAGATGTGAATCCGTTTATTGGTGTAAATATGACATGGATGTTAAGTCAGATAACATCGGAAAACTTGAAAATTTCTTCGTCGTGGAGCGGGAAACCCGCGTCTCCCGGATAACGCCCAAGTATGAAATTTTCAAGTTTTTGGATGTTATCTGACTTAACATCCATGTCATATTTACACCAACAAAGGGATTCACATCTTCCAAATTTGTATTGTACAATGGTGTAATACCGTATTTCGTTCATTGAGGTAATTCTCTCTTCATCTAGGAAGAGGCATTTGTAAGGGGGAAAAATGTGCTATTTAGGAATGAGGCGTTGTTTACTACAATTAGAAAATGAAACAAAAGCTACATCTTTATAGAAAGTGGCTAGGTTAAACTTAAAAAAAAAAAAAAGAGAAATTGATGAGCTAAAATTGAGATAAATTACCTGATATACAGGGTATGTATTCTTTTTATCTCGTGTACAACCAGAGTGATAGAACGTTTCTAAGGAGCACACCACAGTTTAGATTGTTTTGGGGAAAACAGTCCGTCGGTTCCCCCGTGCCCCGCGGTTTATAGGTCATGGAAACCATCCTTCACTCATAGCATTTAATGACAAAACTGTCAGGACGAATTTTATAAGTTCTCTTTTCGTTTTCAAAGGCAATGCTTAGCAAAGCCTTCTGCCGGTGGCGATATCGAACCTACATCCTTCTACTCCGGGGCCGAATGATTTCCCAATTAAGCCACACCGACAAGTGCTTGTCACTGCTACTTTGCTGTCTTGACACGTGCTTCACCTTTGTAGTGCGTCACAACGCGACAAATAAACAAACCGTCGAAACCGTAGGAATCGACGGTTAGTTTTTTTTTTGTTTTTTTTTGAAAGGAATAAACTTATATAAAACAACAAATATAAACTTTATTAGATTGACAAATTAATTCAGTAAAGACAATAGTCCAGGTTCGTGATTTTTTTTTTTTTTTTTTTTTGATGAAGGTTTAACGACCGCCGTGAGCAACTCAATAGGTATTAGCAGTCGCCCGTTCCTAATTTAGGGTCACTGATTCCAGAGAAGGGAGCGAGCCAGTGCCGTAAGACAAACACAACATACATGCTTCACCGGGATTCGAACCCGGACCTCTTCCGGATGAATGATCAGAAGCCACTGCGCCACCGGGGTGGCCACTCTATCATCTTCAGTCACAACTGTTTTTGTAAATGTTGTTACAATGAGATTCGCGTTGCGAGTACTCTTCACCCGTCGGAATCAACGATTAGATTTTTTGTTTGTTTGTTGTTGTTGTTGTTTTCAAAAGAATAAACTCATATTAAACAACAAATGTAAACTTTATTTGATTGACAAATTCATTCAACCACTTCAGTAAAGACAATCAACTGAATGGGCTATAAGCAGCCGCCCGTAATATTTTCACTAACAATGATCAACGGAATGTTTATTTACATCTTTACATAATGGGAAACGTCTTACCTACGTGAATAAACTGGATCGAATGAATATTAAATTGTATATATACATCACACAGTTCAACGGCATAACGCAGTCAGGTCTTCGAGAGTGTTCTCTGTTCCGATGAGAAGAACTTTGATACCAATGCATGCTAGCGTTGTTTTGCGCAACGGTTGGCTCAGAAAAGAGACTTCGGACTATTTCAGTCCCTCCATGCTTACGCCTTCAACAGCGCGTGAGTCAACCGCAGGCGATCGAATGTCAATCGCACGCTTATCCCATAGTCTTTACATGGGAAATTTGCTGCCTCACAACGCCCGAACCGTTGCTCCAATCTCATGTTTCTCTTCGACTGGCACGTCTACATGGTAAGACCTTTATTTTGATACCTTAACCATATCTTTACATCCAGCCGTTCTCAAAATAGGACTCACAGTAAAAAACCTTATAGAATTAATATATAGATTTTTCAGAAGTGCTTCTTGTAATGAATCGTCCAAAGTTTAGAAACTTGTGTGGAACTAAGCCGTAATATTAATGTTTCAGTAGTTGTTAATGCTGCATTTGTCGCTGTTGTTGTATGTCTGCGTGCAAATACATTTCAATAGTCGAGTCGTCTGAGGCGCCAGACTCTGATTATTCGTTCGAGATGGGCTCGTGTTCGAGTCCTGGTTGAGACATGGGTGGTGGGTGTTTTATATGTCGCTCTCTGTGTCCCTTCCCATGTGTAACGTATACTCCAATTTAACTTTACTTTTTCATTCCTGTATCTGTGTAAATTTTGGGACGTTCTCCTTAAACGGTTCCTAAATTTAACGCCACATTTTCCGTAGTGTTTTTTGGCAACCTGAATATACGTCGGAGTAGAATGACTTATGAGTTCAACAGTGATAATAAGGATGTTTGCGATGCATCGAGGCTGTCTCTTGCTAGATGTATTCTGCTGACTTTCGTTAAATGAATGCTGTTTCTTGGTAGCTGTTTTGAGTATCCTGTTAAGACATTCATTTTTGTTAAAAGTCGATCAGTTCGTTATTCTGTTTTGGAGATAGAGGTTTAGTCCACCTGTTGATAAATTCTGTCAAATTTGATGTTTGGAAGATATTAAGAAGCATTCAGTGTATTCAAGAATTAGTTGTATCCCAAACAAATTACGGATTTCTCTGGAACCAGTGGCCCTAAATTAGGGACAAGCGACTGCATATAGCCCATCGAGTTGCTCACGGTAATCGTTAAACGCCGCCAAACAAAAAGATTTGCGGGATGATTTTTTCTTTTTTGAGGGTTTAACGACCACCATGAGACACTTGATGGGCTTTAAGCAGTCGCCCGTCCCTAATTTAAGGCCACTTCTTCCAGAGAAAAGCAGTGGTGAAAGACCAACACAACATCTATGCCTCACCAGGATTCGAACCCGAAACCATCCGGACGAATGATCAAGCGCTTAAACCGCTGCGTCACCGAGATTCGAATCCGGAACCGTCTCGGAGGAATGATCAGGAGCCAGCGCTTAAACCACTGAGCTACCAGGTTGGAGCGGGGTGACTCATTGACGTGTGCTAACAACCTGTGGATTAAATGAGTGATTTATAAAATCAAAAGCATGTAATAAAGACAAAACCTGTAAGTAACATTGTTTTCATTGAATCTCTGGACGTATCCTTGAAGCGACATTTCTGCGCTTAGTTATGGACTTTTATAACTACTAAGTTATACATACTTAGCTATCAGGGTGATCACATAAGTGCTACTGAACGTTTAAATCAAAGGAGTATTCTGATTCACGTAATATGTATAATGTTCTAATGAAACTGACTTTTCTTCAGACACAATTAATTTAGAACATTGTACAGGAACCAGTGGCCCTCAAATTCATGTACGCTAAAGGAACCGCTCGAATCAGCAGAGGACTCGTCATGTACGACAAAGAATTACCCGAAACTGCAGTGGACTTTTCATGTACGGCAAAAGAATTGCCCGAAACAGCAAAGGGCTACTCAGGTACGCCAAAGGAATTGCTCGAAACAGCAAAGGATTCCTCATGTACGACAAAGGAATTACCCGAAACTACATAGGACTTCTCGTGTACGCCAAAGAAATCGCCCGAAACAGCAGAGAGAAGTATATATAATAATATATGTAGACATGGCTAACTTCCGAATACGCTATAGGGATGAAGTGCTAATGAATCACCTTTGACCTATCGCAGGAACTGCCTTTCAGCTTTTAACCTTGAACGGAATTTTCCCCAGCCCTATCCCGAAAGCGTCTTCCTAACGTTCCTTCTTCATCCTGCATTTATGCAGAGTACTGTGATGGAGTTCGCATAACTTTTTCGTTGTACTTGATATCTACAACGGTTGACTTTAGGATTATTTATCTAGTTTTCGCATTTTTAGTAAAATTATGCCAGAAACTGTGAGTGTGATTTTTGATTGATCATACTTTCCTGCAACGGAGGTACGATGAAGTAAAAACTTCGTACTATTTCAGAGTGAAAGTGGGGAACGTTTGAACTCGAAAAAACGCTACTTCAACCCCTTCCCTCTAGAAAAATTTACTCCGACCCTGCGCAACGCACTTCAGATTTTTTTGCTTTATGATCAATTTTTAGGTAGGAAATTAAATATTACAAAGCATATGAAAACATTAGCCAGGAGAAAAATTGCCAAAGTGACTTCCTTAGGATTTCAGTCTGCCGTAAGTTATTGCTTAAGTAAAATATCAGTAAAGAAATACACCGATGAGCCGTTGCATTATGACCGCCAAGCCTAGAGAAATGAGCGCGCCTGGAGACTAAACGGTGGCGCAGATGTAATTCACAGAGCAGCATATATACAACCCGACGACCGGCTTTCGGTTAGTCTAGTGCTCGGAGTCAGAATGGGAAAAGCTGCCGATTTATCGGAGTTTGATAAAGGACAAATTGTGATGGCAGAGCGAATCGGAAATACGATCTCGGAAATGGCGCGGCTCGTGGATAGTTCACGTACCGCTGTAATGAGTACGTACCAAAAGTGGTGCACAGATGGCCAAGCGGCGAACCGTCGTCCAGCAGTGTGTCGTCCTCAGCTCATTGATGCCTAAGTGGAGCAGAGACTGTCGCGCCTTGTTCACAGCGACCGCAGGGCCACAGTGCGACAAACCACCCGCTGCTACAACAGTGGTGATCAGTGCAATGTGTCACAGCACACAGTTCACAGTTCATCGCAGCCTTCTGCGCATCGCCTTGCGAAGCAGATGATCTAGCCGGGTCCCCATGCTCACTGCACGTCATCGCCAACGACGCATGAAATAGACACAAGATCATCGAGATTGAAACGTGGATGATTGGAAGAAAGTGGCTTGGTCTGATGAATCAAGATTCCTGGTGCGTCACGTAGACGGCCGAGCCCGGATACGCCGATTATAAACGGAGGCTATGGCACCTGGATGCACTTTTGGGCGGAAACAGGCCGGTGACGGTGGTGTTATGCTGTGGGCGATGCTTTCTTGAGACACTTTAGGCCCCATTATCCCAATCCCTGACAGCTGTCAGGTATCTGAACATCGTTCTCCCTTTCTGATCATGAGTGGGTGAACAAGTTCACCCACTCATGGCAACTGTGTTCCCTGCTGGTGATGGCCATTACCAACAGGATAATGCGCCATGCCACACTGCCAGAATCGTCATGGAGTGGTCCGAGGAACATGCTGGTAACTTTCTGTTAATGCCCTGGCCTGCAAATTCACCTGATATGAACCCAATCGAACATTTGTAGTTCGACTTGGAAAAGCGGGTTCGCGCTAAATCACCACCTCCCCGAAATGTACGGAAACTGGAGGACCTGCTGTTGACATTATGGTACCAGATACCCCAGGATATCTATCGCCACCTCATCGAATCGATGCCTCGCCGAGTGGCCGCTGTTTTTGCGCGCTAAAGGAGGTCCTACAGCTTATTAGGTAGGTGGTCATAAAGTAATGGCTCATCGTGTAAATATATAAAGAGAAAATTATTTATTTCTTATACAGCGAGTGAATGAGAGAGTAAAAAACTGCTTACTATTTGAGTGGAAGTTGGGAACGTTTGAACTCGAAGGAACATTATTTTAAGACCCCTCCCCCTCCTCATCCTTCAGGTAAAGCTTACTCCGGTTCTGCGCTACGACTTTAAATTTTTCGTTTTAATGATCAATTTACATTAAAGAAATTTAATACTGAAAAACAAATTGAAAACATTGGCAGGAAAAAAAAATGAAATTGTGTCTTTCTTAGTTTCAGTCTCCCGTAATTTATTACTTAAGTAAAATATCCGTAAATAAATACATTAAATGAAAATTATTTATTTTAGTGGGTGAATTTAATAATTTAAGTAAAAATAACGTATGATATAGGAATTTTAATAAAAAATAAGTGACTCTGAATACTTGAAAATCGTAAGAATGCTAGAATTTAAAACGCATTCGCCAAAGACGTTTCATGAAAATATTCGTCCGCTAAATCATGCGCAGAAAAGTAGCAAATGACATAAGGCGAGGAAACCAAGTCGTTTTATTCATTTTGTATGGTAAAAAAAAAAAAAAAAAGAAAGAAAGAAGTTACTCCGAACGGTGTTTTTGCAAAGTACGTGAAAATGTTTTTTCCACACATTTAATACTCATTTGGTTGAAATTCTTTTCCGCTTCGTGTAGAAATGTTTCTTTCCTTTATACCTCCAGAAAAAAAAATAGTAAATAAATAAAAGAAGGAAAATATTACATTTCCTGAAAGTATTTTTTAAGGAACATTTCTGTCGCTTTCATTTTCCGCTTCCTTTTATAAAAGATACAAAGTAAGTGTCAAGTTCTCTCGTGGCTGTGATTCATATCAGTCGTAGGGCTGACAGTAACTTGCAATTACGTTTCACTGAGCTCTAAATTAACGTTTTATTCCTGAAGGAGAAAGACACCGTGTCTTTTGCTTTTCTAGACACAGAAAGGGAGAGAGAGAGAGAGAGAGAGAGAGAGAATAAAAAAAATCAAAAACAAATAAAAAGCAAGTTTTGATTTTTCTCAAGCCGCTTTGTTAGCTTAGACTAAGACAATGTAGCTTGGGAAGGCTTGTTCAACGCGTCAATTTCAGGAAAGGTCGAAAATAAATGTCATTAGCTCTTGGAGGAATATACCTGTGGGAGATGATATTTAAGACTCACTTTCATGGCTGGATAAATTTTAAATTAAGTAGCCTATTAATTTTAAACGGTTGCTAAAAATCACACACACACAAAAAAAATTAGTAAATAAATGACGTACCTTGCAGAATCCTATAGTAAAAAAAAAAATGTTTTTCCACATGAAGTTTTATCTTTTCCCATGAGCTCTTTTGTTAGCTCATTCCCTTAATCTTGACCTAATGACATTTTTTTTTTAAGTTATGCATGGAAAATAAAGAAAGGAGGAAGTTCTTTTCACGATAGCTGCAGCTATGCGTTTCGTTACTGTTATACATATTCATCATTCTATGTAAACATTTTTAAAGTACAAATCCATTTCCCTATCCAGCAACATTAATTTTTTCCTTCTGCAGAAGTTTCGGCATTTTACTTACCAAAAAAATTGTTCATTTCTTAAAAACTGTTACCACAAACTGGAGCACTGCATCCAAACAACAGTAAAATTTCTTCATGCTGCCCCGATGGCGCAGTAATCCACTTACCGTACGTCCGAGCAGGCAGAGATGGAAACGGGTTTGTGGTCAGCGGGTCAACGGGTCAAACGGGTCGGGTCAAGGTGTTCCTGACCCGATTTCGACCCAATTTAAATTTCCGTTATATTTTGAAAATATAACGGAAACTAAGAATGATGGAAGAGTTTTTAAACATCAACAAAGAAACGATTCGAACCATCCTGCATGAAGATTTGGGCAAAACAAAAGTCTGTGCTAAATTTGTTCCACACACGTTAACCAATGAACAAAACTCAAGCAGAAGTACACATTGCAGAGACATCATTTCAGCCGCTGAAAATGATCCAAACTTCTTAAAATCGATTGTTACTGGTGATGAAAAATGGTGTTTTCAATATGATCCTAAAGCAAAGCGACAAAGTGCGGAATGGAAGTCAAAAAACTCATCACAAGCCAAATAAAAACAAGAAAATCTCCATCGAAAATCAAAACAATGCTCATTACATTCTTCGATAGTAAGGGTATTTATCCACAAAGAATTTGTTCCAAGTGGACAAACAATTAGTGGTGAGTTTTATTTAAATGTTTTGAGGCGTTTGAAGGGCAGAATTCATCGCATTCGTCCAGAATATCGAGATGAAAACAGTTGGTGTTTGTTGCACGATAATGCACCCAGTCACACCTCACTTCTTGTTCGTAGATTTTTGGCGAAAAATAACGTCTGTGTGTTGAATTATCCACCGTATTCGCCTGATTTGGCAACCTGCGACTTTTCTTTATTCCCAAAACTTAAAATGATGTTAAAAGGGTGTTATTTTGACGATATTTCGACCATACAAACAGCTTCGGCGCGTGCTTTGGAGGCAATTCCGCAAAGTGAACTGGAACAGGCATTTGAATCATTATTAAATCGCTGTAACAAGTGTATTGAAGCCGGAGGGACTTATTTTGAATAACAAACCAAAACAAATTATAATTTCTTGTTTCTGTTTCATTTTACAGGCCCAGCCTTAAAAATTCTTTGCCACACTGTGTATAGTTTCAAAAGACCAAATGAAACACACACACACACACACACACACACAATCCTACTTAAAAGTTGTTTAATGGAAAATTTTGAAATATAATTGTTTAATACTTACGGTTTTTGGCCTGCTATTTCCAGGCTATCGCGTACCGGAAGCTTATGTACAATGTTTCCTCCAAGCCGCGCGGCGACTCAACTTCCTCCGCGCAGTAAGCATTTTAGATTAAAATTCTCAAATCCCTAATTAATTCTTATAAATCGAAGATCAATTACCTGCGAAAATAATAATAAATAGGTACAATTCGGGCTCTCAAAAGTCAAAACAACACTTTTCTTAAATGCCGTTCGCCTCCCAAAGTTTGTCTCAATGTCGTGTTCATCCTCCGAAGCATTTTTCCTGAAGAGTAGCCTCCTGCGAGCAGATAGTGAACGCGAGAATGCGGATTGGTGATTTTCCCACGCCGAGAAAGACGCAGATATTGAGTCTTTTCTCAAAACAACACATCAGTGCCAGCCAATCACAACAAATCTTAATCAAGTTATTCTTGAAAGGACTGTCAAATCAGAACGATTTTGCACCTGTTGTATTTGAACTAATTATTTTACATTTAGTTGTTATCTTGTTTCTTATTCTCCTTGGCAATTTGATATGCAAAGAAACCGTGTACTATGCGTAAACATACTTTTCCTACTTTACTGTGTTTTTGTTCCAGAAGTAAGTTTGAGCTTCTCACTTTTTATAAAATAAAAATGTTAATTAATGAAATGTTTTAAATTTTTTGTATTTAAAATCAATCGCGAAAAGAACGGTGATAAAAATGGTGTACTGGAAAAAATAAGGGTTCCAATCTGAGTTCCAACTTCTACTGCATTAGTAAGACAAGCTGAGGAAATAAAATGTTTTGTCCAAGTGGTTTTGATGCCTGCCCAGCTCATTGGGTTAGGCGCGTATCGCCCTTTGCCGCTTGGAGGGAATATTGCCCAAAATACGAGGTATTTCCGTGAAAACAAGACGTTCCAAACTTCTGCTGCATTAGTAAGAGAAGCTGAGAAAATAAAAAAAATTGCACAAGTGGTTTTGATGCTTGCCCAGCTCATTGAGTTAGGCGCACATTGCCCATGCCTGCTTAGAGGGAATATTGCCCTAAATACGAGGCATTTCTGTGATAACAAGACGTTTCAAATTTCTACTGCATTAGTAAGAGAAGCTGAGGAAATAAAAATGTTTGCCCAAGTGGTTTTGATGCCTGCCCAGCTCATTGGGTTAGGCGCATATTGCCCATGGCTGTTCAGAGGTGCTTTTGTGGAATTATGTATATGGTAATTATTTTATTTCCATACTGGTTTTAGGTCCTCGATACAAATGTGATATATAGCAGAAACCCAAATTCACGAGACCTATGTGGAAATGGAGGAATCATTTGTGCTGGTCGCTGAAGCCACAATGACTGCTCTCAATATTTTTTTGCATTTCTTCAACTCTTCATCTTCTAAATTAGTGTGTGCGAAAAGCACGCGTGTGCCCATTTCATTTTTTTTTTTTTTTTCTGGTTTTCTTTTTTGAATGTTTTGCTAATTGCACTTAGGAGTTCCGTGACGTCACTATACGATACTGGGGGCGAGTGGTCAAAGACTTCTGTCGAATTGTCGGTACTGGTCCCGGAGGAGACATGAGTATTGTACTTTTCCTACGGTTCTGGTTCTCTCCCTCTCTTGAAAACCAGTGGCTCGAAATTGGAGACGGGTGACTCCGTGTGGTGTTATATAATCATGTTAGTCATTAATTCATCATAAAAAAAGTAAAGAAAAACAGAATATTAGTGAGGATGGAAGTTTGCTTCGGTCTACGTTACATTACCGTTGCATTGCCGTTGTGATTCTCTTACTTGCATCCACATAAATTTTCTTGGAATACTTGTTGTGTTTCGGGTCAATCTTACAAATTCTTTCATTTTATTTTGACAAACATATTTAATATTTAACACAATTTATACGTATATATTTAATATAAGTGGCAAAATTAGTATTTACGTCTCTTCTCTTTCTCTCTCGTATTGTATAATGGCAAAGAGCACTCTCGGGAAGTGCCATAAATGTCATAACCGGTGCTTAAACGTATTGTTGAACCAGAAAGAAATCTATGCAAAATAATGAAATTTAATATCGCTGATTTATCACACATAAAAAAAAAAAAAAAAAGATGACACCGAATTTTCGGTTGTAATGAGCACGGCTTTTGAATCCATTCTGACGGGAATTAAATTTATCAAAGCTATTCAAAGTCAATGGAGCCAGTTTAGAAAACAATCAACTGGTTTCTACAAATCATAAAACATCCAGAAAAGAAGCATCTCCTTAGTTCCGGCAGCGGCAAAAAGCATGTTACGAAGATTAACAAATGGCGCACAAAAAGTTTCTCATAGCACAAGGAAGGTACCAGAGACAAAGAGATTTTCAAATCGAACAGTTAAAAGAAATATACAAGGAAATATAAGTCTACGTAATAATAAGTCTGCGAAAAATATTGTTCATGATAAAATGCTAAGGATAAAGAATTTTTCAAATACGTCTCCCGGAAGCAGAGTTAGCGAAAAAAAAAAAAGGTTTTCGACCTTTACACATCTACCGGGAAATCTCTGCATTATTTACAGAGGATAATACTCCACATCTCTATTGTAGCGAATGGCATACAGTAAAGAAGAAATTTCCGAATAGTGTTTTTAGAAGCGGCGATAAAACTGCAAACTGAATTACACGAACACCACCTACCAACAGAACTGTGAACTACAAAATTCCTCATATACTAGCCTAAAGTGTTCTACAAGGTAAATTGCTTCCGGCGTTGAAAGAATGTTTTAAATCGCACATGTGAAAGCACAGATATTGAGGAAAACAGGTTAAGCATTGGCGCACCCTAGCGGCGAAATTATACATTATTTTGAAAAGAAAATATGCACACAGGGTTTGCATAGTTATTAGTTAGTAGAATCTGACCGAAGAAAGAAGATTTCCAATCGGGTGTTTAGTCCTGCGGATATTCCTCTAAACGGAAACGTCGTGTGTTCCTTTCCGTAGGCATGATATGATGTGACGACATACCTAGTGAATGAGTGTTCCTTTGCGTGGACATGATATCAGAACGTACCTAGTAAATGAATATTCCTTTCGGGGGACGTTAATGAGAACGCACGTATAAATGAGTGTTTCTTTCCCTAGACATAATTTGAGGACGTACCTAATAAATGATGAATGAGTGTTCCTTTCCTTAGACATGATATGAGAACTTACCTAATAAATAAATCAGTGTTGCTTTCCGTAGATATCGTATAAGAACTCGCGTAATAAATGAGCTTTCCTCTATGTATTCCGCAAATATGATATAAGGACGCACGGAGTAAATATGTGTTCCTTTCTGCGGAAATGTTATGATAACGTACTTAATAAAGGAGTTGTCGCTCATCTTTTGTTTGTTTGTTTGTTTTTTTGTTTGTTTTCATTGGGGGTTAAATGACCACCGTGAGCAACTCATGTTCAACATAAAAATTTGCACAAATATGAAAGACATGTTCAACATAAAAATTTGCACAAATATGATTTTATGTGTTTATAAGCACACTGAGTGGCGTTGCCTTGATGTTATTCACTGACGAACACACTAGGGATACTATTTCTTCATTTCTTTTTACTAATGGCAATAGTTTAATTTTTTATTCTTTAAAACGACGCATTTAATAAAAAAAACTGTACGGACATTATTTTTACTGTTCATGTGCAAACAGAAAAGTGTAGCTGTGTTGTCAGCTAAGGAAACATTCGAAATGCATTTCTTTTACGTGCACAAGGAAATCGCCCGTCCCTAATTTAGGGCCACCGGTTCCAGGGAAGGGAGAGAGCCGGCGCCGTAAGACAAACACAACATCCATGCCTCACCGGGATCCTAACCCGGACCCACCGCGGACGTACAACTCACAACAATAAGAAAACCATGTGATAATCATTCACCTGTTTAGTGTGTATTCTCAAGTGTTTCCTTTACGCATTAATGATATTATCTGTTTACCTAATGTACTTGCTTTCTTTATCTTTGTTGCTATCCTCCCCTTCTGCAATTTGTTTGAATACCTGCGCAGATTGTTTAATTCCCTGACTAACAGTTGAACCAGTTTTATTTTGTTTATTTATCTTTTGTTCATTTTTCTCTTTCTGCTGTACCTACAATATTTCCATGAAAGTTTCATTTTAAATTGCTGAATCTGTTTGCCGTGATTTTGTAGTGATTTTATATTTACTATTATTTGGTGGTATGGTTCTATGTGGTTGGAATTTGTTGATATTGTACTCATGTTTTGTGTTTCCATGAGGTCCCTTGGAACTGTATTGACAGCATTTGTTACAAGAGCAGATTGTTTGACGTTTCATTCCTTTCCTTTAACTTTGCTTTGTATATTGTTGTGGTTTTTTAATTCTTTCTTTGTTTATTTAGTTCCTCATAGTGCTGGTATGTCAATAGTACCCACAGGTATTGGTTTTAATGTTTTATTGTTATATTATTGTTCATTGTGATGTTTTCCCCAGTGGTTTTATTTGTTGTATGTTTTTTTACCTGCAATAAAGATCTTCTGATTTCTGAATGGTCAAAAGCTTAGACCACTGCGCCACCGAGCCGACATCGTTTGTTACGCTAGCTTTTTTGAATACGAAACTACTGAAGTGATGACAGCAAACCCAAAATAGTAGTAATGAACATAAGCCAATAAATAACGTTAGTCGCTGCCCCAGTGGCGCAGTGGTCTAAGCGATGGCCTCTGATCATCCGAAAGGGGTCCGGGTTCGAATCCCAGTGACGCGTGGATGTTGTGTTTATCTTACGGCACTGGCTCTCTCCCTTCCCTGGAACCAGTGACCCTAAATTAGCGACGGACGATTGCTTATAGTCCATTGAGTTGCTCACGGTGGTCGCGTTAAACCTCAAAAAAAAACAAAAAAAAACGTTACGTCTCTACATTAAATTGAGTTCTCTTTTATGAAAGACATGTTCAACATAAAAATTTGCACAAATATGATTTTATGTGTTTATAAGCACACTGAGTGGCGTTGCCTTGATGTTATTCACTGACGAACACACTAGGGATACTATTTCTTCATTTCTTTTTTCTAATGGCAATAGTTTAATTTTTTATTCTTTAAAACGACGCATTTAATAAAAAAAACTGTACGGACATTATTTTTACTGTTCATGTGCAAACAGAAAAGTGTAGCTATGTTGTCAGCTAAGGAAACATTCGAAATGCATTCCTTTTACGAGCACAAGGAAAACGGCGGAAGAGAGAGCGCGAAAAAATATCATGCAATAAATTGTACAGAGATTTTGCCATTTCTTTTTGTGTTTAACCAGTTGAAAAATAAAACAGCGCGGTTCGCTAATCTGCCGTATGGGAGACGAATGCATCCGGGAGGGGTTCGAACCTTTGATCTACCGGCCATTGTTTGCGGTTTTTCCCGTGGAATCCGTGTGCGTGGGAACATAGGTGCGTGGAGGTAATTCTGTGAAATGGACGCACTCTTTCCTTGGCCACCCCAGCCTTAGACTAACCACTGAATCTTAATATACACTGGCTTTTTTTTTTTTTTTTTTTTTTTGATTGGAGGTTTAACGACCACCGTGAGCAACTCAATGGGCTATAAGCAGTCGCCCGTCCCTAATTTAGGGTCACTGGTTCCAGGGAAGGGAGAGAGCCAGTGCCATAAGACAAACACAACACCCATGCCTGACCGGGATTCGAACCCAGACCCCTTACGGACGAATGATCAGAGGACAACGCCTTAGACCACTGCGCCACCGGGGCGGCCACACTGGCTTTGAAACTTCTTTTGTAGCTTGCATTGGTGCAGGCGATAATGTATCGAAATCTGCCCGAACTGCCACTGTAGTATAAATAGAAAGGTACTGCTTCAATTACAGATATGCATATATTTTTTACGCTTTCCAACCGTAAGTTGAAGAAGCGTATATGCTCCAGCTTTGTCCGTCCGTCCGTCCGCACGATAACTCGCGTAAAAATCATTCGATTTCTATGAAATTTTAGTGTGTGGTAGGGAAACCCCTGGGGACGAACCCTATTGAGAATTGGGTTAATTGTATCAAAGGTCACGACATAGGAACGGGATTCATTCCATTGCCCTTATGCGTAATTACTTGCGTAAATACCGTTCGATTTCAGTGAAATTTTGGTATGTGGTAAGGGACCACATAAGCACGAACCCTGTTGAAAATGGGCGAACTGGGGTCAAAGCTAACGACATAGGAGCGGGATCCATTCCATTGCCCTTATGCGTCATAACTTGCGTAAATATGGTTCGATTTCGGTGAAATTTCAGTATATCATAGGGGATCGCATGGGAACGAACCATGTTGAAAATGGGTGAAACTGGGTAAAAGGTCAGGACATCGGAGCGGGATCCATTCCGTTGCCCTTATGCGCCCTAACTTGTAAAAATGGTTCGATTTCGAAGAAATTTCAGTATATGATAGGGAATCACCTGGGGAAGAACCCTGTTGAAAATGGGTGAAATAGGGTAAAAGGTCAGGACATCGGAGCGGGATCCATTCCGTTGCCCTTATGCGCCATAACTTATAAAAATGGTTCGATTTTGATGAAATTTCAGTATATGATAGGGAATCACCTGAGGAAGAACCCTGTTGAAAATGGGTGAAATAGGGTCAAAGGTCAGGACATCGGAGCGGGATCCATTCCGTTGCCCTTATGCGCCATAACTTGTAAAAATGGTTCGATTTCGATGAAATTTCAGTATATGATAGGGGATCACCTGGGGACGAACCCTATTGAAAATGGGTGAAATAGGGTCAAAGGTCAGGACATCGGAGCGGGATCCATTCCGTTGCCCTTATGCGCCATAACTTGTAAAAATGGTTCGATTTCGATGAAATTTCAGTATATGATAGGGGATCACCTGGGGACGAACACTATTGAAAATGGGTGAAATAGGGTCGAAGGTCAGGACATCGGAGCGGGATCCATTCCGTGCCCTTATGCGCCATAACTTGTAAAAATGGTTCGATTTCGATGAAATTTCAGTTTATGACAGGGGATCACCTGGGGACGAACCCTTTTGAAAATGGGTGAAATAGGGTCAAAGGTCGTTGAGGACAGCGGAGCGGGATCCATTCCATCGCCCTGCGCCATAACTTGAGAAAAAATGCTTCGATTTTGATGAAATGTCAGTATATGATAGGGGATCAACTGGGGACGAGCCCTATTGAAAATGAGTGAAATGGGGTAAAAGGTCAGGACATTGGAGAGGGATCCATTCCGTTGCCCTTATGCGTAATAACTTTAATAAAAAAGGGTTCAATTTCGATGAAATTTTAGTATGTGCTAGGGGGCCTCCCGGGGACGAGCCCTACTGAAAATGGGTGAACTGGGGTCAAAGGTCTGGACATAGGAGCGGGATTCATTCCATTGTCCTTGTGTGTCATAACTTACGTAAAGATGCTTCGATTACGACAAAACGTTTTCGTGTTGTTCCGCAGGTATACTGAACCAATTCTGTTTAATATCATTGAAATGGGGTCAAAGGCCAGGGCACAGGAGCGAGATTTATTCCACAGCCATTATCCTCATAAATTGAGTAATGGTTTCTGGTATGTTGGAAAGTGTATCATAATCAATGCATTGCATGATTTTACTAACTTGTTTATTATTTTCTTTTGCTGTACACTTTAAGTTTCCGTTATTCTTTCTGGAACTGGCCAGTAAAAGATTTTTATTTGAACAGTACAGAATATTTTATGTTTGAAAGTACAATTAATTGAATCATACCAAATTTAAATTCGGCAGCCATAGTCACCTAGAATTTGAACCCGGCATTTAAAGGTTAAGGTGTAGACTGAAACATTTCTTTATTATTCTTATTTTGCTAAACACCTTAAGCTCCTACGGCAGAGTTGATTCGCGTATACTCAAGGAATTGGAATCGCGTTACGTAAAAGGTTATAAAAAAAGTATGTAGTAAAGGAAAAGGTTATACAGAAAAATCTTCGCGATTGGTAAGGTTTTACTGTATTTTCCTTTCAGCACATGAAAGTTTAATCAGTTGTTTTTTTTATATAGAAAATTAGTGAAATTTTGAAAGTTGTTAGTTAACACCTAGACTCAAATTTTCAAACAATTGCGGCGGTTTTAAATTTTTTAGACAATTCATGTAATAGAAATAATATAAAAACATGAAAAAAATTTGATTCTGAAATGTCGCGTGATTAAATAATACAATACCGGTAAAAATTATGTCACTCTTAAACATTGTTTTTCCCAATCAGTAACGAATTGCTGACGGTACACAAATTAAAAATTAAACAGTCGATGACACTTTGTTATAACGGAAGCGAGATTTCTTGTACCATTCACAAGGCAGTAGAAGATCAATAGATAATTTAAAAACTTCAGCATCAGTACGGTTCTAATCTCTGTTTTGGGAACAGTTTCCTTCGCTACATCAATATAATTTGTGCCTTTTACTGTGTGATTACTGAAGTTTTAGATGATTTGTGTTGTCGTGACAAAATGTAATATCCCTAACTTAATGTTCATTATATTTTGTTACCATGATAACCTGCATGCTTACTTTTCCATATACTGAATTTTTTATAACCTTTCGTGTTCGATTCATTTCACTCGAATAATATTCAACTTTAATTTATTTTCAGATATTTACACGTAGTTTTCTTAGTTTCTCCATCTTCTTGGCTTTCAAGTCCACCATCTCCCAGTCAGCCAGCTTCAATGCAAGATTTATTCACAGAAAAATGTAGCGTTCGCGTGTTTCCAATATCTCGAGCCCGGGTTCTAAGCTAAACAAGTTAGATAGAC
The DNA here is from genome assembly GCA_039090855.1 of Macrothele yani. Taxonomy (NCBI): domain Eukaryota; kingdom Metazoa; phylum Arthropoda; class Arachnida; order Araneae; family Macrothelidae; genus Macrothele; species Macrothele yani. Next base: position 146,553,842 of record CM077007.1, on the reverse strand, counting down.
CAATCGGTGAGCCATCAAGCAACTGTTAAATGCACCCGTTAGCCTTGAATAATAGGGTGCTTTAAAAATCAGGATGTGCGTTATAGTACGGAGATTTTAGAACTGATTCTTTTCCAAGGAATGGGAATTTTCAGCAGTCTGTCTCTTTGTCAGCAAGTATAGTAAACTTCGACGACACTTTCAAGATGCTTTATCGGCAGCAGTCATTAATAAAGTTCTAAAACATCATTTCACAGGCAATCGAGCTTAGTGCCAGAGCTGAGTTCGGGCTCGATTTTAAGAGCCCGAGCCCGTCCAAGCCCGAGGTATGGTATTTGTCATTTTCTTGTAGGACTTCCGTCCACAGTGAGTAGAGTTTAGGTCCCAGCCACCTACAGCGAGATAGCCTTTTGGGCAGGACACAGAAACGGAAGGAATGAGAGCAAGTCTAGCGACTTTGACAGAACAGTTTGTAGTTAGATTAGAGTACAGTAGATGCCGCCACCGTACAAGTACGATGTTGCACACAGAGGGTGATAGAATTTCAGGGGGGAGCATAGGAAATGATACCCATTTAACCAGTGGGTACAGCCTGGGGGCAGTCAATTAACGTGCTCATCCGATGCACGGCGGATATTCAGCGATTGTTAGTAAATCACACCATCTCTGAAAGATCAGCCCAGGTTCGAACCTGAGGACCTTGCGACGATAGTATGACTCGCTAACCACTAAGCCATCCGCGGCTCTATCCCGAGGTATGGTCAGCCCGAGCCCGATTTTTATATTGTAAGATACAGCCCGGGGCCGAACTAGCCCGAAAACTATGATTAACCTACTAAGGCATTAAAAAAAAAAAAAAAAAAAAAAAAAACGTTTCCAGACTTCCACTCTTTTCCCCCGGCAATTAACCGATGTCGTTCTCAACTACGGAGTGGAGATGGGATGTATATCTATTTCCATAGATTCTTTGAGCATTCATTTCTTCCTGGAATGCTTCGGGTGGCCGGCATTAGGAAAAATCGAGCGGCACAGCAATCTACGTCGTACGTTGCTCAACAGAATTAGCAGGGAGCTTCCCCGTTGAGGTAGGGAGCAAAATTTCGTCAGCTTGCTATCTACTATCTATAGTTATTAACGAAACATTTCCTTCGCAATAATTCATTGCCTATGGTATTTTTTACGCAATCCCAGTTGCCGAAGAATTCTATTTAACAACTAGAAAGTGTAGTCTTGTGTGATAAATCATACAAAATCAGAATTAAAAAAAAAAGGAAGAAAATTATCTCTCTCTCTCTTAGAGCCCGAGCCTGCCCGAGCCCGAACTCCAGTAAGTACTATGCAGCCAGAGCCTGATTTGGGCCCGGGTTCGACTTTGGGCTTTCGGGATCGTCCCGTCTCAGCACTGCTTAGTACGTTAGCTAAGGTTTTTATAACTGTATTGTCTTCCACAGCGATCAGCACATTGTGATAGAATAGCGTACCCAGACTACGTAATGAGCTTATTGCTCTTCACGGCGACATAGAAACGCGGGAAGGGACAGTGAGGAACTCAACAGAATAAGGACGGGAAGAACTTTCGGACACAGAGGTCGAGAGGCATCGGACAATGAAAGATATTTGGGAAGCAGGATGCTTCCTGGCTTCCGAAAGACGAGATAATTAAAAGTTAGAAAGAATTAGCGTATGAAAGAGCGAGTAATTAGGAAACAAAAGTAACAGCTAAAGCTTTAGGAAGAAATCTAAGATTATTCCAGGACAAACCAACAGTGAGCATTACGTAGTAATAAAGAACAGATTTAATACCGCCAGTGCGTTTAGTATTCTTTTTTTTTTTTTTACTTCAGGGTTTAATGACCACCGCGAGCAACTCCATAGGCTATAAGCAATCGCCCGTCCCTACTTTAGGGTCATTTGTGCCAGTGACGGAAGGAAACCAGTGCGGTAAGACAAACACAAATAGCATGCCTCACCGGGATTCGAACCCGGACCCTTCTCAGGTGAATGGTCATAAGGCAGCGTTTAGAGCACTGCGTCGCCAGGGAGGGCATTTAGCACTTTCGTGATATACCTTCTTCGTAACATTCGCAACGAGCTGCAATAGGCAAATACATCAAACCCGAACGGGAAGGAAAGAATTCGTTAACGGTTAAATAAATGGGTATTAAAGTACACTGGTGTGCAAAAATTAAGGACGAAGAGGAGAAATTAGCATAACAGCGTGACGAGCAGGCAGAACGGACCGAAAGACCACTCAGGAGATAGACTAGGGTCCGGTACGATAGGGCATGCGCATATATGCAGCATGACGTAGTAGGGTAGGGAGTGTTGGAAGGGTATAAAGTACACGGGCGGTGTACGCTCAGCAATTCGGTGAAAGCTATTGCACGGTGTACATCGGTTTGAACGACGTCAAGTTGCTGCCACCGTGTGATATGGCCAACAGGCAATCCAGTAGACGACATCTGGATGACTTTACCCGAGGTCGCGTCATTGGGAAGTTGGAAGAAGGTCGAAGTGTGACTAGTGTAGCCGAGGAGTTCGGAATCGCTCACAGCATCGTTTCACGAGCTTGGAGAGCATTTCAAACGACAGGAACAGCTGTCCGAGAGTTTAGCAGTGGTCGTCCACGAGCAACCACGGCGGCAGACGACCGGTATATTGTCCTACAGGCGAGAAGAGACAGACGGCGGACAGCGGGAGAAATCGCAAGGCACATGCAACAGACAACTGGACGTCCGTTATCGCGTTTTACCGTGGCCCGGAGGCTGCACAAAGGTGGTCTATTTACACGACGACCAGTACGGTGTGTGCCATTAACGCCTGCTCATCGGAGACGGCAGTTTCTGTGGTGCCAGGAACACAAGAACTGGACACATCAGCAATGGGGTCGAGTTCTCTTTACGGATGAGAGCTGATTTAGTCTGACGAACGATTCTGGGCGTATACACATCTGGAGAGAGCAGGGAACACGCAATCACACCTCCAACATCATCGAAAGGGACCGGTTTGGAAGTGGTGGAGTTCTCGTTTGGGGCAGTATCATGCTTGGTAGCCGTACTGACCTCCACATCTTCCAAGAAGGTTCAGTCACTGGTGTCCGCTATTGTACCGAGGTTCTCCTGCCTCACGTGCGTCTGTTTAGAGGTGCTGTGGGTCCTGAGTTCCTCTTCATGGACGACAACGCTACGCCTCATCGTACAGTGGCTGTCGCAGAGCTGTTGGAGAGTGAAGATATTCAACGCATGGATTAGCCCGCAAGGTCCCCTCACTTAACTCCAATCGAACACGTGTGGGACCTTCTCGGGAGACGCTTGGCAGCACGTCACCAGCCGCCAGCAACGATTCCTCAGCTGCGATTGGCGCTACAAGAGGAATGGCTCGCGATGCCCCAACAGCTTCTTGACAACCTCGTCCTCAGTATGGACAGACGTTGTATATCGTACCGGACCCAGTATGGACAGACGATGTAAATACTGCCACGCAGTCAGGGATGATCATATCCCCTACTAAAGACTGGATTTTTCTTGGCAGCCGCCTGTCACATGGACGTTTCTGTCTTCTGTCCAGTTGTGCTCGAAGCTACCTTTTCAATAAAGTGCCTTTGTATGCTTTGTATTCCTTGTCTGGACGGTTTTGCTCACTTGTCCCACATTCTTACATCTTGGGGATCTTATGGTATGATTTGAGTCGATGTGGAGCACTTCTGCACGACGTTACATTCGAAAAACCGCCTCGTCCTTAATTTTTGCACGCCAGTGTATATCTTAGTTTTTTCGGGGGCGGGGGAGTTAATGACCACCGTATGCATCTCTAAAAGCTAAAAGCAGTCGACCATCCGTAATTTGGGAGTACTGTTTTCAGGAAACGGAGAGAGTCAGGTCAGCGCCATAAGACAAACACCACCCACGCTTCATCCGGAACTCGAACCCTGACCCTCTAAGACGTACGGTAAATGCAAGCGTTTAGACCACTGCCCCAAGGGGAAGGCGATCTCCGTTGAAGCTTGCTGAGGAATAATTACAGAAGCTTGCTGAGGAACAGTTACTCTAACCATTTTCTCAAAACGTTGCAAAATGAATTTGAAACTCTTATAAAATGCAGACATAAAAAAAATTGATGCTCACTTAATTTATTTTAACATTCTTTAAATTTAATTTTTCATTGTAAAGCTAAGATTTGAAATAAAATTTTGCTAAAATTCTGATGAATGGTTTAAAAAAGATTAACGCCTTACATTCATTGAAGTCTTTCGCAGAATCATATGGCGCAAAAGATTTATCCTTAACAAAAAAGAGACACCATAAGGAAGGTTATCCACAGCTCTCTCCAGAGAAGTGTGTTTCAAGTCTGCAGTTCCCAATTCCAATCCGAGAGTAAGTCTTCCTAGAAACCCTGGAAATCATCACGTGTGCAACGACAGCATCTCCCTGTAGTTGCCAAAAATTTAGATCAAATACCTTAAATTATAATTTTTACCGTCTAAATCGCCACATACCCAACCAACAGATCTCGTGTTTTCAAATTCAGAATACGCTCTGTATTTAAGCAGTCTTTATTTGTTTATCATATTCATATTTAAACTGTAACGTTCAAGTATTCGGTTGGTTCTATTCTGTTAGCCTTCAAAATGCCACCCATCGATGAGCGGAAGCTTGGCAAAATGTTTGTTAATTCCTAACGCCAATAAACGGGTAGTTACTTTGGTGTTATATACTTGGTCTATCAACCCTTCCGTAATTTGATTATCCTTATTTGCAACAAAACGTGATGTCAGAAGTAACAAAACATTATTTCAGTCAATTTACAGATGTTTAAAGGCTAGGATGTTTGATTCGAAACATTTGATTTCATTTAGTTAACTTCAGCGACTTGAAATCAAAATTAAGCTGATAAGCCCTTCAGGACGAATGAAAAGACGTTCAAATTGATTGATTATTATTCTTATTTCAGCTCCAATGAGACATGAAACCCAGGGTTAAGCGGGCAAATGTCCAGTGTTAGCACTGGAAAGAGTATTAAATAAAAAAATAATTATAATTTATTCCGTTAGGGATAAGTAAGACAGTACAAGTTACGAACGAAGTCGCTCATTCCATATTGGCTGTGAAAAAAACCCCTATGGCTGTGGAAAAACTCCATATTGGATGTGGAAAATATTCATATTGGTTGTGGAAATATTCACCCCAGCTTGCCTCGTGAAAGAGCACATAACGGTTCCAAATGTGTTACCACTTCTTGTACTGGTGACAAAACACTGCGAGTTCATTGGGCTGACTGCACCTGCGCACAAAGCATAAAAAAACAACAACCGGAAACACGAGTGGCTGTAACCCACACGGAATACTCTGGATGTCACCAGCAGGCCCCGATTTACGGGAGGGCACACGGGGCACGTGCCCAGGGCCCCCGATTTTTGGGGGCCCCCAAATTTGAATTAAATGTTTACTTAGTTAATGGGAATTTTGTGTGTGTATATTCAAAATTTATTATTTTTACTTTTGCATGCTCATGAGTCATGTGTTTATAGATGTGGTACTTACACACAGTGAGTTTGAGGTTCGAATTTCACGTAAACACGTGGCCATTAATGAGTTTCAGTGGTTTAATAGCCTTCAGGTGGCCAGTGAGAAGAAGGATCGCTTCTATTGAGTCACGTGCCTTTTCTTGCGTTTCCGAACGCACCTAAACTCAACTGATCCTTCAACTTCCTGCACATGGCTTGTCGTTGTCGTAACTGTAACCACGAAGGTTTGGTTGTATTTTGCGTTGCGTTTCTTGTAGTCTGATGGAATGTTGAATATTTGTTAAATTTATATATAATCAAATTTAGTTAGTTGTAACAATATATTTAAGTTGAATTATTTAACAGTTAAATTATGTCAAAACGTACATACTTATCAGGCAGCGCTAAACGGAAAGCCAAACAATTGAAACTGAAGGATGATGACCTGCAGCATGGTAGCATTGAACGTTTTGCCATTAAAAAATTGGATATTTCACTTGGTCCCAAACGTTCTACAAATTCATCTAATTTTAGTACTGGTGAGTCTCTTGAGCGTAATCTGACTTCAGAATCATCTAACATCACAGGTGCTCCTAATTTGGGAAATCTTTTGAATTCATCTAATGAAGAGAGCACAAGTTCCACAATGAATGCAGTGGACCCTGCCTTATGGGGAGAAATTACAGAAGAAATGCGCGAATGCTTTTTGAGCGATCCACCAGTCTAAGATTTGAAGTTGCTGGCATTCACAGGGAAGGATATATGTGGTAAAAAACATTTTCTAACAGAAGGTAATTTTTTCAGAATAAAAAAAAATAATGAGAAGGTAAAACGCGACTGGCTTCTTTTATCCCCATCAACTTGTTTACTATTCTGCTGGATATGCAAATTGTATGCTAGGAGCACTACAGCATTAGGATCCACAGGTTTTTCTGACTGGAAGCATGCAAGTGAACGTCTTACAGAGCATGAAAATTCACACACATACACAGGCAAGCAGTATGTGACTATTCATCACGCATGAATGCTTCTGCACGCATTGACTGTGAGATAGTTGTGCAGTATCGGAATGAATCCAAGTACTGGCAAGATGTTTTGCATAGAGTTGTTGCAACAGTTAAGTATCTCTCAGTTCGTGGGTTGCCAATGTATGGTGATGATGAAACAATTGGATCAGTTCATAATGGAAATTTCCTGGGCTGCTTAGAATTAATTGCAGAATTTGATCCATTCTTAGCTCAACACTTGGAAAATGTGGGAATCCAGGAAGTGGTAACACCAGTTACTTATCTTCAACATGTGTGGATGAATTTGTTGAATTAATGGCTGTACGTGTTTTTAATGCCATCACTGATGAAATAAAAATGTCAAAATATTTTTCTGTCATAGTCGACTCTACTCCAGACATTACACACATAGATAGATCAACTGGCTTTTATCATAAGGTATGTCAACAAAGATTGTGAAGCAAAAGAACTGTTTTTGACATTTATTCCATTCCATGGACATACTGCAGAAAACATTACAAATACCATGATATCTTTTCTACAAGAGGCTGGCTTGGATATTATGAATGTCAGAGGCCAAAGCTATGACAATGCCAGCAACATGTCTGGGAAGTATTCTGGTGTTCAAACACGCATTAGGGAAATCAATCCACTAGCGGAATATGTGCCATGTTCTGCTCACACTTTAAATTTAGTTGGTGTGAATAGCATAGATAGTTGTGGTAAAGTTCTCTCTTTTTCACATTTTTGCAAAAACTCTATACTTTTTTTTCTGCATCAACTCACCGTTGGAAGATGCTTCAGGAAAAAGTCAAGGAAGCACATGGAAATTCATCACTCACACTGAAGAGTCGGTCAGTTACCAGATGGTGTGCAGATGCTGCAGCTACACGATCAGTGAGGAAAAATTATCGTGAAATAGAGAAAGTTTTAGTATTTCTGTCAGAAAATGTTGATGATTCTCCACAGACAAGAGATGAAGCAAAATCACTGCTGAAGAAATTGAGAACAATGGAAATATCGATCAGCACAGTAGTTTGGGACACAATACTTCAGAGATTAAACTGTGCAAATCAAACTTGCCAGAATCCAAAAGGAAATATTTCTGAAGTACCTAAAATTTTCCAGTCGTTAATTGAATTCATTCAGTTCGTGAGGGAAAATTTTGAAGTCTATTGAAGTCTATGAAGAGGAAGCTCAAACATTAGTGTCTGAAAATGTGCAATACCATGGTCATGATTCCCGAAGAAAGAAGGTGCCCCAGAATAAACACCTAGATGAATGTAACATTGAACATATAGAACTCAGTGCAAGGGATATATTTAGAACTCAAGTTTATTATGTGCTTTGTGATGCTTTAGTCACTCAGCTTTCAAGCAGAAAAAGTGCTTATGAAAATATAATGAGAAAATTTGAATTTTTTACAAAAAAATCAAGATCTGAAATTTTTGAAGGTGCAAAAGCATTGCAGGAATACTATAACAATGACCTTGACGACCAGTTTGCAGATGAGTTTTTGCAATTCTCCTCAATGATTGGGGAGCATGCAACCATTCCCCAGATGTTGCAAACTTTGAAGGTAAACAATTTAGAAGCCACATTTCCGAACACTGAGACTGCACTTAGAATGTTCATGACATTACCGATTTCAAATTGTACAAGTGAGAGATCATTTTCTTTGCTGAAAAGACTGAAAAATCCCTTACGATCAACCATGAGACAAACGAAACTGGCATCATTAGCTCTGCTGTCTTTGGAGAGTGATGTGACACAGTCTTTAAATTATGATTCTCTGATACATGACTTTGCATCTAGGAAATGTAGAAGAAAAATATTCAACCCAACTGTTTCGTCCTGATATAGGAGATAAATTTTCAATTGTTTTTATTCATTCCTAAAAATAAAGAATAGTAAACGAGTTATTACAAATAAAAAGATCTGGTGCCCAAACACAGCACTTTGTCATCGTATTGTCAGTTTTGTTTGACATTGGACAATTTATACATTCATGGCATTATGTGCTCATTAGATTTTGGTAAAAATTGAGGAAATGTGTAGTTTAGCGTGGTAAATTATTTGGTCAGAAAAGTTGTAAAATTTCTAAAAAGTGTGACGTACAGATTCTAAAATATGCAATTTAAGGGGAAATGGTGAAAAAAATTTCATCGTTAGAATGAATATTAAAGAAGATGTTTACCGAAAAACTTGAACTCCAAGTATGACGAGTCAGCAGACACTGCGGGAGTCCTTAAACAACGCTGAGGCGTTGACATGAAGCTGTGCTCCGTTGAAAGGAAGGATCGCTGCAGCCAGGACATTCATGGGCGGAATAGTACAACAGGATCCGGGTACGCTGTTGTCAGGAAAGAGTGTAGTGCTACGCTACAGAAAATAGTTAATTTCGGTGTCAGTTCTTGACATCGCAATCGGACAGTTTCTTGTTTTTTTCACATGGGATTCTTTGATGCTGAATGTATGAACTCATTTCTCCGCGAAAGCTTTTCTTTTTAGTAATCAAACTTTCACTTTGAGACTTGCCATCTAACTTCCGTTAGAGAGAATGCGACACCTACTCTAACGCTTTTCTAGAAACAAGAAAAGCATGTGCATACTTACTATTTCGTATCACGGAATTACATACCAAAGAACGAAGACAGTCTCTGCATGTTTTTTTAAAAGTGAGACAGAAATTACAAACTTCATTCTTTAGCGTAGCAGTATATTCTGCTACTCTTTCCTGACAAGAGCGTACCTGATTCCTGTTGTACTCTTCTGCCCATGAATTCCCAGCCGCAGCAAACCTTCCTCTCAATGGAGCAAAGCTTCAGGTTGTCGCCGCAGCGTGTGTTTACTCATCCTACTTGGAGGTAAGTGTTTCGGTAAACATCTTTAATATGCTTTTTTTTTTTTTAATTTTACAACTTTTCTGACCAAATAATTTAGGATGCCGAAGTACAACACATTTACCAAAAATTGAACCGGACTAGGTGTTCCCCTCAGCTTTTCAGATTATTATGTTTTTTGTTTTGTTATTATTATTATTATTATTATTTTTTTTTGTGTAACTCAGACTCTTCCTCATCAACACAAAATTTTATGTTTTGCAGTTTTCTGATATATTGATCATGATGCGCTGATTTGATCTTGGCAGAAACCGTGAAGCCCATAGCACTTTTTCAATTTTTTATGCAGTTTCACATCTCTATTTATGAGGAAGTCCAGTGGAGGTCACCATGGATTTTTTTTTTCTTGTTTTAGTTCACATTTTTTGTTGGATGCATTGTTCTCATGTTCTAGATGCAAGAATCAGTACATTGCAAGACCACAATATTCACTAAAATTAAGATGTCCATCCATTTTGTCATAGATATATTGTTATAGTTAGAGTCTATGGGGGTCATTAACACCACAAACTACTGATCAACTAGTTGTACCCGCACAGCCAGAGTTGTATAAAAATAAAATGCATCTGCGTGCACAGCTATTGAAACAGAAGACTCGCTGCCAACCTGCATACCATGATAATAGAATAAGATAATTTAAAGGAAAATTAATAAAACAAATAATTATTAGAACATTACAGATTCCAATGAGGACAAAATAGTACATTCTAATTGAATGTGCAGCAATGTGTGTAAAATGGACTTTTATGGCAAAATATTAAAATATTGGACTACCTACCTCATAAAAACAAGAGATTAATTAAAGAAAGTTTTTATATCCAGAAAAGCAGTTCTATCAATGAACCTTCAAAATTATAAATATGATTTTCAACAAGTTCATTCAAAAATACTGGACTTACAAAATGCATAAGGAAATATTTTTATTTAATTGGCAACTGAAAGAGGAACCTGGCAATAAAATTTAAATTCTGTGTATACAAAACTTTTAATACAGTTCGTATACATTGAGAACAGGCCTTGATAAAATCTAGAGGCCAGAAATGTCTGTAAAAACAAAAGAACTCAGAAGATGTGAAAAATAATTTTCTTCAGTTAAAATAGAATTAAGTATATTAATCTGAGTAAAGTGTTGAGTAAGTGTTTTAATTGCTGTATATAGGCCTAGCATTTTTATTTTTTAATCTACATGAAAAAACTATCTGCAAACCTGCTAAGGATTTGGAAACTATCATGCGTACGCATGTACGTCTACATTCTGCTACTCTGCACACAGTGACTATTATTTGGTCGATAGAGAATAAGGAGGGGGCCCCGAAAATGTTTTGTGCCCTGGGCCTCGCATGTAGTAAATCGGGCCCTGGACTCACCAGTCGAGAGTTTGGATACACGGCCTATTCTTTGATTGTGGATAATTTTTTTCTCTTTTGTTTCAATGTTTTTCTAGAGTTTGCTTCGCGAGCTACCAACAGTCTGTGAACAAATGTTTTATTATTGCTTTGCAGATTATTTTTATTTCTATCTGCAAGCTGTGTTTTACATAATCAGAATGAACAGCAATGTAACATATACGTCGAACTGTTCGAATATATCAATGTCGTGATTGAATGTGCTCGCGTGGTTATACGAGCTTCAAGAATTTACAGTTTTCTGCTAGAAAGTACGATGGGCAGCAGCGTGAGGTCCTTGTGTGCAACGCATGCTGTAATTGCATGCAAAAATTTGCTCTACGAAAGAAAATTATGCCAAAAAACTGCTTGTGCTGCAGTTTTTTTTTTTTTGCGCGAATGCAACAGGTGCTTTCGCATCGTTTATTCTAAGTGAGTGATTGTGCGGTGTGGAACTGGCAAGTAGGATAGCCATAGAAAAGAAAACAACATATGTGAAATCTCTGTCCGGCAAATAATGTTTTTCGTTTAAAATGTCACTCTTTAAAATTTACCTTGTATCTCTGGAACTCTTTAAACCTTACATCTGTTGTATCTCTGGCATTTCGTACTGTAAAATCTCGGATGGCTATTACATATACAAATATTAACTACACACTGAGCTAAATTAGGCCACCTAACGGCCAGAAGAGAGAAGTCGTGAAAATACTTGAGAGCAAACACAACATATGCGTAAAGGATCCTTGATCTCAAGACTGTTGCCACAAAACATTCCGTGAGCATGAAAAATATAACGTTAAGATTGAAACGCTTAAAAAGAATGAATTGGAATTTACATAGAGAAAAACTATAAATGAAAGTTAAATTAGAGTATACGTATGTACAACGAAGTAAATTTCTCCGTCATTTTTGTCCACGCCGAGGCTCGAACCTATGTCCCCTCATTCCGGAATAAGTCACTCTACCAATTGAGCTACGCGGACGTTCGTTCTGACTGCTATGTGCCTTTATGTCGTGTGCGTCCTGCTCGCAGGTACGTCACATAAGTCATAGGCAGAAGACCAATTAAAAAAGCTAGAAGATAGGCCTCCGCTTCGTCTCGCGTGTTTTTTCCCACTTCGGATGCGACTTCGTTGAAAAACGTGTAGAAATGCGAAAAGCTTATTACATCAAACAATGAAAAAGTAGAATTTCTTTTGACTGTGACCGTGTCTCTGAATTACAGTCTAGAACGTAACTTCAGAGTAATATTTCCTGATACAGAAAATTTTGTGGCTACTTTTTGTAAGGAGCTTCAGGATAATTTAAGCAACTACATAATTTAAGCAAGTCGATCATGGTGTTGTGGTAAAATTAATGAATAACTACTTCGATCTCCTACGTTTTACAGAATAACCCGAATGTGTGTATGTAAGCAACGAAAGGCAAACCTCAAAGCTGAGTCCATTAATTGCGTCGTTAAGTAAGCAGCTAAAACACAAATGACATTTCAGTACTTCTACTTACAAAGCAAAATGGATTTGTAGTAGTTTTAAACTCCAAAGGCATTTTTATTGGGCGCGTTTATTATCTTGTAATAAAATCATGAGAAACTTCTTACCTTTTTCTACAAACAAATAACATTAAAAAATAGTTAAAATACATGTAATATCCATTTTTATGCACTTATTTTAAAGTGTAGCTCAACTTTCACTAATCTGTAACCTCTAGGAATGTAAGGTCCTTCTCCCTGATAGTTTCGAAATCAGTCATCCCCAATTATTACACTGTTAAAAATTTTGTGGCAAGTTGTACCAAAAAGTGGTGCTACATCAGCTGCACCACTTCCTGAAAAAAGACGCACTATTGTGTGGTGCTAACAACACCCAGCAACATTGTGCAACTTTACACCACGTTATGGTACAAGGTTTTACCGTGTTGTTGGGATTTGTTTGTACCACACAATGGTCCATCGTTTCGCAGTAAGTGGTGCAGTTGGTGTAGCAGCCAGGGCCGGATTAAGGCCTTAGTGGGCCCCTAGGCTAAGACATTTGTGTGGGCCTCAAGGCTGAGGCATCTGAATGGGCTTCCAACGAACTTATGACGGTGAATCATTATGAAGTCCGTTAAAACACGAAACTGTATCAATATACTTGTGACTATTAATACGTAGAGCATTCTTCAAACTAATAAATTATCTGCAGAGCTTTCATAATAAGTCAGTATGTTTTTCATTGTTCTCATAAGAACACAAGTTAAAAGCTTGAGATTACTAGATTTTGTCTGGATTTTCTAATGATTTATCATAGTATACCTTTCTTAGTTCATCTCTTTTGTTAAATGCAATTTGAAGCCTCGGGAACTTTTACCATTAACGGTTCCAGTGTAGATTGGGAGTTGTGGGTGGATGGTAGTGAAAAAGCTGAAACTGTCGCGCCACCCAGCTGTACATAGCTGCATGCAACCCTTGTATAGTCACTGCCTTGTAATCTGTCCCTCTTCCAGCCTTTGCTTCTCTCCTAGTGGAAATCATACGAAACAAAAGTAAAATTATTTTAAAAACCTCTATATCTATCTATCTATATCTATCTATCTATCTGACTATTTATCTGGGCCATGACCAAGGGCCCAGATAAATAGTTATAGCCCCTACAGACCCCCCTTAATCCGGCCCTGGTAGCACCACTTTTTGATGCAACCTATCACAATTTTTTTGACAGTGTACCCTATGTAGAAAGCTTATTAATTCGGAAAGTTATGATACAAAAAACGTCCAGGTTCTCAAAGAGATCTTGAATTTACTCGGAGAAACATCTGATTCGCTTTGATTTCGCTAGGCTAAAATTTAGTTAAGTATTTCCTAATCTTTTCCTGAATTAAACAGTAAAGCAAAATTTTCAAAGCTTCGCACGAACTTAATTTGCATAAATGCTTGAGGGGACTAAATACGTTGCGTCGTTAAATCGTCAGAATAGAAACTTATTCACGAAGTTCGCAAGGGCAAGACCATGTCTAAACTTTTTAATGACAGTTGTAAAAGTTTTACTGAAGACTTTGATGTCGATGCTTACATTTTATGACAAAGTAACGGAAGAATTAAACGAAATGAAATATCATAGGGAGGAGCCACAAAAGAGCTTTTTTTTTTTTTTGTTTTGTTTGCATGCCTACCCACGAAGTTTGCAGCACGTCACTGATGATGAATCAAAGGAAATAACTGAATAAAGGTAGACCCACTTCTTCCAAAGGTACTAACTAAATAAAGGTAGACCCACTTCTCTAAAAGCATTAGAACTAAATTCTATAAATGTAGTCAGCTACTTTTTCACGATTCTTGGTATTCTGATAATTCGCAGATATGTGGGTGCGAAAAACGACGGCCTTTATCGCAGGCAGCATGTTCTATTTTTGCAGAAACAAGCGCTTATACTGAAAATTCTGTGCACAATTTACACAGTTTCAGAATATTACATATAGTCGTGATGAAATATCTTCTGGAGTTAATAATTCCATAGCGAATTTGATTCTATTCATAAAAACTAGAATAAATTTATTGTTTAAGCTCAGTGTCTAAGAAAAACATTGAGAATGGAGATTTGTGCTTAAAAAGCAACGAAAAAAATTAAAAGAAAAAAAAAACGAACAAACAAGAAAAAAAAAAAAGCAGCGAGAGACGCAGCATAAAAAAAATTCTTAGAGAGAAGATTCTCAGCTTCAGTTGTTTAAAGAAATTGAGAAAAAAAGAATGTAAGCACGATAACAGAATATCATTTTAGTGGCAGTTTATAATTATGCGTTACCACTTAAACTTCCCATTGCAGGATTCTGTTAATACTATTGAAAATGTCACGCCTCGACACTGATGAAGCCGAAATAGGCTTACTAATTTACTTCAGTTTCAATGCGACAGGAAACTGAATTTGAATGATTAAATACTTCAAAGACATCAAATCGAAAAACTGGCCTTGTTAATTTCAACTCAAATGAAATGAAATTGTAAGTGACATATTACTAACTCTAAGAATACGAAATCGAACGTGACAGTTTAATTATTGCAAGGACATGAAATCGAAATTGTTCGGTTAATTGTTTCATGGAATGATGTGAAATCGAAACTGACCCTTAATTGCTTCAAAGATATGAAATCGAAACTGATCGGTTAATTACTTTAACGACGTGAAACAGAAATTGTCCGCTTAAATTACCGAGTTCAAATACAGTCTAAACTGAAAGATTAAACGAGTGGCAATGTCTAAAATAATAGACCCATACGATGCTGTAATTGTAGATTGCGTTGTCTGCAACTTTATTTAAATGAAATCTAAAAATAAATTTTCCGTTTGTTTATTTTATTTATGAAGATAGATCTAAAAAAGCCGAAAAAGTTTGAAGTATAAAAAAGCAGAAAAATAACATTGCTTTGTTTCGTTAAAAAAAACAATAGACCAAAGTAATGCACAAACCTTGGAAGTGGTGCTTCCGCCATCAGCCAAAAAATTCAAAGGCTTTTTCTTTTCCCGGTTGCTTTGATCATTTTTAACGGTCCTCCTGTTTCCGTTTTCCGCTGACTGAAAACGCAGGAGCATCGGCTGGTTTAAAATCATGTTATTTATAAAATACTCTCAACACCTGCCAGACCGCAGCTTAATTTTTTAATTATGCAATGATTCTATTTTTGCCAAGAAGACCGCGTCAAAAATCCCCACTAAACACATTATGCTGTACTATTTAAAGAAAAGGTCTAGCTTAAAACACTCGTGGTTCTTTATTTCTTATGATTTGTTGTGAAATTAGATTATACTTAGCGTATGTAATGAGGTAGGTGTAACTTGAGTATCGCATTATGTTTGCAGAATGCCAATTTTATAACTTTCTGGAGTTTCTCATTAGGTTTGCACTGCTTTGCAGTATTTTATGAGTGATTAATTTTCCTTCCTACAAATAATAAAACCGTAAGTAAAAATGAGTAGGAACTTTCGTCAAATCTTCGTAGGTGTCGCTCTTCCTAACCACCCTCTGGTTCGTACCAGAACGAATAAAGTCATAAAAAGCGGGAAAATGATTCACGATATTTCAAAAAAAAAAAAAAAGAAGTGCTCCATATTTGGAAAACAAACTCACTGCTTTCTTATGGAAACAAAGTCAAAAAAGAAGAAAATTATGTTGGGGGCGTTAAGTATTGCGTTACAGAAATGATGTCATACAGAAAAAAAGAGAGCGCAGCAGCTGTGTGGTGGAAATGCAGAAAAAAAAGTTAAACAAAGACTGCAGAAACTATTTTTCTGAAAGTGAAAATGAGTTTCGCTTCCCACGAAAGCTGTCTCGCTCACAAAAGAAAAAAATCTTAATGCGTTATCAAAGTCACTTTTATCACTTCAGAATGGGGGGGGGGGATCGACATGAAAAATTACCACAGCCAAAACTTTCAGATGCCAAACCAGAACCTACTAACCCCATAAACTAACTTTTTACTATCACAGTCTTCTCCGCACGGCTGGCTGTCTTGAAAAAATTTTGTCCTAGAAAAATAACATCGAATAATCAAAAGCTAATTTATGTGCCAAAATTTACTCAAAATTCTCTTAACAAATTACCGCAAGAAGAGAAACATAAAAAGAAAGGTAAAACAAGATTAACGATTACGTCTTATCTTTATTTTTCGTCTCCTCTAGAAGAGGGCGCTATGCGGTTACGCTTGCGTCACAGGACACCAACCAATGAACATTGACCATTTGAGTTTTAAATTCACCGAGTTGCCTACATTCTTGAAATAATGACAATGTCGCAATGGGGAGGCACATTTAAAATTCGCTGTATTTTCAGTACCACTTGCAGGAATGTCACGCAGATGGTGCCCGGGTCTGTTTTGCAGCAACACTTTTGCGCTCAAAGAAAGTTACGAAGCTCAACTAAATCCGTCGGAAGCTCCCGAATTCATATCATTAATAAAACAACTCAGCTATCGAAATTTTATGCTATGAGACTTTTCTGACGTCCGACAGCTTATACATTTAAATTTTTCCTATTAGATACAGAACCAATAATTAATATTATAGGAATAAGTTTGTTCTGTGTTAATAAATAAATAAATAAATAAAAATGTAAAATAACTGTGTTACGATATTCCGAAGAACAATTTTCACAGTGAAGAAAGTGGTATCAAATCAATGAATGAAATACGGGATTACACCACAATGGTGTAATCCCGTATTTCATTCATTGATATTCTGTGCCTCCGGGCAATCATAAATATATGATATTCTGTGCCTCCGGGCTAAATAATGCCGGTTGCTTCGACTAGCGAATCCTGTGATGGTTATATTCAAATCAATCGGAAACTTGAAACTTGGTCACTCTGGGTGGTGTAGTGGTTAGGATATTCTGGCGCTATCCGAGACACGCGAGTTCGATTCCCGCTCCAAGACGACGAAATTTTCAAGTTTTCGGATATTATCTGACTTAACATCCCATGTCAAATTTACACCAATAAATGAATTCACATCTTCCATGGCAATCAAATATTTAAGTAAAAAATTTATACTTAAAATGCATTCAAAAAAGAAAAGGTATTGTATCACTTTCCTTTACTAGCAACCCTGTGATCTTTTACTCTGAGCGACTTGAATTTTGTGTAAAACTTTGTAAATCGGAAAATTTTCCACATGCGGTGAAATCAACGCACAAATTGTTACTTTAAGTGCCAAACGAAAATACGCAGAAAATACAGGACTGCAAAAATATTTCTAACTAAAGCGCTTTTACTATGATAAAAATCAAAATACAGAAATTCTATTTAAACGACAGGAAAAGCACCGAAAGAAAGATTGAACCACGTTCGTTGGAAGATGTACTACTTAAGTAATTAAAAGCTACTGTATGCCAACATAGGCTACCATATAGAGGGGCAAGAGGGGCACATGCCCTCCTGGAAAATTGACTGTACAGTTTTTATACTTGGAAGGTACTACAAATATTTCTGCGGTGGCGTTATTTCTTATTAACGACCAATGTGAGCAACTCTAAAAATGCAAGTGCTGTAAGCAATCGCCCGTCCTTAATTTAGGGCCACAGGTTCTAGGGAAGGAAGAGAGTCGGTGTAGTAAAACAAACGCAACATCCATAGCTCATCAGGATGCGTACCCGGATCCATCTCGGACGAATGAACGGAGCACAGTGCTTAGACTATACTGCGCCACCAGGACGGCCAAAAAGGTTGAGCCTAGTAGAAGGATCTGAAAGAAAATGTTTTTGTTGATTAGAATTAAGGGTAAATAAGGACATGGTGAAGCAATACCTTCCCCCACCCTTAACTCCCTCCCTTCAAGCCGACAACCTTGTCGTGCACTTATCTCTTCCAAAGCAGTCTTATCCACTCTTCTCATTCTCCCATGACCATACTAACATGAATAAAGGCTTAAACTAAGGATTTGGAAGAGTGGTAAACACCTGAATTTTTACGGTTTTGCTGATCTATTTTGATAAATTTTCTAGGGAGGAAATACATAGAGCTACACGACAAAGAACACGATACCTTTTATTACTTGGCAAAGCCCATATTATATTTTGAAGTTAAAAACATTCAGAAATGCGCATCTTGAACTGGGTGGACGGCATTGTGGGCAAAAGAAATTTTTGGGTGGGCTGGAGCCTACACTCGCATCCCTTTGCCGACGTCCCTAGTCCTGACTTTTACGATTGTGGCTACATCCCTCGCTAGCACTCCTACTCAGATAAAAATGCACTATTCCTATCAAAAAGCTTGAAGATTCACTAATTTCAAAAATAACACAAGATTCAGCTCTGTGTCGTTTAAACAATGAAGTGTCTTTTGTAAGATTATTTTCAGGAGGAAACCGTGTTACAAAAACGAAGAACTGAAAAAGAAAAAAAAACTGTCTCGAAGCATCGTTTTCGTAGTATTAAAGGGATGTAAAAATTTAAAAAATGGTGCTCTTTATTTAATTCTAGAAACTGGTGTGTATCATCTGAGAATTTGACTTATGTCGGAAATATGGGGAAGATTTTCTCTGAAACACAAGTAAAAGCGCAGACACGGCACATGGGAGAGGGAGAAGGAGTTAGGTCCGGGAAATACAGAACGGGGAGAATGCAGGTAAAGGAAGAAGAGGAAAACAGACGTAGAGAGAAAATAAAAGGACGCTCTGTATTATTTCCTTCCCCAGTTTAATCAAATTTAGAAACGCAGGACGTATGAGAGGAAACAGATCTTTTGTCTTTCAGTTTCTATATTGTTGCACATAATTTGCTAATTAAATAAGGCTTAAGTTGATGGTTCAATGAAATGAAAGGCTCTTGCGCGCCAGTATATAGAGAGCGATACCCCTTTGCACAGGATAAAAAATGTTACTTAATTTTACGGTTTTGGACTATTATGAGGTTGCCATCATTATACCGTATAAATAATATTTACTTTTATTATTTACAGAAAATAACTGAATGAACAGTCAGGAACTGTAAATCTTACAGTTTTGTAAATATCAATATGTCCTCCTTTCTCCCACTTTCTACAAGTTTGGGGCTGTCCTCAATACGAAGCTTCCTCAAAAAAAAAAAAAAAAAAAAAAAAGAAAAGGGCCTAGCTTCAAAAAACGAAGGAATATTCTTTGTAAAATTCTTAACAATGATCCTGTTATAATTTGAAATACCCTTAAATTCAGGACAAAATTTATCAGTACACATTTGATATTGTACTTCACTATCTGGTCCATGGGCCTTAAAAATATTTTTTATAGATTCCTCCCCTACACTTAGAGGTATATGCTGAAGTATAATTGGAGTCGTAGCGTCGCAATTTACTTTTATTATTATTATTTTTTTGCCTCCCCATCTAACGCAAGTTCATCTTTTGCATTAGCTCTAAACAGTCACTTCTTTTAATACACATTTACTTAGTTTAAATAAGTAAGCATCTAAATGCCCCCATTCCACCAGCAATTTCAAATTTTATATTTATAGCTCTTCTAAAGTTACAGTGCTATTATTATTGCCCTAATTTCACTGTATTCCTTGTTCTGGGCAGTGTAATGACTAACACGCTCCACCGAAAAGCGGGAGGTGCGGGTTCGTATCTCGCCCCTCCCAGGACGATGAAAATTTTCAGTTTTTTTGAAGGAAGGGTTCACATGGAATACAGTGAAAATATGCCAATAACACCATTACAATGCTTGCTATGCTATGAAGAAGTAAATTTTTCCATTTTTATGCCAGGAGCAGGATTCGAACCTGCACCTCTCGGCTCCAGAGTTCTGAGTGCTATCCACTACACTTCACTGGCATGTCCTCTCACTGCTATCTGCCTTTATCTCATGTGCGTCCTGCGGGGCAGGCACGTCACATCCCCCTCCCCGAAAGAGGGCCGGGGGCATTGCCCACGGGTCAGCTGGGACCATGTGCCACTGTAGGCAGTCATCCCATGAAGAAAGTGCATTTGAGAAATCCCAGACAATTTGGTGTGTGGAACGTAACATCACACACATCACACATTTATTTGTTTCCGAAGCACTGAAAAAGGGATTCTCATTTTTCCTGTCTCGCGGAGGGGAAAGAACATCACACCATTGCGAGAAACCTATCAGCCAGGTCATCCTTGAAGTTCGGACGCCAACATTTTTATTCCAGGATTCGAACCTGCTACTCTCGGCTCCGGGGCTCCGGAGCTCCGAGTGCTCTTCACTATATTTCACTAGCATGTGGTCTCACTGCTAGTGAAATTCGTTTCCCAATTGTATGTCTTCTAAAATTGCTTCTTCAACACTACGACCTGGGTTGTAGCTATACCGGGAGGGCAACCCTCCCAGAATGGTCATTCCAAGGGCGTAAATTCATGTTCTGGGGGATGTAAAAAAATAGAAATTGTAACTAAGAAAGAAAGTTACACCCTTCAGTATTTTATTTTTGAAGACTTGACTTAGTCTCATACCCTATTCCATGCAGTTAACCAGGGTACAAAGTAATATGCACTATGAGGTGTGAACATCTCATAACCATGGAAGGAATTTTACAAAATAGTGAATGGAGGCATGCAAAGCAATATACTGATATGCCTAACCTCCATGACCTTTCCGAACATGTCATTGGGATGAAGAGCTAATTAATCATTTCTGCTCTTTCGCACAAAGTTCTCTTAGCGTTTAACCTTGAAGGGAATTTTTCCAAGCCCTACCCCTAAGGCTTCTTCCTATTGTTACGTTCACTAACCGATACTCATTCGTTCTGCGCTTGTTTGTTTTTCGTTCTGCATTTCCGTGGAGTGTTGTTTTATCGGCGTTCACATAACGTTTAAGCTTAACTTGGTATTTGCAAGCTGTGGTTTTGGGCTAGTATTTATATTTTTAATGAAATTATGTCAAAAACCTGAAGTGCGATTTTTGAAGGATCATAATACTTTCCTATAATGGTGGTGTGTGAGAAAGTAAGAACCACGTATTATTTGAGTGGAACTCGAAGGGGCGTAATTTTGAACTCGAAAGGGCGTAATTTCAAGTCTCGCCCTCCCAGATAAGAAAAGCTTGCTGTGGTATTGACTACGACATTCAACCCTGAGCACATGGCACCCAGTTGTAATATGAACTGTCAACATTTCATTTTTTCCATCTTAATCAATCAAAGAATCACTCACTCACTCACACACACATGCGCGCGCGCGCACTAGTTTCAACATGAAGTACCGAGCTATCGTGAATCACTCAAACTTATTATTTTTGTGAAGCAGATTACTCTTGCTCTGAAAAGAGCAAAAATATTTGAAGAGTGGCAAGCCTATCTATGAGGGTTAGAGAAAAAAAAATGCGGCAAGCCTATCTGTGAGAGTTAGAGATAACCGCCTACGCCTTATTAATAATAATAAAAAAATAAATCCTCTGCTACGTTCTGTTGATGAAATAATCCAACAATAAAAATCAGCAATACGACTGGAGAACTCGTAAACGTAGTCGCTACATCACACGACACAACTCCACCTGGTGGCGACAACAATTTAAGCGATTAACGAGCATAAGCTATTTCCCTGTTCTGCTTCTGTTGATAACCATTTGACGATTGCTATCCCCGTAACTTGAAAGAGAGAGTAAGTAAGTGAACACTGGTGGGTGTTAGACAAACCCCTCCCCCCCCTTCTTTTTCAGATTGTCATCGAGGTGGTGAAAATGGATTCTGCTCGGATATTTGAATTTGGTATCGTTGAGTTTCAGTCACACCTTGGTGCGTCGGGCGGCTGTTTGGTGTTGTGGTTCTCTGTGACGTTGTGAGGTGCTTCGTTCCCTTTGCCCTCCTTCCACACGGACTAGTGTCACGGATCACCCTCTCCTTTCACTACATTTTTCTGTTTGTCTTTCCTATTAAGTTCACTTACTCAGATCTCATAGCTTCGTATTTCTAAGGGCAGTTTTAGACCTGGGGTCAGACACTCCCTTCCTAAAACTTCTTCAAATATCGTATCGTATATCTCCGTAACTGGGCCGTGGATGGCCTACTGGTCAACGTTCGTGACTGCCACGGAGAAACCTCGGGTTCTATCCCAGCAGGTACAAACGCTCGAACCACTAAATATCCGCCGTGCGTCGGATGGGCACGCTAAGCCGTCGGGCCCCAGGTACTGGCCCTCCGGTAATAAATAAGGGCATTTTCCTCCCCCTTTCTAACTCGCTCCCGTGTCACTTTTCTATCGGGCACTGTAGCCCAAATCTCCTAGCATCCTATTTCTAAGGGTTGTTTAAAACCTAGGGTCAGATATTCCCTTCCTAAAATCCTCTACATATGACCTGATCTATCCCCGTATGTAGATTCTACAGTTGTAAATTACTGAATATGATTAACGCAATTTTTATGTAGCAATACACAATAATTTTCCGTAAAAACTACATTTTTTACAGTGTTACAATACTTCGATTTACTATGCAATACAACTAATGCAGCGGCATTAATATCGTTATTTTAAGCTACTATACAATGGTGCTTTTTAAATGGGTAGGCCGTATTAATATATGCATTAATTTGAGAAGGCAATCTCAAAATAGAATTGAAAGAAAAGAAAGAAAAACAAAGGTAGATATAAGTATGGAATAAGTTCGTTCACAAATTCAAAAGCTACTACGACAACTCAAAAGAATAATTTTTCTTGTTACTTTGAACAGTTTCCTCAGTTCTTCCGGTTAGCTCTTTTTTTTTTTTAAGCTAAGTGTCTTCACAAGCAGTAAGCACTGACGCCACTGTTAGTGAGACGGCTTTTGGCTTTACTGTATTTTTTTGGGGTTTTTTTTTTTTTATTTGCTTTCCGCGGCAACAATTAGTTTATCGAAATTGCTCGCGTTTCATGGGCATTTCAGCACCATTTTGCTATAGATCATTATGTACGTATGCCTTAACGCTGACAGTAATTGCCATGTACTCTCCTGGTATGTCGCTTTGGCCATGAAATATGTTTCTAAGACAGGTACCAGTTTCACAGAAGGTTAATCAAAATGTTTTGCGATTTGACGAAAGCCACAGTTAAACAGGACGACAGAAAAATGCAACTTTGACGAAGAAGCTGGTGACATGTTACTATATATCTTGGAACGTTTGCGTTCTTTGCTTCAGTCGTTAATTCTACTTTTTTAAGATTTTTTATTTATTATTATTATGCGTCGGATTTAATTGTATTCGAAAAGAAGGAACACCCACTATGATTAAATTTCGAAAGTCGCAAAATTTTGTACAATACGCGTCATCCTCAAATTTTCGACTATCAAGCTTCATGTAATAGAAGCTTCCCACATATACCGGAATTCTTCTCGGCTTGTCAACGACATGACGTCGACTCCATTTCTTTCAAGCGCGAGGAAACAACACTCCAAAAACCGTGACCGTCAGAACTCTGATGATGTTACAATGATTTGAATGTTTACGCTCCATTTGTCCTGATGATGCCGAGCCATACGCTCTGCGAAACTATAGTCGATCGATGTATAATAAACCTTTGATTGTGGTAAACGTTGGTATTTTCATTCTATCCCTCCATGTGATGACCAGCTTCACCGCGATTTTTTTTTCATGCAAAATATTACAAAGCAAAGTGCTTGATTATGTAAGGAAAATTTGCGTCACATGCATACATTTTAAGAGTCAAGATATAAACAGTTTTGAAAGTGCTGAGGACAGCTTCGTGGTATGAAAATTTTGTCTATCTTTAAGTGATATACATCTGACTGGTTTTACGGCGATCCTTTTTACAGATTTTCGTAATTTTGTTTCATAGTTTTTGATTGAATATTAACTTATGCTTATAGATGCTAAGATAAGAACGAAACGAAAAGAACTGATGTTATATGTTCAACTGGGGTAACTTCCAGGAATAACAGCTAAGATTTCTGCGGAAAATATTATTTCAGGAGTTGCTTTGCTTTTGTACTATCTTTTCGTAGATGTAGTACAAGTACAGGGTGATTCATAAAGAAGTATACAGTTTCCAGATGCTGTAAAACAGTAACAGTTGAAGACACGGACCACAACTACGAACCGTTAGGTAGATGTACTCGTAAAATTTGTGTCCCGTTACTGAGGGAAGTCGCCTAACTGCACTGGTTAGGCGACGTGCGAGATTATCTCGATGAACATCTTCCTTAGCGATGGATTGGACGACCCGCGGACTACAACATGCCACTGACCCAATGGCCACCCTGAAGTCCTGACTTAACACCTTGTGACTTTTTCCTGTGGGGGTACGTAAAGGACAAGGTATTAGCCCCTCCCTTCCTGTTGATCTAGCGGAGCTGAAACAGTGTATCACAGCCACTATCACTGCACTTGATTCAGATATCTTACCTCGCGTTTGGGCGGAAATGGGTTACAAGCTCGATGTGTGTCGTGTGACTAAGGGTGCACACATAGAACATCTGTGACTGTCTCTAAAAAAAAACTTGAAACATTCCCCTACATTCTGTTACAGGTAACATAAAATATCTTACATTGTTCTTGTTTCATAGTGCGTTGAAACTGTATACTTCTTTATGAATGATTCTGTATTATTTGGTAATGATTGTCAATAACGCTTGCTTTTTCTTTTCAGGATTAAGAATGAGAATCATTTCATCTTTCATTTTTGACCTTGGATTTTGATTTCAAATACATCTTTTTTTTTTTTTTTTCAAGTTTATTAACTCTTGACAAGGATATTTAGCTGAAAATCTGGTTACGGTGCAAGCGCAATGTATGGGAGTTCAAAGACACTAGTCTTAAAAATATTTTGTTGCTCTCAGACAGCAGAACAGCCCCGGTAAGTATGTAAAGAAAAAGTGCCTCATCCTGCCGCTCTGCCCGCAGTCACAACGAAAGCGTTTAGCAGTGAATAAAAGACTCCTTTGTGCCGTGCACGGTGCACCCCAGGAAAACAAATGAGCAACGACTCTTGACCTTAATGAGGGTTCACAAATAAATAACGTCATCGGAATCATCGCAGCCTGTTGCCAGCCGCTGCCGCCACTTGAAAAGAATGGAACTGCCGGTAGGCATTTTCTCCGCAGGTTCTGTCACGCGACAATCCTAAACACGTGTTAACAGAGCCCATTTTTTTTTTTTTTTTTTTATTATTATTAGAGGGCTTTTTTTTTTTTTTTCTTTTCCTACAGTTTCTCACAAATAGGTTTCAGCTTTTCGGGGTGTCTGAAAAACTGGCTATTGCTTCACAAATTCGCGGTTAAGCCACAAATGATGAAGGGTGTCATATTTCATGCAGGTGAAAAACTTAACTGAAGAAGCGAAACGAATAATGATAACGATGCTATATGTCTTCATTATTATATTTTTATACTAATGGATAAAATATAGTTTAGGAAAGCGACAGTTCTGGCAGCATGCTGACTTTCCGCGTCCTAAGGCGGTAAATAGCACACTTCCTCATTTTTTTGGCCCATGGCTGATCTGTTAGGGTCACTTCAGCTTAGCTCATTAGCATAAATGGAATCAGAGAGAGGGGGAGGAGAGAGAGAGAGGGGGGGGGAGTGGGGGAGAGAGAGAGAGAGAGAGAAAGACGTTTGAGCTATGCTATTTGGGACATCCTAGACTTAAAAAATCTTCGGAAAATTCATATTAAAAACGATGTTGGACGATATTTCCGCGTAAGATATACCAGATAGTTTATTAAAGGGGTAATGTTACTGCTCCCTGAGTATATACAGTTTACAGTTGATGGACGTCAAGTAATTTTGCTTCCTATACTTCCAATGGAAAAACTTCTGTACACATTTTCTTCACAATTAATGCGTTACCAAGGATGAAAACTTGAACATCGATTAAAATAGCTTCATTTTATGACTTGGAATACTTAATATTTTCTAAAACATAACCATAATTATGAAATCCAACATTTTTTGTCTACTGACGTCATCAAAGTGCAGGTCGCGCCATCTTTTTTTCTGGTTTCAACACCACCAAAGGGAAAGTTATTGATTTTTAATGTATTTAATGTTATGTTTTAGAAAATATTAAGTATTCCAAGTTATAAAATGAAGCCATTTTAATCGATTTTCAAATTTTCATCCTTAGGAACGCATTAATTGTGAAGAAAACTGTGTACAGAAGTTATTCCATTGGAAATATAGGAAGCAAAATTACTTGACGTCCAGAAATTCGCGTAGCACAGGACTTGAGCCGCAAGTGGCCTAAGGAGATTAGCACGAACGACTTGTGTGTGTGTGTGGGGGGGGGGGGGGGCGAGTCTACAGATTAAATGTCTCGCTTCATTTCTGTTTCATAAGAAAATTTGGAATCCCTTAGCCGGGTAGCATTTCTCCTAATAGTACGGCTGTTTAAATCTGGAGTTATTTTCCTTTCAAGTAGTTTCATGCTATAAAAAAGGAAAATAAAATTTGACATGCGCTCAGAATACGAATGATTTGAGAATCTTTTTTGACGGAATTATCATTGCACTTACGAAAAATACCACAGAAAAGGACAAAGAAACTGTAGGCATTTCATTTTGTAAGTTATAAATAAATCTTTTTGCTTACTCCCTCTTTTTCGTTTTTTTTTTTTTTTTTTTTTGTTATTTTCGTTGCATCAAACTGTTGTTTTAAGAAAAGCCACTCATGAAGGGTTTTGTACTTGAGAAGGTACGTCTGAGTTTATGTTACAACTGCATGCAATTTTTCAAAAGCTTTTGTTAAAGCCAATAAGTAAAAACTTCGACACAAGAAATTTCGATGGAGTATTTAAAGTCAAAATAAATATGTAATCATTATCATGATGTTCCATTAGGAACTGTTCATTTAAAATAATAATTTCCCGAAAGGATTGCACGGAAAAACATTAAAGACATTTTTTTTAACCACTGAAGGAAAAAATCCAAATTATCTTCAGTTTTGCACCAATTATTCGTAACAGAACAAAACACTAAGATTTCGAAGTCATCTGAAGGATTGAAATATATGTTATAGAAATTATACTTATCAGTGCCTGATACAAATTTTATCTTTCTTGAATCTTAAAAATTATATTTAACTAAATACCATTTATGTAATAGGGAGGTGTAATGCGACCAAGTACAGCATTATCAATTTTGATTTTTTTGAACCAGTTTTTTTTGTGTGTGTGTGTGTGTGTGTAAAACCCAGGTATTTAGGAAAAAGCAAATAAAAAAAAAAGCTATCTTATTTTATGAAGCCTTTTGCACATTGTTTCGCTGTGAAGAGAGCTAATGCGTTCGAACTACGCATTACCTTTTTTGCCAAAAACGTGTGAAATATTTTCAACGCAGGAACACAATTCCTGGTTTTCATGAATTGTTTCAGTCAAGGTGCTTTTTGAAATATGCCATATTTTTTTTTAAAGACTGAAAGAAAAACTAAAAGCGGCATAAGCTGTACTATAACGTAAGAAATGTTGTTAGCGGGTGCAGAGATAATAATGACGTAAATTATGCTAATATATGATTTCAGTATTTGATGATGAACTACGCTAAGAAATCATGTTTACTTATTTCAAAAAAAGATCCCACGTATTTAAAAATATTTCTGATTGGCAGCTGCTTGTTCGGTTGAATTGCATGGAATTGTGCTAAACGTTATTTTGAAGGGGGCAACCTCTTTTAAAATTATGCATGTGCAGAAAATAGTTCAAATTACCACCGGCAGAGGGCGCTATTCTGTCACCGCGCAGGCGCTTGCGTTTAGCAACACGTAAACCCTCACTGAAGCGAGGTTTTAGATCGACAGTCCTGAATGGTGAAATATGGATGTCTGTTTTCTGATCACACCAAGGCCGTCGCTCCCGGTAAGGAGGAGGGGGTTGCCCTCCCAGAATGACAGACATACTGGAAGCATAAATTCATGGTCCGAGGGGCGAAAAGATAGAAAATCCACGATGTGTGAATAAGTTTACTACCGAAAAAGAAAGTTACATATATACTTTAGTGTTTTCTTTATTAAAGGCTAGCTAGTCGCATACAGTATTTCGGGCAGCTAACAACTGAAAAGAATAACCTACTCTGTAAGGTGCGGATACCTCGTATGCATGAAACGAATTGTCCGAAACTGTAGAGAGCGGCATATGAAACAATATGCGGATAAGTAAACAATATCGCATAAGTTTTTCTGTAAATTTAAACCAAAGGCGCCGACTACAGGAGAGGAGGAGGGGGTGGGGTGGGGGCAGGCTAATCTTGCCCTCCAATTATTTTACGGGGGAGATCCCACCCAATATTTTTCGTCCTGTTTAATTAAATAATCGCTTTGGCCTCATAAGGTGATGCCACAGCGAATTATTTCCAAAATATTAATAAATTACAAATTAAGTAACTTTTTTTCCCATATTGTACATTACCCATTAGAAAAGAAACTGAATTGTCAGCCCCGTATTATGTTTGATATGTTTTTGTGATATGTGGTAAATGTTTAAAACAATTACCAAAAATAAATCAAATAAAAATACAGAAACATATATGTAATCTCTGGCGCCTTTATTTATATCTTCTTTTTTTACTATTTTTTTTTCGCTTTTTATTCTTTGTTTAAGTAACCCAGCTAATTTTTTTTTTTAGATAAACCTTTGGAAATAAAATCTCTCTGGATGTTTTTATAAAATCACTGGCTGAATTTTATTTTTGAAAATATTAATATTCTGCAAAAAAAATTTGTTTCTTTGTTCATTAGCTGATGAGTAGTTACAGTTGTGTTTTAAAATGTGCCTCGAATTTCATAGTTTATTTTTTCTCTTTTTTTTTAATTTTTTGTCCTGGCGATGGAAGAGACGTGACAATCCCACGTCCTATCTCTTCCCCTGACTCCGCGTGATTTTAATATTCATTTACAGAAATGAAACTTGTGAATTTCAAGAATCATGATCTCAATTTTAATTCTTCAAAGTTTAATATTTTCAAATGTTTGAAACTCCGTTTTTTCTGGTATGTTAAATTGTTTTATAAAACTCGATCTTTTAGGAAGTTTCATATGATGTTTCTACTTAACGCAACTAACACTTACGAATGCTTTTATGTTTTTGTTTTTCTATGCTTTAAGTA
Organism: Macrothele yani; assembly: GCA_039090855.1. NCBI lineage: Eukaryota > Metazoa > Arthropoda > Arachnida > Araneae > Macrothelidae > Macrothele > Macrothele yani. The sequence continues at coordinate 146,524,575 of CM077007.1, read as the reverse complement.
TGTGTTTACATGCGTATTATTAGCGAAAGTACCTCCGCTTCTTTTTGTATAAACGCGTATATGACTCCGGTAACGAATAAAAAATCAAAGCAAAGGTTAGAAGTCAATTATTTATTTTTAAGATAATACACTAAGCTTAAGAGAGTATTTTTTTTTTTTTTAAAGATATACACAAAGCTTGGAGTATTGTTTCCTTAAAACTTTTTGATGCTGTGATAAAAGGAGCAGTTCGCTTAGTTAACAACCCCGAGCATAATTGATTCTCTCCAACGATTTACTGCTAGGGTGACCAATACTACCGCGCCCATTGTTCTCACAAACTGTCAGCACTTGTCCCACCTCGTTAAATTTTACGCAGCATTAAAAGAAGTACAGTCGGCCAACACCCTTTTTGTGTCTAGATGAATAAGTGTCACACTAATCGCTTGTTTAATACATTCATTCGTACATCGAAAATTCTTTACCTGGTTACATTTTCCCCTGAACACTGCAGCCATTAATTATTCCGATGAACTATTTCGGCATTATATTATAATTTATTTATTTTTTTGTTCTTCTACAAATACGCAAACTACATTGATTGCTGTACAATACACCAGAGGTTTTGCATTTCACCATGAGTTTTGCAATTTAAAAAATTTAAATCAATAAAGAAGGCATGTAATGCTAATTCGTCAAGGCAAATGTTGCGTTTCTATGATAAAATGAAAAAAAAAAATGAATGCTGCAGTGCAACAAAAGATAATTTTTGTTTCTTTTTACAATTAACTGAAGCAGAATAAAAATCCGTTGAGCCGGCCAATTGAGAGTTGATATGATACAGGGGGAACTCAGAGTGGCAAACTGCTGCACTTTCTGCCTTCTAAGGGTATCCGGCATGTGCTGTTTCACCAGTATAGCGAGAATTGGTTTGAAAAAGAATCCCCTCTCTCTTTCTCTCTCTCTACCCCGCAGTTTTTCTCCAGCTTTCAATGGAAGTTTTATGCTTCGTTACATAAAGTTTCCCGATAAGGTCACAACAACAATAAATCATATTCTCACGACCATTCTACGACATATTGGAATCAAGATCTGGCCATTGGAAGTCTGCGTGCAATAGGAACCGAAAGCACGACAAAAGCCCACTGTTAGAAGATCACCAGGCAGACCATCTGTGAAAAACGCATTCTTACCCCAAAACAAATTTGTTTCATGAACTTTTCGGAGCCTCGTTCACAATAAAGAAGTTTTGCGTTTTATTAGAGCGTATTTCTATACTAAAAGGAAGGAAACAATATTTTTTTGGAAGACTAATTTTTCTGTAATATATATTTGAGCATGATGCTCTTTGAGAAAGGTGAAAATAAATAAATATATTTCCGTTATATAACTTATGCAGTTTACTTTTGAATTTTTCAACCCAATATGTAAAAGGAGAAGGTGCATTTATTAATTCGTTTATGCCTTCAGATCTCCAGCAGAGATTTAACAACCTGCGCAGTTCATAAATTGTGGGTCAATTTTTTGAATATGTAATATACGATTCCTTTGTTCAACGTAAAGCTCCCCCCCCCTTTTTTTTATCCAACTCCAGCCAACGGTTCGCCAACAACAATTGTTTTTTCAAATAAGATTTATTTATATGAATGTTCTTGGTAAATTATCATCAACCATTATCACTTCACTGCTGGATGAAGGTCTCCTCAGGGCCAGTGGTGCACTGCCCCCCCCCACTCCTACAACCGACAAAAATATCTTCTAGGCCCTTGTGAAAATCTCCATTATTAGCTTTCAATTACTGAAATTATTAAATTCCATATTATTAACAAAGTTTATGGGTGTTTCAGTAATTCAAATTCTTTAGTACCCCCAGGTATTTTTCGTAAAACTAAAATTATAGCTCTGTGCTGCATATAACACGAATGTGCACGTTGTAATTAAAATGATTGCCATAGTTTTATACCAATACAAAGTACTACGAAACACTTACGCCAAAGTAAATCAGGTACCAATTTTATTCTCTTAGTTAGGAAACTAAGGCCATCATCCTCTTTGAAATGCCTCACACGATCACACATATAAAACACGTAACTGCCGTGTGACAGTGTCTAAGAACTTTCTTCGATTTATACAAAAATACAGAACATGAGAGAGCAAATAAGTAACAATTAAGAATTGTGGCCCCCAAACAAAAAAAAAAAATGGAAAACTTCTTAAATTATTTACTCTTGAATATAAAAAAACACACTTAACATCGTGCTACAATATTCTTCAGGCAGTAAAAAGTCCCAGCTAAGAATATCTTCTAATTCATTATATTTTGAAGGATGTGTAGTTATGTGAAAACGACTGTAATACATACTTTGTTATCTGTTCATGAACTGATATTTCTTTCACAATCTCTTATTAATATACATGTATAGAACTATTGCAATGGCTGTGAAAAGGGTCCGCAAGTTCTCTCGACTAGCTGCTTTCCTGTCATCCAGTTTTTATAGATCAGATCAGATCATATGTAGAGGATTTTAGGAAGGGAGTGTCTGACCCCAGGTCTTAAATAACCCTTAGAAATAGGAAGCCAGGAGATTTGGGTTAGAGTGCCCGATAGGAAAGTAACACGGAAGCGAGGTAGAAGACGCCCTTATTTACTACCGGGTGGCCAGTCCCCATAATCCGACAGATTACCGTGCCCATCCGACGCATGGCGGGTATTTAGTGGTTCGAACGTTCGCAGAAAGAAAATCTGACGAAGTAGTAACAATTTATATTAGAAAAGGATGAATCAACAGACAAGAATGATCAAAATATAGCTAAATTAAGCACGGATGAATTTTGGGTTAAAAGCGCAGGGTTTGATTTCGGTTAAAGTCAATGCAGCTATAAGTGAGTGGAAAGCACGTTAATTGCTGTGGCATTAATGGTTGAAATGCTGGAAAATTTTTATTACTGGTTGTTGAATGTCCTCATTGGAAAGGGCTTAGGATGGTGCAGGGTGATGTCATTAGGAATTACGTAGCCTGATGGAATAGCAGAATACAGCACGTGTTTCTCGCACCGAGTTTGAGGTGTGGATGCCGTGTTTGCTGTTGTGATTTTCATTTCCTGGAGTAAATTACTTTGAATTTCGGATGGAATACTAAGTCTTGGACGCTCCTTAGGAACGGGAACTACGTAAAAATTCAAAAGAAAAATATGGATATTTTAATTTCATTAAAAAACCAGACCTGTTCAATGCCCAATAACTGCTCTTTTTCAGACACTTGAAATCTTTATGATCCATATTTTGTTTCCAGGAGATAATATAAGCGATTGCGTGAGCACAGATACATACTGCCGTCTAACATGTAAGGAGAAATTTCATGACCTACCAAAGAAACAATTTCTCATTAATCATGATCGCATAGTTCCAGGAGTGAGGGACACCCCTCCCTCCACCTGTCCCATCTCATATACATGAACGTTTTAATTAGGGGGCATTTTTAAATCACAGCAAAATTAAGTAATAATAATCTACAGGACAGAATGAAATTGAAAAAAAAAATAAAATAAAGGTCATGTTTCTTTTGAGTGGGAAAAAACAAATCATAATCTTAGTTTTGTTTTAGAAGGGTATTGCCATTTTTCGATCTGATCAAAATATTTCGTGCAATTATATTTAAAGAAATTGTTTATCCTTCTTATTGGCTAACACCGATTATGAATTTGGTATGGAAAATATTGAATTCAAGCAGTTGCATCTTAGAATGTAAGAAGGATGGAAAAGGGGGATTTCTGCCACGAGTTTAATTTTCTCCGGGGAAGAAAAGGATTTCTGGTTTCATTCTGCTTTTTTAGGGTTTTTTTTTGGTAGTTCTGTAAACTCCACAGTTTCTCCAATTTTAGAGAATGTATGAATTTTTTAATTTAAAATGCATATACACCGATCAGAAACTATTAGGTGCGCCCTCTCGTCACGTTGGGAGTCAGAGTTAATATCTTCACTTTTTAACCGACAGGAATGAATTATCTCGGTGTTAGAAAAATGTGCTGAAGTCGGCTCCAACGAATATAATCGCTGTCTAGTGCCCTCCCCCCCCCCCCGAAAGCATTGATTTCCGTCTTGCTTTGTTGTTCAAAGTGGTTATTTACGGGGATAATAGACTCTTATTGTTTCTGATCGATTACTTGTTAAAATACTTTAACGAACTTAAGAAAGTAGGCCATACCGATGGCGTAGTGGTCTAAGCGCTGGCTTGTGACCATACGTCCGAGGTGGGTCCGAGTTCGAATTCCGGTGAGGCATAGATGTTGTGTTTGCCTTACAGTACTGGTTCTCTCCCTTCCCTGGACCAGTGACACTAAATTAGAGGCGGGCGACTGCTTATAGCCCATTGAATTCCTCACAGCAGTCGTTAAAGCCCCAATAAAAAAAGTAATAAGAAAGTAGATATAGAAGTCAGTTGTCTATTCCCAGTGGTATGAGGTCAGTTGTCTATTCCCAGTGGTATGAAGTCAGTTGTCTATCCCAGTGGTATGAAGTCAGTTGTCTATTCCTAGTGGTATGGAGTCAATTGTCTATTTTCAGTGTTATGAAGTCAGTTATCTATTCCCAGTGGTATGGATTGGACTGGATTGATTGGAGGTTTAGCGACCACCGTGAGCAACTCAATGGGCTATAAGCAGTCGCCCGTCCCTAATTTAGGGTCACTGGTTCCAGGGAAGGGAGTGAGCCAGTGCCGTAAGACAAACACAACATCCATGCCTCACCGGGATTCGAACCCGGACCCCGTTCGGACGAATGATCAGAGGCCATCGCTTAGACCATTGCGCCACCGGGGGCGGCCCCAGTGGTATGAAGTCAGTTGTCTATTCCCAGTGCTATGATGTCCGTGTCAGGGGGGCTAAAATTCCCCAACATGTCATGGAGCAGAGAATAAAGGACCGGAAACGAGCTCTTATCGCAAGTGACAGGCTTATGGACGGTACTGCTAAGATGAGAGGAGGGGGTTGCCATAGCTTTCGTAAAACCCGGCCGCTATGCAAATATTTCTATTTATGAAGTACAGAAAATGTTGGGCACCATTTAGTTCAAGTACATCAGCTGCTTAAAGAGTTTAAAACTCAGTTTTGCAAGAAACACAGCACTAACGACAAGTTAAACTAGAAATAATCCACTGAAAGCACAGAAATTGTCATTAATGATTCATTAAATTGCAGGAAAGTTGCGCAAATGAATGAGTTGCTCCAGAATATTTTTTTCTTTTTACACTGAATTTTGATGAAACGCTTAGAAAAATATTGCTTTCATTATCACGCTTTCACACGAAACACACCGTTGAGCCATTACATTATGACCACCTACCTAACAAGTTGTAGGACCCCCTTTAGCCTGCAAAACAGCGGCCACTCGGCGAGGCATTGATTCGATGAGGTGGCGATGGGTATCCTGGGGTAGAAAGTAAACCAGCTATAACGTACAAGTTTGGCCTCGCCCTCTCACTCCGGTGTAAGTCGCTCTCCCAAATGAAGCTACGCGGACATGGGCTCTCACTGCTGTCTGCCTTTATCTCATGTGCGTCCTGCGGGGCAGGCACGTCACACAGCTGGAAATAGTCTTCATAGATTCTTAAACCAGCTGGAATAATCTTCGTAAATTCTACCAGATTTTTTATTACATAATGTTTACAATTTTTAATTAAAAAAAATGCAGAATGTGTCCGAGATGCTTTTTCTATTCCTCATAAAGAAATTCTTTATTATATGACAATAATATGCCCTGCGGTGCGTTTTCCCTTCTAAATTTCATAAAAGCAGCAAAAACTTCCCTTGTAACTAAATTAACATTTAAAAATTAGAACAAAAGTGTGCGGGAGGTATTTTGGAAATCTCCGTTATTATAATATTCACACGACTGAATTTCTTCTGTGTTTAATGTAAATGCGCTTATGCATAAGCTTTTGTTCTGTGTTTGTTATTAAAATTGTTGACATCATCTCCCATAGCTACAGTTCGAATCTACGATTCACATGTTAGGACGGTGATGTCACTCAGTGACGTCACGATTATTCGTCGGTGAGGAAGGCGGGATGAGTAAATCTTATTGTCTATTAACCTTGAGTTGTAACGATCAAATTTTAGGATACCGCCGATGATGTTTGTCATAGAGAGATTTCACTGTATTTTTTATTAATATTATTGTTTTTCGTTCTGGTGTATTATAAAGTAATAAAACTATGTGCTGGGCGCTGACATTTGGGGAACAGAAAAAATTTTAATTGTTCGTCTAGGAGTAAAACGATACGAGATCGTGGGGTCAATGGAAGAACGTGTCTTGATTTATGTAGATAAACGAGAACCGTCAGAAATCAGGTATGTAAGTCTCCGTCGTCTTGCGTGGTATGTTTTTCGACCTGCTCCCTCCTCCTCCGTCAACCGCGTTATGTCAGAGACTGACTGACGGGGTTTCACGGGCAAACATGCGTGAGCGAGAACCCCGAAATAGAATCCAAGCCCGAAGGTCGAAAACTGATGGAGGAATGTGCTCGATCTCTCTGATACCACAGAAGCGCGTTTACGAAGACTGAGGAGATGCAATATAGACAACGATTTCAACTGCGAGAATGCGAAAACTCATTTTGCCGGATCCTTTGTCATGTAATAATAGCCTTCGTACCAAACTGGAACAGTGTGCTATCTGATCTGTGCATTCACAACTTTTGTAACGTAAACATTTTGAAAACGGAAAAGAAAAAGAGGGCTAAAGTTATTAGTGAACTCATGAAGTGGGCGTGCAAATTACTGATGGATGTGTCTCCATTATTTTGTGCCCTGCTGATTTCAGAATTTCATTATGTATATATAACAAATTATGGCTGCACCGTCAAGCTGAACTCCCCCCCCCTCCAAAAAAACCCCTGAAATCACCGAATCACGTTACCGTAGGCTGTTCGATAAGTTCTAAGCCTAACATACACTGCATGACAGAGAAAATGCCACACCACGAAGACGTTAACGCGACGCCATGCAAATTGCTGGATGGGTGCACACGTACAAGTTATGCAAATTATTGCATTTGCAGGCCATCGCACGAACAGCGCGCGGGATGTAAGAGGACAATTAGGCCGTGAGGCCATCAGTCGAAACGTCGTCGCGGCCGCGAAAAGTGAGCGGCTCTGCTGTAACCGTGTCTGGAAAATGAACAAGGGGTGCCAGTGCCGTTAAGACACCGTCGTACGCGATTTTATCAAACGGATGAGTTTACAATTGGTTCGTACCGCCGGATGGTCCTTACGTCGCATTGCGGAAGAAAAGCAACGTGATGCCACAACCGTCGGTCGGATTTGAAGAGAGTGGTCGCAGGAAGGATCTGTGCAACGTCGTAGGAGCACGGGCCGTCCGAGCGCACCGATCGTCGTACTCGACGTCATGCCGTAACGGACACACATCCACAACGGACGACATTTTGAGGAGTGTACGGGGAGGCTAGGAGGCTCCGATAGCGACGCGGATAGTGTCGCACCGACTGGCTGCGTCTGGTTTGCTGTTCAGCCGTCCGTTGCGTCGTTACCGCTTGACGTGGTACCGCTCCAACGCTGTGTGGGGTGCCGAATGGAACAGTGTGGTGTTCAGAGACGTATCGCGGTTCTGTCTCGCTACGGATAATCGCCGTGTGAAAATATGCAAGCGACGTGGCCAACGGGGGATTCCTCTGTCATTGTGGAGCGCCACACTGCTCGGCAACGTGAAATCATGATGTGGGATGCTATCAGCGCCAAGAATTGCTCACAGCTGGTTCGCATTACTCGTACATTGACCAGTGACGTCACGCAGTTATGTTGACGAGGTGCTGCGGCCCGTGGCACTACCGTATCGGCAGGGCATCCCAAACGCCGTTTTTCAACAGGACAACGAATGCTTTACTCGGTGTGCCGATGCTTCCGTAGCCAGCGCGATCCCCCGACCTGTCACCCATCGAGCATCTGTATGACATGACTGGACGTCGTTTGAGTACACTTCCACCCCCGTAAAATGAAGATGAACTGTGGACTCGTATCAACACCACATGGTCCACGATACCCCAGGACTCTATTTGGACTCTCACTGCCGCAATGTCAAGTCGGATTCAACGCTGTATCGCCCAAAATGGGGGCCACACTCCTTATTGATCATCCTGTATATTCGACCACTGGAGCCTAGTCTGTACGTGACAATTAAATCATTTGTTCAGGTCCTACTTGGCTATCTGTGTGTACAGTTTGGTCTGTTTTCTAGCATTCCTTCGTGGTGTGGCATTTTCTCTGTCAGGCAGCGTACAAAGACAAACATTATTTTCTAAAACGCTCCTTCATACACTTGTTGCACCTATCACAGAGATGGCGAATTCCATCTGGGAAAAAAGTTTTATTTTAATCCTTAAACCAATACTTTGTTGCCTCTTTCAGTTCAAAATCACCCGTAAAACACCTACCTCGCATATTTATTTTTTTCACCTTTTTGAAGAGGAAGTTACTACGGGTGAGATCAGGTGAGTACGGTGGATGGGGAAGCAGTTGAAAGCCACATTCTGCGACAGCTTGGATGGAAACGCCAGCGGTGTGGATTGGAGCATAGTCCTGGAGAAGAAGAACACCCCGCCCCAAATTTCTTCGCCGTTTACTCTTGATGGTATCACGCAATTGTGGCATAATAAGTAGCACTCATAGTTGTTTTATGAGGCAGGTAATCACAATTAACAGCAACTCTTGAGTCCCAAAAAATGGAGGCCATGGCATAATCTTCTCTGTTGTGTTCTGAACTTGTTTTATGGTGGTGATCCATGATGTTTCCACTGTATGATCTCTAGTTTAATATCAGGGTCAGGGCCGGATTAAGGTCTTAGTGGGCTTCTAGGCCAAGACATTTCAGTAGGCTGAGACATCTGAGGGATCCCAAGTTTAAGGCATCTAAGTAGGCCCTAAATAATTTATGATGGGGAATCATTATGAAGTCCGTTAAAACACGGAACTGTAGCAATATGCTGGTGATTCTTTAACATCAAGGTCAGGGCCGGATTAAGGCCTTATTGGGCTCCTGGGCTAAGACATTTGAGTTGGCTAAGACATCTGAGTGGACCCAAGTCTAAGGCATCTAAGTGGTCCCCAAAAAGAACGTATGACGGGAAATCATTATGAAGTCCGTTAAAACATGCAACTGTAGCAATATGCTGGTGATAATACGCGTAGGGCAATCTTCAAACTCAAATTATCTGCAGAGTTTTCATAATAAGTCACTGTATTTTTCATTGTTCTCATAAAAACATGAGTTAAAAGCTAAGATTCCTGAATTTTGTCATGGGTTTTTTAATGATTTATCATTGTATACCTTCCTTAGTTCATCTTTTTTGTTAAATGCAATGTGAAGCAACAGGGGACTTCGACCATTAACGGTTCCAAGTGCCAATTGGGAGGTGTGGGTGGATGGTTGTGAAAAAGCTGAAACTATCTCTCCGACCTCGTTGTGCACTACGCCATGAAACCTTTACCCTTACTGAGTCACTGCCTTGGAATCTGTTATTCTTCCAGCCTTTGTTTCTGACCAAGTGGAAATCATACGAGACAAAAGTAAAACTATTTTAGAAACCTCTCTCTCTCTCTCTCTCTCTCTCTCTCTCTGAATTGCCAACGCGTACCTCTTGGGCCCCTTGTCATTATGGGCCCCAAGGCTGTAACCCCCTATAGACCCCTCTTAATCCGGCTCTAATCAGGATCCCAATGGCGAAGCCATGTTTCATCGCCAGTCACAGAGCAGGAATAGAACTCATCTGGATCGAGGTTAATGCGGTCAAGTTGAACCAGACTTGTTTCAACACGATCATTCTTCATCTCAGGTGTCAACATTCGAGGAACTCATTTGGCACTGACCTTTGACATCCCTAACATCTCTTGGAAAATGGTCCAAACATCACTGCCGGCACGTAAATTCAATTCTTCAGCAATCTGTACGACATGGATTCTCCGGTATGATACTTTCTGGCACATTTCATCTTTGGTCAGTGTCTCCTTCGCGAAGGCAATTTTCCAACGAATCTTTTAATCGTTTAAGCAACCCATTTTTTAACAATGGCATATGAAGGTGTACCATAGAGGTCCGTTCATGAATACTGCGAGGCGTTTCATCTTCCTTCGTCAAAAATTCAATCACCGTGTGGTTCCGCAATTTCATCGGTCGCGTATCCATTGTCACCTTATGTACCAACGAACCATTACATTATGACTACCTTCTTAACAAGCTATATTAGCCCTCAAAACAGCGGCCACTCGGCGAGGCATCGATTTGATGAGGTGGCGATAGGTATCCCAGGCTATCTGGTACCATAATGTCAACAGCAGGTCCTCCAGTTCGGGGTGGTGGTGATTTAGCGCGAACCCGCTTTTCCAAGTCGAACCACAAATGTTCGATTGGGTTCACGTCAGGTGAATCTGGAGGCCAGGGCATTAACAGAAAGTCACCATCATACTCCTCGAACCACTCCTTGACGATTCTGGCAGTGTGGCATGGCGCATTATCCTGTTGGTAATGACCATCACCAGCAGGAAATACATTTGCCATGAATGGGTGAACTTGGTCCGCAACGATGTTCAGATACGTGACAGCTGTCAGGGATTGTGCTATTGGGATAATGGGGATTAAAGTATCCCAAGAAAACATCGCCTACGGCATAACACCGCCGGGGCCGGCCTGTTTCCGCCCAACATTGCATCGAGGTGCCATAGCCTCCGTTGGAAATCGGCTGTCTACGTGATTAACCAGGAATCTTGATTCGTCAGAAAAGGCCACTTTCTTCCAATCATTCACGGTCCGATCTCGATGGTCTTGGGCCCATTTCATGCGTTGTTGGCGATGACGTGCAGTGAGCATGGTGACCCGGCTGGGTCTTCGACTACGCAGGCCCATACTGTGATGAACTGTGTGCTGTGACACATTGCCCTGATCCCCACTGTTGTGGCTGCGGGCGATTTGTCGCACTGTGGCCCTGTGGTCGCAGTGAACAATGCGCGACAGTCTCCGATCCCCTCTGGCATCAGTGAGCTGCGGACGACACACGGTTGAACGACCGTGGACGACACACGGTTGGACGACGCTGGACGACACACGGTTGGACGACGGTGGACGACACACGGTTGGACGACGGTGGACGACACACGGTTGGACGACCGTGGACGACACACGGTTGGACGACGGTGGACGACACACGGTTGGACGACGGTAGACGACACACGGTTGGACGACGGTGGACGACACACGGTTGGACGACGCTGGACGACACACGGTTGGACGACGGTGGACGACACACGGTTGGACGACGGTGGACGACACACGGTTGGACGACGCTGGACGACACACGGTTGGACGACGGTGGACGACACACGGTTGGACGACGCTGGACGACACACGGTTGGACGACGGTGGACGACACACGGTTGGACGACGGTGGACGACACACGGTTGGACGACGCTGGACGACACACGGTTGGACGACGGTGGACGACACACGGTTGGACGACGGTGGACGACACACGGTTGGACGACGGTGGACAACACACGGTTGGACGACGGTAGACGACACACGGTTGCACGACGGTAGACGACACACGGTTGCACGACGGTAGACGACACACGGTTGGACGACGGTGGACGACACACGGTTGGACGACGGTGGACGACACACGGTTGGACGACGGTGGACAACACACGGTTGGACGACGGTAGACGACACACGGTTGCACGACGGTAGACGACACACGGTTGCACGACGGTAGACGACACACGGTTGGACGACGGTGGACGACACACGGTTGGACGACGGTGGACGACACACGGTTGGACGACGGTGGACGACACACGGTTGGACGACGCTGGACGACACACGGTTGGACGACGGTGGACGACACACGGTTGGACGACGGTGGACGACACACGGTTGGACGACGGTGGACGACACACGGTTGGACGACGGTGGACAACACACGGTTGGACGACGGTAGACGACACACGGTTGCACGACGGTAGACGACACACGGTTGGACGACGGTAGACGACACACGGTTGGACGACGGTGGACGACACACGGTTGGACGACGGTGGACGACACACGGTTGGACGACGGTGGACGACACACGGCTGGACGACGGTTCGTCGTTTGGCCATCTGTGCACCACTTTTGATACGTACTCACTACAGCGATACGTGAACTATCTATAATCCGCGCCATTTCCGAGATCGTAGTTCCATCACAATTTGTCCTTTATCAAACTCCCGATAAATCGGCAGCTTTTCCCCATCTGACTCCGAACACTCTACTAACCGAAAGCCGGTACTCTGGTTGTATATATACTGCTCTGTGAACTTCACCTGCGCCACCGTTCAGTCTCCATAGGCGCGCTCATTTCTTTAGGCTGGGGGTGGTCATAATGGAAGGGATTATCGGTGTTAACTTCAATGCATTGTGGCGCCTTCTCAAATGCTAACAAAGAATATAAAAAAAAATATTTCTTCCCCTACAGTAGCTAAAGCGCATATTTTATTGTCCCCTACTCTGAAGTTATGGGGAAAGGGATGTGGTAAAAAAAATCGGGAGTAACAGTGAAGATTGTTTGCAAGGGCAACTTTAAAAGTTCAGCCAGGTCACTAAATAAACTTATAGTCGGTTTAACTAACTGAACACTTGTTTGTATGGGGTATTAATCCCCCCTCCTCGCCCCTTTCTCCAAGGTCATCTAAAGTTACAGTCTCGAGCTATTGGCTTCAGCAAAAAGAGAAAGATCCATCGCTGGAATGACAGATATAATACACATGGCTTGTTCTGGTTTTGAATGATTTAAGGTTTACCCACCACCGCGAGCAACTCAATGGGCTATAAGCAGTCGCCCGTCCCTAATTTAGGGTCACTGGTTCCAGGGAAGGGAGAGAGCCAGTGACGTAAGGCAAACACAACATCCATACCTCACCGGGATTCGAACCCAGACCCTTCTCGGACGAATGCTTTAGAAGCCAGAGCTTAGACAACTGCGCCACCGGGGCGGCGTTCTGGTTTTGATCCCAGATCCTTCGGTGCGTGTAGTCAGAAATCTTCGTCTTAGACCATTCGGTGACGGCTGAGATCTGCAATGGTATCACTTAGATATTGCCCATACTGCAGAAGTCTAGTTGCGGTTCCGCAAGGTCGGAGAATAGCTTTATTCCAGGAGGGCATATTATTTCTATTTCAGATCTAAGTGTGATTTGCAAAAATAAAAAAAATATTCAGTGGAGCAATACGACAGATTTTACTACATGCTGAACGGAGATGGTAAAAAAATTAAGATATTTGCACATAACAGAGAAAAAATCGGAGCTACGATAGCCTTCGTAAGTTCGCACGAAGCGTAGAGTCAGCAATGACAAAAGTTAGTTGGCTCTAGGGGGTAGGGAAGTTGCTATATCATCCCTGCTGAGTGTGTTTCATAAAAGCCTATTATTGTCATCTGCATAATATCATTTCTTTACCCAGGAATGCGTTAGCGAACAATGCTGATGAAATTGCCAGTTCCACGGGTTTACTAAACAGCTTCGCCCCGGTGACTGTGTGGTAAGAAGCGTAGGTTATTTCTAGTCGCTCGAGTTGGGCAAAGATGAATAGGCTGATTTGGTTAGTGTTTAAGCGGTCAGAAGCGTAGGTTATTGCCACCGTATGCATTGATTAATTACAGATTAAACCGACAAGACGGACTGTAACATGATAGTCTGAAATGGGACATCTCACAAAACGAAGACTGACTTTCTAAGTAATCAGATGGCGAAGGTCACTGAAGAATGGAGAGACGCATGCTTGGTGTAACCAGGAAAGATAAAAAGATGCACTTGTGGATAAGGAAAATAATAACAGTATCGAAAACATCATAATCAGAGCAAAATCCCTGAAATGGCAATGGGCTGGACATATTGCCAAAACAACGGAACACCGATGGACAACCGAAATTTTAGACTAGATTCCAAGGGACAAGAAAAGACCCAGAAGAAGATCACGAGGGAGATGGGTGGATGGAGGAGACTGGGCCAAGACAGTTCGCTGTGGAAGAAACATGGGGAGACATTCATCCAGCAGTGGATTGATAATGATTAGCAATGATGATTATGATATATTCGAGTTTATAGCTCAAAGCATATTTATCTGGGTCAGACCTGGGTCGGATCCGGGTCAGAGTTTTTGACCCGTTTCCAACTCTGCTCTCCCTTCCCTTGAATCACTGGCCCAAAGGTAGGGAGGGGTACCTGCTTAATGCCCTTAGATAAATCGCTGCGTGGTCACAAAAATCTGTTATACCGAAATTCGCTCATGGTGGTTTTTAAATGCGATACACCAGCTCCAGTGTCGTAGTGGTTCATTTGTCTGAGTGAGTCCGGTTCGAGCCTCGGCGAGGTACGAGTGGTGTATTTTCTTACGGCGCTGGCTTATTCCCAAATTTAGCAGTCGTCCGTCCTTGATTTAGGCCACTGGTTCCAGGAAAGGGATAGCGCCAGTACCGCAAGACAAATGCAACTTCCATGCCTCACCGGGATTCGAACCCGGACCCATCTCGCACGAATGGTCAGAAGCCAGCGCTTAGATCCCTGACACCGGGCCAGTCTTATAGTCTTAGAATTGCTCACGGTGGTCGCCCCGCCCCCTCAAAACAAATACCGAAGAGATGAGGTTTGATTATCGGAGTGCATTAAACTCGCTCGTGGGTAAAAATCGCTGCGTGTTCACAAACATCTTTTATACTGAAATTCGCAATTTACAGAATTCCGTGCTTAGGGAATGGTAGCTGTGGTCTCTCTCGGCTTACGAATTAATTTTGTGTAAGAATGAATAGCGCTCAAAGGCAAAAACACTAACTTCAAGATCAAGCCTAATGGAAATATCCAGACCTACGCCATCAGAGCAACATCAGTGGCCCGCAGGGAAATAATTTCACCTGCTAGGAATCAATCCTACCATTGTTTCGTCCGTCCAAGTAGCCTAGAATTTTGCTGATTGCCGTGCTACAAACTACTGAAATCCTTTAATAATTTTAGAAAGCAATTGTTATTATTACGAAAGAAAGATCTCACCTCTTCATGAGGTTTTTCTTCTCTTCCTTCCGGAATGGGTACAACGTTCCAAATCTGGGAAGTGGTATTTCTTTATCTCAGTTGTCCAGGAACTTCCGTACTATCCAACAAGTGTTCAGGATAGCTGCCTTCTGTAGTTCTTTTTTTCTTTTTTTTTTTTTGTGATTGGAGGTTTAACGACCCCCGTGAGCAACTCAATGGGCTATAAGCAGTCGCCCGTCCCTAATTTAGGGTCACTGGTTCCAGGGAAGGGAGAGAGGCAGTGCCGTAAGACAAACACAACATCCATGCCTCACCGGGGTTCGAACCTGGACCCCTTTCGAACTAATGATCAGAAGCCATCGCTTAGACCACTGCGCTGTAGTTCCATGTAGCTGTTAGGTTGAAGGTTTAGTGTCTGTATAGAGCTGTGAATGGTCTTAGGTACAACTCCTGTGGCTGATATTACTATGGGGACGGTGGTGACGCTCTCCATATGCCACATTTCCTTGACTTCGTGTCGTAGGTCGTTATACTTTGACAGCTTCTCTCCGTGCGTCTTCTGGATGTTGCACGTGTTGGGCACGGCGATGTCGATGAGGTATGATGACTTCTCCCTGTCGACTAGGAAGATGTCGATGAGGTATGTTGACTTCTCCCTGTCGACTAGGACGATGTCGATGAGCTATGTTGACTTCTCCCTGTCGACTAGGACGATGTCGATGAGGTATGTTGACTTCTCTCTGTCGACTAGGACGATGTCGGGCCGATTGTTGGGGATGGTCTTATCTGTTCTGATCGATCTGTCCCAGTACATCTTGTGGGTGTTCTCTAGAAGCATTGTAGGCTCATACTTGTGTACAGGCTCATTTGTAAAGAGGTAGAGCTTTCTTGCCAATTTCTGATGGACAGTCATGGCGACTTGACTGTGACTGTTCGTGTACTCTGTCTGTTTGAGGACTCTGCACCCTGCTGTGATAGGTTGTGTGGTCTCTGGCGCTTGATGGCATTGCCGACATGTGTCGCTTTCCACTGACGTGTCCTTCAGGATATGCTTCCGGTAGTTTCTGGTATTTACAACTTGATCTTGTATAGCCATCAGGAACCCTTCGGTCTCGAGGAAGAGTGATCCGTTTGTTAGTCATGCATTGGAGGCAGTCTTATCCACATGGTCCGATTGCAGATCGTTAGTGCCTTCCGTGTAGGACTTTCTTGCCCCAAGCTTCTTCTTTTGGTTACCTCGTTCCAATCTCAATGTTCTGAATAGAGAGGTCTAGGGCTGTCTACTTCTTGTCACTCTGGTTTATCGCTTGGTGAAGGGGTTCCTTGCTCTGATGGATGTATTATTATTATTGGAAGTTAAGGAAATAGACGTTCATGAAATAAAAAGTATTGAGAGGGTTCAATATATCTTTTTCTTAGTTAAATTCAGAAGATATTTAATTGAGTTGAACATATAAATTCAAGGTAAAAGAAACCGACTGTATACATGTATGGGATTGAAAATATTCTTTGGATAAAATTTCCAAAATTCAAATATGGAATGGCAGTTCGACGCATTTTTAAGTTTTTAAATATATGTGAATCGCTTCTAGAGTCTGGTTTCAGACAGAAGCAGAACCGGATACGGTTAAATGAAACTTGTAATGAATAATGAAAATATCATCAGTACAGGAATTTATACCTGGTACCCATAAATTTAACAGGAAGGAAAAATATCAAGTTCATGTAAAAGTTTTCTGATTACATAAATAACTGAGAAGCAAAAGTAATCAAATCCGTTTGTTATCATGTATAACTTAAGTAGTGACGTTGAGAACATTCTAAATACAATTTTCGATACAATAAATAATTTTTATGTAGAGGAGATGAAAATGATTTTATTGTAAATTCTGAGTAAAACAAATTCAAACTGGTGAGATTGTGTTGAAGAATTGATTATTTTTTATTTTAAAACAAATTAAAGGAAAGATCTTAATGCAAACTCTCTTCTGATAGCCACTTGAAAGATTTACCATGTGAATGAGACCTTGAGACCTGACATCCCTGATTTATAGGAACATTTGCTAAAGGACTGGATATATTACATTTGCAATATTTTACTACAGCAGATGCACAGAGAGGTTGGTTTTAAAGAGTTAGTACAGAACACCATACGCTGTATTTGTCAAACTAGAGCTCATTGAAGTAGGCTGTCTATCGTTCAGGGAATAGGTTCACTTTCTTAGTCAAGGAGTTTCCTTATCTAGAAGATTTTTCGAAGACAATTACGAAGATACAGAGCTTCACTAACAACATCTATTCCCGATGTACCACAGTCCCCAAACTCAGTTACCTAAGCTTTAGTTTTGGCTGACTTCCCGCAAAGCATGGGTTTAAAAAAATATCAAGAACAATGAACTGTAGCTTGCTTCAAGAGCTCATTAGAGATGTCTAAGGCGTCTAGCTTTAAACAGTTCCGCATAGAGAGGAAATTATTACTGAAATAAAATTGCGCCTTGCAATACATTGTTCTTATTTTTTTTAATTGTTTAACTTGGCCGAATTTTCTATAAAGAATTAATTATAAAAAGCCAAACGTATCTTGCATAGGAACACAATAAATTTTGTTCTTACATCTCAATATATGAAATTTTTTAAAAACAACTTATTAAAATTACTACACACAATTAACGTGGATTAAAAACATCAAACAGAAGTCATCGCTCTTTCCCGTTTATAAGTGAGTCACGGAAAAATTCTCATCGGCCATGGAAAGAGCGATGACTTCTGTTTGATGTTCCTAAACCACGTTAATTGTGTGTATTATTATTCATTCGCCTCCTAGTTATTTGTTCAATTGCTGGTTACCATCTTTGGTAAATCCCCAGCATTATGCGGGGCTCCAAGAATCAACCTGTCAGGTGGTTTGGCAGTTAGTCGCACGTGAGTCTGGAAAATTCGAGGCCGCTGTGGTGCAGTGGTAGCATGCCCGGCGCGCAAGTGGAAAACGCTGGGTTCGATTCCCGGTGGCGGCCGATGAGAATTTTCCCGTGACTCACTTATAAACGCGGAAAGAGCGGTGACTTCTGTTTGATGATGTATTTAAATTACTTTTTTTTTTAAATGGAATTTTTACAGTGTATTGGGGACTTCATTGTAAAACAGTTCTGCTATTTTTTTTTCTTGTGCCTACTTCATGTATAAATAACTATAAGAAACATTAAAATGCGACTAATAAATATTCAACTAAAGAAAAATTAAACTCTATATATAATCTTTACTTCTGGAACTTGAGTAATACAACAGATTTGTTATGCTTTTTTAAATGAACAACTAATATTGTTTTCCCGATATTCTTAAATTTTAAAGCATGAGTATCATAATGAAACAATTTTTTTTAATAAATGTACATAATAGTTTCCGCAAAAACTTTCATTGTAACTAGATTTAGATTTCTGAAGTTTCAGTGCAGCAGGAATTAGTTAGTTGGAAAGACTTTTACTGTAATGTATCATAAATATGTAAATTTCTTTGTAAAGAAAGGCCATGTGCAATCGTGCACGAACATTTTGCAGCCCAACATCTTTACAAATTTGTCATTCTCTTAAGGCAATGATTCACTGCATGTGTTTGCGTGTGATTAATAGTGTCTGGTTTCACCGCTTTGTAAATGGAACTCTGCTCCTGTTAGTTTTTACAGCTTCGCTGTAGGTGAGTGGTGATTCCACAACACATGCAACATGATGTTCGAAGTCTGAATCTTGATGTACAGCGAACTCCGCTTTCTCTTATGCTGTAATTATTAACTAAATAAGATATCATTCATACACTGGGAGATAAAGACATTATTCTTGCAAATGAATTAAGGGTATTTTGAAAAGAAAACCTTGTCGACTGAACTAGCCGCAACCGCTTCCCAGTGGCCAGTTGGGATTTTTTGCAGGGAGTGAGGGGGGGGGGCTTAACGACCACCATGATCGACTCCGAGGTCTATAAGCAGCTTCCTGTCCCCAATTTGGGGGAGCTGCCGTTGGTCAGGTACAACATCCATACCTTTTGGCGTGGAATTTGCGGACACCATTCGGGCTCAATTTTAAGAGTTCGAGCCAGCCCGAATTTTAAATTGCAAGATAGAGTCTATTGAGATAAAGTCTAACGGTCCGAAAAATTTAACCAGAGGTGTAACTAGGGCGGGGCAGGCGGAGCGGCTGCCCCGGGCCCAGCTCAAGAGAAGGCGCAAAAAGCACTGCGTCTGATTAAAATCAGAATTTTGCACCAGTTTCTGGTACAGATTTTGCTTATAAAATCTTTCGCCAGCAGTTGCGGTAGCTTGGCGGCTTAAATTTTGCATTTCTTCCTCAAAATTTGCGGGGGATGTAAGTTACTCCCAAACAGAAATGACGACGAAGGTTGTTCGCACGTAACAAGGTCAGCATGTCGTTCATATTTTTGAAGAATCTCTGGGCGAAATTCGGACCGAAATTTGGGATTTTGGAGCAAATGGGAATCAATTGCTCCGGAATCCCGTTTAATGTGGACCGAAATTTTTGAGGGCTAAAAGGGGTTCCTACAATTTTCGGTCCACATTAAACGGTGTTTGAATCACCGTTTAATGTGGACCGAGCAATTGGGAATCACCGCACTCTTCACATTTTGTGTTTTACAGCCCTAAATGGCATCTTGTGTCCAGTTCAGCTTCACTACCCGCAGAACATACTTGATAAGGGTAACAGAAATGCACGAAACCTTTCTGATGAGCGCTGCCCCTGTTTCCAAATTTTTTCCGACGCAGTTAACCATTCCCGTTTAGGACAACAAATGACACTTATGTAGTTTCTATCGGAGTATCATACCCCAATAGAAATATTTAAAAGTTAGGTTGCTAAACTACAATTAAAATGGCAATATCTGTGCAGAGGTCTTCCTCTGGTCCACTGAAAGACTAGCCCGTTCTTAAATTCTATTGCACGGACGTTAGTGAATATTAGTTAACAATTACCTACAAGAGAATATGACACAAAATGAAAGTATACAATTTAGTGTGTAGCGAAATGCCAAAAGCAACTCTCGGTGGCCAGCATTTTTTTCTTTTGAAAAATTATAATTGCATATGCGTGTGGATACTAAATAATGCAAATCTGTGCGGAACCAACACAAGACCACTTTTACTATCCTAAAAACTCATGCACCAAGCAGTATTATAATACACTCACAGACAATGAAATTTGCGCACCAAGAAGGAAGCATAAGATTGAACTAAAATTTTATAGACGTAATGATGCAGATGAATAATACGCATGATTCAAAAATAGAGCTGCAGGACAATTCCAGAGGGATCTGTGGCACGCAGTCCGGTCATCTTCAATAGCGCGTCGCACCGCCTCGTGCGGCGATGCATGCTGCAATACGGTCCGGCATGGAGGTGAACAGACGCCTGATGTTGTATTGCGGCAGACTGGCCCACACGTGTTGGACAGTGTGCTCCAAATCCCGGATAGTGCGGCACGGCGGCAGCTGGCGTTTCAACTGGCCCAACACATGTCCGATAGGGGACATGTCCGGGGAGCGGGAAGGCCATGGAAGTGTCCGGACATGACGTAGGCAGTCCTGGGCAACCCGAGCCGTGTGTGTGGGAGGGTATTATCCTGCTGGTATAGAGCCCCTGTTATCTCGGCCAAGAATGGGAGCACATGGGGCCGTAGGATCTCATCCTCATACCGCTGGCCTGTCAATGATCCACGTACCACTACTAGAGCTGATCGGCTATCGTAGGCAATGGCTCCCCAGACCATAATGCCTGCAGTGGGGGAGGTGTGGCGCTGGATAGCGAAGTTGGGATTGTGCCGTCGACCCGGGGACCTCCACACCCGGACACGATGATCATCTAACCCCAAAACGAAGCGGCACTCATCGCTGAACACCACACGTTGCCAGTCTGTGGTGTTCCACGTCGCTCTGTCCAGGCACCACTGCACACGGAGCCGACGATGTTCCGGTGTTAATGGCAGCACACGTAAGGGGCGCTGGGATCGCAGATTTGCTTCCGCGAAGAGTCGGGAAATGGTTCGTGGGCACACAGGAGCCGCAACATCTGCCTGAATAGTGGACCTGGCCCCCGTGGGATCCATTCGTGCCTGGGGAACGATCATTCGATTCTCTCTACCGGTGGTCATCCTGGTCCGTCCATAGCCGCTCCGCCGTGTGGCAGTGCCGTCACGTGTCCACTGCTCCCAACACAGTCGGACGGTATGGTCAGACCGATCCACGTGGCGGGCTATACCGCGCGCCGACAACCCTGCGGTTTTCAGCCCTATGATCAGGCTTCTCTCAAAGTCCGTAAGTTGCGTAAATCGACGTCTCTGGCGTCTACCCGACATTCTTGTCACTCTGTACTCTAGCTTGCGTCGGCCGGTGGTTTTCGCTTTCATGGGGCATCGACTACACACCTGTGTATAAGGCTGCCTGTTCGTGATTGCAGCGCCACCACAAGGTGTGCGGTTTTGCGCAATCACACCAAACGTGAATCATTTGCATACCAGTACGCACTCTAGCTATTTGCAAAGTTTCGCGGTTGTAGCATGTTTTTTTTAGGTGCGCAAATTTCATTGTCCGTAAGTGTATTTCAGACGGTAAAGCTTTTTTCGTCTTAACGACTTCGGTTGGGAGGGGGAGCGATATTTTATGGTTTGCCCCTGGTGCAGAAATGCCTAGTTATGCTTAAACTATCAAAAAAATAGCATGTTTAGACATTAAGAAAAGGAATCTTCTCTTCCAGGCTTCCACTCTTTTCTCCCCTGCAATTAATCAGTGTCTTCCTTAACTAGGGATTTATCGGTGTCTTCCTTAACCAGGAAGTTGGGAAGTGACCTGTGTGTGTGTGTGTGTGTGTGTGTGTGTGTGTGTGTGTGCTCCTAAAGCATAATTGCACGATTTTTTTTGGTACCATTAGTTTCTTCCAGAAATGTTTAGGGCGGTCGGGTATCTGGTGGGATCGGGAGGCGCTACAATCTTGGTATTGTGCTCAACAGAATAAAGTGGAAGCTGCTGCATGGAGGAAGAGGGCAAAATTTGTCGGCGTGCTATCTAGTATGTATAGTTCTTGAAGAAGCATTTCCTTCCCCGCAGAAATCCACTAATACGTGGCCTATGGCATTTTCTACCCAATCCTGGAATAAATAGTCCTCGACTATCTAGCCCGCCACCCCCATCCCCAACTCATTTGTCGATGAATTCTCTTTATCAACTAGAAAGTGTAAGAAAAGTTTCGTATGCTAAATAATGTAAAATTACATTTAAAAAATACGGCAATTCTATCTCTCTCTCTCTCTCTTTCTCGTTCTTGCTCTCTGAACCGGAGTCCACCTGAGTCCGAATCGTAGCAAATATTATCCAGCTCGGGTTTGCAAGAGATCGGTTAGGGCTTTGACCATCTCAACACTGGAGTAAGTTTAGAAAATCACTCCTTTGCGTTCATTCACGAGAAACAGCAATAACACAAGTGTAGGTTTATACCAAATAGAAATAATCGCTCTTTCCACGTTAATAAGCGAGTCCCTGAAAAATTCTCATCGGCAGCCACCAGGAATCGAACCCAGGGTCTTCCAGTCACGAGTCGGACATGCTACCACTGCACCACAGCGTCCTCGAATTCTCCAGACTCACATGTGATTAACTGCCAAACTACATGGCAGGTTGCTTCATGGGACCCCGCACAGGATTCACCATAGATGGAAAGCAGCAACTGAACAAATGGATAATTAATTCAAACACTCACGTGGATCAGGAACACCAAGCAGAAATCATCGTTCTTTCCACGTTAATAAGCGAGTCCTGGAAAAATTCTAATCGGCCGCCACCGGGAATCGAACCCAGGGTCTGCCAGTTACGCGCCGGACATACTACCACTGCCCCACAGCGGCCCCGAATTCTCCAGACTCACATGTGATTAACAGTGGTAGCATGTCCGGTGCGTAACTGGAAAACCCTGGGTTCCCTTCCCGGTGGCTGCCGATGAGAATTTTTCCGGTACTCGCTTATTAACGTGGAAAAGCGATTATTTCTGTTTGGTGTTCCTGATCCTAGTGAGTGTTTGAATTAATGTAGGTTTAAAACTTTTTATGTGCAATTGCCAGAATAGGAAAAAAATCGAAACAAAAAGGAATCCTACTACATAGAAGACTGAACCAAATTTTCGAATATCGAGATTCTTAAGGCTCGTGCACGGGGTAGAGGGGACGATGGGAATCGCCGGCTTGCTATCCGCATTTTTTTTTAATTTTTTTTTAATACATGTGAAAGTTAAGCGTAAGAAGTAAAGCTCAAATTATGGGATTTATTTTTAAGGATATTGATGGAGGCCTGCACCGAGTTTGCGGCCCGAGGTTTCAACCCACAAAGCCCTCCCTTTAAACCCGGCTCCATCTCAGACGAATGATCAGAAGGCAGAGTCTCAGACCACACGACCACCACTCTGGACAGTGGAATGGGCTCGAATTTAGTTGCTAGATTTGTTTCTTCAACACCAGTTCTCTTCCTTTCTGAGAATCAATGACCTTGAATAAGGTTCGGGTGACATCGTGCCATTAATTGCGCAAGAGGATCAATAAAACTTCTTTTTTCTTTCGTTGAGGGTTTAACGACAACCGCGAACAATTCAATAGGCCATGAGCAGTCGCCCGTCCCTAATTTAGGGTCACTAGTTCCAGAAAATGGAAAAAGCCAGTGCCATAAGACAAACACAGCATTCATGCCTCACCGGGATTCGAACCCGGACCAATCTCAAACGAATGGTCAGAAGCCAGCGCTTAGACCAATGGGAAGCCAATAAAACTCGAAAATATTAATAATAATAACCGTATTTTGTGTGTTTAATTAACAAAATAATGAAGATTTCTCATTTGATGGGGAAAAGCTGGAGATAACTAATTCCTTGGGCAGCAGATATCAAGCGAGGGTCACATTGATGAAGAAATTAATTGAAGTATAAAACTTGGTTGGAGAGCTTTTGGAAGAAACAGTACAATTTTTAAGAGCAATGTGCCATTATGTCTTAAAAGAAAAATGTTTAATCAATGCATCCTTCCAGTGCTTAAGTACGGAGCAGAGACGTGGGCCTTAACTACACAAAACATACAAAGTTTGCAGACAACTTAAAGAAGCGTGGAGAGATGCATGCTTGGTGTCACCAAGAGAGATAAAAAGAACTCGTGGAGAAAGTAAATGACAAGAGTGAAAGACATCATGATCAGAGTAAAATCCCTGAAATGGCAATGGGCTGAACATATTGCCAGGAGAACGGACCATCTATGAACAACCGAAATTTTAGACTGGATTCCAAGGGATAGGAAAAGATCACAAAGAAGACCATGTGGGCGATTGGTAGATGGAGGAGACTGGCCCAAGACAGTCCGTTGTTATAAAAACTTGGGGATACCTTCAGCCAACAGTGGACTGATAATGATTGACAATGATAACGATGAATACAGCGGTTGCTCTGGTTTTTTTTTTTAATTTTCGCCAAATCATTCGCCAAATTCAACTTTTTTTTTCGCCAAAGTGTTATGATAGTACAGAAAGGTGATCGCCAATATTTTCACCAAAACTTTTTTTCCATCGCCAAAACGATTATTTTTTTGCAAATTGTGAAGAGTGCGATCGGCAGCGCGAGCCCTGTGATACGAGTGTATTCGAATTTACAGTACAAGCAGATTTGTCCGGGTCGGGTCCAATTATGTGACATCCGAGTCGGGGTCCAAAATTTTTGAACCGTTTCCAACTCTGATCCCGAACGAAAGGTCAGAAGACAGAGTCTGAGAGCACTCGGCTACCGGGGCGGAATTGTATTTTTAGAGATACTTAGCTGATATGATAAAGATATAATAGTAATAATAATAATAGTAATAATAATAATGACAATAATAGCTGTAGATGATGAAGATCGTCATTATTTAAATCTATACCAACGATAATACCAGAAGTTTAGACAGTCGTTATTATTGTCTTTTTCTTGCTATTTTTTCTATCCTTGAAGTGAAGATTTGAATGTAAAACGTACGTCAGGGACAGACACTAACGGACTTCTTAGTTTTAGTTACATAAATATCACCTTCGAACATGCTGTTTCGCATAAACATGCAGCTGCTGGGTAGCTCTTGTTTGTGCCGAATCTTCTGGCTATGTTTTTGCATAAAACTGAGCTGCACTAATAAAATTAAAAGAAGTGAATAGAATTCTAATTAAATATTGACATTATGGATCTCTAATCCTCTAAAATGTCCTAAACTCTAGCGTTTTTCTGTTGTAACAGTGGCTATGCAAGTCCCATGAGACTGAAATGAAGCAATGAAAGGGAACATTCGTAATTATTTCCTTCGCTGCACTGCAAATAAAATTGCGATTTGTTCTTAACCATATCGATTTTATTGTACAAATTAAAGGTCCTAATCATAAGGCTTTAAAGATTCAAATTTAATTAATTTATGAACGAGAAAATATATACGATAAATAAGTACGGTTTGCGTTTCATGCATTTATTTAATATCAAATTTAATTTTCTTTGAGAAAGAAAACAAATGTGGCGTCAAAAGTTTTCATAGAATTGAATAAGAATATAACTTATGGGGTTATTTAATCATTGTACTATTATTTCTATCCCTGAAATGGCAATGGGCTGGACATATTGCCAGGAGAACGGACCATCTATGAACAACCGAAATTATTTCCTTCGCTGCACTGCAAATAAAATTGCGATTTGTTCTTAACCATATCGATTTTATTGTACAAATTAAAGGTCCTAATCATAAGGCTTTAAAGATTCAAATTTAATTAATTTATGAACGAGAAAATATATACGATAAATAAGTACGGTTTGCGTTTCATGCATTTATTTAATATCAAATTTAATTTTCTTTGAGAAAGAAAACAAATGTGGCGTCAAAAGTTTTCATAGAATTGAATAAGAATATAACTTATGGGGTTATTTAATCATTGTACTATTATTTCTAACTATGGGAAATCGAATTTATAAATTTGCCTCGTATCAGGTTTAAATGGAAGCATCAGAAACATTTTGTTTAATGTCAACATTCGACAGTTTATGGTACTGTTTAGATGAGAAAAAATTATTGATCAGCGTTAATAATCAATGATATGACAGAATGAAATTTTGAGGTAACGAATTTTTACAAGATGGCAAAATGAAAAAAAAAAAAAATATTCGAACAAGTAATAAAGACGAAACAGTTGTGATTTTAAATGGTAGTTTTTATGATAGGATTTTTTGGGGAGGTTTTTTCTTTTTTTCAAGGTTTAATGACCACCGTGAGCAACTCGATGGTTTATAAGCAGTCGCCCGTCCCTAATTTAGGGCCGCTAGTTCTAGAGAAGGGATGGAGCCGTAAAACAAACACAACATCCGCGCCTCACCGGGATTCGGACCCGGACACTTCTAGGACGAGTGTTCATAAACCAACGGTTAGACCACTGCGTCACCGGAGGGCTTTAGGAAGGTAGGGGAAGTTTATGGACAACCGTGAGCAACTCAGTGTGCCATAAGCCGACACCCGTCCCTAATTAGGATCGCTGGTTCCAGGAAAGGAAGAGAGAGCCAATGCGATTAGATGAACACACCAAGCATGCCTCATTCGGGATTCGAACCCGTGCTCACCCCGTCGGACTGTCAGAAGCTAACGCTTAGACCACTGCTCCACCGGAAATATTACGATTGCGCAAAAAACATTTATTCCCATGGCCTTTTTAATGTTCTTATTCTTTATAGATGTGAGCAATACATATTGTACTGGCACAAATTCCTCTAATCCGGCAAACAGTTTAAGAACGTTTATCCTTGAAACAGCATGAACCACAAATCGTGTTAACTTTATTTTAAACCAAATGTAATTTTTCTGTCTTTGCGAACATGGCGGATATCTGTTACAGTCTCTAACTTAGTTAACATCGACATGAAAAAAAGCCTGTATCGAAGTTAATTTTTAGTTAATTCATTTGTATATGAAGTCAACCGAAATTCAGCTTCGTTTAATAGTAAGGAAAATAGTTTTCTGAATAAACCGACTTCAATTGTCAACCTATCACGGTTTTCGCTTATTAAGCTTATAGATTTGATGAAAATGCATTTCGTTAATGTTTCATTGATTATGATCGCTGTTTTTTTCTCGCCAAATTTTCTTTTAGACATGCTACTTCTTTTTCTTACTCATTTCTTTTGTTGCTGTCCTGAAGGTATGCTGTGGGTATGACAACAATATGCCACTTTCAACAATACGCGAGGACTGAATACAGGCTGTAAGTTTGCATTCCTTTTAATCGCACATATATGACATTTGCAACCATATAAGAAATTGTCAACAATAATTCTTATTTTTTTTGCAAGAAAACAGAATAACAAGAAAGGGAGCTTTGTGTGTGTGTGTGTGTGTGTGTATGTGTGTGTGTGTGATAAAATGAAATATCGCCTATTTGGTGGAGTTAGAGATAATTATATAGAAATTGAAATTTATAATATAATATAAAAATAATGCATTTATGCCTTCGAGTGCTTTTTTTTTTTTTTCTTGATTGCGGGTTTAACAACCACCGTGAGCAACTCAATGGGCTATAAGTAGTCGCCCGTCCCTAATTTAGGGCCACTGACTCCAGGAAAGAGAGAGAGCCAGTGCCGTAAGACAAACACAACTTCCTTGCCTCACCGGTATTCGAACCCAGACCCATCTCGGACGAATGATCAGAGCCATCGCTTAGACCACTGCGCCACCGGGCTACCTTCGAGTGTTATATAAGCAGGAAATCTTTTAGAGGGTTTGATGTCAATAATCCAATCGGTACTCTTTTGCAGCTTGTGCAATCAAAGTTAACAAAACGCACATTTAAATTTCGAAACGCGAATGTTACATGCGGTAAAATTTCTGACGCAACAGGATATTTACTTAATTTTAATATTTAAAACTATGATTTATAGAATATAAAAAGGTAAACGGTGTGAGACTAAATCAATTTGAAGTCATATGCTAAATTACAGAAAGCAAGCTTCTGTAATTTAGTATATGACTTACAGTTTGGCAAGCCGGACTTCGGCGCAATTTATTTGGAGGACTGACATTTTGCTCGAAACGCATGGTGAGCAAATTTTTAACAACTGAAAACGAGACATGCCATTCTGCCGTGAAATATGAAAGGACAACTTTTTGTTTTAATTATTCTTTTAATCTTAGCAGTGTCGGCTTATAAATGATGACAAAACTTTCCTTCCCTGCGAGGTCAGTGCCCCCAAAATGAATAGGCAATGGAATATAGGACATATTATTTGCAGTTTCAATAAAAAATGAAGCAAATTGTAGTACAAATTATTGTAAACAAATGAATCATTCCTCTTTTAAGAATATAAACAGATGAATTGCACTCCGTTTTTAAGTGCGTAAACAGATGAACTTTAGACACCTTGTGCAGATCATTTTGTACCACTTCCTGATTCTATTCTTTATTTTGCATTCGTTTTTTTTCTCACTATATTTCTACCCGGAATTTCTACCAATTTAAAACAAGACCTAAAAAAAATTGTTTTAAGAACCCTTAGACAAATTGCAGTAATATTCTTTGCAATTTCAATCTTCACTGTCAATACTGCCTACATTCTCTTAATTGAACCATATATTCAAAAGAACCATATTTATCTGCGCATTAGCCATCATTCGTGAAACAAGTTAGTGATATGCCAAATTTAACTGCCTCTCAAAATATATCCACTTTTTTCTTACACGAAAGGAATGCTTTTTATTTAATAAATGTTTAAAAAAATAAACATTTTGCTTAAAAACATAAATAAACACCTTGGAACATTTTCCACTAAATCCTTTTCACTATCATTTCCCCGCCAATTATTATTAGTATTATCAATTCCTTTCCAGTGTACGAGAGAGTATTTTGTATTGTTCGGATTTTAACATTACACTGCTAGTTTTGAAACTTCGCATGCCATTTTAAGTACGAATGTTCGTTTTTGTTGCTGGAAAAAAGAGCACGTGCAAAATTTTGATGATTTCTTTGGGAATGATTAACTCACAAAGTATTGAAATGAAAAGAGCACGACTGATTGGAATTATTTTTAATATCACCTGAGTTATGTACGAAGGTACAGAAGGCTGACAACAAAGCGTATCATTTTATATGTAATTGAATCAAGTCGAAGGAAGTGAATTTCTGGAAGCTTCTTCTACTAATTTCATACTTTAGTACCAAAGTACTGAGTAAACAAAGGAAAATACATTTAAACAGATTTGTTTTTTCTTTCCGAATTGGAGCAAGTCGAAGACCCTGTTTGCGGCACTTAAAAAGCCAGTGTTGTGCTGCGTTCCCGGATTCTTACCCCTCCTTGGGGGTACGGTGGAGGGAGATATGCGTCTAGGGGTTAACCTCAGCTGTGCTATCGCAATCCCAGGGTTCACGAACTCGTGGAAGAGAACCCGCGAAAGGGAACCGGCGAAGGAACCTTACAGCCTGTGTCTTTGGAATTTCTTAAGGCAGCCTCTGCCATGGCTATAACAGTATGTGCTTCATTAATAATGCGGTATATGGATATGTAGAACCAAAAAGCTATGAGCACGTGGTTTCAAATATAAACACTCTAGAAGTTATTTAATTTTTCTGCCACCTATGCCGAAAAGGACAACATTAATGAAGCAAATGTTTTGTTCTTTCCAAAGAGTTCATGTTGTTTCCATTCTCGTAAGCACGGAAATAATAATCGCGAGCAGCCTCGGCAATAGCTATAAAAGTATGAGATACATCAGCAGTTGCTGTATGGATATAGAACTACAAAGCTATGAGAGTGTAGTTTTAAATATGCAAACAGTATGAAGTTATTTTTTTCTTTTACACCTATTAAGGAGACAAATTAATGAAAGAAATGGGGAAAACAAACGTTTCGCTCTCTACAAAAAAAAAAAAAAAAAAAAAGTGCATATTGTTCCTTACGCTCACAAACATGAAAATAATAACTCAGTTCAGAAAAGAAGATCTAGAACTTTCAATCATGTCTGTGTAAAATTTCATACGTTAGAAGAAAAAGCAAAAAGGTAGAAGAGAGAAGGAATTAAAACGTTATATGCGAAATTTCGCAAATGACATGCTCGAATGTTTTCAGTCGAAGTGCTAAAGTAAAGTCTCATAAACAAGACGTCTGTAACAAAAGTAACTATAAATTGCAAATGTTTTGGGAGGAAAATAGCAATAAACTGTAAGATATATATATATATATTACAAAGCGCTCAATCTGCTTTTAAAGCTCCTACAGAATTATAAGCAAAATTTTCCACAGACCTATAGAAAAAGGTAGATTTGAGTTTCGTAAATTTACCTAAAATGTTGCAATTTATCTCCGCACTAAGAAATAAGTACAATAGGACGGAAAAAATTACTTAGTTTTTATATTGCTTTTTAAGATTTATCAGAAAGCCGAGACATACGCAGTTAGATATTAGAAAATTAATTTCAGAAACTGGTAATAAGAATGATTTTTAGCGCATTTTTTGAAATCTAAATAACGCTGTCAGCAGACTATCAAACATCGTGTTTTGTTAAAAATTTGTTTGGTTAAATGTTCAGTGGAACAAAAACAGTTGGACGAAATATTGGGCATTTTTAACTCTGTTACAAAAATCAGCTCAGTCAAAATATTTGTCTTGTGTATGATGAGCACGGGCTGCGAAAGTCCTACGAGATACGGAGGAGCGAGTACAGTTTTCCATATTCATTTTAAAGGAGATTATGAGCTAATGTATATAACAGAACTTTAGCAAGAATACACATTTACGTGAATTTTAATTCAAATGTTTCAAATGGGAACAGTGTGCACTCTTACGTACCATTTGAAAAAATAGTACATCGTAGGAAAATTTTGATATTTACTTCATGATATAAATCGTTCGTCCCTTTTTAAAGGAACGATGTTAAAATTTTCGTTCGGAAGGAAGGGAGCATAAGAGTTTTATGCTGCATGGGCAATAATTAACCACCACCGCTCCTTTTACATGTTTTATTGCCTTTTACGGAGTAAAAAAGGAAACAGAAATCTCGGGTGTTAACGCAGAGAAGTGGGGGAAGGAAGCCACGGCGCGTGCCGCCGTTATCCAACCCCAGCCGTTTCGAGGAATTTTATAGCCGTAATAAAACTGCCTGCACTGTGTTCCAATTGGGCCGGACGACTTTAGCGCTCCCTCGCCGACCCTCCGCAGTGTTCGCCGCCGGCTTTCGGAGTACCAGGTCTGACAAAATTATGGCCGTGCGGAAAGTTTTATAGGCCTAACCGGAGCCGTTTTATGGGCTCAGGGAGGAGAAAGCTATACTGACAGCGGAAGGCAGGGGAGAATATTTACGGCTATTCTGCCGGTGAAAAGGGCTCGGTGAGCCCGGAGAGCCGCCAGTTCGCCGAGAAACAGGACATGGGAAAGACGTTTTGTGTGCTGGGGAATTTTTCGTTAGGCTTAGCCTTCCCGGAGCTAGAACCAACCTCTCTGTGCGTGGAAAAGATAAAGAAGAAAGTGTACTTACTCTGGCCGACGTGAACCTTCCTCATCCAAGGATATATCTGTGGCGGATTCGCTGAATAGCCGGATTTTTGCTGGCCCTGCTGTTGAGCTGCTTGCGGCGATGTCGACTGAGTTGGGTGCGGTTGCTGAGACGATTGAGAATTCCCCTGCTGCTGCGGTTGCTGCGGTTGCTGCTGCTGCGTTTGTTGCACACCTTGGGAATGTGGAGGAGACTGTTGCTGAGATGGGTGCTGACCAGACTGAGGCTGAGGAGTCTGCCTCAACGGTTGAGGTGAGGTTCTTGACTCAGGACTGCCCGAGGGAGGAGGGTGTGAGTTCCCGCTGGTGCTCAGATCCTGCGGTGAAGCCGCACTCGTCTCGGCGTATTTGCAACTGGGGACAGGAGTCACCGAAGGTGTGGGTGTGCGGGGACTTTGACTGGGGTTCGGATGGCTGAGCCTCTGAGAACAACTGTTAAAGTGATGATCACCATTCTGCAAGTGAGAGACGCTGTGCTGGGGATATGGTCCATACGCCTGCACGGGCGAACCCGGCCCACTGTAGCACCCACCGTAGGTCTGCACCTGTGGGGTGTAGTAGTCCTGGCTGGAGGAGTCTTGTCCTCTTTGGCCGTAGCAAGAAGTCAAAGAGTTGACGAACTGGTAAGAGCTCATGTGGTCACCGGAAGTTTGGAAACTCAGTAGCAGTGGAAGAAAAAAAAATGTTCCACTTAAGGTATATTTTTATATATATATGCAAAGGAACCTCACCTCTGAGTCACTATGTCTTAGGTAAATAATGTCAGCAATGCTCACCCTCACGGAAGCAAACTGGAGTATTATTCCATGAACAGGTTGTTGATCGACAAATTCATTACTTCGAGTGAGTCTCCGAGATGAGATGATAGCTTGCTTTCAAAGCTTTATTTGTGCACTATTCCACAATCCGCCTTTATTCTTTGATCTTCTCCCGACAGTTACACGTGCAGTTCATTTTAGAAAACATCAGTTCATTTTTCCGAAACAAAATTTCTGTCTTTTACAGCAATCAGATCAGCACGACGAATTTCTAATTTTTAAAAGAAAAAAAAATAGAAAGAAAGAAAAATGTGTTTTCAAAATTCAGCGAGTTTCACCAAGATGTATAATTGTATATATATACACGGTCGCTGTCTCTGCCAGGTGATAGTGGAAGATGTTGAATTAAGTCAGCACCTAGTATCTCTGTTTGGATGTGCAGACCGGCAGCGTTGAAGACCGAAGTGCAGTTGCAACCGTCTCACGTCGAGGGTGAAAAGCATCTGGCCCAGAGAGCCTTGCTCTTCGAAAAGTCAGTCAGTAGAGAGAGACTGAGCGAGAGATCTACTCGCTCTCCGGGCGTGCCGTATGAGAGAGAACTACGCAATGGTGGGCGGTGAGGACGCCAACCAGTCAGATCTTCGGTGGCAGGGAAGATGGGAGCGGGAGCTTTCGTCCTGCAAAACCTGCTCTCAAAAGCAGAGACTACGTCAACATGAACAACGTCTCCCCTCTCCTCGAGCACGTCTTCTTCTGACAGGCCTCGGCGTGGCAAACGCCAGATAACGTGGCCCAACTTTCCGCAGAAGGGAGTTCGATATGATGCCCGGCACAGGGCTCACGGCTCTGGTCTTTTCGCACAGCTCATTTTCTTCCCTTGATCGATACCATTCTGGGCGAATGAGACGCTCTGAACGTCCCCAAACCCTGCAACCACATTATAATTTCTTCCCCCTCAATTAATATCTGCCAGTCTAGGCCCAAGTTTCTTTTTTCATCCGTTCTTCTTTCCCTCTTTCATTTTCTTCTTTCTTTCCCCACCCGTTCCTCCATTCGTCTTTCTTCTCAGAGAAGGTGGCAAGCTTCTCTGACGTCAAAACGTGACAGCCAAGTCGAATATCTCGTAAACTTTTTTAAGACCAGGAGTAACACGTGACCGGGCGAGGTTGTACACGCATGCACACATTCGCGAAAGATACATGGGGAAGAGGGGAGGGGAGCGGCTGGGGATGCGATGTAGAAGGGAGAGTTAAAAAAATACAACTAGCAAGCTGGAGGGTGAGAATAAATAATTTATGGTGGGACTGACAGTTTCTTCACTACAAGTGGAATTTATGCACTTAAGGGTAGGAAAAGCCCACTGGTAGAGTTGGCAAAGTGAACGCTTAAAGATCCAAGGTCGAGGCAACAAAGTCGCAAAGGTGGATATTCCCCTCACCCTCTCTCTCTCGCTCTTTCTCTCAATATTCTCCCCCTTTTATTTATTCAGTTTTTTTTTCTTGTAGTCGGTATTCGTTTCAGACAAGTGTTACCCGCCGACAATGCTTTTTTGACTTCAGAAATCATTACACGTTATTCATTCTTTTTTATTCAAAGAATAGAGTTACAACTATACAGTCAAGTCAGGCTGTTTCGGTATTTCGGGTGAAGTTTTGCATTTAGCGGAAAAAAGCTGAAAATTCCGAAAAAAAAAAAAAAAAGAAGAAGAAAATGTGGTTCACAGACCCGCAGGTCATGCGGTCGAAACAAATTATCGGTTGGTAATATCGGCAAAAGAAAAAAAACAGGAAGTGAAGAAAAGAGAAAACGGGGTTGGGAGGGGGATAAAAAGGATGGGGAGAATATTGAGAATCAGGAATGGAAACGTACTGGAAGATACAGAAACAGAATTGGGTAAAGTAAACATGGTGGAAAGGAAGTGCTGCTGTATGGAGGCGCAGGATGCAAAAAAGGATGAAATAAGAATCAGTCAAAATGTTGCCTAACAGCCTATCCTTCTGTCGCTTCTGGTTTTTAAAGCTTGAGAAACAATTGTGACAAAAATTCGGCAACAGTTATTCGCTGGGCGTTTTTTGAAGAATTTACAGAAAAAAACTGAGAAAAGTTACGACTGCGTCAGGATATACTTCTACAAATTACAGTCATTCATTGTCTATAGCACTGAAAGAGAAGTAAAGCTAATAACGAAGTATTTATGTAAATGTACACAAACACGTTAAATGTTAGTGCATTCAGGGACGCTGACTTCACCAAAAAATTATTGTTCGAGGCGAGGGGGCACACGTGAAGAGATCAGACGTGGGTGGGGCACGTATCTTCCATTGTCAGGAGAAAAATAAAAAAAAAGGGGGTGGGGGCAAAAAGATAAACTACGAGATCTGACGTATATTTTAAAACGCAATTGTAATTGTTCATCAGCAAATGGACAAGGAAACAGAAATACTCTTTTGCTGAGTAATGATATTTAAAAAAAAAAAAATTCAGTCTGTGATTTTTTGCGAAAATATCCAGAGACATTTTATTTCCAAACTTAAAAAAAAATGAGAAATTAGCTGGGTTGCTTACAAACAAAGAACAAGAAGTGCCAAAAAATAGATAGGTAAATAAAGGCACGTTTCTGATAGGTAAATAAATAGATAGGTAAATAAAGGCACGATTATACGTTTCTGTATTTTTATTTATTTTATTTTTGATAACTGTTTTAAACATTTACCACATATCACGAGAACATGTCAACCACAAAACGA
Source organism: Macrothele yani (assembly GCA_039090855.1). Classification (NCBI taxonomy): domain Eukaryota; kingdom Metazoa; phylum Arthropoda; class Arachnida; order Araneae; family Macrothelidae; genus Macrothele; species Macrothele yani. The sequence goes on along the minus strand of CM077007.1, from coordinate 146,489,460 downwards.
GGCTGACAATTCGCTTTGGCCTCATAAGCTGGAGCTTGATTCACCTTATGAGGCTAAAGCGATAATTTAATTACACAGGATGAAAAATATTGGGTGGGCACCCCCTCCTCAATAAAATTTTTGGAGGGACAAGATTCAGTTTACCTTCCCATAGTCGGCGTACACTAACATAATGATTCCAGCTCAGGTTTTTGGAAGAAATGAGCAAAAATCAGGCAACGCTGGAACACCCTGAATTTCTTGCACCCCCCCCCCATCACACACACTCTTGTATAGAAGTTACTGAAAAACTAAGCTCAGCTTTCCCCATCGCGAAGTTTCTTCATTACACCAGTGCCCATGGACAGGTGTGATTTTATCTCGGAATATGCCCCTGGCTGGGTGAAGAATATGGAAAAATTCAATTATGCTACAGGGACAGAGAGGAGAAAAGAGAGATGATCGTTAGCGCTCGGGGTCAGCGTCTCCTTGTCATGAAGCAGCGATTCGAATTCCGTGGAGGCTTCGATGGAGTGTTTCAATGCTTACATGCTCGGTGAAGTAATAAAACTACCCCCTCCTCTTCTTCGTACATGAAAAAAAAATCTAAAGAGAGCGAAAGAGTGTGTGTGAAAAAGGAAGAAATAAAGCTGGGGTACACATAATTAGTTTTCCGCCAATGGAGAAACACTTTTCGTAAACTGAAAAAAAAATATAGAAAATAAAATATGCAGAACGTATAAAATCTATAATTTCATCTGAACTTATTATTATTATATTTGTCAAATCACAGGAGAAAAGAGTAACGCGTAATTATTTTGTTCAGTTAAAGAATTTTTGCTATTGTTTTTTTTTTGAAAGTTTCAAGAAGTAAAATCTGTTGTTATGTTTACGCCCGTTACCCCTTTTGTTTTGGTTTTGTGCGATCCAGCGAGATTACATTTCGACTAGTGAAATTAGTACGTTAAAAAAACTCGTGATATTTTTATCAACATTCTTCTTGTCTGCAACGTTATAAATACACGGCGTTTTTTTTTTTTTGTTTGTTGTTGTTGTTGGAGGTTTAACGACCACCCTGAGCTACAAGCAGTCGCCCATTCCTGATTTAGGGCCACTGATTCCAAGGAAGGGAGAGAGCCAGTGCCTTAAGAAAAACACAACATCCGGATCCACCTCGAACGAATTGTCATAAGCCAGCGGTTAGACCACTGCGCTACATTTGGCGTGTTAGATAGATAGCTCTTTTAGAATGGAATTATTAACAAAGACTAATAACTTTCTTTTCGTGGCCTGTTTTGGATTTTAAATTTAATATTTATTTCAGAACTTATAATGGAGTAAGCCAGGCGAGGGGTAATTTTGCGGCTCTTAAGCAAAATTAAAAAAAAAAAAAACAATGTTGTAAATCGCACTACCCGAAAAAGCGATTTTTTTTTTAAATCAAATAATTTTTGTGTGTGGTGAAATTGTCAGCACTGAAAACAGTGCTCATCAATTTTTTTGTTTCCCGCCATTTGAAATTCCTTCCGATAAAACTTAATTTTGTGTATTTTCTATTTCAGTTGTTAAATATTTAGAGCCCTGAATTTTGCTAATGCCATTCCTGAGGCACGGGTTTAAATAAACTCTCTTCGATTGCACAGTATGAGAGAAAAAAAAAAAAAAAACACATTCCCCGAGGTACCAGCAAGAGTGAAAAAACAACAAACAAACTAAAAGAACCAGTCAAACATTTATCCTGAAATTACCTTGAAACATTTGAATATTTCGAGTTATCTTGAAAGATTGTGTTTTTATAAGAAGAGCAGTGTCGTTTCCTATTTCATTTAATAATAATAAAATCAGTTGTTCTTTAAAAAAGGAACAAAAATGGTAGGGGAAAAAAGGAATGAGATATCTTCATACATATGTTGTTTGTTGTATAACGTAAGGACTGCGGTTCTTGTTGAATTCATACTAATGTAGAGGTGTGCAAATGAATGCAGTTTAATATCTTTCACAACATAAGTAAACCTTTTTAAATAGAAAAACCCTATATAATAAATATATAACTCAAATTCTGTGTTAATTTAGTTTTTATCGATGTAATCGTTTTGGGAGCCCAGGTGGCGCAGTGGTCTAAGCGTTGACTTTTGATCATTCGTCCAAGTTGGGTCCAGGTTTGAATTCCAGTGAGGCATGGATGTTGCGTTCGTCTTACGGAACTGGCTCTCTCCCAGTGGCCCTAAATTAGGGACGACGACTGCTTATAACCCATTGAGTTGCTCACCGTGATCGTTAAACCTCCAACCAAAAAAAATCGTTTTATCTATAGCATGTTCTAATGACGCCACCAAAAAATACATACCCTGATATCCTGCCTCCTTTGTCAAAAAAAAAAAAAGAAAAAAAAAAAAAGAGTTCCGGCGCCCCTGATTCTCCTTAGAGTGAAAATCGAAAATAATGTATCTGGAAAATCAGAAGGCAAACCCGGTGGCGCAATAGTCCAAACGCTGCACCCGATCGTTTGTTCAAGCGTGCTGTGGCTCGATCCACATGATGTGGCATGGGCGCTGTGTTTCCCCCCCCTTGCGCTGGCCTTCCCCCGTCTTGGAACCAGTGGCTCCAGAGACGTTGCGCAGTGGTCTAAGCGCTGGCTTTTGTCCGAGAAGGGTCCGGGTTCGAATCCCGTGAGGTATGGATGTTGTGTTTGCCTTGCGGCACTGGCTCTCTCTCCCTTCCCCGGAGTCAGTGGCCCTAAATTAGTGACAGGCGACTGCTTATAGCCTACTGAGTTGCTCACGGTGGACGTTAAACCTCTAATTAAAAAAAAAAGAAAAAAGGGGAGAGTGAGAGAGAGAGAGAGAGACGTTAACTAGATATTTCTGCGCCCGGGACAAACCACAAAATATTGCTACCCTACCTGTGATTTTTTTCTTATTTTGATTTGGGAATTTAACAACCACTGCGAATAACTCCACGGAATGTAAGCAGTCGCCAGTCCCTAATGAAGGTCCCTTGGTTCCAGGAAAGGGAGAGAGCCAGTGCCATAAGACAAACACAACATCCATGCCCCATCCGGGACTCGAACCTGAGCCTAATACTTGGCCAACCCATAAACACCGACAAAATAATTAACGATGTACCTCAATGGTATATCTGTGCTGAAGGCACAATCAAACTGTGTCCGCATAGGTGGCTGAGTCGTACGAGGCGCTGGCTTCCATTCCTCACCTCGGTTCTGGCTAACTATGCCTCCGAAGTGAGGCATGAATGGTGTGTTTCCCTTCTGCACTCTCTCTCTCTCTCTCTCTCTCTCTCTCTTTCTCTTCATCTTCACTGGAGTCACTAGTCCTAATCAGGGACGGGTGGCTGCTTATAGACAATTTAGTTGCGTACTGTAGTCGCTATACCCCGAAAACAAACAATCAAACTATTACTATTTGTGCAGCTTTTACCAATTGATTCGAAGTTCGGACCTTTGATTCCAGATCAAACAAGCGGAATGCAGCTGGTAGTCGTAGCTCGCAGGAACAGTAATGATAGAATAGACACCAAAGAATCTTCAACAATGTGAACAGCACCTTTATCTTGCAATGTACGTACAATTTTTTCAAGAAACGCGAATTTTAAACTGTTAAGGCTACTAAAACTGGCGAAACGTATATTCAAATTCTGTGAATGGACAAATGACAAAGTACGACCCAAAAAATAATGTACCAGATACTCGTGCAAAAGCTTCGATTACAATTTTAATCCAACTGGAAGCAGCGAGTATTGCGCCCTCTTTTGAGCTACGCCTGGGGCAACTGCCCTTACTGACCCGACTGCTCCGCCCTAGTTACGCCTCTGAGAGGCCCGAGACGGGTGACTGCTTTTTAACCCATAGACAAGTGGAAAATTCTGATACTGGGCGAGAACGCTGTAATATTTTTTTCAATCCGACCTGTCGTCTAGAATGTAATCGAAATTTTCATCAGTTAACGAAAAACACTGTGCATCGAAAAAGCTGGAAAAGGTATGTAACATTGTTGTTGCTTTCCCGGTGGCGAGTGGTCTAAGCGATGGCTTCTGATCATTCGTCCGAGATGGGTCCGGGTTCGAAACCCGGTGAGGCATGGATGTTGTGTTTGTCTTACGGTGCTGGCTGTCTCCCTTCCCTGGAGTCAGTGACCCTAAATTAGGGACGGGCGACTGCTTATAGCCCACTGAGTTGCTCACGGTGGTCGTTAAACCTCCAATAAAAAAATAACATTATTGTTTTCACGTCTATATAAACCAGATGCAAAAATAATTTCCCGAAGCGCGGATATAGATCTAATACTAATGCACCACTACCAGGAAATTGGTGCATCTGGAATTTAGACAACATGTGTGTTATTTGGTTGAGAATTTAACGACCGCCGTCAGCAACGCAATTGGCTATAAGCAGTCGCCCGTTTCTAATTTACGGCCACTAGTTTCAGGGAAGGGAGAGAGCCACTGCCTTAAGACAAACACAACATCCATGCCTCGCCGAGATTCAAACCCAGACCCACTTGGACGAATGGCCATAAGCCAGCGCGTAGACCACTGCGCCACCGGGGCGGGAAACATGCGTATTATTACATTGTTTATAGCCAAAACCAGCCGATACTAGAATAATTTGTCAAACAGAGCTTTTAAAAAGGGAGACACTTGCGAACCAAATAACGTAATTCATATACACTGATAAACAAAACACCCCAAAAAATCTATACTGTTTCAAAAACCAATACTACAAGAACCAAGTTCATACAATCCCAGTAATTGCGAGAAAAAATTGGACCGACTTTTTTCTCGTGTCATTCGTTGCTATCAGATTTCATGATTTGTGGTGTTTCTCCCTCATAACGTCCAAAATGGCAAAAATACAGAAGCTATCTCAGTGTGGGTGTTGTGTTTAGGCAAGACAAAATCTCCCATTCATATTCAAAGGATTTATCGCATTACGCACATTTAAGGAGATAGGGGGGCCGGGGCTGAACAGTATTTTGGGGTCCTAGTATTTGTGGCACATTTAGGATTTCACTATGGGTGGTTGAATAAAGATACTCAGGAGAAACGTTCCCAAAAATATGACGAGAAAGCCATAAAAATATTCCAGGTGTTGATGTGTGTACCCCATGATACATGTCATGTACGAATCCGTGGTAGCAAAAAAATGTAAAAATGCATGGTTGAAAAACGGATACCAGTTCAGTTCTGCTTTATCCCCCCCCCGGGTTTAGCTTGTTGAAGTTATATCGAAGTATCGCTTGTTTAATTATAATATATCGAAGTAAGTGGGCAAGATAATATGACCCAAATATCATGATTCAAACGAATTCTTAATGTATGAAAATTTCCCTCAATTACACATGTGCGCCAAAAAAACATCTGTAATGCTTTCGAAATATTGGAGGAAGGACTAGGGCGAGTATAAAAAGCGGACACCTCCTTAAAAAGCGGAAAAACATAGATTTTTTTCCGCACAAGGCAGTTTCTTATAGTTTTTGTTGTGTTGTCTGAAAAAACACAAAAGAACCCTGTAGAACCCTGTCAATTCTTCAAGCATCCTGCATAATTCTAGGGGCCGCTTGAAAATGCGGGCCATGGGCTGCAGCAACCCTGGCCACCTCAAAATGGGCTCTGTACGGCCCCTTTCGCTTTGCGCCTCATTTCGAACAGTGTGACTGGATATCTTTTGCTTTATTCTAAATGGAATTGTAGTATATGCATGATAGTGCTGTCAATCAGACACTTATACATCATATGTACCATTTGCATTACCATTATAATTTTGTTTGTTTTATTCTTCCTGGGTTTTTACGACTTTTATGAGCATGTACGGCGTCTCCAGTCCCAAATTCGGCGGCGCTGGTTTCAAAGACTACAGTCATGAGACAAGCTCACAACCCATGCTTTATCGGAGTCTCGGTCTCAACTCTGACAGTTTGCCAGAAATAAAGCCCTTGAGCACTATGCCACTGAGTTGCATAAATAAGATTTTTTCGGGGTTTCTTCTTTCTTTGGTTTTGGGGTTTAAGACCACAATTAGGAACTCTTAGTGTTACAAGCAGTCACCCGTCCCTAATTTAGGGCCACTTCTAAACACAGAGGACAAAATCAGGGCCCATGGCTCATCTAGGATTCGCAACTCGGTCACCCTTGGCGTAAATTAAGGTTAACGTAAGTCATTTATTTACACTTTGAGTTTTGAAGTAATAAAGCGAAGTGATTAGTAAAATTTGTGTAAACTTTGAATTATTAATGGCAACATCAATATTATGAAACTGATTAGACGAATTGTCTTCGTGTGCCGTTTTAAAACTGGAAAATAAAGTGATTAGTAAATAGTAATGATGGACCATTTGTGAACGAGTCGTTCACTCACACTGTGAATGGTTCGCTCTCATGTCTGTGAACGATAATTTAATCAGCCAATTTTTTCGTTAATTTTTATTTATTTATTTATTCATGGCGGATCGTTTTTTCCTTTGTTTCCGAAATTTTTTTCGTTATCATTTTTTCGTTTCCGAACTCAAGAAGTCGCAGCACGTTTGATTTTATTCCGTCCGCATGAGTTCGGAAACGAATTCCCATTAAGAGAAGTAATGTCGAGAATTAGTAAGTGTTAATTAAGGTTATGTGAGTAAGCAGTCAGCAGTCAGCTAAAGAATAACGGTGAAGCTTAAGAATGGGAATAATTTGTGAATGCCATTTATTAGAATGATGTGCCCAAGCAAAATAATTCATCTTGAATGGTTGAAGAGTTCGCGCTCTTTTGAGCAGTCTACAAAAAAAAAAAAAAAAAAACTGTGGCCTGCGCATCATGACATCCTTGCAGCGAATGATTTGCTCGGTGAGCATAGCAACTTAGAAATTGAATGATCATTCGTGAATGATTGTTTTGGGCAGTTTAACAAAAAGAGCTTTGCCCCGAGCAACACGGTATCCTTGCAAATAATGATTTACTCAGTGAGCGTAGTGACAGTAGGGAAATAAAATGATGATTCGTGAATGATTATTTTGAGTTTACCAAAAAGAACTGTGGTCTGAGCAAAAAGGGATCCTTGCAACGAATGATTTGCTCAGGGAGCGTAGTGACAACCGGGAAACTGAATGATGATTCCTGAATGATTCTTTGGGGCAGTTTACCAAAAAAAGCTGTGGCCTGAGCAACATGGGATCATTGAAACGAATGATTTTCTCAGTGAGCGTAGTTACAATCTGGAAATTGAATGATCATTCGTGAATGATTCTTTTGAGTAGTTTATCAAAAAGACTTGTGGCCTGAGCAACACGGGATCTTTGCAACGAATAATTTGCTCAGTGAGTGTAGTAACAACCTGGAAATTGAATGAGCATTCGTGAATGGTTCTATTAGTGTGCTTACCAAAAAGAGCTGTGGCCTGGGCAACACGGGATCCTTGCAACGAATGATTTACTCAGTGAGCGTAGTGACTACCTGGAAATTAAATGATGATTCATGAATGATTCTTTGGGGCAGTTTATTAAAAAGAGCTGTGGCCTGAGCAACACGGGATCCTTGCAACGAATGATTTGCTCAAGGAGCGTAGTGACAACCGGGGAAACTGAGTGATGATTCGTGAATGATTCTTTGCGGCAGTTTACCAAAAAGAGCTGTGGCCTGAGTAACATGCGATCATTGCAACGAATGATTTGCTTAGTGTGTGTAGTTACAATCTGGGAATTGAATGATTTTTCGTGAATGATTCTTTTGGGCAGTTTACCAAAAAGAGATGTGGCCCGAGCAACACGGGATCCTTGCAACGAATGATTTACTCAGTGAGCGTAGCGACAACCTGGAAAGTGAATGATGTTTCGTGGATGATTCTTTTGAGCCGTTTACCAAAAGCGGTGTGGCCCGAGCAAAACGGGTTCCTTGTAACGAATGATTTACTCAGTGAGGGTAGCGACAACCTGGAAAGTGAATGATTCTTTTGGGCAGTTTACCAAAAAGAGCTGTGTGCTGAGCCACACGGAATGCAACGAATGATTTACTCATTGAGCGTAGTGAGAACCTGGCAATTGAATGACCATTCGTGAATGATGAAGGAACTCCCAGGATGGAATGATTTTTATTCGAATGCACGTAAGTTTGCACCATTCGTTAGCCACGAGAAAAACAGTAAGCCAGTTCTCCGTGAAGTTTAACGAAGTCACTTGGACATCTGTAGGAAAGCCGGCCGAGCGGTCAGAGGTGCGGGCGTCAAGCTAATCGCTCGATTTCGGTCCTGGCACTGCTCCCGTCCCTGTAACCTGTTCCCCATTATTTCTTCAGGCGCCCAGGGTTTTCGTTAATACGCCCCCCCCCCCCCAATAAAATAAATGCCCGATTATAGGCACTGTTTGTTTTATTTCCGTATAGGTCCCAGCAAACGAAATGTCCCATAACCATCCTCACAAATTTAAAACCTTAGAATTATACGTAATTTCTATGCTAGAAGAACGAAAAATAAAAAAAATGTGTGATCTATGCATTCTTCATGTTTTGCCACGTTCCAATCACAAGCAGAAGAAATGCACGGATCTTTAGTGACCTTGGTCGACGGAATGGGTTGCTCTTTAGAGTCTGACAGCTGCCAGGGTGTAAGCTAGGAAGACAAGAATTCGCAAATCTCCCACTCGCTCGGACGGAATGAACCTTCTTGAGTAGTATCTTATTAGAAACCCTGCTCCAATGACCTTGAACTTTACTTGGTACTTTCACGCGAGGTAACAAGGCCACTTCATTTTTCAAAAATTGCTGACGTAGTTTATCAGTCTTCTCATTTTTCAAACTCGTAAAACATAATGTGTACAAAGCTTAACGCTTTCAGCGACCAATGTAGTGACCTTTTAGTACATAAACCAATACATTGTGACCAAAATCTTTGCTCCTCAAACAGAAATGTTCAAATTCCGCCCGGGTTTTACGACAGCTACTGCAAAACAATTCATCCCCCTTTTCATCTCAGCAGTAACGACCATAAACGTGTCGCAGGTGATAAGCTTTCCCTTCTAATCCTTTATTCCCTGTTCATCAACCCAAGGTATGAAAGGTGGGGCAAAACCTGTGACACGGACATCATGCCACTGGGTAGAAGCAAGTCACTTAAACGTTTTCTCTCTCCTTTCATGGCTTCATTGCTAATGTTACCACCCTTGTATAGCAAGTAATCAGTCAGAAAGGATTGCTGCCAGTCTTCCCCTAAATGAACACACTGAATGGAAAATCGTAGGGGAAACAATTTTGTCTGACACGCAAGTTCACTTGCTCCAGCTGCTTTCGGATCACTTTTTAGACAGGAAATATATTCGTTGCAGCTGATTTCGTCCCATTTTGTTAATACCGAGTTAAATCGTTCCATTCGGTTAACTGGTTAAGATTTCCGCGAGCATTTTATAAAAAAAATATTTTCAAGGGAACAGAAACTCTGTGTGCTGTATTCATAGTACTTATTAATTGAGTAATTTCTTTGTTCGCCACGAAGAACTTCGGGTTCGAAAAGTATACAAAATGAGTTCACTTTGATTTAATCCTCAGACAGAGGCGTAACAAGTACGAGGCACAGGAGTCATCTGACTCCCGACACCGGAAACACATAGGAGAGAATTGTTTTATCAAATGACTGTGAAAACGTTCGTAAAAGTGGTTGCCAAAGTAATTAGATAAAACAATCATTATTTTATATATCATCATCATAATTGTCAACCATTATCAATTCACTGCTGGACGAAGGTCTCGCCAAGTTTCCTCCACAACGGTCTGTCTTGTGCCAGTCTCCTCCATGTCACTCCAGCATATTTTAGAATTTCATCCACCCATCTCCCACGTGGTCTTCTTCTGGGTCTTTTCCTGTCCCTTGGAATCCAATTTAAAATTTCAGCTGTCCATCGATGGTCTGTCCTTCTGGCAGTATGTCCAGCCCATTGCCATTTCACGGATTTAACTCTGATCATGATGTCTTCCACTCTTGTCATTTTTCGGATCCACGAGTTCCTCTTCTTATCTCTCCTGTTCACATCAAGCATGCACCTCTCCATGCTGCTATGAGTTGTCTGCAGCCCTTGTATGTCTCTTTTAGTTAAGGTTTACGTCTCTGCACCATACGTAATCACTGTAAGGATGCATTGATCAAACACTTTTGTTTTAAGACATAATGTCATATGGCTCTTGAAAATTATGCTATGCATATATATATCATCATCATCATCACCATCATTGTCAACCATTATCAATCCACTGCTGGACGAAGGTCTCCCCAAGTTTCCTCCACATTTGTCTGTCTTGTGCCAGTCTCCTCCAAGTCACTCCCGCATACTTTCGAATTTCATCCACCCATCTCCCATGTGGTCTTCTTCTGGGTCTTTTCCTGTCCCTTGGAATCCAATTTAAAATTTCAGCTGTCCATCGATGGTCTGTCCTTCTGGCAGTATGTCCAGCCCATTGCCATTTCACGGATTTAACTCTGATCATGATGTCTTCCACTCTTGTCATTTTTCGGATCCACGAGTTCCTCTTCTTATCTCTCCTGTTCACATCAAGCATGCACCTCTCCATGCTGCTATGAGTTGTCTGCAGCCCTTGTATGTCTCTTTTAGTTAAGGTCCACGTCTCTGCACCATACGTAAGCACTGGAAGGATGCATTGATCAAACACTTTTCTTTTAAGACATAATGGCATATTGCTCTTGAAAATTATGCTGTTTCTTCCAAAAGCTCTCCAGCCAAGTTTTGTACGCCGATTAATTTCTTCACCAATGTGACCCTCACTTGATATCTGCTGTCCAAGATAAAGGTAATTGTCTGTTATCTCCAGCTTTTCTCCATCAATCGATAAATCTTCATTTCTTGTAAAAGCATTGAACATCACTTTTGTCTTCTGAAAGTTCATTTTTAATCCCACTTCTTTACTCTTGTCAGCAAGTTCCTGGATCATACTCTGCAGCTCTGATGAGGTAGTTGCAAAAATGACTACGTCATCAGCAAAACGAAGGTGGGTTAGATAATCTCCATTAATCTTTATCCCTTTGTTTTCCCAGTTCAGTGATTGAAAGACAGTTTCCAATGTGCCATTAAAGAGCTTGGGAGATATGGTATCACCTTGTCTCACTCCCTTTCCAATTTTTATGTGTGTTGTATTTTCAAACAGCCGAATCTTTGCACTTGCATTTTCATAGATGTTATTAATAATATTAATGTATGCATCTTCAATACCGCAGGATTTCAGAGCCGTGGTAACTGCTGATGGTTTCACCGAATCAAAAGCTTTTTCATAATCGATAAAAGCCATGCACAATGGAAGTTCATATTCCCTCGCTCTTTCAATTAGTTCTCTCAGTACGTGGATATGATCTATTGTGCTGTAGCCACTCCTGAATCCAGCTTGTTCTCTCGGTTGAGCCATGTCCAGTGTTACCTTCAAGCGGTGTGAAAGAACTTTAGTGAAGATTTTATAAACCACTGATAGGAGGCTGATAGGTCTGTAGTTCCTGAGATCCTCAATGTCACCTTTTTTATGTAGCAGGATCATTGTAGCATTGTTCCAATCCTCAGGAATTTTCCCTTCATTAAGGCATCGAGTGAAAATTTGGGCGAGTACTGTTTCGATTTCTCCACTTGCTTCTTGTATGATGTCTACAGTAATTCCATCTTCTCCTGGAGCTTTTCCCCTCTTCATGTTCTTGATTGCATGTGCAACTTCTGCTGGAAGGACTGGAAGAACTCTGGTACTGGTACCTTTCATGGTGTCTGGAGTACATGTATCATCCCTTTCATATAATTTGGAGTAGAAATCTTTCACTCTTGTCAAAATTTCGCCTCTATTTCTTGTTATAGAACCATCTTCTTTTCTCAGAGCCATAATCTGTTTTCTTCCCTTACTGAGATGTCCCTTTGCTATCTTTAGGCTTTGGTTGTTTTCAATTGCTTTCCTCACTAGCTCACAGTTGAATTTCCTTACGTCTTCAGTGATACTTTTTCGTGCTGTCTTGCATAGCTCTATATATTCCACTTTGGAAGTCACATCTTCTTTAGTTGTCCTCATCTCTCTTCTTTTTTGCATCAACATTTTGGTTTTTTCTGATAATTTGTTCACATGCAACTTGTTCTTAGACCCAGCTAATTTTGTTGCTGTTTCCATAAGAGCTTTGGTTACTTTTCTGTATATATATGTAAATATATAAGTGGACATCTCTGAAGTTAACAGAAAAGTAACCAAAGCTCTTGTTGAAACAGCAACAAGATTAGCTGGATCTAAGAACAAGTTGCATGTGAACAAATTATCAGGAAAAGCCAAAATGTTGATGGAAAAAAGAAGAGAGATGAGGACAACTAAAGAAGACGTGACTTCCAAAGTGGAATATATAGAGCTATGCAAGACAGTACGAAAAAGTATCACTGAAGACGTAAGGAAATTCAACTGTGAACTAGTAAGGAAAGCAATTGAAAACAACCAAAGCCTAAAGATAGCAAAGGGACATCTCAGTAAGGGAAGGAAACATATTATGGCACTGAGAAAAGAAGATGGTTCTGTAACAAGAAAGAGAGGTAAAATTTTGACAAGAGTGAAAGATTTCTACTTCAAATTATATGAAAGGGATGATACATGTACTCCAGAGATCATGAAAGGTACCAGTACCAGAGTTCTTCCAGTCCTCCCACCAGAAGTTGCACATACAATCAAGAACATGAAACGGGGAAAAGCTCCAGGAGAAGATGGAATTACTGTAGACATCATACAAGAAGCAAGTGGAGAAATCGAAACAGTACTCGCCCAAATTTTCACTCGATGCTTTAATGAAGGGAAGATTCCTGAGGATTGGAACAACGCTACAATGATCCTGCTACATAAAAAAGGTGACATTGAGGATCTCAGGAACTACAGACCTATCAGCCTCCTATCAGTGGTTTATAAAATCTTCACAAAAGTTCTTTCACACCGCTTGAAGGTAACACTGGACATGGCTCAACCGAGAGAACAAGCTGGATTCAGGAGTGGCTACAGCACTATAGATCATATCCACGTACTGAGAGAACTAATTGAAAGAGCGAGAGAATATGAACTTTCATTGTGCATGGCTTTTATCGATTATGAAAAGGCCTTTGATTCAGTGAAACCATCAGCAGTTACAATGGCTTTGAAATCCTGCGGTGTTGAAAATGCATACATTAATATTGTTAATAACATCTATGAAAATGCAAGTGCAAAGATTCGGCTGAATGAGAATACAGCACACATAAAAATCGGAAAGGGAGTGAGACACGGTGATACCATATCTCCCAAGCTCTTTAATGGCACATTGGAAACTGTCTTTCAATCGCTGAACTGGGAAAACAAAGGGATAAAGATTAATGGAGATTACCTAACTCACCTTCGTTTTGCTGATGACGTTGTCATTTTTGCAACTACCCCATCAGAGCTGTAGAGTATGATCCAGGAACTTGCTGACAAAAGTAAAGAAGTCGGATTAAAAATGAACTTTCAGAAGACAAAAGTGATGTACAATGCTTTTACAAGAAATGAAGATTTATCGATTGATGGAGAAAAGCTGGAGATAACAGATGCGTACGTTTATCTTGGACAGCAGATATCAAATGAGGGTCACATTGATGAAGAAATTAATCGCCGTATAAAACTTGCCTGGAGAGCTTTTGGAAGAAACCGCATAATTTTCAAGAGCAATATGCCATTATGTCTTAAAAGAAAAGTGTTTGATCAATGCATCCGTCCAGTGCTTACGTATGATGCAAAGACGTGGACCTTAACTAAAAGAGACATACAAAAGCTGCAGACAACTAGAGGTGCATGCTTGGTGTAACCAGGAGAGATAAGAAGAGGAACGCGTGGATCAGAAAAATGACAAGAATGGAAGACATCATGATCAGAGTAAAATCCCTGAAATGGCAATGGACTGGGCGTACTGCCAGAAGGACAGACCATCAATGGACAGTCGAAATTTTAGATTGGATTCCAAGGGACAGGAAACGATCCAGAAGAAGGCTACATGGAAGATGGGTGGATGAAATTCAAAAGTATGCGGGAGTAACATGGAGGAAACTGGCACAAGACAGACCGTTGTGGAAGAAGCTTGGAGAGACCTTCGTCCAGCAGTGGATTGATAATAGTTGACAATGATGATAATGGTTGACAATGATGGTTGACAACAGGAGGACCATGATATACACTATATTGACAAAAGTCACCGGACACCCCTTCAAAAAGTAAATGAACGGATCCGCTGCATTATTAAGATGCGCGGTACAGCTGCAAACGGTACAAAAACAAGCCTGCAGCTGACTGCGATTATATCGCACTGTGAGGTTGAGTGAAAATGTTGCGGCGAAAGAGATTTGACTTTGAGAGAGGAAAGATTTCTGGGTGATATATTAGTGGGTTGTCCATAAGAGAAACCGAGAGGCGTTTATACATACCCAAGTCAACTGTTTTGAATGTACTGAATAAGTGGAAGACACATGGCGTGCCTGAAGCAGCAAAATGTACCGGCAGACCAAAGAAAATCAGTGATAGAGGACGCCGAAGCCTCAGGAGATTCATGATCGAGGACGTCGAAGCCTCAGGAGAGTCATGATAGAGGATGTCGAAGCCTCAGGAGAGTCATGATAGAGGACGTCGAAGCCTCAGGAGAGTCATGATAGAGGACGTCGAAGCCTCAGGAGAGTCATGATAGAGGACGTCGAAGCCTCAGGAGAGTCATGATAGAGGACGTCGAAGCCTCAGGAGAGTCATGATAGAGGACGTCGAAGCCTCAGGAGAATCGTGACAGAGGACGTCGAAGCCTCAGGAGAGTCATTACAGCTAATCGACGGAGTACTGCACAAGACCTAAGTGCACAGGTGCGTAAAAATGCTGGAACATCGGTACGCACACGTACCATTCGCACAGAACTTCATTCCATGGGTTACCATGGTCGTGCGGCTGCTCATAAGCCTTTCATCTCCACTCATAATGCTACTCGTCATTTAGCATGGTGTAAAGGACATTTATCGTGGACTGAAGATCAATGGAAACGGGTCCTATGAACTGATGAATTCAGATACATGATCCATCAGTCTGATGGGCGTGTGTGGGTACGGCAGCAGCCAGTGGAACGCTATTTGTCACAGTGTACTGTTCCTACGGTCAAGTTTGGAGCTGGCAGTGTACTCGTGTGGGGGTGTTTTTGGTGGTATGGTCCGGGCCCATTTGTTATCGTGGACAAATCTGTTAACCAGCACGTCTACCTCGATATTCTGGACAATTATGCTCTACCAACTCTGTGGCAATAATATGGAACCGACCCTTGTTGGCACCAGCAAGATAATGCACCAAGCCATAAAGCAAGGACTGTTGCGGAATGGTTTGACAATACTTCCGTATCGCGTGTGGACTGGCCAGCACGGAGCCCTGATCTTGATCAGCTAGGGCACCCATTGGATGAATTAGAGCGCCGCATAAGAAGTTTGGAATCAAGGCCTACTACTAAGCAACAGTTAGCGGCAGCATTATGTACTGAATGGAAGCGCATACCGATCGCTGTGTTCCAAAACCTTGTCGAAAGCATGTCTCGATGGGTCAGTGCATGCATTAAGGCCGAAGGCGGACCGACACTGTACTAATGTATGTCAATAAATGCTATGTTGTGTTTCTCTGCTAGGTGTCCGGTGACTTCTGTCAATATAGTGCATATATATATATGCTACAAACTCACATACCAAGGTCCGAAAACGTGTAATCCAAACGTCTAATGAAGTAACAACAAATTGTATCACACTCCATACCTCTCAGAATAATTATTTCAAAACCAAAAACACGATACAACAAAGAGCAAATGAACATAAAAAAAGTACCCAACCCTAATCATCAGAGGAATGCGGGTTGGGTGAAATGGCTTTTCTTATTCAACAAACGGGCTGGCACTATCCCAAATCCATGCATATAAAAGTTGCACACACACACACACACACACACACATATATATATATATATATATTTTCACAGAGCTTGAAAAAATGAGGTCGTCTGCTCGTCTGTGACGAGTGAACAGTTTTAGTTGACGAATATAAAATTCAGTAGAGCAGTTTAAATTCAATCGGCATTGATTTATACGTTATTATGCTTATTTTTGGATGCGTACTACCAGTTTCTTAATGAAGCTTATTTTAATTTAGAGGAGTGATGCCTGATTGTGAGCCAGCAGGGGAAACGCGTTTCTCCGCGAAACAAATTGGATAGCAAATGCCGTGAGTCAAAACATCCGGGCACGGTGTGCTCAACAAGAAACACGAGGCAAGAAGACGCAAGTCCGGCAGAATAATTTCCCTAAACGCCGCGTGAAAAGAAAAGCAGCGTAAGAGTCACATTTGCCTCGCGAGCTGCCTCTTAACTAATTGCTGTCGTAGGTCAAAAGGCAAAAACAGGAGGATTCTTGCATCATCTACTCTAGAAGGAGAGTTAGTTTGGTTGTTATACAATGGTTAATCGTCTAAACTAGGTGAGCGATAAAGTATTATTCGAGAGATGTGTATAGATTTTTAGCAAATCAAACTTTAAAACACGAAACAAAATCAGCAGACATGCGGGGCTGTCGATTTTTAGCTGGCGAGTGAGATATTTGTCTGACTGGTGAACCAGTATGAAATTTTTCATATATTTCAGCCCTTGCACCACAGAATCCCTTTGCGCCGGTGATCGAACCCAACCGTTTGGGTTGAAGCCGCGCGTCTTAACCACTAGGCCAGAAAGCTACAGGGATCAGCCTCACGGTAAAACTAGTTGGGCGATGATTAATTCTCTTTTTTCTCAAATGCGAGTGAATTAGTCATTTGATTTTCTGTCGGAGCTTGTTATTACGTTTGTAATATTTTTTTTTTTGTGGGAGGTCTTATAACAAATTACGTATGCTTTTCATCGTGATTTTTCGAAGCAACAGAATGATTTGGAGTTTGAGAAAAAAATTTAAATAGCTATATAGCTTTTGTCTTATAAACTCCACAAACTGTTATATAGACATCGTACAATCACCTGCACAATAAATGAAGTACCCGGTTTCTTACAGTAACACAAAATATAATAGCTGGTTCACAAAACGGGGAAGAAGAGAAAAAATATCCGGTGCCACAGTAACCAAAATTTATGCGGTATTCTCTCCACAATATCCGATCTCGCTACAGAACTTCAAAATCAAATAATTCGACAGACAATTGAAATTTAACAGTTATCAATCCACCAAAGGTTCACGTGAATCTCTCCTATTACCGGAATTTTTTCGTCACATGGATACGGAAAAAGTGAGAATGGAGTTTTTCCGTTAACATAAGAAAGGAATTGTGGAAAAGTTTCTGAAAATTCATAGTTTCTCTGTCACACGAAAAATCCGTGAAATTCAGGTTTCTTTCCGTCATTTCATGGAAAAGGTTGTATCAGAAATATGCTCCATTAATTCCCGAAAGGAATGACGGAAAGTGGCTTTTGAATTTCAGAAATTAATTTTTTTTACTGTGCATAGTAATAATGCAAGGCATATTTACGAGAAAGATCTATGTACCTGGGCTATCTCGGCAGTCTATTCCTCAACATCAATTTAAAACGATATGGACGCATAGACAGAATTAAAACATGAGTTCGTTTTTGTAAGTGTGCTGAAACTGCAACACAATAGGGATGATATAAATTTTTTCACTTGGATTGAAAATATCTTTTAATATGGGCCGCAAATTTACTGATACAATTTCAAAGCTTTTTTTTTTTAATTTTTTATTTTTTTATTTCGGAATTAACGTCCACCGTGAGCAACTCTTGGGGCTATAATCAGTAGCTCTTCAGTAATTTAGGGTCACTGTCCCCAGGGAAGGGGCATACCACCCTCATTCGGGACTCGAACAAGTAATCAGAAGCCAGTGCCTCTGTTGTAAGAACCTATGAAAAATATCGAATTCCACGCCCGCTAAAAGTTTCTAATCACAAACACTGTTAAATGCATTGTTACTCTTGGTCATGGTTAAAAAGTCGAACACAATTTTTTTTTAAATGTTGGTGTGGTTGAGAGGTCAAATTCACCAATTTTGGCTAGTCTTCAGTGTTCGGCCCGAATTTTGGTACCTAATGTAACATGGGTGGCGTGTTTATCCTACAGAGCTAGTTCTGTCCCTGCCTAGTGATCCAATATAAGGGATGGCCTAGGGACTCAGATACTCATAGGGAAAGGGTGGAAGTAAAACTCCCAAATAAGAAAACAAAAAGCGATTTAGTAATAAATGCAAATATACTGTTTTTCCTAGGGAGAAAGCAGTGTACCTTGAGGTGCAAGCGCATGGTTAATAATGATAGTGTGGTTCTATGCATTTCAGTTTCTTTTAAATTAGGCTTTCATGTGGTTTAGACGCACACAAATGTTCTGAATATATGTATTTGGAACTGTTAATCTTTTGTTTATTCCCATTGTAATCTTGGCACGTAGACTTGATTGTACTCCAGCAGAAAAGAATTGTCCAAATTTTTCAACACTGAATCCATCCAGAAAATTACTAAGTTGAACACATCTTTTAACATGAAAGGCTATAAGAAAGACTTCCTATCTTAACAACATCGTGGCAGGATTAAAAGCACCTGCCATCCCGGTGGCACAGTGGTCTAAGCGATGGCTTTTGATCATTCGTCCGAAAGGGGATGTTGCGTTTGTCTTACGGCACTGGCTCTCTCCCTTCCCTGGAACCAGTGGCCCTAAATTAGTGACGGGCGACTGCTTATAGCCCATTGAGTTGCTCACGGTGGTCGTTAAACCTCCAATAAAAAAAACAAAAAACAAAAACCATCTGAAACATTTAAACTTACATATTTAAAAAATTTAATAACTGAAATTCAGCTCAATGGTTTTTGACGAATTTGTTCGTATCTTACATTTTTTTTTTTAACGAAATCACTCTGTCAAAGTCCAAAATTTTGTGAGATCTCAGTGTACTTTTCAACATACACGAATTGCATAATGGATATGCCACATGCGAGGGAAGTGGGGTGAAATTTTTCTAGCCTCTCATAAAAGCAATGCTAAAATGTTCTGATAACTCTTTAATTTTGAGCATAGCATCCCCTCCCTTTTACGTGAACACACTTTCTGGCACGATCCACTAACTTTAACAACTCGCTCAAGTAAAATTCTGAAAATTTCAGCTCAAATCATTGTTCACTGCTCGTATCACAACATTATTACCCTGAATTTTCCTCATTTTTTTACACTTTCCAACCGCAGGTTGAAGAAGCGTATATGCTCCAGCTTTGTCCGTCCGTCCGTCTGTCCGCACGATAACTGGCGTAAAAATGCTTCGATTTCGATGAAATTTTAGTATGTGGTAGGGGAAAACAGTTTTTTTTGTATCAACAGTTGTTTTTTTCCTTTTTTGTTGTACATGTTACATTTAGAATCACTCTTTGAAGAATGATACAATGACACCAATGTTCCACCACACAAGAATACAGTCACGTATTATCTCCGTACATATGTGTGTATAAATACTAACTAAATGCGGTCTTTCACTGTCAACAGACAGCTTCATCAAGCTGCAGAACATAGACTAAAGTAGAATCAGAACAAAACTCGAAACAAAATGTGTTAACAAAAAACTCGAAAGAATTGTTTACACATTTTGTTTCGAGTTTTGTTCTGATTCAATTTTAATCTATGTTCTACAGTCTGATGAAGCTGTCCATTGGCAGTGAAATCTCGCATTTAGTTAGTACTTCTTATTACATATATGAACGGAAATAATACGTGACTATATTCTTGTGTGTTAAATAGACAGGGTGTACTTGGAGCCCACTTCTACCTCGGTTATATGATACCAATGTTTTCCAGGAGGTGTCGTCCGAGCATTATCTACTTCTTATGCAACAGTTTTCTCTGGTCTATCCACTGGTCTTCGACATTCCCCATCTAGTAAGTACGCAACGGCGGTGTAAGTACAGATGACCACTATTATTATTAGTACAGAGGACCACTACTGTTGTCTCTCTTTTGAGTACAACTGACTTCATCAGTTATGGAGATGGGATAAAGGTGAGTGGAACTGAACCGCGCCCTCATGACCACCATGTGCAACTCTAAGAGGGCCATAAGCATTCGTCCGTCATTAACTGGTTCCAGAGAGGATACAATACCAACGCCATCAGCCATGCAGACGTACCACTCATACCTCATCAGGAACTCAAACTCGGGTCCTTCTTGGACTGATTATCAAAATCCAGCGTGTTGAACCACTTGGCCATCGGGGCTGCGCGAAATTAGGTTTAAATGGTGGTACTCAATGAAAACACGGTACTCGACTCTCTGAACAGTCACCATTGTCATTCATCTTCGGCATTTCAATGCCCCACGTAAGGGAAAACAAAGTAGTTCCGAACCTGAAATTTCGTGTGAGCTCATAGGAAGATTCACTGTAGGGACGTGTAATATTGCGTTTCACGAAAAAGATGTTCGCTATCTACTAGGTGTACAAATAAGTTTTAAAGCGATTTGGGTGTGACGTATACCGCTGATTTACATATCCGACATTCCCTCGCGTTGTTGTCATGTGATCGTAACTGGTCCAGAGTATAAAATGTGACACAGAAGTTTGCCCAACAGTCAAAGGCACTTGCACATCGGTAGGTGAAAGATGGCAAGCGATATTGCATTTATTCGACACTGCATTCGTTACGAATTTCATCAAGGTAAAACTGCTGCAAAAGCATGTGCATCGATCTTCTCTGTTCTGGGGGAGAATATTGTATCGAAAAGCCCGTGTGTGTTTTGGTTTAGACGGTTTAAAGCAGGTGATTTTGATGTTAGCTATCGAGAACGTAGCGGTGCCCAGCAGAAGGTTACACATGAGGAACTGCAAGCATTGCTGGATGAAGATTAAAAACCGGAAAGTTCGTCTAGAGTGGTGACAAGAACACCGTGACTGGACACTGGAAAAGTGTTATGTGGTCCGACGAGTCGCGGTGCTTTTTGTTCGGTACCAACGGTAGGCAGAGAGTCTGGCGGGCGGCTCAGGAATGGTCCCAGCTTGCCTTGCAAACGCAACTCAAGGGGATGGAGGTGGTGTCACGGCGTGGGGTACATTCTGTTGGTGCGAAACGGGTCCCCTGATATTGCTGGAAGGCCGGATGTCCTCCAAAGATTATCAGAACATCGTTGCCGAACAAGCCCCTCCTACATGATTTTTATCCAGCAGGTGACGGCTGTTTCGTGGACGACAATGCTACTGTGCATCGCGCAAGATGTGTTCAGCAGTGGTTCAGCGAGCATGACAGCGACTTCTACCATTTTCCTTGGCCACCCCATATCCCGGATCTGAACCCCATTGAGAATGTATAAAACATATTAGAAAACAGATCTGAGAGCAAGGACTTCTTCTGTAAAATCTGAGCCATTTAAAAGACTCTAGTGAGCGGCTGGTATGTTGTAGACTTAGATGCACCTCAACACCTTGTGTAATCTATGCCAAACCGCATACGTGTTGTGATTCCGGATAAAGGTGGTCCAACCCGGTATTGAATAAAAGTTTCTAATTCAGTTCCCGGTAAGTGTCTAATCATTTCGCAAGTTTATGAGCTAAGATGGGTGTATACAGTCATAAGAAATGTTTGTGTAGTGTACACGTGCGAGAAAGAAGGTTCTTCAGATCTTAATTTGATTTATTCTGAATATACAAAAATTTGACAAAAACTAAAAACAAAACGTACCTGAGATGTAATAAGAATGCACTATTCAGTAACACAAATATAATTCTGCCGCTTTGTTGAGTTTCAAATCATCTTTAACTAGCAAAAGCAGTGTTGCTGGGCCAGCACTGGCAGCCATCAGTGGCCCAGCACTATGTTGCCGCTGCTCAACCGTAAATAAAAATGTCCCGGCGGCCACCACATGGGCCAGCAGCTGAAGCCAGTAGATGGCCAACAGTTGGCACTCCCATCAGTTGTCATATGCCAGAACAGGGCCATCAGTTATCCGTCACAGGCAGTGGTTGCCACAAGCGGCCCTTAAGCGGCCCTGCAAGAAAGTGTCGTAAATAATATCTAGCCTAATGGTCAGCTACTTTCCCGGCAGTGGCAGCCGGTAATCACGTGACGTAACTGATGGCTTGCCGAATCTTGCCCGCCAATTTCCCAGCAGTAGCCATAAAAAAAAAAAAAAAGAAAAAAAGAAGATAACCGCAGTTTCCGAAAGGCACAGCTACTTTTTTTTTCGCCCTACGAACCTCTGAATGGCGGCACGGCACTGGGGAAATTTTATCAACAAGTCCTGAAAGACGCCCGTTTGGATCCGGCTAGAGTTGAAACAACGACAATCTGCTTGTTGAGTCGGGCTCTCTAGCCACCACACTGGTTTACTATGCACGAGCCTTTGCTTGAAGCTGAGTCTCTTTCCTGCGGAATGTGAAACGAAAAGTTCCCTTTTTAATTTTACAATATTGCGAGTTATTTTTCATAAATGTCTATTTCATATAATTCATAAATGTATTTTTTCAATGCAACGATTGTTTTTATTTACCTTAAGGGAACTTCACTCATTTTCAAAGAGTGTACCATCTTAAAGACGCTTTCCAAAGTTTTGTGCTGTCATTGTGTTCTTGCAGGGCGATTGTTTAATTAATATATTTACCCGTTCATGTCACATTCTGTTACATTTTTAACGTTGTATCTTTTCTTTCCACGGTCCGAAGCTACATTTGTTCTAAAGAGGAAATATATTTTATTTTACTTGTCGTTATTTTTAGCAGCGAATTCCTTCAATCTTGTGTATTCGAATCATGGATGAGTACATTATATTCACATAGCGTTGCTTTTTTTATTCTTTTTTCTTCAAATAATTGATAAATTTTGTACGCGTATAATCCTTTTTTTTCCAACATAGCGATTTTTTAACGTCTTTCCGGGACTTTTGTTTGAAGCGGTTTATTGTATGTTAAAACGAAAGATTACACAGAAATCATTTCTTGTTTTTCTTGGGAATGGAGTGGGTGTTCTTCATGGCTATCTGTATTCTCGATTCTTTGTGTGTTAGTGCATTTTGCTACGAAATGAGTTTCTATAAATACGTGAGAGTAATTGACTATTTCTTAAAGTTAATTAATAATTATTTATATAATTTTCTTCCGACGGTCATCTTCGTCGACGTGGCATTTCATTAGGAAATTAATTCGATTCTCTACATATGGCTTTGTTTTTCTTAACATCCACTAAAATAACACGATGGCGGTATCGTCGCCTTCAACTACAGTAAGTGGTACCACGAGAGACACAGCACGTGTTGCCTTTGCTCATGCGCAGTCCCATTGCTTCCACGTCGTGTTGGGGTTACCAGCTATGGGCCACTAGTGGCACTTGCTTGGATACCCGCAATTCACGACGATGCTGTAGGGCCATCAATGGCTGCCAACTGATGGCGCTACCACCAACGGACCGCTACCGTGCCGTGAGCGGCAGATTTAAGCCAGCAGTTACCCATCACTGCCATCTGGTTAATAGCAGTTTCCCAACACCTGTGTTTTTGCTGAGTAACATCAATCAACGTAGCTGCCCTGCAGGAACGACACGACATTCCATCTACGTCAGTGGCTATTTACATATTTTCCAAACACCCATATTGCAACTTAATAGGTATTGTGGCTAAAACAAAACCACCGGGATAGAGACTCTGGGAACTTTTACCCAGTAGTTGGTTATCAATAACGTGGACAACGGCAGGAGCAGCAAAGAAATGACACGTGAGCGCTGCATGACAGATTCGGTACTCACACACTACACAGATACGAGACGTTCACCGTGATTGATGCGTCCAAGCTGTCATCAATTTTTATAGACGATGTCTAAAATTTGATTTTCTAACTCCTCTCTCTCGCTCTGTGGCATTTAATTTTAATTGGCTCCTACACCGTTCAGGTCATTTCCTCATTTAATGTATCCCACAAAGATAATAAATATGTGTTCGTCTTTCAGAAACGAGTTTTGACAACAACTCCCTTCGAATGTGATAGCAAGTTCCGAAAGTGGATAACCATCACCTTACCGCGAAGATCCAAAAGTAGTTAACAATTTACGAAGCTTCGTAAATCACGAATAGTGATCAGAAACTTCAGTAAAAATAAAATGTAAAAAACTGACAGCACATGGAGGCTTAATGTAAATTCAACTCCCGTTTATTTGCATGTGACGTTTTCAAAATTGTAAATTAGTTTTCGGAACGGAATATATCGAAAGAAAAGTTTTAAACAGGTTAATCATGACTCACAACACCAGTAGTAGTGTATTAAAAAATAAAAATAAAAAGAAAAGACACCGCCGGTATCCAGTTAGACTGATCATCTCATTCTCACAGCATGCGTGACCAATCTCAGACGTCGGAAACGATGTCGATTGATGTCTGCCCTTACAACTGACTTTATAATCGCCGTTCGAGGCTGTAAACAGACTTGTCTGTTTCTCCAGACACTGTTGCTTTGACTTACTTGTAATAAATGACATAAGAGTTTAGATTGTTTTGGGGAACCCCTCCCCTCCCCCCATCGGTTCGATCTCTGCTGTAGGTCACGGATCCCATGTTTCACTCATAGCACTTAATGGCAAAACTGTCAGGAAGAATTTTGTAAGTTATCTTTTCGTTTTAAAAAGCATTGCTTAACAAACCTGACAAATAAAAGTGCAGTAAATGACATTTTCTATATTCTTCCATTTTTACGATACGTTTCCTATAAACAAAAATAACTTTTACAACATGACAGCCTCCTTCCATTTAGGAAACAAATTACTTCCTCGAGCCATTAGTGACAGAGGCAAGAATATTTCCCTAGCAGGTCTTTTAATGAATCGTTCGAGGCGGAAAAACTTGTGGAAAACTAAGCAGTAATTTTTATGTTTCAATAGTTATTAAAACTGAATTTGTCGCTGATGTACGTGAGCGTGTGAATACAAGCTCTGATCTGTCACCATTTGTTCGAGATGGGCTAGGGTTCGAGTCTCGGGCGAGGCATGAGTGGCGTGTTTATCAGCAGGTGCCGGTTCTGTCCGTTCCCAAGAACCCTTTCTCTATCTCGTCAGCCCATGGCGGGTTCAGTACCTCAAAGACGCCCTTAAGGATTACTGGCAAATTAATGCAGCTGGCTATACGGCCTCAAGAATTACTGGCAACTTAATGCAGCCAGTTATACGCCCTTAAGGATTACTGGAAAATTAATGCAACCGGCAATATGCCCTTCAGGATTACAGGCAACTTAATGCAGCCAGTTATACGCCCTTAAGGATTACTGACAAATTAATGCAGCCAGTTATACGCCCTTAAGGATTACTGGCAACTTAATACACCCAGTTTTACGCCCTTATGGATTAGTGGAATCTTAATGCAGCCATTGTACGCCCTTAAGGATTACTGGGAAATTATTGCAGCCGGCTATACGAACTTAAGGATTACAGGCAAATTAATGCAGCCGGCTGTACGCCTTTAAAGATTACTGGCAAATTAATACAGCCAGTTATACGCGCTTTAGGATTACTGGCAACTTAATGAAGCCAGTTATACGGCCCTTCAGGATTACTGGCAAATTAATGCAGCCAGTTATGCGCGCTTAAGGATTACTGGCAACTTAATGCAGCCGTTTATACGCCCTTAAGGACTACTGGCAAATTAATGCAGCCTCTTATACGCCCTTAAGGATTACTGGCAAATTAATGCAGCCGGTTGTACGCCCTTAAGGATTACTGGCAACTTAATGCAGCCGGCTATACACCCTTAAGAGCTACTGGCAACTTAATGCAGCCAGTTATACGCCCTTAAAGACTACTGGCAAATTAATGCAGCCGGCTATACGCCCTTAAGGATTACTGGCAAATTAATGCAGCTGGTTATGCGCCCTTAAGGATTACTGGCCAATTAATGGAGCCGGATATACGCCCTTAAGTATTACTTGCAAATTAATGCAGCCGCTTATACGCCCTTATGGATTACTGGCAAATTAATGCAGCCAGTTATACGCTTTTAAGGATTACTGGCAAATTAATCCTGCCGGATATACGCCCTTAAAGATTACTGGCAAATTAATGCAGCCGGTTATACGCCCTTAAGGATTAATGGCAACTTAATGCAGCCGGTTATACGCCCTTAAGGATTACTGGCAACTTAATGCTGCCGGTTATACGCCCTTAAGGATTACTGGCAAATTAATGCAGCCGGATATACGCACTTAAAGATTACTGGCAACTTAATGCAGCCAGTTATACGCCCTTAAGGATTACTGGCAACTTAATACACCCAGTTTTACGCCCTTATGGATTAGTGGAATCTTAATACAGCCATTGTACGCCCTTAAGAATTACTTTCAACTTAATGCAGCCGGTTATACGCTCTTAAGGATTACTGGCCAATTAATGCAGCCGGATATACGCCCTTAAAGATTACTGGAAAATTAATGCAGCCGGTTATACGCCCTTAAGGATTACTGGCAAATTAATGCAGCCGGCTATACACGACCTTAAGGATTACTGGCATATAAATGCAGCCGCTTATACGCCCTTAAGGATTACTGGCAACTTAATGCAGCCGGTTATATGGCCTTAAGGATTACTGGCAAATTAATGCAGCCGGATATACGCACTTAAAGATTACTGGCAACTTAATGCAGCCAGTTATACGCCCTTAAGGATTACTGGAAAATTAATGCAGCCGGCTATACGCCCTTAAGAATTACTTTCAACTTAATACAGCCGGTTATACGCTCTTAAGGATTACTGGCAAATTAATGCAGCCGGCTATACACTCTTAAGGATTACTGGCAAATTAATGCAGCCGGTGGTACGGCCTTAAGGATTACTGGCAAATTAATGCAGCCGGCTATACGCCTTTACTGATTATTGGCAAATTAATGCAACCGGCTATACGCCCTTAAGAATTACTGGCAAATCAATGCAGCCAGCTTGCCATTCTCCCAGGAAGTAATGGTCCTAAATTAGGGACTGGCAAATTAATGGCGACTGCTTACAACTATTTGAGTTGTTAAATTTGTCGTTTAAAGCACAAAACAAACAAGCAAATACATTTCAACATATAGAACATTTCAAATTTGGCGTGCTTGCGTTTACCTCATTTGTCTCTCGTTTTGGCAAGGGTCTAAATCTCTGATCCCTAAATCAGAATTGTCAGGTCACATTATCTCAATGTCTCTGATCAGAGCCACCCTTAGCAGCCGCGGGGCCCTTGCTTTAACCCTCCCCCATACACTAGATATAAAACATACACTAGACTTAAAACACAGTTTATTACAGTTATCTTTACAGTTTGATGAAACGTCAAGACTTTTGAAAATTAACCAATGACGAAAGACAGCATTTTGAATTTTTTGAGCTCTACTGATGTATTGTAAATGTATAAACAAGCACACCAGTATACGTCCTTCCCTCAAAATGGCTCCGTCTCTACCTATTATGGGACAGTACTTACATTATTGTACTCACCTTATAAGAACTGGACTTTTCTTGCTTTTATCCCAGCAAAATCAGCTATTAAATCATCAAAATGTTATTTTGCTTGCTTTATCCTGTTCAATTGACAAAGTTGCTAAAGACATCAATCTTTCTTGAGACATAGCAGATCTTAAATAAGATTTAATATCCGCTTCGACCGTGAAAAACGTTTTTTTATACGCTTGCCACCGTTACTGGGACAGTAAGTAATATCCTGTAGGCGATAAAGGCATTAGGAAAAGGATTTTCAATTTTATTCATGTATCTTAAAGCACTGGCTGCATTTTTGATATCAGATGGAAGTAACTCATGTAGCACAACTTTTTCGATAACTATCAGTGCACGGTACACGTTGAAAGATATGACTTCAATACTAATGTTTCGCTAGGCATAATATTGTAGTTTGCTGCCGGTATTTGGGTAAATATAAATTCAGCAATCGATATTAAAAAAAAAAAAATAATTAAAACAAGACGGAGTTAAAAAAGAATTCAGAATAATTGAAAATAAGGAATTCGCTCCCTCGCTCTTTCTCTCTCCCACTCATTTTCTTCCTTTTTTTTTTCTTAGGATGTGAGCGCGGGTTTCTGTGCGACAGCACCTGTCGCACATCCCTCAAGGCGGCGCTGTTTCCGATCTCTGTGTCCAAAATTAACGTGAAAAATACAAATCCGAAAATATGTCCAAAACGAGATGACCAATTGTAAAGATTTTTCAGAGACACGGGCAAGGGGAAAAGTTTAGTCGACGTACCCATGCAACATTGTGCTAGTTCCTATGGAAATATGCAAATGGCGAGACTACATCATCAAGTTGGCAGGCACGTGATTTGATTTTGATAAGCGTTGTTTTGAGCGGGGTGTGGCAATTGAAGCTTGAGTTGGACTGTTAGAAGAAGAATGGCTCCGCACCATCGGTTGGAAGACTCTTTGTTGAGGAGAGCGATCGGTGGATTGGAAGTAGGACAATCGCAAGTTGAGGTAGCAAGATGGCTAAATGTGTCGAGGCAAGTAGTCCCCAAGCTCTGGAGACAGTTCCAGGAAACCGGAACAATAACCAGAAGGCCGGGACAAGGACGCCCACGAGGCATAATAAATCAAGACGACCGGTATTTGTCTCTAACAGCTCACCGCCACACAGAGTCGACAGACAGGAAATTCTCACAAAGACTCTCCTCTGCTACGTGAACCGCGATATAGAGGTAAACAATTTACAGAAGACCACGAGATAGAGGTCTGTAATGAAAAAGGCCAATGATCTGTATCCCACTTGCCGCATAGCCCAGAAGAGTTCGCCTGAAATGGGTCTGACAACATCACCCTTGGACGCTTAATCAATGGACCTTTGTTCTCTTTAGTAACGAGTAGAGGTACAGCCTAAACATGGATTCTCGACGTGTACACATTTGGAGAGAGGCGGGAAAGCCGAAATCTTCCCTCCAACATTAGGAAAATTGACCACCATCCTGATGGAGAATTCCTGGTTTGGGCTGGTATGTTGGATGGATTCTTTTTTTTTTTTTTTTTTCTTTTTTTTTTTTTTGATTGGAGGTTTAACAACCACCGTGAGCAACTCAATGGGCTATAAGCAGTCGCCCGTCCCTAATTTAGGGTCACTGGTTCCAGGGAAGGGAGAGAGCCAGTGCCGTAAGACAAACACAACATCCATGCCTCACTGGGATTCGAACCCGGACCCCGTTCGGACGAATGATCAGAGACAGCGCCTTAGACCACTACGCCACCGGGGCGGCGTTGGATGGATTCACGACGCTTTCCAGGAAGGACCCTGATTGTTGCGCCTACAGGGATCACATCCTAGAGCCCAATGTACGGTTTTCCAGTGTAATTGTTGGCTGACAACAACTTCACTGGAAAACTTTTTACGGAAGATAATTAGGGAAAGGAAGAAGCCTCCCTTCTCTAATTTGGGGCTACTGGTTCCAGGCAAAGGATATAGCCTGAAAAAGTCTTTCCTCCCTAATTCAGGGCCACTGGTTCTAGGTAAGGGACATAGTCTGGTAGCCTGGAAGAAGTCTCACTTTCCAAATATAAGGCGACAAGTTCCAGGCAATGGACAGTGTGGAAGAAGTCTTCCCTCCCTGATTTAGGGCCACGGGCTAGAGACATAGCGTAGAAGTCCCCCTTCTCTAATTTAGGGCCATTACCAGGCTATAGGTTACCTGGTTCTAGGCAAGTATCATAGCCTTTAAGAAGTCTTCCCTCCTTATTGTAGTTACCAGGCTATAGGTTACCTGGTTCCAGGCAAGGGATATAGCCTGGTAGACTGGAAGAAGTCTCACTTCCGAAATTTAAGGCCGCTGAACCCAGGCTATAGGTTACCTGGTTCCAGGCAAGGGATATAGCCTGGTAGACTGGAAGAAGTCTTCCTTTCCCGAAATTTAAGGACGCAAAAGTTCCAGGCCAGAGACAACCTAGAAGAAGTCTTCCTCTCTAATTTAGGACCAAAAGTTCTAGGCCAGAGACAACCACCTAGAAGAAGTCCCCCTTCTCTAATTTAGGGCCACTGGTTATAGGCAATGGTCATAGCCTGGTAGCCTGGAAGAAGTCTTCCTTCTCTAATTCAGGGACACTGGTTCTAGGCAAAGGACAGCCTGGAAGAAGTTTTCCTTCCCTGATTTAGGGCCACTGGTTCTAGGCAAGGGTTATAGCCACCATCGGACAAACACATCACCATATCTCATCCGGAACTCGTGTCCGTCTCGAACGAATGGTCAGACGCCGAGTTTTCTCGAGTTCTATTTATCCGTTCTACAAAATGCGAATTGAATTCTTAATATCCCGGCAAGTTGCGTTTGCATATTAATTTAATCTAGCACAATTCGAAAATTAATTTTTACGCTTTAATTATTTTTTTTACTTTTTTAATTTAACTAACTTTCCGAGTTTAGTGCTGATTATATTATACATTTTGTAAAATATCGATCTATCTAAACGCTCTTACCTACAATAAAAACTGCAATCTTGAGATGTCAAAGTGAGCAAAATTGCATCTCTTGTAAAAGCAGATGTCGCTCCAACAGCACATTGTCGAGAATTTAGATAGTTCCGATTTATAATACCAGATGTTGCATTATTTTGTAGGAAAAGTTTCTGTAGGAAGTTTCAAATTAACCGTCGAATAGGAGAGTCTTAAAAACAAGCCGTGAAGGGAATAAAAAACAAATGTGCAGGAGAAAAAAGTAATTTAACGCGAAATATCGAAGTAAAAGTTATCAAGGTAAGTATACACGAAAATAACTTTCCGAGTTTAGTGCTAATTAATTGATGCAAGATGATTCGTGCGAAAAACGGTAGAAGTTCAAATATCGACTAAACACGATAAATCACAAATGTAGCACACATATACTACATGCAATAAAACTTTACAGCTAAAACATACCATATGAGATCTTTTGAGGATCACAACGTCCCCATCTTCAGATGTAACATTCACGAGCAAGACCAAGATATATATAACGCACCATCGTCAGAATCCGACAAAATGGCAACGCCATCTAGGATTTACACAATGCATTTAAAACAAAACCCTGAAAATGTTCAAATGAAATAGTTGATATTGGACACCTCATTCCACTTTGGTACATGAGAACCGATCGCAACTAGACGAGATATGGCGTTTGTTAACTTACCATTACAAATATCATATTTATGTTCCCGGACTCTGGTACTCAAGTTTCTTTTTGTAGAACCAATATACACAGTATCGTTAGTCTCTGGAACAACGGCTTGTAGAGGTATGGTATGTATACGCCGTATCTGGTATGTGGAGGCACCATATCCCGATCCTTCTTGATTAAGGCACAAATATTTCTAGATGCGAGGCCAAAGTCTATATAGTATGGTTTGCACTTATTTCCTAGTACATTAACAATCCTGGGCACATACGGAAGTGCTGATTATTTTACACATTTTACAAAATATCGATCTATCTGAACGCTCTAACCTGCAATTGTTAAACAACAAATATTTTACACAGAATGTTTTTTATCGCGGGGTTTTTTGAAAACCGGAAATAAATAGCATATAATTTTTAGTTCTAACATGAATGAGTTCTTAATATATAAGTTTTTACTATATTACTTTACAGAAATCCGGCGTCTATTTGATTTGTTTTCAATCTGCTTCAATTAAAAATTTCACTTCGTCATAGGACGGGCAACATCTCCTATATATTAATATTTATTTAAAGCATAAAAATAACCGTCCTAGGACGGGCTATACGTTAGTTTGGTAATAATCACGTAAGTAAATATAACGAAAAAAGTTTTCTAAAAATAAACCTTTCTCCTAAATCAATCGTCAGATAAGCATTTTGTGCAAATGTCATGGCGCCACTCAGAAGACAAGAAATACGGAAACAAAAGTATAAAAGGGCGAAATGGATGATCTGTCCCACTGATATATTGTGTCTTCGGCTCCAACCTTTCAAGGTCATTTTGATTTTTTATTTCTTCCTTTTTCAGAAGACACAATAACGATATATCCTGGAGTTTTCTGCCTTTGGTACTTTCAAGAAAAGACATAATTTACAATCAAGTACCGATACGATAATGATACGATTGTAATAGTTGTACACCACTTCTGGATAAAAATACGTAACACTACTTCGAAAAAATTGTTGGGGGGGGGGGGGGGGTCCCTCTTCACTGTTTTATATACACTATATTGACAAAAGTCAACGGACACCTAGAAGAGAAACACAACATAGCATTTATTGACATACATTAGTACGGTGTCGGTCGACCTTTGGCCTTAATGCATTCACTGACCCTTCAAGACATGCTTTAGACAAGCTTTTGGAACACAGCGATAGGTATGCGCTTCCACTCAGTACATAATGCTGCCGTTAACTGTTGCTTTGTAGTAGGCCTTGGTTCCAAGCTTCTTCTGCGGCGATCTAATTCATTCCATAGGTACTATATGGGATTACGATCAGGGCTCTGTGCTGGCCAGTCCACACACGATACAGAATTATCGTCAAATCACGCCGTTACAGTCCTTGCTTTGTGGCTCGGTGCATTATCCTGCTGGTACCAACAAGGTTCGGTTCTATAGTATGGCCCCAGTTGATAGGGCATAATTGTCCAGAATATCGTGGTAGACCTGCTGGTTAACAGATTTGTCCACGATAACCAATGGACCGGGACCATACCACAAAAAAACACCCCCACATGAGTGCACTGCCAACTCCAAACTTGACCGTAGGAACAATGCACCGTGGTAAATAGCGTTCCCCCGGTTGCCGCCATACCCACACACAGCCATCAGACTGATGGATCGTGTATCTGGATTCATCAGTCCATAGGAGCCGTTTGCGTTGATCTACGGTCCACGATAAATGTTCTTTACACCATGCTAAATGACGAGTAGCATTCCTAGTGGAGATGAAAGGCTTATGAGCAGCCACACGTCCACGGTAACCCATGGAATGAAGTTCTCTGCGAATGGTACTTTTACATACCGATGTTCCAGCATTTTTACTCACCTGTACACTCAGGTCTTGTGCAGTACTCCGTCGATTAGCTGTAACGACTCTCTTGAAGCTTCGACGTCCTCTATCACTGATTTTCTTTGGTCCGCCGGTACGTTTTGCTGCTTCAGGCACACGATGTGTCTTCCACTTATTCTTATTCAGTACATCCAAAATAGTTGACTTGGGTATGTTTAAACGCCTCTCGGTTTCTCTTATGGACAACCCACTAATACAACACCGAACAATCTTTCCCTTCTCGAAGACAGTTATCTCCCGCCGCGACATTTTCAGTCAACGTCACAGTGCGATTTGATCGCTGTCAGCTGCAGGCTTGTTTTTATAGCGTTTGCAGCTGTACCGCGCATCTTAACAACGCAGCGGATCCGTTAATTTGCTTTTGAAGGTGGTCCGGTGACTTTTGTCAATATATTTCAGGGTATGTCGTACGGGGATGTAAGATCAGGTGATGCGTAACATCACAGCCTCTCCTTGACAAATGTCAACCCCGCCTTCTCGTGGTGCATCCTGTTCCCACTAAAGGGGCTCTGACGACCGCCAATAGCGGTATAACTATACCATCGGGATCAGAGGAAATGCTATCCCACACTCACCAACCCGCTTGGCCAGCGTGGTGAGTTATGGCCAAACACCTCCAAAATGACTCTACAACTTAAATCTTGGCCCTCAGTCTCCGGCAGCTGGAATGTACCTGGCCAAGGCAGCGGCCAGTGCGACATAAAGGCAGAGGGGGCTAAGAATCCCCGGAGGACCGGACTAGGCTGCCATTTGATGCTGACCTTGGCTACCTATAACGGACGCTCCCTATCTTCTGATTCAAGGCTTCTCGAATTGGAAGAGGAACTACAAAGGATCAAGTGGGACATCGTCGGACTAAGTGAGGTAAGGAGAAAAGGAGAAGATCTCATTGAACTGAAAAGTGGACATCTCTTCTACTATCGTGGGACAGATACTGGCAGAACTAGTGGTGCTGGATTTATAATAAACAAGAAACTGAAGGATAAAGTGGTAGAAGTTGAAAGTTCCTCTGACAGAGCTGCACGACTCGTTATCCAACTATCGAGAAGATACCAGGCTCAGATTATTCAAACTTATGCACCCACCACAAGTCATCCTGAAGAAGAAATTGAAGAATTTTATGAGGAAATTCGTCATCTAAATAATAAAGGTAAGCAGCACTTGAAGATAATTATGGGAGATTTCAATGCAAAAATAGGGCAACGGCAACAGAATGAAACTTCAGTAGTTAAATTCGGTCACGGCAACAGAAACCAGCGTGGAAATACTCTCGTTGAGTTTGCAGAGGCAGAAGGATTTTTCATCTTGAACTCCTTTTTCAAGAAAAAGCCACACAGGAAATGGACATGGAGACATCCAATTGGGACGACAAGTGAAATTGATTTTATTATGTGTAACAAAAAATTCGTCATCGAAGACTGCAGTGTGCTGAACAAGTTCAACACAGGTAGTGACCATAGATTGGTGAGATGTAAGATGCACCTCAACACTAAACTGGAACGTGGCAAGCTCATAAGACAAACAAAATGTATTGACATAACCAACCTTAAAAAACACCATAATACTTTCAAGTTGGAACTGAAGAACAGATTCTCTGCTTTAGAAGGCCTAACATCGGAAGAAGTGGATATTTCGGAAGTTAACAGAAAAGTAACCAAAGCTCTAATGGAAACAGCAACAAAATTAGCTGGGTCTAAGAACAAGTTGCATGTGAACAAATTATCAGGAAAAACCAAAATGTTGATGCAAAAAAGAAGAGAGATGAGGACAACTAAAGAAGATGTGACTTCCAAAGTGGAATATATAGAGCTATGCAAGACAACACGAAAAAGTATCACTGAAGACGTAAGGAAATTCAACTGTGAGCTAGTGAGGAAAGCAATTGAAAACAACCAAAGCCTTAAGATAGCAAAGGGACATCTCAGTAAGGGAAGAAAACAGATTATGGCTCTGAGAAAAGAAGATGGTTCTATAACAAGAAATAGAGGCGAAATTTTGACAAGAGTGAAAGATTTCTACTCCAAATTATATGAAAGGGATGATACATGTACTCCAGACATCATGAAAGGTACCAGAGTTCTTCCAGTCCTCCCAGCAGAAGTTGCTCATGCAATCAAGAACATGAAGCGGGGAAAGCTCCAGGAGAAGATGGAATTACTATAGACATCATGCAAGAAGCAAGTGGAGAAATTGAAACAGTACTCGCCCAAATTTTCACTCGATGCCTTAATGAAGGGAAAATTCCTGAGGATTGGAACAATGCTACAATGATCCTGCTACATAAAAAAGGTGACATTGAGGATCTCAGGAACTACAGACCTATCAGCCTCCTATCAGTGGTTTATAAAATCTTCACTAAAGTTCTTTCACACCGCTTGAAGGTAACACTGGACATGGCTCAACCGAGAGAACAAGCTGGATTCAGGAGTGGCTACAGCACAATAGATCATATCCACGTACTGAGAGAACTAATTGAAAGAGCGAGGGAATATGAAATTCCATTGTGCATGGCTTTTATCGATTATGAAAAAGCCTTTGATTCAGTGAAACCATCAGCAGTTACCACGGCTCTGAAATCCTGCGGTATTGAAGATGCATACATTAATATTATTAATAACATCTATGAAAATGCAAGTGCAAAGATTCGGCTGTTTGAAAATACAACACACATAAAAATTGGAAAGGGAGTGAGACAAGGTGACACCATATCTCCGAAGCTCTTTAATGCCACATTGGAAACTGTCTTTCAATCACTGAACTGGGAAAACAAAGGGATAAAGATTAATGGAGATTATCTAACTCACCTTCGTTTTGCTGATGACGTAGTCATTTTTGCAACTACCCCATCAGAGCTGCAGAGTATGATCCAGGAACTTGCTGACAAGAGTAAAGAAGTGGGATTAAAAATGAACTTTCAGAAGACAAAAGTGATGTTCAATGCTTTTACAAGAAATGAAGATTTATCGATTGATGGAGAAAAACTGGAGATAACAGATACGTATGTTTATCTTGGACAGCAGATATCAAGTGAGGGTCACATTGATGAAGAAATTAATCGGCGTACAAAACTTGCCTGGAGAGCTTTTGGAAGAAACAGCATAATTTTCAAGAGCAATATGCCATTATGTCTTAAAAGAAAAGTGTTTGATCAATGCATCCTTCCAGTGCTTACGTATGGTGCAGAGACGTGGACCTTAACTAAAAGAGACATACAAAGGCTGCAGACAACTCAAATCAGCATGGAGAGGTGCATGCTTGGTATAACCAGGAGAGATAAGAAGAGGAACTCGTGGATCCGAAAAATGACGAGAGTGGAAGACATCATGATCAGAGTTAAATCCCTGAAATGGCAATATGCTGGACATACTGCCAGAAGGACAGACCATAGATGGACAGCCGAAATTTTAGATTGGATTCCAAGGGACAGGAAAAGACCCAGAAAAAGACCACATGGGAGATGGGTGGATGAAATTCGTAAATATGCGGGAGTGACATGGAGGAGACTGGCACAAGACAGACCGTTGTGGAGGAAACTTTTGGAGACCTTCGTCCAGCAGTGGATTGATAATGGTTGACAATGATGATGATGATATATTCCACGGATTGTTAGGAAGCTGCGTCACCCTCCAAAGGAGGCAAAAATACCCGACAAAATCATGGAAGCTAATTACTATAAAAGGAAAGATGAAAATGAGAGAAAAAAATAATAATAACAAACAGTGAACACATATCGATTTATACACACTTACAACGACAGTCAAAATCAACTGTTTTATATTCTGTACGTTCAGTATGTTATTTATCTCATTTTTTTCTAACGAAACTTTGTGAAGGGCACAAAGTTAGTGCCTACGATGTGTTCTACATTGCAGCTATTGTGTTTAAAATTTTAGGAGCCTACTTGTCTATTTCTTACATTGTTTTAAGACATTTATTTCTTAAAGTGTTTATAGTTCCCTCAATAATGTTGATTATTGCACTCATGTACGGGTTCTTTCCAACATTTTCATTACTTGTCTGTATTACTATGTTTTCATCAGTGTTTCTTATGAGTTGTACATTTACTGTTTACTGTCTATGGAGTGTAACATTAATTTTTGTAGTGCACTTCCAGCCGCTGGACAGGGTATGCAGTACTGGTACTTTTGTTAAGTGTCGTTTTCAGGGTATGTCGTACGTTTTGTTTTGTGTTGTACTATATGGTTAACCTTTCATTCAGTTAGGGCTTTTATGTTTTTATATTATGTTGAACGGGTGTTCACATGTTTGTGAGAATATCATTGTTTTAGACGCTCAGTGGTAATTACCGTAATGGGTACCATGTTCTGGTGTATTGCCGAATGGCTTAGATGGTATTTGGCTGACTTCGTGCTAGTTTTTCTTAGTCTTACTAGCAATCTGTGTGATCTGATCTTACTTGTCATAGAATTTCTTATGACTATTGTATTTCCCTGTTTATATCATATTTATATATCGTGAGTGCTCTATGATTTCATCTTGTAGTACTCTGATGTCTTCCCTTCATAGTGCTAATGGCTTTCAGCCCCCACAAAGATTGTTTGCTTTGTAATCAGTTTTCTATAGCACTACAACTGTACATGAGTACTGTGCACTTGTAAATTACTTGCATGTTCCTAATTTCCTCTTGTCACCCAGTTTAGGGGTTTCTGACGTACCAGGAATTTTGTCATACTTTCTTTACGTTTCACCTGTTAAGTGAACGTATTTTAAGTTTTATGCATGGCTTTGTACATTATTCTTATGGAAATTTTAATAAACTAGGGGTGCATTTGCGCACCTACAGTATTTTTACCAAGGGGCACCGGTGGCGCAGTGGTCAAAGAGATGGCTTATGACCATTCGTCCGAGTTGGGTCCGTGTTCGAATCCCGGTGTGGCATGAATGTTGTGTTTTGCCTTCTCTGGAACCAATGGCTCTAAATTAGGAACGGGCAAACGGGCGAGTGCTTATCGCCCATTGAGTTGCTCACGGTGGTCGTTAAACTTGGAATAAAAAAAAAAAAAAAAAAAAAAAAAAAAAAAAAAAAAGAAGGGGGGGGGTAGGTCGACGGAAGAGCGAACATTATTTTTGGTGGGTCATGCTTCATAGCAACTTTTTTTCTTATTAAGAAACACTGAAAGAACCAATTTGTAATGCTCTTCTATACGCTACAAAGGAATTCGTGCAATTCTCACGCCCTCGACATGGACACACACACATACACGGATCTGACTAATTACGCCACTAGTGTAAGATGTAAGTGTTACTAGAATATCGCCTTCGACTTTTTGCTTGCTCTGAATGCATGGTTTTAAATTGCTCTTCAAAATTTTGCATTTTTGATTGCGAAAATAGTACTGTATTTGAACATTTTAAAGGGAAAATGTCGTTTTTGTTTATCTAAATCAAATTTTAACGTCGTGCCACGGAGACACAATAATTTCCCCCTCCTTAAATTCCTTCCTTCAAGCCAGCGACTTTGCCTTGCACTCCTTTCCTGCAAAGCAGTCTTCAGCCGCTTTCTGCACTTTCACTGTCCCGAAGCAGTCTTAAGGGCACTTGTGTAGCTTTAGACTCCACTTTCCGTGTTGAAATCCCCTATTTTGTAAAGAAAACAAACAGAAGAGCAATTAGTAGACATCCCCCTCAGTTAATTCCTATCCATCCTCCTCATTAGCCCACCTGGCCATACAAACATGAAACGGAGGATTAAACTAAGGAATTAGAAGAGTGGGGGGACAACTGAATTTTCATGGCTCTGGGGATGCTATTTTGATAAACTTTTTTGAGATGTAAACAAGGCACTTCCTAGGGGAAATACCTAGAGCTACATGCAATAAAACACAAGACTTATTACTTGGCAAAGTCCAGATTATATTTTAAAGTTAAATATATTACAAAACAGCACATTTTGAACTGTGTGGACAAGACAAATTTCAGGGTGGGCTCAAGCCCACCCTCGCCCCTTGGTAACAACCCTGTTTTTACCTCATAGTGATGAAAAAATGTTCACACTGTGGGCTGGAAACTTTTCCCTTTGAAGTTAAAGCACATTTTGAAAGCATAAATTAGAAAAGTTAATGAGTGTTTATTTAAGTTACTGCAGCACACTGCGAGTGATGAATGAGAAGAATTAATTCTACATTGGAACAAGAGCTCGAAGTGGCCTCAATGAGAGGCAATATAACGTTAAGAGTCTTTTAATCGGTTGCCCGGCACGTTGAAAAAATCCCGAAGTCTTCTAAATTCCTTGACAACCATTCCTTGTCCGTTCACGGAGAAGTATTATGAACAGGGGTAGCATAAACAACAGCCTTAGAGTGCCACCACACGAAAAGATCAAGTGGATTCAAATTGGGAAAATGTGCAGGCTATGTAGTTAGTCTACCTCTATCAAACCAACGGACAAGATACGTACGATTGAGATGTTCTCTAGCAATGAGGCCGAAATATACTGTTGTTTCATCATGCACGAACCACGTGACACAAAGTAATACTATTGCAACGTCTTCGAACAATGCAGGTTATTCCGCCTCAGAGACATGGGTCATTGAGCTTTATTAGCAGGGAAAATGAACTGATCAGGTAGTCATCCACACTGTAAAAAATTTACTGTAGATTTTACGGTTTTAAACCGTGTTCCAGGGTGCCAACACAAACCCGTAAAATCTACAGTTTTATGCAGTGTTGGAGCAAAGCTAACACTGCATTTAATGAAGAAAACAGCACAGAATTTGGCTGGAGCGAGTCACAGTCCAAATAATCACGAAAACACAAAAATTTGGCTGGAACGAATGTGTTGATTGTGTTGGAGCCAAGCTATAGCTTTACTCTAACACTGCATAAAACTATAGATTTTACGGTTTTGTGTTGGCATCCTGGAAAACGGTTTAAAACCGTAAAATCTACAGTAAATTTTTTACAGTGCACGATGCCAAAACAAACATACTCATGAAATACCTCCTGATTATTTAGTGAAGATTTTCCCGCCCCCATTGGTGTATTATATGAAAATTCACAATGGCATTTCTTGTGAATCTGG
Source organism: Macrothele yani (assembly GCA_039090855.1). NCBI lineage: Eukaryota > Metazoa > Arthropoda > Arachnida > Araneae > Macrothelidae > Macrothele > Macrothele yani. The sequence goes on along the minus strand of CM077007.1, from coordinate 146,449,435 downwards.
ACTCATCGGTGAAAGTAGAGTGGATAAAGCCAGGAGCAATACACTGCGGCAGAAGCCATGGCGAAAACACGATTGGAATGAAAATCAGTTGGTGAATGAAAATCAGACGCCTCTCGCGATGATCGGAATGAAAATCAGTCGCTGCTCGCGATGTAGATAAAATTCATATTTACGACAAACTATAAAGAACAGTTTGCGAATACATTCTACTTTTGAATAATTTACAATTCTGCTGCCAGGGCACATTGGCGTATGTTTCTGTTTGAAAGAGCATCTCCCATTCTAAAAATCCCTTAGAAAAATTCTTTCTTGTTTGAATATTAGTCATCATGAAAAATATTTGCAGCAATTTTCTCTTTTAATTAACGCACAATTTCCTGCTAGGGGACGTAAAATTACATCACGTTTACCTCCATATCTCTTTTAATTATTCGATATAAAAAATCTCTTTTAAGTCGGATATCTTCCACCATGAGAACAATTTTGTGTACAGTTTCAATGAACATTTCGGCTGCTAGTGGGCATAAGTGGCCTTTTCTGTTTCTGGATGTTAGCAATCTGGTTTAAGTTTTGTTGCTGTTCCTTGTTCCATTCAGTATGAAGAAAATTGCCTGCATTTGGTATTTTAAATAATGCGTAGTTTTGCTGCTGGAAGACGTAAATGCGTTACTTATATTTATTTATTTATTTTGCCGAAGTTTTTCATTTTCTGAAGATCTATTTTGTAAAATCTCTTTCGTGTCGTGAAGGATTCGAAAAACGTTCTCATTTCATCCGATAATCCGGTTTTGTCTTTTTTTTTTCCCCTCTTGTTTTTTATTTGTTTGTTTTTGTTTTCATGGTTCAAAACCCATCATGAGCAACTCTAAGGGTTGCAAGCAGTCGCCTGTCCCTAATGTTTGGCCGTTGGTTCAGGGAAAGGGGAAGGGCCAACGCCGTGGGATGATGAGTGTACCACTTTTGCTTCCTCAGGGGGCTCAGGCGACTACCAAGAAGCAAGTGCCTCCGACAACTCCCGCACCGGAGTGGCTACAGCGGGTCCCCAATGGTACAGTACCTGCATAAAGATGATGGTAAAACTGATCATAATAATAAGAAGCTGTGCCTAACGTAGCAATCAGGCAGTGTACTTACGTACAAAGGCCGTTCCATAAAAACTGAGAGTAATTTGTTTTGAGTTGGCAACAGTGAGAAGGGAAAAATAACCACGCAGACGACTAACTGAATTAAGGAAGTATCTATGGCAAAAGTTATAGCCGTGGCAGACGATTCTGGCTTTGTTATTTCGCAGTTGTTTAAGGTACGTCTGTATTGCGCCATACAGCTATGGTGGTGAGTGATTCAGAGTTAAGAAGTGAAATGCGTTGTGCGATGAAATTTTGCTATCGTTTGGGTAAAACGGCTCCAGAAACGGTTGATTTAATGAAAAAAGTTTACAAAGATAAATGTTTGGGTGAGTCAACGAATTTTAGATGGCACCATGAATTCAAAAAAAGGGCGTTTGTCGGCAGAACTCCCCCTAAGCCTGGTCGACCTGAAAGTATTTTTACAGAGCGTATTGTTAACATTGTTTGGGAAATCCTGCAAGAAGATCGACGAATGACGTGTGAAGACATAGTGGCGTCAACTAATGTTTCAAAAACGTCGGCATTCCGCATTCTACGCGACAAATTACTGCTGCATCGTGTGTGTTCCAGATGGGTACCTCATCACCTGACGAGAGAAGAATTGTTAGCCAGAGTTCAGGTGTCTCATGGGTGGAAACAAATGATTGCAAAGGATCCAAACTTTCTAACACAGTAATAACTACCCATGAAACATGGGTCCACTATTTCGACTCCCTCGCAAAGCGCGCAATGAGTGTCTGGAAACACACGGTCTCCCCTTTTCCGAAAAAAGTCCTCCAAACCAAGTCAGCTGGGAAGGTGATGATGATAATTTTATTTGATCATAAAGGTGTAGTCTACCAACATGCCGTTCCTTCACAGATTACTGTCAATGCTGATGAGTATTACATTTCAGTCTTGAAGTGTCTGCGACTACACATATCGATTAAGCGACTGGAACTGATGTGCAAGTGGACCCTACACCATGATAACGTCCGCCCACATGTGGCTGCTTGTGTTCAACAGTTTCTTACGAAATGCAGTATTGAAATCATGCCGCAGCCTGCCTACAGTTCTGACTTCGCCCAGTGCGATTTCTGGTTGTTTCCAACAATGAAGGAGATGTTCCATGGCGCAACATTCAACACAGATGCTGACTTTATTCAAGCTCTACATGGGTCGCTAAAGCAGCTTCCACAAAATGCCTTCGCCACATGCTTTGAAAAGTGCACTGAACGACGGGACCGTTGTATGGCACCCGAGGAAAGATACTTTGAGAAAGAATAACATATATTTTGCTGTATTTATATAATATTTCTTCATTTTGTGGGATTTTACTCTTAGTTTTTATGGAACGGTCGTTGTATATACGACAATAAGGCCAAAAACCAGTAACTTGCAAAATTTTTTAACTCTTTGAAAATGGAAACAACGGATAGCTATACGGGAAAGGGTCCTTGCTATTTTTTTTTTTTTTAAGAGCGGCGCAGTGGTCTTCTTTGAGAGAAAGTTCTTTGACCGCTTTTTCCTGGTTGTCAGGGCCAGTTAAAAAATTATGAGTTGCTACCTTGTGAGGTAGCATGACAGAGTGATTAATCTGTCTCAGCTTGTAGAGCTCCGGGAAACCTGATTTGATACCCGTCTCCAACAAAATACAATTAGCCTTTGCTCTAGACTTCTTTGGTGACGAGAGTTCTGAGACTGATGTTACTTTTCCATAGCTTTCGAGATTAAGAAGCCTTTTCTTTCGAGGAAGTATCTTTCATATGCTACAACAAAGGCCAAAAAAGAAAACTTCCAGGTGATGAATTCACTAAAACCTTGTCGTATACTTTAAAGCTGTGTTCCCTGTTCTTTTTCTTTGCATTTATTTATTTTTTGGCAATTTAACAGGTCAGGAGGAACAGTAAAGGAGTTACCCTCCTAAATGCTGGTAGTAATTCGAGAAAAATTGAAAGAAATATGCTTCCCAACAGATTGTATAGACATTCGACGAGAATGCTTGCTTATTTCAATACAAGTATTAGTACTGGTATTGGTATAATTGCAATGTAACTGACTTTTATTGGATCTTCCTTTTCTAAATAGATTATTATTATTAGTTTATTGCTTCTGGGATGGTTTGCTTTTAAAACTTTGAATATGTAATATTGCAGATGCAAAACAAAAAGTGATGAAAATCCGTTAACAATAAAACAACCGTCCGAATATCACTTGAACACTAAAAAAACTGACATTTTTAATTTATTTGTCTTTTATTTTATTCCTTTCCTTCCAGAAAATAGCAACAAATAATGGAAACGCTTGTACTGCCCTTGCAAACTAACTCTCCATTTTCGAACTGAAAGCTTGACGTGAGATATATATAATGGCATGAGAATGCCGAAAAATTGAAAATGTAGGGAAAAAACGAATGAGATGCATTGTCTAGATGGACCTGTTTTTTCATTTAGGATTTCTCCATGAACGCAGGTCACAAAGTTTCCAGCACGGGCGATCCTGAGCCAGTCTTCTCCAATTATTTCCTATCGCTCTGGTTAAAGGGTCTTCCCATTTAGTTGGAGGTCTACCAGGTTTTCTCTTGGTTGATCTTGGATACCAGTTTGTGATGCGATAGGTCCACCTATGGTCGGTGAATCTGGCGATATGACCTGCCCATCGTGCTTTGTTGTCATATATCGTTTTCACTACTTCTGTTACTCCAGCTAAATTTCTGATAGTTGTGTTTGCGATGTGATCTTTTTTACTTATCCACGGGATTCTTCTTTGCATGGTTTGCTCGGTGGTTTGAAAATTAAGTTCCTCTTTTTGAGTGGTGCTCCATATTTTCAGAGCTGTATGTTAGGGATGGGAGGATACAGCTGTGGAACATGTCAACTCTTATTTTGATATCTAGCTTTGGATCTGTGATTGCGGTTTTGATTCGGTTAAAGGAGGTCCGTGCCGCTCTTTTTCTTTTAGATATTTCTTTAGAGATGTCATTCTTCATATTTATTGTTTGCCCGAGGTATGTGTAGGAATTTACATTTTCTATGGTGGAATTATTTAGTCGGATGATGGAATTTGGACAGTATTTATTTCTCATCCATTTGGTTTTATCAGGGGGATTTCTAGACCTATTTTTTTACAGGCGTCATTTATTTAGTGAAGCGCTTTTTCAAGCTATAAAGGATACTGAGCTGCAAGTATTATATCATCTGCAAACATTAGTATTTGGAGCAACTCTCCATCAATATTTGTGCCACATTTTAAGTCAATTTTCTTTTAAATGTTGTCCAGAGTATAAGTAAAGAGGTTAAGTGATATAATATATCCTTGTCGCACACCTCAGTTTATAGAGGCTGCTATAGGATCATCGAATTGGGTTATTTATGTAGATTTTCCAATATTAATTTCTTTGATCAGATTGATACATCAACGCCTTGATCTAGTAAAGCCTGTATGACCGCGTTGTGTTCTAGATACATTACTAAAATTAATTTATTAAAAAATGCACAAACAAATGAGTAAGAAACTAAAAATATCACGATACTGTTTCAAAATGAACAGATAGGGCATCATGAAAGGAATTTAGGACGACAAACAGGTCTCGCACGCAATGTATGATAATATAGAACACAACATAAGTGATCTTTAATCTTCTAGCTAATGTTCATTCGTTCTATAAAAACAACAGCTATAACGAAGTAAATTTCTCCGCCATTTTTGTCCACACCAGGATTCGAACCCGGATCCCCTCATTCCGGAATAAGTTGCTCTACCAATTGAGCTACGCGGACGTTTTATTCTGATTCCTATCTGCCTTTATGTCGTGTGCGTCCTTCTAGCAGGAACGTCACATCTCCTGGTACGTTACATCATCTCCCTCTTATTTTATTTTTTTTCGAAGTGCTGGAGAAGGGATTCTCTGATTTTTCCTATCTCGCGGTGTGGAAATAACATCACACCATTACGAGATTTTGAACGGTCGGGTCATCCGGATAGTTCGGGCGCCATTATAACGAAGTAAATTTCTCCGTCATTTTTGTCCACACCAGGATTCGAACCCGGATCCCCTCATTCCGGAATAAGTTGCTCTACCAATTGAGCTACGCGGACGTTTTATTCTGATTCCTATCTGCCTTTATGTCGTGTGCGTCCTTCTGGCAGGTACGTCACATCTCCTGGTACGTTACACAGCAAAGAGTCATTACCTTTTTTTTTCTTTTGATTGCAGGTTTAATGACCACCGTGAGCAACGCAGTGGGCTATAAGCAGTCGTCTGTTCCTAATTTAGGGCCACTGGTTCCAGGGAAGTGTGAAAGCCAGCGCTATCAGACAAATACGGCATACATGCTTTACCGAGATTTAAACCCGAACCCATCTTGGGGAAATGATCAGAAACCATTACTTTTTTTACTTCGCAATTTCGCACCGAAGTAAAAGAAGCTTGCAAACTTAATTTAAAACTAAAACCTAAAAGCCATGGGTCGTCATCCTTCAGAACAATCCGTGATATCAATCCGTCAGGTTGTTGGTAAAAAAACACTCATTGCGTTAAAAAAAGCATTTTCCGGGATTTCCAAAATCCAGAGATAAGAGCCAGGTTTTGATTTCTGCTAACAGCAGATAATATCAAATATTGAACACGAATAATCTTTGATAGATGATGCCCGAAATGAATCAGCTGCAGTGCCAAAGAATTGAAGGCAAAAACAGATGAAAGAAATAAAGAAAAAAGTGCCAAATGAAGTGCACTGAGTGCGTTGTTTGTGACAATGAGTAAGATGGCATGTCATCTTACTCAAGAAATAAAGAAAGTGCCAAATGAAAGGCACTCAGCGCGTTGTTTGTGACAATGAGTAAGATGGCATGTCATCTTACTCAAGAAATAAAGAAAGTGCCAAATGAAGTGCACTCAGCGCGTTGTTTGTGACAATGAGTAAGATTACATGTCATCTTACCTAAGAAATAAAGAAAGTGCCAAATGTAGTGCACTCAGCGCGTTGTTTGTGACAATGAGTAAGATGACATGTCACCTACTCATTAATGACATGTCACCTACTCATTAATGACATGTCAGATGACATATCATCTCACTTAAGTAAGATGACATGTCATCTTACTCAAGTAAGATGAATGTAAAATTACAGCGTTAATATCACCCCTAAGAATATTGTAAGGAGTTGATGGAGGAGAAGCCATTTCAGGTATAACTTTTTTGGTTTTCAAAACTAACTGTCCGGAGCTGTACAGGGTCTACACGCCGGAATTATTTTCTCCTATACATTGACGTCTCTTAGGAGATTTAGGTTTCGTACTGCTAATTTGGGTTAACAGTTATCGTGTCCACGGGAGATAGAGAACAAGAATCGAAACACAAAGCATATGTCTTCATGGGGACTCGAACCCGAAGCCTTTCATTATTGATCTCCACTCATTCATATTCACGCCCCAGTGGTAGAGTTATTTCAGACGCTGGCCTCTGACCATTCGTGTTATAATAGTTGGGCCCGGTTTCGAGTCCCCGATGCAGTTAGAATGGCATGCTTGTTCGATGTTCGTATGTAATACCTTGAGCCAGTCGCCCAGAATTTGAGACGGACTTAGGTGTGTCAATAGACGAAGGACTTTGGTAGGTGTGGGTGAGGAACTGAACAGGTCCTGAGTTTTCCTCCTCTTCCACAATGAAAAATAAATGCAGAATTTTGAAATTGATAATTGTCACTTTTAATTTAATTGCGTTCCAAATTAAAAATTATTTAATTAATTTAATTTCACTTACAGCCAATGTAACTCCAAGATCTTCAGTTTTAGGATAGTTTCTGCCCAGTATAAATTTATTTAAATATTGATCTTTTCCACATCTTCAATGGGCTTTTGTGAATATGGAGATGGCCCGCGTTGTTTGCTGCAGTCAGAAGTACTAAGCAGTGGCCTTACCTTTCTTCTGTTAGGAAGAATTTCAGTGTTGCCAACTCTTGAAAAGAACCCATGGCTAAAAGGTAAAAATATGTATGAACCATATTACGCATCTGACGATCCGAGGGACAAGTCTTTACGCAAGAGGCGGTTCCTACGTGTTCTTTGTTTGCATATAATGGTTAAACGCAAATTTGTCATTTACTTGTGTCTTTCTTTCTTTCTTTTTTGATGATTGATCATTGATTCAAAATAATTAATAATAATAATTACATTCCGAATTTAGTAAAGGTTTAGAAATTTATTCTTTTAACTTAAACAAAAAACTTATTTGCAGATAATTGCAATTATTGCCCCCCCCCCCCCACCACCAATAATTGCAATGATCTCCAAATAAGTGTTTTATTTAAGGCTCTACGAGACCCGCCATCTTGTATTGTGCCTTCTCTTATTAACCAACGGGCAAGCGTATTTCACAAATTGCTCGGGCAATTTTGCACATTTTGGAACACCGTTTGTGGCTAACGCAAGATATATGATAAATAAAGAGTTCCCTGGTTTCAGAATTTTTATTGACCTTTCCCTTCATTTTTTATCTGCAGCGAAAGTCGTACCAAGGCGTCTTACATAGTTTTATTAATTAATAAAAAATACTTAAAGGGTCCAAAATGAAAATCTGAAACCAGGGAACTCTTTATTTATCATATATCTTGCGTTAGCCACAAACGGTGCTCCAAAATGTGCAAAATTGCCTGAGCAATTTGTGAAATACGCTTGCCCGTTGGTTAATAAGAGAAGGCAGCAATACAAGATGGCGGGTCTCGTAGAGCCTCAAGTTAAAGGAATACATTTTTAAACCTTTACTTCACTTCTCTTGAAATGGTCTACCTAAGTAGCTAAGCCCCTAGAAGGGCAACTGCCTACTACCCTATGAGTTGCTCGTAGTAATTGTTAACCAACTGCCCTCAAAAAAAAAAAAAAAAAAAAAAAAAAAAACTTCACACGTTTGCCACTCAGAAATTTTTTTATTCGACCTTTCGTTAAGAGTACACATGCGTTGTCAGTGCAAACACATTTCCTTTTCTTTTATCTTTTTTTTTTTTTTTTTTGCCGAATTTCATATAGGGGGATAAATTTAGTGTCACTATTTTGTTGGCTATTCCGGAGAATCCACAAAAATGATACCCGCTGTTCCTCAGACTATTAGTTTCGCATTCCTTCTGATTGGGGTAAGATTCTTTAAATTGAATACATCCATGCTTCGACCTTATGGTTAATTCTTCCTATCTGGAATTGCGAACCCATAGGAGTTTCTTCTTCTTCTTCTTAGCCTGTTGGCACCCACTGCAGGGTATAGGCCTTCCCCTGTCTTTTCCAGCCTCCTCGATTCTTAACCCTTAACCTCAGTCCATCATTTAGCACCTCTAAATTTCTGAAGGTCATTTCTCTATCTTGTTCTCTTCGTCTGTTTCCATCTCTCGGTTGCCATTCTGTTATTAATCGTGTCCATCTTTCATCTTTTAGTCTTCCAACATGTCCAGCCTGTCTCCACTTTGATCCTTTTATGATTTCTATAATATCCTGTTCTTTCTCTTATAAGTTCGTTTCTATCTCTATCTTTTCTGGTTATTCTTAATATTCTTCTCTCTAACTTTCTTACTGATACTCTTATATTTTTACAGTGTCCCACTGTGACACTCCATGTTTCCCTTCCATAAGTAAATACGGGGTTAATACATGCATTGAAGATTTTTCTTTTTAAACACAATGGAAGATCACTGGTTAAATGGTCTTTAAGTATCCAAAAGGCTCTATTACCTTGGATAATTCTTCTATGGATTTCTTTTTCTTGTCTTCCTTTAAAACTGATTGCTTGACTTAAATAAATGTATTAGCCTACTTTTTCAATTTCTTTTCCTTCTATCAAACTCTTTTCTGTATCTTTTTCTGTATACTGTTCATATATTTAGTTTTTGCTGTGTTCATCGTTATACCTCTTTTAAGACTTTCCATCTATCAGTTTCTATAGCTGCTTATACATTAGTAACTTTCTGCGATAAATATCTTGATATCAATAAGTATACTGGTTAAATTTCCTGGTAGATTTGGAGCTGCAAATAGAACGCCTTTGCTATGAATTCATACTTTGCGCAATAGTGGCGCTACTTCGAACTGTGAATCAAGCGCTCATACAACTCTCGAAAAAATGTCACTGTTTCGAATTGTAAAACGGACTGATTCTGTTGAAATGGTAACTCACGCAACGGTGATATCTGATTATCCTATACAGTATATAGGCATTACCTGTGAAGAGGCGATGCTTGTTAGGATATGATAAACATAGAAACATTCATTACAATGCCGTACCCACAATTTCTTTAACACAAAATATTGAACACGCAATTGCAAATGAAAATACTCCAGATATAACTTCTCTCAAACTACAGAGAACTAGAGCCATAACTAGGAGGCATTTCTCGCTTCCAGGGCAAATCACAAAATGTTGTGCCACAATCTGTCTGTTTTTAGCACGTCTTTTGTAAAAAAAGATCGTGCTTATGTTACCGGTTTGTCCGTCAGTACGTCTGTTCCCACGCTATCTCTGCAACTATTAGTCCGATTTGAAAAATTCTTTTTCCATTGGGAAGCTTGAAATATGCGAATGATGATCCTTCATTTCGTTTTTTTTCGTTTTTTTTTTTTACGATGTACAATTTCGTCGCTAGAGGGCGTAAATGCAGATGATGTCGAATTCAAAAATACGTTTTATTCCACATATTTGCTTCTAAACATCCGATTGAAAAAATTCTTTTATCTTTCAATTCCATTTATGTCAAAGAGTATTTTAGATATAGTTACTTTTTCAAATAACGCATACATTTTCCGCCAGGGGGCGTAAAAGTAAATTACATTTTCCCCGATAACTCTTCTTCTAAAACTCCGATTTGAAAAATATTTGCTTCAGCGGATGCACCTCGTAATGGAAAATCTTTAGCATATAATTTCATATTTTGGTAAAGAATACTTTAGCAACCAGGGGGCGTAAGTGTTAATTTTTGCTTCTGATGTATTAGCCATAAAATCTGAACTTCTAAAATATCGATTGAAAAAATTCTTTCGTGGACTGATGCCATTCACATTGATAAATCTTTTTGGAATATTTTTTTAAATATTCCACAGTTTCTCCGCCAGAGGGCGTAGATGTATATTTTATTTTTGTTAATATATCCACTTCTAGGAGTCCGATTTGAAAAATTTCTTCTTTGTTGGATACCGTTTTCAGTGTGACATGTTTTACAAATAATTTCAAAAATTTCAAGTAATTTATAGACTTTCCGCTAGGGGGCGTAGAGGTAAATCGGGTTTCCCCCTATATCTCTGCTTCTAAATCTCCGATTTGAAAAATTCTTTCTGAACCGGATACAGCTCTTGATGGGATATCGTTTGCACTTAATTTCTAATTTTTGTAAAAAAATAGTTTGGCCGCCAGGGGGCGTAAACCTTAATTTCTGCTTCTGATGTATTTGCAGCAAAATATGAGCTTTTAAATTATCGATTGAAAAAAAACGTCGTTTGTAGACCGATCGTACTCATGTCGACAAACCTTTTAGAAACATTTTCTTCTTAAATTAATGCATGGTTTCTCCCCCAGGGGCGTAGATGTATATCTTATTTTTGTCAATATCTCTACTTCTACGAGTCCGATTTTAAAAATTCCTTCTTTGTTGGATAGTGTTTCCAGTGTGACATGCTTTTCATATAATTTCAAAATGTTCAAGTAATTCGTAGACTTTCCGCTAGGGTGCGTAAAGGTAAATTGCTTACCCCCTACATATCTGCTACTAAATCTCTTATTTGAAAAAATCTTTCTGCACCGGATACAGCCCCTGATGGGAAATCCTTTGCACATGATTTATAATTTTTGTAAAAAATGGTTTGGCCAACAGGTGGCGTAAGTCTTAATTTCCGCTCCTGATGTATTTGCAGCAAAATATGAGCTTCTAAAATCTCGATTGAAAAAAACATCGTTTGTAGACCGATCGTACTCATGTCGACAAACCTTTTAGAAACATTTTCTTCTTAAAATAATGCATGGTTTCTCCCCAGGAGGCGTAGATGCATATTTTATTTCTGTCAATATCTCTACTTCTAGGAGACCGATTTGAAAAATCCCTTCTTTGTTGGATGGCGTTTCCAATGAGAAATGTTTTTCCTATAAATTCAAAATTTTCAAGTAAATCATAGACTTTCCGCTAGGGGGCACAAGGGTAAATTGCGTTTTCTGCGTTATTTCGGCTTCTAATCCGATTCTGCTTCTGATGTATTTGTAGCAAAATCTGGGCTCCTGAAAACTCGACGAAATTTTTTTTTCTTGGGCCGATACCGCTCATATGGAACAACCTTTTGTAATACTTTCTTCCTAAAATAATGCATGGTTTTCCCACCAGGGGGCGTAAAGTGACATCTTATTTTTGTCGAAATCTCTGTTTCTAAGAGTCCGATTTGAAAAATTATTTCTACGTTGGAAAGCGTTTCCGGTGTGAAATGTTTCTCATATAAATTCATGTTTTTCTTAACGCGCAAGTCTGCAATCATAGGGCGTAGCTCACGATTCCGTTTACAGCAATATCTGGGGAATTTAAAACCCGATTGAAAAACTTTTTTCTTCCGTCAGATACTATTGCTTTCCATACCGGTTCCATTGACTTTGAATAGCTTTGATAAATTTAATTTGCGTCAGAACGGATTCAAAAGACGTGCTTATTACACCCGAAAATTCGGTGTCATCTTTCTTGTTTATTATTACTATTATTTTTTGTTTTTGCTTTTTTTGTTTTTGTTTTTTTTGTTTCAGAAATTCAACAACCCCGGCAACCAACTGCAAAGGACACAAGCAGTCGCTCGTTCCTAATTTAGGGCACCTGGTTCCAGGGAAGGGAGGGAGAGCTATTATCGTAAGACAAATACGACACCCACACACACCTCGCCCGCGACTCGAACCCGGGCCCACTCGACCAGACGGGCGAATACCAGCAAAACGAAATTAACGACATAATCCAATGGCATCTCTTTTCGAGAGACACAGTCAAAATGTTTCCGAGTGCTGAGACGCATATTAGCTTATGAAGATGCGCCCGAAGTGAGGCATAGATTCATGGTGTGATACGGCACTGTCTCTCTCCCTTCACTAGAACTAGTGGCCCTAAATTAGAGACAATTACTGCTTATAGCTCATTGAGTTGCTCACGGTGGTCGTTATACTCCTAAACAAACAAACAAGAAATCAAACGATTACTGTTTGTGTTGATTTCCCCAGCTGCTTCGAAATTCGGACCTTCCGTAACCCATCAAACGAGCGGAATGTAACTGATAGTCTTGTCTCGCAGCAGCAGTAGTGATAGAATAGTCCCAGAGAATCTTCAACAAAGAGAACGACATCTTTATTTTGCAACATACAAACAACCGCGCGTTTATTTCTGAATGAGAGCAACTGACCATTTTGAGGAAGAAATGCGAACGAAGTATGGACTGAAAAAATATGTACCAGAAACTGTTTCAAAAGCCAGTTTGAAGGATATTGTAGGCAGTGAGTATTGCGCCTTCTCTTCAGCTGCGCCCAGGGCACCTGGGCGGCTTCCCCGCCCTAGTTGCCCATCTGCTGAGAACCGATTAAAATATTTCCACCATATTAAAGTGCGTTTCCAATGATTCGTAAAATATAAATTTAAAAACATATACAAGCACCCGATAACAAAGAACGAAAAACCAAGTGATAACTCATGGGGAGCGGGACACCCCCACTGAGTGCGTCATTGATCCATTGCCTAAATTTAATTAAGATTCTGGCCATTTTTTTAAATATCTAAGATCTCTATAGTATGCGTATCAAGTTTCCAGCCATTAATTTGTTTTTTGTTCTTTTGCTTTGTTTCCGGGTTTAATGACCTCTATAAGCGCTAAAAAATACACTGATGAGCCATTACATTATGACCACCCCCAACCTAGAGAAATGAGCGCGCCTGGAGACAGAGCGGTGGTGCAGGTGAAGTTCACAGAGCAATATATGTACAACCTGATGACCGACTTTCGGTTAGTAGAGTGTTCGGAGTCAGAATGGGGAAAGCTGCCGATTTATCGGAGTTTGATAAAGCCTCGGAACTACGATCTCGGAAACGGCGCGGTTTGTGAGTTGTTCACGTGACGCTGTAGTGAGTACGTATCAAAAATGGTGCACAGACGGCCAAACGATCCAGCCGTGTGTCGTCCGCAGCTCAGGGATGCGAGAGGGGAGCGGAGACTGTCGCGCATTGTTCACAGAGACCGCAGGGCCAAAGTGTGACAAATCTTCCGCAGCTACGACAGTGGTGATCAGGGCAATGTGTCACGCCACACAGTTTATCGCAGTCTTCTGCGCATGGGCCTGCATAGTCGAAGACCCAGCCGGGTCCCCAGGCTCACTGCCTACCATCGCCAACAACGCACGCATGAAATGATCTCAAGATCATCGAAATCGGACCGTGGATGATTGGAAGAAAGTGGCCTGGGCTGACGAATCAAGATTCCTGGTGCATCACGTAGATGGCCAAGCGCGGATACACCGATTACCAACGGAGGCTATGGCACTTGGATGCACTGTTTGGGCGGAAACAGGCCGGTGGGCGTGGTGCTATGCTGTGGGCGATGTTTTCTTGGGACACTTTAAGCCCCATTATACCAACAGCACAATCTCTGACAGCTGTCAGGTATATGAACATCGTTGCGGACCAAGTTCACACATTCATGACAACTATGTTTCGTGCTGCACTGTTAAAAATTCCCGTAAAAAAAGTCTTGTTGCCCGTGTATTTTTACGATCAAGGCTCGTTTCTGCAGTTTCAAGGCGATGCCCGTATTTTAACGGGCATGGATATGTAGGAAACGGTTCCTATCCGTAATTTTATGGGCGTTGCTAAGAGGCACGGGTTAGCCAATGAACGATAATGACAGAAAAGGAATGCGGCATGCGTCGCTTTCTGCTATTGGTCAGCGAGTCGTCACGTGATTTTACGGGGATTGCTCGTTTTTTTACCAAGACGAAGGGATTTTTTTTTTTTTTTTTTTTTTTTTTTTTTTTTTTGATTGGAGGTTTAACGACCACCGTGAGCAACTCAATGGGCTATAAGCAGTCGCCCGTCCCTAATTTAGGGTCACTGGTTCCAGGGAAGGGAAAGAGCCAGTGCCGTAAGACAAACACAACATCCATGCCTGACCGGGATTCGAACCCGGACCCCTGACGGACGAATGATCAGAGGCCAACGCCTTAGACCACTGCGCCACCGGGGCGGCAGACGAAGGGATGGGCGATATTTTCAAAAGTATGATGATATCTTTTAATATTTCTGAGACCGATATATTGAATCGAAAATATCTGTATTTAAAGATCAATATATCAGATTGATTTTTCGATATTTTTCAATACTTCTGATCTCAATAAGACTGATATTTCGGTTTATTCACTGCGTACTGCATCAGGGTTATCACTGAATCCGATCCAATGTTGTGCTAAGTATTGGCTATTGGGAACTTGGGACTAATTGGCTGTTGGCTTGTTCGCACAAATCTCAGCCATTACTAAATTACCCTGCAGCTTGAAAATATAGCTGCAATCAAGTTTTGTTAATACCATTAAAATAGTGATATCTCAGAAAAGTACTGTATATTACTAACTTCGTACCTTTTACAAGACAGTCGCTGTACTTGGAAATAAACGTAGTGCGTTTATTTTGCCATTTCAGTCGTTTTGTTGTGTAAATAATTATTTCCGATAGCGGAATTGATATTTAACGTTTTTTTACAAGACCGACGCCATGGGTTAGTGCTTTTATTTTGCCCTTTTACGTTGTTTTGTTACGTAAATAAATATTTTCGACAGCGGAATTAACATTTTACGTTTTTATAATTCATAAAAATTCGCTAAAAATATATCTTGTATGCTGAGCTGGAAAGCCAACATCAGGGTTGTTTACATCGTAGCCAAGGTAATGTAAGGGCGTATTTATATTATATATTTTATACATTTATGTAATGAAAGGTGGCATATATTTATGCCCACTTCCCCCCCGAAAGTGTTTAAATGTGTTTTATTTATTGTTAAAATGTGCCTTACATTGGAAACAAAAATGCTTAATTTAATAAAAAAATTCATTAATTTACATTACAATTTTTTTTTATTTTTTTCTATTCTCATTGTTTTATTTTGTCCTGGTGGATTTAATTTTTTTCATTTCATTGGCACGCCATCAGAAAAAATCTATATATGCCCCTTGTTGTATTTCTTAATGAAGGGGCAGAGCACAGATGGGATGAAAGTGGCCAAAGGGCAGGAAGTTGTCACATAAATTTACAGAACATAAATGCAGAAACTGTTTTTTTTAACAAAACATGTTATCATGATTCTCTGTACTTAACATTGCTACCTATGCAAGATTGTTGATACAGCGAGACAAAATTAGTCAAAAAAGCAATCATAAAAGTGTTGTGCACTTTTGTGTTTATATAACATCTGCACTCCCCTTCCACTAATGGGGGGGGGGGCTGTGGTTGTGGATAGTATCAACTGTCACCAACAATATTTGAAGGTTTTGGTTATCATTTAAAAGTAAACAAATTAGATGTCAACTTTCCTGTTAAGCACACTCAACATCTTTTTAAAGAATATATATGAATAAAAAAACACACTTGAAATGGAATTTGTGGCAGAAATATTTTGCTACATAGAAGACCAGTAAACCACAGGCAATTGGGTAAATAAGTCTCATTGATTTGATTATTCTACACATGTTAAGGTTTTTCCATTATTCGAAATGTTTATTTAAGTACAAAAGTGGAGTAAAATGCCTAAAACAAAATCACTGGGTTACTTCTGTCTGAAACATTACCCCCTTAGCCTGTAATCACAGCATATTATTGCAATTTCTAATGCAGAATGTTCTGCAAAGTCATAATATTGTTGAGAAGTAAATGGCTAGAGCTTTTTAATGCAATTTTGAAGAAGTTTGCACACATACATGAAAATATATTATTTCAAAGTTAGTGTGCATATACACTGTAGATACATATATAATTTATTTTTTTTTGTAAAAAAATAACAAAAAAAACTGAAAATACAACAAACCTTGTTAACAGGTTTCGGCCTAATTTGCCCAGTGTTATCCATTTTGTCATTATGTCTCTTTCTCTCTTGATAAAAACTGTGAACATATTTTTTTTTGTGAAAACTGTTATTCTTAAACGGAATGGCATTAACAAAATTCTGTTGTCCAGAAAAGTTTTAACGTGCAGTGCTCTTCCTCATTTGATTTCTCTAGTGTTTCTTTACAGTATACAAGGTTACTTTTTTCAAAATTCTTTTCCTGCTAAAATCTAATAAATGTGCAATGTAAAAATTGCATTTGTACTCATAAATATGGGTTCTTGGTTTGATTAAAAGGCAATACATTGTGCCAAATGTTTGACACTAGCTGTAGGAAGAGTTCTTAGACTACCATTAAAGACTATATTAATATATTAGCTGAAACAATGCTCGGATTATATGAATACCTTGCATTGCGCCCATCGGTTTTACATTTGATCAAGTTTGCAAAAATTGTATGTGATTTTATACCTGCTACAACTGATTCAGCATCAATATCAGGAAAATTCTCATACAAAAAGATTACTTCTTCCTCAGAAACTGCTAGAAAACAGTCAAATTTTCAAAATAAGAAGCAGTGTTCATTAAATGTGAAAATCCTCCAAATATGTGGCGTCAGTGAATAAACAAAGATGTCGCTCTTTCCAGGTTTTAGCAATTAAATGTCATGAAATCTATTCAGTCAAGAAATCTATTTATTAAATGTCATGAATAAAATCTATTCAGTCATGAAATGTTCATTAAATGTCATGGAAACTATTCAGTATCTAAATAATCATGGAAAATGTGCCTACCAAGTGGTAAAATACATAAAGAAGTTGTTCCTGTCTTGTCTTTCCTGGAACCACTCGCCCTAAATTAGGGACATGTGTCTGCTTATGGTGAATCAAGCTTCTACATTCAGGAACAACTTTAGATGCTCATGGAGATCAACACACACACCACTTCACTTCAAGCATTTTTTTCCAGTTCTCAGTCCATTTCTTTGGATTTCGCATCTCCATTAAAAACTTGTACACAATAAATATCTGAAGTATTCTTTATCAAGTCTAAAACACCTGAGGAGCTATCTTCGATATCATATCATTTTTTTTTTTTACATTTTAAATGCTCATTGGTGGAGTCTATCCTTAAAATTAAGGAAGTCAGCAGATTTAAAAAAAAAATTTACAGTTTTGAACTCAAATGGGATATAGCATTTAATGTTTCACTTATTAACACCAAAACAACACAAAAATTAGTACTGATTCCTCACCTTTAGTTATATTTAACTTGCTGTAGATGAGGGATTTTCTCTTTACATGCATATATATCACTAAGCTGTTCTCTAAGATCATAGGTTAGTTTCTTGATGAGAGCTTATCTGCTGGATTAAAGTTTAAAACTGATGGAAATACATTTTATTTACTCTTGATGTATCAAACATCTGCATTTACAGTGATCTCAGCTCACAACTTGAGCTTCACTGACATCCATCACACACAAGACCATTTGTACTTCACATTTATTCTCTTTTTCTCATGCAGGAATTCCTGAATCTGGTCCTCCTTGATCTTCTACATTTTCTTTCTGTCACTTGTGCAGAATAAATTATCCTAGTAATCATCTCACCACTCATTCTCCAAACCACCCAAGAATATTTGTCCCCACCTTACAAACAATATTTTGCTTCACACTACTCATCTACAAAACCTCTTCATTCCTCACATGATCAAAACATATCTTGCCCCCACCCCCATAAGTAACACATCTCTACAGCTCGCATAAATCACTCCTATGTTTCGTCTGCGCAGTACTCCACCTTCACTGCTGCACATCAGAGTAGGAACAATTACTGTACTTTTTCACACACAACTATTAGGAACCTTTTTGAGAACCTATCATTCATCATTTATTCAAAATCCTCCTGAAGCAGCTGTGACTTTCAAAGATTAATTTACTAGCCTACTAATTTCACCACCTAATTTGTTTTCTCTGTCAAACATGCTTCCTAAATATGTAAATTGATTTACCTGGTCAATCTCTTTGCCATTTAGACTGATCTGTTTGATTTAATACTAACAATTCATCTGTCAAAAACATAACTTTGGGTTTTTCCTTTCATATACTAAGTTTGAAATTCATACAAACTTCATACATGTGGGACAACATACGCTGCAACTCACTTTTGCTCTCTGCCAACAGGATTGTTTCATCAGCATGAGCAAACATAATTGAGTAACTACTCTCCACAGATAGCATTTACATAGTCTAATGACGACTCAACCATATGTGTCTCTTAAGACATAAAAATATTCTTTACCTTAAAAAATTGTTTTGGTAATAAGTAATAACTAATTATAATACACAAGCTTGGCAGTGAATGTGGGGAATAAATATCCTACCAGTTGTCTCAGATAATTTCTTAGAAACATCAGCTGAATTTTTTTTTTTTTTTCAAGAGCTGCTTTCTCCTGCTAAAAGGGAGCAATTTTATTTGTCCTTTATTATTACATTTTATAGCTTAAAACTATCTTTATGCAAGATTGCAGCTCTCAAGCTGTATTTTTAGTAATATGAAAAACACATAAAATATTGTTTTTCAGATCCTAAAATAAAAAAAAATATATAGAAGAAAGTTTTGATGCAAAAATAAATAAAAAAATCATGCAACAGAAGTGAGCTTGTAATTTGCAGAAATGCTGAATATACTTTCCAAAACCCAAAAGGTGATTTTCTTGTTTCATGTGTGGGCATTGCTCGACGAGCAGGGATATGGTTTCTGCCAAGAAGTTTCCAAAAATCCCAGTTGCAAAGGAATGTTTTCATGAGTTTTTTCATCAATGTGAGATTATGAGAAATATGTATTTCCAACATTTCGAGGAAAGGTAAGTTGAAGCTTCAGTATGGCATAAATGACAAAAAAACAAAAGTACTTATTAATCCCAGCAGACTGGAATCTTAACCATCAATTAACTTGGGAATAACTGAATTATAGAAAGAATAACTATTTTTATTGGGATGCAAATGTCAAAGTTAACAACATTATATCAGCTTGCAAGGAAATGTTATGGAAAAAAATCTTTAAAAAAACTTTGTTATTGTAATTTTTAGAGCATTTTGTATACATTTGTATTTTTCAGAAGGTGTGAACAATGTTTGCTATTTTTTTTATCGTTTAAGACAGAACACAATGTTAATGGAGTATACAGATATAATTACTTCTATGGTGTAAGCAAAAATAGTTCCCATGGCATAAGCAAAAAAATTAAAGTGCTTATAATATGTTTACAAGTGACATTTTTGTTAAAAACAGTAATTAGAGTACGAATAATTTGTGATGGCCTTTTCATAGAAAGCAATTATTTTTCCAGAAAAGATATTTTAAAAAATGCTAATGATTATTAGTCCTCCATTAAAATATGATTATAAAAATAAAAACATAAAAAATATCGTAATCCAAATTAATCAAGTATATATATTTACTAATTAATTAATGAAAGCCATACTAATTAATGTATGAAAACATAAAAAAATATCATAATCCAAATTCATCAAGTATATATTTACTAATTAATGTATGAAAGCCTGTCTCTCCTAGATAACAAAAAAACGAATGGACAATCAGAGGAAATTACCTGCTGTAAGTGTGGAAAAATCAGCAGATCAAGACGAAAGTTGTTATGCTCATATTTTTACCAGATTATATAATTACTTCAGGAAGTTTCACTATGTATTTACAAGATAATTATCAAAGGATGACAAAAAAAATTACGTCTGATATATACATAGCCTGAATTACAACAAACTTTATACTACATAACTTGTAAGACATCAAGAAAACTCTCGAAAAGCTGTTTTGCATTTCCTTACCCAGCTGTTAAGATCTACATAATTTATCACTAACAAAAAAAAAAAAAAAATGCTTAACTTCAAATTGTGTGTCATTGGTATGTATTTAATTTTGGTTAAAGTGCCAGTTTACTTCAAACATAATGCTCATAGGCAAAAGAACAATCTGCTATCAACCGTTCCTTAAATTTGTTTTCTGGGTGCCTATACTGTCAACTAATAGTTAAAATTTTCAACACAGCAGATATTTTTCCTTGTAAAGTTCTAGAAATCGGAAGGTGACATAATATCATGTGAATCTCGATAATGAGATCGCAGTTTGATAGTCCTCAAGCAACATAATTTTCGTGACATGCCAGAGGAAAGAACACAGATTTCATTCCACAAGTTAAATCACATCAGCCATAAGCTGATATATTGAATATCGCACCGATATAGTGATTTTCTGATATATCGTAACTTGGATATCAATACTATATATCGAAATATCGGACAAAAATATCGATATTTCGAGATATTGATAAATATCGCCCATCCCTAACTGACGATGACGAACACGAAGTCACGAACATGTACTGGAAAGACGCCAGCAACCCAGCATGTTGAAGAAACAAAACATGTGAGTAGACACTTTTTAAAATTAAGTTTATTATGATATGTAAAAGTAACGAAATCAATTACACACATTTTTGTTTGATAGTAAGCTCACGAACTGTGTACATATATATATATAATTTTAAAAGTTTCACCACCAAACGAGGGTGGCTGAAGCATTGTCACACAGGAAAATCTATGTAGTAGCTAAGATTTCATTTGACTGGGGTAGGGGCATAAATCTCACATCCATATATGTTTTACTATCTGTGCAAGTCTTTATCGTCAGGTATATACCTAGCGTTGTCTAGGATGTCGAATAAATTCGATCTGTACATGCTGATTTGGGAATTACGTAGGGCAGCATTGTTTTCGTATGTTTGTAGTCTGAAATGAATGCCATTTTGCAATATAACACGCATAAATATTGTCTTACCGTTTTGTGCTTTTTTTTTTTTTTTTTTTTTTACGGCATAGTGTTCAACTCCTGAAGTTAGACAGAATTATTTCTAAAGCACAAACTGGCTGAACAATACTTTGGTTTTTTTTTAAGACTCCTTTTCATTTGCTCATGTACTTAAGAACTT
Source organism: Macrothele yani (assembly GCA_039090855.1). NCBI lineage: Eukaryota > Metazoa > Arthropoda > Arachnida > Araneae > Macrothelidae > Macrothele > Macrothele yani. Next base: position 146,428,244 of record CM077007.1, on the reverse strand, counting down.
GTGAAGTATTATATTTGCACCAATAAATACAAAGATTAGCTATGGAGTACAGATATGTACAGGCATATTCTTTAATGAAAAATTTATTCCAGTGTGTTTATGTGGGTATAAAATATATAAAAAATACAAATACACACTTATATTTGCTAAAATTACATACACTGATGTCACAGAAATTGCACAAATGGCTAAAAAAAAAAATCAAATAAAACTGGTCAAGTCATTTGTTTAGTATCAGTAAGATGTATGAGCTCATTTACTCTTGCAAAGTTCATCAATATTTTGAGTTTTCTTGCTTATGTACAAACAAGTTATCTTCAACATCCAGCTTATTTCAATATTTAGTTTTTATGGTGGTTAAGGATAAAACACTAGTTTCACATAAATATGTAGTTGTAAAAGGCAACAAATACTTAATTAAGGCAGTGCTCGACAATGTTGGAAATTCTTTTTCCATTGGAATCCAAAAACTAGTCAGTGATTTCAAAGAACAAATGATTTTCAAACCAACCAGAGTTAAAAGATGTCTCATAAGTTTTTTATTTGGCAATAGAAGATTACACATTTCTGCATTGTATGTGAATGAGTAACTAGTTCATTCAGTGGGAATGGGAAATACTGCCTTGTAAATGTTTGGAGAGTGCAGAGATGGACGATTATTAGCTATTTAACATCAAGTTTCCAATTGTTTGCTCATTTTCTAATGATAATGAATTCAGTTATGAAAATTGGTCAGAGCTGTTCCCTGTAATTTGGTTTTCTCATAAAGTTTTTTGGTCATTGCTTGTGTTTTGTTTTTTCAACATAGAACAGATTGTTTTCGCCCTGTAATGAGAAGTTCCACTAGTTCATTTTTCAGAAATTTCAGCTAAATATGCTAAACTTCACCACACATCCTACCATCACTAGCCATAAATTCAGATTAATTTTGTTTTGAAAATTGGTTCACTATGTGACAAATCCGCATATGCCCCCCCCTATTATTTTAGTGTAACCCACTTTGAGAACTATTGGTCTAGAGGATGTTCAAGCCGTACTGGTATCAGAGTTGGTTGTACATCAAGGTTTTTGGCAAGCAGTCACAATTTAACATATGGTTTGAGTCCCATATGAGGCATTAGTTTTGCCACCCTGGTGGTGCAGTGGTCTAAGCACCATCTTATGATTGTTTGTCCAAGTGGGTCCGGGTTTGAATCCCGGTATGGCATGGATGTTGTGTTTGTCTTACAGCACTGGCGTTCTCTCTTCCCTGGAACCAGTGACTTTTAAATTAGGGACGGGACTGCTTATATCCCATTTAGTTCCTCACATTAGCCGTTAAAACCTTTAAAAAGAAATTTGTTTTTTACATAACATAACAGCTTTGGCTTTCTCCTTCCCTAGAACCAATGGCCTCAATTTAGAGGTGGAAAAAAAGTTTCATGTGATGAAATGTCACATTTTCGTTCAGGAAACACATTTGTGATTCTCCCTGACTGCTACATGGTTTTGATTGCTTTTAGGAATACCATTTCACTCACATTCCTTAGTATATAATTATCAATCATTTTGTGACTATGGTATATTCAGTTAACTCATAGGCACCCCTAGCTTAGTTTTCAGCAGGAAGAAGCAAACAATGGAAATCTGCATATATACAAACCCCATATGCCTCTAATTGAAAACAGCTTTTTACCACTCAACACATAAATTACATAAATTTAATTGGAAACCAGAAGAGCCAAAATATATATATTTTTTAATTATATCTATAATCACCTCATTATCACATGTATACAGTAATATTTCACATATATGTCAGCGCAAACCAAAGCACGCATAAATAAGAGCGCAGCATAAGTAAAAATTAGTGTAATTCCAGCCAAAATTAAGTTTAAAATGTAATTAACATGAGAATAACATGCAAAATAAGAAAAATATCAATGATTGAATTTACTTAGTTAAATTTAACACCTTAAAAGCTTAGATTACTCAAAAATGTAAATTACTTGATCTCAAAATTTTAATTACATACCTTGTTTATATTTATGGCTTTTTAAAGTTATGTAAAACTGAAGACTGTTTCTGCTGTTGCCTCTCATTGAAAACAGCTTTTACAAGTTTGTTTAAACAGGAATGTGTGGCAATTAGATGTATCGGTGAGTTGTATGTAGTGACAGTGTTTCCAAAGCTTCTACACTGCTTTCGTGACAGTCTGGGGATCTTTTGTTAATTCTTCGTTATGTCTCTTCATCATCATCCTGAATTTCATTGGCTATTTCTTGAATATCCCTCAATTCCCCGATAATGCATTTTCATTGATTTCTACAAACTCTTTAAAACTACTGAATCCACCTGAAATGGCACTCCAATCTTCATCATTGGCAGATTAGCGTCCTAAATTATTTTTTTGTCGGAAACTTGTAATATTGACTTGTGAGTGCGACGCTGTGGTAGGCCTAACACATCACTACGGCAACGATGTGAAGATTTGCTTTGTTGAAAGGAAGATTCGCTTCGCCGTGCAATTCACGTGCGGATGACTACAAGTCCAAGCAAGTACCTTCTTGCCAAGAGAGCGAACCATTTTATACTCATATGCTACACAATATAGTTTGTTCATGTTTTGTAATTGTTTTTAAAGCAGACGTGAAAATTTTCATTCTTTCGCATATGATTCCCTGATCCGAAATAGAAAGTTTGGTAAATGTGTACTTTAGCGTCTAAATTATTTCGTCGGAAAAATGTAACTGTGTGGGAAAAGTGTGACATACAATATTTTAAGCATGCAAAATAATGGGAAAAGGTGCAAGAATATAGTATTTTTAGATAAAAGGAAAGTTTTCCGAAGTATTTACCTGAGAGTGCGATGGTTTGGAAGAGTACATGCGGTAGGCATAGGACGAGAGAGCGGCAACGGCGTCAAGGTGAAGTCCGGTGAATGGAAGCTTCGTTGAGAAGGGCATGTAACGGGCGGAAGAATTAAGAAGGAAGCGGTTTAGCAGTACGTAGTCATCGAAAAGTCTTGTAGGCATACGCAGAAAGAAAGAGGTTGAATTTGCGCAGCATTGTAAGTTTTTGTTTTTTGAAGGGTAATTTTGAGAAAGCGTAAGTACAAAATCGTCAGTCATTTCGGATTTCGTCAGGGCTTAAAATTTCATTATTCGCCACAATACAAGAAGCTGTCTCCCTGCCATAGTGCGATATATGAATTGAAGAAAATTGCTTATTTTGAAAAATATCCATGTCACGAGGAAAAAAATGTGAGCTACGATGTACTGAATAACAGCAGAACTGCAAATGAAGTGCTTGAAGAAATCACCTACCTGTGCACATCTTCCAAACCAAAACTAAAACTTTGGGTTCAACTGGAACCAAAACGTCTTCCTCAAAACTTCTGTCGTACATAAATTATTTTACATTCCTTAATTTCTTTCCATTCGGAGACACTGTGAAACCACTAATAACGACATTCTGCACATATCTTTCTCAAAAATGAATAAAACAGGTTTGAACTACTTCTGCGCACGATTACACGACACTCTTCCGAAAAATATACCCTACTGCTGTCGTATTCTTCCACGCATTTGCTACCAACTCGTACTCCGCTCCGTCGCACAGCACCTTCACGTGGTGGCCGTTAGCATCGCTTCAGCCTCCCGCACCACCTGCTACAAACCATCGTACTCGCAGGTTAATACTTCGGAAAAATTATTTCCTTTTTATCTAAAAATAATATAATTTTTCACCTTTCCCTATTATTTTGCATGCTTAAAAAATTGTGTGCATCGAACTTTTCACCCACAGTTAAATTTTTCCAACGAAATAGTTTAGGACGCTGAAGTACACATTTACTGAAAGTACTAATATGCTTTTCTATGTTGTACAGAAAACTGGGGAACTATAAATTTCGGTTTTGGTTTGAACACATTTGCTGTGTCTCTGCACTTTTGGTTCTTCTGTTAATAGCTTGTTCGCACGCGAGTTTCTATCTTACTCATATGTATCTTTTGCAAATCGAAGAGGTTTTATCCGGTTTTTCCTGCCAACAACGTACAGGATACAACAAAATAAAGGGTAGCTGCTATGGACCTATTTTCTGTAGCGTATCACTACAACATTTATTGCTCTTCTGCCAATAACGTAAGTCCTCTTTCTCTTGTACCCGTCATTTCCACACAGCAACAAACCTTCCTTTTAACGGATCAATGCTTCACATCTTCACTGGAGCGATGCATTATTCCTATCGCAGCTTCTCTTCACAGTGTCAGACTCACAGGTCCATATTACAATAAAAATCTTTAAAACACGTTTAAAATATGAAATATCTGAAAAAATGTGAAATACATTAAAATATGAAGTTTTAACCCTTTGTCAATAAACACAGGAGGCTAGTTCCATCAGAGGCATGCATTCAGTCGCTGACTTTAAACATTTGGAGCAAAATTACATATGCTTCCAATTTATGGACCTAAAGCATAATATAATTAAAGAAGTGATATTCTTCTGTCCTTGGCACTGCGTAACAATAATACAACTTCCAGTGATTAGCAGTGAAAAGCAACATGACATGCGATGACTGTCTTTTTTCTTGTAGTAGAAAATTATATTCTGAACTTCATTTTTAGATTTAATTGCCCAGTCTGGCACCTAGGGCAACTAGATTATTTATTTGCCTGCCCAGGTCAATGATTCACACAACCCAGGCATGGTATTTTTCAAACCCTGATATGTATAAGTAAAAATATATACAGTACATAATTTCATACATACATATTAATTAAAGCTTATATATTTCATTATTACTACTTTAGCAAAAACTTCCCATTACAAAAAAATTACCTTTGCTTGTCTCTGTGGGCACTATTTCACTTTTACAGCATTGCAATTTTATGCGTAATGAAAATTTCTGTAGTACATACTAACTTTTTAATGAAAAATTTGTAATGTTTTAAGAACAAAACGTTGCTACAAATTTTTTTTTTGTCCCCCTTGAATTTCATTATAACGAGTTTCGACTGTTATTCTTTTTTTTACTGAATCTGGTAAATGCTGGCCAAGAAAATGACAGTGAAAATATATCATGAACAGTTTCTTTGCTTTGCAAATGTAGTAATTAAAGTTAAATGTAAAAAAAAATTGATTTCATTCTAAATTTCTGCGAGTGAAATCTTTCACCTGTGTCACTTTAAGCAGAGCTTGGAAAATATCTGAAATGTTACATGCGCAGCTGGGTATATACATAAATTATTTACCTACCCAGGTAGTAAAACCTGGATGCCAAGGAAAATTTATATTTTAAGATAAATCAGAAGCCACTTTTTTTTCAAGTTAAAAAATACGAAATTTTTTTTACACATTTTGTAATTCCTATTTTAAAGGTCTATTCAAGATGTTCAATATGCAAAGCATGTATTTCATGTTTTAAGATGATAGTGCTGAAATTGGTACAAAATGATACGATGAAATTGTTTTTGAGAAATTTAAAGATTCTGCCGTGTTCTTTTCCTTTGTCACTAAACACCTGATTTGTACATCAATAAAAATTGTTTCAGTATCTTCAGGTATTGCCAAGATATTATAAATACAACTATTTAATAGCTTTCCAAAAAAAATTTTGTGCCCTCAAATGGTTTCCTTGTGGCAACACAACAATGAAAGAACAGGTTTAATCACTGAAGTCATTTCTAAAACATTCCAAACAGGAAAATTTAATATTTTAGAAATATTGATATGCATTAATGTTCTACAATGACTCAGTTAGAATCAGGGTCTAAACAAGTGTTTCTTCTTTGGGTGGGGGTCTGAGATTTGAAATTATGCCCTATCAAGTTCAAAAGCTCTCATTTCCATTCAAGTATTTTTTTCTTTTCTTTCTGATACCTTAATTATGGGGAAGCAATGTGATCTTTCAAAAGCAGTACTTCCAGTTTTTGACATAATTTTACTAAACATGTGAAAAGTAGGTAAATATCCAAAAATTAGAGATAGGAAACAAGACAGTAAAAGTTCTGGGAACACTGACAACACAGTGCTCAGTAGAATGTAAAATAAACCAGCACACAAGGCAGTGAATGTGAAAACAAAAAAAGCATGATTCAACCCTATGTCAAATGTAATACTAGCCAAAACCTACATGAAAAACCAACTTTGACACCATTGTGGATTGAATACCCTTATAGACGCAATGTACTCGGATGCCAGTTTGTAGTTCTGTTTGTCATTGATATAACATATAAATACAAAAATATGCCTGTACATATCTTTACTACATAACTGCCCTTTGTATTCATTCATACAAATACTACATAAGTACGTATGTGCAAATTAAAATGTCTAAAAGAAACTAAGTATTGTTCAACCAACTGTGCTTTAGAAATAATTCTCCAATTAAAACATGTCTAAAAGAAACGTAAGTATTGTTCAACCAACTGTGTGTACAGAGTTCGTAAAGCCTAATGTTAAACAAATCTGTGTGTAACTGATGTCATTATTTATCATATTGTAATAAACCTGATTTTAAGATATGAAAATATCATTACTCACATTTAGAACTGAATTGATTCAGTTATAATGTAAGTAACAATTTCACACTCACACACTGTTCCACAAAAAACATGCATTTACTTGCACACTCTTCCACAAAAAATGCATTTATGTAAAAGTCGGTGACTACTTGCCGTGAGGCTTAACTGAATATGGTCAAACTTCATATTTACAGGGATTGCCTTTCAAATTACAGCTTAAGTTAATACGGTCAAACTTATTTTTTCGGGTATAGCCCTTCAAATTATGGCATAGCTCAATACGGTCAAACTTATTTTTTTATGGGCAATGCCCTTCAAATTATGGCGTTGCTCAATACGGTCAAACTTATTTTTTTATGGGCAATGCCCTTCAAATTATGGCGTTGCTCAGTACGGTCAAACTTATTTTTTTATGGGCGTTGCTCTTCAGATTATGGGCTTAGTATTTAGGGTTCAGACCGTAATTTCATGGGCTTTCACAAAAACAGGCCAAGCCATAGTTTTATGGGCAACGGCCGGGCCCCAGTTACCGGCCGTTGCCCGTAATCTAACTGTGAAATTTTTAACAGTGTGGTGATGGCCATTACCAACAGGATACTGCGCCATGCCACACTGCCAGAATCGTCAAGAAGTGTTTCGAGGAACATGCTGGTGTTATATGGAAATATTGAAACTTTATTTAAATTGTAACTTTTGTTATTTTGTGTGGCAACGACAGTGAGAAATTTCCTCCCCAGCCAAAAAGGTGCTCAGCACAGATTCATTTCGGAGAAAGGTCATTCTCTCGTCGACCGTAGTATCTCCCACGAACAAAAGAACACCCCTTTTTCCCCAGCCGTTGTCGCACTCTCTCAGAGCCCAACGGGGACGATAGGAGCAAGTAATTAAAGAGTACAATTTCTTACGTCAGGGGGACAAACAGAGAATGAAAGGGATTTAGACGTGGCAATCATAAAGAAAGTGGAGTCGGAGATCTTCGGTGGGAAGGTGAAGAGATTTTCACGCGGGCATGTAGTCACGTAAGATAGGAACAGATTTGGCGGGAAAAACGTGGAGAAGGCCGTCCATAACATCCAACTCCTGCTGGAAGTATTCACTATTCACTCAAACCAACTATTATTCCAATATTTCCCCTTTCCCCCGATCTGACGAATAAAGATATGTGCAAAAGGAAATATCTGTCATAACGTTCAATCTTTTAAGTACTTGTTTATTTGCTTCCCGGCTCCAATGACAGGAACCTGCAACCAATTCTTCTGATGAATTGACGCTTACCACGATACATAAAATAAACCAAGCCAACACTGGTGACTTTCTGTTAATGCCCTGGCCTCCAAATGCAATTGGCATGAACCCAATCGAACATTTGTGGTTCGACTTGGAAAAGAGGGATCACGCTAAATTACCACCACCCTGAAACGTAAGGAAACTCGAGGACCTGCTGTTGACATTATGGTACGAGTTACCCCAGGACACCCATCGCCACCTCATCGAATCGATGCCTCGCAGGGTGGGCGCTGTTTTGCGGGCTAAAGGGGTCCTACAGCTTATTAGGTAGTGGTCATAATGTACTAGCTCATCGGTGTATAACAGGTCTCTTTTGCCGCCCCGGTGGCGCAGTGGTCTAAGGCGTTGGCCTCTAATCATTCGTCCGTCTGGGGTCCGGGTTCGAATCCCGGTGAGGCATGGGTGTTGTGTTTGTCTTACGGCACTGGCTCTCTCCCTTCCCTGGAACCAGTGACCCTAAATTAGGGACGGGCGACTGCTTATAGCCCATTGAGTTGCTCACGGTGGTCGTTAAACCTCCAATCAAAAAAAAAAAAAAAAAAAAAAAAAAAATAACAGGTCTTTTGCCGAGTCACTAATTCTACGGAAGGTGTAGAGCCAACATGGTAAGAAAAGTACACTATTCATGCTTTATCAAGGACTCGAACCTGATCTCAGTTCGAACTATTAGCCAGATGCCCGGTTTTAGTTAGTAAATTATTTAGAACATAATATGTAATACTATTCAGCCACTTTTTGTTTGACGAAATGCTATTCACAGATCTAAAGTTTGTAACATAAGCTTATTACACTTACGTGTTAGTAACTGAGCTACCAGGTCATTGGCTCCAGGGAAGGGAGAGAACTAGAACCGAAAACACAAAACATTTCTCTCTCGGGACTCTAGGCTATGACCTTTTGTTATCATCCACTTCACATTCATATTCATGCTTGTAATGGACATATTCACGCGCACTTCACCATACATAAAAGGTTTTAACTTCTAATGCGCCCATTAGAATGGTGATAGCATCTCCTGAGCTTTAGAGAATCATTACTGCTAGCCTGAGATTACCTGAAAAAAAAAGAAAATAAAAACAATAATTCACGTAACCTTTTGCTCTATCACCCCAACGCACCTCCGCCTTACGGGCATCAAGTTTTTTCCTTGTACGATACTGATCCTAGACTCCGAGTTCAGTCACTGTGTGGAAGTTTGTTGCCTTACGACTTCAGAAATAATAACGAACAAATATCTTAAAGGATTTAAATTAAGGCCACTGGCGATTATAGAGACATGGAGTATCGTTTTTATGTTGGTGTCAATGGTCCTTTAGTTGGTTTCTTAGAGGTCACCAAAGTACAAACACAAGACAATCGTTTCGTCAATGCAAGTTCTCGTAGTGATAAAACGCGTTTGTCCGTAAAATGCCTGTTAGATAATTTCCTTTATATTGACGGTTTTCCTAGTGTTTCTCATTTTATTCAGAAATATTCAGAAAGTCCACTGAGTACAACAAAGTTTCATTCATTCGTAATGATTTCAAGAATTGCATGTGCTGTTATCACGTGGACGGGAGTCCTATGGGGAAATAAGTCCGAAGGTGCGAAGTGATATCTGTCGCATTGATGTTCGCAAATGAATAATGAGAGATTATGCTCATGGGGATTGGTTAATTGGCACTGCGTCTGGGATATGGAAGAGACAACATGCTTTTACTGTCATTGACTGAGCTTCCGTCGGAATTTGTTTTAGAATCGTAGGAATGTCTTTGATTTACCGTTCCTGCGTGGCAATTCAGTTTTCAAATTTTCTGAAATGTTCTGCACATGGATGAAAGTTTGTTGACACCATCACTATGCCTCAGCGATTGATAGACGTGATATCCCAAAAATATCCTGAGTCTAGGCAGAAGTTTTGTCAGATCTCCATCTAAACAGGACAGTATACGATTCATAGAAGGTAAACAAAAAGCCAGCTCGCCGTAGCAGGTTTGAGCGAATCCACCATGGTTGATATAGCATCTATTACTTGGAATGAGGTAAAACACCAAGCGATATACAAAATATAAATAGAAATGCTGAAAAATAGTAAATTTCAAGTTGTAAAAGTTAATCAGGAAGTTTTTAAAGAGGTGCTTTTTATTTAAGCGCAATTTACGTTGAAAGTGCAATCCTTTTTGAGCACTTGATTGGTTAACGTGGCACTATAAATGAAGTTTATGTGGATGGAGTTTAACGGTATCACGGATAATATTAAAATTATTACAACCCCAAAAAAGTGTATAAAAATACATAAGAAATGTCTTTTATTGAAATCAGAGCTTCGGTCATTGTTATGACTTATAAGTGAGTTATAGGTCATAACAATATAAGTGAAATGAAAATTTCAAGTATACTATTAAGTGAGTTAAGTGAAAATTTCAAGTATGCTATTAAGTGACAATTTCAAGTAAACTATTAAGTGAGTTAAGTGACAATTTCAAGTATACTTGAAATTTGTCACTATCATTTCAAGTATACTTGAAATTGTCACTTAACATGTAACTATTCTCTTTCAAAGCATTAAGTAGGCAATAAACCCTAAAGTAAATTAATCCTTTCATCTCCAAAAAGAGTGCTCAAAGGGTTCAGTTTTCTACTGGGTACGTTGTAGAAAACTGAACCCTTTGAGCACTGAACCCGCCTCGGTGACGCAGTTGTCTAAACGCTGGCTTATGATGGCTCGTTCGTGAAGGGTCCGGGTTCGAATACCGGTGAGGCATGGATGTTGTATTTGTCTTACGGCACTGCCTCTCTCCCTTCCCTGGAACCAGTGACCATAAATTAGGGGCGGGTGACTGCTTATAGCCCATTGAGTTGCTCACGGTGGTCGTTAAACCTTAAGTCAAAAAAAAAAAAATATCTATTATAAAAAAAATATCTTTACTAAAGTGGTTGAATGTATTTGTCAATCAAATAAAGTTAACATTTGTTGTTTCATATGAGTTTATTCTCTAAAAAAAAATAATAAAAAAAAATAACCGTCGATTCCGACGAGTTTCGTTATTTTCCTTTGTTTCAATTTGAAGTCTATGCATACATAGCTGTCTAAAACATAACCACAACTGTTGTAACGACTTTTTGCGCAGGGAAACCCGGAAATACTAGTATTTACAGCTTACTTTTTAACTTTTAAGTATTAATCCTTTTTACTGTCATATTGTCAATGGCAGTTAGTATTTGCATCATTTGCTCAGGATTTTGAAGCGTATAATTCTGCGCAATCAATCCTGAGCCTTACCTCAAAAAATTTGTACCATAATGCAATAATTTTCCTTTGTTTCATTTTGAAGTATATGCGTACATAGCTGTCTAATGTTTCTTTTTTTCGTTTTTCTTGTTCAAAGAATATGTGTGTTTAAAGTCAATCATAACTCGTACGTCTTTTTGCTTCTCGCGTATGATCTATATATAAAGCCAGACGAAAAATGTTCATCTCATAATTTATCGTTTAATCACCAAAAGCGATAAAACCAAGTTAAGTGATGATAATGCAGAAGAAGTTATAATAAAAAAAATCACAACAATGTACCTCTTCATTTTTGTTTGTTAAGAATTTTGTAAATATACTGTACTGCTGAATCATTTCACCATGTAGTTGTGTCGGAACTGCGGGAGTAGAGGTAGCAGTTGCCCCGGTACTAATTTGCGTGCAAGTTCGAAAATCACCCCCTCCCAGCCCCGCCCCCACTTTTCTTGTGGTAAATATTTGGATTTTATATATTTCTTGCCATTTAAAATTCCTTCCGATAAAACTAAACGTTATTTTCTATTTTAATTAATAACCATCTGAAACCCTGCATTTTTAAAATGCCATTCCTGGGGCGCGGGTTAAACTATCCTCACTTCTCCAGCATGAGAAAGAAAAAGAAACAACGTTTCACGAAGTACCAGCATGACAGAAAAAAAAAAAAAATCGTCCTTCGAAATATCGGCCTTATTAAAAAACAGTTACCCTGAAATTATCTTGAAGTATTTAAATAATGTCAAACAGAGGTCATCGCTCTTTCTTCGTTTATAAGTGAGTCACGCAAAAATTCTCATTGGCCGCCACCGGGAATCGAACCCAGGGTCTTCCAGTTATGCGCCGGATATGCTTCCACTGCACCACTTCTAATTATTTGTTCAGTTGCTGCTCATCATCTTTGGTGAATCCCCAGCATTGTGCGGGGCTCCAAGAAGAAACCTGCCAAATTGGCTTGGCAGTTAGTCTGTGTGAGTCTGGAGGAATTCGTGGCCGCTGTGGTGCAGTGGAAGCATATCCGGCGCGTAACTGGTAGACCCTGGGTTCGGTTCCCGGTGGCGGCCAATGATAAGTTTTCCGTGACTCATTTATAAACGTAGAAAGAGCTCTGACCTCTGTTTGATGTTCCTAGTCCACGTCAAGTGTCTGAATTACTTTAAATTCTGAAATTAGGAATATTTGCATTTTTCTAGTTAATGCCGTTTGGGGTGCGGGTTAAACTATCCTCACTTGTCCAGTATGAGAAAAAACAAGAAAGTTAACACCGAATTTTCGGGTGTAATAAGCACGTCTTTTGAATCCGTTCTGACGCAAATTAAATTTTTCAAAGCTATTCAAAGTCAATGGAACCGGTATGGAAAACAATAGATCTGACGAAAGAAAGCAGATTTTCAATCGGGTTTTTAATCCCTCAGATATTACTGTAACGGAATCGTGAGCTTACGAACTCTTAGAAACAGAGATAACGACAAAAATAAGATGTGACTTTACGTCCCCTGGTGGGAAAACCATGCATTATTTTAGGAAGAAAGTATTCTCAAAAGGTTTATCCGTATAAGCGGTATCGGTCGAAGAAAAAAATTAGTAGAGTTTTCAGGAGCCCAGATTTTGCAACAAATCATTCAGAAGCAGAAATTAACACATATGACCCCTGGTGGCTAAACCATTCTTTACCAAACATTAGAAATTATGTGAAAAATATTTTCCATCAGGTCTTGTATGCGATACAGGAAGAATTTTTCAAATCAGAGGTTTAGGAGCAGAAATAATGCAGAAAACGCAATTTACCTTTGTGCCTCTTAGCGGAAAATGTATGATTTACTTGAAAATTTTGAATTTATAGGAAAAACATTTCGCATCGGAAACACTATCAAACAAAGAAGGAATTTTTCAAATCGTACTCTTAGAAGTAGAGATATTGGCAAAAAAATAAGATATACATCTATGCCCCCAGGCGTAGAAACCATGCATTTTTTCAAGAAGAAAATTTTCCTAATAGGTTTTGTCGACATGAGTAGTATCGGTCAACAAACGACTTTTTTTTCAGTCGAGAATTTAGTAGCTCATATTTTGCTGCAAATACAACAGCAGCGGAAATTAAGATTTACGCCCCTGGTGGCTAAACTATTTTTTTACAAAAATTAGAAATTATGTGCAAACGATTTCCCATCAGGAGCTGGAGTTGGTGCAGAAAGAATTTTTTAAATCGGAGATTTAGAAGCAGAAATATAGGGGGAAACGCAATTTACCGCTACGCCCCCTAGCAGAAAGTCTATGAATTACTTGAAAATTTTGAAATTATATGAAAAACATGCCACACGGAAAACACTATCCAACAAAGAAGGAATTTTTCAAATCGAACTCCTAGAAGTAGAGATATTGACAAAAATAAAATGTACATCTTCGCCCCCTGGCGGAGAAAGTGTGGAATATTTTAAGAAGAAAATATTCCGAAAAGGTTTATCGATGTGAGTGGCATCAGTCCACGAAATAATGTTTGAATCGATATTTTAGAAGCTACGATTTTATGGCAAATTCATCAGAAGCAAAAATTAACCCTTACGCCTCCTGGTGGCCAAAGTATTCTTTACCAAAAATTTGAAATTATATGTAAAAGATTTTCCATCGGAAGATGTATCCGCTGAAGAAATTTTTTTCAAATCGGAGTTTTAGAAGAAGAGTTATCGGGGAAAATGTAATTTACTTTTACGCCCCCTGGCGGAAAATCTATGCGTCATTTGAAAAATTAACTATATCTAAAATACTCTTCGACCTAAATGGAATCGAAAGACATAAATTTTTTTTCAATCGGATGTTTAGAAGCAAAAATGTGGAATAAAACGTATTTTTGAATTCGACATCATCTGCGTTTACGCCCTCTACCAGCGAAATTGTACATCGTAAAAAAAAACGAAATAAAGGATCATCATTTGCATGTTTCAAGCTTCCCAATGCAAAAAGAATTTTTCAAATCGGACTAATAGTTGCTGAGATATCGTGGGTACATACGGACGGACGGACGGACGGACAAACCTATAACAGAAGCACGATCTTTTTTTAGAAAAGACGTGCTAAAACAAATAACGTTTCACGAAGTACTAACATGAAATAAAATGATACGGAAAGAAAGGAATGAGATATAACATAATGCATATATTGGTTGATGCATAACGTAAAGACTGCCGGTTCTTGTGGAATTCATACTCATGTGGAGTTGTCCAAGTAATACAGTTTCGCACTGTTTACAATATGAGCAAATTGTTTTATATTAAAAAATCCTATGTTGTATATATATAAAACTCAAGTTCTATATTAATTTAGATTTTGTCGATTCAATCGTCTTCTTTGTAACATGTTCTAATGACGTCTTCATATTCTGTTTTGCAACAGCACAATGAATTTTATGAGCTGATCAAAAAATACATATCCTGTCTCGTTGTCAAAAAATAGTTCTCCCGCCCCTGTCAGGATGCACAAAATTTGTGAAAATATGAACATCTATTATTTCGGAAACCCTTGTTGACACTTCTTTGCTTTAGAATGGTTTAGCGGAGTATTTAAACACGATCGAAAAAACAAAATAAAAATAAGAACGACACAAAGACAAAATAACCGTGTGTAGTTTTAAAAAGAAAAGGATTCCCGGGCTTAACCATTTGTGAAATTCACAAATTTGTCGGTGACCGAACCCGCATCCTCCCTCTCCGCAGCTGAATGCTCTACCAGTTAAGCTACACCGACGGAATTCATTGCTGCAACTTTTCCGTCTTAGCATATGTTTACCTCTGTAGTACGTCATATCATCTCCCTCGTAATTTTCATTTTCACTCATTAATTCCAAGCAATGTGTGGAACAAACATCACAAATTGTTTTCGAAGAATCCAACGGGCAGTAGGCCCATTTTCCACAATCGGGTGCTAATATTAAATTCAAAAATTTTTCGGTGATAGATATCGAAGTCGCATCCCTCTGCTCCTGAGCTAAATGCTTTACCATTAAGCTACACCAACGGAATTTATCGCTGCAATTTTTTCGTCTTCACATATGCTTCACCTCTGTAGTATATCATACATTTTTAAATTAAAAAAAAAATAGTTCTCCCTTTTTTTAGTTTTCCCCCTGTTTTTTATTCCTCGATTCAAAGCCTAAATATTTCACTACAAAAAATTTTAGCCTTCGAAAAGTCTGCATTCATTTAACACCCCAGCCTCCAATTTGCCAACACCCCCACTTTCATCCCCCCTTCTTACCTTAATCTGATTTTTCTGGATAAACCCTTGATGTAGAATGTACTGTACTGACTATTTGAAGGAGAGGGGTATGTGAAAAGTTGTGCTTTGTGGTATGAATGTTATTTTTGAGAGTCTGCAAATTACAATTCACATTGTTTGTTTGTGATTACGCAGTCGACCTCTTCGCAAGCTAAATGAACTGATGTTTGTTATCTACTGGAGTCACTCTTTGTCCCGACGGAAACAGAACCTGACCATTTAAGCTGATCTTCAAGGCTCAGAGAGGACACCAGTCGCGATTCCTCGGGGGATCTCGTCCACAAGGCTCTGCGTTCCACCGACCAAGAGACCATACAGGGTGAAATGTGAAATCGCTCCCATCCAGAGCAGTAATTTTCCCTCTCTTAGGCATCATTAGAGACCCTGACAGACATTCCACACCGACTCGGGTGGAACGAAGGAAATGTCTGTCGTTTGTCCTCATGCCAAATCGAGCAGTGTTCCAAGTAGCGCCCACTGTGTAAATCAGTGGCATTTATGATGTATTCCAAGCGGACAATAATGGATTTGCGCTGACTCTTGATGCCGAATGTCTATGACTGATAAACTTTATCCTAACCGGTATCGGATTTTTAGAAATTTTGGCGCCGCTAAAGGATCATTTGGCTTCATCAATGGTGATGAGTTAAATCATTAACTTTCTGGATTTATTTAATAATTACTGCTACTATTGCTCGTTCATTAATTAATATTGGAACTGTCACGGTTAAAGGGGAATAAAAAAGAAAAGAATAAAAGGTCTTCACTATCTGCACAGGAAGTTTCGAATTCCTTCTACTTCCTTTCCCTGGGAGTTATTGATCGGCAGATTTCACTCTATGTTCATAACTAACTGACCGATTCTTCTATTTTTAAATGAACCTCATCAATCATCCAGTTCCATTGGGAATATCTCTTCAATGCAGCATTCCTATATATCTAGTGTTGAAAACTCATGTTTTATCTATTATAAATTCTCAACTACTTCCTCGCACTCACTTTGGATAAACTAGTGGATAATTTGAACTAACGCACTTATGAAAAAATTCGCTGAAAACTGCATAATTAGGGTGAAAAAAGATATAGAGATTTTATTAGTATATTGACTTTTGTGTACCTGTTTCATTTATACTAGGTAAATCCCGAAATCTTTCCAAATATTTTCTATTTAACATTATGCGTTGTTATGGACATTTCAACATACGAACAAAATGAATCCATTATGTGCTGAAGTGATCGGCGTAAGCAAAATACAATTTGCCAAGCTTTCACCCATCTACGAATGGCTTTTTCAAGACTAATAGCGTAAACAAACTAAAATATTAGAACGATTACAATTTAAATATCAGAATGGTTATACGTGACACATAAAGAATGATTAGATAAACAGCGCAGCTTGTTCTGAATCGGTGTTGGTAAATTGCACCGAGAGCCACGAGTGGTCTCCAGCCCCATAGGTAAATTGTGGCTAAAGTTTACGGGAAGGGAAGACAACACAAAACATAATAGCCTGCATCTTTATAGTAACGAAAATCAACTAATATTTTTAAATTAAATATCTGTTTATTTGGTTGCTCTAAGAGGAATAAAAAAACTTTTGCCTTACCGATTCTGAAGAGAGGCAGATGAAGAAACGCTGTCATCACATATACAAAACTCGAATCATCATCATCATCATTGTCAACCATTTTCAATCCACTTGTGAACGAAGGTCTCTCCAAGCCTCTTCCACAACGCTCTGTCTTGTGCCAGTCTCCTCCATGTTACTCCCGCATACTTTCGAATTTCATCCACCCATCTTCCATGTGGTCTTCTTCTTGGTCTTTTCCTGTTCCTTGGAATCCAATCTAAAATTTCGACTGTCCATCGATGGTCTGTCCTTCTGGCAGTATGTCCAGCCCATTGCTCGTTCGTGACAGACGTAGTGTTGGTGGCTCCTATATTTTATGCATTTTAGTGTGGAATACCTCTTCCTTCATTCACCTGTTGCGTGGCCCGGCTGTCTATAGGTACTGTGTACGTTTTGAGCTACTTTTCTAGCGTTCTCATCCTCATATTAGTTCATATTCATCCGTTTTCTTATCGTTTGCTCGTTTGTTTACGTTTGGAAGCTGCCAAAATGGCGGCTTCCGGTATTTCCTTATCATCTGTGAGCGTGGGGGATGCACGTCACGTCACACTTCCCACGTCCATGGAAGTTAACATACTCTCGTCCTCAGATGTGTCTGCTCAGATGCCTTCCCAGCTTTCTAGTACTCCTGCACCGGTGCCTTCACTGGTCTTGGCTGCGCTTTCTTCTTCAGCTCCTGCATCTGCCTCGGTGCCCTCCCTGGGTACTACTGATTCTACTGCCTTGCCTTCGGCCTGTGCTTCTCTTCCCTCACAGCCTTCTGTGCCTGCCTTATCCGAACAGACTTCTCTTCCGGGGATGTTATTTGCCTCTAAAGTGCAACCAGGCGCTACTTCTACGTACGATTCCTTTCCACCAGATGGTCATTTGCAAGCAACACCTATTATTCAGGTATCCAACCACAAGGTGAAGGTCACGATAGATGACAATTCGCAGATTGGCCGTGAGTTCCATAACCTCCTGGATAGAGGTGTGCTCTTTCATGCTTTACCAAATACTCCATTGCCACGCTACATGGAAGCTCTCTCTGGACATGTGTCGTCTGCGTCCATTGCAGGAATTTTTTTTTTTTTTTGGAGGTTTAACGACCACCGTGAGCAACTCAATGGGCTATAAGCAGTCGCCCGTCCCTAATTTAGGGTCACTGGTTCCAGGGAAGGGAGAGAGCCAGTGCCGTAAGACAAACACAACATCCATGCCTGACCGGGATCCGAACCCGGACCCCTTACGGACGAATGATCAGAGGCCAGCGCCTTAGACCACTGAGCCACCGGGGCAGCGCAGGAATTTCCCGTACTCCTCGGGGTATTTCGGTACAGTTCAATCACAAGGAGGATGCTGACTTTTTTCTTGCAAACGGACTTTCGATTGGGACAAACCATCTCATCCCGTCGCCTCTTTCCAAGCGACCGGTGAACATCACGTTCTATCCTGTTCCACAGGAAGTACCTGATACTGCACTTCCTCTCCTTGTCAGTCATGTTTGTTAAATTGTTGGCAAGGTCCGTCGCCTCTCTGACGCTCCCCGCGGAACTCGATTTGCACATGCTACCGGACCTCGCCGTCAGTTATTGGTTGTCTTTCCCACCGAGAAAGCCTTGGCGGATTGCCCTACAGAAGCTGCTACCGGACCTAGCCGTCAGTTATTGGTCGTCTTTCCCACCGAGAAAGCCTTGGCGGATTGCCCTACAGAAGCTACTGTTGAAATTGGTGCACGAACGTACAGTTTCAAGATTTTCACTGCTCACTATTGTACACACTGTTTAACACAGATTCACACCATTGCCTCCTGTGACCGCGTTCGACGTGGACGTTCATCAAGTTCGCATCCCACTGCTGACCACATTGATCTTTATACTATCCCCACTACCGGTAGTTTGCCTGACGTGAATTCTTCGTTTCTCCGTCAGACGAGCATTTCCGTCACGGACAATGCTGCCTTTCCTCCTCTCCCGACCCGTACGATTGGACATCCACCTTCAAGATTGACAGAGTTGTCTTCGACTACAGATGTGTCTACAGCGGAGTGTTCCGATCCGGGTGTGTTGAGTGGTGGTTTGGCAGATCGGCCGTCTGGCTCTTCTCCTAGCCTCTCGGATATCGGATCTCCATTTACAACCTTGTCTACCATACCCCTGTTGCAACATCTTCCTGAAGCCTCGGCTGTTATACCAGTCTCCACTGAGGCAGCTCAGCTACGTACTGCTTCTTCGGCGACGGTCGTTTCCTCGTCTCCTGACTTGGGGGTGAGCCTGATCCACCAATAGATACATCCGCCTCAGCTTCTTCATCGAAGCGGATTGGAACTTCCAAAGGCGCTGTGAAACAGAAAAAGTTAAAACAACTTTCTGTGCCACATTCTGAGGATTCATCTAGTTTTCCCGAGGTTTCCGGTTCCGGTGTTTCTCCACCTGATGATTCTTCAAACAGTATGCTTCTCCGCTCAGGTCCTGTCAATCCTCTCTCTGATGCTGAGGTTCTACAGGCCGTTGATACGTTTCCTCCAGTTCCTGGACCACTGTCCAGACAGCAACTTTTACGTCTTTTTCAACCTGCACGTACGATTGTTGGTTCTGAAGAATTCCTTCACTCATCTGATCTGGACCTGTATGCAGCGGTAACGCAATTCGAAGCTGCTTATGTGTCACTTTTTAAATCTCTATGTGCCACCGATCCTCGGTATCAGCCTTTTTGAGACGTTACACGCGCCGTCTCGCCTCCTTGAAAGAGCTCGTTGAGAAGCATATATGTGATACATTCTATCCTTTTACCGATGACCTTTAGCTCTCTTCCTCACACCGATTACTTTTTGTTCTCTCAATGCTAGGGGATTTGCGACCCCGTTCGCAGATGCCCTGGTTTTGCAGACTTAGTGCATGTTGATTCTGATGTTTTCATTGTGTGTTTTTACTGTGATTCACAAGTAATGTCTTGTAAATTTGCTTGATTTGTGTGTAAATTTGCTTTATTTGCTTTATTTAATGTATTGTAAATTTGCTTTATTTTAAAGTTGCGATAATTGCGTGTTTTTGCTGTGTTTTCACAACTAATCGGTCTCGTTACTTGTGTGATCTCATTATTTCAGTATCATTATCTTATCTGTTGTTTCCTGAATTTGTGCCTGTTTTTTAAATTACCTATACTTGTGAGTGTTTGCTGTGTTAGTGCTTTCCTCTATCGCGGATTATAATAGTGGTACGTTTGTTAACTTTGTTATTTTTATAAAGTTGCTGAGGTATACTCAATGTTGTTTTGCGCTCTAACCACATTTCAGTTCCGTTCGGTTGATTTATCATAGCATAGTACATTTCATGCATTTGTGCACATGTGTTATAGTGTTTGACATGCAGTTAGGCCATTCATTGATCGTGTGCATATTCATTTCCTTTCTGTGTAACGTTATGCTGCATCGTGGATATACTGACTTTCTGCACTGTTGTTTTCTGTACTGCAGCTTTTAATGAATCTCCAATGTCTGTATTTCATTATAGCAATAAACTGGGTACCACTATGGTACCCACAGTTATCAATACCAATACCATTGCCATTTCAGGGATTTAACTCTGATCATGATGTCTTCCACTCTTGTCATTTTTCTGATCCACGAGTTCCTCTTCTTATCTCTCCTGGTTACACCAAGCAGGCACCTACCTCTCCATTCTTTTATTTTTTTTTTTTTTTTTTTTTTTGACGCAAGAAATGTCCTTTTCTGCGAGGGTCACCAAAGCGCCAAAATTTTCTTCCACAGCAGCGTTTATTAGCTTTGATGGACGTTCAGAAATATCTTCTTCAGCTTTTCTTCGCAATTTTCTCCTGGGATTGCAATGACCTGGAACGTCTAAGGATTAAACGGGATTATTCAGCCGCAATTTACCTACAGCCGTTCTGAATATGAAGTCACAAGATGTGCTTATTTGGAACATGGCGGTTTTGAGCGGGGGAGGATTAAGATTTTTGGCAACTCCAGGGAGACCCTGTCGTTGCAGGATTCACGACTGGTGATAATTTCCAGATTCTCTGAATGTTGTTGCTTTTGGATTAGAGCAGGGGGCTAATTTTTTAATATCTTCCTATATAAGTACCGCGGAATTGGAACACGCTTCTCTGGATACAGCTGTCGATGATCTTCCTCCTTTTTCATCCCTTTCGTGTTCTCTGATTCTGGTTACAAATGAGCTTGTTGTCATTCCAATGTAATATCTTTGATATCTTTGCGTACCGTCTTTATGTTCTCGTGTAACCATTCTCACATTTAAGTTGTAACCGTTGTAATATTTTAGTTTGTTTATGCTGTTAGTCTTGAAAAAGCCATCCGTAGATGAGAAAAAGCTTGGCAAAATTATTTTTCGTTTCCTTAAGTCGATTAAACGGATTAACACTTCAGTCTCATATGCTTGGTGTACTAATCAGTTGTGCTATTCCATTATGTACGTTTAATAATTTTCAGTTAAGTGGAGCCATTGCTAGTTCCGTTATGACGTCATTTCCCCTTGTTCCGTTATGCTGTCTTCTCCGTTGTTTGTGTCAACTCCTAAAGATAGTGATGTTTTAATTGTCTGTTCTGGGTATTAAAATGAATGATACTGTATACATATCTGGAACGTATGGTAACATTAAGGTGTGTAATTCTGCTTATTTGAAAATCGCCGAATGTTTCGTTGATTCTTGTTTTAGACTCCATAGGGAGTGACACCTTTTCAGGAGTGACACCTTTTTCCGCGCTATTGCAGCAAATCTGCTGCGACTGTATGCAGTAGAAATTATTGGAAGTGCATTAAGGGTTCAGCTTTCATCGGATATACTAAAATGCTCGTTGCTAGATGTAAGATACATGGGCTATTCGAAAATTCTTGGGAACACTTTAGCTAGATAGTGATACTAGAAGCGCTGGACGAAAGCTTGTTGTGATAAACTGATGCATGTCGGAGTTTTTTGCCAATTGTTGAACGGTTTTTGAGTAGTTTAAATATCTTTTGGCCAGATTATTTCGGAGTTGTGACCTGATACCGCCTGAGAAACATGTTTGGCATGCCGGTGGAAGAGAGTCGTTGTCTGTTGCTATGATCCAAGTCATTTCAAGAGTGTGTGACATGCTGCAGAGGTAAAGCACGTGTGAAGACGACAAATCTGCAGCGATATATTCCGTTCGTGTAGCTTAGTTCGGAGAACAACTTACTGCGGAGTGAGGGGCCGCAGACAAACTTGCGTTTTCACAAGTGTACTATCACTGTAAAAAAATAATTGGTGTGAATTCACGGAACATTTCTGAAAATAACGTGCAGCAAAATTGCCAGTAAGTGTCCATCTTTGAACGGAATTCCCGTTTTTAAAAGTGCCCTTTGTTTCTAACTGCCGTAGTTTCACAGATTTTCCGTATTTAGACAGAAATTTCGCAAAAACCAGCATACTAAATATTTCAGCCGTTAAGCGACACAATCCGTGATGGTGGGATATGTTTTAAGAACTGTAGTCGCGGTGTGAAGCAACTGCTTGTCCTTGCGACATTTGTCTTAATCTTCCTTCACTCACCATCACCTATCGGACTGGGCATCCCTAAAAAAGGTAGGGATCCCAGACGTCCCGTAAAATACGGGATCGTCCCGTTTTTGGCTAATACGCCCCTTCGTCCCGAGAAAACTCTTTGGGACAGCTTTCTGTCCTGTATTTTAGAGTTCAAGACTGAAAAACAGAATCAATGAGTTACAATTTCTATTCTTTTACAAACATATTTTTTTAAAATGCACGCCAAGCTTCCCCCAAGCTGACTCTTATCTCCCGTGACGCTATCTCCCGCGTCTAACTCTGTGGTCAATGCTCTCATTATGCAGGCAAGTACAGCCGTGGCAGATTGATATCGGAGGATAGGAGGGAACGTGACCTCGACACCTGCTGGATGCAGTCAGTAATCCAATATCATAAAATTGATTTCTTGGTAATTGGTAATCTCCATGCCCTTTCCTATAAGAGAATGGTCACAGTATATGCTGAAATTAGACAGGTATGTCTTGGGTGAAACTGAGAACAGATTATCTTGGAAAATTTTTTTCAGACAGTTCAACTATTAATCAGGACGCTGCCATATCAAACATTGTTGAATCTAATTTGTTTGATGAAGTAATGGTAGTAAAAACCAGTGTTTCTTTCAGGCATACATCCAGGGGGTGAGGGGGGGTGAAGTTCTCCCGGAAACGACCATTCGCCCCCCCACCGGCAACATTTTAGGTTACCGAGCCAAATTTTAATAAATTCAGGCTATGATGAAAAAGGAAGTTTCGTTTCTTTTTTATGCTATAAATATTTCTTCAATTATATTTTTTAAAATATTTGTTCAAATGGTACTAGTTATAGTTTATTTTATTAAAAAGTGTATTACGACGCATGGTATTCTTCAAAATATAATAAGTAGACTAATCATATCTAATTGTCTGGGAATCGTGATTCAGGAACAAGAGTGCTTTGAATGCATTTTAATAGATAAAAATTTCAAGCCTGCGGAACCTTTCCCTTCCTTCCTTTAGCTGAAAACAGTTTGTAATTCCTGAAATGTTTGAAGAAGTAACTGTTATATCAGGTATGTATATAGAATTATTCTTCGGGGAGGGGGGACGAAAAAGGGAAGTTTTTGGAATCCCCATAATTAAAGTTAATGAAATATTGAAGAAAAATTAAAGCAATTTTTCCTAATGTAAGTTGATATATTTTTATTGCATTAAGGCATTTTTTTTCTAATGTAAGTCGCATTTTAAACAAAAACAAAAGAAAAACATTTTCCCGGGGGAAGGCCCCCTCTAAATTCGCCCTTGTGCTAGATATATAGTAATTACTTCTATATATATATATATATATATATATAAATATAGTAGTTAAAACTATATATATATAGCAAATGGAAAATTTGCCCCTTCTAAGGTTCCATCCCCCCCCTTCCCGGCAGAAAAGTCCTGAAGAAACACTGGTGAAAACAGCTCTGAAGTCCAAAAAAGATAGTGAAGTGAAGGACATGTTGAAATCTAAACAGTTAGATGAAGTCTGGGTGGATCTCTTTAAAAATGTTGAAGGAGAACTATCAAATTTAAAGAAAGTAGTGGAGTTCGCTATGTGTATCCCTGAAACAAATGCGTGTGTCGAAAGATTACTTTCTCGCATGAACGCACTATGGAGTGGTGAGAAAAACAAATTGTAAAATCATTCTTCAATGAGGATTGTGCAGCTTTTCATCACATGATTCTTAAAAAGAAACAATTGTTAAGTGAAATTCATTCTTCAGAAAAGCATTGCAAGAGTGAGCAAGACTGATTGATTAATAAGAATAGTTAGAATCATTTTGTAAGACTGGCGTAAGTGATGGATGCGCATACTAAACTTTCACCCTCCTCAGTCGTAAGTGACCCGTATTTTTTTCCAATGTATCTGGGATCCCTAAAAAAGGGTTTGTCCAGGTGTTAAACGTTATCAGATCCGGAAAGTGAAATTAAAATTTTTAGTGCTAGGGTCTAAAAAATGTGAAAACTCATACTGATTTATATAACTTGGGACATACATCCTTAAATTGCAAGTTGCTTTAATCCTGAAATCACATCCACTGTACTTGTACAGTTTCCGTTCCTTCGTGGCACTATTAGATATACTGTATATTCTGAGGAGATATAAAGTGACGCACTCCATTGTCGTTTGGGTTGAAGACGCGAGTCTTACAGTTGAGCCCGAAAGTCATAGAAATATATATAAAGTGACGCACTCCAGTGTCGTTTGGGTTGAAGACGCGAGTCTTACAGTTGAGCCCGAAAGTCATAGAAACCAGACTCATGTTCAACGTAAAACTAATCGGGTGATGATGATTTTATTTCATTAATGCGAGTGATTTAGTCATTTGATTTTCTATTGGAGATTATTGCTTTTCTGAATACGTTTGTAAACATTTTATTTTTTCTGCAGGAGACCTTACTACATATTACGTATTTTTTCATCGTGAGTTTTCGAAGCAACAGAATGATTTGGACTTATAGATCTTTTTTTTTAACTGACAATAACTTCCAATTATTTTTAAGAGAAGGTACAATGTTCTGTTTTACAATATTATTTCACAAAATTTCTAAATATAAAATTTTCTCTTGGTAATAGCTTTTGTGTTAAGGACTCCACAGATTGATGCACAGATATCGTACAACAACTTGTACATTAAATTGAGTAACCGGTTTCTTACGGTAACACAACATACAATAGCTGGAACACAAAATTAAAAAAAGGAGAAGAAATATCCGGTGCCACAGTAACCAAAATTCATGTGATGTACTATCCACAACATTCGGTCTCGCTACTGATCTTCAAAATTAAATACATTGACAGACTATTGAATTTTAACAGTTAATCAAGCCCCTAGGTGTTCCCATGAATCTGTCCTACACTGGCGTGCAAAAATTAAGGACGAGACAGTTTTTGGAATGTGTCGTGCAGAAGTGCTCCACATCGACTCAAATCATACCATAAAATCCCCAAGATGTAAGTATATGGGACAAGTGAGCAAAACCGTCCAAACAACGAAGCCAAAGGATACAAAGGCACTTTATTGAAAAGTAGCTTCGACCACAACTGGACAGAAGACAGAAACGTCCATGTGACAGGTGCCTGCCAAGAAAAATCCAGTCGTTAGTAGGGGATATGATTACTCCTGACTGCGTTGCAGGATTTACAACGTCTGTCCATGCTGAGGACGAGGTTGTCAAGGAGCTGCTGAGGCATCGCGGCCCATTCCTCTTGTAGCGCCAATCGCAGCTGCGGAATCGTTGCTGGCGGTTGGTGACGTGTTTCCAAGAGTCCTACACGTGTTCAATTGGATTTAGGTCCGGGGACCTTGCGGCCAATCCATGCGTTGAATATCTTCACCCTCCAACAGCTCTGCGACAGCCACTGTACGATGAGGTGTAGCGTTGTCGTCCATGAAGAGGAACTCAGGACCCTCAGCACCTCTAAACAGACGCACGTGAGACAGGAGAACCTCGGTACAATAGCGGACACCAGTGACTGAACCTCCTTGGAAGATGTGAGGTCAGTACGGCTACCAAGCATGATACCGCTCCAAACGAGAACTCCGCCACCTCCAAACCGGTCACTTTCGATTATTATTGGAGGTGTGATTGCGTGTTCCCTGCTCTCTCCAAATGTGTATACGTCCAGAATCGCTCGTCAGACTAAATCGGCTCTCATCCGTAAAGAGAACTCGACCACATCGCTGATGTGTCCAGTTCTTGTGTTCCTGGCACCACAGAAACCGCCGTCTCCGATGAGCAGGCGTTAATGGCACACACCGTACTGGTTGTCGTGCAAATAGACCATCTTTGTGCAGCCTCCTGGTCACGGTATAACGCGACAACGCACGTCCAGTTGTCCGTTGCATGTACCTTGCGATTTCTCCAGCTGTCTGCCGTCTGTCTCTTCTCGCCTGTAGGACAATATACCGGTCGTCCGCCGCCATGGTTGCCCGTGGACGACCACTGCTAACCTCTCGGACAGCTGTTCTTGTCGTTTGAAATGCTCTCCAAGCTGATGAAATGATGCTGTGAGCGATCCCGAACTCCTCGGCCACACTAGTCACACTTCGACTTTCTTCCAACTTCCCAATGATGCGACCTCGGGTAAAGTCATCCAGATGTCGACTACTGGATTGCCTGTTGGCCATATCACACGGTGGCAGCAACTCGACGTCTTTCAAACCGATGTACACTGTACACTACTTTCACCGAATTGCTGAGCGTACACCGCCCGTGTGCTTTATACCCTTCCGACACTCCCCTCCCCCTCTACGTCATGCTGCATATATGCGCATGCCTTACCGTACCGGACCTTAGTCTATCTCCTGAGTGGTCTTTCGGTCCGTTCTTCCAGCTCGTTCCGCTGTTATGCCAATTTCTCCTCTTCGTCCTTAATTTTTGCACACCAGTGTATTACCGAAAATTATTCGTCAGATGGATACGGAAAAGAGTGAGAACTGGGTTTTCCGTTAATATGAGAAAGGAATTGTTGAAAAGTTTTTGAGAATTCAGAATTTTCCGTTAACATATCTTGAAAACGGTAATTTACCGTTAATATAAGAAAGGAACTGTGGAAAGGTTTCTGAAAATTCAGAATTTTTCTGACGTTCAAAAAATCCGTGAAATTTAGAATTTTTTCCATCATTTCACAGAAAAAATTGTGTCAGAAATATGCTTAGTTAATTCCCGACAGAAATCACGAAAAGTGGCTCGTGAATTTCAGAAAAATTTCAACAGTGTATTGTGGATGGTAGGTCAGCCTGCTCACAGCGTCTCCGGGGAACGTAAGAACGATATCAATCGCAAGCTGGCACAGATGAGCTAATAAAAGAGCAGACGGACGACAGCCCACCCTCTAAAAACAGAAGTGCATCGATGTAAACGACTTTTTTGCCATCTGATGCCAACATCATGCAGAACGGACAATAGAAGATTGAAAGCGGATGCGCTGGTCCAATAATTCATTATAATGCACTCCATTATGCCCGCGAGTGAGTTCATATTTGGCGTCAGTAGTATGAGGCTAAGGAAACGTCATGCATGGTTACGGATCCTCATGCAATATTGTCAACGATTCCCTCATGCATGGCATCCACTATCCAGAACTGCGGGGGCTGTTGTATGATGTGGAGCATGTTCAACTGACATGAACTGGGATCTTTGATGCACGTGGACTAGTGTATGGACGCCAGCAACTATCAGGGATTGTTTGCTGACCCTGTACACTACACTAATTTGTACCTCCACTCATAGGGGGATGCGTTCTTCCAGGACAATAGTGTCCCATATCATGGGGTCCGTCTCGTTAGGAATGGTTCGCTTGGATGGCATCCAATTTATCCTGCTCTCAACGCGTTTGAATATTTGTGTAATGTTGTCGAACGCCAAGTGTGGCAGATGGACACCATCATCAAACAAAGATCTTCGCTCTTTCCACGTTTTTAAGTCAGTCACGAAAAAATTCTCATTGGCCGCCACATGGACACACCTCACTCCATACCGGAACTTGTAATATTTATTGGTTAATATGCCACTACTTAAACAGTACCTTCGTGTCATCAGTCGGTTATTCTCGTATCACTGGAACTATGTACTGCTAAGCATCGGATAGCTAGTTCATAAACAATTCTTAATTACACGATGAGCTAAGTTAGGTCACCTAAAGGGCAGAAGAGATAAGTCTTTGAAACTAGTTACAAGAAAATGGTCTTTATTGTTGTCACATCACGGCACTTCAGGAGCACAACATATCAACCAACGATCTCATCAGCACAATCCACAATAGTGATATTATATCATCTTAGCTTCGGCGTGTTTACATCTAATATACTAATCACAGCAATTTTCTACCGTAATTTATCAACAGCGCTCACATCACACCACACACTTCGGCGCTTGCTTCAACATTATATAGCTTATTCTTTTCATCTCAAAACACACACACACGTCATGCATCCTGACCTCAAAACTGTTGCCAACATAACATTCAGTGAGTGCGAAAATATAACGTTGAGGATAAAACGCTTAAAGAGAATGAACTCAATATTTACATAGAGAAAGACAACTAAAAATGAAAGTTAAATTGGAGTATACGCCTTAAACAGTGGACCGAAATACAAACAGTCTGGCTGAAGATCCCTACGCAACTATACAGACAACTAAAAATAAAAGTTAAATAGTAGTATATGTCATGAACTGTGGACCGCAATACAAACAGTTTGGTTGAAGAATCCTACACAAGTATAAAGACATCTAAAAATGAAAGCTAAATTGGAGTATACGCCATAAACTGTAAACCGCAATACAAACAGTTTGATTGAAGATCCCTACACAACTATACAGACACCTCACTCATGGAATCGATGCGGCGCCTAGTGGCGGCCATTCTCCGGAAGAAAGAAGGCCGAAAAAGTATTAGTTTGGTGGCCGTAATTCAATGAGCACTTAGTCAGGATTTTAAAATATATATATATATATATATATATACTGAAGAGCAAAACTGAAGACTAAGTAAAAAATTTTAGAATTTAAAACGAAAGCTGCAAAATAAAAGCTGCAAAATAACCTGAAGATCAAAACGTCCTTGATAAAGCCAAGGCTCAGTATTCTCGACACCTTCTACATTCAGTTGTTTTATTTTATTATTTTTATCTTTTCTCCTTTTACTCACACCGATAGATACATAACCTTTTCTATGTCGTACTTGGTGTGAGTCGAAATTATTTATGTGTTTTTTTTTATTAGATTTCTCCTTAATAGAATATATATATATATATATATATATATGAAACTGGCCTCGAAGTAATGGATTACATTAAGACAGCAAATCCCACAAATTCTATATTCAGGGTACTTACTTACCAGTGCTGAATTCAGGCTAAATTTTAAGAGCCCGAGCCCCTCCGAGCCCAAAGTATGAAAACATCCTTTACTCAGGGTACTTATTTACCAGTGCTGAGTTCGGGCTCAATCTTAAGAGCCCGAGCCCCTCCAAGCCCAAGGTATGAAAACATCCTTTACTCAGGGTACTTATTTACCAGCGCTGAGTTCGGGCTCAATCTTAAGAGCCCAAGCCCCTTCGAGCCTAAGGTATGTTAGCCCGACTCCCTCCGAACCCAAGGTATGAAAACATCCTTTACTCAGGGTGCATATTAACCAGTGCTGAGTTCGAGCTGAATCTGAAGAGCCCGAGCCCCTCCGAGCCTAAGGTATGTTATGCCGAGCCCCTCCGAGCCCAAGGCATAAAAAACTTTACTCAGGGTACTTATTTACCTTCGGGCTCAATCTTAAGAGCCCGAGAACCTTCGAGCCTAAGGTATGTTAGCCCGAGCCCCTCCGAGCCCAAGGTAGGAAAACATCCTTTACTCAAGGTACTTATTTACCAGCGCTGAGTTCGGGCTCAATGTTAAGAGCCCAAGCCACTTCGAGCCTAAGGTATGTTAGCCCGAGCCCGAATTACATTTTGCAAGGTAGAGCTTGAAAATTATATATAACCTGTTTATGCATTAATAAAAAAAATCTCATCATCGAGGTTTCCACTCCCTTTCCCCTGCAATTTGTCGAAGCTTTTTTCTACTGGGGAGCAGGAAGGAACTTCTTTCTGTTTCTACAGTACAGCCGTACGATTTCTTTTGACCATTCTTTTTCTCCTAAAACTCTTCGGACGGTCGAACATCCGCAAAGATCAAGCGGCGCTACAAACTACTACGTTGCTCAAATAAATTAGCAGGTAGCTGCAACGTGTAAATAGGGGACTCCATTTTGCTGGAGCGCTATTTATTATTCACTAATGCGTGGCCTAGGGCATTTGCTACCTAAGCCCGGAATAAATAGTAATCTATACTTCCATTACTTTGCATTACAAAGTAATGGAAGTATAGATTACAATTAACGTGTAATGCATTACAAGGTAATGCAATAACAGGTAATGCATTACAAGTTAATCCCAAATATGGTTTGCACAAGGTAATGGAATTAATCTGTAATGTGTTACAATGAAGAGGATACAATTCAATTATTTAATAATGACATTCAAACGCAATGGAATTATTTGGTAATGAAATTACACGATTTGCAAATAATAATTAGATACTAATAGTTTATAGAAATGTACGTGTGCCAAAAGCTATATCTAGAAACGTCGGCCATGTAACATAGCAGACAGAGACCGAAGTGTCGTGTAGAATGTTCTAGAAGCGGCAAGAATGGGTTAGACGTTTGTAGAATGTTCCAGAATGATCGTGTAGTGGGAAGTTGGAGAGCTTTATGTAAATCAAGAATATTCCAGAAGGTTCAAGTCCTGTCGTGAAGTATATATGAAGGAGTCAGTCGCTCGCTAGTCTAGTGTTCGTATCGGACAAGTAATGGACAACAACACTTGAGAAGTACGGCAAAACTGTTAAGAGTTCGCAAATTTTTGTAATATTCGGCAGTGCACCCTGAGTTGCTGAACTGTGAATGTAGTGCTGATATGTGCTTGTGGCTATAGTGGGGTAATTATTTTGCACAGTAAAACGTATGTAATGGACGAGAATACTGTACTGTAGATGGACTAAGTGAATATCTCTAACCGAAATAAACATCCCATTCGTACTTGCTTCATATGAATGTTTTCTCTCAAATCACTTTACTTGCGGCGAAGACGGGGCAACTACTCATGCCATACACGTACAATCTCCAATGCCTACATACACGCATTTGAAGTCCGAAGGGCGGAACAATTGTCAAATAACCTATACTTAACGTGTAAGGGTGCACTGGTTGCTGGTTTATTCACGTTGTATTGTTCCCCATAAGTTATTGGTAAATTACCAACATATAGTTAATCATTAACCATTACGATTATAATGGATAACTGCTACATGTCATTACAATTACCATGTAATTCTAATGACCAGTTCACCATTACCATGTAATGGTAACGCTAAGTTCTTGTTCCCATTACCATTACGCTGTAATGCATTACCGATTAATTCAGTTACGATTTTGCCCAACTCTGCTCCCCGCCCAGACCCTCCTGCCGAAGAATTTTCTTTACCAACTAGAAAGTGTAAGATTATAGTCTCGTATGCTAAATCACATGAAACCATATTAAAAAAAAAAATATCAACAACAACAAAAAACAAAACAAAAAACAACAAGAAAATTCTCTCTCTCTCTCTCTCTCTCTCCCTACCTCTTTTTCTCCCATTCTCACTTTCTCTCTCTCTCTCTCTCTCCCTCTATCTATCTACCTCTCTTTCTCCCATTCTCTTTCTCCCCATTCTCTCTCAGAACCCTAGCCCTGTTCGGGTCCGGATTGGGCCAGTTTCAGCACTGGTGTTTAAGTATAGCCAGACACCAAACCGTTGAACTTCCTCCATGCCCTTTCCAGAATCACCAAGTTTGTGAGTGTCGCTCACTTCCATAACCAGTCACTCTATATGGTAACGCGGTTTTTGAGTTTAGTCCTGACTGGACTGATTGCGAGACATCACACAAAATTATAAAAATAAAAAAAAGGTCATGAAGTTTAGATGCAGCATGGAAAACAAAAGCTGAGAAGAAATGGCAAAAATTTCAATAAAAGGCAATTAATATGGAATGTTAAAAGGGTGGCTTACGTCACAGATATACTGTAACAATTACATACAATCAGGAATGCCCTGCCTCTGTCATTTTGCTGGAAGGAGGGCACTCAAATTCGGGCCACTGATTCCAGAGCACACACACACACACACACAAGTTCTACAGAACGTTTGTTTTTTGCTTTGACTTCCTGTTACTTCGATAACACAGTGGTTGAGAGATTTTTCTGTAAATAATTTGTGAATGTTGTTCCTCGGTTCGAATCCCACGTGAGGTAGGGATGAAAAATTGAACCTGACACCTCCTCAGGTTCAATTCTTACACGCCTCGCCCAGGTTCAATTCCCGCTCCAGCGCGATGAAATTTTCAAGTTTTCTGATGTGATTGATATTACGTGAAGAACAGTAAATACCGTTAATTCAGAGATATCTGATTGCTGTGTTAATTATCATCCCCAGGTTTAAAATACAAGATTAAACAAAAAACATAAACTTCTTCAGGACTCAAACCCGAGCTTTTAATCTAACTTTCTGACAGCTTAGCCACCGAGTAGCTCCCTTTTCCAAAACTGGGTTACAATCAGAGGGAATTGAGGAAGTTCTGATTCAAAATATATTTGATTTGTTAAACAAAGGTTTTGTAGTTAAATAAAGTTCACATTGTATATGTTCTAGTGGTAAGTTGAACATAGCTTTGGGGCACAATGGACGCGGCATTTTTCACTTCGTATTCTTTATGACCTGTTTATGTATAAGATCTAATGTTTGCTTATTATCATGGAATCTAATAGCAGTGTTTGCACTGCCCTCTTAGTCGGACGTCATCATTTCTCATGTTGATGAAGTGGCGAATATGCGTGCAAGCAGGCGAAATCTAAATCAGACTTCTCACATTGCGTTGTGGGTCGCATGTCTCGTGATATTATCTTTAAAGGACTATGAAGTTAGGAAGATAGAACATCGAGTGTTTAATAGATAGACTAGTTTCATCCAATCCCTTAGCCGATCATCCCAGTGACCTGATCACTGCCCTCAGCGTCAGTGGCAGACCAGTTTATCGTTAGGGGTCGCCTCTACAAGAATTTAATCCGTCCAACCCAAGAATATCTGTCTTAAATTATGAATGAGTGATTATCTCAGACTGGCCCCGTAAGAAATATTGTCACAATACCTACTACAAGTAGCGACACAGATCATTTGGCTGCATTGGTATTGTACAAAATGCGGTGGAACCTCGGTTATACGTTTCTCAGTTGTACTTTTTTCACTTTATACGTAATTCTGCGTTAGTCCCGATATTCTACTAAATACAGTAGAACCTCGGTTATACGCTTCTCAGTTATACGTTTTTCACTTTTATACGTAATTCTGCGTTAGTCCCGATATTTTACTACATACAAATATAGTAGAACCTCTGTTATTCGTTTCTCAGTTGTACGTTTTTCCCTTTTATACGTAATTCTGCGTTAGTCCTGATATTTTACTAAATACAGTGGAACCTCGGTTATACGTTTCTCAGTAATACGTTTTTCACTTTCATACGTGATTCTGCGTTAGTCCTGATATTTTACTAAATACAGCGGAACCTCGGTTATACGTTTTACACTTTCATATGTACTTTTGCGTTAGTCCTGATATTTTACTAAATACAGTGTAACCTCGGTTATACGCTTCTCAGTTGTACGTTTTCCACTTTTATACGTAATTCTGCGTTAGTCCTGATATTTTACTAAATACAGCGGAACCTCGGTTATACGTTCCTCAGTTATACGTTTTTCACTTTTATACGTAATTCTGCGTTAGTTCCGATATTTTACTAAACACAGTGGAACCTCGGTTATACGTTTCTCAGTTATACGTTTTTCACTTTTATATGTAATTCTGCATTAGTCCCGATATTTTACTGACTGTAGTTTCTGTCGCTTTTTTTAGCTCGGTTATACGTACTTCATTCATCAGTTTTTGCGATTATACGTTAAAATTTGAATTTGAGATTATCAAAAATGCCCCGTTCTTTCATTCTTTTATATGTAACCCGGTATGCTGTAACTTTCAAAAGATTGATACAGCGTTTTTTGTGTTCCTTCTTGTTGCAGCCAAACCCGTTAAAAAAGGGTATGCTGTTTGCTTTCGGTTTGAATGAAAACAAGGAAGATGACACCGAATTTTCGGGTGTAATAAGCACGTCTTTTGAATCCGTTCTGACGCAAATTAAGTTTATCAAAGCTATTCAAAGCAATGGAACCCGTATGGAAAACAATAGTATCTGACGGAAGAAAGAAGTTTTTTAATCGGGTTTTTATTCCCTCAGATATTGCTGTAAACGGAATCGTGAGCTTACGCCCTTTGGTTGCAGACTTGTGCGTTAAGAAAAACATGAATTTATATGAGAAACATTTCGCACCGGAAACGCTCTCCAACATAGAAAGGATTTTTCAAATCAGACTCTTAGAAACAGAGATATCGACAAAAATAAGATGTGACTTTACGCCCCCTGGTGGGAAAACCATGGATTATTTTAGGGAGAAAGTATTCCAAAAGGTTTTCCCATATGAGCGGTATCGTCCCAAGAAAAAAAAAGTTAGTAGAGTTTTCAGGAGCCCAGATTTTGCTACAAATACATCAGAAACAGAAATTAACACTTATCAGTGGCGTAGCCTAGGTCTTGTACAAGGGGATGCTGAAATAATCTAGTTAAAATCGAAATGTAACCTTTTATTTTGAAATTCTGTATTGCCCTAAAAAGAAGGGAGTACACAAAAAACATTTATACAAAATAGAATACCATATGATAATTATCATGAAATGTCAGTTGGTCTTAATTTTGAGCATAGAGGTTCTTTTAAGTTAATGTACAAATTTGTGAAATGCAGAAGTTTTGATAGGTGTTTATATTGAATATAGAGCTTTGTATTTCAAATTTCACCTACATATACTGTATACATACAAAGGCTACTAGCATTATAATTTGAGATAATGAAAGAAAAAAATCAATATTCCTACCATTTGTGTGAGTACCGTGTTTCCTTAAACAACTTTGTATATCAGCTCTATTCTTCGTTTTTTTCTTTTCAGCAAACACGTCAATACACCTATCAAGAAACACAGGATCACTTGAAAGCTCTCGAAGTAAAGCCTTTTCAATAGCTAATGAGCTGAAGTGACTTAGACGGTCATTTGTCGTAGAGTTTCTAAGGAAAGTTTTAACGCGCTTTAAAGTACTCATGTTTCTCTCACTACTTGCAGTTGTTGCTCGTAATGTGAGAATTAGACGAAGTAGTTTGGTTACCTTTTCGTAGATACCGTCCAAACCATTTGCTACTAAATACTTCAACAAATCTGTAGGTTGCAAAGCTTTCTTGTCATCTTCGTAGATATTGACTAGCTCATTCTGCAGTTTACCTTTCGTAAAAAAGTCGTAATTTTCAAACAAGTTATTCAGAGCCACAACAGGAAATTCCGTGAACTTCTGTTCATTCACGAGTTCTGTGAACGGCAATTTAACAAAATCTTTAAATCTCTCCTTCATTTGAACAATTTGAGAATCAAATATTTCGTAGCACACCTGAGTCACACTCATTTTCTCGCTTTCCCCAAACTGCAAGTTCTCATTGAACTCCTTAATTTTTTTAACACAATTATCAATAAAATCGTCATTCTTTCTAATATTTTCTAATTGCTGAATGGTCTGACGAATCTCATTATGACATGAAACAATACTAACTGAAATTGACTGAAGTAATTTCATCAAGGGTTCAATATAAACAAAGCAGGCGTCATAAACACACAGAAGAAAAACAAAAATTGAACTATCCAAATGTCTTTTCAACCCAATGGCAGAGTTTATGGAATCACAGTCCCACTGCGAATTTTCGTCCTCGATAATGCTAGAAATGGCCCTGTAAAGTTCATGAAAATAATTTATAATTGTCTGAATTGCCCTTGAGTGGAAGTTCCAGCGAGTACTGCTTGCTTGTGAAAGCTTAAAACCTTGCTCTGTCAGAAGAACAGTTCGCTTGGATGATTTGCTAAAAAAACTGTGAAAAGCAGTCAGCGCACACACAAACAGTTTCACTTTTTTAATATTTTTTGAACCTTACAAGAGCACGAGATTCAACTGATATGCATAACAATATATAAAAAGTGCATTTGGACAAAACTTTCTAACTAGGTACTGAACTCCCCCTGATCAACCAGCCATAACCAAAGCTCCGTCAAAGGTCTGACTAACAACTTTCTCTGTGACGTTCCAGTCATTTAAAACTTTGTGAATTACATCTGCTAAGCCTTCAGCTGTTTTGTCTCTTGAAAAATCGTAAAATCCAAGAAATATCTCCTTAATCCTGTCTTCAACACAATATCTTAATATCACAGTCATCTGGCTTTTGCAATATACGTCAAGTGTTTCATCAGCTTGTACAGAAACAAAGGGAGTTTCTTTCATTTCAGATTTAATGGTTTCATTTAATACAGTCGTGATAACTTCAATCAAATCATTCTGTATGTCAGGTGATGTTCCTTTGAATCAAGAAGATGACTGTAAGTGCTCTCGGATTTTTGATTCGTTCAAAGCCAATAGCTCTAAAAGTTCTAAGTAATTTCCTTTGTTGACTGAATCTGCACCTTCCTTATGCCTTCGAAATGCCAATTCTTGTTTTGCAAGGAATATAATTGACTGGATAATTATTTTAAGAACTTCTCTGTTATTTGCGAGTTGTTGATTATGTTTCACGGCTTGAGTGCGTGCTGCTTCTGATAAAACATGCTCTATGCGAATTTTTCCAAGCAAAACGAAAGACTCCATATGTTGCAAATGTCCTCTTGAAGAGGCATGTTTATTTGCTTTTTTGATGAAATTGCTCAAGTCTGAAATGCCATTAATGCACCATTCGTTGTCTTTCTCTCCAAATGGTAAGCAAATGTAGCAAAACATGTTTTGTTTTCTACTGCACCCATTAGTCCATTTGTATCTATCATACCACAAAGACTGCCAAGTACGAGTACTACCTTTACTTGTTTGCTTAATGTTCAAGTATGGAGTAGGTCTTTTGTTTTTTAAATAGCACCGTTTCTCCAACGTACCATTACAGCTGGGAGTTTTTTTTTGCAAGTGATCAATGAAATCCTCGTTCAACATGCTTTCCCCATCAGTCATTTTTTCACAGTAAAAATATTATAAAACAACACTGAACACAAAAAACCACGCTGAACAACAGAGAATATATGCATACCAACGCTCGCTAAAACTCGTCCTCCTCGAATACGCTGGTGTTTCCCGTCGCAAAGAAATGGGAGTGATCACCCTTAGCGAGCATGCGCAGTCACATGAATTTGACCCTGGCCTCGGTTCTCCTCAAGGTCATTAGACGCTAGATTGGCCGAGCGTCTGGCATTCAGGAGAAAACCACTTTACATCAGACGAGCAAATGAGAGAGTGAACTGCGTATTTGCTATTATGGGAAAATAAACGCTAATATAGTGTTTTCATGCTATTTTTTGTTAAGAATAACATTTAAAATTGGCGAAGGAAATGTAATGGAATAATACACTCTTGCAAGGAAAGTCACTATTCTCCATCGATTTTTCAAGGTACGCTGAGCGTACCAGCGTCCCCTCACGCTACACCACTGACACTTATACACCCTGGTGGCCAAACCATTCTTTACCAAACATTAGAAATTATGTGAAAAATATTTTCCATCAGGTCTTGTATGCGATACAGGAAGAATTTTTCAAATCGGAGTTTTAGAAGCAGAAATAACGCAGAAAACGCAATTTACCCTTGTGCCCCCTAGCGGAAAGTTTATGATTTACTTGAAAATTTTGAATTTATAGGAAAAACATTTCGCATCGGAAACACTATCCAAGAAAGAAGGAATTTTTCAAATGGGACTTCTAGAAGTAGAGATATTGACAAAAATAAGATATAAATCTACGCCCCCTGGCGTAGAAACCATGCATTATTTCAAGAAGAAAATGTTTCTAAAAAGTTTGTCGACATGAGTACTATCGGTCTGCGAACGACGAATTTTTTCAATCGAGAATTTAGAAGCTCATATTTTGCTGCAAACACATCACAAGCGGAAATTAAGATTTACGTCCCCTGGTGGCCAAACCATTTTTTTTACAAAAATTAGAAATTATGTGCAAACGAATTCCCATCTGGAGCTGTATCCGGTGCAGAAAAAGTTTTTCAAATCGGAGATTTAGAAGCAGAGATATAGGGGAAAACGCTATTTACCTCTACGCCCCCTAGCGGAAAGTTTCTGAATTACTTGAAAACTTTTGAGTTTATATGAAAAACATGTTACACTGGAAACACTATCCAGCAAAGAAGAAAGTTTTCAAATCGGACTCCTAGAAGTCGAGATATTGACAAAAATAAGATATACATCTACGCCCCATGGCGGAAAAACTGTTGACTATTTTAAGAAGAAAATATTCCGAAAATGTTTATCGATGTGAGGGGCATCAGTCCACGAAAGATTTTTTTTTCAATCGATATTTTAGAAGCTCAGATCTTATGGCAAATACACTGACGGAAAAAAAAAATAAATAAATCCCAACACCAAGAAGGGGTTGTGTTAGATAAACGACAGTTGGTAGGCGGTGAGAGTACATCTGTAAGATGACGTCTATGCAAATTTCGCGCTCGGCGCATACGTGGGGCGCTAGTAGCACCCCTCGGAACATGCAAAGCAGGTTTGCTGTAAATACGCGCTGTAACGTTCGTGAGCGTTAGTTATCGTTGAGATTCGACGTAGGGTGTTGATGTTAGTCAAGAATGCCTTTAAGAAGACGAAGAAGCCATTATCAACAGCTCACGGAGTTTGAACGAGGTCGTGTAATAGGGCTACGAGAAGGTGGATTTTCTTTCCGCAATATTGCAGAACGACTTGGCAGGAATGTAGCCACTGTGCATGATTGTTGGCAGCGGTGGTCAAGGGAAGGTACTGCCTCAAGAAGACCGGGTTCCGGCCGGCCACGTGCACTACTGAGAGGGAAGACCGCCGTGTACGGCGTATGGCCGTGGCGCATCGTACCGCGTCTGCGGCAGCAATTCGAGCTGCAGTTGCCACCACAGTGACACAACGAACTGTTACAAATCGGTTACTTGAAGGACAGCTCCGAGCCAGACGCTCTGTAGTGTGCATTACACTTACTCCAAACCACTGCCGTTTGCGACGTCAGTGGTGTCAAGCTAGAGCTCATTGGAGGACGGAGTGGAGATCTGTTGCGTTTTCTGATGAAAGCCGGTTCTGCCTGGGTGCCAGTGCTGGCCGTGTGTTGGTTAGAAGGAGGCCAGGTGAGCGCCTGCAACCAACCTGTGTGCGGCCGAGACACACTGGACCTACACCTGGAGTTATGGTCTGAGGAGCAATTTCCTACGACAGCAGGATCACTCTCGTGGTTATCCCACGCACCCTGACGGCACAGTTGTACGTCAGTCTGGTGATTCAACCTGTTGTGCTGCCATTCATGAACAGCATTCCAGGGGTGTTTTCCAACAGGATAACGCTCGCCCGCATACCGCTGTTGTAACCCAACATGCTCTACAGAGTGTCGACATGTTGCCGTGGACTGCTAGATCACCAGATCTTTCACCAATCGAGCACGTATGGGACATCATTGGACGACAACTCCAGCGTCACCCCCAACCAGCATTAACCGTCCTTGTATTGACCGACCAAGTGCAACAGGCATGGAACTCCATCCCACAAACTGACATCCAGCACCTGTACGACACAATGCATGAACGTTTGCGTGCTTGCATTCAACATTCTGGCGGTTACACCGGTTATTAATGTACCAGCATTTCACATTTAAAATGGCTCTTCTCGCGCTTACAATAAGCTGTGGTCTTGAAACCTTAATCGATTAAATATGTTATCTATACAAATGTATTGCCGCCATTTCATTCCTCTACAACTATTTTTTCGTGGTGTTGGGATTTTTTTCCGTCAGTGTACATCAGAAGCAAAAATTAACACTTACGACCCCTGGTGGCTAAAGTAATCTTTACTAAAAATTTGAAATTATATGCAAAAGATTTTCCATCAGGAGGTGTATCCGCTGATGAAAATATTTTTCAAATAGGAGTTTTACAAAAAGAGTTATCGGAAAAAATGTAATTTACTTTTACGCCCCCTAGCGGAAATATATGCTTAATTTGAAAAAGTAATATATCTAAAATACTCTTCGACATAAATGGAATCGAGAGTTAAAAGAGTTTTTTCGATCGGCTGTTTAGAAGCAAACTTGTGGAATAAAGCGTATTTTTGAATTCGACATCATCTGCATTTACGCCCCTAGCGGCGAAATTGTACATCGTAAAAAAAGAAAACGAAATAAAGGATCATCATTCGCATATTTCAAGCTTCTCAAAGCAAAAATAATTTTTCAAATCGTACTAATAGTTGCAGAGATATCGTGGGTACAGACGGACGGACGGACAAACCGGTAACATAAGCACGATCTTTTTTTACAAAAGACGTGCTAAAAATGGGTTTAACATTTCATGACTTGCACACATATGCATTGTTTAGAAATTAATAAATCTCTGGGACGTAACTTTGTGACTCCACTATTTTGTGACGCAGTAGAATGAAATCCTAAATGTATCATCAATATTCAACATTCCGAAATATTTGGAAGCCAATACATGTAATAAAATGTATTTTGAATTCGATATCATCTGCATTTACGCCCTCTAGCGGCGAAGTTTTGAAGAGGAAAAAGCATGAAAGCAAGGATCATCATTCGCACATTTCAAGCTTTCCAATGCGAAAAGAATTTTTAATTCGGATTATTAGTTGCAGAGATATGGTGTCCAATCCAAAAAGGGACGGACGGACAAACCAATAACATAAGCACGATCGTTTTTACAAAAGACGTGTTAAAAAAGAGGTTAGGTTAAATTGGAAGTGAAAGAAAAGCACTAAAGTGCCTCGTTTGAATATAATTGTTCAAGGGTTGATTTTGTTGATTTCTGTTTGAAGAAATCGTTTCTGTATGATTGTGTCGGATATTATTTAGCGGAATTAACGATGTTTGCCAACGCTAAATTTTGCATCGTGAAGACCGAAAAAGTAAGATACAAAAATGCATATTCCCAGTATACGAAATCGTTCTTGAGGAAGTTCCTCCACTGAAAACCTAATTCTCTTAGAAATATTTTGGCACGAATTGTAAAAACATTTTACTCACCAAATGATCTTTACTTCTTAGAACTGTAGTCTAACCAATTCATGGTCACGGTCACCTTAATTCCCTTCTTTACGCTATCCTCAATTCATACACTGTATCTTTCGCCCAAAGCAAACAAGGGTGTCAGCCATTTCCAATTTCAAACGGCTGATACGATAAAATTAAACATCTACGGTCATTTGCAAAAGTTTAACACCACCTGTTAGTATTACAAGATTTCTGCTGATCGCACCACCTACTGTCTGTATTACTCAACTTTTTGTCGGTGTTGCATCATCTTACAGCGGCAGCTGTTGATAGGGTTGGAGGAAGCATGCGAGCGTCAGTTTGCTTCTGGTTTTCATGATGAGAGGTTTTGTACGTATTTGCTATAAAGCGAAAAATGGGCAAAAAAGCGCCATTAAGTGTTTACTCAAAGCGCACAAATAGTGACTTTATATCATGAAGGATAATCCGAACGTGACATAAGCAGAAAGGCGAATGTGGGCAAGACTGGTATTCACAACACGATCATGAAATATCTAGATACAGGTGAATTTAGCAACCGAAAGAAAGGAAAAGAACCCCACGTGATGAAAATACCATAAGTCGAGCAGTTCGTGCAAGAAA
Organism: Macrothele yani; assembly: GCA_039090855.1. Classification (NCBI taxonomy): domain Eukaryota; kingdom Metazoa; phylum Arthropoda; class Arachnida; order Araneae; family Macrothelidae; genus Macrothele; species Macrothele yani. The sequence goes on along the minus strand of CM077007.1, from coordinate 146,386,374 downwards.
ATCAAGGCCTTTCTACATTCAAAAGGGTCTGTTAGTATCAGCACTGTTTCCGAAAGTCTTAGCAAAGATTTTCGATTAAAGTCTTATAAACCTGCACATAAAATTAGACTAACCTCTGTCATGAATAAGAAGAGACTCCAGTTTGCGAAGCGTCATCAATCGTGGACTGCTGAAAATTGGAGCCAAGTTTTTTTTGGGATAAAAGGTTGCTGTCTTATGCACGATTGAAATAACTAAAAGTTAAAAGAACTGATGTTCCTGTACACACCAAAAGTGGTGAAAATAATCTAAATCACAGATTAGAACAACATAAAATCTTTCAAACCCTCTTGGAATCATTTTCAGATGTGCACGCGAATTGGTGATTCCGACCTTTAAATAACAGAAATGCAGGTGTCAGGATTCAATCTGTACGTTCACTGCGCATGTCTGGGTTACGAAGGGACCCGGGTCGCCGAGTGGGTGACTATGTCATTTGGTATTACGGTATTCTCAAGGTATTGTCATTCTGAGTATTATTTGATTCCTTTGGCAGGATATTTTTCCAAGGATTGGGGATATTCATTGGTAGATAGTCGTTGCAACATTGATTACCCTTCATGAATATCATCGAACTCTCAACAAAAAGCAACGAGGTTTTATTCCATGGTGTTGTAACGACGGAAATTTCCTGCCAAGCTGCATAATAAGAACCTTTGTTGGTAAGGCGTTATAATGCTGTTTTATTGTTCCGAGTCTTGGTGTCTATATGCTCTTTCACTCTAGTGTCTAACGTCCTCTGGGTGGATCCTATGTAAGTGAGAGGTGGATTCTCTGGGTCAATACTGTAAAGAGGAACTGTAATCTGAAGGAGTCTTACCAGAGGTGGGTCCTCTGGCCCAATACTGTTTACGTTGGAACTGGAATCTGAAGGAGTCTTACCATTTTTGGGCATCTTACTAACCAGAAACAGTACAATCCCTACTATTTAAATCTCAGCTTACAGGAAGCCTTTGTCTGCCCCTAGCATTAGTCCTTACAACCCTATGCACCCTTTAAGTCATAAATTTGCAGCCATTCGATTCATGATACAACGAGCCATCACACACTCCTCCAGTAGCAAATTGAAGAAACAAGAGATTGCAAAAATGAAAGAAATCGCCAGAAACCATTTCTATGAAGATCATTTGGTGGATTCGGTTTATAAAAGACTCAGAAACTCAGCCATGTCAAATTTCTCACTGGGACTGAGAAATTTGTTGGGTCCATGTCCTATGACCAACACGTTACTCGTACTATGAAAAACTTGTATCACCGTCAAAAAATCGATTTTGGCCTCAGAACATCAAATATCTATTCAACGACCATGATCAAATCAAACAAGGGTCCCGTCATGGAGTATATAGCATACCTCTTTACAGTACTGAGCCAGAGGACACACCTCTCACTTACATAGGATCCACCCAGAAGACGTTAGATATTAGAGTGAAAGAACATATATATGACACCAAGACTCGAAACAATAAAACTGCATTATCACGCCTTACTGACAAAGATTCTTATTATGCAGTTTGGCAAGAAGCGCCCGTCTTTACAACACCATGGAACACAGCCTCGTAGCTTTTTTGCTGAGAGTTTGATGATCTTCATGAATTGTAATCAATGTTACAACGACTATCTACCAATGAATATCCCCAATCCTTGGGAAACTATCCTGCCAAAGGAATCAAATAATACTCAGAATGACAATACCTTGAGAATACCGTAATACCAAATGACATAGTCACCCACTTGGCGACCTGGGTCCCTTCGTAACCCAGACATGCGCAGTGAACGTACAGATTGAATCCTGACACCTGCATTTCTGTTATTTAAAGGTTGGAATCACCAATTCGCGAGCACTTCTGAGGATGATCGTAAGAGGGTTCGAAAGATCTTATGCTGTTTTAATCTATTATTTAGATTATTTTCACCACTTTTGGTGTGTACAGGAACATCAGTCCTTTTAACTTTTAGTTATTTCAATCGTGCATAAGACGGTAATCTTTTATCCCATGACTAACTAAGCACAAACTTTCTTCTATATTTCAAGTTCTTTTTTTCGATGAATCAACTGTGCGTCAATTTGAATCACGTGAAGCACATGTTCGACGAGCAAAAGGCAAAAGGTTTGATGAAAAATACACCGTTAACACCATGAGACATCCGCCTAGTCAGATAATATGGGGTGTTATGTCAGCATCCGGTACTGCTTCATTGTCCTTTTTGCCGACAGGCACTGCTATGACTGGTCCTTTTTATGTCGACATGTTACGGGAGAAGCTGTTAACTCATATGCAAGTATACAGATGCACAACCTTTATGCATGATGGTGCGCCATGCCACAGATCAAAGTCAGTAAAGGACTACATGCAAAGGAAAAATATAACTGTGAAAATCCTCCAAAAACGCGGCGTCAGTAAATAAATAAATAAATACATCGCTCTTTCCACGTTCCAGAGACACATAGAAACCGAAAAATTGTTTTCAGCCGCCGCCGGGGAATTGAATCCTCGGATCTCGGCTAAATATCGAGAGATCCGTGGATTCAATTCCCCGGCGGCGGCGGCGGCGGCTGAAAACAATTTTTTAGTTGCTATGTGTTTCTGGAACGTGGAAAGAGCGATGTATTTATTTAAACATAACTGTGTTTGACTGGCCCGGTAATAGTCCCGACCTTAACCTCATCGAAAATTTGTGGACCATTTTAAAAGGCAAAGTAGCGTAAAAACAGCAATCAAATTCCCAAGCTTTGATTGATGCGATAAAGTACGTGTGGTGCAAAGACGTCTCAAGTGACTACTGCAAATCCCTCATTGAGAGTATGCCACATCGTATTCTGTCTTTTGTAAAAAACAAAGGTGGCCACACAAAGTACTGATTTTTTTTTTTTTTTGCGTTCTAAAGAATGTAAGTATTCATATGCGGTGTCATTTTTTCAAATATCTCTGACTAGTAATGAGTTGTTTCTTTGAATATCTTAATTTTCAATAAATTGACAGGTGGTCTTAAATTTTTGCAAATGACTGTATAGTGGGTGTAAAAATTATTTGCACACATAGTATTTCGCCGATTTCAGGTAGAAATGTTCACATAAGTATGATCACATACCACCGTAAGAGTCAAAGTATGCGAAGAAAGAGCGCCAACGGGAAAACAGTCGAACAACTACAGAGGAAGTTCCCATATTTTTAGAACGATCTTCCAGCTGTATAATTAATGTTTAGAATTAAATTATTTCTTTCTTAAATGTTCTGCCTCATAGCCCTTTCTCTGACCTGTGAACCTACACCTAGATTTCATGGATAACAGGATATTTCTGAAAACTTGTTGTGGTATTTTATCCCACTCTTCTTCCACTAATTTCCATAGTCTAATCATTGTTTTAGGTCTGCGTTTAGAAAGCGCTTTTTTTTAGTAGTCCGAAAGCACAATAGTCCATTAGTGACACATCAGAGGACTTTGAAGGACTACGAGCAAGAGGTATAGACTCAAAACGCGTCTCTTTTTTAGGTCAGAGCGCTCCTTTTAGCGGTCCGAGGCACAATAGTCCATTGGTGACACATCAGAGGACTTTGAAGGAATATGAGCAAAAGGTGTACACTTGATACCCGTCTCTTTTTTAGGTCTGAGCGCTCGTTTTAGCAGTTCGAGGCACAATAGTCCATTAGTGACACATCGGAGGACTTTAAAGGAATGGCATATAGACTTAAAACCCGTCTCTTTTTTAGATCTGAGCGCTCTTTTTAGCGGTCCAAAGGCACAATAGTCCATTGGTGACACATCAGGGGACTTTGAAGGAATATGAGCAAGAGGTATAGACTTAAAACCCGTCTCTTTTTTAGGTTAGAGCGCTCTTTTTAGCGGTCCGAGCCACAATAGTCCATTGGTGGGACATCAGAGGACTTTAAAGGAATATGAGTAAGTTGTTGTTGATTGGAGGTTTAACGACCACCGTGAGCAACTCAATGGGCTATAAGCAGTCGCCTGTCCCTAATTTAGGGTCACTGGTTCCAGGGAAGGGAGAGAGCCAGTGCCGTAAGACAAACACAACATCCATGCCTCACCGGGATTCGAACCCGGACCCCTTACGGACGAATGATCAGAGGCCATCGCTTAGACCACTGCGCCACCGGGGCGGCGATATATATGAGTAAAAGGCATATAGACTTAAAACCTGTTTCATTTTTAGGTCTGAGCGCTCTTTTTAGCGGTCCGAAGGCACAATAGTCCATTGGTGACACATCAAGGGACTTTGAAGGAATATGGGCAAAAAGTATACACTTGATACCCGTCTCTTTTTTAGGTCTGAGCGCTCTTTTTAGCAGTTCGAAGGCACAATAGTCCATTAGTGACACATCAGAGGACTTTGAAGTAATAAGAGCAAAAGGTATACGCTTGATACCCGTTTCTTTTTTTAGGTCTGAGCGCTCTTTTTAGCAATCCGAAGACTCAATAGTCCGTTAGTGACACATCAGAGGACTTTGAGGGAATATGAGCAAGAGGTATATAGACTTAAAACCCCGTCTCTTTTTTAGGTCTGAGCGCTCTTTTTAGCGGTCCGAAGGCACAATAGTCCATTTGACACATCAGGGGACTTTGAAGGAATATGAGCAAAAGGTATACACTTGATACCCGTCTCTTTTTTTTAGGTCTGAACGCTCTTTTTAGCAGTCCGAAGGCACAATAGTCCATTAGTGACATATCAGAGGACTTTGAAGGAATATCTGCAAAAGTTATTGACTTGATACCCGTCCGTTTTTTTTATTTTTTCAAGAAATAGAGTCGTATATTTGTATGTACGCGCGTGCGATTGGTAGCCTTATCCTGATGAAGTTCTACTCTTTGTGCTCTGGGTATGAAGGAATGGTATTTTCTCTTTAAATATAGGAGTTAAAACATTATTTTGGTAATATGCAGAATTGATTTTAACATTCTTTTCAAGTTTCGTTAATTTTAATTTCCCATTGTACACCGTTAAAAGTTTTTGCCGCGCTGGTGGCGCAGTGGTATGGCTTCTGATCATTCGTCCGGGTTCGAATCCGGGTGAGGCACGGATGTTGTGTTTGTCTTACGGCACTGGCTCTCTCCCTTCCCTGGAACCAGTGGCCCTAAATTGGGTGACCGCTTATAGCCCATTGAGTTGCTCACGGTGGTCGTTAAACCTCCAATAAAAAAAAGAAAGAAATTGTGGCAGGTTACACCAAAAAGTGGTACGTCACCAGCTGCACCACTTTCTAAAAAAACATACGCCATCTGTGGTGCAAACAAAACCCAATAACGTGGTGTAACTTTGCACCAATTTATGGTACAAGGTTGAACAACTTCATGGTACACGGTTGTACCACATTACGGTGCAAGGTTGCACCATGCTGTTGGTTTTGTTTGCACCACACAATGATGTATCTTTTCGTAGAAAGTGGTGCAGCTGGTGTAATACCCCTTTTTGGTTCAACCTACCTCAAAATGTTTAGTAGTTATGAAGCTATTCATTTTACATCCTCTTATGATTTTTTTAAAACTGAGTTTCTGTGATGTATTTATAAATTTTAACGTTTCTTTTTACATAATTGATTTACGGAATTGAAAATTCGGTTTCATTTTTTTTCCAATTTTTTTTGGGTTTTTTTTTTTACACATCCCAACAAAGATTTTAATCGACATAGCTTATGTTAGCACATGATTGTAATCTCAAGATTAATACCAAGGGCTAATTAATGATGCAATCTGGTGTTGTTACATCACATTTGGAACTATTTTTACGAAAACAACTTCCTCGGAAAATTTGTAGCTGGAAGACAGATGACATTTTCATTTGGTATTTACCCGTCAGCTTGATGCAAGTTTACAACACGAACTTCTGTTGACAAGCAATTTTCACTAACGTAATTCAGCTTCTTATAACTTTTATTCGAATGAACTGTTTCTAACCATAGATTGTTAAACTCGATCTTTGTGAGCTTCAAAATTTGCATTCAGAGCTATACTAACCAACAAAAGTGCAATTTGGGTTTTCAGAACGATATGAAGTATTACGTATACTTAATATTGGAAACTCCAATAATCTGTTGAAGCAACACACACGCACACACACACACACACACAGTAAAAGAATTGTACTATTTTAAAAACATCTGTAAAAAAATATATGTGCTTTCCTACAAAAATTTCCTACTACAACAGTCTCACGTCAGCTAACAAAGTGCTGAGATCTTTTTACTGCATTCAGCTTGTCTAGTCTTTCATCAGTTGATAGATAGATCGGCATTTTCAAGTGAAATAATGAAAGATAAAAAGGCAATTCAACTTGATATAATGAATAGTTATGTTGCAATTATCCAATTACCCATTAGAATATCAGATGACGAGGAGGATATCGAGCGCTCGCATACCATGCAATAAAGTATAAACAAGAAAGATGACACCGAATTTTCGGGTGTAATAAGCACGTCTTTTGTATCCGTTCTGACGCAAATTAAATTTATCAAAGCTATTCAAAGGCAATGGAACCGGTATGGAAAACAATAGTATCTGACGGAAGAAAGAAGTTTTTCAATCGGGTCTTTCATCCCTCAGATATTGGTGAAAACGGAATTTTGAGCTTACGAACTCTTAGAAACAGAGTTAACGACAAAAATAAGATGTGACTTTACGTCGCCTGGTGGGAAAACCATGCATTATTTTAGGAAGAAAGTATTCTCAAAAGGTTTATCCATATGAGCGGTATCGGTCCAAGAAAAAAAAAAAATTAGTCGAGTTTTCAGGAGCCCAGGTTTTGCAACAAATACATCAGGATCAGAAATTAACACTTATGACTCCTGGTGGCCAAACCATTCTTTACAAAACATTTCAAATTATGTGAAACATATTTTCCATCAGGTCTTGTATGCGATACAGGAAGAATTTTTCAAATCGGAGTTTTAGGAGCAGAAAACGCAATTTACCTTTATGCGCCCTAGCGGAAAGTCTTTAATGATTTACGTGAAAATTTTGAATTTATAGGAAAAGCATTTCGCATCGGAAACACTATCCAACAGCGAAGGAATTTTTCAAATTGAACTTTTAGAAGTAGAGATATTGACAAAAATAAGATATACATCTACGCCCCCTGGCGTAGAAACCATGCATTATTTCAAGAAGAAAATGTTCCTAAAAGGTTTGTCGACATGAGTAGCATCGGTCAACAAAAGACTTTTTTTTCAATCGAGATTTTAGAAGCTCATATTTTGCTGCAAATACATCAGACGTGGAAATTAAGACTTACGGCACCTGGTGGTCATACCATTTTTTTACAAAAGTTAGAAATTATGTGCAAAGGATTTCCCATCAGGAGCTGTATCCGGTGCAGAAGCAATTTTTCAAATCGGAGGTTTAGACGCAGAGAAATAGTGGGAAACGCAATTTACCTTTACGCCCCCTAGCGGAAAGTCTATGAATTACTTGAAAATTTTGAATTATTTGGAAAAACATGTCACACTAGAAACACTATCGAACAAAGAAAGATTTTTTTAAATCGGACTCCTAGAAGTCCAGATATTGACAAAAATAAGATATACGTCTACGCCCCTGGCGCAGAAACCATGCACTATTTTAAGAAGAAAATGTTTCTAAAAGGTTTGTCGACACGAGTTGCATCGGTCAACAAAAGACTTTTTTTTCGATCGAGATTTTAGAAGCTCATATTTTGCTGCAAATGCATCAGAAGCGGAAATTAAGGTTTACGCGCCCTGCTGGCCAAACCACTTTTTTTTTTTTTTTTTTTTTTTTTTACAAAAATTAGAAATTATGTGCAAACGATGTCCCATCAGAAGCTGTATCCGGTGCAGAAAGAATTTTTCAAATCGGAGATTTAGAAGCAGCGATATAGGGAGAAACGCAATTTAGCTTTACGCCCCCTAGCGGAAAGTCTATGAATTACTTGAAAATTTTGAAATTATATGAAAAACATGTCACACCGAAAACACTATCCAACAAAGAAGGGATTTTTCAAATCGGACTCCTAGAAGTAGAGATATGGACAAAAATAAGATATACATCTACGCCCCCTGGCGGAGAAACCGTGAGATATTTTAGGAAGAAAATATTCCGAAAAGGTTTATCGATGTGAGTGGCATCAGTCCACGAAAGAATTTTTTCAATCGATATTTTAGAAGCTCAGATTTTATGGCAAATACATCAGAAGCAAAAATTAACACTTACGCCCCCTGGTGGCCTAAGTATTCTTTACCAAAAATTCGAAATTATATGCAAAAGATTTTCCATTTGGAGATGTATCCGCTGAAAAAAAGATTTTTGAAATCGGAGTTCTAGGAGAAGAGTTATCGGGAAAAATGTAATTTACTTTTACGCCCCCTAGAGGAAAATCTATGCGTAATTTGAAAAAGTTACTATATCTAAAATACTCTTCGACATAAATGGAATCGAAAGATAAAAGATTTTTTTCAATCGGATGTTTAGAAGCAAATATGTGGATTAAAACGTAATTTTGAATTCGACATCATCTGCATTTACGCTCCCTAGCGGCAAAATTGTACATCGTAAAAAAAAACGAAATAAAGGATCATCATTTGCATATTTCAAGCTTCCGAATGCAAAAAGAAATTTTCAAATCGGACTAATAGTTGTAGAGATACCGTGGGTACAGGCGGACGGACGGACAAACCGATAACAGAAGCACGATCTTTTTTTACAAAAGACGTGCTAAAAACAAAGGCAGCACACGTACACACACACACATAAGAGTAACACGAGAATTAGCTAGGGTATACAGTGGCGGAGATTCAGAAATTCGACCATGCCCCGCCCAGCCCGCTACCTCATTGAGAAAATTCCGTTTCCATGCTATTGTATTACGCACCTTAGTACCTAACCTTGCAACGCAAATATGGAAGATGTGAATCCGTTTATTGGTGTAAATATAACTTGGATGTTAAGTCAGATAGTATCCGAAAACTTGAAAATTTCGTTTTCCTGGAGCGGAATTCGAATCTTCCGGATAGCACCCGAGTATGCTAACCACTAGACCACCCAGAACGACCAAGTTTCAAGTTTCCGATTAATTTGAATAAAACAATCACATTATTCGCTAGTCGAAGCAACCGGCATCCGTATATAGCGAATCTGGAGGTTAAGAATTCATTCTCGTGATTGCCCGGAGGTGCAGAATATCAATGAATGATATTCTATAATATCAATGACATTGATATTCTATAATATCAGTGACATTGATATTCTACTTATCATTGATATTCTATAATATCAGGTACATTGATATTCTATAATCATTGATATTCTATAATATCAATGACATTGACATTCTATAATCATTGATATTCTATAATATCAATGACATTGACATTCTATAATCATTGATATTCTACAATATCAATGACACTGATATTCTATTATCATTGATATTCTATAATATCAATGTCATTGATATTCTATTATCATTGATATTCTATTATCATTGATATTCTATAATATCAATGACATTGACATTCTATTTTCATTGATATTCTACAATATCAATGACATTGATATTCTATAATATCAATGTCATTGATATTCTATTATCATTGATATTCTATTATCATTGATATTCTATAATATCAATAACATTGATATTCTATTGTCATTGATATTCTATTGTCATTGATATTCTATAATATCAATAACATTGATATTCTATTGTCATTGATATTCTATAATACCAATGACATTGATATTCTATTATCACTGAAGCCATTAATATTCTATAATATCAATGACATTGATATTCTATTATCACTGAAGCCATTAAAATTCTATTATAATTGATATTCTATAATATCAATGACATTGATATTCAATTATAATTAATATTCTATAATATCAATGGCATTGATATTTTGCTCCTCCGGGCAATCACGGGAATAAATTCTTAACCCCCAGATTTGCTATATACGGATGCAGGTTACTTCGACTAGCGAATCCTGTGATTGTTTTAATCAAATTAATCTGAAACTTGAAACTTGATCGTTCTGGGTGGTGTAGTGGTTAACATATTCGGGTGCTACCCGGAAGAGGAGGATTCAATTTCCGCTCCAGGACGACGAAATTTTCGTTTTCAGATGGCTATCTGACTTAACATCTATGTCATATTTACACCAATAAAGGGATTCGCGTCTACCAAATTTGTATTGTACAATGGTGTAATCCCGTATTTCACTCATTGATAACCTTGCAACGTTATATTTGTTCCTACCTTTATAATATTGAATTAACAGTTTAAAAATATCCAAACGATCTTTTGTCCTACGTAAAAATCCATGGCACAACAATACAAATGAGCCTTCTCGTCCACTGCTTGGATCACGAAGATACATGGTCGGTTTTCTTCAGTTGCACTGGAAAGTGGAGCAAGATTGCACCCCTTTCGCTGAATTTTGTACTTTGCGAGAAAAAATGGTTAAATTCAGATGATTTTAAGCACCACTTTACAGTGCAAGTGCCAAAATTGAACCACATTGTGGTGTAAGTGCCTTAAATTGCACATAATGTGGGGTAACGTTGACCCAAAATTTTTAACAGTGTACGAAAAACGAGTTATAATAATAAATCCTTTACTGAAACTTTCTTTGGATTCTTGGAACCAAGTTTGCAAGTTCTTTACTGATCTTCTGCGGCACTAAATCCACCCCCCTTTTTTTTTTTTAGATCCATGCTTCATCAATAGTCACAATTAATTTCCATCTGTCTCCGGCTAAGTGATCTTCATAAAGAAGTTTACACCGTGTTTTGCGCTTAGCCACTTACCCAGACAAAAGGCAGTGAACATTATGTTTTTTTGTTGTTGTTTTTTTGTTTTGTGTTTTCAGATACAAATCTTTGTTTATTACCTTATTTACATTTGATGCAGAGGTTTCTAACGACTTAGCGATTGCTCTTTGGTCGGTGTATTTTGTTTTAAGACCAGAGACCTTACTTTTGAAACAGTCCTAAAAGTACCTTTTTTAGATATTCATTTGGTGGATATTGTGGATAGTATATCGAATGAATTTTGGTTACTGTGACACAGGATATTTCTTCTCCTCTTCCCCATTTTGTGCACCAGCTATATTGAAAAAAGCAAATGAACGGATCCGCTGCGTTGTCAAGATGCGCGGTACAGCTGCAAACGGTTAAAAGCAAACCTGCAGCTGACCGTGATCATATCGCAATCTGAGTTTGAGTGAAAATGTCGCGGCGGGAGAGAACTGACTTTGAGAAAGGAATGATTGTTGGGTGTTGTTACATTAGTGGGTTGTCCATAAGAAAAACCGAGAGGCGTTTAAATATACCCAAGTCAACTGTTTTGGATGTGCTAAATAAGTGGAAGACACATGACGTACCTGAAGCAGCAAAACGTACCGGCAAACCAAAGAAAATCAGTGATAGAGGACGTCAAAGCCTCAGGAAGGTCGTTACGGCTAATAGACGGAGTATTGCACAAGACCTCAGCGTACAAGTAAGTAAAAATGCTCGAACCTCAGTATGTACACGTATCATTCGCAGAGAAGTTCATTCCATGGGTTACCGTGGTCGTGGGGCAGCTCATAAGCGTTTCATCTCCACTCCGAATGCTACTCGTCGTTTAGCATGGTGTAAAGAACATGTATAGTGGACCGTAGATCGTTGGAAACTGGTCCTATGGACTGATGAATCCAGATACACGATCCATCAGTCTGATGGCCACAGTGTACTGTTCGTACGGTCGAGTTTGGAGCTGGCAGTGTACTCGTGTGGGGGTGTTTTTCGTGGTATGGTCCCGGCCCGTTGGTTATCGTGGAGAAACCTGTTAACCAGCATGTTTACCTCGATATTCTGAATAATTAGCCCTAATAACTGTGTGGCAATACTATGGAAACGAGCCTTGTTGGTACCAGCAGGATACTGCACCGAGGCATAAAGCAAGGACTGTTACGGCGTGGTTTGACGATAAATCCGTATCGTGTGTGGACTGGCCAACACAGAGCCCTGATCTTAATCCCATAGAGCACCTATGGGATGAATTAGGGCGCCGCATAAGAAGTTTGGAACCAAGGCCTACTACTAAGCAACAGTTAGCGGCAGCATTATGTACTGAATGGAAGCGCATACCTATCGCTGTGTTCGAAAAGTTTGTCGAAAGCATGTCTCGAAGAGTCAGTGCATGCATTAAGGCCAAAGGTGGACCAGCACCGTACTAATGTATAATGTATGTCAATAAATGCTATGTTCTGTTTCTCTTCTAGGTGCCCGGTGACTTTTGTCATTATAGTGTATATTGTGCTACCGTACAAAACTAGGTACTTTATTTATTGTAGAAGTTATTGTGCATAGTCTATGTATCAGTCTACGGAGTCCTTGAGACAAAAACTATATAGCTATCAAGAGTAAATTTTATATTTAGAAGTTTTATGAAATAATATTTTAAAACAGTATAATGCACCTTCTCTTAGAGACAATTGAAAATTATTATCCGTCGAAAACAGATCTCAAACTTCAAATCATTCTGTAGCTTCAAAACATCACGATGAAAAAAATACGTAATTTGTATTATAAGACCTCCTACAGAAAAAATAAAATATATTACAAACGTATTACAATAAGCTCCAATAGAAAATAAAATGAATAGATTAGTCGCATTACTGGAAAAAAGAATTCATCATTGGCCAGTTAGTTTTACCTTGAACGTGAGTCTGATTCCTGTGACTTTCTGGCTCAGTGGTTAAGACGCGCGGCTTCAACACAAACGCCTTGGGCTTGATCCCCAACACAAAAGGATTCTCTCTCGTAAAGGCTGAATTATTCAGCATGCTAGATTTCGTGAAATTTCAGTCTAAATACGGAAAAACTTGAAACATACTTTTTTGAAATAAACGGAATTATTGACTACGGAAAACTTGTGAAAATACGGAGGTGAAAAAAAACGGTAACTTTTAACGTAAATACCGTTAAAAGCGGACACCTACTTTTCTGCAAGTAATTTTCAGAAATTTTCTGTGAATCCACACCACTTAATTTTCGCAGTATATGGTGTTTTCATAACAAGCCTCAACGTATCAGCTGCATATTGCCATCTCTGGGGCGCCTCTCTTATTGTCTTTTGCCTATGAAAATCTCCCCGGAAGCGACGCAGAAAGCTACATTTATGTATCTCCCGAAACCTATCTTTCTGCATTAATTGCAGCAAATTGCTTTCATGTCTTTTGATAGGAGATTATGTCTAAATTTAAAGTATGAAAAAAAAAAAAAAAAAAAAGAAATGAAGAAATTACTGAATGGGAAATGTGAAAGAACAGCAACTGTTCCCCTCTAACACTCCGAATGAAGCGTTACGCAATTTTCGAGCGGCTAAATCTTGGATAATAGCCGATAAATGCCACTCTTAACACGCCAATAAGGAAGAGCAAAATACATCGGAACGTTCTTCCGCGCAGCAAAGGAAAAAAAAAAAAAGGGGGGATCACTTCAATCCTGTGAGGCATCTAGAAGCGTGATGCGAGAGAAATTGTTATTGGTCTGCCTCTTGGAGAGGACGTTGTTGACAGACATCAATTTTCATGGCACGTGTGTGCTCATGACAAAGTCATCAGTGTGCTCTCTCTCTCTCTCTCTCTCACTAATCGCATCGGAGGAAACCGATACGTTAATCCGTGGGCTTCTCCAACTCTTCCGGCGCTGTGGTAGATTGTCGGAAAACTTTGCTCCAAACGCTTCTTAAGGTTGGCCATCACGACGGAGTTAACAAAGGAAAATTGTTCATCAGTGAAAAAGCAGCAAGTCTTAACTCCTCGTGTTTTTTGTTTGGGTGGTTAGCGAAGCTATTGTCTGGGGAAACCCCAAGAACTTTGCAAGAAGCAGTTTCATAATCTATATTTCTTTTTTCTATTCCAGCAACAAAGTAAGAAAAGCAACGAAAAACATCAAGTAATATATAAAATAGCATCCTGGATATCAAAAAATAGTTGTGATGTAGAAAAACTGTCAAAAATTTTTGACAGGTGATAAAACGGCTGTAAAAATTTCGGTCCATACTGTTTTGATGCTACCATCTTTCACGAAAGTAAAGTAAATCTCCAGTAAAAACTTTCGATGTATATACACTATATTGGCAAAAGTCACCAGACACCCCTTCAAAAGCAAATGAAAGGATCCACAACGTTGTTAAGATGCGCGGTACAGCTGGAAACGGTATAAAAACAAGCTATTACTGATATCGATTGTGGAGAGTCGTTACAGCTGATCGACAAAGTACTGCACAACACCTCAGTGTACAGGTGAGTAAAAATTCTGGAACCTTTGTATGTACACGTACCATTCGTAGAGAAGTTCATTCCATGGGTTACCGTGGTCGTGCGGATGCTCATAAGCCTTTCATCTCCACTCGGAATGCTACTCGTCGTTCAGCATGGTGTAAAGCACATTTATCGTAGACCGTATATCATTGGAAACGGGTCCTATGGACTAATGAATGCAGATACACGATAAATCAGTCTGATGGCCGTGTGTGGGTATGGCGGCAGCCGGAGGAACGCTATTTACCACAGTGTACTGTTCCTACTGTCAAGTTTGGAGCTGGAAGTGTAATCGTGTGGGGTTGTTTTTCGTGGTATGGTCCCGGCCCATTGGATATCGTGGACAAACCAGTTAACCAGAACGTCTACCTCGATATTCTGAACAATTATGCCCTACCAACTCTGTGGCAATACTATGGAACCGAGCCTTGTTGGTAGCAGCAGGGCAATGCACCGAACCATAAAGCAAGGACTGTTACGGCGTGATTTGACGATAATTCCGTATCGTGTGTGGACTAGCCTGCACAGAGCCCTGATCTTTATCCCATAGAGCACCTATGGGATGAATTAGAGCGTCGCATAAGAAGTTTGGAACCAAGGCCTATTACTAAGCAACAGTTAGCGGCAGCATTTTGAACTGAATGGAATCGCATACCTATCGCTGTGTTCCAAAACCTTGTCGAAAGCATGTCTCGGAGGGTCATTGCATGCATTAAGGCCAAAGATGGACGGACACTGTACTAATGTATGTCAATAAATGCTATGTTGTGTTTCTTTTCTAGGTGTCCGGTGACTTTTGTCTATATAGTGTATACACGAACGATGAAAAAGCGGGTTTCTGTACGCCAAAAATAATGAGAAGACGATAAAAAATGAACTCCGCTTATTAAGCCTATAAATGATAAGAAACAAAGAGATGCTAGCTTTCGCTACTTCTGGGGTAGCTTTATCAGGAATTCAGTAGCTGAGATCGTAGAATCGACGGGAAAAACACTTCTAGGAATGTAAGTAAGTTCAAAATAAACAAGACACTTGCACGATGTCACAAGTGGTTAGATCCCAGGGTCGTGTGCTCACGTGAAACATCAAGAAGCCGGTACCATATCATAGGAAAGCTCGTGGTTACGTCCTTGTTGCACACATTCCTTCGCGTGATGATCTCAATGGTTTCGCGGAGCGCAGTAGCTCTTGCGCTATCGTAAGGTCTCTCCATCTGGGTACTACCCCCTCAGATGCAACATCACGGGCTAGGGCAGTCGTAAGTTTTCCAGCTTTAACGTCCCTTTGGTGCTCAGAAATCCGGATCTGGATCGACTTTTTTGTCATCCCGATGTAGTACTTAACGGATGCGGTGGGCTAAGCTAAAGGAATAGCATAGACCACGGCGTCAGATAGCGTAGAAGGTGATGCGTGCTGGTCCGTTCAAGGAGGTTATATTACTGGGGACACCACTGACTCTGCCGCCATATGTCACAGCTAATCTGTGGTATGACGTCGCAAGCAGGCAAAAATAAACTAATTATACCGTTGATGAAACAATAAGCTTGTGTATCATTGATAAAGATTATTGAATTACTCATTTTATCTGTTTATACGCTTAGAAGCTTTTGTTCCATTGGTTTCCAAGCAGCTTCTCTTCTGCGGCTGCGTCGCGCCTGCTAATGACGTCATTTGCAGCACAGACGGTGACTTATGGCGGCCAATGCTGCGTGGATAGTTGTGGTGTCTTCAGTAATATAACCTCCTTGGGTCCGTTGCGAGGTTATCAGACAAAGGTCTAGGTGTCCTCACGCCGATATCGTAACCCAGTCTTCGGAGAGTACTCTTTAGGAAGTATGTTAGCCTAGGAATGTAGGGAATCGAACCCACGAATCGGGGTGGCGCTGTGGGGCTGGCACGAGGCTGCGCGCGTGCAGTTGCTGCTGCTGTTCTGACTATTTCGTCGATTCTGAGCATGTTGTACCCTGCTAGGTCTTTAAGGCTACGGATCTCCTCCTCGCATGTGCCTTTGTTAGATAAGAGTTCGAAAGCTCGCTTTTCTCGGAACCTGAAAAGCGCATGTTTGCGTGCGGCCGGGCCTGTTGATTCAGGCAGTATGCAGTTGTCCACGTGGGTGGGTTTGTAGTAAACCTCTGTGCTAAGTGTTCCAGAAAGTAATCTTCTTACCCATTCATCCAGAAAACGTAACGCACCTCCGAATTCAAACTTTCAATACTTTCGATGTATTGAAAATAGATAACGGTGTGTCGTTGTCAAAACCATTGTTGAAATCTTATTTTTGAACGCTGGTCCATGAAGTGACGCAACAACAGTTAATTTCATTGTTACTCAACAATATATTTTATTACACTACCACGGAACGTTATTTCATCACGTTTTACATAAACCTAACAATATCTCATTTCAATCTGCGTAAATTACGAGAACCTCTCGGTAAATGCAATGAAAGCCATTGCAAAAATGCATTTTTGATATTAAGAAAATGGTGCACTGTGTCAAAATTTAGCTTCCTCTCCCGCTAAAATGATCTACAGCACAAAGGGGTGTAACCTGTAGATATCCTAGACCAAAAGTTACTAATCCCACTTATTAACACACTTGCGATTCAGCGTTTTTTTCTGTCTTGAGGTCAGATTTTAGCTTGCGCATGCGCAGATGGACTTTCGTAGCTGCATCACATTTCACGGGTGTTAAAGTCATTTCTTACGTTCGTCTAAATCGGCATAATACGAGTATATAATAATAATGATGATGATAAAAATAAATAAAATAAATACTGTTTTTTAAAAACTTAATTAATTACTATTGCCGCCGCCATAGTTTAGTAAATACTTACTTTTATGGCTCACATATCGTAAAGATTCACAATATATCCGTCTACGCTCGATTTTCATAACCCGATGAGATTTGAGTCGATAAGGTAAAAGCCATGGCAGTTTAAATACTTTACTCTTAAAATAAACACATAAAATCTTTCGAACTTTCATAAGGTTCTTCCTCAGATGTAATGACTACATATGAGGTACAAGTGTCAGGTTTATATACACACTAGCTAAATACACGTTCGTCGAACGTGATCATATTCAGAATATTTCTATAATAGAGGATTTCATACCATACCATAATATAATTTGTACCATACATTAATATACCAATAATACACTTGATCGGTTTGTTCTATATTTTTATTAAGGCTATGTATAGGTTTGGGAAGCGGTTGGAATGGTGGAAGAATGACCTTTCCGCCGCCACATTACATACCAGTCGGCTCTTCCTTCCACTTGAGAGCCTTGCACCATTTACAAACCACATCCAATGAACCTAATTCAACAAATTTATCTCTTTCATACTCAACATCCGGATTATACATAAAACCAGAGTTCATTTTCTGTAACCAATGTTTTTTTTTTCTTTGCAATCGTTTTACGTGAGAAGGATCGTAGTGAGCAACAGCGGTTCGATTCACTTCAGGGTTGTTGTTTTTTTGTTTTGGTATATTTCACAGCCGAGGCCCGATGCACTTCTGGATTGCTTTTCGTGTATTTTTCAACAGCTGCCGGATTAACTTGTGGATTGCTTTTCCTGTATTTTTCAGCAGCAGCCCGGTTCACTTCTGGTTTTTTTGTGAGTTCACTTTTCAGAGATCAGATCATATGAAGAGGATTTTAGGAAAGGAGTGTCTGATCCCAGGTCTTACACAACCCTTAGAAACAGGAAGCTAGGAGATTTGAGCTAGAGCGCCCGATAGGAAAGTGACACGGAAGCGAAGTAGAAAGGGGGAGGAAGACGCCCTTATTTATTACCGGGGGGCCAGTACCCGGGGTCTGACGGCTTAACGTGCCCATCCGACGCATGGCGGATATTTAGTGGTTCGAGCGTTCGTACCTGCCTGTGATCGAACCCGAGGTCTCCTCCGTGGCAGTCACGAACGTTGACCACTAGGCCACCCGCGGCCTAGTGGTCAACGTTCGGCAGCAGCCTGGATCACCTCTGGATTTTTTTGTGTGTACTTTTCAGCTGCGGCCAGGTGTAAATTAGGATTTTTTTATAATATATTACTGATACTTTATTCATTTGTTTTTTTTCTAGCGTTATCTGAAAAGCGAGCACGTCGTTTAGAACCTCTTCTGTTTCCAGAATTAATATTTCACTGCTCAAATGGGCTTGACTGAATGTACGAAATGGGGGCTTTGCGAGTAGGCGATTCCTCAATAGATAGAAGATTTGAAGGATAGTCTATTCTGGATACATTCAAGGCAGTTATTTGTGCCACCTCAAATTGTTGTGAATCGAAATTTTCTTGATAAAGAAGAAGCGCTGCTAGAGCTTCCACTGTAATGCATTTAAGCAATCGTGCCACACCCCTTCTTGCCATCCTCCCTAGTAATTAACTGGATGGGAATTGAAAAGGTTGAAGCCATCATCTACTTTCCAGAAGGATACAGTTTGACTGTGACCAGTAAAGAGAAATCCTATATTACCTTCTTCTTGCTGTAGAAATCCTTTTAATCTGCCAGCCAACTGTTTCACGTTTTTTTTAAAGAGATTTCGTTTGAAGGAAATAATCCAGAAAACTGATACACAATATCTATACGCAACACTGCTCAGTTTAAATTAACAGTGGGAATAATATCTTCAATAGAAAAAAAGGATGTCTTACTTGATTAATAGTTTTGCACTCCATGTAAAACTGGTCACCTCTCCTTAAAATAAAATCTATTTGGTCCAGTGAAAAGAAAAATTTTGATAAACCTATACCATAACAAAAAATAAAATCTATTTGGTCCAGTGAAAAGAAAAATTTTGATAAACCTATACCATAACAAAAAATAAAATCTATTTGGTCCAGTGAAAAGAAAAATTTTGATAAACCTATACCATAACAAATTGCGACAGTTGAAACGACCATACACTGCATATTTCTTCGCTCTTTTGGGAAACACATGTCTGCCTGACTATCATAAGCAATTTCGTTCATAACTGTAAATTTAAAACTTCAAGCCTACACGAAACAAATCAAAATACGTCGTTACTCTTCACTTTCATCGTTAAAATATTAATAGACAACATAACAAAATAATAATAGAAAACAGAACAAAACACGTTGTTACTTTCAGCACAAATGTAAAAAGAACCTTGCTTATAAACAACTTCGTTCGAAACTGTACATTTAAAAGCTACCAAGTCAGATGTTTTTGGAAGTGTGAGCAAAATTGTGTTGCCATCGCTAATATCTCAAGGGGGAAACTTTTTTTTCCAAATTTCAATTACTATGCAAATCTACCCGCATATTTATATTTATTGCAGTCACCTTACCACTTATATGACGTCACCGTTGCTTCGGTGAAAACGAATGTTGGTAATTTGATTTTGGCTCAAAAAAACCTTGAAATTCGATACGTCAAACGATAATATAAATGTTTAAATGCAAAATATGTTATGATATAAATGCAAAGCATATTATGATATAGCGCTTTTTACGTGATTTTTAAGGTTTTTTGTTAAATAAATTCAGAACAAATAAATTTAGAACAAAATATATGCTGAGCAGGTCAACTCAAGTCATTCAAAAATCCGCCGATAAAAAAAAAAAAAAAAAAAGGTAAAATCTAAACCTTGAGGGGGGGGGGGGCTTCAGTTGATGGGCAACAATGGCTTGATCATTGCAAAACGTCCTAGCGTTATCAAAGCTGGGTTATTTAAAAAACCCATTTCGACCCACTTAAAGTTATCGTAAAAAAAAAGAAAAATCCTTTCTTAATGCGCCTTTATGTTGTGAAAGGAATATTCCTGCCAAATATGAAAGTTGTCAGTTCTGTAGTTTCTGAGATTCGGTGATGAGTCAGTGAGTGAGTCAGTGAGGGCTTTCAGTTTTATATGTACAGATTAGCGGAAGACAGTTAGTGACTTTTATTATGAGAAAAGCACATGCTCAGTGAAATATCATGACGTAGTCTAGCAATATGTCCAGCCCATTGCTATTTCAGAGATTTTATTCTGATCGTGATGCCTTCCACTCTTGACATTTTTCTGATCCACGAGTTCCTCTTCTTATCTCTCCTGGTTACACCAAGCATGCACCTCTCCATGCATCTTTGAGTTGTCTGCAGCCTTTGTATGTCTCTTTTAGTTGGTCCACGTCTCTGCACCATAAGTACGCACTGAAAGGATGCATTGATCAAACACTTCTCTTTTAAGAAGTAATGGCATATTGCTCTTAAAAATTGTATTGTTTCTTCCAAAAGATTCCACCCAAGTTTTACACGCCGATTAGTTTCTTCATCAGTGTGACCCTCGCTTGATATCTGCTCTCCAAGGTAAACGTAGGTATCCGTGGTTTCTAGCTTTTCCCCATTAATCGATAAATCTTCATATTTTTGTAAAAGCGTTGTACATCACTCTTGTCTTGGTGGTAAATAGCATGGTATATCTCAACTTCAAGCAAACGGTATTCTTTCCAGCTGTACGAAATTCAAGTTCATTTGCGATTTTTTTTTTTTAAATCGTAACATATGCGCAATTTTTTCCTTGTCTCATTTGTTTAATAATTGTCTCTGCGGTAAATTCTTTTTTCTTTGAAACTGTCCGTTCCGCGTTTTGCGGTTGTCTGATTCTCAAACGCTTGAGCCTTTGGCAAATGAGCTCCTAAAAATAACACTGTCGTCACAAGGGTATTATTTTTCTCCAAGTGTCTGAGTGAGCTCGCCACCAACTGCGATTGCCATGATTCAACCTATTCCAGTAGTAAACAAACATGGCCGCCACCGTTTATGTCCCCGAAAGCAGACCTCCTGCTCTCTAGTCAGTGGCACCTGGTTCCAAAACAGAGAAGCTTCGCAAGAACCAGTAGCAATAGCTTTCCTGCAGACAGCGGGGACTGTGTCTTTGAGATCTGTCTCTGCCAAAAACAGACACGTAGGGACAGAGACGCGTTAGTTACTATCAAGTGAGCGAATTAATGACCCCGTAACTTTAACTTTTGGCCGCGACTTCTTCCTTACATCGGTAAGGAACTGGGAAAAACAAAGAGAGAGAGATTTATTAGCACCAAACCCCACATCGTCAGTCTTTCCTTCCGTTAATTTTTCTGTCATACATGAAAAATAGTCCTCATTAACAAATACGTTTAAGGTTCAAAACGTTTATTCTTTGGTTTTATCCATTCGGTAATCGTAAAACAGCTTCCGTAAAAACAGCAATATCGGTTTGTAAAAAACTTGAATAATAAAGAAGAAAAATACGAATCGTATTGCATTTTGCAATTCATTTTCACACTCATTTGCTATAGATCTTGCGTTTGGGTTATATAATGTTGTAATACAAGTTTTAGAGTTTTTTTTTTTTTTTTTTATTGGAGGTTTAACGACCACCGTGAGCAACTCAATGGGCTATAAGCAGTCGCCCGTCCCTAATTTAGGGTCACTGGTTCCAGGGAAGGGAGAGAGCCAGTGCCGTAAGACAAACACAACATCCATGCCTCACCGGGATTCGAACCCGGACCCCTTTCGGACGAATGATCAGAGGCCAACGCCTTAGACCACTGCGCCACCGGGGCGGCAAGTTTTAGAGTTAGAAATGACTTAAATGGTGCGAAAAATTACTACAAAATCATCCCGAAAGTAATGCCTCGTCTCTCATAAGATTTTTATTTGTTGCAGTAAAACTGTGAAATTTGGTGGCAAAATACTTGGACATATTGTTAATAATGCTAGCCTATTCAAAATATTGCCCATCACTTTCTATACATTTCCGCCACTTTTGAACCCATCGGTAAAATCCATTTTGGAAAAATTTCTGAGGCTGTCGTTTCACCCATGAGTTCACAGCCAGTTTAACGTCTGTCACATCGTCGAAACGTTCCCCACAAAGGGTGTTTTTCAAAGGGGCAAACAGAAAAAATATCTGAGGGAGACGAATCAGGACTGTAGGAGGGTTGGAGTATCACCGTCCACCCCATTTTGGCAATAGCCTGTGGTCTCCATTGAGGTATGGGGACGTGCATTATCATGGTGTAAAACACTATGATGTGGAACGTCACGTCTTTTCCTTCTGATAGCTTCATTTAGCTTCTTCAATGTCTGCACATAGTGAACACTCTTTATTGTTGCACCCCGTTCAAGGAAATCAGTCAAAATGACACCATGTTTGTCCGAGAAAATTGTCACCATCACTTTTCCTGCGGAACGAGTTGTTTTCACCTTTTTCTGTCGAGGTGAAGATGTACGGTGCCATTCCATTGACGCACGTTTTGTTTCTGGGTCATGAAAGAACACCCAGGTTTCATCCCCCATCACAACATTAGAGAAAAACACCTCACTCTCCCTCTCATAACAATCCAAGAGGTTCCAGCACATGTCCACCCTTTGCTCACATTGTTCATGGGTTAGGTTTCTTGGGATACACTTTGAACTAATTTTTCTGTAGCCCAAATCCCTAATTAATGTTTCCATAGCACTATGACCACAATGAATTGCATCACACAACTCCTGGATGGTGACACGACGGTCAGCTGTGATGAGGTCTTCCACTCGTTGCCTGTTGGCATCTGTCACTGCAGTTGCAGGTCTTCCACTCCGTTGTTTGTCCGACACTGAACTTTCTCCCTCTCGAAATCTATTCATCGATCTTCGGACATTACTGATATCGATTGTGGTAGCTCCATACACCGCCAGGAGTCTTCTGTGGAATTTTGGAGCCTCACATACCTCTTTTTCCAGGAATTCAAGTACGGCTCGCTGCTTTTCTCTGTCATTCATGATCTTTATTTCCGATTCTGAAAAAAAATTGTTTCCACATTAGTGACATATCAGAGTACATGTCAGTGCAGTGTCATTAAAATCGCTTAAAAATTTCAGAAGTTATTAAGGAGGAGACATAACTTTCAGGATGTCCTTTGTACATTAACTTGTTTAAACTTGTGCCTAATACAGAGAACATTCTTTAAGTACAAGGACAAATCAAAATGCCAAACCGATTTCGTTGTATAATAGAACCCGCTTATAATGAGCCTGTATTTAACGAGAAAAACATGAACTTTTGTTTGGTATAATGTTAATTCAAAGCTAATTTCATCGTTTTTAACGAAAAAAATTAAATGAAATCCCCAGATTCAACGAGGGAGAGAAAGGCTAAGATGGGCACTTTTAACAAGCAAAGTAACAAATTTTAACGAAGCTTCATATTTAATAAGGCAAAGAAAACTTGCCGCGCACTGTCCTTAAATGGAGATTTAGAATTGTTGGCATACAGGACGAAATTGTAACAGCACAGGAAAATGCTAGTGGAAGAATGTTGATAGAAGAGCAATGTGGAGAGAATAAATCAAGTGCTCAACAAGTGTGTTGTGCAAGAGACCCTCTCTATACCTTGGAAGCATCTTTTTAGCACGTCCTTTGAAAAATAAATATGCTTATGGTATCACTTTGTCCGTCCGTCCGTCCGTTCGTTTGTGGACATCATTCCTCTGCATCTGTTAGTCCCACTTGAAATATTCTTTTTGCATTTGGAAGCCCGAAGTATGAGAACGAAGTTCCTTGCTTCCATATTTCTTTTCACCGGTGCATAACTTCGACGCTAGAGGGCATAAATGCAGATGATATCGAATTCAAAATGCATTTTATTCCGTATCATTGTTTATAAATACCCGATTGGAAGCATTCTTTCTTCCCTTCAACATGATTTACAATGCAAACTATCATGGGTACAGATTCTTTTTCAAGTAATTTTTTCAGCTAGAGTGAGTAAAAGTAAATTGTGATTTCCCCGACATCTGTGCTTTTAAAAGACCGATTTGAAAAATTCCTCTGGCATCGGGTAGAACTCTTAGTAGGAAATGCTCTGCATATAATCTATAATTTTTGGTAAAGAACTGCTTTGTTACTAGGGTATGTAAGTGTATGAAATATCTGCGCTTCTACGAAAACCGCTCACCACGAAAACTTTTTGGGGATATCTTCTGCTTAAAATAATGCAGAGTTTTTACGCAAGAGGACGTAGATGTATAACTTATTTTTCTCGATATCTCTGCTTTTAAGAGACAGATTTGAAAATTTCTTCCTTTGTCGGAGAGCGCTTTTTGGTGCGATATGTTTTACAAGTAATTTCAAATTTTCCTTAAAGCACAAGTTTACCACTAGAGGGCATAAGTTCATGTTTCCGTTTACAGAGTATTTGCAGCAATAATCTAAGCGTCAAAAGATCCGAATGAAGAAATCGTGTTTCGGTCAGATACTACTAACCACGGAAACATTTAATGCGCATTTCTTGTCCAAAATAATGTATAATTTCCCCGCTAGAGGGCGCATATCTTTATTTCTAAAAGTCCGATATAACAAATTCGTTCAGCACAGTATACCATTCACCTTGGGGAACATTTTGTATGTACTCGTGGTCCTCCCCCTCCCCCCATAGTTATGGCACAAGGTGGTTGGTGTTCTTGGGCATTTTATTAAAAAATCTGAAAATCCCATTAGTTTTTTTTCTCGTTTTCACCGCATGCTATTCGCTACAGTTGGAGATCATTGTTCTTTTTAAATAAAGCACAATTCTCCTGCTAATGGTAGCAAACGTCAAAAAGACATTTTTTTCGCTTTCTCTGCTTCCAGGAAACGAATTCGAAAAATTCTTCTTCTTTAGCTTATGCTATGCAGAATTACTTTTTGGATATTTCCTACTCTTCTATTATTCAAAATTCTTGTACCAGCGGGCGTCAGCGTATATTTCTATTTGAAAAAAGTTTATTCTAGTCTAAAAATCCCTCAGAATTTTGTTTTCTGGTAGGATACGCTTCATTAAGTAGAGTATGTTGCACCAATTTTCTTCTTTTAGTAGCACGTAGCTTTTCCACTATGCGACGTAAAATTTACATATCATGTTTTCCTCCCTATATATTTTTTAACTGTTCGATTCGAAAATCCCTTTGTCCTGACATTTCCTTTTCGCTATGAAAAACGTTTTGCGTATGATTTATTGATTCCCGTGAAAAGATGGAAACAATTTGAATTTCACGAATTTTTCATCGGAAATTGACAGAAATACTCCTATTCATCTTTCTCCAGTAAATGACGGGAAATCGCCGTTTTTGTGAAGTCTTGGCGGAAAATTCTAAATTGTCAGGGAACCTTTCCGTAATTCCTTTTGTATATTGAGAGGAAAATTCTGTTCTCACGGTTTTCCTTCCATATCCATAAGACGAAAAATTCCCGTTATTAAGAATGCAGTCGGAGTAATGATCAAATGTCTCCCAGAGAATCATCCGCAATGTGAACGGCATTCTTCTCTTGCAACGTACGTACAACAGTGCCTTCATTTTTCTTTTTTAATGTGAGCAAGTAATATCTCCTGAATATTTTGAGAAAGAAATACGAATTTCAATTTGCCAAAGTTACCCAAACTGGCGAAGCACAATATTGTTGCAGGCAATGTTCCCTCTAAGCTATGCGCAGCTGAAATATCTTCCGCGCAGTAAGCATTTTAGATTAAAATTCCCAAATCTCTAATTAATTTTCACACATAGAAGATCAATTACCTGCGAAAGTAATAATAAATAAATAAAATTCGGGCTCTCAAAAGTCAAAGTAACACTTTTCTTAAATGTTGTTCGCCTCCTTCTAAGTTCGTCTCATTATCATCTTCATTCTCAAAGGCGTCTTGCAAAGTAGCCTCGTACGAGCAGATAGTGAACGCGAGAATGCGGATTGGTGATTTTCTCACGCCGAGAAAGAGGCAGATATTGAGTCTTTTCTCAAAACAACACATCAGCGCCAGCCAAACACAGCAAACCGTAATCAAGTTATTCTTGAAAGGACTGTCAAATCAGAACGATTTTGAACTTGTTCTATTTGAACTAATTATTACGCATTTAGTTGTTATTATATTTCTTATTCTCCTTGGTGTTTTGTTATGCAAAGAAACTGTGTACTATGCGTAAACATGTTTTTCCTAATTTCCAGTGTTTTTATTTTAGAAGTAAATTTGAGCTTCTCACTTTTTATAAAATAAAAATTTTAATTAGTGAAATGTTTTTATAAATTTAATTTTTTATTTAAAATCAGTTGCGGAAAGGACGGTGATAAAAATGGAGGGATTAGCAGAAATAAGGGTTCCAATCAAAGCTCCAACTTCTCCTGCATTAGTAAGAAAAGCTGAGAAAATAAAAAAAATTGCCCAAGTGGTTTTGATGCCTGCCCAGCTCATTGGGTTAGGCGCGCATTGCCCATGGCCACTTGGAGGGAATATTGCCCGAAATACGAGGTATTTCCGTGATAACCAGACGTTTCGAACTTCTACTGCATTAGTAAGAGAAGCTGAAAAAATAAAATATTTTGCCCAAGTGGTTTTGATGCCTGTCCAGCTCATTGGGTTAGGCGCGCATTCCCCATGGCCACTTAGAGGGAATATTGCCCGAAATACGAGGTATTTCCGTGATAACAAGACGTTTCAAACTTCTACTGCATTAGTAAGAGAAGCTGAGAAAATGAAATGTTTTGCACAAGTGGTTTTGATGCCTGCCCAGCTCATTATGTTAGGCGCGCATTGCCCATGGCCGCTTACAGGGTAAATTGGTTACAGGGCTCTTCAAAAAAGAGCGGGCTTCTGATCTGGATTGAGCTTCGAGACCCGGATGATGCAAAGGTGGTGGGTTTTTCCTCTGGTTCTGGTTGTGTTCCTCCCTGGGAGTCAGTGGCCCTAAATTATGGACGGATGACTCTTTATAGAATTCGATGCTCACAGGGTTCGTTAAATCCCGAAACAGGAACGGGGATAATGAACTACAATATTTCATGGAGAAGAAAGCAAAAAATCTGTCGTTCCCCAAATCACGCCGTAGGCGGTTTTTTTTTTTTTTTTTTTTTGTATGTTTTTTGTCATATGAGGAAATAATACACTGTACAGAGATTTATAAAGAAAAATGCGAATTGGATCTGGTACATACATACATACATACATACATACATATCACTAAGCTGTTCTCTGAGATTCAGAGGTTAGCTCCACAAAGAAATACAAATTACCAGATAAATTTCTGATTATTTACTTACTGTTGCAGTATCAAACTTCTCCATTTTCAGCTATCTTGACACACAACTCGGGCTTCACTGACATCCATCATTCGACGTACACAAGACCTTCTGTACTTCATACTCATAATCTTTTTCTCATGCAGACTCCCATGAATTTGGTCCTCCCATGACTTCCTTGGCCTTCCTCTGTCTTTCTTCCCTGCTACTTGGGCTAAAAAAAATTCTTAGTGAGCATCTCATTACTCATTTTTTCAACATGACCAAACCACCTAAGAACATTAGTCTCCACCTTGCTAACAACATTTTACTTCATATTACACAATTGCAACACATCTTCATTCCTCACACGATCAGAACGGGTCTTGCCATAAAAGTAACGCATTTCTATAGCATACAAACGACTCCTATGCTTCTTCTGTAGTACCCAGGTTTCACGGTCATACATCAGAGTAAGAACAGTTATACTTTCATACACAGCCATGCGGGACTCTCTTGAGAACCCAACATTCCTGTGAAAACCACCAAAAACAGCTACGACTTTCAATGAAGAATTTACTCGCCTACTAATTTCACCATCTAATTTGTTCTCTCTGTCAAACATGCTTCCTAAATACACGAACTCATTCACCTGGCCAATCACTGTGCCATTTAGACTTACTTATCTTGCATTCAGTGCTAACAGTTCCTCGCTCAAAACCCATAAGATCATGATCATATGTAGAGGATTTTAGGAAGGGAGTGACTGACCCCAGGTCTTAAACAACCCTTAGAAATAGGAAACTAGGAGATTTGGACTAGAGCGCCCGATAGGAAAGTGACACGGAAGCGAAGTAGAAAGGGGGAAGGAAGACGCCCTTATTTATTACCGGGGGGCCAGTACCCGAGGTCCGATGTCTTAACGTGCCCATCCGACGCACGGCGGGTATTTAGTGGATCTAGCGTTCGTACCTACTTGGGATCAAACCTGAGGCCCTTCCCGTGGCAGTCACGAACGTTGCCCACTAGGCCACCCGCGGCCCTCAAAACCCATAAGTTTGGTTTTTCCCTTCTTTATACTCAGTTTGAATTTCACGCAGACTTCGTGCATCCGGGACAATGTACTCTGTAACTCACTTTTGCTCTTTGCCAACAGGACTCTGTCATCATAATATTGGTGACAGAAATAAATCAGATAAGAAAGCACCAGCCAAAAATTCCGAAAAATGTGCACCTACGTTAAAAGGTGAGAAGTATTTTTTTACGTTTAAACACAGGTATTCGTATTTTGTTTAAAGTATTTTTTTTAAATGAAATTGGCAGGGATTGCTTTGTTTCTTTTCAGTTCCAGTGCAGAGTCGTTCCAAGTGAATGACCAGCACAAAATTTATGTCCGTCGCTTGATCCGCATATCGTTTTCCCAGGCAAATAGTTTTCGGTTCTCCGAAAGACAATTTGCCGTAGTTTGAAGAATGTGTCTTCCTTAATCGTATTTACAGATGTTCTTTATTAACTCAACTCGTCCGGGCTCGGTTGCTTCAGCACGTATCGCAAAAATTCTTCCGTCGCAGCCTTATAACCGGACAGAGTAAGATGAATAGCAAGCGCGGGAGTAAACAAATAAAAATGATGGATGCCATCGATCTTTGTGATTTATTATCGCCCTATCTGCAGTCCATAGATGTCTCTGGAAGGCTTAGCGGACGCGGCGATTAACTTGTAACACCGACACGCCATTATTTTGCACTGCTCTCGGTTAGTGATCTTATCGATCTGCAGATATCGTTTCTCCCTTTTGTGAAACAGCTAACAGACAACCGGCTTCGAACGAGCGCAGATTCTTTGACTACCATTCGAAAAGGAAGAATACGGTTACAACTGATTTCCGATCTTCGCTTTCAGATGCTCATTTTTACGAAGTGGCATCCACCCTGTCACGAAAAGCCGTTCTAATCATTCTTAAAGCACAGATATCGCTTTAAATTTAAAATGTACTTTTGTAAGGTTTCAAGGAATTCAAATCTTACTTTCCTTTCAGTCACGAAAATAAAGTAAAATAATCGAATGCTGGACATGCGACGACAAATGCAATTCGGTAGAAGGCCTTTTATTTTGCACTCGCTTCGGCGATAGTGTTATGGAATTTTCATAGTACCTCGATCTGTGCATGTCATGTTTTTGCACATTCCTTTACACATTAACAGCATTTTTGCGCATGCTGGGAGTTACAACGAAAAATGGCGCTTCTTTGACAATTGTGAATGCTAAGAATGGGTGATATTAATAACATTACATGCAATTTTGAAAATTTGATCTCTCACGGTAAACTTATTCTTCAGGTTTAGAGCAAGTAGGTTAGACCTGTGGTAATATTCTCCGCCGAAATAAACATATGAAGGTCACTCACCTTTAAAGTATCAATTTAAAATCATAAAATAAATCATTCATTAACCCTTTAACGCCCAAAACGCCCGTACATACAAACGGCCATAGCCGCCCGAATCACCTAGAGTGAGTCAGATTTCGTACCCGTACCTGTTTTTCAAATTTGAACGACTTATGAGAGATCAGCAGGAGTCACCCTCGGTCACTATTGTTGTTATTAAACAAAGAAGTGAACCAACAGACAGTTTCGGATGTTATGCTATTTAGAGTGATGCAATATTTTTGGGTCATAGTCGTTAAAAGGTTAAAAATCACTAGAAGTGACAGTATATGTAAGGTAGCATAATATTCATGTTTAACCCTTTAGCGACCATAACGCCCAAAATGCCCGTACATACGAACGGCCATAGCCGCCCGAAACCCCTAGAGTGAGTCAGATTTCCTACCATTACCTGTTTTCTCAAATTTTAACGACATATGAGCTATAAGCAGGTGTCACCTCTCGGTCGCTATTGTTGTTATTAAACAAAGAAGTGAACCAACAGACAGTTTCGGACGTTATGGTATTTAGAGTGATGCAATATTTTGGGGTCATGGTCGATAAAGGGTTAAGGGAGGCTGTCTATTCCATTTTGCTGAAGCAATCGTTCAGCGTTCTACTTGTCACCAGAAATACATTTGATCCTTTTTAAAGCGCTAGGCCTAGAAAGCATTCGATAAAAGTAGCTACCGGACTGTTAATACTGAGAATACAGTCTTTTAAAATCGAAGGTCAGAACTATGCAAATGGGTTGTCGTTGCTAGAAGACGACACCGTCTATTTGGAGCAAGAAAACGGTCGCGTTCATTCCAGGTACGTTGGACGAGAAGTTTGTCCACACATATATGTAAAATCTCATTTTAATACCACACAGTAGCAAGTAAAGAGTAAAGAAAAAATAACGAACGAAAGGAATATTTGCTCCTGGCAAAGAGAGAACAGAAAAAATTGTGCAGTTCTTCCAAGAGGGAAGAGGCAGACCATGTAATGCGAAAAAGATGCTTCAATTTTGAAACACGAAATTAATCATTCATAAAGGAAAAACTATCCATTCAATTTCGCTTAGGTAATAGCTCAACGTTCAACCGATCATCAAAAATACGTTTGGTCTTTTTTAAAGCTTTAAGCATAGAAAACATTTGGTAAAAGCATCTATGGGACTATTAACACTGAGAAGACAAAGTCTTTCAAAATTGTAGCTCACAACTATCCAAAATAGCTTGTCGTTGCTAGAAGACGACACCGCCTGTTTGGTCCAAGGAAACGGTTGCGTTCATTCCATGTAGTTTGGATGACAAGTTGGTACACACACACATATATATATATATATATATATATAAGTGTCATTTTAATACCACACAGTAGTAAGTAAAGAAAAAAAAAGCGAAGGAAAAGAATCGTTGATCTCGGTGAAGGGAGAGCAGAAAAAATGTGCAGTTCTTCCAAGAGTAAAGAAGCAGACCAACATTTTCTCCCTTCTTTATTGTAAGAATAACCTCGGTATAATACACTGGTGTGCAAAAATTAAGGACGAAGAGGAGAAATTAGCATAACAGCGGAACGAGCAGACAGAACGGACCGAAAGACCACTCAGCAGATAGACTAGGGTCCGGTATGGTAGGGCATGTGCATATATGCAGCATGACGTAGGAGAGGGGGGTGTCGGAAGGGTATGAAGCACACGGGCGGTGTACGCTCAGCAATTCGGTGAAAGCTATTGCACGGTGTACATCGGTTTGAACGACGTCGAGTTACGGCCACCGTGTGATATGGCCAACAGGCAATCCAGTAGACGACATCTGGATGACTTTACCCGAGGTCGCGTCATTGGGAAGTTGGAAGAAGGTCGAAGTGTGACTAGTGTGGCCAAGGAGTTCGGGATTGCTCACAGCATCGTTTCACGAGCTTGGAGAGCATTTCAAACGACAGGAACAGCTGTTCGAGAGTTTAACAGTGATCGTCCACGAGCAACCACGGCGGCGGACGACCGGTATATTCTCCTACAGGAGAGAAGAGACAGGCGGCAGACAGCGGGAGAAATCGCAAGGCACATGCAACAGACAACTGGACGTCCGTTATCGCGTTTTACCGTGGCCAGGAGGCTGCACAAAGGTGGTCTATTTGCACGACGACCAGTACGGTGTGTGCCATTAACGCCTGCTAATCGGAGACGGCGGTTGCTGTGGTGCCAGGAACACAAGAACTGGACACATCAGCAATGGGGTCGAGTTCTTTTACGGATGAGAGCCGATTTTGTCTGACGAGCGATTCTGGACGTATACATATCTGGAGAGAGCAGGGAACACGCAATCACACCTCCAAAATCATCGAAAGGGACAGGTTTGGAGGTGGCGGAGTTCTCGTTTCGAGCGGTATCATGCTTGGTAGCCGTAATGACTCCACATCTTCCAAGGAGGTTCAGTCACTGGTGTCCGCTATTGTACCGATGTTCTCCTGCCTCACGTGCGTCTGTTTAGAGGTGCTGTGGGTCCTGAGTTCCTCTTCATGGACGACAACGCTACACCTCATCGTAGAGTGGCTGTTGCAGAGCTGTTGGAGAGTAAAGATATTCAACGCATGGATTGGCCCGCAGGGTCCCCGGACCTAATTCCAATTGAACACGTGTGGGACCTTCTCGGGAGACGCTTGGCAGCACGTCACCAGCCGCCAGCAACGATTCCGCAGCTGCGATTGGCGCTACAAGAGGAATGGCTCGCGATGCCTCAACAGCTTCTTGACAACCTCGTCCTCAGTATGGACAGACGTTGTAAATACTGCCACGCAGTCAGGGAATATCATATCCCCTACTAAAGACTGGCTTTTTCTTGGCAGCCACCTGTCACATGGGCGTTTCTGTCTTCTGTTCAGTTGTGCTCGAAGCTACCTTTTCAATAAATGCCTTTGTATCCTTTGGACTCCTTGTTTGGACGGTTTTGCTCACTTGTCCCATATTCTTACATCTTGGGGATCTTATGGTATGATTTGAGTCAATGTGGAGCACTTCTGCACGACGTTACATTCGAAATACCGTCTCGTCCTTAATTTTTACACGCCAGTGTAGGTTAAAATGGAAACTTGTCCACGAGACACAAAAACATGTCATAGTCTGAGACGACTTTAGATCTTTTGGGGCCCTAGGCGCTAAAAGGTTCAGAGGTCCTCTTTTCTGCTTATCGCCTCAGAAATATTCATCCGCCAGATTAACAAAAAAAAAAAAAAAAAAAGAAAAAAAAATTAAGTCAAGAAAAAGGTTTTTGCGCTTTTTAAAATGCCATTCTCTCTTCTTATTATTAGAACGTTCTGTAAGAAACAGAAACAGAACGCTCTAATAATAGGAACGTTCTGAACATTCTAATAGTAATAATCATTTTGTCTGTCCGTGCACATCGAACTTTTTGTTTTTAGAGATATTTCAAAAATTATTTTTGAGAGTAATAGGAAATCAAAGGACATTAAGTTTGGCACTTTAAATATCCATATGCTTCATGAATTTATTTACCACTAAGGGTAGTCAAAGTCAAAAATTAAAGTTCTGTTCTGAAGAAACTATCCAACTTAGAGGAAAAAGAATATTTTTGTACCTCCTTCACTGTTCCTTCCAAATATTTAAATTTTCCAATTAGTTCGTTAATTTCCTGCTAGAGGCGCTAAATCAAAAGAATTTGGTATTCACAGAATTTTGAAACACTATTTTTGCAAATGGTAGGATATTAACATTCCCTAAATTTTCCTTCTAGGAGTTCTCAAAGTGGAAATTTAGTAAATTTTAGCTTTACGATACGAAGAGACCATTTTAGTTACAGCAATTCTTTTTGAATTTGAGACGTTATTTAAAACTGATTATCTTAGTAGTTTTTCATTTGCAAATTACCTTCTCGGCAAATTTAACGCTAAGGGCTCTGAAAGTGGAATTTTTCTAAAATTATCAGTATGTTGCGTATTTGTCATGAAATTCGAATCACTTAAAAAACGTGTTTTTTATATTGCTTCAGCTTTGGAAAATCGTCTTGTTTTTACCCAAGCAAAAATAAAATACTTGAAGACAGAGACGTTTGTGTGTGTGTGTGGGGGGGGGGGTAAAGGTGGCCATGCCCCCGTCGAAAGTGTTTTATTTCTTTGTTAAAATGCGACCTACATTAGAAAAAATGCTTCAATTTAACAAAAATGCATCACATCACAATAGAAAATAATGCTTTAATTTTTTCTTCTATTTTTTCTTAACTTTTACCTTGTCCTGGTAGTTTTAAAAACTTCCATTTTCGGTCGGCCCTTCCTCCCCGAAAAATTCCGTATACGCCCCTGCTTGAAGACACTGGCACCCGGAAAAGTCTTCCACATTAGAAAATTCGTGTAAAGTGCAATTTGCGTACAGTACTTCATTTGGAAAAGGTGGATAACTTTTCGTGTAGGAGTTTTTCTGTGGCGAACAATTCCCAAAATCGAAGAGATTCAGTCTCCCATTGTACTGCAGACGAGTGCTATGGAACAAGAAAGCTGGACAGTAAGAATTTTATCAGTCAGTGCAGGAAAGCAATAATGTGAAAAAAATTCTTATTATTTTCGTCGGAAAATTGTGAAGGTCTGCATTTTTTTTATTTTGTCAAAAAGATGCGTGAGATTTTTTTATACCTGCACCACAGTTATCAGAAACAGAAGCATAAAAATTAAATGCAAAAGATCCGGTTTGAAAATGAAAAAGTAGGAACCATAGGTTTTTGAGTAAGAGTATCACTGGGATTATTTTATTTCTCTTTCAAAAGTTAGTTTTATGTCTATTTAAGGAATAAAGAGGTGAGAATACTTGATAATCAACAGTATTAAACCAGGAGAGAAAATAAAAAGAAATTGTTTCTGCAATACAATACAAATTACTTTTAACACTATTAAATAAGAAAAAGATTGTGTTATATTCTCGAATTTCTTTACTTTTTCAGCCTTAACATGGTCCCTACTTTTTCATATATATATATATACAGGGTGATTTATAAAGAAGTATACAGTTTCCAGGTGCTGTAAAACAGTAACAGTTGAAAACACGGACCACAGCTGCGAACCGCTAGGTAGATGTACTCATAAAATTTGTGTCCCGCTACTGAGGAAAGTGACGTAGGCGATAGCGCACGTGTCACGTGACTAGTCAGTCGAAATGGCAGCGTTTGCAGTGGAGAAGGCGTTTTGTGTTCTTGAATTGAACAAAACGGAATCTGTAATTGTTGTGCAACGGCCTTTCTAATTACGATTCGGTAAAGAACCTCCAACCAGAAAATCTATCTACGATTGGCATAAAAAATTTGAAAACTACGGGCTGTTTGTGCAAACTTAAAAGTCCTGGACGCCCGCGTGCATCGGAAGAAGTCGTCGATAGTGTTTGCACCGCCATTCAACGAAGCCCGGGAAAATCAACCCGAGGGTTGAGTTTTTCCTGTGGAGGTACGTAACGGACAAGGTATTCGCCTCATCCCCCCTTTCCTGTTGATCTAGCGGAGCTGAAACAGCGTATCACAGCCACTATCACTGCACTTGATTCAGATATCTTACCTCGCGTTTGGGCGAAAATGGATTACCGGCTCGATGTGTGTCGTGTGACTAAGGGTGCACACATAAAACATCTGTGACTGTCTCTGAAAAAACTTGAAACATTCCCTTACAATTCTGTTACAGGTAACATAAAATATCTTACATTGTTCTTGTTTTATAGTGCGTTGAAACTACACTTCTTTACGAATCACCCTGTATATATAACCGTTCCTTTCAAAATAAATACATCGTTAAGAACTTGAAAATTCGGAGCATCAGCGACAGCAAGAAAGCATTATGTTACTACAATAATATGAGAAAGTAAAATATCGATTGACAATTCAAAGTAGTCGCTTCACGGATTGATCTGTTTCAGTCCATGAAAACAAAAACAAAACTGGCAATCCAGTTATACGTTTTCGGGGCCCCTGGGATCCCTAGGCGTGCCCCTAGTGTGCCCAGTCGGAAATCCGCGCCTGGTCACAGTTTGTGGAAAACCGTTCGGTGGCGTACAGATAGAATCAATGAATATGCATCAACAGCCCAGGATTTGCATAATAAAGGAAATATTTATTAATGGCGCGTGATGAATATAGGTAGTAACGTTATCCGTATGAATTAATTATAAAGCTGATTTAGAATTCAGCGTAACGTCAACGAGAACGAGTGGTCACAGTCGTAGGTTTCTGATCAATCGTGTCAACTGGACTCGGGTTCCAGTCTCAGGTGAGGCATAGGTAATGTGTTTTTTATTTGTCACTGGCTTTCTCTCTCTCTATCTCTCTTTTTCCTAGAACCAGTGACCCCGAATCAAGGACCAGCGACTGCTTAAAGCACTTATCAAATAAAGAGTACGTCAGTCGCTAATCCGTAAAATCATACTTAGTCCTTTAACCACTGATGTCACACAGCCGTTAAACCCCAAAATAAAGAAATAAAAGAAACTTGGATATAGCCACGTAGTGTTGTGTAACTACATATTTTTGAGAACATTGAGCTTTTTTCAGAGTTACGTTGGCCCATATTGAATTTTCGACGGGACTTCAAGTCCCGTCGAAAATTCAATATGGTTTACGTCATTTTTAAAGTTTGTAGACCGCTAATCTAACACGAGCAGTGTTTCTTGAGATGATTCCGTGGAAAACACTGCTCCACACGACGTTGAGGAGTCCTTCAGTGCAGCTTCCAGAGAATGAGGAATATGTCTTACGACGCACATATACGATATTGATAGCAGCCGATTAGGCGATTGCTGAGAAAGCCCGAAAAAATTGTATACTCACATAGGTGCATTTAAATATGGCGGGAAGTAAAAATCAGTGTCGATCGTTCAGTAAGTACCATTCTCGAGAAACATCGTTTTCAAAAGCTGACAGATATTGCTGACATCTGGCCACAGAACTTTTGTTTGAAAAGTTTCACAACTACCGTCAGCAACTCTAAAGGCTATGAGCAATCGCTTGTCCCTAATTTGGAGCCATTGGTTCAAAGGAGGGGAAAGAGCCAATGCAGTGGGACTACCACACCAGCAGTGCCTCACCCAGGATTCGAACCCGGACCTATGATCGTAAGCCAGCGCTGACCGGGACGGCCCACAAAGATGCCGATGAATCGGTCAACGATGTTGTCAGCTTGTTTGAGAGTTTGAAAAGATATCCTGTCAGAGGGCCAATGAAGAATTCCAATGATGCTGACATCCGAACAGAAAGAAACATCCATTTGCCACAGCTGTGGCGCTGTGGTTTAAATGCTGGCTTCTGACCATTCGTCCGAGATGGGTTCGGGTTTGAATCCCGGTACTGCAGTGATGTAGTATTTGTCTTACGCCACTGGATCTCTCTCTTCCCTGGAAGAACCAGTGGACCTAAATTTGCGAGGGGCGACTGCTTGAGTTGCTCACGGTGGTAGTTAAACCTCGTAAAAGAAAAAATAGTACCGCGTCAGTCTAACAACTTGTCAAAGTTCTTCGAAGTGCTGCATTGCCACAACAGTTACACACAATCCAGAAGGCAGTCAGTTTGCAGAAGTGGAATATCACTCAAAAATTCCTAAACTCCCGGGCAAGAGATGAATTTTTCTGGCTTTTGCTTGCGTACATGTGGAAATTCATAAAAAAGGGATAATAACAATAAAAATTAAGCAAGAAATCACAACAAGGAGTTTATGTCTCCTTCGTGACTTCTTTCATAGTGAATGAAGTCTCTAGAACAAGAGGATTTGGATTTCTGAAGGGAAAATTGCGATTGGTGTTGAATATAGATTGTTCTGAGGTTTATCAAACCCAGAAACAAAAAATAAAAATAATAATGGAGAGTGAGAGAGAGAAAGAACCAAACCTGAGATATTTCAAATAAGAGTGACCTGTACAAGGCTAAGAGGACAGAATCGAAGAAGATTTAGAGACGATGCGAAAGGAATCTAACGAAAATGAATACAGAAGAATGATCTGCGGTAATGTTAGACAAGAAAGAATTGATTTAGGCTGTTCTTGCAGCCAATAATCTTGAAAATTTGTATTTGTGAAGTGCGGAAGAGCAATAGAAACCAGGGGAAAAAAAAAAAAAAAAAGCATTGACAGTTCTTAATGCAACGTAAAACAGTTTCATTAAAATTTTGTTTCCTTTGGGGTTTGGGGCTTAACGACCACTATGACTATAAGTAGTCGCCCGTCTCTATTTTAGGGTAGCTTGTTCCAGGGAGGGAAAGGAATCATCCTGGACTCGAACCAAGACTTATATCTCGGACGATTGGCCGGAAGCCAGCGCCACAGACCACTAGGCCTTCGGGGCAGCATTTTTTTTTCTAACTATACAGCGGAGTGTACTCCCAATAAAAGCAGATAAGCAAATCTGCTTTTATTGGGAGTACACTCGATCTTGATCTCTATTAACTTGCAGTGTATTGATTTGAATTTGATCTCTATTAACTTGCAGTGTACTGATTCGAGCTGCACATATATTAAACTGCAGTTTATTGATTCGACCTTGGTTTCTACAAACTTGCAGTGTATTTGTTCGAGATTGATCCGTAT
The DNA here is from genome assembly GCA_039090855.1 of Macrothele yani. Lineage (NCBI taxonomy): Eukaryota > Metazoa > Arthropoda > Arachnida > Araneae > Macrothelidae > Macrothele > Macrothele yani. Next base: position 146,348,085 of record CM077007.1, on the reverse strand, counting down.
TAACTTGCAGTGTATTTGTTCGAGATTGATCCGTATTAACTTGCAGTGTATTGATTCCAGCTTGATCTCTATTAACTTGCAGTGTATTGACTCAAGCTTGATCCCTATTGACTTTCAATGATTTGAACTGGATCTTTACTAACTTGTAGTGTACTGATTCGAGCTTGACTTCTATTAACTTGCAGTGTATTGATTCAAGTTTCGTCTCTATTAACTTGCAGTGTATTGATTCAAGCTTGATATCTTTTAACTTGCAGTGATTCGAGTTTTTTCTTTACTAACCTCCAGTGTATTGATTCAAGCTTGATCTCTACTAACTTGCAGTGTATTGATTCAAGCTTGATCTCTATTAACTTGCAATATATTGATTCAAGCATGATCTCTATTAACTTGCACTGTATTGATTCAAGCTTGATCCATATTAACGTGCAGCGATTCGAGTTTGATCTCTACTAACTTCCAATGTATTAATCCAAGCTTCATCTCTATTAACTTGCAGTGTATTGATTCACACTTTATCCCTATTAATTTGCAGTGATTCGAGTGTGATCTCTACTAACTTGCAGTGTATTGATTCAAGCTTCATCCCCATTCACTTGCAGTGTATTGATTCAAGCTTGATCTCTATTAACTTGCAGTGATTCGAGTTTTTTTTTACTAACCTGCAGTGTACTGATTCAAGCTTGATCTCTATTAACTTGCAATGATTCGAGTTTTTACTAACCTGCAGTATATTGATTCAAGCTTGATCTCTATTAACTTGCAATGATTCGAGTTTTTTTTTTACTAACCTGCAGTGTATTAATTCAAGCTAGATCTCTATTAAGTTGCAGCGTATTGATTCAAGCTTGATCTCTATGAACTTGCAGTGTATTGATTCAAGCTTGATCCCTATTAACTAGCAATTATTCGAGCTTGATCCCTATTAACTTGCAGTTATTCGAGCTTGATCTCTACAAACTTGTAGTGCATTGAGTCGAGCTTGATCCCTATTAACTTTCGGTATATTGATTAAGCTTGATCTCTATTAACTTGCACTGTATTGATTCAAGCTTGATTCATATTAACGGGCAGTGATTCGAGTTAGATCTCTACTAACTTGCAATGTATTAATTCAAGTTTGATCTCTATTAACTTCCAGTGTACTGATTCGAGCTGCACATATATTAAACTGCAGTTTATTGATTCGACCTTGGTTTCTACAAACTTGCAGTGTATTTGTTCGAGATTGATCCGTATTAACTTGCAGTGTATTGATTCCAGCTTGATCTCTATTAACTTGCAGTGTATTGACTCAAGCTTGATCCCTATTGACTTTCAATGATTTGAACTGGATCTTTACTAACTTGTAGTGTACTGATTCGAGCTTGACTTCTATTAACTTGCAGTGTATTGATTCAAGTTTCGTCTCTATTAACTTGCAGTGTATTGATTCAAGCTTGATATCTTTTAACTTGCAGTGATTCGAGTTTTTTCTTTACTAACCTCCAGTGTATTGATTCAAGCTTGATCTCTACTAACTTGCAGTGTATTGATTCAAGCTTGATCTCTATTAACTTGCAATATATTGATTCAAGCATGATCTCTATTAACTTGCACTGTATTGATTCAAGCTTGATCCATATTAACGTGCAGCGATTCGAGTTTGATCTCTACTAACTTCCAATGTATTAATCCAAGCTTCATCTCTATTAACTTGCAGTGTATTGATTCACACTTTATCCCTATTAATTTGCAGTGATTCGAGTGTGATCTCTACTAACTTGCAGTGTATTGATTCAAGCTTCATCCCCATTCACTTGCAGTGTATTGATTCAAGCTTGATCTCTATTAACTTGCAGTGATTCGAGTTTTTTTACTAACCTGCAGTGTACTGATTCAAGCTTGATCTCTATTAACTTGCAATGATTCGAGTTTTTTACTAACCTGCAGTATATTGATTCAAGCTTGATCTCTATTAACTTGCAATGATTCGAGTTTTTTTACTAACCTGCAGTGTATTAATTCAAGCTAGATCTCTATTAAGTTGCAGCGTATTGATTCAAGCTTGATCTCTATGAACTTGCAGTGTATTGATTCAAGCTTGATCCCTATTAACTAGCAATTATTCGAGCTTGATCCCTATTAACTTGCAGTTATTCGAGCTTGATCTCTACAAACTTGTAGTGCATTGATTCGAGCTTGATCCCTATTAACTTTCGGTATATTGATTAAGCTTGATCTCTATTAACTTGCACTGTATTGATTCAAGCTTGATTCATATTAACGGGCAGTGATTCGAGTTAGATCTCTACTAACTTGCAATGTATTAATTCAAGTTTGATCTCTATTAACTTCCAGTGTATTAATTCAAGCTTCATCTCTATTAACTTGCAGTGTATTAATTCAAACTCTATCCCTATTAACTTGCAGTGATTCGAGCGTGATCTCTACTAACTTGCAAAGTATTGATTCAAGCTTGATCCCTATCAACTTGCAGTGTATTGATTCGGATTAAGGACTTGCGCTAAAACAAAAACCTTATGAACTTGTAATGCGAGGTTCATAATGTTTGATCCAGTTCATAGAAATGAACAAAATCATGATTAATTCCATTTGTGTTTCAATGCCACGTCTAAACCAACCTTCTCGATACACTAGCATTTTACGAAAAGAAAAGTAAAAATATAAAAATATAAAGTTTACAAAAAAAGCTAAAAAAAAAGGACAACCAAAACAGAACTTATTATTTCATTCTTAATATCAGAATAGTTTCCTCACAAACAAGGTACCTCTTTTTCAAATTTAGTGATGAGCTACATAATATATGGTCTGCTAACTCACTCTCACGAATTTATAAATTTTTTTTATGGGAGTTACATGTAAGCACTTAAAATCCCATTAAGAAGTAAACTACACTTGAAGAATAATTTACCGTTACGTCTTAAAAGAAAAGTCTGTTATCAATGCATTCTTCCTGTTCTTACTTATGGATCAGGGACATGGATCCTAACTAAAAAGAGGCATACAGAGTCTGCGGACGATTCAAAGATGCATAGAGAGATGAATTCTTGGTGTAACCAAGAAAGATAGGAAGGGAAACTCATGGGACACGAGAATGACCAAACCCGATGACATCCTGTTCAAGAAAAAGACACTCAAGTGGCAGTGGGGTGGAAATGTTGCTAAAAGAACTGTCCTCCATTGGACAACTGAAATATACAGGGTTACAAGGAAAGTTTTTGATCAGGCCAATATCTCACGAACGATGGCAGTTAGTGATTTACTTCTTATGCAGTTGTGTAAGAAACCACCTATGGCGCACACAATAACACCACGAGGGATCCGTAGCCCCCTTTTTTGATGGTGAGGGGGCTATTGCGCCCCAATTCGCAGATAGGGCAAAAAAGTCAATTACAAACTTGTTCAGTGCGGCAAAAATAGCACATAAATGTTTTTGTTCCATAACAAAAGATGTAAGGGGACCGGGAATATGGCTCCAAGAAAATCACAACATCCAGAAGAAACAACCGACTATTTAGACAAAGCTACAAGAGGTGAATGCATAATACTGTAGAGATTTTATTAGCTTCGAAAATAGAATTTACGTGTTTGCATACTCAAAACGTTGCCTTTCAGTAACGATGCACGCCTACAAGCGTTCTACGAGCTGACCGTGCATGCCTTGCAGCATATCCCCATCAAAAGAGGCACAGGCGGATGTTACACGCTATTGCAGATTTAGCTGTGGTGTTGCATACACCAGTGATTTAAGATGACCCCAAAGAAAAACTCCAGAGGGCTAAGGTCAGGTGAGCGTGGAGGTCATGCTACGGGACCTCCTGGTCCTATCCATCTCCGGTCAAACACATCGTCTAGCCATCTTGATACGTGTGCATTCCTATGTGGTGGTGCCCCGTCGTGGTGGTACTAAATATTCAATAAAAGTTGTAATAGTACATTGTCCAAAAAATCCGTTACATCCGTTTGAAGGAGAAGTAAATATCGTCCTCCATTCAGAGTTGCGTTGTGAAAAAAGGTCCTACAAGCTGGTTCTCCCGAAGGCCACACCAAACGTTGGTGAACCACCTCACTTGATGGTGTGTGTCTCTCGTCCAATAGCGATTTTCCTGTGCCCGGTAGTGTACATTATGCGTATTCACAACGCCATCTCGTGTAAAGCGTGACTTATGTGTTCATAAAATGTTTGACAGAAACTCTGGGTCCTCTTCTAAAGCATTCAACATGACATTACAAAATGAAGTCTTTTCTCCGCATCTCCAGGCCATAGTGCCTGCTGCGAATGAAACGAATATGGATGCATATGGATCCTATGGATCCTATGCAAAATTCGCAGTACACGCTGTTGGCTTAATCCACTTTCTCGAGTAACTTCACTTGTGCTGCTGGATGGATGTGCAAATACGTATGACAGAATATCCGTATCGTCCCGCTTTGGCCTACCTGTATGTGAGCGGTGGCAGACACTGCCCGTGTCATACACAGGCGTTGGACTACATGTCTAATGGTCCTATAATCCGAATGTCAGGCATTGGAAAACCTCTGTGCATACAGCCATGCTGCTGCACGAGCAATCCGGTTGCACTCGCCATAAATCAGGACTATTTCGCACATATCCTCATTCGCAAACGCCGACATTAGTGTTTGTACTTTACGTATAAAGTTTACAGATTGATGGCAGCTTCTTGTTAACCTTCTAAACTGGTAAGTTCTAAGGAAATGAAAGCACAAAGGAAAACTTTTCCTACAAACCTTATCAACAGTATAAACAATATAAACAACACTTGCCGTTTTTACACGATATTATAATATCTTCATGGCTTCGTTAGACGTCATCTCTCTTTTTCCTAATGTTCCTCTTACTATTGTTCACAATATTATTAATTCCAAATTGTCTGCTTTAGATTTATATTCGCCATTGGAGATACAAGCCGTTGACCGTGCCTTGAAGCTTGTTAAAGAGAGGTCGTATTTCAGGTTCAACGAACAAATTTATCGGCAGCTTGAAGGAGCCCCTATGGGGTCACCCCTTTCTTCTGTGTTGGCAGAAATTCTACTTCAAAATTTAAAAATTTAGAAAACCAGGCTTTGCGCCAATTTGATGTTAACCCTTACCTTTTTATACGTTACGTTGACGACGTCCTGGTTTTCTGGCCGTCTACCAACAGCGACCTTCCTAAATTTGTTGACTTTCTTTCTTCCTTTCATCCAACCATCAGGTATTCGGTTGAAATGGAGAGTAACCATTCGTTACCTTTTTTAGACATCTTCCTTGTACGTGATCCTGTTTCACATTCTGTCAGTTTTTCTGTTTACAGAAAACCTTCAGCATATTCCTCTTTAATTCCTTTTGCATCTGCCCATCCTGATGATCAAAAATTGTCAACGTTTTACTTTTTGGTTAATCATGCCTTCTCACATTTTTCTTCTTCAATTACTCATAATCAGGAGTTCAAGAAAATTACAGACTTTGCACGAATTTATGGGTACTCTGAAAACACAGTTCAACTTATAATTGGGAAAGTTGCTAAAAGGACACTAACTTACTTGTCTAAGGAGAATCAGAAGCCAAGATTTGTGGGGTCAGTACAATTTATTCCACTTATTGTTCATGCCCTAAAGAATGCCTGCCACAGATATCAAGTCGACTTTGGAGTTAAAACCATGAATATCTTATCATCGATCCGTAGCGACCGTGATCCTGTGCCAAGCCTCGACAAATGGGGTGTTTACTGTATTCCGTTGAGATCAAACGACCCAGGAACTAACGATTCTCTATATAACGGATGAACTTCTAGGAAGTTTCATACTAGACTTATAGAACATAAATACAATGTTCAGAACGGATCACAAACGACTACCTTGGCAAGAGCAGTTAACAGTGGTAAGTTTTTTCCAGATTGGGACAATATGTCAATACTGGCATCTCCGTCATGTAAATCAAATTTGTTATTTACAGAAAGTTTATTTATACTTAAGAACTTTGACTCTTGTTGCAATGATGATTTACCTAATTACATTCCGTGGGTTTGGAAGAACCTTATTTTGAACAAACAGTGCCCCCTCCCACAAGACGTTGACTCTCGTGCACAGGCTTTGTGATTGACTACGTCACATATGTGTTTTGCTTCTGAAGTTTTAAGTTGTAATCTGGCATTGTTCTTGATATATAACCATATGTAATCTCAGAGTTCGATTATTTCAAATCTGAAGATGGGTCTATAGTAGACCCGAAAGTACTAATGTATCTCAACCTTTTGATTAAAGTTTTAAAGTCACCATCATCAACTTTTATAATATCGTGTAAAAAGGGCAAGTGTTGTTTATATTGACTCATACACGAACAAAGCTTTAAAACTTATCAACAGTTCTTGTTCTGAAATAAAATGCAGTTTCTTGACGTATTCAATATCAAATTTTGATGTCCAATACAGTAAAAAATACACTGAAACAAGGAGAAATAGAATGACGTAGCGAAACACTCATCCAATAGGTAAACTGTATGCACATCTAATTGACTTGAGTACGTGGCAAAGCGTTCGACTTCCCATCACTAGTTCACGAAGTGTCAGCATACCGACCACGCATGTTTTTTTTTTTTTTTTTTTTGTATTCTGACGACGGAGCAGAAAGCACGACATTTGAAATCTATGCAGATATTCTTCGGACACAGCGACTCAGATAGCTTTCCGCTTTTTTTGCATTTGGAGAGTCCCCTTCCATCTTTTGTTACGGGACAAAAACATTTATGTACTATTTTTGCCTCATTCAGCAAGTTTGTAATAGACTTTTTTGTCCTATTTGCAAAGGGGGCGTGATATCCCCTCACACCCAAAAGGGTGCGAGAGGATCCCTCGTGGTGTTATTGTGTGCGCCATACGGGTTTCCTATGCAACTGCTCAAGAAGTAAATCGCTAACTGCCATAGTTCGTGAGATATTGGCCTGATCACGGACATTCCTTGTAACCCTGTATACAAGACTGCATACTAAGGAACAGAAAAGACCCGGAAGAAAACCACGTAGGAGATGGATGGATAAAATTCAAAAGCCTGCAAGAGTGATATGGAAGAGAATTGCTCAAGTTAGAGAGTTGTGTAAGAGACTTGGAAGACCTTCATCCAGTAGCATCGGTTTGTGTCAGAAAGATAGCGAATAGGACAGTGTTCTCAAGGTACGACCACCAAAAGTACAGGATGAGCATATCCTTGTCTTCTACTGAATTTGAAAGCAGCACAGGTTTGTTGAAAACATTTTTTGAAGGTTGTCTTTCCTTTCGGTGATCTGTCCCTGGTGACTGAAAAAGTAAATCAAAATTGCATTGTTGAATTTTTTGTTTGCTGCAAATTCTATTTAACTAAAAAAAATGAATGCCCTGCGAATTACTATTTTTAGAAAAGCATGCATTATACTTTGATCAAATAAGTGTAAAAGATTAAAGATGGCATCAACAACTGCCAAAGATTAAGTGCGTAATATATACCTGCTATCTTAATTATTCCTCAGTTGACGAAGATTTACAAGTGCACTTTATTACAGATTGGTACAAGAATTTCCGTTAAGGAAGTTTCATCTAAAAATTCGAAAGGAACTCAGGAGCTGTTTACTCATTCTGCTGAATTAATGTTGGAACTTCGCTGCGGAGCAGCTGTGATGGATTTCTTTGAAACGATGGACTGGCAGGCTCTTTCTCATCCATCTCAAAGTTCTGATGTGCAAACTTCTAAGCTACATGTTTCTCTGTAAACTAAGAAAAAAGCCTGGGTGGTCTGTTTTTCTGAGACATGGTTCAACTATCATAACACATTGCCATGTGCTAGATTGCTTTACCAAACAAAGGGTAATTGAGGATTATATGAAGAACTGAATGTTGAGGAGAACGCGGATTTATCTTCTGGGATCTCTATGAACATTTTCAACGTATCAATTCTTTGAGTGACATTGAGAAAGAAAAAGTAAATAAGCATCTAATAAGTTTTGGCAATTGTAAGGACGATTTTTACAGCTCTTAAGAAAATTTCAGTATACTTCAATAGTATTGCGTCTATGAATGAAAAAATAAATAAAAATATCTAGTGGACGAATTCTTCAAATCCATGAAGAATTCGTCCACTAGATATTTTTGTGTCATCCCAAGAAAATGTGTCATCCCGGTCGCCGAGAGGTCAGAGGCGAGAGCTCTTGGCCAATCATTTGAGCTGGATCCGGATTCGAGCAAGGACGTCAAAAGTAAAAGTACTATGACATCATAGAGATGAGTTCCCTCATTTCGTGACGTCACGCAAAGACCAAAGCTTGCTATCAACTTCCAACGTGATCGTGTGTGACATCAAACCCAAACCGTCGTATCTGATCATGACTTGTAACCTGAGATTGACGTATATATTAGAATAACAGTTATGGCGTTGATATATAGCCGATGATCATTCCTTTTTGAACGACTGTCAAATCACTACCTCTGGTCATTGTGCTCACGTCACGCACTATGGCTGTTCTGTCCCGGCCGGCCACTTATATCTCCGTGTGATGGACCTTGTCACGTGCACTCTGTGACTTGCCTGGGTGGGTACACTATGATTCCGGGGGTGGTCACATTATTCTGATACGACTGTGAATCTATTGATAGGTCATTGAAATTTCTGGTTGAGTAAAAAAACGAAAAGAAAAACAAAAAAAACCGCATGTATTGTGCCTCAAATTCGGTGGTGATCCGAGAACCAGAAACGTATTATTACGTTTGTAAGAAACCATTCCGACAGCTTAAGAAATATAATAATTGAGCATAACAATTGGTCAAAATTGAGGAATATTCCATTCACCAAGAACTTGTTTAAAAGCTGCTGAAACGGGTATTTCCGTTCGACAGAAACATAATTAAAATCGCCATGTGGAGAAGCAGGGGTCATTTTTTCGATTGCATCCCCCTTGCGATCACTCCAAGACCCCGGGAGTGGATCTCACCCTTGGTTTTGCAAACCCTTCAGAACTACAAATGGTTCATCGCATTTATCTCGAAATGATTAAACCTTTGAAACATGTCTCTGATACGCAGTTGATTGGCTGGTCTGTCGATGTGTGTTTATTGGCGCAAGGGCCTCAGTGGACCAAAGAGCGCCAATGATTGGCTGGTGACAATCGTGTCGGCAGCCGGTGGCGCATGGTCTTTAAGAACAGCAATGACCAGTGGCTAGCGAAGGCAATCTTTTTTCCACTCTGTCAAACTCTAAATTGTATCTCTCAAAGGAATTAAAATCAACTATTGCTTCTCTTTAAAATTATGCTTATCTTAATTTATTTCATGTTCCGTATTCAAACAAAAGTTGTTTTTTTTTTTTTTGGTTTTCAGATTTGAATCGAACTCTGTAAGTAAACACCGGACCATAACTCACGCTGCAAGCATAAATGATTCGCCTGAGATGGGCCGTAGTTCGAGTTCTGGCTGAGGAGTGAGTGATACGTTTGTCTGATTGCCCTGTCCCCCTTCCGTTTCCCAGAACAAGTGGTCCCAAGTCAGGAACAGGCCACCCCTATAATATCCATGAGAGTTGCTCGCCGAAATGAAATTAAAAAAAAAAAAAAAAAAATCAGTACGCTTGCAATAATGAAGAAAGCGTATAAACCTGGGAAGATAATTTCAATATAATTTAATACTACTACGAACTTCATGATCTTTCAAGAGTTTTCGCGCTTATTTTAAGGCTACAAGTTGTTAGAAAAGAAAAAAGAAAACTCGCCGAAGGTTCTTTTATCCATGAAGTGTAACTTAAACTCTGATTAGCGGAGGACACATAGGTTGATCTTCAGGTATTCAAGCATCTGTAATAATTTTCATTTGGCTGTTGACATTATACAGGGTGTCCACAAAGTCTTTCCCACATTTCAAAAAATAATATAAAAAAATGCATTACAGGCACAAGAAAGGGATTGCACGACAATGATGGTGCATAAGTAAAGTTTTTTCCAGTGTCAGTGCACCTCCACATGGGCGCCATTTGTGGCCGGGAGGACATCTAAGCGATATTCCATTTCACGCCATGTTTTGTTTAAACAGCTCAGCAGAGACAGAACCAGTGACGTTTTGCTCTTCAACGTCTCGACATCCAAAACACTGCTAGAGTAAACTTGGTCTTTCACATAACCCCACACGAAATAGTCTAGAACGGTTATGTCGGACGATCGAGGTGGCCATGTCATGGGACCATCGCGACGAATTCATCTGTCCGGAAATGTGGCATTCAGCAACGGAAGAACCATTACTGACCAATGTGGTGGGACACCGTCTTGTTGGAAAATAACAGAAGTTTGAAGTGCATGCAACTGAGGTGCTACAAAAAGTTCCAGCATATCCAGTTACGCGTTACATGTTACTATGGGCTCTGTAAAAAAGAAGGGTCATTCTGTCATGCATCAGGCTGCACCGCACGTTCACTTTCGGGCTAGCCCTCTGTTGTTCGATGATATAAAGGGGATTTCCTGATCCTCACATTCGCACATTGTGCCTATTTACTGTACCAGAGACGTGAAATGTGGCTTCGTCTGAGAAACAGATGCGGTACAGATAATTACTATCATGATCTAAACGCTGTAACATCTCCGTCGCAAATGCTGAACGGCGAGGCTGGTCTTGAACGATCTGTAATTTATAAGCATAAAGGTGAAGACGTTTGTGTAAAATTTTGTTAACCGTGGCACGGGAAATGGATTTCCTGGGGTTTTGCTGAAATGTCTTCTGAACATCTGCAGCTGTCTCTTATGTAACCGGTGGTCGGCCCACTCGGGTGAGATCGCCAACACTACCCGTCGCTTTAAACTTTTCATACCAAACGTTTATGCTTTTTTGGTCCAGAGGTGATCGTCTGTACTCTTTTCTGAAATATGACGCTGGACAGTAACCGCCGATTTGGTCTCATGGACCACAACATGCACACAGCTTTTTCTTGCATAGAAGCCATTATCGATGAAATGCTCCTCTTATTCAGCAGTAGCTCTCACCTAAAGAACAAAAACAAAAAACAAACTTTATGAGTGCTGCTATATTAAGTTGCCAAAACTTACTTAGATTTTTTCATATTAATTCCAGTAATGTAGGAAAGACTTTGTGGACACCCTGTAAATTCTCTTCGTTATTACAAGACAGATGCTTCCAATCACAATTGGTGGAAATTGAGGAACAGTCTGAGGTAACCGGAAATTTAATGACAACAAGTTAGTAAAATCATGCAATGCATTGGTTATGATACGCTTTCCAACATACCAGAAATCATTACTCAAGTTATGAGAATAATGGCTGTGGAATAAATCTCGCTCCTGTGCCCTGACCTTTGACCCCATTTCGATGATATTAAACAGAATTGGTTCAGTGTACCTCCGGAACAACATACTAAAGTTCTGTCGCAATAGAAGTGTATTTAGCCAAGTTATGAGGATAATGGCTGTGGAATAAATGTCGCTCCTATGCCCTGACCTTTGACTCCATTTCGATGATATTCAACAAAACCGGTTCAGTATACCTCCGGAATCACATGATAAAGTTTTGTTGTAATCGAAGTGTTTTTACGTAAGTTATGACGTATAAGGGCGATCGAATGGATCCCGCTCCTATGTCCTGACCTTTCACCCCATTTCGTCCATTTTCAACAGGATTCGACCCAGGTTGTCCCCTACCACATACTAAACTTTCATCGAAATCGAACCATTTTTATGCGAGTAATCGTGCGGACAGGCAAACGGACAAAGCTGGAGCACATACGCTTCTTCAACCTACGATTGGAATGCGTAAAAAAAAAAAGTAATCTCTGAAGCAATGTAGAAAATCTAGGCGAACAAAAAATTTAAAAGCAATTTTTTTTGCCTACTTTAACAGGAAGTCTATACACACACTGTGCATGTTTCATTCTTAATAAAGAAAAAAAAATGGTCGTTTTTAGAAAATGTCATATTTTCTAAAAAAATTGTTTTTTCGAAATTGCAGCTCTAGAACAAGTCTATATAACAGTCTTTCGTAAAAACATGTAAAAACTATAAATACAAAAACGTGTAAAAACTATAAATACAAAAACGTCGTTAGTTCAATCTGGAAGTTTATGTTAAACGTTTCTTACAGGCCATTTGCAATGACAGTGAATTACCATTTATTTTGTCAATGTTCAGTTTGTTTAAATAAAGCAGTAAGCTCTGGCAGGATGCATTGATTAAACATTTTTCTTTTAAGACATATTGGCATACTGCTCTTAAAAATTGTACTGTCTCTTCGAAAAGTTCTCCATCCAAGTTTTATACGCCGAATAATATCTTCATCAATCGATAAATCTTCATTTCTTGAAGATTTCACTTCTTTGTACATCACTTTTGACTTCTGAAAGTTCATTTTTAATAACACTTCTTTACACTTGTCAGCAAGCTCTTGTATCATAACTCTGCAGATGCGGAGGGGTAGTGGCAAAAATGACTATATCGTCAGCAAAACGAAGGTGAGTTAAATAATCTCCATCAATCTTTATCCCTTTGTTCTCCCAGTTCGATGATTGAAAGACATTTTGATATGTAGCATTAAAGAGTTTGGGAGATATGGTGTCACTTTTTCTCATCCCTTTTCCGATTTTTATTGGTACTGTATCGTCAAATAACCGAACTTTTGCACTTGCATTTTCATAGATGTTATTAATAATATTAATGTACGCATCTTCAGTACCGCACGATTTCAAAGCCATTGTAACTGCTGATGGTTTCACAGAATCGAAGGCCTTTTCATAACCAATAAGAGCCATACATAATGGGAGTTCATATTACCTTGTTCTTTCAATTAGTCCTCTCAGTACATGGATATGATCTATAGTGCTGTAGCCACTCCTAGATCCAGCTTGTTCTCTTGGTTGAACAGTGTCTAGTGTTACTTTCAAGTGATGTGTAAGAACCGTAGTGAAGATTTTATAAACCACTGATAGGAGGCTGATGGCCCTGTTGTTCCTGAGATCTTCAATGTAACTTTTTTTTCATGTAGCAGGATCATTGTAACGTTGTTCCAATTCTCAGGAATCTTCCCTTTATTGAGACATCTAGTGAAAACTTGGGCGAGTGTAGTTTCAATTTCTCCAGTTGCTCCTTGTATTATGTCCACGGTAATTCCATCTTGTCCTGGAGCTCTTCCCCGTTTCATGTTCTTAATTGCATGTATAATTTCTTCCGGGAGGACTGCAGGGACTTTGGTACTAGTACCTGTCGTAATCTCTGGAGTAGATGTACGATCTCTTTGGAATAGTTTTGAGTAGAAATCTTTCACCCTTGTCAAAATTTCGCTTCTATTTCTTGTTACAGTAACATCTTCCTTTCTAGGTGCCATAATCTATTTTCTTTCCTTACTGAGATGTCCCTTTGCTCTCTTCAGGCTTTGGTTGTGTTCAATTTCTTTTCTCACTAGTTCACAATTGAATTTCCTTATATCTTCAGTGATACTTTTTCGTACTGTCTTGCATAGCTTTATATAATCCACTTTGGAAGTTACATCTTCCTTATTTGTCTTCATCTCCCTTAACTTTTGCATCAGCATTTTTGGTTTTCCTGATATTTTCTTCACATGCAACTTGTTCTTAGTACCACCTATTTTTTTGCTGTTTCCATATTTTTGTTGAGTTCCCTGTTAATTTCAGAAATATCCACTTCTTCCAGTTAAGTTAGGCTTTTTAGGTAAAGCAGAGAATCTGCTCCTCAGTTCCAACTTGAAGGTATTATGATGTTTTTTAAGGTTTGTCATGTCAATACATTTTGTTGGTTATATGAGCTTGCCACGTTAGAGTTTAAGGTTGGGGTGCATCTTACATCTCACCATTCTATGATCACTATCTGTGTTGAACTTGTTTAGCACACTGTAGTCTTCAGTGACGAATTTTCTGTTACACATAATAAAATCAATTTCACTTGTCGTCCCATTGGGATGTCTCCATGTCCATTTCCTGTGTGGCTTTTTCCCGAAAAAGGAGTTCATGACGAAAACCCTTTCTGCTTCTGCAAACTCTACGAGAGTATTTCCACGTTGATTTCTGTTCCCATGGCCGAATTTATCAAGCTTAGTTTCATTTTGTTTTTGTTGTTGTTGTTGTTGCCCTATTTTTACATTGAAATCATCCATAATGATCTTCAAGTGCTGTCTTGCCTTTGTTATTTAGATGCCGAATTTCCTCGTAAAGTTCTTCAATTTCTTCTTCAGTATGACTTGTGGTGGGTGCATAAGCTTGAATAATACGATATAGCAAAAACACACGTTTACTTGGTCTATGTGGAAATGAGAGAGGGTTATTTATGCTGATCCTTGAAGAAGACATAAATGATAGCTTCCAAAATTTCTGCATTCCTTTTAATATGTTCCAATATGGGTTTGTCTTGTTAATAGGTACACATTTTTTTCTTACGTGTCAGTTTCTCTGGTTAAGTTTCATTGCACCATCGAATTTTCTTGTCTTGTTACACTTGAATATTCTTTTCAACAGCTTCTTCGCGGTTAGGTTTTCAATCGTTTTGCTATATTATACTAATGTGACGGTTATATGTAAATATATATATATCATCATCATCATCGTCAACCATTATCAATCCACTGCTGGATGAAAGTCTCCCCAAGTTTCTTCCACAACGGTCTGTCTTGTGGCAGTTTCCTCCATGTTACTCCTGTATACTTTCGAATTTCATCCTCCCATCTCCCATGTGGTCTTCTTCATCATCATCATCATCATCGTCAACTATTATCAATCCACTGCTGGACGAAGGTCTCCCCACGTTTCCTCCACAACGGTCTGTCTTGTGCCAGTCTACTCCATGTCACTCCCGCATACTGGTCTTCTATATATATATATATATATATATATATATATATATATATATATATATACTGAAGAGTAAAGCTGAAAACTAAGGAAAAACTTTTGAATTTAAAATGAAAGTTGCAAAATAACCTGAAGATCAAAACGCGCAACGCAGCAGTTATGAAAATTCAGAATTCATATATATATATATATATATTTCTCCTTTTACTCACACAGGTAGATACATAACCTTTTCCATGTTGTATTAGGTGTGAGTCAAAATTATATATGTATTTTTTTGCTTAGGTATCTTCTTTATAGAATATATATATATATATATATATGGGATGTAAGGTCAGGTGATGCGTAACATCACAGCCTCTCCTTGACAAATGTCAACCCCGCCTTCTCGTGGTACATCCTGTTCCCACTAAAGGGGCTCTGACGACCGCCAATAGCGGTATAACTATACCATCGGGATTAGAGGAAATGCTATCCCACACTCACCAACCCGCTTGGCCAGCGTGGTGAGTTATGGCCAAACCCCTCCAAAATGACTCCACAACTTAAATCTTGGCCCTCAGTCTCCGGCAGCTGGAATGTACCTGGCCAAGGCAGCGGCCAGTGCGACATGAAGGCAGAGGGTGCTAAGAATCCCCGGAGGACCGGACTAGGCTGCCATCTGATGCTGACCTTGGCTACGTATAACGGACGCTCCCTATCTTCTGATTCAAGGCTTCTTGAATTGGAAGAGGAACTACAAAGGATCAAGTGGGACATCGTCGGGCTAAGTGAGGTAAGGAGAAAAGGAGAAGATCTCATTGAACTGAAAAGTGGACATCTCTTCTACTATCGTGGGACAGATACTGGCAGAACTAGTGGTGTTGGATTTATAATAAACAAGAAACTGAAGGATAAAGTTTTAGAAGTTGAAAGTTCCTCTGACAGAGCTGCACGACTCGTTATCCAACTCTCGAGAAGATACCAGGCTCAGATTATTCAAACTTATGCACCCACCACAAGTCATGCTGAAGAAGAAATTGAAGAATTTTATGAGGAAATTCGTGATCTAAATAATAAAGGTAAGCAGCACTTGAAGATAATTATGGGAGATTTCAATGCAAAAATAGGGCAACGGCAACAGAATGAAACTTCAGTAGGTAAATTCGGTCACGGCAACAGAAACCAGCGTGGAAATACTCTCGTAGAGTTTGCAGAGGCAGAAGGGTTTTTCATCTTGAACTCCTTTTTCAAGGAAAAGCCACACAGGAAATGGACATGGAGACATCCAAATGGGACGACAAGTGAAATTGATTTTATTATGTGTAACAAAAAATTCGTCATAGAAGACTGCAGTGTGCTAAACAAGTTCAACACAGGCAGTGACCATAGATTGGTGGTGAGATGTAAGATGCACCTCAACACTAAACTCGAACGTAGCAAGCTCATAAGACAAACAAAATGTATTGACATAACCAACCTTAAAAAACACCATAATACCTTCAAATTGGAACTGAAGAACAGATTCTCTGCTTTAGAAGGCCTAACATCGGAAGAAGTGGATATTTCTGAAGTTAACAGAAAAGTAACCAAAGCTCTTATGGAAACAGCAACAAAATTAGCTGGGTCTAAGAACAAATTGCATGTGAACAAATTATCAGGAAAAACCAAAATGTTGATGCAAAAAAGAAGAGAGATGAGGACAACTAAAGAAGATGTGACTTCCAAAGTGGAATATATAGAGCTATGCAAGACAGTACGAAAAAGTATCACTGAAGACGTAAGGATATTTAACTGTGAACTAGTAAGGAAAGCAATTGAAAACAACCAAAGCCTAAAGATAGCAAAGGGATATCTCAGTAAGGGAAAAAAAAAACAGATTATGGCACTGAGAAAAGAAGATGGTTCTGTACCAAGAAATAGAGGCAAAATTTTGACAAGAGTGAAAGATTTCTACTCCAAATTATATGAAAGGGATGATACATGCACTCCAGACATCATGAAAGATACCAGTACCAGAGTTCCTCCAGTCCTTCCAGCAGAAGTTGCACATGCAATCAAGAACATGAAGCGGGGAAAAGCTCCAGGAGAAGATGGAATTACTATAGACATCATACAAGAAGCAAGTGGAGAAATTGAAACAGTACTCGCCCAAATTTTCACTCGATGCCTTAATGAAGGGAAGATTCCTGAGGATGGGAACACCGCTACAATGATCCTGCTACATAAGAAAGGTGACATTGAGGATCTCGGAAACTACAGACCTATCAGCCTCCTATCAGTAGTTTATAAAATCTTCACTAAAGTTCTTTCACACCGCTTGAAGGTAACACTGGACGTGGCTCAACCTAGAGAACAAGCTGGATTCAGGAGTGGTTACAGCACAATAGATCATATCCATGTACTGAGAGAACTAATTGAAAGAGCGAGGGAATATGAACTTCCATTGTGCATGGCTTTTATCGATTATGAAAAAGCCTTTGATTCGGTGAAACCATCAGCAGTTACAATGGCTCTGAAAACCTGCGGTATTGAAGATGCATACATTAATATTATTAATAACATCTATGAAAATGCAAGTGCAAAGATTCGGCTGTTTGAAAATACAACACACATAAAAATTGGAAAATGAGTGAGACAAGGTGACACCATATCTCCGAAGCTCTTTAATGCCACATTGGAGGGTGTTTTTCAGTCGCTGAGCTGGGAAAACAAAGGGATAAAGATTAATGGAGATTATCTAACCCACCTTCGTTTTGCTGATGACGTAGTCATTTTTGCAACTACCCCATCAGAGCTGCAGAGTATGATCCAGGAACTTGCTGACAAGAGTAAAGAAGTGGGATTAAAAATGAACTTTCAGAAGACAAAAGTGATGTTCAATGCTTTTACAAGAAATGAAGATTTATTGATTGATGGAGAAAAGCTGGAGATAACAGACACGTACGTTTATCTTGGACAGCAGATATCAAGTGAGGGTCACATTGATGAAGAAATTAATCGGCGTACAAAACTTGCCTGGAGAGCTTTTGGAAGAAACAGCATAATTTTCAAGAGCAATATGCCATTATGTCTTAAAAGAAAAGTGTTTGATCAATGCATCCTTCCAGTGCTTACGTATGGTGCAGAGACGTGGACCTTAACTAAAAGAGATATACAAAGACTGCAGACAACTCAAAGCAGCATGGAGAGGTGCATGCTTCGTGTAACCAGGAGAGATAAGAAGAGGAACTCGTGGATCCGAAAAATGACAAGAGTGGAAGACATCATGATCAGAGTTAAATCCCTGAAATGGCAATGGGCTGGACATACTGCCAGAAGGACAGATCATCGATGGACAGCCGAAATTTTAGATTGGATTCCAAGGGACAGGAAAAGACCCAGAAGAAGACCACATGGGAGATGGGTGGATGAAATTCGAAAGTATGCAGGGGTGACATGGAGGAGACTGGCACAAGACAGACCGTTGTGGAGGAAACTTGGGGAGACCTTCATCCAGCAGTGGATTGATAATGGTTGACAATGATGATGATGATGATGATGATATATATATATATATACATATACTGAAGAGCAATGCTGAAAACTAAGGAAAAACTTTAGAATTTAAAACGAAAGTTGCAAAATTAACCTGAAGATCGAAACGCGCAACGCAGCAGTTACGAAAATTCAGAATTCACATTCTATTAAGAAGAGACCTAAGCAAAAAAATTATATATTTTTTTGACTCATACCAAGTACAACATAGAAAGGGTTATATGTCTACCGGTGTGAGTAAAAGGAGAAAAGATAAAAAATAAAATAAAACAACTGAATGTAGAAAGTGCCGAGAATACTGAGCTTTGGCTTTATCAAGGACCAGCAAAAACTCTGCATTTTCTCACTTCCACAAAGACCTAGTTGGAAATGGGTTTCTGCAAAGCCATGGATGCAAGTTATAAGCCCACCAAAAATTGTTTTAAAATTTATATATATGTCATGACCTCCGCAGAGCTGTATGACCTAGCGCTAGTTAACAATTTAGCTTACATCCATAACTTCCATGGCCCGACCCATGCTCTTCATCTGTTACTATTAAACAGAGAGAAGAAGATTAAAGAGAACTCAAGTTGTGAGAGTGACATAATATTTAGAAATAATTTTCAGCTATAACGAAACGCCAAGTCCGCCTGAGAGAGAATACAAACCCGAAAAGCAATACAAAAGAATTCCAAATTTTTACATTGCAATTAAAAAGGAAATATTAATTTTTTAAAACTCAGATTTTTGAAAGAAAACTTGATTCTAAAACCCTCTACTCCGCAACTTCTGACAACACAAAAACGAGAATAAATTAAAGACAATAATTAACTAAAGAAAAGCTTTGTGAAAGTTATATGACATAAACAATTAGTTGCAATATGTACAAAGTATTTCAGCAGTGCTTTAAGTGCATAATTAAGTAGTTATTAAGACCTTAACTACTTTGAAAATACAGCGCAAAGTAAAGGAACTATGCTTAGCCAGCTTCTGTGCCTAAGTTTCCTAAAAGACGCGCAAAGTTACCAAGAAAAGAAAGAGTTAAAACCCGCAAAAAAGTTAACAGTCTAGCCAGTGCCTAAATGCTAAAAAGCGAAAAACAACAGAGAAAAAAATACAAGAAGTACAAACTTTGAACTTATAAAACCTAAAACCCTAAGACAATGAAGAGAGCTTACCTCTTATGCAACTTAACTTTCTCCACTCAAGAGGAAACATCGCCGACCTTTTCCCCAAACTTCCAAACACGACTGCCACTCCCTAGTCGCTGGGGGGCAGTGTGGGTGGGGCTGATGGCCTCCTCACACTGAAAGAAACCAACTCGCGGAGATTTTATCCAGAGAAAAAAATATATATACTTAAGACTGTGGACCTGTATGATCAGAAAGAGCAGAATTAACTCTCCAGAATACATGAGAAATATTATAAAATACACAAGTGGTGTATTTAATAATCTTTGCATGTATTAAATCACCTTAGTGAGCTTCTATAGATTATTCAGAATCTTATTAATTTTAACGTTAGTTTTACTATTTTTAGTTTAGCTATTCTATTGAGTGAATAACTAGTTTTCTTTTTTATTTGTTTTTATTTTCTTTTATAAACAGATTTTTATGCTTTTTTTGTGATTTTATAATACAGACAAAATCACAAAAAAGCATAAAAATCTGTTTATAAAAGAAAATAAAAACAAATAAAAAAGAAAACTAGTTATTCACTCAATAGAATAGCTAAACTAAAAATAGTAAAACTAACGTTAAAATTAATAAGATTCTGAATAATCTATAGAAGCTCACTAAGGTGATTTAATACATGCAAAGATTATTAAATACACCACTTGTGTATTTTATAATATTTCTCATGTATTCTGGAGAGTTAATTCTGCTCTTTCTGATCATACAGGTCCACAGTCTTAAGTATATATATTTTTTTCTCTGGATAAAATCTCCGCGAGTTGGTTTCTTTCAGTGTGAGGAGGCCATCAGCTCCACCCACACTGACCCCCAGCGACTAGGGAGTGGCAGTCGTGTTTGGAAGTTTGGGGAAAAAGTCGGCCATGTTTCTTCTTGAGTGGAGAAAGTTTAGTTGCATAAGAGGTAAGCTCTCTTCATTGTCTTAGGGTTTTAGGTTTTATAAGTTCAAAGTTTGTACTTCTTGTATTTTTTTCTCTGTTGTTTTTCGCTTTTTAGCATTTAGGCACTGGCTAGACTGTTAACTTTTTGCGGGTTTTAACTCTTTCTTTTCTTGGTAACTTTGCGCGTCTTTTAGGAAACTTAGGCACAGAAGCTGGCTAAGCATAGTTCCTTTACTTTGCGCTGTATTTTCAAAGTAGTTAAGGTCTTAATAACTACTTACTTATGCACTTGAAGCACTGCTGAAATACTTTGTACATATTGCAACTAATTGTTTATGTCATATAACTTTCACAAAGCTTTTCTTTAGTTAATTATTGTCTTTAATTTATTCTCGTTTTTGTGTTGTCAGAAGTTGCGGAGTAGAGGGTTTTAGAATCAAGTTTTCTTTCAAAAATCTGAGTTTTAAAAAATTAATATTTCCTTTTTAATTGCAATGTAAAAATTTGGAATTCTTTTGTATTGCTTTTCGGGTTTGTATTCTCTCAGGCGGACTTGGCGTTTCGTTATAGCTGAAAATTATTTCTAAATATTATGTCACTCTCACAACTTGAGTTCTCTTTAATCTTCTTCTCTCTGTTTAATAGTAACAGATGAAGAGCATGGGTCGGGCCATGGAAGTTATGGATGTAAGCTAAATTGTTAACTAGCGCTAGGTCATACAGCTCTGCGGAGGTCATGACATATATATAAATTTTAAAACAATTTTTGGTGGGCTTATAACTTGCATCCATGGCTTTGCAGAAACCCATTTCCAACTAGGTCTTTGTGGAAGTGAGAAAATGCAGAGTTTTTGCTGGTCCTTGATAAAGCCAAGGCTCAGTATACTCGACACTTTCTACATTCAGTTGTTTTATTTTATTTTTTATCTTTTCTCCTTTTACTCACACCGGTAGACATATAACCCTTTCTATGTTGTACTTGGTATGAGTCAAAAAAATATATAATTTTTTTGCTTAGGTCTCTTCTTAATAGAATATATATATATATATATATATAGGGATGTAAGGTCAGGTGATGCGTAACATCACAGCCTCTCCTTGACAAATGTCAAACCCGCCTTCTCATGGTACATCCTGTTCCCACTAAAGGGGCTCTGACGACCGCCAATAGCGGTATAACTATACCATCGGGATTAGAGGAAATGCTATCCCACACTCACCAACCCGCTTGGCCAGCGTGGTGAGTTATGGCCAAACCCCTCCAAAATGACTCCACAACTTAAATCTTGGTCCTCAGTCTCCGGCAGCTGGAATGTACCTGGCCAAGGCAGCGGCCAGTGCGACATGAAGGCAGAGGATGCTAAGAATCCCCGGAGGACCGGACTAGGCTGCCATCTGATGCTGACCTTGGCTACGTACAACGGACGCTCCCTATCTTCTGATTCAAGGCTTCTTGAATTGGAAGAGGAACTACAAAGGATCAAGTGGGACATCGTCGGGCTAAGTGAGGTAAGGAAGAAAGGAGAAGATCTCATTGAACTGAAAAGTGGACATCTCTTCTACTATCGTGGGACAGATACTGGCAGAACTAGTGGTGTTGGATTTATAATAAACAAGAAACTGAAGGATAAAGTTGTAGAAGTTGAAAGTTCCTCTGACAGAGCTGCACGACTCGTTATCCAACTCTCGAGAAGATACCAGGCTCAGATTATTCAAACTTATGCACCCACCACAAGTCATGCTGAAGAAGAAATTGAAGAATTTTATGAGGAAATTCGTGATCTAAATAATAAAGGTAAGCAGCACTTGAAGATAATTATGGGAGATTTCAATGCAAAAATAGGGCAACGGCAATCAGAATGAAACTTCAGTAGGTAAATTCGGTCACGGCAACAGAAACCAGCGTGGAAATACTCTCGTTGAGTTTGCAGAGGCAGAAGGGTTTTTCATCTTGAACTCCTTTTTCAAGAAAAAGCCACACAGGAAATGGACATGGAGACATCCAAATGGGACGACAAGTGAAATTGATTTTATTATGTGTAACAAAAAATTCGTCATCGAAGACTGCAGTGTGCTGAACAAGTTCAACACAGGCAGTGACCATAGATTGGTGAGATGTAAGATGCACCTCAACACTAAACTCGAACGTAGCAAGCTCATAAGACAAACAAAATGTATTGACATAACCAACCTTAAAAAACACCATAATACCTTCAAATTGGAACTGAAGAACAGATTCTCTGCTTTAGAAGGCCTAACATCGGAAGAAGTGGATATTTCTGAAGTTAACAGAAAAGTAACCAAAGCTCTTATGGAAACAGCAACAAAATTAGCTGGGTCTAAGAACAAATTGCATGTGAACAAATTATCAGGAAAAACCAAAATGTTGATGCAAAAAAGAAGAGTGATGAGGACAACTAAAGAAGATGCGACTTCCAAAGTGGAATATATAGAGCTATGCAAGACAGTACGAAAAAGTATCACTGAAGACGTAAGGAAATTCAACTGTGAACTAGTAAGGAAAGCAATTGAAAACAACCAAAGCCTAAAGATAGCAAAGGGACATCTCAGTAAGGGAAAAAAACAGATTATGGCACTGAGAAAAGAAGATGGTTCTGTAACAAGAAATAGAGGCGAAATTTTGACAAGAGTGAAAGATTTCCACTCCAAATTATATGAAAGGGATGATACATGTACTCCAGACATCACGAAAGGTACCAGTACCAGAGTTCTTCCAGTCCTTCCAGCACAAGTTGCACATGCAATCAAGAACATGAAGCGGGGAAAAGCTCCAGGAGAAGATGGAATTACTGTAGACATCATACAAGAAGCAAGTGGAGAAATCGAAACAGTACTCGCCCAAATTTTCACTCGATGCCTTAATGAAGGGAAAATTCCTGAGGATTGGAACAACACTACAATGATCTTGCTACATAAAAAAGGTGACATTGAGGATCTCGGGGACTACAGACCTATCAGCCTCCTATCAGTGGTTTATAAAATCTTCACTAAAGTTCTTTCACACCGCTTGAAGGTGACACTGGACATGGCTCAACCGAGAGAACAAGCTGGATTCAGGAGTGGCTACAGCACAATAGATCATATCCACGTACTGAGAGAACTAATTGAAAGAGCGAGGGAATATGAACTTCCATTGTGCATGGCTTTTATCGATTATGAAAAAGCCTTTGATTCGGTGAAACCATCAGCAGTTGCAATGGCTCTGAAATCCTGCGGTATTGAAGATGCATACATTAATATTATTAATAACATCTATGAAAATGCAAGTGCAAAGATTCGGCTGTTTGAAAATACAGCATACATAAAAATTGGAAAAGGAGTGAGACAAGGTGGCACCATATCTCCGAAGCTCTTTAATGGCACATTGGAAAATGTCTTTCAATCACTGAACTGGGAAAACAAAGGGATAAAGATTAATGGAGATTATCTAACCCACCTTCGTTTTGCTGATGACATAGTCATTTTTGCAACTACCCCATCAGAGCTACAGAGTATGATCCAGGAACTTGCTGACAAGAGTAAAGAAGTGGGATTAAAAATGAACTTTTAGAAGACAAAAGTGATGTTCAATGCTTTTACAAGAAATGAAGATTTATCGATTGATGGAGAAAAGCTGGAGATAACAGTCACGTACGTTTATCTTGGACAGCAGATATCAAGTGAGGGTCACATTGGTGAAGAAATTAATCGGCGTACAAAACTTGCCTGGAGAGCTTTTGGAAGAAACAGCATAATTTTCAAGAGCAATATGCCATTATGTCTTAAAAGAAAAGTGTTTGATCAATGCATCCTTCCAGTGCTTACGTATGGTGCAGAGATGTGGACCTTAGCTAAAAGAGACATACAAAGGCTGCAGACAACTCAAAGCAGCATGGAGAGGTGCATGCTTGGTGTAACCAGGAGAGATAAGAAGAGGAACTCGTGGATCCGAAAAATGACGAGAGTGGAAGACATCATGGTCAGAGTTAAATCCCTGAAATGACAATGGGCTGGACATACTGCCAGAAGAACAGACCATCGATGGACAACCGAAATTTTAGATTGGATTATAAGGGACAGGAAAAGACCCAGAAGAAGACCACCATGGAAGATGGGTGGATGAAATTCGAAAGTATGCGGGATTGACATGGAGGAGACTGGCACAAGACAGACCGTTGTGGAGGATACTTGGGGAGACCTTCGTCCAGCAGTCGATTGATAATGGTTGACAATGATGATGAAGATGATGATATATATATATATATACACAAATCGCACTCAAATTATTTACATCTAATTAATTAAGTGCTTACATTTTCTGAATTTTGTAGCTTTTGTCCTCAGTCCAACTTGGTAAGATAGCTTAATGCTTTCAGGCATTTTTTAAGGTCTTTAAATTTCCAAATTTGACGTGTGATGCACAAACAACTATTAAAAGATTTAGGAGAACTTGGTCCAAAAAGGAAGAAAAAAAAATGTGTATACAAGTAGAAGAACGCATTCGTAATATCATGGAGGAATTTGGAAATTCTAAAGACCTTAAAGCATTAAGCTATCAAAATTCAGAAGATGTAAGTACTTAAAAAATGCCTGAAAGCATCAAAATTCAGAAGATATAAGTACTTAATTAATTAGGTGTAAATAATTTGACTACGATTTATATATACATATAATATGTAAAATGATATTAAAAACTTGTATTTAGTATAAAAAACTTGATGTAAGTAATTAATTAATTAGATGTAAATAATTTGACTACGATTTGTATATATATATATATATATATAAGTAACATTATTCGATTAGCAGGGTCGCTTCGTCGACGATGGAATATAACAGGGTCGCTTTGCGCACGATTTTCCACAGGGTCGCTTGGCGCACGGTCGCTTCCCGCACGTAATCCATTAGGTAACAGCAATAATAGTCTCAGATAGATGCATAAACAATGGTGTGAAACCGTGGGAAAGTTTTCTTATGAGTTATTTGGGAACTTTGATGTTTACGCTCTCTCTCTCTCTCCTCCAACAAATTTCACTAATCCTTAGTTTCAGTGTTATCTCTTAAAGCTATAAACAATAAAAACAAAATGTGTGTATTTATGCACATTTCATTCTTTATCTTCTATACGATGAAAAAACTTGGACAAATCAACCGTCTGTTTCTTTTCTTTTTTATCTGTATAATCAGTATCTCCAATGCCTTTAGCCCGCAGCACTCTAAATAACAGCGTCACTGTATTTGGCATGTCTTAAAATAATTTCTCTTCCCCGTTTATTTGATTAAACATACACCTATTTTGTCTCAAACCCGGGCCTAGCTTGGACCACTAGCTAGAAATATCCGCCTTTCTCTTTTTATTCGAGGTTTAATGACCACCGTGAGCAACTCAGTGGGCTACAAGCAGTCACCCGCCCCTAATTTAGGGCCACTGGTTCCAGGGAAGGGAGAGAGACAGCGCCGTAAGACAAACACAACACCCATGCCTCACCGGGATTCGAACCCGTATCCATCTCGGGCAAATGATCAGAAGCCATCGCTGAGACCACTGCGCCACCAGGACGGCAACCTCCGCCTTTAACCACTTAGTGTTGTAGAAATTTTGAGTCCATTAGTGGAAATCAAAATCTAAGGTTTTCTTTAATATTAAAGTTATACAGCTAGATGTGCACGAATTAAAACCAGTTAGTAAAATCATGCAATGCATTGATTATGATACGCTTTCCAACATACTAGAAATCATTACTCAAGTTATTACTCAAGTTATGAGGATAATGGCTGTGGAATAAATCTCGCTCCTATGACCTGACCTTTGACCCCATTTCGATTATTTTCAACATAACCGGTAAAGTACTCTTCTGGAACAACATGATAATTTTGTCTCAAGCAAAACATTTTTACGTAAGTTATAACGCATAAGGGCAATGGAATGGATCCCGCTCTTATGTACTGACCTTTCACCCCATTTCGCTCATTTACAATATTGTTTGTCCCCAGAGAGTCCCCTACCACATACTAAAATTTCATCGAAATCGAACCATTTTTTACGAACGTCATGACGCATAAGGGAATGGAATGCACCCCGCTCCTATGTCCTGACATTTGACCCCATTTCGCCCATTTTCAACAGGGTTTGTCCCCAAATGGTCCCCTACCATATACTAAACTTACATTGAAATCGAACCATATTTACGCAACTTATGACGCATAAAGACAATGGAATGCATCCCGCTCCTATGTCCTGATCTTTGACCCCGTTCCGCCCATTTTCTATAGGGTTCGTCCCCAGGTGGTCCCCTACCACATACTAAAATTTCATCGAAGTCGAACCATTTTTACGAGAGTTATCGTGCGGACGGGCAGACGGACAAGGCTGGAGCATATACGCTTCTTCAACCTACGGTTGGAAAGCGTAAAAAAGGAGGAATTATTTTCACATCGACTAAAAGACATTTAAATTCAGTTTGTCGACGTCTTTTTCGACTTTTCTGTGAAATCTTTTTTTAAAGAGTTACGTGTTATAAGCTCATTATGGAAGTTTATGTCAACTTTAATCGCAAATGCAAATTAAAATTTAATTTGGAAAAATGTAGTTAACCGTTCCTGGCATATTTTACGGTTAATTTAAAAATGCTCCGATTTCAAATCGTGATTTTACTTCTGCCCATGAACTTTTTGACTAGTGTGTCAAAAGTACTTTTGTTTAACATCGCGTCCATTAGCGGCATAATAGAATTTCGGCTCTGCAATTCCTAACGGAACAAACAAGGCTAAAGTACATTATGACAGACAACATTCGCATTTCATGCTCCGATGGCTTTTAGTGATTCGACCATGTGTCTCCATCAAAGCTTGTTCTCGTTTTGGTATTAGATACAGACGTCTGGATCTGGGTCCAGTCTCTGAAACTCATAGCCGTCTTGTTTGTCTCATAGAATGATCCATAAAGTTGAATTTGGTCAGTTGCTGTCGTACCGCTCTTTGTTACTTAACGTGGATGTGAATTAACAAGATCGTCGAGACTCTCCCTTGAAGGCAACATCTCATTGAACAACATCTCGGTGAACTGCTTTCGGCTGAATGGAATAATTGAAATCTTGTTAAACAGTCCGTTGTCTTTTCCATTATCTGTCTACAGACTTGCTTTTGTGATAAACATAAATAAATAAATGCAAATAAAAATAAAACATAAGAGCAAAAGCAACTACCGTAAGCACTGAAAATCTTCTGCAACACTTTTCAGTCTTCTTCAAACTTCTAAAAACTATTCATTCTTTTTCTAGTCAGCCCTATTACTTGTTGAGAATAAGTTTTTCCACAACAGGGAAAATTAATTTTATGTATTTTAGCTGCAGTGCACAACAGAACTGGGCAGGAATGCATTACCAAGTAATGGAAGTACAAATTACAATTTACGTGTAATGCAGTAACAGGTAATGCATTACAAGGTAATCCCAAATTTGGTTTGCACAAGGTAATGGAATTAATCTGTAATGCATTACAATGAAGAGGATAAAATTCAATTATTTAATAATGCCATTCAAACGTAATGGAATTATTTGGTAATGAAATTACACAATTTGCAAATAATAATTACATACTAATAGTTTATAGAAATGTACGTGTGCCAAAAGCTATGTCTAGAAAAGTCGGCCATGTAACATATCAGACAGAGACCGAAGTGTCGTGTAGAAATTTCTAGAAGCGGCAAGAATGGGTTTGACGTTTGTAGAATGTTCCAGAATGATCGCGCAGTGGGAAGTTGGAGAGCTTTATGTAAATCAAGAATATTCTAGAAGGTTCAGGTCCTGTCGTGAGGTATATATAAAGGAGTCAGTCGCTCGCTAGTCCAGTGTTCGTATCGGACAA
This sequence comes from Macrothele yani, assembly GCA_039090855.1. NCBI lineage: Eukaryota > Metazoa > Arthropoda > Arachnida > Araneae > Macrothelidae > Macrothele > Macrothele yani. The sequence continues at coordinate 146,319,833 of CM077007.1, read as the reverse complement.
GTAATGGACAACAACACTTGAGAAGTACGGCAAAAATAAGAGTTCGCAAAATTTTTCTAATATTCGACATTGCACACCCTGAGTTGCTGAACTGTGAGTTTAGTGCTAATACACTGACGGAAAAAAAATCCCAACACCAAGAAGATGTTGTGTTAGATAAACGACAGTTGGTAGGCGGTGAGAGTACATCCGTAAGATGACGTCTATGCAAATTTCGCGCTCAGAGCGTACGTGTGGCGCTAGTAGCGCCCCTCGGAACATGCAAAGCAGGTTTGCTGTAAATACGTGCTGTAACGTTCGTGAGCGTTAGTTATCGTTGAGATTCGACGTAGGGTGTTGATGTTAGTCAAGAATGCCTTTAAGAAGACGAAGAAGCCATTATCAACAGCTCAAGGAGTTTGAACGAGGTCGTGTAATAGGGCTACGAGAAGGTAGATTTTCTTTCCGCAATATTGCAGAACGACTTGGCAGGAATGTAGCCACTGTGCATGATTGTTGGCAGCGGTGGTCAAGGGAAGGTACTGCCTCTAGAAGACCGGGTTCCGGCCGGCCACGTGGCACTACTCAGAGGGAAGACCGCCGTGTACTGCGTATGGCCGTGGCGCATCGTACCGCGTCTGCGGCAGCAATTCGAGCTGCAGTTGCTACCACAGTGACACAACGAACTGTTACAAATCGGTTACTTGAAGGACAGCTCCGAGCCAGACGCCCTGTAGCGTGCATTCCACTTACTCCAAACCACTGCCGTTTGCGACGTCAGTAGTGTCAAGCTAGAGCTCATTGGAGGACGGAGTGGAGATCTGTTGTGTTTTCTGATGAAAGCCGGTTCTGCCTGGGTGCCAGTGATGGCCGTGTGTTGGTTAGAAGGAGGCCAGGTGAGCGCCTGCAACCAACCTGTCTGCGGCCGAGACACACTGGACCTACACCTGGAGTTATGGTCTGGGGAGCAATTTCCTATGACAGCAGGAGCACTCTCGTGGTTATCCCGCGCACCCTGACGGCACAGTTGTACGTCGGTCTGGTGATTCAACCTGTTGTGCTGCCATTCATGAACAGCATTCCAGGGTGGGTTTTCCAACAGGATAACGCTCGCCCGCATACCGCTGTTGTAACCCAACATGCTCTACAGAGTGTCGACATGTTGCCGTGGCCCGCTAGATCACCAGATCTTTCACCAGTCGAGCACGTATGGGACATCATTGGATGACAACTCCAGCGTCACCCCCAACCAGCATCAACCGTCCCTGTATTGACCGACCAAGTGCAACAGGCATGGAACTCCATCCCACAAACTGACATCCAGCACCTGTACGACACGATGCATGAACGTTTGCGTGCTTGCATTCAACATTCTGGCGGTTACACAGGTTATTAATGTACCAGCATTTCACATTTAAAATGGCTCTTCTCGCGCTTACAATAAGCTGTGATCTTGAAACCTTAATCGATTAAATATGTTACCTATACGAATGTATTGCCGCCATTTCATTCCTCTACAACTATTTTTTCGTGGTACTGGAATTTTTTTTTTCCGTCAGTGTATGTGCTAGTGGCTATAGTAGGGTAATTATTTTGGACAGTGAAACGTATGTAATGGACGAGAATGCTGTACTGGAGATGGACGAAATTAGTATCTCTAACCGAAATAAACATCCCATTCGTACTTAAATAGTATAACTATACTAGTGATCCGAAATTGCTTGACGTAGAATAGAAATAAAAGTTTCCAAGGTTTCGCGCATCAACCAGATGGCTTTCTCAAGGAAGGTAGACAGCTAACTGGAAACTGAATAATAGGATTGTTCAACAATTCGGACGTGGTTACTTGACTTGACAATAACGAATAGATGCGAACGTAATCAGGTATTGAAAGATACGAGGCGTTATGCTCGTTTAGTACGCGGAATCATGGAAGGAAAACCAAGAGACAACCACTATTTATAGAACTGGTTCCAAACCCGTGGCAACTCCAGTGAGACGCTATCATTGCACAACTCGCTGTTGGTTACGATCTCCAAAATTTCGCGAATGGCAGTGGATTTTGGGGTGGAGTAGGAAGCTAATTTCTTTGCGTCATCCCACATAGGAGCAGCAAACTCGAACTTGATTTCTTTGGATAGAGCCGTGGTTACTTTGCCGTTCTTTATGTCTCTTTTATGTTCGGTAACTCTAATTCTAAATGAACGTTTAGTCATTCCAATGTAGTATCGTGCGGATCCGTCCGGATATAGTAGAGAAATGGTATAAAAACCTGCTTCATTGGAAGGTGGAGACTTCTCAGTGTTTCCCTTAAGCATGGTATATAAAGATGTTGGAGATCTGATGCCATCACCGAGGTTCATCTTCTTGAACTGATAGGAAGCATGCTTAGATCACCGCCCCCCGGTGGCTCAGTGATCTAAGCGATAGCTTCTGATCCTTCGCCCAAAGGAGGAGTCAGGGTTCGAATTCCGGATAAGGCATGGTTGTTTGTGTTTGTCTTTTGGGGGCGCTAAAGTCAAAATTTTTGAATTAAGCAACTTGTTGTATGTTTCATTTCAGTTCTTGCTGTTTTCTTGATAACACATCAAGCTTCAAATATATGTTTCACGGCAGCACCAATTTTCACAAGTTTATGATAAGTTGAAAGTTCCCAAAATGTGGATGTTGTTTTCATCATCGCTCCTCAGAAGGAAGGGACACTCTTCCTTCTCAAAATATTCTTCCTTCGTATTGCATGACAAATGATTTTTCAGTCCCCAGGCGCCAGTATGGAGCACAAAATTCCACAGCGTGCATTTTTTTTTTTTCTTAAACACTTTTTTTTTTTTTTTTTGCTTTTCAAAAATTAAACGGAAATGAAACAGGGTCGAAATCGGGTCAGGAACACCTTGTCCCGACCCATTTGATCCGCTAGAAATTGTCGACCAGTTGACCCGCTGATCCGTGACCCATTTCCACCTCTAGTACGAAGACCGTTGCACAGTAGACGATCAGCGATCAAGTCAATATAATATTTTGTACAACACCCTGTTTTGAGCATGGTTTGATTTGCATTTTGAGCGTGGTTTGGTATACATTCAACCATGAGCGTATTTTTAAAATTCTTTTAAAAAAATTTGTTCACAACTGAATTAGTTTTACAATGCATATTTCAACAGTTCTATTTCATCCAGGAGTTAATAGAATATTTTTTATGGGGGAATTTACCCTGTGTGTGCGTATGTGTCTGTAGTGGATCACAAGACTAAAATTTCTGGCCTGGTTTCGTCGATCGAATTCGCCCCTGGTAACATTCGCTTGGTTGTGCAAGTCATTCCTTATTAAATTGTTATATTCTGCATACTGCAGTTTTATCTTAATTTTTTATTCGTAATTTGTAGTGCCTATGGTGACAGGGCCCCGTTGAGTCATGGGTCCCCGCGCTTGCCCGGGTCTAAGAGCGGCCCTGGTCCCCATAGTCACCTCTCGGGAATGAATCCTGATTATACAGAGATAGTGTGCGTCGTTTTTCTTTCATCTCGGGCAGCATCCTCCAGCATCGTCCATCTAATAACTGTCTCAAAAATGGTTATGGCGAGTCATTCTAAAAATACTTACCATGTAAATGCTTTAAGAGAAGTTTTACAAGCACGGAGAGGTTAAACGTCGTTGCTTTAAAGCAAAAGAGGAGGGAGTAAAAAGGAATAAGGAAGAAAAACTAAGGTGGTTGCGAAGCACGATGCTGTACTCTCCTGCTATTTGGTTTTGCTGTCAGAAGACGTCGGATGTATGTGTGTGTGTGTGTGTGTGTGTGTGTGTGTGTTTATGTGGTACGCTGCGAAAATATGAATGAAGCTAGTGGCCGATAGAGATTGTCGGCTGTCTCCTTGAGTCGCAGCCTCAGGGCGCAGGAGGACCCGGCGTGCATAAATCAGCGAAGACCGCTGCAATAAATTAATCCGGCAGTTTTGTGAAAAGTTATCTGGGCAAGAGCGACGCCGCGTGAATGCATAATCTCCTGAGCTGGCGCCTACTTCAAAAGAAAAGTCTTTCCACATTTGAAGAGGTTTCTTTTCACCTAGATATGTTCCCTCGAAATAAATATGGCGTGCTTCAAGGTCATAAAACATCCCATGGATCAAGAGGGGACAATAGCAGACACTAAGTACATCCGTTTGTCACGCGTTCGCCTGTCCCTTGGAATATCTTTCCAATGCGCATATTTAGTAGGGTGATATCGAATGCGACTCAGTATGCCATATCCTCCCCCCCCACACACACACTTGAACCCTCCCACAAAACCTTCTGCAAAACGTATTGTTGTTCGTGTTTATTTCAAAGTCCATTCACCCATGAAGCTATGAGCTTAAAACGAGAAAGAGAGGGGTGACCATTGTGGATGGGGATAAAAAACAGCCTTTCGTTTCAAGAAAGAAACAAGTTCTACGCTTTCTCTCTCTCATTAGTCTATTTTTGATGTCATTACGATGTTACAAGATCTCTTGTATTTATTTATTTGACAAATAACTCCCGAACAAATAATCAAATACATAATGTGCCTACTCACATTAAAGATCACATCAACAAACGGAATAGATCAATGAAATGTAACCTCATCCTAAAAATCGTCCGTTACTCATGATTGCATCAATGCGTGTGTGACAACTTTTATTCATAAAATTACCATAATGTCATTAGGCTTTTGATGGAAAGCGACAATAGCTTTTTTCTTTCTTTTTAATTAAGTAAACAAAATAAAGATCACCACCTCCTGATTCTCCGTCTCCAGTCTGACGAAGATTATGAATGCCAAATATATAGGGTCATCACTACATCACGTCCAAAATTTGCTTGCGAGGAAATGGAGAAATTTTTTTGGGAGAATTGTGCTTGCTTCTCAGACCAGCACTTTGCCAGTTTGAAAGTAAACAACGGGAGGAAATACTCTCTCCGAAACACGGTAACTTTTACTTAAATATAATGATCTGTCGTCATACAGAGCAGAGGAAATCCTTAATTTGATTGAACTGCAATTCTACGAACCGCACTTACCGATTTCGTTACCTTAAGAATTTCCATTTAACGTGTAACACTGCGCTCAGGAATTTGTGTGGAACATAGTCATGCTTATATGTTTAGTAATCAGGAAACATCATAGCGATGGTGATACCATTTCATTAGGAAGCGGATGCGTAGGTCATTTTTTATTAAGACCATAACACAGATAGTGCGGTTGAAATGAGGCGTCGCTGCGTCAAACCTTTGGAGATGATGACTTAGCCAGCGAGGTTGAACTGCGGTGTGCCTGCGCCGAACATTAAGGTCTTAGCCATTGAAACTGATCTGAAGTATGCCTGCGCCAAACCGTAAGTTCTTAGCTATTGAAGCTGTTCTGAGGTGTGCCTGCGCCGAACCGTAAGGTCTTAGCTAATGGAGCTGATCTGAGGTGTGCCTGAGCCGAACCGTAAGGTCTTAGCTATTGAAGTTGATCTGAGGTGTGCCTGAGCCGAACCGTAAGGTCTCAGCTATTGAAGCTGATCTGAGGTGTCCCTGCGTCGAACCGTAAGGTCTTAGCTATTGAAGCTGATCTGAGATGTGCCTGCACCGAACCGTAAGGTCTTAGCTATTGGAGCTGATCTGAGGTGTGCCTACACCGAACCGTAAGGTCTTAGCTATTGGATCTGATCTGAGGTGTGCCTGAGCCGAACCGTAAGGTCTTAGCTATTGAAGCTGATCTGAGATGTGCCTGCACCGAACCGCAAGGTCTTAGCTATTGGAGCTGATCTGAGGTGTGCCTGAGCCGAACCGTAAGGTCTTAGCTATTGAAGCTGATCTGAGGTGTCCCTGCGTCGAACCGTAAGGTCTTAGCTATTGAAGCTGATCTGAGATGTGCCTGCACCGAACCGTAAGGTCTTAGCTATTGAAGCTGATCTGAGATGCGCCTGCACCGAACCGTAAGGTCTTAGCTATTGAAGCTGATCTCAGATGTGCCTGCACCGAACCGCAAGGTCTTAGCTATTGTAGCTGATCTGAGGTGTGCCTGAGCCGAACCGTAAGGTCTTAGCTATTGAAGCTGATCTGAGATGTGCCTGCACCGAACCGTAAGGTCTTAGCTGTTGAAGCTGATCTGAGGTGTGTCTGCACCGAACCGTAATGTATTAGCTGAACTGAGGATTCCGGCACTTTTAACCAGTGAACTGAGGATTCCGGCACTTTTAACTTGAACTGAGGATTCCGGCACTTTTAACCAGTGAGGTTGAACTGAGGTTTCCGGCACTTTTAACCAGTGAGGTTGAATTGAGGATTCCGGCACTTTTAACCAGTGAGATTGAACTGAGGATTCCGGCTCAGAACCTTCGGAGGTGAGGTCTTACTTAGTTAGTGAGGATGAACTTAGGCGTACCTACGCCAAACTTTCGAGAGTGAGGAACTTTGCCAATGAAGTTGAATTGAGACGTGTCTGTGCCGAACCTTCGGGGGTGAGGTCTTAGCCACTGAAGTTGAACTGAGGAGTGCCTACGTTTTAACTTTAAGGGTGAGGTCTTAGCCATTGAGGTTGAACTGAGGTACGCCTGCGGCGAACTGTAAGGTCTTGCTATTGAAACTGGTCTGAGGTGTGCCTGTACCGAACCTTCGAGGGTGAGGTCTAAGCCAGTGAGGTTGAACTGAGGATTCCTGAGCCAAACCTTCGGGGGTGAGGTCTTAATCAGTGAGGATCAACTTAGGCGTGCCTGCGCCAAACTTTCAAGAGTGAGGACTTTGCCAGTGAGGCTGAACTGAGACGTGGCCACGCCGAACCTTCAGGGGCGAGTTGTTATACAGTAAGGTGAAAGCTAAGAGTGACTATATATATGCCATCCATTAAGTTGATGATAAAAATTAAAGCCCACCCTTTCGAAAAAAAAACAACTTAAGTTGGCAGTTTTTGAAATCTTAATGGAATAGCGCTTTAATTTTCTACTTTTCAGTACATCTTATTGCTACAGGTCTACTTTACAGGGTCACTTTCAGTGCCCTTTAGCGTGGACTCGTTAGGTCTTCTCTTGCCGGAAATTTAAAAGTTCCGGAGTTTCAATTATATTTTCGCCCGATGATGAAAAGAATCAATTACCAACTAAGTGAAAACTCGTTCTTCTCTAAAAGTCTTATTTATTTAGTGCTTTATATGGGAAAAGTCACTTTCGGTCTCCATATTATTTTCTTTACGTTTCTTTAACACATTGATCTGTTTCTGCTCATTGTTCTACCAGGCTTCTTCCTCAGTTTCTTCGCTGTTAAATTTATTTTTTCCAAATTTATTTATCTTTCGATCTGCCATATCAACACCGAACTTTCTCTCAACTTCCATTTCCCCGCGGATCGAAAACTTTTCTTTTCGCATGGAGAAAATCTCACACCCAATTTTTTCCTTCAAGCGCTAGATCCAAACTTCCTTTGTGTCTTCTCCATTCCTTGGGAAAATGCGCCTGCTAATATCTCTTTGGCGATCCTTCGGTCAGCTCGACTCAACTCTACCCTTTTTTCCACACACATTTGTTAGCGCCACTTTGAGCCACCGTGAGAAATCCCTCATTAAAACCCGAAGGTGTAAGAAAAAACAACAACATGTATGTGCTTGAAACATTCTGCCACTATAAAACGACATAAAATACATCTATCATCATTCACTCACAGTGCAGTAAAGTTATGTCATTGAAAGTCAGTGAACAGCTCAATATAGAAAGGTTAGTAATAGTTTTCGAAAGCGAAACTTCCCTTCCCTCATAACACCGCTAGTCGAAAAAGATGAAAAAAACATCTCAGTATTTCTCCTCAGAAACAGGTAAAAAGGGAAAAGATTTTAACCAGTGTTCAAAGTGGGCCGGTATGGCATACCGGTAGTTAACAAAAATGGAAGTGAGCATACCGGCAGTTAAAAAAAACATTATTTGCCATCCCGGTATGTAATAAATTATAAACCCGTCACAAACTACGTAAAGAAATTAGGATGAAAGCACAAGTTTTAACGCAAAAATCGGCAAATGACATTTTTAACGGATAAAATTAAAAAAGAAGGATTTTCTTTAATTGTTATATTATTTTTTTAATATTATATACATTATTTTTTTAATACCAATTTTTTTTTTTTTTTTTTTTATGTGGAATGGTATGTATTTCTTTCGAAACCTCCTATTTATACTATGTGGGTCTATGGTCGACACCATACCGGCAGTAGCTCTGTGCCACTTCGACCACAGATTTTAACTAAGTTATTAAAAAGGTTTATTAACGCAACTATCGTTGAAACCAAAGAGCCCCGGATTCATGGGCGGCGGAACCTAATAATTACAGGGTGGGTCCAACTCTCCGAGCGTTTAAACAATAAGAAAAGGAGAGAGAACAAAAGCGTAGGATATATGTGTATATACGCGCACATATCAACATCAACCATTATCAATCCACTGCTGGATGGAGGCCTTCCCAAGTCTCTTTCACAACTTTCTGTCTTCAGCATATCTTTTCCAAGTCTCTTCAGCATGCTTTCAAATCAAGTGGTCTTCCTCTGCGTCTTCTCCTGCCCCTTTGTATTCCTCCTAATATTTCAGTTGTCCATCGGTGACCAGTTCTAGCAATATCTATCCAGCCCATTGCCACTTGAGAATTGTATAACGATCTTCTTAAAAGTGAAGAACACAACTTTGAGTTAACCTTTCAGCTTATTTCTGCCAAATAAAGTTTCAAAATTGCGTTTGTAGCGTTTTCCGGAGAACTGCAAAACGTAGCGAGGGTCTCCAGAAAATCTTTGTAAAAAAAATCAAAAATAAATTACGTTAAATCGTATGTGAACCACACATTTTTAAGACGTTTCTTTGGAAGAGTCCCCCAATAAGGGGACTATGAAACTCTAGGGGGTGGGGGTGGGGGTCTCGGGTCGCCTGCCTTCTGCCGCCCAGACCCGGATTACACTATATACAAAACGACTTGCTACAATGCGAGTTGCGAGTGTATGTTGCGAACAAAGCTTTTATTTAAACCACTTGATATCCATTTCTGGGAGGTGAAATTAAAAAAGGGTAATAAATAAATATTAGTAATAAATAAATATGCTGAATAGGTTACGTGGTTCATAAAGTAATAGGAATACCAACTACCCTGAAAAGAATATAAACTGCTCCAGCGTACGCACATAAAGACACACGCAAGTAAAATACAGAGACACGTTGATTATATGTCTTTCAACGACCAAAATTAGAACACATAAAAATACATAAAAAGGAATTAAGAGCGTGCTTAATTATATATTCATCCCAGCACTCAAAACCTTAAATCGATTTGACTGTACCCTGAAACGGCGTATATTCGATGTTGCGCCCGGAATTTCGCTCTCTAAAAATTTCTCGAAGCACTATGTTCTTTTGTATGAATAAAATGTAAAGCTTATTGAGAAATTACTTGAATATTTTTGACTCTGTATTCTGAATAGAGAGAAACATCAGGGGCGGCAATCCGGCTAACTGAATCTAGTGCACACAGTGATTTTACGAGAAGGCAATACAATGATTTCACGAGGGTTCGTGCGCAATACTTTTCAGAGAATGAAATCAACATTTAAACCGCGACAATTTATGTTACTAAGTACTTGAAAGATACCAATACATCATATCTCTTAATTTTTGGAAGTAAAATGGGGAAGAACAGCCAAATGCATGTGAGTATGTTAAATTTGAAAACAATATGTACATTTTTTCCAGCGAAAAGTTTACAAAAGGGGCGCCGAAGGGACACTTGGCACTGGGAGCGAAAACGTGCCTTGAGCCCGCGCTGGTCATCATGACTGCTATAAATACAGTTAGCATGCAACATGAAAGACCGTATATATTAGGAATCTCGCTAAGCTAGTGTTTGACTTCGTCTGTGAGAGTGTATATTTATACTATACCATTTTACGCTGTTAATCGTAGAGGGTACTACCAGTTGCAATGGTGTTAAGTGTCTTCTACTTTTCTGATAACAACTCCTAAGAGTTGGTTGTAAGTCAATTTATTTTCGTTAGTGTGCTTTCGAAACTTACTTAGAGTAGGGATTTGATATGCAACTTAATAAGTTAGCATGACTGCACCCTAACTTCCAATAAGGTATGTTCAGTAATTTCTAAGTCATGGATTTTTCCAGTGTTCTTCAATATTCCTTCAAAAATCGGATTGTCATCTTCAAAATTTGTATTCCTTCATACTGTTGCAGTATCAAAATAATGAGAATCTCAGTTGTTGGACTCTGTAAGTTGATTTTTATGTGTCAGTCGATAACGGAGGTGGAAAGGGGGATTAAAAATATATGAAGCATCAGGCAGTAATTAAATTTTTAACGGAAAAAGGTACTTTCTGGACAAATTGCAGTTGATTTACCAGATGCCAACACCTTTTACCCCTCGGCTTTTGGTAATTCGTTGATTATCACGCTTAAGTTTTGTAGGGTTCATAAAGGTCGCGATTGGGAAATAAGAGAGAGAAAGGGAAGAGAGAGAGAGAGAGAGAGAGAGAGAGAGAGAGAGAGAGAGAGAGAGAGAGAGAGAGAGAGAGAGAGAGAGAGAGAGAAAGGGAGAGGGAGAAAGCAAAGAAGAGGAAAGAGAGAGTGAAAAAAAGAAAGAGAGAGAGAGAGAGAGAGAGAGAGAGAGAGAGAGAGAGAGAGAGAGAGAGAGGAAGAGAAAGGGAGAGGGAGAAAGCAAAGAAGAGGAAAGAGAGAGTGAAAAAAAGAAAGAGAGAGAGAGAGGAAAAAGAATAGGAAGAGGGAGATAAAGAGAGAAAGAGAGAAACATCAAGAGAAAAAGAGAGAGAAATAAGGAAAGAGAGGGAGAGAGAGAAGTAGAGAAAGAGAGAGAAAAATAGGGAAGAGAGAGAGAGAGAAAGAGACTGGGGAGAAATAGGAAAAAGAGAGAAGCAGAGAAGAAGAGAAAAAGAAAGAAAGTGAGAGAGAGAGAGAGAGGAATAGGAGAATCTGAACCATGCACATTCCAGAGAACAGGTTTTACCATTAATTCTATCTAGATAGTTAGCAAATAAGCTGACACGAAGCATATACTTTGATCATTCTGGCCCAAAAGTCTTAGAAGGTTATCATTAGAAATACGGAACCAAATGCTCTGTTACATTGTCTTCAGATAATGAACTGCTGACGAGACAGGCGGGAGAGAGATATTTCCTCTTTCTTTCTTTCTTTGGTCCACCGGTAAAGTTTCTTCGAGTTTGAGGTAATGAGAAAGACAAGGAGCGAAGCATCCCTTGACAGAGATGAACGATGTGAGAGGCTGTGGCAGATGTTGAATCGCAGCTGACGGTAGAGGTAGAGGTAGCTTTCGCTTGTCACATGCACACACACATACGAACACACACCATCGTCGCGGATTCGGAATTTTGCTTACGGGAGAAGGGTGGTGGAACTTTGCCTAAAGCCGAAGATTAACATCTGTGATTTTTTCCCTCTTTTTTTATGAAACTGACGCAAATATTGCTGCCAATCTTCGGAAATACCTGGAAGAAATACATTTTTATAAAACTGTCGCAAATATTATTCTTAATCGTGTTGAAAAGAAAGGTACAAGCACGTGAAATAGGAATTCTTACTTTAATAAGCCTGGTGCAAATGTTTTCAATTATTGCAGATAAATATACCGTACCTCAAAAAGAGATAACAGAATTAATTTAGGTTAATCAGTTCATTCATAACTATCATATCGAAATGATTATGTAACAGATGTATTTATGTGACACTCGAAGGGTATGCAGACCAAAAAAGGGAAGTGACATATCAGTGCATTCTCTCTCACATGAGTAATAGCATTCATAGATTTCAATATATTTCTTATAAACCTGTTTGAAAACTTCTGTTACTAAGCTAGTTTACACATGTGAAAGAATCTATGAGCTAATTTGGTCAGATTCCTTTTTTTTTAGTGTTGAAGACCTGTATAGTGCAATTTTTGTTCCTGTTCTGAAGTTTTAAAAGTCGAGAGAGAGTACCCTGGTACTCTTTGTAGAAAATTTATGCTATGCATCTTTCACATGCCAAGATCTTTGTAGGTGTGAAATAAAACAAGTGATTTGAGAGTATACATTTATTTACGTACAACACATTGCATTTATTCGTGTCACTCACTACCACACTGAGCCATAATCCGGTACATGCTAAGTGGAATTAAATCACAACAACAAACAATAAGTTCTACTAATTCCTGATATAAAGTGGTACTTAGGTAGGTGGAATAATTAATGTTATTTTCGTAAAACCAATGAAAGAAAATATGTGAGTCATAAAAGTAAATATTTACTAAACTATGGGGGCGACAAGGGTAAGTATTTCGACTGCTTAGTTTTTCAAAAATTATATTTATATTCATTATTATTATATATTCAAAATTAGACGAACGTAAGAAACCACCCTGATACTATATAATGAAATGTGATGCATGCGTAAGCTAAAATCTGACCTTAAGGTGCATAGCACAAAAAAAATGTATTTTTATAATGGCTTTTATCACACTTAATTCCAGGTTCTGGTAAGTTACGCAGACTGCAGTGAGATATTGTTACGATGTATGATGAAATAATGTTCGGCGATAGTTTAGTAAAATATATTGTTGAGTAAAAATGAAATTAACTATTGCTGCGTCGCTTCCGTTACTCATTTCCGTTACATCGAAATGAATTACTTGGGATTTATTTTATTACTTTCGGGAAAGATGCGTAGCGATAAAAAAAATAAAAAAGACTTGCCAGGATCGTTGTTAATTGTTACTGTGGGCATTATTCCCCGACTGCAAATGAAATTTTGTTTACCGTCAATGATGTGTGTGACAGTGCTGAGACCGGCTAAGCCAGAAGCCCAGCCCGGGCCGGAACTGGGCTCGGGCTGTATAATATTTACTGCGGTTTGGGCTATGGCTCTGAGAGAGAAAGAACATTTTCTTCTTTCTTTTCTCAAACGTGATTTTGCGCAATTTAGCAGATGCGACTTTTCGTATACTTTCTAGTTGGTAAAGATAATTGTTTGGAAAATAGGTCTGGGCCAACAGTTGAGTCTTGCGAGGGCTATTTATTCCGAGTTTGGGCAGCAAATACCATAGACCACGCATTAGTGGATTTCTGCCGATAAGGAAAGGCTTCTTCAAGAACCATGGATACCAGATAGTAGATAACATGCCGACAAAATTTTGCTACTGACATCCACGCGGTAGCTCCTGCTAATTCTATTGAGCAACGTACGTAGATTGTTGCGTCGCCTGATCTTTCCGGATGTCCAGGTCCCCTAACCACTTCAGAAGAAAACGAATGGTCACAGAATATCGCGCAATAATACTAGAGAAATAGATAGCGGTCCCTTCTCCACTATGCAATTGAGAAACTCGTCGTTTGACAGCAGGAGAAAGTCTGGAAAAGGAAATTATATTTTTTTAATACCTAAACAGGTTAGTTATCGTTTTCGGGCTCGGGATATCATACTTCCTGGTCTTCCGGGATCAGGCTCTACCTTGCAATACAAAATTCGGGCTCGGGATGTAATACTTCGGGCTCTTCTGGGCTCGGGCTGTAATACTTTGGGCTCTTCCGGACTCGGGCTGCCATACTTCGGGCTCTTTCGGGCTCGGGCTCTACTTTGCAATATAAAATTCGGGCTCGGGCTGTCATAAATCGGGTTCTTTCGGGCTCGAGCTGTCATAATCGGGCTCGGGCTGTCATAAATCGGGTTCTTTCGGGCTCGGGCTGTAATACTTCGGGCTTTTCTGGGCTCGGGCTGTCATAAATCGGGCTCTTTCAGGCTCTGGCTATCATACGTCTGGCTCGTTCGGTCTCGGGATATCATACTTCGGGCTCAGGCTATCATACTTCGGGGTCTTTCCGGTTCGGTTTCTACCTTGCAATATAAAATTCGGGTTCGGGCTGTGATACTTCCGGCTCGGACGGGCTCGAACTCTACCTTGCAATGCAAAATTCAGGCTCAGGCTGTCATACTTCTGGCTCGTCCGGGCTCGGGCCCTACCTTGCAATACAAAATTCGCCCTACCTTGCAATACAAGTACGGGTGCGTGAGGATGGAAGAGTTCTGGCAAATTTGCGGGAACAGGCGTTGTGTTGAAATCATGTGTCAATTTTTCTTTGGGGAGGGGGGTTAGAAGAAGATGAGCAAATAAAAGAAACAAGTGGAAAGGTGGAACGATCTTGAACTAAGTGACATTGCTATAAACGCTGAACTGGAATGACCCAACCACTGTATCGAGTGTTATGACTAAAATAGTTGTACAGCAATTATTGTAGAGCAGAAGGTTGCATTAAAAAGGCATTGTGGTCGTTATGGCAAAGAACACAGAGTCGTAAAACTTTTGTAATCTTTACTGCCACTCCTTTTCCCAGAAAAATTGGATTCAACAGTGTTTCTACCTTTAAAACTTAACGCTGGCATATGTTTTACAGCAGCAAATTTCACTCTTCACTGACAAGATCTCCCTGCTTATGTAATTATGAAGGGCAATGCTAATTAAAGAAGCATATATGTCAAGCAATGTGCATTATTTACGTACCACGTTGTCATTCACGCCTTCGGGTGATACTATAGGCGTTCGTGACGAAGAAAGCAGAACAAACTTGAATGAAAAAAAGTCACGAAACGACAACGGATTTGTGTTTCAGAAACGCAAACAAGCAAAACAATAAATAAGTAAAAACAATAGGTGTCACATTAGCTAAATCACGAAACGACAACAGATTTGTGATTCAGGAAAGCAAACAAGCAAAACAATAACTAAGTAAAAACAATAGATGCCACATTAGCTAAATCACGAAACGACAACAGATTTGTGAATCAGGAAAGCAAACAAGCAAAACAATAAATAAGTAAAAACAATAGGTGTCACATTAGCTAAATCACGACACGACAACAGATTTGTGATTCAGGAAAGCAAACAAGCAAAACAATAAATAAGTAAAAACAATAGGTGTCACATTTGCTAAATCACGAAACCACAACAGATTTGTGATTCAGGAAAGCAAGCAAGCAAAACAATAACTAAGTAAAATCAATAGGTGTCACATTAGCTAAATCACGAAACGACAACAGATTTGTGATTCAGGAAAGCAAACAAGCAAAACAATAAGTAAGTAAGAACAATAGGGGTCACATTAGCTAAATCACGAAACGACAACAGATTTGTGATTCAGGAAAGCAAACAAGCAAAACAATAACTAAGTAAAAACAATTTGTGTCACATTAGCTAAGATTCCCACCACGGAACATGCAGGGGTTTATCCACATAATGAAAACACGGACTGCTACTAGTGAACACGCAACTTGCGGTATGTAAATCGCAGGGACGATATCACCCACAGTATGAGCTATATGAAAGGGTGCAGTACAACATCGGCTACCACACAGCAGTGCCACAGTCGCAGGTGAAACAGCTGTTGTGGAGTAATTGTCGACAATATCAGAACTCGGTGACCTCAAAAATAGGCATGATAATTGATGCGCGTGTTTCCAGAGCTTCAGTAACTACACTTACAAATTTTGTCCTACATAAAAAATGGCGTTACACTAGCTGCAACACGCAAAAGCAAACCTTTGTATGATGCATGAAATATACATAAACATGGTGCAATGGCGCAACTTCGCACCATTTAAGTTAGATACCATACCATGGTGCATAATTCCATCATGTGCTTGTGGTGCACCTACCACCATTTTTTGGTGCAACCTACAACAAAATTTTTAACAATGTAGAACGGCAGATATAATTAGTAGGTGTAACACCAGGAACTGTATCGAAGATTTCGACTACCTAATAAAAAGAACACAACGTTGGCTCCAAACCTGCAAATTGTGGACGCCGTACGAAGATGTCAGACAAGGATAGGCGAACGTTGACACGGATTGTTCAATGGAAGCACAAAACCACGGCACTGGAAATAGCAGCACACATAAAAGCTAGGATACTAAAGACTGGGAATGCGTGATCTGGTCTGATAAATCGTGCTTCACATTATTTTCTACAACTGAAAAAATGTACGTACACTGTAAAAAAAATTTTGAAATTCGTGGCCAAGTTTCCGTTAATTCTTTCGTGAATTAACGAAGCATATTTCTGATACAACCTCTTCCGTGAAATGACGGAAAGAAACCTGTTTTTTACGGATTTTTCGTACCAGGGGAAAATTCTGAATTTTCAGAAACCTGTTTCTTCTTATATTGATGGTAAATTACCGTTTTAGAGATGTGTTAGCGGAAAATTCTGAATTTTTTAGAAACCTTTCCACAATTTTTCTCGTATATTAACGGAAAATCTCCGTTCCCACTTTTTTCGTATCCATAACACAAAAAATTACCGGTAATAGGAGCGATTTGAGAGAATACTTGAGGTTTGATTGACTTTAAAATTTCAATCGTCTGTCGAATTTGTAAGTTCCGTAATGAGATCGGATATTGTGGACAGCATATCGCATGGCTTTTGTTTATTGTAACGCAGGATATTTCTTCTCCTTTTCCCTATTTGGTGCACCAGCTACTTACTATATATTGTGTTACTGTAAAAGAAAGGGTACTTATTATACAGATGATTATACGATGTTTGCGCCAGTCTTTGGACAACTTAAGACAGAAGCTGTTATAGCTATCAAGAGTAAATTTTATAATGAGTTTTTTGTTGTTTTTTTGTGAAATAATACTATAAAAAGTGCATTTCACCTTTTTTAACCCTTTAACGACCATGACCCCAAAATCTTGTATCACTCTAAATACTATAACGCCCGAAACTGTCTGTTGTTTCACTTCTTTTGTTTAATAACAACAATAGTGACTGAGGGTGACTTCTGCTGATCACTCATAAAGAAGAGCAATAACGTTAGGAAATCTGACTTACTCTCGACAGGCGTTTCGGGCGGCTATGGTCATTTGTACGCACGGGCGTGTTGGGCGTTATGGTCGTTAAAGGGTTAAAGATAACTAAAAGTCCTTGTTAGTTTAAAAAAATCATGTTACAAAGCATTTTGTTGCTTCGAAAAATCACGATAAAAATTGCTTAATTTGTGAAAAGTCCTCCTACAGAAGAAACAAAAAAATTACAAGCCTGTTCCGAAAAATAATAAGCTCCAGCAGAATATAAAATGACTAAATCACTCACATTAATGACAAAAAAACAAAATTTTATCGTCGCGGAATTCGTTTCACATTGTACGTGAGTCTGATTTCCGAGCGTTTTTGGCTGAGTTTTTGGTGTTCAGCCAGCTCTAACGAAGGGTGTTGGATCCTGGCCTGAGCGTAAGGATTATCTGGGGGTAAATGCTGTACAGGGTCATCGGTTTTGCGGAATTTCAGTTTAAATACGGAAAAATCTGAAATGGACTTTTCTGAAATAAACGGAATTTCTCTTTACGGAAAATCTGAGAAAAATACGGAAGTTAAATTAAACGGGCACTTTTAAAAACAGAAATTTCTGAAAAACACGGATCCCTACCAGCAACTTTGCTGCACGTTATTTTCAGAAATGTTCCGTGAATTCACTCCACTTATGTTTTAGTGTACGGCGAAAACCTACAGAAGAGTACCACCTAGACTGTTTGTTTGTTTTCGATTGTGAAACATGGTGGTGGATCCCTGATACTGTGGAGTGCCATATCATGGCACTTCTAAGTGTCATTTGTTATTATTCGGGGTTGTGTCATATCTGCAATGTAGGAATCCATGCTTGAGGACCACCTGCATCCAGTGTTTCAGGCATTGTTCCCTACTGACCGTCCTTGGTTTTAAGCAGATAATGCGAAACGCATCAAGTTGTGATTTGCAGAGCATGGGAATTAAATACCCCAGCCACGTCGATCTCCAGATCTCAATATTATTGAACATTTGTGGTAATATCTTGAGCCAAAGATCAGATCACAGTTTCCACCTCCAACATCACTGGCACAGTTGGGACATATATTATAAGACGAAGGGCTTCATATTTCACCGTCGTATACTACTTGTATAGGACTGCAGTCGAACTGACTGCACTCTAGTCGAACTGCTTGTGTTCTGAAAGCCCGAAGTGGGTCAAAAGCTTATTAATAAAATATTTCTCACAAACAGTAAGTGTTTCCATTATTTTGAATACCCCCTGTATATCCAGCGATTTGCATTATTTACGTGGCACGCAGTTATTTACTCCTCTGAGTAATACTCTAGGTGTTCGTGACGAAGAAAGCAACTCAACCTTAAGTGAAAACAAATCACGAAACGACAAGAATTTCGTGATTGTAAGAAAACAAACAAGTTCAAAATAATAATAATAAAAATAAAAACAATAGGTGTAGTATTTGCTAAAATTCATGCCAAGGAACTTCTTTTCTTATAAGATAATCAACAACTTGACAATTTTACTGTAAAGTTCCACATCAAATCCTTGGGAAACCACCTTCGAATGAAGCGAAAGGCTGTTCTACCTGGCTAAAAAGGAGATGCCGTAAATATAGTTCGGCGTTACTGGTCGTAAGAAGGGACTGTCAGTCAATACTGCTCTATATTTACAGCAAAAGAAGTAGAAAACATTGAGTTTCCACAAAAACTGTTAATGGCCAATACTATAACCAAACGCACTTGTAATTTTTGACAAAGATAAAAAAAAAAAAAAAAAGACCAAATTATTGAGGTTAAAGCAACTTTCGGGTTGTAAAATATAACAGCTATTAACATTCCCGATCCAAAGCAAAGATCATGTCAGAAAAATACGAAAATTATATCTTAATGCATCATAATTATGCAGTGATTAAACTAAATCTGAAATCCCTACCCCTAGACCAAAAGCGAAAATATAATTAATGTTCCAATCTTCTTTACTGTTAGATCACTTAATTATATTTTTACTTTTAGTGTAGGGTGGTGATGCCAAATTCAGTTTTATGACTGCACCATTATGATTCATTATAGGGTGTTATAATCTTCGTATTTTTCTGACGTGGTTTTTACGTTGGGCCGAGAATGTTAATGGATGTTATATTTGTCAAAATAACTAATATATTTAATTTTAATTTTGACCCTTTACAGCTATTGTTGAAACTTAGTGTTTGGTTGTTGTTGTTTTTTGCTGTGAAAATAGCGAAGTATTGAGTGACATTCCCGTGATAAGACCAGCAATGCTGATCTAATTATATACACTGCCGGAAAGTGAAAAAAGAACACCAAGAAGGAGACGTCTGATACCAACGAAATTTATACAGCATAATAACGGAATACAGAGGATAACGTGATCAAAACAGTATGCCAAAATACAGCTGTATTTGCTGGTAAACTGAAAAATAACATTTCCATGTAACATGGTTAGTTCGAGGTTGAACCGCCATGAACTGCGTCACACTGTGCAATTCTGGCATGGAGTCTGTCGTACAGATGTTGGATGTAAGTTTGGGGTATTTAGTTCCATGCATCCTCAACCTGGACGCGTAAATCGGGGATGGTCGTAGCTGGCCGTGAAGTCCGGATAAGTCGTTGTCCCATAAAATCCCACACGTGCTCAATGGGGGACAAATCCGGTGAACGTGCAGGCCATGGAAGTCGTCTCACACCCTGAAGTGCATGTTGCGTTGCACGTGCCGTGTGTGGGCGTGCGTTATCTTGCTGGAAAACACCACGATGGACCTATCTTACAAATGGCACAACGGGCTGAATGATGTTGTTGATGTAGGAGGTGCTGTTTAACGTACCCGGTACAAACACTAGTTGTGTACGGGAGTGATAGCTGATCTCTCCCCATACCAGGAAACCAGGTGTAGGCCCTGTGTGTCGCTGGTGGATGCAAGAAGGGTGGAGACGCTCCCCTGAGCGTCTGCGAACACGCATAGGGCCACCGGTGGCTCCCAAGCAGAATCTGCTTTCATCACTGAACACGACAGATCGCCATTGCGTTCTCCAGTGCAGACGTTGGCGACACCACTGCAGCCGTTCCTGACGGTGGGCTGGAGTCAGAGGTACACATGCCAGAGGCACACGTGCACATAGTTCTGCATCCAGTAGACGGTTGCGGATTGTTCGCACAGTCACATCAGGTGCAACGACAGCTCGGATTTGCGTCGCAGTGGATGTTCTGCTTGACAACGCCGCTATTCTTATGCGTCGATCGGTCCGCTCATCAGTCCGTCTGTGACTGCCGGTTCCACGTCTTCTAGTGTGGGAATGTACCTCGGACCATCTACGCCACCATCGTACCACCATCGATACTTCCCATCCAATTCGCTCCGCAATACGACGATACGACCATCCGGCCTCGCCGAGTTCGACTAGACGACCTCGCTCAAAGTCCGATAACTGCTGAAATTGTACACGTCTTCCATGTCCAGGCATTGCAGCTTCTTCAGGGTCTTCGCACGTGTCCGTACGCGGACGACTGATTACATTCACTTCGCCGTACTCCTTAAATACCACCGACGATAATTTGCATATTATGCCGTGCTGTGGCGTATGCGCTCACCGGTTGGTCCCGAAATTAACATCACACCTACGTAAACTCGACCCAATTAACATATGTAAATTTCATGATCGTCCGCCAATTCCTTCTTGGTGTTCTTTTTTCACTTTCCGCCAGTGTATTTAAGGCATCTCTTATTTTGCCAGTGAGAGGTTGCCTTTCTCTTCATTCAAAGGTTGTTTTGGCAAGAATTTCAAGTGGAACCTAAAAGAAGAATTGTTTAGCTCCCGATTTTCTTATTAATGTGCAACCTTTCGTCCCAATTAGACTTTTCTCCTTGCTAGAGTCATTATAAATACAAAATTAAGTTTATTTCAGTTTTCTTCGCATATTTTACATATGCATGCAATAGACAAAAGATTACAGATACCTACCTAATAACGTGTTGACGTTATTAGGTAGGTATCTGTAATCTACCTAATAACGTAAACGCTGAAGCATCGACTCCACCAGATGCCGGAGGATTTCCGGAGGTAATGCCAGCCATGCCTGCTGCAACATTGTCAACAACTCCGCCCGAGACGCTTCGGTCCAGGATCCATCCATAGATCCAATGTTCCACTCTACGGCATCCCAGAGAGCTTCCACAGGGTTTAAATCCTGAGACCACCAGGACCGCAGGATGGTTTCAAACTCAGATGAGTGTTCCTCGAGCTATGCCTGGGAGACTGCGGCTCGGTGTGGCAGCACATTATCCTGCTGGGCAGACCATCGACCGCAGGATGCACGAAGGTCATGAAAGCGTGTAGGTGATCAGCCAGCACATACTGGTAGCGCGCAGCAGTTAAGAACATCTCCAGACAGGACCTAATTTGTCCCATGAGAAAGCTCCCCAAACCATCGCAGAGCTATCACCACATTGAACAGAGCCGACCTGGCACGACGAAGAAATGGCTTCGTACTGTCGACGCCACGCCCGCACACTCCAGTCAGCTGCGTACAGCTGAAAACTTCATTCCTCTGACCACAGGTCGCGGCGCCACTCCGCAAAGGTATAGTTTTGATGTTCCCAGCTACAGACAAGATGCAATGTTCGATGACGAGCAGTCAACAGTGACACACGAGTAAGACGTCGGCCCCCGTAGCCCATGGTATGCATTGTGCGCCATACCGTTCACTCACTGACGCTGCTTGGGCCTCCGATATTTAACCTGGATGGGATTTCGGCACAATGTCCGATGAGGAGCAGTCAACACTGACACACGAGTAAGGCGTCGGCACCTGTAGCCCATGGTATGCATTGTGCGCCAAACCGTTCACTCACTGACGTTGCTTGGGCCTCCGACATTTAACCTGGATGGGATTTCGGCACAATGTCCGATGACGAGCAGTCAACACTGACACACGAGTAAGGCGTCGGCACCCGTAGCCCATGGTATGCATTGTGCGCCATACTGTTCACTCACTGACGTTGCTTGGGCCTCCGACATTTAACCTGGATGGGATTTCGGCACAATGTCCGAATACGAGCAGTCAACACTGACACACGAGTAAGGCGTTGGCACCCATAGCCCATGGTATGCATTGTGCGCCATACCGTTCACTCACTGACGCTGCTTGGGCCTCCGACATTTAAACTGGATGGGATTTCGGCACAATGTCCGATGACGAGCAGTCAACACTGACACACGAGTAAGGCGTCGGCACCCGTAGCCCATGGTATGCATTGTGCGCCATACCGTTCACTCACTGACGTTGCTTGGGCCTCCGACATTTAACCTGGATGGGATTTCGGCACAATGTCCGATGACGAGCAGTCAACACTGACACACGAGTAAGGCGTCGTCACCCGTAGCCCATGGTATGTATTGTGCACCATACCATTCACTCACTGACGCTGCTTGGGCCTCCGACATTTAACCTGGATGGGATTTCGGCACAATGTCCGATGACGAGCAGTCAACACTGACACACGAGTAAGGCGTCGGCACCCGTAGCCCATGGTATGCATTGTGCGCCATACCGTTCACTCAGTGACGCTGCTTGGGCTTCCGACATTTAACCTCGACCCCGGTCATCAATAACCTGTGGTCGGCCACCGCTGTATCTCTGGGAGATGTACGTCAGTCGATGGTATACTCGCGGTACACCCACGATACGGTTGTGTTATATAGAAATATTTAAAATATAATTAAATAGTAACTCGAGTCACTCAACGCGCGTAAAACATCAGCTAGAAATTCGCCTTCAGTTAAAAAAAGCACTTAAGAGATCCTTCTGGAAAATCATTTCTTCTTTGGCCGTTGACCACCCACGAACAAATGGACATACCCTCCTTTTATTCCCAGTCGTTGGAATACAAACACCTTCTAGGAGAAACCCCTCAAGTGAGAGCATTTAACAATCAACTTCTTACATCAGAAGCATCTTCCTTCGAGCAGCAGGGAGAGCGAAAATTAGTAAGAAATCTTCAATACTTAACAATAATCACGCCAACAGTTACCCTCAGAAACACCAGGATTCTTATTCACTTGTGTGGTAGAATGTCTTGCGCAGACAATACATCCACGACCACAATTGCTCAGGTCACGTCGTTCACCCATGTTAACAGGCGTATAAAACTTGGCAAGAGTGCGTTTGGAAGAAACAATATAATATTTCGTGCATGTTGCCATTATGTCTTAATCATAGATATGGATATTACCTAAAAAAGATGCACAGGGTCTTCTGAAATAGCTTCTTTGACAAATATTAGCATATATTCAGCTCTTTAAATAAGTGATCGATCATTAACTGCCAGAGAACCCAACCAGCAGGAGAAAATAACTTCCGTTGTTTCAACACTTTATTCATTTATTCGATGAAAGGTAACATCCATGTTTAAACTTTGACTCTCAGGCATAGTCTCCGACTAGGAGGAGGGAGGGCGAGGTGAATCTTGCCCATCCAATAATTTTATTGGGGGAAGTGCCCACCCCAATATTTTTGGTTCCGTTTAATTAAATAATCGCTTTAGCATAATAAAGTGAACCAAGCTCCACTTTTGAGGCCAAAGCGATTTATTTCCAAAGTATTAATAAATAACAATAAATAAAATACAGAAACGTATAATCTATCGCCTTTATTTAACTGTTTATTTCTTGCACTTCTTGTTTTTCGAGTAATTCAGTTAATTTCTCATATTTTTCACTAAACTTTGGAAATAAAATCTCTCTCTGATATAAAATCACAAGATGAATTATATTTTTAGAAATATTAATATTCAGCGAAAGAATATTTCTGTTTCTTTGTTCATTTGCTGAGGAGCAATAACAATTGCGTTTTAAAATATACGTCGAATCTCGTAGTTTATCTCCCCGTATTTTCCTCCTGACAATAGAATAGACATGCCCTTACCACGTCTGATTACTTCACGCCTGCCCCCCCCCCCCCCAATAATTTGTAATTTGGAGAAGTCGGTTCCTTTGCTCTCAGGTTTTTACATAGAACTCGATCCAATCATATCAGTAACAGTAAATGGTTTAATTCCGTTTTATTGGCGTAGGGAACAAACTACAGCGTAAAAGCAAGCTTTCGCTGCTCACGGGTGGCTTCTTCAGTCAAGGCTAAATATAAACACTAAATTGGAAATATATGAACAGTTCCAGAAGTTTTCAAAATTTCGAAGCGTATAAGTGATCAGCTAACGCATACTGGTGGTGCGGCGCAGTAAAGAACGTCTCCAGACAGGACCTAATTTGTCCAATGAGAAGGCTCCCCAAACCATTCACCACATTGAAAAAATAAATTTTCAATTTTTTTTTGAAAAACTTCTGGAACTGTTTACATATTTCCAATTTAGTGTTTATACATGTATTTAGCCTTACCTGAAGAAGCAATCCGTGAGTGGCGAAAGCTTGCTTTTACGCTGTAATTTGTACCCTACGCAAATAAAACGGAATTCAACCATTTACTGTTATTGATTTAGGCGTGTTCTACCCGATTATAATTAATTTAATTTAATTTCAATCATATCAGTCATTCTAATAACAATGTTTAGCAATCAACTCTGCAACAACAATAGCTATCGTGCATAAATCTCGACACATATAAATTTTTATATCTCTATCGCACATAAATGTCTGGACAACACCACATCAGTTACTACCCATCAACTACTCCGCTCACCTCTCTATTTCACATTCTCATCAAGCTTCGACACACACTGTCTGTATTACCAAATTTTAAAAACTCTTCGGAAAAGTAATATATCGTTCAGTCAGAAAACGTTTAACAAAAATTACGTATGATTTAATTTCCCAGCTAAAATAACAGTAAAATACACAAACATAATTCTTGAAGTTCTCTGTTGAAAAATCGGCGAAATCACAGGTTTATCTCTTCAACATAACAACCTTTGTAATTCATTCCGCCACTGCACAACTTTTAAAAATCGATTATGCTTTTTACCCTTTAATGACCAGAACGCCCAGAACGCCCGTACGTACATACGGCCATAGGCGCCCGAAACGCCTGTCTAGAGTGAGTCAGATTTCCTACCCTTGCTTGTTTTTCAAATTTTTTTTACCAATGAGGGACCAGTAGAAGTCACCCTCAGTCAATATTGTTGTTATTAAACAACCAGGTTAACCAACAGACAGTTTCGGGCGTTATGGTATTTAGAGCTTCTGATCATTTGTCTGAGATAGGTACGGGTTCGAATCCAGTTGAGACATGAATGTTGTGCTTTTCTTACAACTCTGGTTCTCTTCCTTCCCTGGAACCAGTGCCCATGACGTAGGGGCAAGAGATTGCTTATAGCCCATCGAGTTGCTCACGGTGGTCGTTAAACAAACAAAAAAGAGTGTATTTTTAATTTTCACAGTCTTCATCCAGGGCATTTGATTTGCATGGGCCTTTCAGTTTATACAGTCTGTATTCAGAGTTTTGGCTAACACCTCAACCTCGGCCACTCTTCTACATTCACTGCTTCAAAATATCATACTTTCTCATCACACTTAAAACAATTGGCATAAAACTATGATTAGCTCCACGAATCTCTGAACACTGACCCGCATAAACTCCTGGCTGATTTAATATAAAAACCAGTTGATTTAAGCGACCTGGAATTTTATCAGCTTTTGTTCCTAACACTGGTACTGTTCAAGAGTGGGTTACATGTAGGTTTACGTGGCGTTTCCTAAACAGTTACAAGACAAAGGTGGAAGAGCATTCCCTGTAGCGCAGTGGTCTAAGCGATGACCTCTGATCTTTCGTCCGAAAGAGGTCCGGGTTCGAATCCCGTGAGGCATGGATGTTGTGTTTGTCTTAAGGCACTGGCTCTCTCCCTTCCCTGGAAACAGTGACCCTACATTAGTGACGGGCGACTGCTTACAGCCCATTGAGTTGATCATTCGTCTGAGATGGGTCCGGGTTTGAATCCCGTGAGGCATGGATGTTGTGTTTGTCTTACGGTACTGGTTCTCTCCCTTCCCTGGAACTAGTGACCGTAAGTTAGGGACGGGCGACTGCTTATAGCCCATTGAGTTGACCATTCGTCTGAAATGGGTCCGGGTTCGAATCCCGTGAGGCATGAATGTTGTGTTTGTCTTACGGCACTGGCTCTCTAGCTTCCCTGGAACTAGTGACCCTAAATTAGGGACGGGCTACGCTCTCTAGCTTCCCTGGAACCAGTGACCCTAAATTAGGGACGGGCGACTACTCATAGCCCATTGAGTTGCTCACGGTGGTCGTTAAACCTCCACTAAAAAAAAAAAAGGAGGAAGAAGAAAACAACTCGTCTTCCTTTTTTGTACCCCGAGTAATATAGCAAACACTGTGCCAACTATTTCAGATTGCTTCTAGACTGCGAGACCTTACTCCGTAATTGAGCCATTAAATTTCTTCATCCACTCAAAATAAACGAATGTCAAACATACAGAGAAGACATCCACGCGCTCACGTTGGCCATCTATTTATTTTTTTCATTAATGCACAAAACTTCGTAACCGTTGTCGTAATCATAATATAACTGAATCCCATAACCAGTATCGTAGCAAGCTTTTCTTATATAGGAGGGCGAGACCCGAAATTACGCCCCTTCGAGTTCCACTCAAATAATACACGGTTGCTACTTTCTCACACACCGCCGTTATAAGGTAGTATTATGATCGTTCAAAAATCGCATTTCAGGTTTTCGACATAATTTCATTCAAAATGTAGAAACTAAGTAAATACCCAAGAACCGCAGGTTGTAAATACCAAGTAATAAGCGTTATTTGAACTTCGACAACACAACACTCCACAGAAATGCAGAACGAAAAACAAACCAGCGCAGGACGAATGACTATCGGATAGTGAACGTAACAATCGGAAAAAGGTTAAGGGGTAGGGCTTGGAAAAATTCCGTTCAAGGTTAAAAGCTCAGAGAACTTTCTGCGATAGAGCTCAAATGATTAGTTAGCTCTTCATCCCAATAACATGTTCGAAAAGGTCATGGAGGTTAGACATATCAACGTATTGTTTTCTGTCTCCATTTACTGTTTTGGAAAATTCCCTGCACGGATATGAGATGCTGAGACCTCGCAGTGTATGTTATTCTGTACCCTGGTTATCTGCATAGAATACTGTATGAGACTAACAAAAGTCCTTAAAAAGATAATACTGAAGGATGTAACTTTCTTTTTTAGTTACAACTTCTATTTTATACATGCCCCAGAGCATGAATTTACGCCCTTGGAATGACCATTCTGGGGCCAACCTCCCTCCCTGCCCTTCCGGTAGCTGAGGCCCTGCCCATAACAATTGAGAAGCCTTTGCTTGTGTTTGCTGTCATTATAAACCTTTGGTTGCACTCTACTTTTTACATTACTTCTGTCTGGGTTGTGTTTTCTAATGTTACAAACTTTTGTTATGTGTACCTTTTTGGGGGTGTTTTGTTTCTGTGTTTGACGATCACCGTGAGCAACAATAAGGGTTGTTATAAACAGTCAACCGTCCCTAATTTAGAACCACTGCTTCGCGAAAAGGGGAGCGAGTCAGGGCCGTAAGACAAACACACTACACATGCCTCATCTGGTACTCCAACAAAGGGTCAGAAGCCCTTAGACCACTGAGCCACAGGGACGGGGTATCTTTTATCGAAACCAATATATTGCATGTTATTAATAAGTTCATCTAAGTATCCCCGGCAGCCGAGCGGTCTGAGGCGATGGCTTCAGATAGTTCGTCCGAGTCCCGGATAAAGATGGAGTGGGCTGGCCTTACGGAGAATCAGTGGCCTCTCAAGCCTCTCTATACTCGGGGCAAAGCTAACCTGATCAGACTGCTAATGCTGTGAAACCGATTTACCGACAAAATATCTCTTGTGTTTCAGTATTTCTCCACGCACTAATGGAGCACCTTGTGTCGTGGACCCTTACCACTAAGGGTGTCTTAAGGCAAGACAAAAGGAAACTTTCCGCGTTCCATAACCATGCCCCACGCCCCCCACCCCCACCCCCACTTAAAATCCCATACCTTCCCACTCAACCTGGCCGACCACCAGACAATCGATTTCTGAATGAGTATTTTGAAACAGACACCCCGAAGAAATACCGAGCTATTATCTCCCTTTTACCTTCAGGCTAAAACACTTCTCCTCTCCCGCTCGCCGTAAATATCCCCAGTGTATACTGTATAGACTCTCTGAAACAAAACAAAAATGGAAATGACGTCGCCAAAATGCGAACATACACTGACAAAAGTCACCGGACACCTGGAAAAGAAACACAGCATAGCATTTATTGACATGCATTAGTACGGTGTCTGTCCACCTTCGGCCTTAGTGCATGCACTGACCCTTCGAGACATGCTTTCCACAAGATTTTGGAACACAGCGATAGGTATGCGCTTCAATTCAGTTCATAATGCTGCCGCTAACTGTTGCTTAGTAGTAGGCCTTGGTTCCAAACTTCTTATGCGGCGCCCTAATTCATCCCATAGGTGCGCTGTGAGATTAAGATCTGGGCTCTGTGCTGGCCAATCCTCACACGATACGGAATTATCGTCAAACCACGCCGTAACAGTCGTTGCTTTATGGCTCGGTGTATTACCCTGCTGATACCAACAAGGCTCGGTTCCATAGTATTGCCACAGAGTTGGTAGGGCATAATTGTCCAGAATATCGAGCTAGACGTGCTGGTTAACAGGTTTGTCCACGATAACCAATGGGCAGGGACCATACCCCGAAAAACACCCCCACACGAGTACACTAGCAGCTTCAAACTTGATCGTAGGAACAGTAAACTGCGGTAAATAGCGTTCCTCCGGCTGCCGAAGTACCCACAGACTGTCATCAGACTGATCGATCATGTATCTGGATTCATCACCCGTTTCCATTGATCTACGGTTCACGATAAATGTTCTTTACACCATGCTAAACGACGAGAAGCATTACGAGTGGAGATGAAAGGCACCACGGTAACCCATGGAATGAAGTTTTCTGCGAATGGTACGTGTACATGATGAGGTTCCAGCATTCTTACTCACCTGCACACTGAGTTCTTGTTCAGTACTCCGTCGATTGGGTGTAACGACTCTCCTGAGGCTTCGACGTCCTCTGTGACTGATTTTCTTTAATCGTCCGGTACATTTTGCTGCTGCATGCACGCCACGTGTCTTCCACTTATTCAGTACATCCAAAACAGTTGACTTGGGCATGTCAAAACGCCTCTCTGTTTCTCTTATGGACAACCCACTAATACGTATAACACCCAACAATCTTTCCTTTCTCAAAGTCAGTTCTCTCTCGCCGTGACATTTTTACTCAACCTCACAGTGCGATATGATCGCGGTCCGCTGCAGGCTTGTGTTTATACCGTTTGCAGCTGTACCGTGCATTTTAACAAAGCAGCGGATCCATTCATTTGCTTTTGAAGGGGTGTCCGGTGACTTTTGTCAATATAGTGTATATTATTTTAGAAACGCGACCGAAACTGGGATCTTCGTTTTTTTTTCCATATACTTACCTACGGCATTTAGGTCAACATCTATATATCCATGCGCTGTTTTAGGTCTCAGTTCAAGCTTGAACAGGAGTTTTTAAACTGGAACTACATTATGCAGTGGAAGTACACACTCTGTAGCTTTAACTATCACAGTCAGGTTTGCTTTGCCCCGAGTATTGAATCAGTGGCGCTATATTAAGGCTGACGACTGCCTATAGCCCGACGCTTTGCATGTGATGGCAGGTGTCACTCTCTTTGATTTTTCTTGCTCTTAGCTTTCTTTGACCAACCCTGTCTCTCATGCCATAAAACCAACTGACCATTTCATACCACTGAAGACTACTATAAGCAACTAATTTATTGTCGTTGATTAATGACTTCAATTAAAAGCTTATTCTTCACTCCACCTATATATTATGCTATTGACAGGAGACTGACTTCTGCGACTCGTTATTTCTTATTTTTATTATGTTCTACTAAGGCCTATTTCTAGTCATAGCTAACTTCTGTCAATTTCCTTTTTCATTCCGGGTTTAACGATTACTGTAAGCAACTCGATGGACTATAAGCAGACGCCCGTCCCGAATTTAGGGTCACTGATTCCAGAAAAGGGAGAGAACCTGTGCGTTAAAAGAGAAACACAACATCCATAACTCACTGGGATTCGAACTCGGACCCATCTCGGACGAATGGGCAGATACCAGCGCTTAGACCACTGCGGCACAGGGGCTGCTCTGTCAAAACTCCTGTCTTGCTATTATTTCATCATCATCATCATCATTGTCAACTATTATCAATCCACTGTTGGACGAAGGTCTCTCCAAGCCTCTTCCACAACGGTCTGTCTTGTGCCAGTCTCCACCATGTTACTCCCGCATACTTTCGAATTTCATCCACCCATCTCACATGTGGTCTTCTTCTGAATCTTTTCCTGTCCCTTGGAATCCAGTCTAAAATTTCAGCTGTCCATCGATGGTCTGCCCTTCTGGCAATATGTCCAGCCCATTACCATTTCAGGGATTTTACTCTCGTCATGATGTCTTCGACTCCTGTCATTTTTCTGATCCACGAGTTCCTCTTCTTATATCTCCTGGTTACACCAAGCATGCACCTCTCCATGCATCTTTGAGTTGTCAGCAGTCTTTGTATGTCGCTTTTAGTTAAAGCCCACGTCTCTGTACCATAGGTAAGCACTGGAAGGATGTATTAATCAAACACTTTTCTTTTAAGACATAATGGCATATTGCTTTTGAAAATTATGCTGTTTCTTCCAAAAGCTCTCCAGGCAAATTTTATACGCCGATTAATTTCTTCATCAATGTGACCCTCACTTGATATCTGCTGTCCAAGATAAATGTAGGAATCGGTTGTCTCAAACTTTTCTCCATCAATCGATAAATCTTCGTTTCTTGTAAAAGCATTGAACATCACTTTTGTTTTCTGAAAGCTCATTTTTAATCCCACTTCTTTACTCTTGTCAGCAAGTTCCTGGATCATACTCTGCAGCTCTGATGAGCTAGTTGCAAAAATGACTACGTCATCAGCAAAACGAAGCTGAGTTAGATAATCTCCATTAATCTTTATCCCTTTGTTTTCCTAGTTCAGTGATTGAAAGACATTTTCCAATTCTGGCATTAAAGAGTGTGGTAGATATAGTGTCACCTTGTCTCACTCCCTTTCCAATCTTTATAGGTGCTGTATTCGCAAATAGCCGAATCTTTGCCCTTCGTTTTCATAGATGTTATGAAAAATATTAATGTATGCATCTTCAATACCGCAAGATTTCAAAGCCATTGTAACTGCTGATGGTTTCACCGTATCAAAGGCCTTTTCATAGTCAATAAAAGCCATGCATAATGGAAGTTCATATTCCCTCGCTCTTTCAATTAGTTATCTCAGTACGTGGATATGATCTATAGTGCTGTAGCCACTCCTGAATCCAGCTTGTTCTCTCGGTGGAGCCATGTCCACTGTCACCTTCAAGCGGTGTGAAATAACTTTAGTGAAGATTTTACAAACCACTGATAGGAGGCTGATAGTTATGTAATTCCTGAGATCCTCAATGTCACCTTTTTTATGTAGCAGGATCATTGTGGCATTGTTCCAATCCTCAGGAATCTTCCCTTCATTAAGGCATCGAGTGAAAACTTGAGCGAGTACTGTTTCAATTTCTCCACTTGCTTCTTGTATGATGTCTACTGTATTGCCATCTTCTCTTGGAGCTTTTCCCCGTTTCATGTCTTTGATTGCATGTGTAACTTCTGCTTGCAGGACTGAAAGAACTCTGGTACCTTTTGTAATGTCTGGAGTACATGTATCATCTCTTTCATATAGTTATGAGTAGAAATCTTTCACTCTTGTCAAAATTTCACCTCTATTTCTTGTTACAGAACCATCTTCTTTTCTCAGAGCCATAATCTGTTTTCTTCCCTTACTCAGATGTCCCTTTGCTCTCTTTAGGCTTTGGTTGTTTTCAATTGCTTTCCTCACTATATCACAGTTGAATTTCCTTATGTCTTCAGTGATGCGTTTTCGTACCGACTTGCATAGCTCTATATATTCCACTTTCGAAGTCACATCTCCTTTAGTTGTCCTCATCTCTCTTCTTTTTTGCATCAGAAATTTGGTTTTTCCTGATAATTTGTTCGTATGCAACTTGTTCTTAGTACCAGCTAATTTTGTTGCTGTTTCCATAAAAGCTTTGGTTACTTTTCTGTTAACTTCAGAAATATCCACTTCTTCCGATGTTAGGCCTTCTAAAGCAGAGAATCTGTTCCTTAGTTCCAATTTGAAGGCATTATGATGTTAAGGTTGGTCGTGTTAATACACTTTGTTTGCTTTATGAGCTTGCCGCGCTCGAGTTTAGCATTGAGGTGCATCTTACATCTTACCATTCTATGGTCACTACCTGTGTTGAACTTGTTTAGCTTCCATGACAAATTTCTTGTTACACATAATAAAATCAATTTCACTTGTCAATCCATTGGGATGCCTCCATGTCCATTTCCTTTGCAGCTTTTTCTTGAAAAAGAAGTTCATGATGAAAAACCCTTCTGCCTCTGCAAACTCAACGAGAGTATTTCCACGCTGGTTTCCGTTGCCGTGACCGAATTTGCCTACTGAAGTTTCATTCTGTTGTTGTTGCCCTATTTTCGCATTGAAATCTCCCATAATGATCTTAAGTGCTGCTTGCCTTTATTATTTAGATGACGAATTTCCTCATAAAATTCTTCAATCGCTTCTTCAGGATGAATAGTAGTGGGTGCATAAGCTTGAATAATCTGAGCTTGGTATCTTATCGAGAGTTGGATAACAAGTCGTGCAGCTCTGTCAGAGGAACTTTCAACTTCTACAACTTTATCCTTCAGTTTCTTGTTTATTATAAATCCAACACCACTAGTTTTGCCAGTATCTATCGCACGATAATAGAAGAGATGTCCACTTTTCAGTTAAATTAGTTCTCCTTTTCTCCGTACCTCACTTAGCCCGACGATGTCCCACTTGATCCTTTGTAGTTCTTCTTCCAATTCAAGAAGCCTTGAATCAGAAGATAGGGAGCGTCCGTTATACGTAGCCAAGGTCAGCATCAGATGGCAGCCTAGTCCAGTCCTCCGGTGATTCTTAGCACCCTCAGTCTTCATGTCGCACTGGCCGCTGCCTTGGCCAGGTACATTCCAGCTGCGGGAGACTGAGGGCTAATATTTAAGTTGTGGAGTCATTTTGGAGGGGTTTGGCCATAACTCACCACGCTGACCAAGCGGGATGGTGAGTGTGCTATAGCATTTTCTCTAATCCCGATGGCATAGTTATACCCCTGTTTGGCGGTCGTCAGAGCCCTTTTAGTGGGAACAGGATGCACCACAAGAAGACGGGGTTAACATTTGTCGAGGAGAGGCTGTAGTATATTGCCCATCACCTGACCTTACATTGCTATTATTTATAAAGGTATATATTAATATATTCTGTTAACATTCTTAGATCTCGTAATTACTTATTGACGTTAACTCCTTTTCATTGATGCAGCTGTTTTGTGTTAGCATCTCACTTCTTTTTACTGAGGATCACGGGGTTATACTAGTTGTAAGCGAAATTAAATTAATTGTGGTAGTTTCACTTTAAATTTATAACGCGATTAAATTTAAAGCGAGAACTATCAATTTTAAAATTCTGCAGTTTTTTTTTTTTCATTACGGAAGAGGGGGAACTAGGTGGCAAAATAGTCCTGTTTAGCCACCTTTCAATGTTCTTATTCTTACTACATATCTTATACACTCCAAAAATATCTCTTTACACACATGCATATATATTCTTTCGTAGAGTACCTCATTTACTATATTGCAAAGTACTTTCACTGACAAATTCAAAACGATTGCTTTGATTTTTTTTTCTGTTCATTAAAATTAAGTACCGGGATGTCATATGCACAGACAAGCTTGAGCATCATGTTTTCAGTGATGAACGGCGTATAAATAACTCTGTGGAAAGAATCTGTTTTGGCCTTTGTCCAAATTCCACTCTTCCCCCTCTTCCCTTTACGTTGTAGTCGAAAAGTTATTTCTCCGTTTGTTTAAAAAAAAAAAAAAAAAGTCGCTAGGATGGCTGGCTGCCTGGAGCATTTGAGGGAGTTGTTTCAATAATGCCTAGCTTTCATTTTACCTTTAACTTTGTGGTCCCCATATAGCGAATGGGCCAAAAGTTGCAAACGAATCTGTGAGTGCAATGACATTAATATTCGCAAACGAACTGAAAAACACCGTCGCGTCACATCGTCTGTACTATCAACTTGTGCTTACTGAGTGTGAAAAACGATATCCACCTAATGACAAGAAAGCCGTTTGTTGAATATCGCAAAAGCGATGTGTTACTGTATTAGTTATCGTGATCACTTTTAAAGTACTTCTCCTTTTTAAGGTTATCAACTGTAAGGCTTAAGGCAGTGAATGCCTGTGAATTAACCTTACTTAGTGCATAAAACGCACAAGAACAAAAAAAAAAAAAAATTAAAGGTAGGGTCAGTGTATGAAACAGTAATGAACAATAGACGTTTGATCTTTGCAACACGAAGCTCTCTTCATAAAAGACACAACTGTTGAGCTCATAAGTGAAGGTTAGTCGAATATAACTGGCCGCCCCGGTGGCGCAGTGGTCTAAGGCGCTGACCTCTGATCATTCGTCCGAACGGGGTCCGGGTTCGAATCCCGGTGAGGCATGGATGTTGTGTTTGTCTTACGGCACTGGTTCTCTCCCTTCCCTGGAACCAGTGACCCTAAATTAGGGACGGGCGACTGCTTATAGCCCATTGAGTTGCTCACGGTGGTCGTTAAACCTCCAATCAAAAAAAAAAAAAAAAAAAGAATATAACTGACTAGTAGGTTAAGGTTAGACGAATATAATTGACTAGTAAATTAAGGTTAGTCGAATATGCCGCAAATGACTAGTAAGTTAAGGTTAGTCGAATATAATTGACTAGTAAGTTAAGGTTAGTCGAATATAATTGACTAGTAAGTTAAGGTTAGTCGAATATAATTGACTAGTAAGTTAAGGTTAGTCGAATATAATTGACTAGTAAGTTAAGGTTAGTCGAACATAAGTAACTAGTAAGTAAAGGTTAGTCGAATATAAGTAGCTAGTAAGTTTAGGTTAGACAAATATAATTGACTGGTAAATTAAGGTTAGTCAAATATACTCTAAGTGACTAGTAAATTAAGGTCAGTCGAACATAAGTGACTCGTAAGTTAAGGTTAGTTTCATAATTGACTATTAAGTTAAGGTTAGTCGAATATAATTAACTAGTAAGTTAAGGTGAGACGAATATAATTGACTTGTAAGTTCAGATTAGTCGAATATAAATGACGAGTAAGTTAAGGTTAGTCAATATACTGACATTTGACAATAATGCAACAGCGTTAACCTTTTAACTGGCTGGAACGAATGAACTTGTGGTTAGAAAAGTGGGCTGAAATCAGCTCGAACGAATACATTCGCTGTCTAAGAAGTGGGCCGAACGAGGTTGATTTTTTTATTTTTTTATTGGAGGTTTAACGACCACCGTGAGCAACTCAATGGGCTATAAGCAGTCGCCCGTCCCTAATTTAGGGTCACTGGTTCCAGGGAAGGGAGAGAGTCAGTGCCGTAAGACAAACACAACATCCATGCCTCACCGGGATTCGAACCCGGACCCCTTTCGGACGAATGATCAGAGGCCATTGCCTTAGACCACTGAGCCACCGGGACGGCCGGAACGAGGTTGAAACGAGTGTATCTGCGAGTCAGAAACCGTTGCTTTGCCCCTTAACTTTGTTATTCAAAGTTGTTATTTAGGAGAATAATTGACACTAATCCATTCTGACTGATTACCTGCTAAAAGGGATATAGCAATTACAACGAACCTAAGAAAGAAGTGAGATGCTTGAGTCATTTGTTTTTACCCAATGGAGTGATGTCCTAGGCAGGGAGCCCATTCCCATCTTTCCTTGGGCTATGGAGCAGAGAATAAAGGACTGAAAGGGAGCACTTATCACTTTTGACAGGTTTATAGTCGGTACTGCTGCGATGAGAGAAGGAAAGGAATTATTTTGCCCTAGCATTCGTAAACCTAACCGCTATGTTAAAATTTTGGTTTAAGGTGACAGAAAATTTTGGGAACCATTTGGTTCAAAAACATCGTCCGTTTAAAAGGTTAATTACGAACAATAATAATAAATGGAAGCACAACTCGTACACGGTTGCTGGTAAGGTTAACGCAGCGTATTTTGCAACAGCCAACGATTAACCGAAATCTCTTGAACTCTTCTTACATTCGCTTTTATCACTTCCATGTCGTGGCCTTTCACCTGGCTAACTGTCATTGCCAAATGTAACAAAGAAACTGGAGGTTCAGAACATACGTTCAGAAATGAAGAACGTAACCAAAAAATAACGCAGCTTATACAAGAAAGAAAATTCAAAGTGATAGTTCGATCTAGAAATATAGGTCACACCACATTTTATCCCAAATGATTTAGCATGTGTGAAAATATTTCTGGAAATCATTTACTCTTAACAATCTGAATTTGATTTGAAGTGCATTTCTTTGCAGTTTTTCACTTTGGAAAACATGAAAAAGTCATATGGGGCAAGTTAAAAATCAGGTCAGTATAACAGATGGCATTTATTTGTTGAACAGCAATCGATGCTCTTAAGAAAATGGGAAAACCCTGTTTGATAGCTCCTCTTTCACACATACACACACTGAAAAAGTTTAATGGGAAAGTAATGGATTTAGTGTGAGGGGTCTGCAGGTGGTTTTCCATTCCTGAGGAAAAACAGGTGGGGGAAAAAATTGCTTTCCCAATGTATCTTCCTGTAATCTCACGTTGGTGTCAGGCAGCATTTTTTGAGCTTACATCCAAGTCCGCCCAGGGTCAATTGACTAGTCTCTGCTGCCCTTAAATCCGATCTCCCCAACCCCCGTTCTGATTTTTTTCCTAGGTGGCATAAAGACAGAATACATGAAAGGTCTAGAAAGTTTATTTAACGATCACGTGACGCGTGCAGTTCTTCGCTTGAACTGTTCTGTATTGAGAAAGTGAAGTCAGTGGTATTGTTGACCGAGAGGAAACACCGACATTTGAAGAAAAGAACTATTTTTGTACTTAATTTCAGTATTTATGTATAATGAAATCAAACAATAGATGATTTGGTTTTCATTCAAAAGTAAGCAGAAATCTTCTCTATTCTAAAATCAAAAGAAAATGGTACAGCAACCCCTAAATAAATCGTCTTCAGTGAAAATTATTAAATAAAGGAACTTAAAATAGCATGAATTGAGGGGAAGAATACTAAGCAAACAGGCACTGAGTTCTTGAGGGAAAAACAATATAATCTATACCAGCATCCTTTCGAAGTTTATCCATCCATCTTGTGCGTGGTCTTCTTCGAGTTTTTTTCTGTCTCTTGATATCCAGTCTAGCATTTCAGTTGTCCAACACTTGACAGTTCTTTTAGCATATTGTCCAGCTCACTCACTGCCTTATCAGTATTTTTACCTGGAACATGATGTCACCAACTAATGTTATTTTCCCTGTCTATTGATTTCTCCTTCCTATCTTTTCTGGCAAAACCAAGCATGCATCTTTCCATGCTGCTTCCAGTTGTCTGCAGCCTCTGTAAATAATTTTTAGTTTATAATTTTTTGTACATCATTTGCCATTGTCTAGAGTAAAAAATACTTAGAATTCATTAGCATGTGGATTTACTCCCGCTTGTTTCGAGGTTATGCATCCGAAAAAGACCAAAACTTATGGATCGGCATTTCAACAGGCCAAACTTTGAACTGCAAGAAAATATTTCAAATCTGACTTGTAATTGCAGAGAGTTGTCCACAAAACCTGACAGACGGACATAGTAATACTACAAGCACGTACTTTATTTTGAAAGACGTGTTGAAAAGACAGACAGAGGTTAAAGACAACATTAAGACATGTATGTGCACACGAGCGTAAGGAAACTAATAGGTAAACCAAACTGGGCTAGAGAGCATTTGAAAGAAACTGCGCAATTTTGAAGGACAATTTACCATTTTGCCTTAAGGTGGACGACAAGTAATTTTGCTTCCTATACTTCCAATGGAAAAACTTCTGTACACATTTTCTTCACAATTAATGCGTTCCCAAGGATGAAAATTTGAACATCGATTAAAATAGCTTCATTTTATAACTTGGAATACTTCATATTTTCTAAAACGTAACCATATTATATTAAAAATCAATAACTTTTCCTTTGGTGGTGTTGAAACCAGAAAAAAGATGGCGCGACCTGTACTTTGATGGTCAGTAGACAAACAAATGTTGGATTGCATGATTATGGATATGGTTTAGAAAATATTAAGTTATAAAATGAAGCTATTTTAATCGATGTTCAAATTTTCATCCTTGGGAACGCATTAATTGTGAAGAAAATGTGTACAGAAGTTTTTCCATTGGAAGTATAGGAAGCAAAATTACTTGACGTCCACCTTAAATGAAGTGCCTAACCGATGAATTCTTGAGGTTCTTACTTATGGTTTAGAAACGTAGATATTAGCAAAAAAAAAAAAAAAAAAAAAATAAAAAAAATAAACACCGAGTCTGGGAGAACTCAAAGGAGCATGGACACATGCATGCTTGTTGTACTGTACAGGTCTGCCTGAGCCTAAACTTGGAAACCCCAGTCCGGCCCTGACCGACTTGTTTCAGACCTTCATCAAGCTTTCTCCGCCACTTATTTTAAGTAACGCAAAGCTTCCTCTAGAGCAAGGTCCCTCAACCCGTGACCCGCGGGGCGAATTTTAATGGCCTGCGAGACATCCACGAAGGAAATACTAAAATGGGAAAATGAATATCCCGGTACTTTGGGTACATGGACTTTGAATTCCCAAATCTGCTATGAGCTATGCTGTGAAAAATTATGTAACTGAAATTTTTAGAGTAATCAAAGTTGTAGGCACATATCAGGTGCCTACTTAGGGTTTCTGTGTAACATAGATATCGTGTTCACTGCATCGTTTTTTTATTCGCTGTGAGTCTGCTTCGCCATCCAATTCAAAACAACTGCTCGAATTTTTACTTCTGTATGGTACAACTTTCCTTCGTGACGCATATCCGACAAATTCAGGCTGTCCTGCAAGACAAGGGCGGCGCAACTTGTTCAAGTACATAGTAAACTGGCATCATACGTAGTTATCAGAACGGGGTCTGATAACTACGTCTGCTATACGACAAACGTAGTTCTCCGACCCCGTTCTTGGCTAAATATGTAAATATGCTTTAATATTTGCATTCAATTGGAAAGCTACTTTGCCTGCGTCATTTTCAGCAAAGCCCGTGAGACGGGAAATATCCATACCGGAATGGCGCCAGACAGCAAAAGATTAGAAATCCTTATAAAAGAAAGTGAACAATTTTAAGCACCCGATGAAAATGTGGCTCAGGATCACTTTAAGAATAGAAGTATACACTACCCAAGTAGCACAGCTTTGCAATTTAACGTAGGCTCAAAGCTGAGCCACCGTCTTTTGGGAATACAAGACGGTGGCTCAGTGTTGGGCCTACGTTAAATTGTACCTGGGTAATGTATGTTTCCTGATGTGCTGTACTGATGCTGCCCAGCTATGTTCATCGTTTTGAGTCAGTGAAGGAACAAAGAGTAGAGATTAAGACTTCAAAGTCGGTTAGGCTAAGAGATTAACTTCTCCCCAGGCTTCAGGAAAATACAAAAACATTCTTCGGCGGGAAAACAGGGATTCTTGTTGTTCGGTTGCGTTCATGATCCGTTTGATGTCCGGACCAGAGACGATTTGACAGTTGAACGGCTAGAACTAGCCGGAGAGTGTTTTTAGATGTTCTGCAGAGGAGTGCGAAAGAAAGATGGTGACTAAGGACTATTCGTTGTGTTAAGAGCTAACGTGACCGCTGTGAAGGGATCAGAGGAAATTTCTCCATTCGCTGAAAGAACGAGAAGCACTGAAGCCAAAATAATTGTGACAGGGGGGACCAATAAATTTCATTATTAAGTTTTTAAGCTAGGAGTCGACTTTAATTTAGTGTATGGTCTTGCCTTTATGAAATCGGTTAACTCCTCAGATACATTACAAAAAAAAACAAAAAAAAACAAGAACTAACGAAATCCTAACACTCAAAGAACGAGTTAACACAAACGTAATGGCTCTCCCAGAATTCCAAGGCTGATCTAGTCTTACGACTAGATCAGGTGGCGAAAAGGTGCAAGGGACATAAGTCGACGGCAAAGTATCACTTGAGCTCAGTGTATCCAGACCTTTCGTGATTGATCACATAGAAAATATTAAACAAGACGCCTATTGTAAACTAAAAAACGGGAACGCATTTAGGGTAGCGCCCCAATTCTGAAACTTGAAACTTTTTTAAATGAGCTGATATTCTAATAAGATAAATGGCGTTCGGAAATTTTCTTAGTCCCTTTCACACAGGTACAAGGAGGCAAATGTGTTTATTTTTCATTGGTGTTTTCATTAACATTAATCGTGAGCGGCGTCTAAGGTTATTCCACGCCAAGGAACTTTCATGACGTATTACAGAGGAGAAGCACGTGTCAGGACGACAAATCTGCAGCGATAAATTCTGTCGGTGTAGTTTAGTCGCTTTGAACAACCGTCCTCGGAGCGAGGAGGCGCAGGTTCGATCTTTGTCAACGGCAAATTTGAATTTCACATTGGCGCCCGATTGTGGAAAATGTCAGTATGTTCGTAAACTGTTTTGACAAAAGAAGAGGGGTGATAGTACCCATCAAGACGAACAATATTTACAATGGAACCTAAGGTCGCATTCCACTCTGAGTGTCAGAAAAGAGTAACTTCCAAATGCGTCCAACAAGCACAAGTCGTCACCTCTGACGTCATTTCTTTCGTACCGGAGAAGTAGCACATCGCCAGAACATCACCGTCAAGCATTTACCGTATGCAAATTTCCAGAGAAAAGACGCAGCATTGACAGTTGCAGCTGACTGGCTTATCAAGGAGCAGTAGGCACTTCTTGAATGTCACATATCCCGCACGATGGATTGGACGTGGCGGACCTGTGGCATGGCCTCCACGCTCGCCGGACTTAAACCCACTGGACTTCTTCTTCTGGGGGCACATGAAATCATTGGTGTACGGGACGCCTGTGGACTCCGTGGATGATCTCGTCGCGAGAATCGTTGTTACAGCGGATAAGATAAACACGACACCAGGAGTCTTCGAGAGGGTGCGCCAGTCTTTCATTCGCCGGTGTGAATTGTGCAACGGCACCCGTGGCCGCGACTTTGAGCATCTACTTTGAGTCTGTCCCTGATATCCAAAAATGGGACTGTGCAACTTATGATGTTGTTAATTCTCTTTCTTTGCACTGTTGAAAGTTCAACTTCGACATCTAACTTTACTCTTTTCTGACACTCAGAGTGGAATGCGACTTAGGTTCCATTGTAAATATTGTTCGTCTTGATGGGTACTATCACCCCTCTTCTTTTGTCAAAACAGTTACGAAAACCCTGTATAATGGCCGTTGGGTTCTTCGAAAAATGTGTGATGTTTGTCCCACACATCGTCTGGAATTAACGAAAATTCCTTCTTTGCTTATAAAAAAAGTAAGAGGGAGATGATGTGACGTACTACAGAGGTGAAGCAGGAGTCAAGACGACAAATCTGCTATATACATTCCGTCGGTGTACTTTAGTCGGTTAAAACAACTGGCTCCGGAGCGAGGAGGCCAGACTTCGATCAACGTCACCAAAAAATGTGTGTTTTCAGAGTTTTTATCTCACCGAAAGTAACACACACACACTCAGAGCCGTGTTGTGCTTAGATGATTAAATGCAGAATCAAATTTTTCCACATCACTTGTTTTAAACTATTTTAAAACACTGAAACTGCCTTCAGTTAAAAATGAATTAATAAACTGCAAAGAAATTAAAAGAAGTCGTGTAAAGCATGAATTAATAGTACGAAGATTTTACGTAACCTATACGCAAGAATATTATATGTACAGGGGTGTAAGGTGACTTGT
Organism: Macrothele yani; assembly: GCA_039090855.1. Taxonomy (NCBI): domain Eukaryota; kingdom Metazoa; phylum Arthropoda; class Arachnida; order Araneae; family Macrothelidae; genus Macrothele; species Macrothele yani. Next base: position 146,277,969 of record CM077007.1, on the reverse strand, counting down.
CTTACCTATGCAAAACTATTACTTATAGCTCAAAAAATTACTCTTACAGGTGGCATAATATGGTTTTCTTAAACTATCTAGCATAATACAGCAAAAAAATCCTCCCTTATTCGCCAAGCTTTCAGCACCAACGTGTGCCTTTTCAAGATAAGGCGGTAACAGAATGAACACTAAAAGAAAAAATTCAAATATTCAAATATTTAATTTAGTGTTCATTTTGTTACTGTCGTAGTCTTACCCCTAGAAAAGGGCACACTTTGGTGTGAAAGCTTGGAATAAAGATTTTTCGGCGAATCTACATGATCTACGCTGCTATAGAGATCCTTATATTTTAGTATATAATAGTGTAGTTCTCTCCATTTTATTTGCTAAAATATTCCTCGTTTACAGATATGTGAGGTGAAATTTCATGCATTCTGTAACTTTACATCATCTTCGTTTACGGATGATGAAAAGTAACTTTTACTACACCCTGTAGAAAATCCCTGAAGGAAATTGTGCAGTTTAGCGCTACACACAAAATTTCTTCTCTCATTATAACGAAATATTTTTATGTTTGCGGTTTCAGTATGGGTATTTTCTCTTAAATATCGTGTTACCAAAGTTTTTAAAGCGCGCATTCAGAGTGTTTATTCAAAACATCAATAATATCAATGCCGCGTTGAGTTCAGAGAGGTGGAACAAAGGCATTCCATATCTTTCGTGGAGCAGTCTATATATCGACCACTATGGAGAAGACAAGAATTTCAAGATAATGCTACGAAGGATGTCCTATGGCCATAGTGAAATTCCTAATGTATTCATCCTCCTCTCAGGGGTTTCATTGCGAAACCTGAGAAGGCTCTTACTCAACACACAAAGAGACTGATTAACGGGAACGGGGGAAGGGATTCCAAATAAGGTCGAGAGAAAGATCGATTAAGAAACCATTAGTAGCCGAAATGGCAAAAGCAGAAATTCAAACAGTGGACCACCGTCAGAAGAAACCATCCATCTTTAGGGGAACAGAGAAGAATTGGCGTGGGAGATTAAGAGTCGATTGTTTCAAACCAGATCGATCGCAGAGAGGAGGAAAAGCTCCTAAACTAAGAAAAGGAAAGAAAAAAAAAGTAAACCCAAAGGAAGGAAAAAATAAAATAAAATAATAAAAAGACCTCTAAGCTTCACAGAATGAAGATAAAAAGTACGGAAAAGGAGAAAAGTACTTTCTTAGATAAAGCTGATTTTTATTAGATTGTGGTGACCAATAAATGAATGAATTATTTCAATTCCGGGGCTTGGATTATAAATTTAAGTTCTTTCAAACTGATTCTTCTGGTAATTCCGTTTTTCAGTGTAAAATTTTCATATTTTTACTTGCTTGAAATAATAAAGGAGCCATTAAGTCAACAATGTGAGGAACAACAATGTGGTAGAAATAAAAAAGCCAATGCTGAATTTCAAAGCAGAATAAAATTTTAAAATCTTGCTGTGCAAACTGCAAATGCATATATAGGAATATAAGCATACCTCTGTGTATGTGTGTGTGTGTGTGGGGGGGGGGGGTTGAGATTAAAGAAAACTCCATAGAGATGCATGATTGATGTGTCCAAGAACGACAGGAAAAGAAATGCGTATATCAGAGAAAATGCGGAGTTATAGTCGTCATCACACGAGTAAAGACATAACAAGTTGCAATGGTCGGATATGCTGCTGGAAGAAAAGAGAGAAGGGCTGTAAAGAGAAAAGTGAAAAGAGAGAAATGGAAAAGAAAGGCTGTAAGGTAATATAGACGTCACAAAGGTTATGATGAAGTTTCCTTTACGGTCAGTCAAAACACGATTCTTTTCGGATAGGGGCTCGAAGAAAAATTGCTACAAAGATGGGGCAAATACTGAAATGTCGGATGCCATTATGTTTAGAAATGGAGGAAGGACATGCGTCTTTCTATATATTTATTCCATGTCTTTCTACATATTTCATATGTATATCTGATCATGATGTCTTATCATAGTGTCATATCTCTGATCATGGGTCAATATCTCTGATCATGATGTCTTCCGCACAGGAAAATGCCAAGAGTGGAGGTCATCATAATCAGAGTAAAATCTCTGAAACGGCCATGGGCTGGACACATTACCAAAAGAACGGGCCACCGGTCGGCAACCAAAATTTTGAACTGGACACCAACTGGGAGAAAAGATCCAGAAGAAGACCAGGAGGGAGATGGGTTAATGAAATTCGAAAGCATGATGGAGTGACATGGAGGAGACAGCTTCAAGACAGACAGTCGTAGAAGAAACTTGGGGAGACCTTCACCCAGCAGTGGATAGATAATGGTTGGAAATGAAATATATATCATTGATAATTATCAATCCACTACTGGATGGAAGTTTCCCTAAGTTTCTTTTACAACTGTCTGTTTTCAGCCGGTCTCCTCCCTCTCTTCCATCATCATGAAGGAGACAGGCTCAAGACAGACAGTCGTAGAAGAAACTTGGGGGGACCTTCACCCAGAAGTGGATTGATAATGGTTGAAAATGAAATATATATCATTGATAATTATCAATCCACTGCTGGATGGAAGTCTCCTAAGTTTCTTTCACAACTGTCTGTTTTCAGCCTGTCTCCTCCCTCTCTTCCCTCATCATGAAGGAGACAGGCTCAAGACAGACAGTCGTAAAAGAAACTTGGAGAGACCTTCATCCAGAAGTGGATAGTGGATTGATAATGGTTGGAAATGAAATATATATCATTGATAGTGATCAATCCACTGCTGGATGGAAGTCCCCCTTAGTTTCTTTCACAACTGTCTGTTTTCAGCCTGTCTCCTCCCCTCTTCCCTCATCATGAAGGAGACAGGCTCAAGACAGACAGTCGTAGAAGAAACTTGGGGAGACCTTCACCCAGAAGTGGATTGATAATGGTTGAAAATGAAATATATATCATTGATAATTATCAATCTCCCTAAGTTTCTTTCACAACTGTCTGTTTTCAGCCTGTCTCCTCCCTCTCTTCCCTCATCATGAAGGAGACAGGCTCAAGACAGACAATTGTAAAAGCTTGGAGAGACCTTCATCCACCAATGGATTAATAATGGTTAGCAATAGTATATATATATATACAGATCTATCAGCCTCCTATCAGTGGTTTATAAAATTTTCACTAAAGTTCTTTCACACCGCTGAAGGTAACACTGGACATGACTCAACCGAGAGAACAAGCTGGATTCAGGAATGGCTACAGCACAATAGATCATATCCACGTACTGAGCGAACTAATTGAAAGAGCGAGGGAATATGAACTTCCATTGTGCATGGCTTTTATCGATTAAGAAAAGGCCTTTGATTCAGTGAAACCATCAGCAGTTACAATGGCTTTGGAATCCTGCGGTATTGAAGATGCATACATTAATATTATTAATAACATCTATGAAAATGCAAGTGCAAAGATTCAGCTGTTTGAGAATACAGTACACATAAAAATTGGAAAGGGAGTGAGACAAGGTGACACCATATCTCCCAAGCTCTTTAATGCCACATTGGAAAATGTCTTTCAATCACTGAAGTGGGAAAACAAAGGGATAAAGATTAATGGAGATTATCTAAATCACCTTCGTTTTGCTGATGGCGTAGTCATTTTTGCAACTACCCCATCAGAGCTGCAGAGTATGATCCAGGAACTTGCTGACAAGAGTAAAGAAGTGGGATTAAAAATGAACTTTCAGAAGACAAAAGTGATGTACAATGCTTTTACAAGAAATGAAGATCTATCAATTGATGGGGAAAAGCTGGAAATAACCAATACCAACATTTATCTTGGACAGCAGATATCAAGTGAGGGTCACATTGTTGAAGAAAGTAATCGGCGTATAAAAAATTTGCCTGCAGAGCTTTTGGAAGAAACAGCATAATTTTCAAAAGCAATATGCCATTATGTCTTAAAAGAAAAGTGCTTGATCAATGCATCCTTTTAGTGCATACGTTTGGTGCAGAGACGTGGACCTTAACTAAAAGAGACATACAAAGGCTGCGGACAACTCAAAGAAGCATGGAAAGGTGCATGCTTGGAGTAACCAGGAGAGATAAGAAGAGGAACTCGTGGATAAGAAAAATGACAAGAGTGGAAGACATCATGATCAAAGTAAAATCCCTGAAATGGCAATGGGCTGGACATACTGCCAGAAAGACAGACCATCGATGGACAGCCGAAATTTTAGATTGGATTCCAAGGGACAGGAAAAGACCCAGAAGAAGACCACATGGAAGATGGGTGGATGAAATTCGAAAGTATGCAGGAGTAACATGGAAGAGACTGGCACAAGCCAGACCGTTGCGGAAGTGGCTTAGAGAGATCTTCGTCCAGCAGTGGATTGATAATGGTTGACAATGGTGATGATGATGATATATAGCAATGATATTTATTTATCAACTGCTGGATGAAGTCCTCCCTAAGTTTCTTCCACAACTGCCGGTCTTCAGCTAGTCTTCTCCATGTGCCTTTCTTCCATGACATGGAGGAGCCAGATCCGTAGAAGAAGCTTCGGGAGACCTTCATTCAGCAGTTGATGCCCTGATAGATGAAGGTTTCCCCAAGTCATTTTTTCACAACTGTTTGTTTTGAGCCGGTCTCCTCCATGTCAGTCCAGCATGCTTTCGAATTTCATCTCCCCATCTGTCACATGGTCTTTTTCTGTGTGGTGCGTTTGTCCTACGACTCTGGCTCTCTCGTATACCTTTTTTTTTATTGGAAGTTTAACGACCACCGTGAGCAACTCAATGGGCTATAAGCAGTCGCCCGTCCCTAATTTAGGATCACTGGTTCCAGGGAAGGGAGAGAGCCAGTGCCGTAAAACAAACACAACATCCATGCCTCACCGGGATTCAAACCCGGACCCCTTTTGGACGAATGATCAGAGGCCATCGCCTTAGACCACTGCGTCACCGGGGCGGCTCTCGTATACCTAGAACCAATGGTCCGAAATTAGGGACGAACGACTGCTTACAGCCAAACGAGTTCTTGAATTAAAAAAAAAATCGATTCTAAAGATTTTAATGCTATTTATGTCATGAAACTGAAGTTTTCCATTGTATTAGTAAACACTTCGTATTACACAAATATGTTTTTTTGTTTCGTATTTAATAAACGCCAGGAGCTGGAGACAGTTACTTGTTCCTAATTTAGGGCCAGTGGTTCCCTCCCGGGAGGTGAGGCAATGCTTCATCCGGGACTCGGGCATGGACCTAGCTCGGACGATTAGCCAGAGGACCTACGCCGCTGACTGCTCTGCTACTATAGCGTTACTTTTTACTTTCCCATTATATGTCTGTGAAAACCGGGTTCTAGCATTTGAATTAATTTGCAACAAGTATAATGTTTTTAGATTTTTGTAGTTGTTTTATAGTAATTAATTAATATCCTTAGCTAAACTTGTGGAACACATGTCATACGAAGCTACTACAGCAACTTTCAGGTTAAGCGCCACATTCCAAAATTTTGTAATCTCTTAACCGTCAAAGCATGAGCTTTGATAAATAACATCGTGATACGTTTATACACTATCTACCAACAAGTAATTGGACACCTGTGATAAAAAAGGAAAACGAAGTTTATTCACCTTCAATAGTTGGTGGAGAATCCACGAGCGCCGATTACCGCTGCGACCCTCCGGGGCATACTCTCAACCTGGCGTTGTACGACGGCTAGCGGTATTTTCTTCCACTCGGCTTGGAGAAGACAGGTCAGTTCCTTCACCGATTTCGGACGGTGGGGGCACCCCTTAAGTCGACACTCCAACTCGTTCCAGAGGTGCTCGATATGGTTACGGTCCGGGCTCTGCGCAGGCCAGTCCATTCGATTAACACCATTGTCACCATACGAAGCCATGGTGGACCTCGCAACATGAGAGGTGGCATTATCATCCTGAAAGTAACATGGGTCCACCCCGTAAAACTGACACAACGTAGGAAGCGCATGGTCATCCAAAATGGTGCAGTAGGTCTCGGCGTTGAGTCTACCAGGAATCGCGACCAAGGGTGCGGTTCTTCCGAATTTCTCTGGTCAGCACCCGCCGGTCTCTAACTCCCAGTTTTGTGGGTTTGCCGGGTCGGGGCACATTCCGGCAGTCACCTCTCATCTTCCACTTGCCAATCACGTAGGCCACTGATGATTTTGGGTACTTCAACTCGCTGGATATGTCACGTATGGATCGGCCATTTCAGTGATACCCGACGATTACACCTTTTTCGAAATCGGAGAGCTCCGAACTGCGTGGCATCTTGCATACGACTGGCTGCGCTGTTGTTCCCTACACTATATTTAACGGCGGCGGCCGTGACGTGTATCAGGACTGCAGATATCGTCGATTGCAGGGGTGTCCAATTACTTGTTGGTAGATAGTGTATAACTGTCTGAACTTTCTGCATATTTCTAAATTCATTTTTCCACAATTTCGTAATATCTTTTCAGTTACTTACGGCAATTTAATGACCTAACATAAAAATCAAATAACTGATGATAGCAATGAAAATCGCGAATGTTCTTTCCTGTATTACCTTATTTATTTATTTATTTATTTGATTAAAAATTCCAACGTGAAAATTCAGTTTTATCAAGTCATTAATTACTGTTGTTAGTTTTATTTGAAAACACTGGTTTGTGTCATCAAAAAAGATTTGATCGAAAATAAAAGTGAGAAATATTAAATAGCCATTTCTTTTCATAAACACATTACAAATTAATGAATGAATGCTGTAGAAACGTACTATTAAGAAGAAATAGAAATCAGTTCTCCTTTTAATTCCAAGTACATTTACTGCCTGTGTGAAAACCACGGGCGCTATTTTAATAACAATTTTAACCCTATTTTCTGGAACAACACTAAATTCTCGAAGTGCTGTAGCTTGTAACTTCTATGAGAGAGGTGTCCCCCCAACTTCATCAAGTAGTCGCTGTTCTTGGCTTTAACTCGCAGCTAGGAAGAGGACGAAAGAAAATCTCCTGAGAGATAAAGATAGAGAGAGAGAGAGAAAGAGAGAAAGAGCGATGGACAGGCTTAGCCTGTCACTCCCCGAGAGGAAAAGTGAGCAAGCTAGATAAGGCCCCAAAACTACTGCATACAAGCGATGATATACGCCGCTAAGAGCAGAATTAGAAAAATAATTCAGCGTACAGGGCGGGTTAACCGAACTTTTTTTAACCATAAGAGCGCTGCGCTTAGCCCGAAAATTGCGGTAATTTGAAATAAACGGCCAGGGTCAAATGGAACAGTCCTTATGTAAACTTTAACTGGATTTACTTTCCTATTGTCCATGAAGTAGTAGCCACAAACGTGCTTTTATTTTTGGCAATTAAGACTTCGTAAATCGTCACATGAAACTTAGCAGCAAACTTCTGTATTTTTCACAAACATGGCAATCTCCACAATATTTCTATTAATATAATCTCCGCTCTTTACACGCTTTTTATATCTCCATTATATATCTACTATACGCTTTTAGTCTCTGAAAACATTAAACACCATTAATCCTGTTTTTTATTTCCTTTTGAATCACTATCAGCACTGCCAAATCGTATGAGTTGTTCAGGAAAAAATGTGCAGTTCAGTAGGAAAATACTTAACCGAGAAGTAAAGAAATTTGCAAAAGAAAACAGAAGCTCAAAAGGAAGGTTAAATTGCAGGTATTCGTCACAAAGCAACTGGGCAGTAACACTAAAATGAGTTCAGAATATCAACTTTTTAAGAATATTTGTGTGTATTTGTGTGTGTGTGAGAGAGAAAGAGAGATAGACAGAGAAAGAGATAGGGAGAGGCAGGGAGAGAGGCAGAGAGAGAGAGAGAGAGAGAGAGAGAGAGAGAGAGAGAGGGGAGACAGGGAGAGAGAGAGAGAGACAGAGAGAGAGAGAGAGAGAGAGAGAGAGAGAGAGAGAGAGAGAGAGAGAGGGGGGAGACAGGGAGAGAGAGAGAGAGACAGAGAGAGAGAAGTATCAAAAATGATGATTGAAGATTAAAGGGGACTTTTGGGAAGATGTTGTTATTCAGAGATAAAGGAGTGGGGGGAGAATGCATGAGACTTTGAATATTAAACAGGACTTTCAGGAAGCTGTTGTTGTTCCGATAGACAGAGAGAGAGCGAGAAAGAGGTAGAAAACTTTGAAGATTAAAGGGACTTTTGGGAAGCTGCTGTTATTCTGAAAGAGAGGGGGAAGGGGAGAGAAGGTATAAAAGTCGTATGACTTTGAAGATGAAACAGGACTTTCGGAAAGTTGCTGTTATTCCGAAAGCGATAGGGGGGGGGGTGAGAGGTAGAAAAATGCATAACTTTAAAAGAGGACTTTTGGTAAGCTGTTGCTATTCAGTGAGAGAGAGAGAGAGAGATCTGTTACACGGCTGTTCAATGGGTCTCTCTCTCTCTCTTTCAGTGCCCTCTCCCGTGGATTCTTCTACTCCTTCGCTTGTAAGGGAGTTTAGGAGTTTCGGGGTTTTAGTTTTTTTTTTTAACTATATTGTTTCCTGATGATGAAACAAATATGTCACCAGCTAAAATAAAGACTTGTTTTTTCGGTGAAAAGTAGCTATATTCCGTGATGTATATGAGGAAATTCACTTTCGCAAGCTTTGTCCTGATTTCTTTATGTTTCTTCATATTACTAACACATTGATCTATTCTTGCGTATTCTGTCAGGCTTCTTTCACGGTTATTTCGCAGCTGAATTTCTCTTTCCCGACTTTATTTCTCTTTCAATCTCGCACCTCAGTAGCAGACATGCTCCCCACCTCTATTTTCCTTCGGACCGAGAATCCACTCCCTCGCGCGGGGAAAATCTCACTCCCAACTTTTTTTCTTCAAGCGCTAGATCCAAACTGTTCTTGTGTCTTCTCCCGTCATTGAGAAAAACGCGCGGGATAGTATACCTCTGGCGATCCCCCGGTCAGATCTACTATCACGCTGACACCCTTTTACACCCCTCGCTAACGCCACTACCCATCGTCAGAAATCCCTCATTAAAATTTGAAGATGTAAGAAAAGCCATGTGTTTAAACTCGATAATTCTGACGCTATAAAAGGATAAAATCGTTGATCATTCTCTCACAATGAAACACAGCAATTTTACTGAAATTCCACAGACAGCCGATTTCACATAGACGGTTAGAAAAACTGCGGAGTGTTTTCCCTGCCTTCATTGACACGGCTGGCACAACACTAGGATATGAGTCGTCTCAATATTTCCTCTCGGAAGCTGACGAAAAAGGAAAACGATTTTAACTTATAGGTTAACTTTCGCTGACACCCATGACCTCCAGGATTGCATATCATCGCACCAGAAAACATTCATAGTGACGTCGATAGCTTGAATGAAAGTAATCTATTCCACCGATTATCCCAACAACTTCCTTACCGCCATGCATATAACCAAAAGATTAAATCAGAAAATAAAATAAAATGAAGTAAAGTGATTTTTATTTTCCCATCGGGAAGATCACAAACTGCTGCTAGTGTATTCATACTAGAATACCTGCATGTGAGATATACCTTTACCATCCTGTGTCAGAAAAGAGTTCCTATCGGCTAACAAATCTTTCATGGACAACAGCTGAGCATAATATTAAATCGTTTTTTATCTAGTGCGGCAATTGCCAGCTCGTTACTTCAAGCCGTACTTTGACGGAACTGTATCTGTAGATGCATTGATTTCATCTCTCATCTCATAGCACATTCCTATCACATCTTCATTTCTCACATTGTACAGCAGTCTTTCAATGCAACAAAGCCTCGGCGATAGTTTTCTGAGGCAAGCAACATAGTTATCTATAATTTCTCCCATAGTACAGTTGTTCCTTCTAGCGCTGCTTAACCAACTCAAAATGTTACGATGTCATAAACAACCGGTCATTCAACACTCCTTTCACACCGTCAGTACATTGTCTCTGAGATGTCGCGTGATCTCCTTATCGTGCTTAATGACCGATTCAGGAGTTTATTTATTTTATTATTGCCTGTAAAAAGACGTTCTTATCGTGTTTAATGCCCAATTTAAGGGTTTATTTATTTCATTAGTTACTTCTATCAAATCCGGCATGGGTAAGGAAGAAATATTCTCACCGGATGATAAGAGGAACTAAGTAACGAAATTTAAAAGAGCGTGCACACAATTTACCAAAGTAAGTCTTTAAAAAGGTTCAGTTTTTGAAACAAAGATTTGTCGCTCACACACACACACACACGCCAGAGCTGCGACGGGCTTAGCCCAAACCCGAAAGCCCGATGCAGAGCCCGGGCCCGAATCGGGCTCGGGCTGTAGAATATTTACTGCGGTTCGGGCTCGGGCTCTTAGAGAGAGGGAGAGCGAGATAATTTTATTTTATTTAAAAAATTGGATTTTATATGATTTAGCAAATGATACACTTTATAGTTGGTAAAGGGAATTCTTCGGCAACTGGTTCTGGTTGGGGAGCGGGCATTCGAGATGGTTATTTATTCTGGGCTAGGGTAGAAAATGCCATAGACCGCGCATTACTGTGTTTCTGCAGAGAAGAAAAAGCTTTTCCAAGAACTATAGATATTGGATAGTTGGTAGCTTGCCGACAACAATTTACCCCCTATCTCCAAGCAGTAGCCCCCTGCTAATTCCATTTAGCAACGTGCATATTGCAGCGCATTATGACGCGATAATATTAACATTATTTAAGCAACATACAATTTGAGCAACGCCCGATATCATTTTGGATTCCCGGCCGCCCGAAGCACTTCAGGTGGAAACGAACAGTCAAAGAAAATCGTACAGTTACACTATAAAAATACGTAGATGGAGGTCCATTTCCCTCTCCCTATTTGAGAAATACATTGTTTAATTGCAGGAAGAGGAGAGAGTGGAAGTGTGGAAAAGGAGATTTTTTTTATTAATGGTTGAACAGATAAACCAATTTTTGAGATCGTTCGGGCCCGGGCTCTGTCTTGCAATATAAAATTCAGGCTCGGGTGAGCTCGGGCTGATATACCACGGGCTCGGACGGACTCGGGCTCAGAAAATTGAGCCCAAACTCAGCTCTGACACACATACATATCTCGAGCTATGGGAAGAACAAAATCCAAACAGAACGGGAAGCCTTCAGCACGGGGAAGCATAAAGTTTACGTTATCGTTAGCTGCCATAATGATTCAGGATACCAGTTTTTGTCTCACAGCAAGCGCGACAGCTTTCCGGATTTTTTATGGAAAGTGTTTGTATACGTACACGCTGTTTATGTAATTTACATGCATGTAATTTACATGCATAAGCGAGCAGTTCGTCCAACAGCTTTGGATTTTTAATCAAAGTCACTTTCTTATTAATTACACAGCAATAAGATTAAAAAACAAACATAATAACTCTCTTACGCTTTAAAAAAATTCTGAAATTGACGAGCCACTTTCCGTCATTTCTTTCGTGAATTAACGAAACACATTTCTGATACAACCTTTTCCGTGAAATGACAGAAAGAAACCTGAATTTCGCGAATTTTTCGTACCAGGGGAAAATTCTGAATTTTCAGAAACCTTTCCGCAGTTTCTTTCTTATATATTGACGGTAAATTACCGTTTTAGAGATGTGTTAATGGGAAATGCTGAATTTTCAGAAACCTTTCTGTAATTCCTTTCGTGTTTTAACCGAAAAACTCCCTTCTCACTTTTCCCGTATCCGCATGACGAGAAATTACCGGTAATAGGAGCGATTGTTGAGAATACTTGAGGTTTGAGTAACTTTTGAATTTCAATCGTCTGTCGAATTATGAAGTACGATAGCGTGATCGGATATTATGGAAAGCACATCGCATGAATTTTGTTTATTGTGGTACAAGATATTTCTTCTCCTTTCCCCTATTTCGTTAACCAGCTATTTATAACATATTGTGTTACTGTAAGAAACCGGGTACTTAACTTATTGTACAGATGATTATATTATGTCTATGCATATCAGTCTTTGGACAACTTAAAGCAAAAGCTATTATAGCTATTTTAATATATATTGTGTTACTGTAAGAAACCGGGTACTTAACTTATTGTACAGATGATTATACGATGTCTATGTATCAGTCTGTGGACAATTTAAGTCAAAAGCTATTATAGCTATCGAAAGTAAATTTTATATTTGGGAGAGGGTTTTTTTTTTTTTGTGTGTGTGTGAAATAATACTATTAAAAGTACATTTTACCTTTTTTAAAGATAACTGAAAGTCATTGTCAGTTTTAAAAAAAAATCAAGTTGCAAAGAAAGCATTTTGTTGCTTCAAAAAATCAAAAGTCCTCCTACCAAAAAAAAAAAAAAAATATATTACAAACCTATTCAGAAAAATAATAAGCTCCGACAGAAAATAAAATGACTAAATCACTCACATTAATGACAAAAAATATATATAATAATAATCGTTGCGCAATTTGTTTTACGATGTACGTGATTCGGATTTCTGAGCGTTTGTGGCTCAGTGGTTAAATGCGTGTGTTAACTGTTGAACCAACACAAATGACGGGGGTTCGATCCTGATTGTAGCGGAATAATTTTCTGGTGTCAGAGCTGAAAAATTCAACGTCTCAGATTTTGCGAAATTCCTGGATAAATACGGAAGAGCCTGAAACGGACTATTCTGAAATAAACGGAATTTCTGACTACGGAAAATCTGTGAAAATACGGAAGTTAAAATAAACTGGCACTTTAAAAAACGAAAATTTCTGAAAAAGACGGATACCTTCCGGCAACTTTGCTGCATATTATTTCCATAAATTTTCCGTGAATTCACACCACTTATTTTTCACATGTAGTTTAGCCGTTATCTCACATACAGCTTGGGAATGCCCGATTGACAGGAAGCCGTTATTACTATAGCATCTATTTCTGCATTTGCTGCATTTAGTTTCAAGTCCAGCTGTTCATTCTTACCATCCTGTAAGAGTTTATTACTTTTATTCAGAGGTGTGGATTTGGTACATCTCAACCTGAGAGTGCAAAGCAAAAACGTGCATGCAGTCGAGCTTCTGTGTAGAAGGTGTACAAAAAATTATGGTTACGTTTCGGAACTCTTAAGCAGAGGCCCTTTTCTAACATGGCGTTCCTGAATGCAATCCGCGTATAGAAGTTCATGTAAGAAGAACGAAAAACGTTTTCCTTTTTAACTGGTCCAATGGTGTTTCCATCAACTTAACTGTTACTTCGGTGATGAGAAAATTATTGCACAGAAGGAAAGATTCATGCGTCAAATAAGGCGATTTTGTATTGTCCGCGGTAGATATATGCTGAGAAAAACAAAACAAAACAAAACAAAACAGGTAGGCTCAGTTCTGATTGAGCCGTCAGTTTGGAACGTAGGACTACGATCGGTTTTGGATTTTTGTTTGGCGGCGGCTGCTTTCAGGCGTTCTCGATACTCTCTAGTTCGTTGGGCTGCAGTCTTCTAGTTCGTTGGGCTGCAGTCTTCTAGTTCGTTGGGCTGCAGTCTTCTAGTTCGTTGGGCTGCAGTCTTCTAGTTCGTTGGGCTGCAGTCTTCTAGTTCGTTGGGCTGCAGTCTTCTTTGATTCGCAGAATTTGCTTGCGCTCATTCTGCGAATTCCGCGACATTGTCGAAAATTTTAACCCGTTCACACGAAAACGACTTTTAAACATTTTAATTTAAACCACTGCGATGTGTTCTTTATATATTTGAATAGATCTCGTCGGGAGCTTTGAGACAATTCCACGCACAGTCGTTTTGTACTCACGGTTATCCAGATAAACCGCGATATTGTCAAAAGTGTTCACCGGCTCACAAGAAAAATGTTTTTTAAATGTTCAGTTCAAACCACTGCGAAATGCTCTTCGTATATCTGAATAGATCTCGTCGAGAGCTTTAAAACTATACCACGCACAGTCGTGTTGCGCTCACGGTTGCCGAGGTAGACTGAGTCAAACGCGGTGGCACACCCGGAAATATTGCATCATGTCCCGCGCGCATAAGGAGCGAGGGAAAAGTCGCCTGCACGATGTATTGCGCAGTACGCAAATTGGACTCCATGCTGCTTACGAATATGCTAACATGATTAGTGTGCGGCACGTATTTTTAACGCTATAATGATTTCAATTGGGACCTATTTTTGTGGCAATTGGTCTGCCGTAAGTTACCTCATAGTATCAGCGGAGTTGACGTAGTCAACGTACTATCAGCTGTTTTTGACGAAGGTCTACGTCAAAGAGAGAGAGAAAGAGAGAGAGAGAGAGAGAGAGAGAGAGAGAGAGAGAGAGAGAATTAAGAAATCCCTTGGCCCAGGTGAGCAGGTTTTGCATTATCGAAGTCATAGCTAAGTTTAGAAAAAAAAATAATGAGGAAGAAGAACTGAAAGACGGTGGCTCTGATGAATATGTTTGGCATTATCGAGGCCACCTTACTTTCATGGAGTTATGTGTAGAACTCTTTAGCTCACCACAAAATTTTACCTCCACTTTTTGTTAGAATACCATCTTTTTCTGAGTGCCATGTTTTTTTTACTTCCATCAAACACGCTCTTTCCACGTTTATAAGTGAGTCACGGAAAATTTTTTCTGACCGTCACCGGGAATCGAACCCAGGGTCTTCCAGTTACGCGCCGGATATGCTTTCACTGCACAACAGCGGCCTCGAATTCCACCAGACTCACATACACTAACTGCCAAGCCAATTTGACAGGTTGCTTCTTGGAGCCCCGCACAATGCTGGGGATTCACCAAAGATGGTAAGCAGCAACTAAGCAAATAATAAATTGGCTTGGCAGTTAGCAGCAACTGAACTAATAATAAAGGTAAGCAGCAACTGAACAAATAATAAATTGGCTGGGCAGTAAGTGTGTGTGAGTCTGGAGGAATTCGAGACCGCTGTGGTGCAGTAGAAGCATATCCGGCGCGTAACTGGAAGACCCTAGGTTCGATTCCCGGTGGCGGCCAATGATAATTTTTTCCGTGACTCACTTATAAACGTGGAAAGAGCGATTACCTCTGTTTGATGTTTCTGAACCACGTCAAATGTCTGTATTAATTTTTTTCTTCCATTATTGAGATGGCCCATTGTTTTCTTCAGGCTTTGATTGACCTCAGACGACTTTTTCACTATTTCACAGATGAATTTTCTTATTTCCTCAGTACTAACTTTTCGCACTGTCTTATACGTATAGTTCTACACTCATTAGGCAAAACATTAGAGATAGGGGTGATGGGCTGTTGCACGCACAGTAGCGATGAGCCTCCCACACACAGTGGAACACACCTTAACCGGACGCAGGCGATAAATAGTCGGACAGCGAGGCTCCTCAACAGTGTGTATCACAATCGGCGAACATGGGTTAACATGGTGATCTGAGCGATTTTGTTCATGGACGCATTGTCGGCGCAAGACAGATGGGGTCATTCTATTCCCCGAGTGGTAAGAACTCAAGGGTGTACAGCGAGCGTACCATCGACAGACGTAACAGCGCCCAGAGAGCTGAGCGGTTGCCGGCCACACGCCATTGATGACCGTGCAGGAAGTAGACTATCCAGGCTCATACAGACCGACCACTTAGCAACGGCGGCGCAAATCACATCCAAGTTAAATGTCGGAGATCCAAGCAGCCTCAAAAAGCGAACGGTATGGCGCACCCTGGGCTACAGGAGCTGACGTCCTACTCGTGTATGGCGTTGAGAGCATGAGGCCATGGCCCCGTCCTGCCATGTCTGCTCTATTCAAGGCAGTGGTGACTCTGTGACGGTTTGGGGAGCCTTCTGATGAGACAAATTAGGTCCCTTAGTGTATCTGGAGAGATCCTTAACCGCTGCGAACTACCAGCATGTGCTGGCTGATCACCTACACGCTTTCATAGCCTTCGCGCATCCTGTGGCCGATGGTCTGTTCCAGCAGGACAATGCGCTGCCCTAACGGGCCGCAACCACCCAGGCATGGCTCGAGGAACAATTTTTTGAGTTTGGAACCATCCAGTGGTCCCCGGATTTTAAACCCAGTGGAAGCTCTTTGGGTTGCCATAGAGCGGAACGTCAGATCCGTGAATCCCGGACCGACGTATCGGCAGGAAGGAGTTGTGGACGATGCATCAACAGACACGGCTGGCATTACCTCCTGAAACCCTTCGGCATCTGGTGGAGTCGATGCCTCGGCACGTATAGACTGTCATTCGCGCCAGAGGAGGGCCAACACACTATGAATTAGGTATTTTTAATGTTTTGTCATTTGAATGTCTGTCCATAATCTACTTTGAAAGTTACCTTTTGCTGTATTTATTTTCATCTCCCTTCTTTTTTGCTCCAGCATTTTGGTTTACTCTGATATTTTCTTCATGTGATTTTTGTTCATAGTACCACTTGCCACGGGGGTCCAAAGCTTGGCTTTCAGGAGGGTGCGGGTAGTAATTACAACTACGAATAACATGTAGGAACACTATATACAAATTCCCCTGTGCGTCATTGTTATCCAACCGTTTTTTACGCACACACTCAACACATAAGTTCTTGGAAACCAGAAGATGCCCAAAAGTAACATGAAGACGTGTAAATGAACTCAGGCAGCATGAAAGAGCAATAAGGAAATTTCTTTGTCATTCTTTTGATCATTTTGGCCACCGGTGTTCCATGAGCCACGAAACCGCAGAGATCACTCAATTTGTCATCAACAATGAAAAAACACCATCATAAAATTTAGAGAAATCTTTGTCCAGCAGTGAATAGTTCCTGCAGCGGATGATATATTTTTTATTTCTTAGCTTTTGATATTTTTCCAAACCGTAGGTATATGTACGCTGATTTCCAACATGTAACAGAAAATTTTATTATTGCCTTCTACTGTAAATTTCCACTTTTCTATAGGAAATTTCCAACGTTTTTTCATATTTTTTTCTGCATAAACACGCACCCAGAAGTTCCACACAAAGATTAGCAATCAGCATTAGTGTTATCGCGAAAATCTCAGTAGTACTTTCCAAGGACTTCTAAAAAGGCGATGGTCCCGAAAATCGCCCCTATATGTCCTCACCTTTCCTCCTATATGGGTATCCATGCCACTTTCTTTTGTTCATGTTTCCATAAGGGCCTTGGTAACTTTTCTGTTAATTTCGGAGATCTCCGCTTTTCCTGTTGTTTAGATTTTCAAGAGCATGGAAGAAGAGTTTTATAATTATTATTATTATTATTATTATTACAAGATGAGATTCCACCTCTTCCTGAGGTTTCTCTTCTCTTCCTTCCGGGACGGGTACGACGTATCAAGCCTGGGAAGTGGTGTTTCTTTCTCTCAGTTGTCCAGGAACTTCCTTACTATCCTACAAGTGTTCAGGATAGCTGCTTTCTGTAGTTCCATGTAGGTGTTAGGATGAAGTTCTAGTGTATGTATAGAGCTGTGAATAATCTTAGGTACAACTCCTGTAGCTGATATCACTATGGGGACGGTGGTGACGTTATCCATATGCCACATTTCCTTGACTTCGTATCGTAGGTCGCTATACTTTGACAGCTTCTCTCCCTACGTCTTTTGGGTGTTGCACGTGTTTGATACTTCTTCTGGATGTTCCACAAGAGGTATGTCGACTTCTTCTTCTTGTCGACCAGGACGATGTCGGGCCGATTGTGGGGGATGGTCTTATCTGTTCTGATCGATTTGTCCCAGTACATCTTGTGGGTGTTGTTCTCTAGAAGCGTTGTTGGCTCATACTTGTAGTAGGGGACATTATTATTATTATCATTATTATTGTCTGAATAGGTTAGTCACTGTTTTCGTGATTGTTCAAGTACGGACTCTATTTTGCGGTATAAAATTTGGAATCGGACTCTTAACATTGGGCCCGAAAACGCTCCCAACTCAGAAGATATTAACTCCGCCTAACCCTTAACTCCGCCTAAACATTCATTCTTTTTCTCCTTCTGACTCTCACCTCTGAACTCTCGCCCCAAAACTGAAAACCCCATGCGAAAGTCTACATCCTCGCCTCTCTTAAAAACAATACTATTCTAAACTGGGGTTCTCTAGTCCGTTGGAATACTCTTGTATTCCTACAGCTGAGACTTCCCCCAATAAAATTCAGTTGATATCGATAACAATCGGTGCCGGGTGTACTAAAAAGAACATCCAGTAACAAAGGATTCCGTTAAGCGCTAAGGCCAAGTGAAACAACGCAGTAGCGCTCTACGAAGCAAACATAGACCATTGAGTTCCTCACGGTGGTCGTTATATTTCCAAGCAACAACAATGGAAAAAAATATATATATGTATATATATATATGTATATATATATATATATATACTTAAGAGCAAAACTGAAGACTAAGGAAAAACTTTAGAATTTAAAACGAAGGTTGCAAAATAACCTGAAAATCAAAACGCGCAACGCAGCAGTTTTGAAAATTCAGAATTCACATTCTATAAAGAAGATACCTAAGCAAAAAAATGCATATATATTTTTGACTCATACCAAGTACAACATAGAAAAGGTTATGTATCTACCGGTGTGAGTAAAAGGAGAAAAGATAAAAAATAAAATAAAACAACTGAATGTAGAAAGTGTCGAGAATACTGAGCCTTGGCTTTATCAAGGACCAGCAAAAACTCTGCATTTTCTCACTTCCACAAAGACCTAGTTGGAAATGGGTTTCTGCAAAGCCATAGATGCAAGTAATAAGCCCACCAAAAATTGTTTTAAAAAAATATATATATGTCATGACCTCCGCAGAGTTGTATGACCTAGCTTTAGTTAACAATTTAGCTTGCATCCATAACTTTCATGGCCCGACCCATGCTCTTCATCTGCTACTACTAAACAGAGAGAAGAAGATTAAAGAGAACTCAAGTTGTGAGAGTGACATAATAATTAGAAATAATGTTCAGCTATAACGAAATGCCAAGTTCGCCTGAGAGAGAATTTAAACCTGAATAGCAATGCAAAAGTATTCCAAATTTTTACATTGCAATTAAAAAAGGAAATATTAATTATTTAAAACTCAGATTTTTGAAAGAAAACCTGATTCTAATACCCCCACTCCACAACTTCTGACAACACAAAAACGAGAACAAATCAAAGACAATAATTAACTAAAGAAATGCTTTGTGAAAGTTATATGACATAAACAATTAGTTGCAATATGTACAAAGTATTTCAGCAGTGCTTTAAGTGCATAATTAAGTAGTTATTAAGAACTTAACTACTTTGAAAATACAGCGCAATGTAAAGGAACTATGCTTAGCCAGCTGCTGGGCCAAAGTTTCCTAAAAAACGCGCAAAGTTACCAAGAAAAGAAAGCGTTAAAACCCGCAAAAAAGTTAACAGACTAGCCAGTGCCTAAATGATAAAAAGCAGAAAACAACAGAGAAAAAAAGTACAAGAAGTACAAACATTGAACTTATAAAACCTATTTAACCCAAAGACAATGAAGAGAGCTTACCTCTTATGCAACTAAACTTTCTCCACACAAGAGGAAACATGGCTGACCTTTTCCCCAAACGTCCAAACATCTCTGCCACTCCCTAGTCGCTGGGGGGCAGTGTGGGTGGGGCTGATGGCCTCCTCATACTGAAAGAAACCAACTCGCGGAGATTTTAACCAGAGAAAAAAAATATATACTTAAGACTGTGGACCTGTATGATCAGAAAGAGCAGAATTAACTCTCCAGAATACATGAGAAATATTATAAAATACACAAGTGGTGTATTTAATAATCTTTGCATGTATTAAATCACCTTAGTGAGCTTCTATAGATTATTCAGAATCTTATTAATTTTAATGTTAGTTTTACTATTTTTAGTATAGCTATTCTAGTGAGTGAATAACTAGTTTTCTTTTTTATTTGTTTTTATTTTCTTTTATAAACAGATTTTTAAGCTTTTTTTGTGATTTTGTCGATATTATTTAATTTTTTATTTTAATAGGACCGTCATATCCATAGCACTAAGGTTCCTTTTAGTAGTCAATAAGCATCCTCTAGCCAACTTCCAAACGGCTTTGATTGGTCAGAATCATATTATTAACTGTGTAGAAAATTAAAGCAGATCTGCCAATATTACTCTATTATTCAGAATAATTTTTCTTAAAGTTCTTTTGATGAAAGAAGAAGGAATTTCGTTCTCTAGAAAACTGTCAAATAGTATATTAATGTGGTAATTGAAGTCCAAATTGTTGCTGCAAATTCTTGAAATTCTTAGGACCTGAGAAATTAGTACATTCTCAATTACTTTGGCTGATATGTTATTATTCCAGTGTAGATATTTAATTACTTTGAAAGGAAAATTAACTCTTTTGTCAAAGAGGCTAATAGATGGGTTACCTCTGTTGAGCTTAATGCTTAAGTCTAGGAACTCAAGTTCCTGATTACTATGGTTGGTTTTACATAAGTTAAGAGAGCTAGGATAGATATTATCAAAATCACTCTCTATAACTTCTGAATTATTGATACACAGCAGATCATCAATATATCTAAATGTGTAAAGGTAGTTATCTGAGCAGGTGGGGTGATTTTTAATGAATTTATATTCCTTAAAGAACAGGAATAGATTAGAAGTTGTGGAGTGGGGGTATTAGAATCAGGTTTTCTTTCAAAAATCTGAGTTTTAAATAATTAATATTTCCTTTTTTAATTGCAATGTGAAAATTTGGAATACTTTTGCATTGCTATTCAGGTTTAAATTCTCTCTCAGGCGAACTTGGCATTTCGTTTTAGCTGAACATTATTTCTAATTATTATGTCACTCTCACAACTTGAGTTCTCTTTAATCTTCTTCTCTCTGTTTAGTAGTAGCAGATGAAGAGCATGGGTCGGGCCATGAAAGTTAATGGATGCAAGCTAAATTGTTAACTAAAGCTAGGTCATACAACTCTGCGGAGGTCATGACATATATATATATTTTTAAAACAATTTTTGGTGGGCTTATTACTTGCATCTATGGCTTTGCAGAAACCCATTTCCAACTAGGTCTTTGTGGAAGTGAGAAAATGCAGAGTTTTTGCTGGTCCTTGATAAAGCCAAGGCTCAGTATTCTCGACACTTTCTACATTCAGTTGTTTTATTTTATTTTTTATCTTTTCTCCTTTTACTCACACCGGTAGATACATAACCTTTTCTATGTTGTACTTGGTATGAGTCAAAAATATATATATATTTTTTTTGCTTAGGTCTCTTCTTAATAGAATATGAATTCTGAATTTTCATAACTGCTGCGTTGCGCGTTTTGATCTTCAGGTTATTTTGCAACTTTCGTTTTAAATTCAAAAGTTTTTCCTTAGTTTTGAGCTTTGCTCTTCAGTATATATATATATATATATATATATATATACAAAAAAAAAAAAAAAAAAAGCTATTAAAATTTGAAAATCAAGTCCCGCCGAGGAACTTCAGAGATTTCACTCATTCTACATTGTTGTGATTTTACGTTGTCGCGATTTTCATTTCATAAAACTGATGCCAAAATTCCCAAGTATTCAGTTTTCCTAGAAACAATATTTAAGCTGCGACTTTTATGTTAGAGTGTTAATGTTATACTTCCGGTGGCTGCGCGGCGCTGGCGTCGGATTGACTTGAGGTGGGCCAGGGTTCGATTCCCGGATGAGTCATGGATGGTGTGTTCATCTGATTTTGCTGGCGTATAGCGTAAAAACCATTCGCCGGGGGCGAATATCGAAACCGCTTCCTTCTGATCCGGGGCCAAATGCTTTTCCAATTAAGTTACACCGACGAAGTTTTTCACTGTAACTTTGCCGTCTCTAAGGCAAGTGCGTCACAGGGTATTTCCCCTGGAACCATTGGCCCTAAATTAGGGACTGCTTACACCGCTTAGTAATCAGCGGAGTAATTCATTGCTCATGATGGTCGCTAAACCCGAAAAAAAAAAAAGTGCTGCATTTTCTCGATATGCGCACTTTTCCGTAATGCACCTCGACATAAAAAAAAAAAAAAAAATAGGAAATAATGCTACTAACTCAATCCATAGCGGTTTTTATTTGGCGGGTAAAATATTACACATATCAGGAAGAAAACTTCAACTGGCAAGGTCGTCTGCTAGAAAAGCCTTACGTGAAGAAATAAAGAATAATAGTATCTACATCAAAGCTTGTCCGTGCAAGATCAGAAATATGTAGTAACGAAAAGCATGTTTTAAAAATTGTAGACATTATTTATCTGCCGAACGTCGTCGTATGAATAAAAGCGTTTTGAATTAAAAGCGAACCAGCACTTCCCTTTGCGTTCCATTGAAATAAGACACATTACGTCATTCTCTATTATTCCATGCTTAAAAAATTAGGAACACTTGTGCTATTAAAATGAAAAATACCATCTGGGCTACGATAGACACTCCCCCATGCTCTCGTGAATCTTTGGAGCGGCCTCAAGCAAGCTCACTCTACCCCCCTCCGCCCCCACCTCCTCCCCTCTTTCCTCTTTTTCCTCTCTCTCTCTCTCTCTCTCTATGTCTCTTCTTTTTCTCCTGTGTCATCGACTGGTGTATTCAGCATCGTCTGGGAGAAAGATTTTATGAGAACGACCTCTTCATTTATTGTAAAGAGTAATGCAATATTTGGGGCCGAACTGCGGAGTGAAGAGGTAGAGGCATTTGTTATCCAAACAACGCCTGCGACTGACGAGTCACTTTACAGTAAATTTGGCACACACTACATTTGGTCGCTCCTATCAGTGTCGAGTGCAAGCCCGGGGCTGCTCACTCACGACACGTCGTCGACACAAACACCAACAGACAAATTATCCCCCTTCTCCAAGGCGATTACCCAGCGAGAAAGAACCGGGGAAAATGCGAAGGAAATGAAAATAATGACTCCGTTAAAAAAAAAAATAATAATAATAAAGAAAAAAAAAAGTGAGTGGGAATTTAAAAAAAGAAAAAGAAGAAGCAGTGTGCAGGTAGGAGGATGCGGACACAATCTATACTTTGGCCATCTTGTAATCAGCGGAGTAATTCATTACACTCTCCCAAATTGCTACCTCCGTTTGGCATAATAGAAAGGAAGATTTAGCTTTTGGCGGCTTCTAGGTGATGACCTAATCATAAGCTGTTGTTATGAAAAAGGCGTGATGGATCTACTAATGTCTTCATCAGCAACATGAATTATCAATTTAGACTCTGAAGTGTTTCAGTTGTAGGACTTTTGAGCGCAAACGCACCTGCATATCAATAAAATCTCGGACGCAATATAATTTCTTTTCACACGTTTACGTATATATATATTTTTTCTTTTTAAGTCTGGTTTATTGCTAACAACTGATCGAAGAAGAAGACGTAAATTGTGTTTCCTCGTTCACATGAAAAAGGAAAAAAAAAAAAAAAAGAAAGAAAGAAAAGAAACGCGTAGCTTTTAACTCGAAATGGGTGGACCACGATTACATAGTCCGTAGCTGTTTTAAAAATTAGACGAACGGTTATTTCATTATCATGCAGGCTTGGATTTTCTCACAAATAATCTTATCTAAATTTGAAGCCATCAGAAAAAAAAAATGCAAAGAAAAGCTGGTCATTATTCACCATAAATGTATCTATGATTTTGTTTTATTTTTATCGAACTTACTAATTAAAACTGAATTTACTAGTGTTCCAATTGGCTCACTAAACATTAACATTTAACTTTCAGCGTCTTTTAGAAAGAGATCTGATTATTTTATCTACCTAGGTATAATGAAAAAGACATGACTGATCTGATAATGTTTTTCATTAGGAGCAAGAGTTTATCGATCTAATTCATTTGAAGGACTTTTGGATCATGGTCATATGTAGAGGATTTCAGGAAGGGAGTGTCTGACCCCAGGTCTTAAACAACCCTTAGAAATAGGAAACTAAGTGATTTGGGCTAGAGCGCCCATAGGAAAGTGACACGGAAGCGAAGTAGAAAGGGGGAGGAAGACGCCCTTATTTATTACCGGGGGCCAGTACCCGAGGTCCGACGGCTTAACGTGCCCATCCGACGCACGGCGGATATTTAGTGGATCGAGCGTTCGTACCTGCCTGGGATCGAACCCGAGGCCCTTTTCGTGGCAGTCACGAACGTTGCCCACTCGGCCACCCGCGGTACAAGGACTTTTGGAAACCGAATTCACCTATAATATCGGGAAATAAGACTCTCTTGCAACAACACACTTCTGCCAGCGGCTGTAGTGTTCGTCGAAGTACTTCTGGAACTAATTCTTTTCAATGTCCTTCAGTACACAGAAGTGTAAAGAAGTTTCTTTGCAATGTCCTTCAGTACACTAGAGTTTGTCGAAGCACTTTTGGAACCCATTTTTTGCAATGTCTTTCAGTACAAAGAAGTGCACTGAAGAACATTGCAAATAATAGGTTCCAGAAGTTCTTCGACGAGGCTGTAGAGTTCGTCGAAGCACTTCTGGAACCCATTCTCTGCAAATGTCTTTCAGTACAAAGAAGTGCACTGAAGAACATTGCAAATAATTGGGTTCCAGAAGTTCCTCGACGAGGCTGTAGAGTTCGTCGAAGCACTTCTGGAACCCATTCTCTGCAAATGTCTTTCAGTACAAAGAAGTGCACTGAAGAACATTGCAAATAATAGGTTCCAGAAGTTCTTCGACGAACTCTACAGCTGCTGGCAGAAGTGTTTTTCACTTCCTCTGCGCTCGAAAACCGACGACCCTGAAGTCGACGTGTCAGCTCAGGGAAGAGGTGGAAGTCTAAGGGGGCGAGGTCAGGTGAGTACAGTGGGTGTGGGAGAAAACCAGTTCCTGTTTTGGCGAGAAACTCGCGAAAGAGGAGTGATCTGTGTGCTGTGCATTGTTTTGCAACAGCACCCGCGATTGATCGCCCTACAGTTGAGGACTCTTCTTGTGGATCGACTCACGTAGACGTCGCATGATGTCCAGATAGAGCTTCTTGTTGACAGTGCGTCTTTCAAGGATGAATTCAAGATGAACAATATCCTACATGTCGAAGAAGACCTCTAGCATGATCTTGGCTTTGCTGCGATCTCGACGGAATTTCTGTTTGCCTGCAAACGATGACGATTTCCACGTAGCTGATACCCGCTTAGTCTGCCAGTCGAAGAAGAAGCACTATTTTTCACAGCCCGTTATGATTCTTCTAAGAAATTGTAGGTCTCGATCGGCAGAGGTTACGAGTTCGCTCGCCATTTCCATCCGTATGGCCAACTGATCTTCAGTTAACATATGTGGGACGATTTGTTGACATGCCCGGTGCATCTTCAGATCACCTGTTAGTATCCGCTGACACGTAGTCTTCGATATCCCAGCAGCCTCTGCTATTTGCTCGATCGTCTGTTGTCTGTTGGTTCGTACGATGGCCGCAACTTTCGAAATGTTCTCACCCGTGCGATCTGTCGTTGGCCATCCGCTTCGTTCGTGTCGGGGTCTTCGACCTTCTGTCTGCCTTCTCTGAAGCGTCGATGCCAATCGAATGTTTGTGACAGCGACAGAATGTTTTTGCTATAAACTTGCTTCAATACTTCGTAAGTATCTATTGGATTTTTCCCAAACGAACGCAATACTTAATATTAATGCGGTGCTCAAAAAACGCCATTTTTCATCAATCGCTGAACACGGCGTAAATTGCTCACAATACCCGGATGTACCGCACCGAATGCGTAACGTAGATGGGATGGAGGAAACCAATTTTCCTGGGGGGGGGGGGGTATGATGTCGTTAGGTAATTCAATATTCAACGTGGATATACGATACATATGCTTCTCCGTACAGAGACAGTCTGGGAACTTTTGGATCCTATTCCCTATATATACTTGTAATCTGAACTTATGATGCTGCCTACCGTATGCTTATTTGTAAATGTCACTGTGCATTGCTTTCGTGATATCCTTTATTAAGGAACAGTTTTAGATTAACTGAACTCAAACGATCCGTTGTAGTATATCGTCAAAAGTGTGGTGACCTGTAATCCTATTGAATTAATGTATCTCAGTTCTGCTTTTCAATCAACCCAGAAAATTTGCTCGCCATTTTGTTTATTAACTACACATTCCTTCTTTTTTATTAGCTTTATTTTTTTGCAAAGGCGGCGGAAAAAATATTAATCTTCCGTGCCATGCAGAAAGGAGAGGAGCAGCTGTTTTCATATAGTTTCATTCTCAACACCGTTCTTAAACAAGAAAGATGACACCGAATTTTCCGGTGTAATGAGCACATCTTTTGAATCCGTTCTGAAGCAAATTAAATTCATCAAAGCTATTCAAAGTCAATGGAACCGGCATGGAAAGCAATAGTATCTGACGGAAGAAAAACGTTTTTCAATCAGGTTTTAAATCCCGCAGATATTACTGCAAACGGAATCGTGAGCTTACTCCTTCTGGTTTCAAACTTGTGCGTTAAGAAAAATTAGAATTTATATGAGAAAATTTCGCAGCGGAAAGGCTCTCAGATAAAGAAAGAACTCTTCAAATGGGACTCTTCGACGTAGAGATATGGACAAATATAAGATATTAATCTACGCCCCCCGGCGGGAAAAACCATGCATTATTTTAGGAAAAAAGTATTCTCAATAGGTTTTTCGATGTGAGCGCTATCAGTCAAAAAAAAAAAATAATAAATAAATAAATAAATAAAAATAAATAAATAGTCGAGTTTTCAGGAGCTCAGATTTTGCTTCAAGTACATCAGAAGCAGAAATTAACACATTATGCCTGCTGGTGCCCAAACCATTCTTTACGAAATATTAGAAATTATATGAAAAACATTTTCCATCAGGAGCTGTACGCAATACAGGAAGAATTTTTCAAACTGGAGTTTTAAGAAGCAGAAATAACGCAGAAAACGCAATTTACCTTTGCGCTCCCTAGCGTAAAGTCTATGATTTACTTGAAAATTTTGAATTTACATGAAAAACACTTCGCATCGGAAATACTAACCAATAAAGAAGGAATTTTTCAAATTGGACTCCTAGAAGTAGAGATATTGACAAAAATAAGATATACATTTACGCCACCTGGCGTAGAAACCATGCATTATTTTAAGAGGAAAATATTCCTAACAGGTTTGTTGACATGAGTAGTATCGGTCCACAAACGATTTTTTTTCAACCGAGATTTTAGAAACTCAGATTTTGCTGTAAATACATCAGAACCTGTAATTATGACATATGCCCCAGGTAGCCAAATCATTCTTTACCATACATTAAAATTTATATGAAAAACGTTTTCCATCAGGAGCTGTATGCGATATAGGAAGAATTTTTCAAACCGGAGTTTTAGAAGCAGAGATATCGGAGGAAACGAATTTACCTTTACGCCCTCTAGCGGAGAGTCTATGAATTGCTTGAAAATTTTGAAATTACATGAAAAACCTGTCACTTCGGAAACTATCCAATAAAGAAAGAAATTTTCAAATAGGACTATTAGAAACAGATATATTAACAAAAATAAGATGTGCATCTACGCCCCCTGGCGGAGAAACCATGCAATATTTTAAGAAGACAATATGCCGGAAACGTTTATCGACGTGAGTGGTAATGTCCACGAGAGAATTTTTTCAGTCGAGATTTTAGAAGCTCAGACTATATGGCAAATACATCAGAAGCAAAAAATTAACACTTACGTTCCCTGGTGGGCAAACCATTCTTTACCAAAAATTAGAAATTATGAGCAAAATGTTACACATTAGGAGCTGTATCCTCTGCAGAAAAATTTTTACAAATAGGAGTTTTAGAAGCAGAGATATTGGGAAAACGCAATTTATTTTTGCGCCCTCTAGCAAAAACTCTATGCGTAACTTGAAAAAGAGCCTATACCTAAAATAGTCTTCGAGATCGAAAGGTATTTTTTTTTTTTTTTCAATCGGATGTTTAGAAGCAAATGTGTGGAATAAAATGTATTTTGAATTCGGTATCGTCTGCATTTACGCGCTCTAGCAGCAAAATTGTGCATGGCAAAAAAAAAAAAAAAAAAAAAACGAAATAGAGGATTATCATTTGCAGATTTCATGCTTCCCAGTGCAAAAATAATTTTTCAAATTGGATTAATAGTTGCAGAAATATGATGTCCACGGAAGGACGGGCAGGCAGACGGACAAACAGGTAACATAAACACGATCTTTTTTACAAAAGACGTTCTAAAAAATGTAGTGACGTAGAAGCGAAAACGGATACTTCGAGTTTCTATTTTGTCAGTAAATCTATTGATTTTTTAATTTCAAAGATATAATGCAGATAGAAAATTGGATGATGATAAAAAAAAAATTAACACTTGATTAAAATCCACTGTCCCTATGCACCGAATTTGTTCATTTAAGAAAAAAAAAAAAAAAAAAAAGCATCACTAGACAGCACAAGGTCAACGTTTTCAAAACAAACCTTTTTCGGAAGCAATGGTATATGCGACCGGAGTTGAATGGTGGTAAATGCGACCGGCTTAACGCATAGGGATGGGGAAAGAAAGAAGGGAGGTCAGATGGGGGGGGCGAAGAGAGTGAGCTGCTGACGATAAGGAGTGACGAAACGGGTAGTATTTGCAACCATCACGTGAACTACGGAAATGCGTCTTCTCTACACCGTAAAAGATGTTTCTTTGTACCAAGGTACATACTTCAGTTTGAACGCGACAGAACTTCAGTGTTTTGAACGCGTGTCTGGGATTCGTGGTTTCTCCAGCATGAGTTTCAGATCTCCAGAAAATATTAAATAATAATATGACTTTGATTCATTTGTCATTTTTAAGAATAGCTTATTTATGCTCTGACTTTATTGCAACCACATAATAACAATTGGTTAGAAAACGTAAAAAAATATCATTCCTCAGAAAACATTCCTATCTCCATGTTTTGCTCTTTTAATTCCTCAAAGATTATTTTACACGTATCCGGAATTAATATTCTTAAAAAATCTGCAGAAATAGCTGTTGTAAATTTCAGATCATCATACGAACGCTCAGTATCGCACTGGCGATCTATAAACAGCCCTGAAAGCAAATTTCTTTGCTGCTCATTGTTCGCAAAGAAACCTGCCCCAAACCTAAAATTAGCGGTATGCTGGCATCACCATTTCCTGTTTAATAGTCTCTTTTAGAAAAGTCTGATAATTATTTTTATTGTTTGTATTTACAAAATAAGGTTTTACTCATGTTTCGGGATTGCAGCTGAAGATACTCCTAGTAAAACTTGATCTGTATATAAAAAATAAATCACTTCCTTTTCCCAAGCAATAGCCATAGTACTTTTTCTACGACAAACTGCCGGAAATTTTATTCCAGTTGTGTGCGAATTTTATTGCGATACCTGCATTCAGAATTAATTGTAAATTTCTTCGCTTTTAGCAAGAAAGTAAATCCAAATCCACCCATTTTTTTTTATTTATTTTTTTTCTAGACCATGAAAAACGAAGTAATTACGAAAGCATCAAAACATCGATGGCAACATTTCAAATTTCTGTTACCGCAAGAATTGCAATGGTAATTCATTTATAAAGTGAAAGAAATTAAAGAGTGCGAAAATTGTTTATTCAATTAATTCCTACAAATCTGATCTGCTCGGCGCTGAACCACCTACTATCTGACTTTTCAACCCCGGTCGCATTGACCGGTTGAAGACCCCAGGTGGTCAACACCTATTCTTCCCACCCTGCCTCCCTTCTTTCTTCCCCACTTCTCTATGCCCCTGCGGGTTGCATTTGCTACTATTTCAAACTCGGTCGCAAATGCGACAGTCGCGTTTGTGACGACACCCTTTTCAGCACTCAAGCATGTATTAACAATAAAAGAACTCTTGCATTTTGATGTAGCTAAACAATTTGCTCCAATTTTTCATACCGAAAATTCATAATAGATTTTGGTGATATAACAACCGACAAGAAACCTAAAGACACATCTTCTTATTGCTGATTACGGTTTGATCTAGTAGACACAAAGCTTTACGCTGTTCTGTATGATCTAACAATTCATTTTTGAGAATTTTGGATATGATTTTTCATCATTTGTTGATAAAAAGTACCTTGAACATAAGAAAATTGGCAATTGGTTGTTGATGTGTACTATAGATGATGATTTGACCATTTCTGTTCTAAAGAATGTGCTAACCGGATTGTTTGCCATTATAAATAACCAGTGATGACCTAATCATGGTTCGTTATGAATTGTAAGTGGTGAATAAATCCTCTGTAGTGATTCTACGGGATGTCGTAATAATCATCCGATATCATCAACGCATGATGGTGAGTTAATTAAATGTTTGTCGATAATGACCTAACCATCATGCGTTGGTTAGTTAATTTTATGTACTTCGTGAATTGAAGAGAATGGATTAATCATCATCTGCGTGAATCGGTGGTCGTGAGTTAATCATCTGTGGCTATTGTTTGTAAGAGATGACTAACTAATCATCTGTTTTTTATGGATTGCACGAAGTCAGTTAATTATCCTCTACTAAGGATTGTAAGGGATGACCTAACATCTGCTGTTATGATTTACAGCTAAGCAGTAAATTATCTTTTGTTGTGCAATGTAGAATGATAACTTAATCATCATATATATAGAAATCATGATAAGGTACGCCGGATCTGCTCATGTCTTCATCATTCGTATTAATTATGCAGCATGGCTCATCATTACTTGCTACTGTTTTGGAGACAGATTTACACAAGTCCATCGATAAATATCACAAGGGATTTTTTTGTTATTTTAGTTTTAAATCTACTTATTTTAAGCCATCATCTGCAGAAGCCGTGGCAATTTTATTCTTTCGTTTTATTAAAAAACAAGAAAGACGACACCGAATTTTCGGGTGTAATAAGCACGTCTTTTGAATCCGTTCTGACGCAAATTAAATTTATCAAAGCTATTCAAAGGCAATGGAACCGGTATGGAAAACAATAGTATCTGACGGAAGAAAGAAGTTTTTCAATCGGGTCTTTAATCCCTCAGATATTGGTGTAAACGGAATCTTGAGCTTACGAACTCTTAGAAACAGAGTTATCGACAAAAATAAGATGTGACTTTACGTCCCCTGGTGGGAAAACCATGCATTGTTTTAGGAAGAAAGTATTCCTAAAAGGTTTTTCCATATGAGCAGTATCGGTTAAAGAAAAAAAAATTTAGTCCAGTTTTCAGGAGCCCAGATTTTGCTACAAATACATCAGAAGCAGAAATTAACACTTATGACCCCTGGTGGCCAAACCATTCTTTACAAAACATTAGAAATTATGTGAAAAATATTTTCCATCAGGTCTTGTATGCGATACAGGAAGAATGTTTCAAATAGGAGTTTTAGGAGCAGAAAACGCAATTTACCTTTATGCGCCCTAGCAAAAAGTCTTAAAAGATTTACGTGAAATTTTTGAATTTATAGTAATAACTTTTTGCATCGGAAACACTTATCCAACAACGAAGGAATTTTTCAGATTGGACTTTTAGAAGTAGAGATATTGACAAAAATAAGATATACATCTACGCCCCCTGGCGTAGAAACCATGCATTATTTCAAGAAGAAAGTGTTCCTAAAAGGTTTGTCGACATGAGTAGCATCGGTCAACAAAAGACATTTTTTTAATCGAGAATTTAGAAGATCATATTTTGCTGCAAATACATCAGAAGTGGAAATTAAGACTTACGCCACCGGGTGGCCATGCCATTTTTTTACAAAAATTAAAAATTATGTGCAAAGGATTTCCCACCAGGAGCTGTATCCGGTGCAGAAGCAGTTTTTCAAATCGGAGGTTTAGAAGCCGAGAAATAGTGGGAAACGCAATTTACCTTTACGCCCCCTAGCGGAAAGTCTATGAATTACTTGAAAATTTTGAATTTTTAGGAAAAACATGTCACACTAGAAACACTATCCAACAAAGAAGGAATTTTTTAAATCGGACTCCTAGAAGTAGAGATATTGACGAAAATTAAGATATACGTCTGCGCCCCCTGGCGCAGAAACCATGCACTATTTTAAGAAGAAAATGTTCTTAAAAGGTTTGTCGACACGAGTAGTTCGGTCTACAAACGACGTTTTTTTCAATCGAGAATTTAGAAGCTCATATTTTGCTGCAAATACATCAGAAGCGGAAATTAAGGGTTACGCCCCCTGGTGGCCAAACCATTTTTTTTTTTTTACAAAAATTAGAAATTATGTGCAAACGATTTCCCATCAGGAGCTGTATCCGGTGAAGAAAGAATTTTCAAATCGGAGATTTAGAAGCAGAGATATAGGGGAAAACGCAATTTAGCTTTACGCCCCCTAGCGGAAAGTCTATGAATTACTTTTGAAATTATATGAAGCACATGCCATACTGGAAACACTATCCAACAAAAAAGGAATTTTTCAAATCGAACCCCTAGAAGTAGAGATATTGACAAAAATAAGATATACATGTACGCCCCTGGCGTAGAAACCATTCACTATTTTAAGAAGAAAATGTTCTTAAAAGGTTTTCGACATGAGTAGCATCGGTCTACAAACGACGTTTTTTTTAATCGAGAATTTAGAAGCTCATATTTTGCTGCAAATACATCAGAAGCGGAAATCAAGATTTACACCCCCTGGTGGCCAAATCATTTTTTTTTTTTTAAATTAGAAATTATGTGCAAACGATTTCCCATCAGGAGCTGTATCCGGTGCAGAAAGAATTTTTCAAATCGGAGATTTAGAAGGAGAGATATAGGGGGAAACGCAATTTACCCTTACGCCCCCTAGCGGAAAGTCTATGAATTTCTTGAAAATTTTGAAATTATGTGAAAAACATGTCACACGGAAAACACTATCCAACAAAGAAGGAATATTCAAATCGGACTCCTAGAAGTAGATATATTGACAAAAATAAGATATACCACTACGCCCCCTGGCGGAGAAACTGTGGGATATTTTAGGAAAAAGTATTCCGAAAAGGTTTATCGATATGAGTGCATCAGTCCACGAAAGAATTTTTTCAATCGATATGTTAGAAGCCTAGATTTTATGGCAAATACATCAGAAGCAAAAATTAACGTTTACGCCCCCTGGTGGCCAAAGTATTTATTACCAAAAATTCGAAATTATATGCAAAAGATTTTCCATTAAGAGATGTATCCGCTGGAAAAAAGATTTTTCAAATCGGAGTTTTAGGAGAAGAGTTATCGGAAAAAATGTAATTTACTTTTACGCCCCCTAGCGGAAAATCTATGCGTAATTGGAAAATGAAACTATATCTAAAACACTCTTCGACATAAATGGAATCGAAAGATAAAAAAAATTCAATCGGATGTTTAGAAGCAATTATGTGGATTAAAACGTAATTTTGAATTCGACATCATCTGCATTTACGCCCCCTAGCGGCAAAATTGTGCATCGTAAAAAAAACCGAAATAAAGGATCATGATTTGCATATTTCAAGCTTTCGAATGCAAAAAGAATTTTTCAAATCGGACTAATAGTTGCAGAGATTCCGTGGGTACAGGCGGACGGACGGACGGACAAACCGATAACAGAAGCACGATCTTTTTTTACAAAAGACGTGCTAAAAATGCAGTGAAAATACTCGTCTTTACGGCCAAACTACCAGAGTTGGAAACTGGTCAAAAAATTTGGACCCGGACCCGACCGTCACATAATTGGACCCGACCCGAACAAATATGCTTTGAACTATATCATCATCATCATTATCAAGCCACTGCTGGATGAAGGTCGCCCCTAGTTTCTTCCACAACGAAATGTCTTGAGCCAGTCGCCTCCATCCACCCGTCTCCAACGTGGTCTTCTGGGTCTTTTCCTGTCCCTTGAGATCCAGTCTAAAATTTCGGTTGTTCATCGGTGGTCCGTTCTCCTGGCAATATGCCCAGCGCATTGCCATTTCAGGGATTTTACTCTGATCATGATGTCTTCCACTCTTGTCATTTTCTTTATCCACGAGTTCTTCTTTTTATCTTTTTTGGTTACACCAAGCATGCATTTCTCTATGCTCTATCAGTTGTCTGCAGTCTTTGTATGTCTTTTTTAGTTAAGGTCCATGTCTCTGCTCCATACGTAAGCATTAAACACTTTTCTTTTAAGACATAATGGCACATTGCTCTTAAAAATTGTACTGTTTCTTCCAAAAGCTCTCCAACCAAGTTTTATACGTCGATTAATTTCTTCATGAATGTGACCCTCACTTGATATCTGCTGTCCGATAGGTAAATGTAATTAACGGTTATCTCCAGCTTTCCTCCATCAATACATAAATCTTCATTTCTTGTAAAAGCATTGTATTTCAGTTTCAGTTTTGACTTCTGAAATTTCATTTTCAATCCCATTTCTTTACACCTCTCTGAAAGTTACTGGATTATACTCTGCAGCTCTGAAGTATTTTTTTCAAAATACCTCTGATGGATTATTTTATTTTACTTTTATTTTATTTTTTCAGAAATAAAACGGAAATCAAATCTGGTAGAAATCGGATCAGGAACACCTTGACCCGAAAGAAATTGTTGACCCGGTAACCTATGACCCGTTTCCATCTCTGCACAAAACTTCGTGAACACAGCTAGCGGTCGTTTAAAAACACCAGTTTGTTAAAATATGTATTGCGTGAAACATCATGAATTGTGATTTTTAAGAGACCATTTCACCAATTGTTTTAGCTGGTTGTATGCCTTTTTTCTTATGTTAAAAAAAAAGTCCTTTATTTGCGCATGAAAAATACAGTATATTTACTTTTTGTAATTTAAGGAAGAATTTTGTTTTTCAGTTTTTCGTAATGAACAGACATTCTGCATACGTAAAAAAGAAGAAATATTGTTCACAGTTTAATTTCGTCTTCACTGTTTTCAATGTTCACTTAGAACAAACTTTAATTCCATTGTCGGCAGTTTTGCCTGGTTGGAAAGATACAGTATGACTTTTACAACTTGGCATAAATCTTAAACCTGTTTTCAGCATAGCTTGAGGCATACAACCAGCTAAAACAATTGGTGAAATGGTTTCTTAAAAATCACAATTCATCACGCATCAATTGAAAAACCCCAACTTCGTTTGATATTTCTATCCGAACAGCAAGTCCTCAATTTCAAATCCCTTTAGCGTAATTTTGACAGAATTCAAGATTTCAAAACTTTACACAACTTCTAAAGGAATCTTTCTTAAGTCTATGTTTTGATAAGTTCTTAAGTCTATGTTTTGATAAGTCACTTAAACATTCTTGGCAAATGCTTTCGCAGTAGTTCGTCTTGCAACGGTCCAAGAATTTCACCTCTAGCGTCGCAATACGTATGCCCCCGTCTGTCCCTCTTAATCATTACCTCGTGTTCCGAAAACCAACAAAATAGAAACGCTACGTCAGTAGCGTGTGGAGGTAGGTTTAAAAATTTACTATTGGATTAAAAATCAGTGGTAAGTACCGCAGTTTTAATGCGCACACGTTATGTAAACGTATTCGAAGGCTTGCTGAAATGCTTTGCCACAAGATGGTTCTGCAAACACAATTGTCATTTGTGTATCTCTGCAAAATCGCATCATACACTTAAAGGACAAATTATTACGTACACCCCGGTGAAAATACGCAAAGCAGCAGGACAGCAGCAAATCGCCGCGTGGAGGAAAACCTGTTGGGACTATAAATAGCGTGGCTCGGCACGTACAGGAATACAGAGTCGCGGATGGCCTAGTGGTTAGCGAGTCAGACTATCGATGCAAGGTCCTCAGGTTCGAATTTGGGCTGTTCTTTCAGAGATGGTGTGATTTACTAACAATCGCTGAATATCCACCGTGCATCGGACGAGCACGTTAAGTGACGGCCCCCAGGCTGTGGACCCACTGGTTAAATGGGTATCCTTTCCTATGCCCCCCCTGAAATTCTTTCACCCCTATGTGTGCAACATCGTACTTGTACGGTGGCGCCATCTACTGTACTCTAATCTCACTACAAACTGTTCTGTGAAAAGTCGCTAGACTTGCTCTCATTCCTTCCGTTTCTGTGTCCTGCCCAAAAGGCGATCTCGCTGTAGGTGGCTGGGACCTAAACTCTATTCACTGTGGACAGAAGTCCTACAAGAAAATGACAAATACTGTTCAGTACAGGAATACATTCCGTCAAGTGCCAGCATGGGCCGAGGACGAGACTTAAGTGAGTTTGATGGCGGTCAAGTCGTGGAAGCCTGGAAGGCCGGATGTTCAATCAGCGCAACGGCGAAATTGTTCGGAATTCCGCTACAAATCGTAGCAAGTGGTACCAGGAGAACGTGAAATCCGGCAAAACCGCTAATAGTCGGGTGAAATGTGGGCGTAAAAGTGCATTGGATGATCGAGGGCGCCGACGATTAGCCCGCATCGTACAGACGAATCGGAAGACTTCTTAGCAGCAAATTACGTCACAATTTAATGAAGCATCCACAAGCCTATGCTCAAAGACAATCCGTCGACACATGGGACAACTCGGCTGTGGCAGATGACGACCACATCGTGTCCCGATGTTAACGGCACAGCATCGCATGATTCGGCTGCAGTTTGCGAAGGCCCATCAAAACTGGAGCGTGGATGATTGGAAACGCATCATATGGTCCGACGAATCCCGTTTCACACTGTATCACGCCGATGGCAGGCAGCATGTATGGCGGAAATCACACGAAGATTGCCGATGGCAGGCAGCATGTGTGGCGGAAATCAGACGAAGATTTCCGCCACACATGCTGTCTGCCATTGGTGTACTACAGGCCGGTGGATGCGGTGTAACTGTTTGGGGACCTATCACGTGGTCCGGCCTGGGACCCTTGTTACCTCTCGATTCTTCCATCACTGGTTCCAGCTATGTGCCGCTCCTGACCACCCATCTCCACCCTTTCATTACGTGCCTCTCTGTCCGAACCAAGTTCCGAGTTTTCAACAGGACAACGCTCCACCCCATCAGTCTCGGACAGCGACCGACTGGCTCCAGGAGCATAGCAGTGAGCTTACCACACTCGCATGGCCTCCTCGCTCACCGGACATCAACCCTATAGAGAATTTATGTGGGACATATTGGAACGAGCTATTCTTAATCAACCATCCCCACCTACATCTGTGCCTGCTCTACGCCAAGCACTCTTAGATTGTTGGTCATATTAGGTGAGTGTACGTAACATTTTGTCCTTTCAGTGTAAAGCATGCCAAATGAAATAATAGGCACACCGATAATTTATTCAAATTTACGGTAAACACTATAATTCGTGCATAAATACTAGTAATAAAGAGAAATCCGTCTTGTTGCACGATGATATTTATTCAGCTAAAAAACGAAATCTATGAACAGGTACATATATTCCGTTTTTTAGCTGAATAAATATCATCGTGCAACAAGACGGATTTCTTTTTATTACTACTATTCAAATTTAATCAAATTGAAGGACCAAAAGGTGCAAAATGAGAGAAAGGGCAGAAAAAGTGTAAGTTAATTAATAAAGATAATTTAATCTTCAGACATGCGAAGTTCTAGAACTTTTAGACAAAGAACTAACTCATCAGCATTTGAATAATTTTTTGAGCACAGTTTTAGTTTTCTAGCTCTTCTTTTCGTTTTCTTTTCTCTTTCTTTCTTTCTTGCTTTTTTATAATTTTTTTTTCAAAATTTGTTTTTAATTTTTTACTCAAACTACAAATTAATAATTTTTCTTCTTTCCTAATAAAAATGCAGTTAAGCATAAGATTTCTTCAAATGAGAAAAATTCATCAGCATCGTAATTAACGTTACTTGTAATCTATCCTGAATAATAACATTTTTCGGGTCTGTCTGTCTGTCCGCTACAGAAGAAGCTACTGAACGTAGAGTTTTAAATTTTGGCCGACATCTTTCAATGAACATGAGTACGCGCAACTTGCGTGCTTTTTCTGAATTTAAAATTTTCAAAATTTTTATTAATACTTAAAGATATTTCCACGGGAAGATTTTGACTATGTTTCTTCAACCATTGTTTCGAACTTAACATAGAGCGCAAGATTTGCAATTCGATCTTAGTGTGTACTGTGTCATAAGCTCACGCAACAATATTTCCTTACAATTTTGCGCAAAATATTTCATTACATTTTTGGTTAATTCCAAGGGAAATAAACTTCCAGAATCTCCCGCCGAACGTGATATAAAAGCAAGAATATTAATAATCGGCTGTGCCAAAATCTTTGGGTTGAACTTCCGAAGATCTTGCGTCTTTTCTTCATAGTTGATGGCAGGCTTGTTTACGTTTAAGACCACGGCTCTACGTGTCGTTAACCACAGCTCTAGAGGCATTCCACGTGGAACCAAAGCTGATGGCAGGCCTGCTAAACTCCTCCTACATTTAGAGGAACATTAACAACCAACATGCGAGTTCATCTCTAATAGGCGATGCTTCTTCTGAACGCTACAGAAGATCGCCTGAAATTTGGAAATGCTGCCATACTTTCTGATATTTCAGATGGATGTGTATCAACGGAAAACCTTGAAAAAACTATTTAATCACTTCAAAACCTATTTGAAGCAGTGTTTCCAAACGTTGCACAACACTTTTGGGAATACAAATAACTATGCCCAAGATGCATCATCACTGCATAAAGGAATGAAGGATTAAATGTTACGAACAAAGAACTTCCAACTCAATGACTTAGCCTCTTCACACATGCAAATCAAATGACACTGTTTCAGAAAATAATCAGGCAGTACATTGCTCAACAGATTTCCTGAACTCAATGAAAGTTGTGGGTGTGTCTTGACACATTTTGCAGCTTAAGGTTAGTGCACCTGTTATGCTTCTCATTAATGTGGATTCAGCAACTCTGCAATGGAACACGACTGACTGTGAAGAAACTCATGTCAAATATCATCGAAACTACCATCATGACTGGTACGCTGTAGGAGACCATGTTTTTATTTCACGCAGGACGAGAGTCCCATCTGATGCTCCATTTCAGTTTCAACGCCTACAGTTTCCTGTTATCAGTTCCACAATGTGCATTAACAAAGCACAGGGTAACTCGTTAAAAGTTGTTGGACTCAGCCTGCGAAACCCGCGAGTTTCTCATGTCCAACTTTATTTTGGTTTCTCCTCAGTTGGCAACATTAAAAACCGCTTTATCTTAACTCCAAATGGAAGTACAATGGAAGTAATTCGTACACTCAACGTCGTTTACTTAAAGGCACTTCAAGAATAAACTTACTTACGCTTCGGAAGAACTACGTATAACACTGATTACGACACATCACAAAACCTTAATGTTTCAGCTATCTCAAATTTCCTATATTCGGAGTCAATAAATGCTGCTGGTTTCAGCCGGTTGTGCCGGCACAGGTATAGATTTTATTACTATTATTTCTGATTTCTTCCTTTTATATGTATACATACATATCGTCAGAGTTGCATAAAAATAAAATGTATCTGCCTACACAACCATTGAAACAGAAAACTTGATGCAAACCCGCGAAGAGCGAACCATGATAACAATAGAATAAAATAATTTAAAGAAAAATTAATAAAACAATAAATAATTATTAGAACATAATATCAATCACATCAGAAATTATTAGAACATAATATCAATCACATCAGAAATTATTAGAACATAATATCAATCACGCCCTGGAACGGGAATCGAACCCGCATCTCTCGATTACCGTTCGAGTATGCTAACCGTTACACCACCCATGACTATAAAGTCACAAGTATCTGATGTATCGGTGTAAGAGCGAAAACTAATAATGCTACGAATGTATATTACTGTATAAATTCATGTTAATTTATGCGTGTGAAAAAAAACAAACTATGCCACGTGTTTCGATAGACGATGAAGTTTCACCTCGAGAAGGACTTTTCTCTCCCTGAGGGGATAACTTTCTTTCGTTCACAGTGTGGTTGTACAATGCGTGCGAGTAACGGTGCAAAAGGAATGCAAGGTGAACCTCGACAACGGAAACACAGTGTTCCGAGGGACAATACCATACACTGGAAATCTTGCTTTTAGAGAGTATCAAAACCGACCCCGACAATACTCTGTGTCAAAAGGGCGCCAGTAGGTCTGGTGGTCTGTAAACTTTTTTATGTAGAAAGTATGCTGCTATTGTTGAATGCATTCCGGTATCTGTAGAGAGTCTGATTTTCAAGCGGAAGGGCCAGTAGAGGAATACCACGAGTTGATCGCGGAACAAGATAAGG
Source organism: Macrothele yani (assembly GCA_039090855.1). Taxonomy (NCBI): domain Eukaryota; kingdom Metazoa; phylum Arthropoda; class Arachnida; order Araneae; family Macrothelidae; genus Macrothele; species Macrothele yani. The sequence goes on along the minus strand of CM077007.1, from coordinate 146,237,984 downwards.
GCAACCAGGGGAAAGGTTAGGAGAGCCAGCGAGAGTCACGTTTTTTAGGAAGAAGCCTGACAGCCTGGAGTCCGGTTCTATCCGGTACCTGAGAGGGCAGAAGTCGATACCTCGGGGCAAGTGGAATGATGGAATTCTCGGAAGAAGAGCGAAGAAGGTCACGCGGAGGAAAAGCGTGAAGAGTTCGAAGTACGTTTTGGAAGTGTCCAGCCGTGGGGAGCAGGAGCTCCCGGGAAAATAGATCGCACGTTGGAGAGAAGCCGTGTGCTTCCGTAGGAAAGCGTAGAGTCCGGAAGACTCGAGTGAGGGAGGTGTAAGAAGATACCGAATTATTCAACAGGAGCAGGGTTGGAGTAAGAAATACTCAACCGGAGACTTTCTTCGTTGCCAGAGATTAATAGCTGGCAGAGAATAGTGGACTTTTAGTAATCGGATTCGGGCTATTTCGTGACGTACCCGAAATATGTTAGGCATTCTCTCTACGTGGACTTTTCGAGAGAAACCAGACTTTCGGTAACTAATTTCTTTATTCTCTAACATGGCGTAGTTACTGCAACATTGATTTTTGTGCCTTATTTTAAAACCTTCTCTCTCTTCCTTGGTTCGCAGATATCCCAAGTAAAGTGGAGGAAGAGAGAGCCTGGGCCTTAAATTTATATTAAATAAATTATGTGTGAGAGAACCTCAGTTGATTTGCTGTGAGTGGGTGACTGCTAAACAAATTCGACGGCCAACCTCCTGATCGGAGGCGGGACTTAGCACAAGGGACATAGGCTCACCACTACAATCGGTTAGCACACTCGAACGGTAAGTGGGAGATGCAGGTTAGATTCCCCTCCAGGGCGATGAAATTTTGTTTTCTGATGTGATTGATATTACGTGAAGAACAGTAAATACAGTTAATTCAGAGATTGCTGTGTTAATATCATGAACTACCACCGCTACGAAAATTAGTCCCCAGCGTTGAGGGCAAAAAGCAAAAGAATTATTGCTCAGAATCCATTTTTGTTTGCTCAGCAATTTATTGGGGCAAAATTGTTATCTAAACGAAATTTTCCACAAGTTAGAGCGCTTTAAAAGTAAATTTGTTATGAGAAATTACCCAATCAAGAGCCTCGCACTTTTGGCTGTTTCTGTCCAGCTGGGAAATAACTTGGAGAGGGAGGGAGAAGGGTTGGAATATATCTCCTAACATTCACAACAGAGACAATAAATTGACAATTGGGAAAACTCGAGGGGAATATTACTTAAACAAAGAGTAAGGGAAGACTTTCGGACTACAAATTACCTTATTTTCAATCCCCACTGATTTGGTAATGTGTGGGTGGGTGGTGTGAGTGCGAGTGTATCTGCTTGACAAAAAAGAAACAGCAGGAGCATTATAACGCGAATTGATACCGCTTTTGCGTTCCACGAAGAAGTCGTTATAAGACTCCCCACCTTTAAAAACAGTACACTCTTAGGGTGACTTTGAGAATATATTTAGACTCTTATCTGGTGGTCTCTCTGTAACTCATCCTGTTACCTCACAAATACTTACCGTCTAATCCAATACTCCAGCGGATACAAATAGATCTCCGACCAAAGAACAGTGTTACTTTTCTTACGTTCCTGTCAGGAGAAACAGTAACTGTCGCCTTAGGTCTCGGACGCCTAAGGGATACACTAGGGTCACAGTCGACCTCACAATTCACAAGTTCATTTGGACGAGCAACCGATTTCTTGAAGAACTTATTGGAAAGTCTGACAGCAAACTATCGTAACCCGTCTCGACATCGAGTCGGTTTCTCAAATTCCGGATAGAGGTGCACGGCGGATCCACTGATCATCCGAAGTACTCTGTTCTGTACCACCTCGAATCGTTTTGTCTTAGTCTTACTTACTTGCGAACAGATGAGGACAGCGCATATGAACACTGGCCTGATGACCGTCTTATACAACAGTGTTTTGTGGTGTGTTGTTAGGAAGCACCTCCATTGGATAATTGGAACTACTCACCCAATCATCTAGATTATTTTCGTGAGCTAGGCAAAGCTACCCAACATCAACTACCTAACTTAGTGAAAGGCTGCTATCTACTTGCAACTCCAAGTACGTAGCAGAAGTAACGCAGAGGATAGTCTCTGTGCAACACCTCTACGTGGAGTAAGGTACTCCTTAGAGAGATGCAAAGCGCAAAAACGCATTGCTCTAAAACAAACTGATTATGATTCTCCAGTTAATGAAGCAACTCTCCTGTTCAAAAAGAAAATTCTGGAGACCCGTCACAGCTCTGAGTTTGTTCACAGACCTGATGGCAACAACTGTGACATTTGCGTACATCATGGGCTGTCCGTTCTTGAGCTTGGGCAACAACGAGTAGGTCAAAGAAAATTCTGGAGAACCCTCACAGCTCTGAGTTTGTTCACGGACGTCAAAGCAACAACTCTGTCATTTGCGTGCATTATGGCCTGTCCGTTCTTGAGCTTGGGCAAGTCGTGCAGATGTATTGAGAAACAGAGTTAGTCCAAGGACAGAACCCTGAGGGATATCAGACCTTATCTTCCTTTCGGAAGAAAAACTCATTGTTAGTTTCAGGTAAAGCTAAGTGAGCTGTCTGGTAAGAGCATCATGTATCGTACACGGCGCTCGTGTACGATACATGGTGGATACCATGTATCATACACGGCGCTCGTGCGCGGTAAATGTATAATCTAGGAACGAGGGCTGTACTTCGACACGAAACAACTTTGTTGACACATTCCAAGATACACGCTTCGCAGACATCCCTTGAAGGCGTGAGACAGGATCAGACCACCAATCAAGCAATTTTAAGGTGAAAGACACTAGATAATTTGAACAAGCATCATACTGAAATCAGCTGATGACAAGTTGAGCAGCTACCCCTCTACGTGGAGTGAATAGCCTAACGCCTTTACCAATCATCCATGGCGAAAACCTTTCGCCCTGGGTGATTCTAGCCTAACGCCTTAACCAATCATCCAGAGCGAAAACCTCTCGCCCTGGATGATTGGTTAAGGCGTTAGGCTAGCTAATCCTTTTGTGTTGTAATTCCACAGAATAATCCTCCCTTCTACCAAGACAGCACTTGGAAGTCCCAGCTTTGTTTAGTTTTAAGTAAAACACCAGCCTATCAGTGAGCTGTCTGGTACGAGCACAATTAGTAATTTCGGTCAAATTTCAATTATCCGATTTCTCTGGTAGAGCTATAAGTATACATGTAGGTCCTTTATCTGAAAGACTACAGTCTTGTGACGATTGTATATAGATTAAGATAACACAACGTAGTTGTCACAAATGTTTGTTTTTTTCAAGTCGACCATGGTTTCGCTGGGTATTGACCTAGCTTCATCAGGACGAATGGCACGTAAATATTCAAATTGTATCATCATCATCATCATCATCATGTCAACCATTAACAATCCACTGCTGGACGAAGGTCTCCCCAAGTTTCCTCCACAACGGTCTGTCTTGTGCCAGTCTTCTCCATGTCACTTCCGCATACTTTCGAATTTCATCCACCCATCTTCCATGTGGTCTTCTTCTGGGTCTTTTCCTGTCCCTTGGAATCCAATCTAAAATTTCGGCTGTCCATCGATGGTCTGTTCTTCTGGTAGTATGTCCAGCCCATTGCCATTTCAGGGATTTAACTCTGATCATGATGTCTTCCACTCTTGTCATTTTTCGGATCCACGTGTTCCTCTTCTTATCTCTCCTGGTTACACCAAGCATGCACCTCTCCATGCCTCTTTGAGTTGTCTGCAGCCTTTGTATGTCTCTTTTAGCTAAGGTCCACGTCTCTGCACCATAGGTAAGCACTGGAAGGATGCATTGATCAAACACTTTTCTTTTAAGACATAATGGCATATTGCTCTTGAAAATTATGCTGTTTCTTCCAAAAGCTCTCCAGGCAAGTTTTGTACGCCGATTAATTTCTTCACCAATGTGACCCTCACTTGATATCTGCTGTCCAAGATAAACGTACGTGTCTGTTATCTCCAGCTTTTCTCCATCAATCGATAAATCTTCATTTCTTGTAAAAGCATTGTACATCACTTTTGTCTTCTGAAAGTTCATTTTTAATCCCACTTCTTTACTCTTGTCAGCAAGTTCCTGGATCATACTCTGTAGCTCTGATGGGGTAGTTGCAAAAATGACTATGTCATCAGCAAAACGAAGGTGGGTTAGATAATCTCCATTAATCTTTATCCCTTTGTTTTCCCAGTTCAGTGATTGAAAGACATTTTCCAATGTGGCATTAAAGAGCTTCGGAGATATGGTGTCACCTTGTCTCACTCCTTTTCCAATTTTTATATGACATCATAAATGGTGTTTACAGTCACGTGTTTTTATTAGATGCTTCCACGCGCTTGATAGAAATGGCGTGGATCTCTCGCAACCACAATTTATCGGAAGCCTTTCGCGATTCTTTCACCTCCACATGCCAAGTCTAATCACCCTTATCAACAAAAATTCAGCGCCTTTTACAGTTGCGTATATCGCGCGATACATATATGTTCAGATAAGGACAGTGTGGAAAAAGAACTTCATTTCCTTAAACGTGTTGCAGTACAGCGAGGATATAGCCCTTCCATTATAGACAAGGCTCTAACATAATTCCGGAAACCGAAGCCCATCTCCACATTGACTCCTGTGATGCGCCCATTGCGAGAGAATTTTGCCATTATTCCACTTTCCCGTGACATTGCCTTCAAAATTAGAAAAATTATCAAAACCTTTAATTTTAAGGTGTTTTTTAGGCCAATAAACAAAATGAGATTTTTAGGATCAAAGGACTATGTTGAAGACAAAAAGGGGATTTTATCAAATTCCATGTGAATGTGGCGCTTCGTACATAGGACAGACCCGTAGAGCCTTGCGTTTTCGATTGAAGGAGCACAAGACCTACATTCGGAACTGTGACATAAAGAAGTCATCGATGGCTAAACACTGTTACAAAAAGGACCACAAATTTCTCTTTGAAGAAACAAAACTTATTGAAAAGCCAGATTCAACCACCAAACTTGATATTTTGGAAGCTTTCCATATATATCAGAAGTCTTCGCAACTTGTAAATGACATGGCATCCACGCCATTTATATCAAGCGCGTGGAAGCATCTAACCAAAACACGTGACTGTAAACACCATTTATGATGTCATATACAATTTGAATATTTACGTGCCATTCGTCCTGATGAAGCAAGGTCAATACCTAGCGAAACCATGGTCGACTTGAAAAAATAAACATTTGTGACAACTACGTTGTGTTATCTTAATCTATATACATGTAGGTGCCCTTCTCTAATCTGCGTTCATTAGCTGCCTGGAGGAAGACAGAGCTTGAGAAAGGAACGAGCACGCCGCTGCCCGTGCCTTGAGCTAATTTCGAATGACTAGCCAGAAACCAGCGCTTCTGACCACTCTGGCATCAGGGTACCGATGTAGTTTTGGGATTTCTGTAATGTCTCATAGCATTAGAAATTTAAAGAAATATTTTCATGGCATCTCATTCGAGTTAAAGATTAAAACAATTTTCAAAGTGAAAGCCACTGTCTGTTTCAGATGCCATCTGCTTCTGTAGTGGTTACCGTTAACAATATGCAACTACTCTTCAGCTAATAACCAAGAAATGTGGTGTTAGATGATGGCGGATTTTTTTTTTCTCTTTCTTTCTGTTCCGGAAAAACAGGGCAGAAGATGATTCCATCATCAATGACCTCACTGATTGATCGTCACCTAAAGATCGTTAACCTTAACAATGAAAGAAGAGCAAACGATTGAATACAATGGCGCTATGAACTTCATTTTGGAATTTCATCCGAAAATAATTAATTACCTAGTAAAAGTTTGCTCTCCAGAACAATGGTATTATTTTTCAGGCATTCAAAAATGTTATTCGATGAAACAAACACATGCAGATTTTTGTTTTTCTACATTCATTTCTGTTTTTTTCCAAAGAAAAGAAAAGAAAAAAATTGCTCACGCTATCACTATGTCCGTGCCGTACCTCCTCACCTATTGGTCCGATTTGAAAAAGAATATTTTTGCTTCAACTGTAACAACACTGATCCTCGAGTTTTGGCCTTTTTCCAATGCACAACTCTGCAGCTAGGAACATAAATGCAGATACTTCTAAACTCAAAATGTGTTTTATTCGATATCATTGCGGCTAAAAATCCGATTAAAAACACCCATTTCATTTTCAGTACTTTTTACTACATAGACTATTTTGCATATAGTTTCTTTCTCCAATAACGAGGTGTTTTTTTGCTAGGGACATAAATATATTCTGTTTTTTTTTCAGATAACTCTACCTCAAGAAGTCCAATTCGAAAAATTATTTTTGTGGCTGATATTATTCACGACGAAAAATCTTTGTATATTACAATTCAGCCATTCCGAGACGTAAGTCCATGTTTTTGTTTACAACATATCTGCAGCAATATATGTATGTTTCTTAAAACCCAATCGAAAAACATTTTTTTGGTGAAACAGCACTCAAGACGAAAAAAATTTTGCTCATATTTTTTCTTAAATAACGGTATATCATATTTCCCTCAATATCGCTTCTTCTAAAAGTCCCATTTTGAAAAAAAATATTTTTACGACGGTTCACGGCAAAGTTTTTTTGCGTATAAATTAAATTTTTTCCACTTAAGATCGTGAGCGCATATATGTGTTTGTCACATATTTGTGGCAACATTTACGCGCGTAAAACCCCGATTAAAAAAATAGAGAAGGAAAATATTTATTTGGTCAAATACCTCTCACCACAAAAAAAATGTTTACTCCTCTTTCTACCCAAAACAATGCGTAGTTTTCCCACTAAAGACGTACGCGTGTATTTTATTTCTCATGATATCTCTGACTTATACATATATCGTACGATTTGAGACTTTTTGTTACGTACCTTTCTATATAGCTAGTGTACGCGTATTACTTCATCTATGTACAAATGCTTTGGCGGTTTTGTTTCTGATAACTGTTTAGCACCTTCAGATTCTTTTGTAATTGGTTCCATTATGAAGAACGCATTGGACATATTAATTAGTTATGCACAGATTTCCTGCTATTAGTGTAAATGCATTTTCTTTTCTTTGATTTTCTACTTCTCAAAAATCAGTTTGAAAAATACCGTTTTGGAGGAAAGGAACCAAGGTAATCAATCACTGCACCCGAGAATTGGGTGCCATTTTAGTTGCTTGTTTTGTCCAGGATATAAAAATAAGCACAACCAGTTGTAGATATTTACAATTTTTTTATAAGTATTTCCACTTTGTACAGAATTTATAAAACTTTCTACATAATTTACAATTCTGCTGAATTATGTAAGCCACCTTTTGCTGCTTCAGTTGTGAAATACATTTTGCATGACGAATAGGCAATTTAAAAAGCAGGTATTTACATTCTTCATCTCCTCCTGTAGATTCTTTTGTACAAGGTTTTATTTAGGCTGTCGCTGGGTTTCAGTTGCTAATAAAATGAAATCAGAATTAAACAAATAAGCACAAATTTTAGTTCACACAAGATCATAAAAAATAACTGAAAGTTGAGCACTCCAGAGAGCCTCACACATGTGCGCACATACCTATAAAAGGAAAAGATACTCATTTTTTTGCTGAACAAATTCATAGGTCCTCTGAAAAATCCTTAACGTTTGAAATTACCTCAATTCTTCCTTTGTCCTTCGGAAGCAGCTATTAAAATAAATGGCAGCACAAGACCACATCCTATTATTCCATATGAAAATTTCAAGTCTTCGCAAAACTATCAATTCACGACTAATTTCAGCCACTACACAAAATGAAGAATTCATGACGGAGAATGAATTGCTCAGAACATAAAGTGAAATTTGGGTAGTTAAAAAAAAAAAGAACGTAAGTAAAGAAGAAAGAAAAGAGCGTGACAGACCGACGGAATTGTGTTACGGTGGTTTTGTAACACGACCAAACCACGTAGCAAACGAAGATTCTGAGACATAAAAGTGAGAAAACTAAACTGTGAGAATGAGTATGGCTAACATATTCATTCCATGAGCTTTCGTAGAAAAAAGATTGCCGCTTAAATTACCAATGTTTCAGGCATAACTTCCTAAAATAATTCAAGACTTTAAAGCAAATTCCTACTTAAAATTATAAATGTCTTATATTTCAGGTATTAAAGCGGTTTCAAGATCAGATTGGTCGCCTTAATAACGTTATTACAATACTTCTGTAAAACCATTGGCGGATGTACCCTCGTGACCTTAGAATCCTGGCCAATCCGAACATCGCGTATAAACATAACATACAGTCACTTCTGGACACACAGTCAACGGGAAGCAAGGCCTGGAAGTTCAGTTAGAAAGCTTTGTTAGTCTGATTTTTTGTTTGCTTGTCCTTGTTGTCCTTTTCATCAGTAATTTTTTCGGAAAGATCCATGGTTTTTCAGGGCAACGTCTGCAATGGTATTTTTGTAAAGCATGAGAGGAGTTCTTTTATCTTTTTTTCTTTACAGTGGTTTTTAATTTTGAGAACATTTTCATACCTACCATCCTTATTGTATATATCAACAAATCACTAAATTTTCGCCACTCAAAGCATGAAAATTGCAAAAGAAAAACAAAAACTGAATTAAAATATAAAGAGATCGAAAGCTTTGGCGCAGATTAAAGACAGCTACCTATAAGTAAAAATAGAGCTAATATACTTGACTAAATGAGGGTAGTTCGTCTTTACAATAGCTGCTGTACGTTAAAAATAAAAAAAAAAAAAGTGAAAGAAGCTTTTGTATTAGTTGAGCTGCAATTATGTTTATTTACTGCCTTATCTAAAATTGATCTCTAGAGCAAATTGCTTACTACAGGACAAGATCTTTTCATCTCTACCCATAACTTTTTTTTTCAAACTATTTTTTTTAGTAACATTACAAAATCTTTTCATCTCTACCCATAACTTATTTTTTAGTAACAAAGTAAAATATGGAATTAAAATTTTTATCCCCTTGACTTGCAAACCATGTGGCTAGTTGTATTTTGTATTTTTTTTAATAGAGGAAATTTCTAAAACCGATAAATGTTTCTTAATCAGACTTTTGTTACACTTCCAGAAAATTTTCCTATCTGTTAACTCAAAGCGACAGCTATTTGCAACATAGACGTTGATTGGTTGGTATTTCTTCAGCAGTGGACCAATCAGAGAACTTTACGTTTTAAACGCCTACTGAGCTCCAGAGTTTAAGAAAGCATGTATTTTCCAGTTCTCTAAAACTTCTATTAAAAGTCTGTATATTGATGATAATCAGCTTGTGAACAAAACTATGAACATTCCTACAGTTGTCTTTACCAAACCCAATTGGTATTTCGTGTACAGTATTTCGACCAAAAACAAATGTCCGTTTCTTATTATGATTAGGTGTTTGCGCACGAGCGAATGTGCAAATGTTTCAAAACGGTGACTTGTCCATTTCCCGTTTAGAGTGTTTAGTTGTAATTGTCTGAAAGCCGAACACGATCTTACAAGTTTAAAACTTCTAAAGCAAAAACTTTTCCTGATATATTATTTTCAAACCAGTAAAAAAAGACATAATGGTCTGATTTTTCCTCCTATGAAACTAATTCCAAAATACTTTAATAGAATTTTCTATGACAGTTTTTAGGAAGGTGGAAAGCATTCTGTTCCGTAGAAAGTGAGGTTTAATTTTAGTATATTATGTGGGAAATTAAAACAACAACTAAAAGTATGCTTGTTGGTTTGGTAAACAGAAAAAAATTTGCAATTGCTTACTTAGTGGAGTGTATGCTTTGTATTTGTTACAAGCAGTTTAGGCATAATGTAAATTAGCTAATTTACTTATAAAAAGTGTATAGTGCAACAGAGCTTTCACTTCAGTTTATGTTGCCGGAAAAAAAATCATGTATTTTTTAAACGATATCAAAATGAGTTTTATCAGCACAGACTTAATGACATATGTATTATACGTGTTGTTAAAAAAATTAGAAGGCAAAATGTTAGGTCGTTTGATTCGCGACTCCACTGAGCACCTCTATCCCATGGGCGTGATTAATCACTGGAAGCAAAATTGAACGATTTAACTTTACTATCTCAGGGAAAGGCATTCTCTTGTTTCTGAGCTAAGGCTGCCAGAAAACGGGGAGGAGGGGCGTGGGGATGTTCCTTCTTATGGAGAAAATCCTTGTAAACACAAAGTCATATTTCGCTCCATGAAGAGGTTTTTGGGAAATTAGAAAATTGTCCTAACTGATAAAAACGGCACGGGATGCCACGTACCTGTAGTCGACGAAAATGCTATTACATTGAAATTTGTTTCGAGGAACAAACATCTCAAGCAGAAGTCCCTTTAAATTAATCACAAAACTTTTTATGAAAAAAAAGTTGGTGATTAATTTAAAGGGACTTCTTTTTTTAAATTCCATAAATACATGCAGTGAACACCAGCTTTTTCATAATTACTACAAGACACCGATATCTCCACTTCCCTATCAGTTTACTGTAAGGTGCCATTCAACGTCCCAAAGACTATAGTTAAAATTTTATGGATCACATCTAATTCCAAAACGACAGGCTTACTTAAAATATGTTTACTTAATATTGGTTTTCACCATTCAGGAATCCAGTAGGACACATGCTGATTGCCCACTGAATTACGACTACGTATTTAGTACTTGGTAGGCACCACCTTTTCGCCCGGAGTATCACTGTCACCCAGCGTGGGTCTGACTCCACGAGGCGTCTATAGAGTCGTGTAGGAATCTGCAACTAAGCCATGTGTATTGCAGTCGCAGTTCCAGTATTGAGTGGATTGGTGTGTCCAACCTCCTTACTTGGCATTCCACAACATACCATGTATGTTCAATTGGACTGAGATCAGGCGAGTCTTGGGGCCATTTGAGATGACGACTTAATTGATCACGGTGTCGTCAGAACTATTCCTGCACCAGGCGGACCCAATAACATGGGGAATTACCGTCGTGGAAGATATACCCCTCTCTGCATGGAGGTACAACATTGTGGGGATGTTTTACAAGCCGTTCCTGGTAGTAACCGTCGTCCCCACGTTATTCCACACGAACTAGGAGTTAGTTCCCTTCATACCAGCTAAAGGTGCCGAACGTCATACAATCGCCCCCACCGGCCTGGATATTCGATGCTATGCATGAGCGATCCATAGCCTCACGCGGTTGATGCCAAGTGTGGACTCTACCGTCGGCACACTGGAGGATGTATCGTTTGTATCGTTATTCATCGGACAGTGGAGGATGTATCGTTTGTATCGTTATTCATCGGACAAGCACGCTTGGTTCCAATTTCCTGTCTTCCAATTCATATGCTGTTGGCACATGAATGATGGGCTGCAGTTAGGAGAGGCTGGAGCATAGAGCCTCAACAACTTGTCACCTGTGCCTGCGTGCGATGTACAGTCGGGTGTGGTATTGTTTCTGTTTTTTGCAATTCGATGGGCTTTTAAGCAGTCACCCTTCCATGATTTAGGGCCACTGATTCCAGGGAAGGGAGAGAGCGCCAGTGCCGTAAGACATCCATGCCTAACTGGGATTCTAACCCTAACGTATCTGCCAGTGCTCAGACCACTGCGCCACCGATATCGTTTCTGGTTGATCCATATTGTATTGGGCCGTCAGCTGCGAAACTAGCGCTGATTGAGCTGTACAAGGCAACGCCCCCTTCGGTCACTTCTGGAATCCACCTTTTGCCGCCCTTAACACTTTTCTCGCCATTTTGATACCGCTTCTGGTACACTTTAATCACTTCCGAAATGGAATCTCCAAATCTTCGTGAGCCTAAAATTCAGCCATTCATAAACTAAGATACGTTCTTGGTTTTGCCGATTACGTCCTTAACTTCTCTCTCATCTGAGCCACCAACCTCTTATACACACCCCTTTAGCGTACAGGCCACGCCCTCTTTCTGCTTATCGGGTGCAACCTCTTGCAAGGGGTGTTTACAATTCAGCGAACACTCTGCGTGTGTGTACAATAAACTAGCTTATGTTCTTTTCACGGTAATTGATATTCTCATAACCGCATGAACCACATAAGCTTTCAATTCCTCCAAATAGATATCAAGATGCCGCCCAGGTGGCGCAGTGATCTAAGCGCTTGCTTATTATGACCACTCGTTCGAGAAGTGTCAGGTCGAATCCCGAAGAGGCATGGATTTTGCATTTGTCCTACGGCACTGGCTCTCTCCTTTCCCTAGAGCCAGTGGCCCTAAATTAGGGACGGGAGACTGCTTATAGCCCATCGAGTTGCTCACGGTGGTAGTTCAACCTTCAATTCAAAAAATACACTAGCGTTGCGATAAATCTTTTTATAAATAGAAGTTATGAAAAGAAGGAAATTACGGTGCTGTCCATCTAAAAGTTTAAAAACTACTAAACTTTTTTTTTGCTGGTGGCGGGGAGGGGGATGTAATTGTTGTCAATCTGTGCTCCGTACCCAATGAGGAATTTAATTGGTGCCTATGCTACTAATACCGAAAGTCATAGCCAACACACATATGTGTGCGTGTATTGCATTATTCTCGGGCTTAGAACTTACAAAATGCCCTTTGTATGTCTCTTACATACCATGCAATTTCAAAACACCGTTCCCGAATTTCGTTACACCTTAAAATGTTCGTAGGCGAAGTCTTAACGTAGTCGTATACTTTCTTTCTTTTTTGAATAGTTTTTTTTTATTGCCGAAAATTTAGCGTAAAATATACGATGTAAGAAAAGTGTTCATTTCCTGCTAATAATAGTCTGGTAGACTGTAAGATATATTGCACCTCTCTCATTGGCTCAGTTGTGTTTGGGAGGAGCATAATTGCCGTAGGACCGGACAGTGACGTCCGATTGTAATGAAGGTAGTGACGACTTCATTACTATGGCGTCATAATTTTATATCGTAATATTATACGTTCTGGGAGGAGCACAACTACAGTAAGATAGAACAATGGCGTCCGATTGCAATGAAGGTAGTGACGACTTCATTACTATGGCGTCATATGTTAATAGTACTGAAATCGTAATATTATACGTTCGGGGAGGAGCACAACTACAATAAGATAGAACAATAACATCCGACTGCAATGCAGATAGTGACGACTTCATTATTGTTACGTCTAAAGGGGTAATAGTGAAGTCGTAATAATACGTGTTTGGGGAGGAGCACAACTGTCGTGAGACATATCACAATGGCGTCAGGTTAGAATGCAGGTAGTGACGACTTGTTTTCTATGGCATCATAACTAGATAAACTGATAACTCGAATATCTCAATTATGCTAAATCAAATAATTTATTTTAAGTACTATTTCTCACTGAATTTCAGAGATTATCCTTCTACACGAACCATTTTAACTCATTATGTATTATTACATGCACGATTTTTGCGTTGTAAGTAAAAAAATACCCATGACTTTGTCTTAGTGGAATTTTTAATATACAGTATGTTGTAATAAAAACAGGAGTTACCTTATTAAGAATTTGAATAAATAACTTTTCAGTTGCTGTGTGTTGCTAAACGTCGAAAGAACGATATTTTAGTTTATTCACTGACGCCACGTATTTGGAGGATTTTATTAAGAATTTGTTTTTGTGCGCTTTCGTTTCTGTAATAGGGATTTTGGAATTTAAGTCCTCTTTAGGAAACTTGCGACTTTTCTCTTCTGTCATCATCTAGTGTACAGCTTTATGTATTCTTTTATATCAATGTGTTTGCACTGCTGATCTCTTTCTTACCTTTTTAATTTTCCCGGAATTTTGACTTTAAAGCAGGTCCATTGAATTCCTCTCATCTTATCATCTTGACTTTTCCTGAGGCAAAATTGAAAATACACTCATTTAAATACTGGGAAAGTTAGAGAAACAAATATTTGCGAACATCAATACTTGCAACACATCGCTATAAAATCAAATAAATAAACGTTCAAATGCATAACACAAGAAAAAAAAAGAAACTCATCCAAAATCCGTATTACGAATTTTTGATATAAGAGTGTACGATTCGGACTTAAAATTTGAAAATTACAAATTTCAAAAGATTTCTTCTGCCTCCGGTTTTTAAGTGCCAAGTCGTTATCTCAAACTTAATTCACCGCCGAAAATATTTAGATTTCGATAAAAAAAAAAAAAAAAAAAAAAAAATGGAGAAAAAAAAGTAGGATGCGTAGGAGAAATATTTTCCTCCACTCCCAGTACATGGAGACTGAGATGATTCAACCCAAATGCGAGAAATGTTATCAGCTTCACTTCATAAAAAAACCCAAAAAAACCTTAATGACCATTTGTAGGCCAAGGTTTCAGAACAGCAAAGAAAAACTGCTGTTAAGAGCGTAAAATTTGTTTGATACAAAAAGCAGTTTGATTGTCGCGTAATGGCAGAGAGAAAACGATATTCATTGACTTTTTATGCATAGTGCTGCGTTCAATTCATGGTTGAAACACGGATCCAATGCGTGTTCTTTTGTTGTTGTTTATACCCTTCTGTATGCCAGATATTTAAATTATTTTTGGTCGACACTCCTAGCTCTGATGCTGAAAGAGTTGCTCGTTAAACAGCAACTACAACCAGGGCCGTAACTACCGGGAGGTCAGGGAGGGCAACCGCCCTCCCAAAATGGTAATACCATTGGCGTAAATTCATGCTCTTCTGGCGTAAATTCATGCTCTTCGGGCGTAAATTCATGCTCTTGGGGGCGTAAAAGATAGAAATGCACAACGTGTGAATAAATTTACTGATAATTTTAACTGAAACAGAAAGTTATGCACTTCAATATTTTCTTTTTTAAAGACTTTATATAGTTCCGCGCAGCTAACCAGGGAACAGAATAAAATACACTGGAAGGTGCGAACCTCTCAAATGCTAGAAATGAATAGACCGCAACAGCGGAGAGAAGCATTTTAAAACGATATACTGATATGACTGACCTACATGACCTTTAAGAGCTAATTACACTTCGATTCACCCTAAGATGACACTGCAGTTTAATGTACAAGAGCCTACGCACTCACTGAGCCTTCGAGGACGGGCGAGAGTTATGTTCATCCGCGTCACTCCCCACTGTGTTCTGCTGTTAGCAGCTGTCAATCACTTCCCCCATCAACTCACTTTTTTTGGCATCCTTGTCTCCCACATACTGCATGTCCACGCATGCGTGTGTTGGTCTAATTTTGAAACTTAATTTCTGAAAATAGATCATTTTTAGATTTGTCTAAAATAACTATATGTACTTATAAGTAAACAGCTCGGACAATATGAAGTATGATTCTGGGCAATGAATGTGTTGGTTTTCACGGAAAATGTTGGGAACTACTTTTAGTCGCGGCGATAGGTTTCACGTACCTTCCCTTTCAGTGTCAGTTAAGAGTGAATCGAATTATAGTCATCTCTGCTCTACTGCAAAAAGCTTCTCTGAGCGTTTAACCTTGAACGGAAGTTTTCCAAGCCCTAACCCAAAGGCATCTTCTTATAGTTACGTTCACTATTTGGCACTCATTGGTTATGTGCCGGTTTGTTTTTTAATCCGTTGACCGTTGGAAATTTACCTAGTTTTTTACATTTTTTAATATTTTTTTTAATTATGGGAAAAACAGAAAATGTTATTTTTGAAGGATAGTAATGATTTCCTACAAAAAGGTGTGATAAAGATAAAGCTGCCTACTATTTGAGTGAAAGTGGGGAATTTTTGAATTCGAAGCGGCAAAATTTCAAGTCTCGCCCTGCCAGATAAGAAAAGTCTCCCTGCCCAAACCGGAAGCGATATTTTAAAATGATCCTGATAGTTTCTCATAATAGACGTATGAAAAAGTAAAAACTGGGTACTATTTAAGTGGAAGTAGCGAACAATTAAACTTGAGGAGCGTAATTTCAAGTCCCGCCCTCTCAGATGGATAAACCTTACTTCGGCCCTGACTACAACAGTAAGCCACTGGTACGAGGAACTTGGATCCACGGTATTCACTGAAAATAAATATGTAATTGCATGCTGCGTTGAATTCGAAATAATAATATAATTACTTCAGTTCTTCTCTTTTCCTTTCTGATCTAAAGCAATCTCTGCAACTAATGAAAAATCTCTCTATATATAAAAGTTGGCCCTCAGTCTCCGGCAGCTGGAATGTACCTGGCCAAGGCAGCGGCCAGTGCGACATGAAGGCAGAGGGTGCTAAGAATCCCCGGAGGACCGGACTAGGCTGCCATCTGATGCTGACCTTGGCTACGTATAATGGATGCTCCCTATCTTCTGATTCAAGGCTTCTTGAATTGGAAGAGGAACTACAAAGGATTAAGTGGGGACATCGTCGGGCTAAGTGAGGTAAGGAGAAAAGGAGAAGATCTCATTGAACTGAAAAGTGGACATCTCTTCTACTATCGTGGGACAGATACTGGCAGAACTAGTGGTGTTGGATTTATAATAAACAAGAAACTGAAAGATAAAGTTGTAGAAGTTGAAAGTTCCTCTGACAGAGCTGCACGACTGGTTATCCAACTCTCGAGAAGATACCAGGCTCAGATTATTCAAACTTATGCACCCACTACAAGTCATCCTGAAGAAGAAATTGAAGAATTTTATGAGAAAATTTGTCATCTAAATAATAAAGGTAAGCAGCACTTGAAGATAATTATGGGAGATTTCAATGCAAAAATAGGGCAACGGCAACAGAATGAAACTTCAGTAGGTAAATTCGGTCATGGCAAAAGAAACCAGCGTGGAAATACTCTCGTTGAGTTTGCAGAGGCAGAAGGGTTTTTCATCTTGAATTCCTTTTTCAAGAAAAAGTCGCACAGGAAATGGACATGGAGACATCCAAATGGGATGACAAGTGAAATTGATTTTATTATGTGTAACAAAAAATTCGTCATAGAAGACTGCAATGTACTAAACAAGTTCAACACAGGTAGTGACCATAGATTGGTGAGATGTAAGGTGTACCTCAACACTAAACTCGAACGTGGCAAGCTCATAAGACAAACAAAATGTATTGACATAACCAACCTTAAAAAACACCATAATACCTTCAAGTTGGAACTGAAGAACAGATTCTCTGCTTTAGAAGGCCTAACATCGGATGAAGTGGATATTTCTGAAGTTAACAGAAAAGTAACCGAAGCTCTTATGGAAACAGCAACAACATTAGCTGGGTCTAAGAACAAGTAGTTGCATGTGAACAAATTATCAGGAAAAACCAAAATGTTGATGCAAAAAAGAAGAGAGATGAGGACAACTAAAGAAGATGTGACTTCCAAAGTGGAATACATAGAGCTATGCAAGACAGTACGAAAAAGTATCACTGAAGACGTAAGGAAATTCAACTGTGAACTAGTGAGGAAAGCAATTGAAAACAACCAAAGCCTAAAGACAGCAAAAGGACATCTCAGTAAGGGAAGAAAACAGATTATGGCACTGAGAAAAGAAGATGGTTCTGTAACAAGAAATAGAGGCGAAATTTTGAAAAGAGTGAAAGATTTCTACTCCAAGTTATATGAAAGGGATGATGCATGTACTCCAGACATCATGGAAGGTACCAGTACCAGAGTTCTTCCAGTCCTCCCAGCAGAAGTTGCACATGCATTCAAGAACATGAAGCGTGGAAAAGCTCCAGGAGAAGATGGAATTACTGTAGACATCCTAGAAGAAGCAAGTGGAGAAATCGAAACATTACTCGCTCAAAAGTTCACTCGATGCCTTAATGAAGGAAAGATTCCTGAGGATTGGAACAACGCTACAATGATCCTGCTACATAAAAAAGGTGAAATTGAGGATCTCAGGAACTACAGACCTATCAGCCTCCTATCAGTGGTTTATAAAATCTTCACTAAAGTTCTTTCACACCGTTTGAAGGTAACACTGGACATGGCTCAACCGAGAGAACAAGCTGAATTCAGGAGTGGCTACAGCACAATAGATCACATCCACGTACTGAGAGAACTAATTGAAAGAGCGAGGGAATATGAACTTCCATTGTGCATGGCTTTTATCGATTATGAAAAAGCCTTTGATTCGGTGAAACCATCAGCAGTTACAATGGCTCTGAAATCCTGCGATATATTGAAGATGCATACATTAATATTATTCATAACATCTATGAAAATGCGAGTGCAAAGATTCGGCTGTTTGAAAATACAACACACATAAAAATTTTAAAGGGAGTGAGACAAGGTGACACCATATCTCCGAAGCTCTTTAATGCCACATTGGAAAATGTCTTTCAATCACTGAACTGGGAAAACAAAGGGATAAAGATTAATGGAGATTATCTAACCCACCTACGTTTTGCTGATGACATAGTCATTTTTGCAACCACCCCATCAGAGCTGCAGAGTATGATCCAAGAACTGGCTGACAAGAGTAAAGAAGTGGGATTAAAAATGAACTTTCAGAAGACAAAAGTGATGTTCAATGCTTTTACACGAAATGAAGATTTATCGATTGATGGAGAAAAGCTGGAGATAACAGACACGTACGTTTATCTTGGAAAGCAGATATCAAGTGAGGGTCACATTGATGAAGAAATTAATCGGCGTACAAAACTTGCCTGGAGAGCTTTTGGAAGAAATAGCATAATTTTCAAAAGCAATATGCCATTATGTCTTAAAAGAAAAGTGTTTGATCAATGCATCCTTCCAGTGCTTACGTATGGTGCAGAGACGTGGACCTTAACTAAAAGAGACATACAAAGGCTGCAGACAACTCAAGACAGCATGGAGAGGTGCATGCTTGGTGTAACCAGGAGAGATAAGAAGAGGAACTCGTGGATCCGAAAAATGACAAGAGTGGAAGACATCATGTTCAGAGTTAAATCCCTGAAATGGCAATGGGCTGAGCAGACTGCCAGAAGGACAGACCATCGATGGACAGCCGAAATTTTAGATTGGATTCCAAGGGACAGGAAAAGACCCAGAAGAAGACCACATGGGAGATGGGTGGATGAAATTCGAAAGTATGCGGGAGTGAGATGCAGGAGGCTGGCACAAGACAGACCGTTGTGGAGGAAACTTGGGGAGACCTTCGTCCAGCAGTGGATTGATAATGGTTGACAATGATGATGATGATGATGATATAAAAGTGAAAGTTTGTATGTTTCTTCCGCATACGTTTCTAAACGGTTTGATAGATTTTCACCAAAATTAGCATACATACTCTTCATCACCCAGATTAAAATACAGGCGGGACGATTTTTAGAAATTCCATCCCTAAGGGGGGTCAAATGTGTTTTTACGGGGCCATCTGTAGACTGGGTGCAAGTCGGCTGCTGCGGTATTACTCCGCGTGTCAGAACAACGGTCATCAGGTGATGCCTCACTCCTCTTAAGCTTCCGCGGTTAAGGCATACGGGAAAGAGTCCGATTTTGGAAAACACAACGCGTCAGCGGAAGATATTGTCATAAGTATTTTTTTTGTTTATGCTACCATGGCATTTTCTTTGTAAGGATTAGGTTTCATTAGACTCCCAACAATTGGCGCAGGATTCTCAAATATGGGCGGAGGTACAGATTCCCACCAATAGGCGTGGTCCTCTCAAATAGCATAAAGGTTAAGTTGAAGTTTAAACAGACGGTCTTCTTCATACATAAAATTTAAATACAAGATTACTATTGGTATTAGTATAGATAAAATAAATAGTCTATGTTCACGGGAAAGAAGTAAGCTTCCCAACGGTGAAAGAATTATCCGAATGGGTTTAGTTTTCGAGATTCGTAAAAAAAATTCCATATATTGTCGTGAACTACTTTCTTTCACGTTGGGGTTGATCAGGTTGTATGTAAACAAAGCGGAACGATACACGGGAAATTGGAAACTATTTGAAAGTGATGTTATTCGGTAGTACAGCCAAAAATAATATAAAATAATAATAAATAAACGAAATAGCCTATGTCGTCCGCAAAGCTTCCCAACGGTGAAAGAATTATACGAATCGGTTTAGTTTTCGAAATTAGTAAAAAAAATCCTTATATTATCGTGAACTACTTTCTTTCACGTTGGGTATGATCAGGCTGCTATCTACACTCTAGAAAGCTGAATGCGGAGTGCAGGAAGTGCATTATTGTGCATGTTTGCTATTTCGAGTTTTTAGGGCTCAGAACGGCCATTATAAAATGTGATTTTTATAATAAAATTTTCATCAAGTGTGGTGAAATGCCTCCAAAAAAAAAAAAAAAAAAAAAAAACGCAAACCCATCGGATAAGTTCAGCCGAAAGCAAAGAAAGTAAAATTACTTCGAGAGAGTGAGACAACCGAACAACGTGATCGAAGACTTATGGATCAGCGGGAAAGAGCCAGTGTATCTAGGGCGGCAAAGACCTTGGAACAGCGTGAGGCCCGACTTGAGCGTTGTTCATCATGGTAGGATTTTTTTTTTTTCATAGTGCGATTTATATTGTTACTTGAAAGCAAACTTTATATCTATCCCGGGCGACGCCCGGTATCTCCGCTAACAAATAAATAAAAAGAACCAGCTCATTTTCGTAACCTTTCCTTTTAAGCACAGAGTGCCTTAAACATACAGTCAAGATCAGTAAGCCACACCAATTACAAATAATTGAATTTCGAAGCATTCACTGTTGTTGCACTTTACATTTTTCCACGTCGAAACAAAAAAATACAGAGCACCTTCTACTTCCTCAGAGAGCGCAAAAATGCAAAAGCAAACATACACATCTTTCGAACTTTCTATGATGGGAATCTGGACTTCACAACTGATTTCAAATCTCAGTTGCTCTATCTCACCAATGTTCCTGAGAAAGGATTCAGAGAACGAAAAAAAAAATTCACCTATAATCGTTCATTGTACTTCACACATGTATAGTTCTCTGCTGCAATTCATTAATTTTTATATATTGTTGGTTTGTTTCATTCTTAATTCTTCCTATACAGTGAATACGATTTCACGTTTCGCGGACATTTTTCTACCGATGAGATAAAACTGCTTTCATATAAAACAATTGGATTCGTCCTTTATTTCTATCTATCTATCTATCTATCTATCTATCTATCTATCTATCTATCTATCTATCTATCTATCATCTATCTATCGCCACTTTATTTTTATTTATAAATTTATTTCAGATCATATCATATGTAGAGGATTTTAGGAAGGGAGTGTCTGACCCCCATGTCTTAAACAACCCTTAGAAATAGGAAGCTAGGAGATTTGGGCTAGAGTGCCCGATAAGAAAGTGACACGGAAGCGAGGTTGAAAGGGGGAGGAAGACGCCCTTATTTATTACCAGGGGGCCAGTATCCGGGGCCCGACGGCTTAACGTGCCCGCCCATCCAACGTACGGCGGATATTTAGTGGTTCGAGGGTTCGTACCTGCTGAGATCGAAACTGAGGTCTTCTCCGTGGAAGTCACGAACGTTGACCACTAGGCCTCCCGCGGCCCCTAAATTTATTTCATTTGAGTGGCGTTGCCTTTAAATAATTTTTGGCAGACCCCTGTAGCCTAGTGATCAGAGGCGCTGGGCACAGACCATTCATCTGAGAATGGCCCAGGTTTGCTGAATTTATTGAATAGATTGACCTGAAACGATATCCAAACGACGTTTAAGATGTGACAACAGAAATAGAGCTATTGGTATGTTACAGGATGGTGTACGGAAGAACAGTGTGGCAGCTGCTTTAGGAGTTTCGCAAAGTGTAGTAAGTCGGCTACACACAACATTTCTACGGCATAAAAATGTTGCAGATCCACGCGGGAGTGGTCGCCCGAGGGTAACTACCAGGAGGCAATATCGCTACCTGACAGTAAGTGTTCGAAGAAGGCTTAATATATCACCATAGCCAACTCCAGAATCTCTTCGAGCTGCTTCTAGTGTCACAGTATGCACGTAAGCGGTACGAAACCGTCTTTACAAGTACGAACTCAGAGCAACGGGCCACTGAGATGTATAGCATTGACATCAGCTCACTGTCATCAAAGATGTACTTAGGCCCGACAGTACATATCATGGCATGCAGAGTGGTACCATGTACTTTTCACAGATGAATCTCGCTTCGCTCTTTATCCTGAAAATCGAAGAGGACCCGTGTGAAGGAGATCTGGTACAGGGATGCAACCATACTATGTGCAACCAGTCCACCCGTACCAGAGGTAGTCAGTTCTGGTCGGTGCAAAAGTGTGTTTTAATGGCCGTACTTCCCTGTATGTTTGTCAAGGCAACATAAATGCCTCAGTGTACCGAAACGAGATCATTGTGATACTGTTTCACGCTGCTATTGGACATGCATTCCGTTTTCTCGATGACAATGCAACCAATCAGTGCCCGGAGAGGGCTTCAGGTGCTGGAAGATCCATGGGATTAAACCGTTACAGCTGCCTCCGAGGTCTCCTGATCTTAATCCTATTGAGAACATTTGCGACGCTGTACAGCGACGTCTGAATAACCACTTTCCATACACCAGTAAACTGGCAGACTTATCTAACGTGTTGCCTCTAATTTGGAACGAGCTGCCCCTGACACCCATCAATAATGTCACTGCCAGTATGCCTCGTAGTTGTCAAGACGTTTTTCGACACAGAGGTGGTGTTACCGGGTACTGAAATCCAGAGGTATGGACATTCTTCGAATTTACCATTTTGTCTATATTGCAGTGCTACTTTGTTGTGTGCAGATATTACACAATAAATTGTTCTTGTAAACGCACTCTTTATCGTCTGTGTTACGTAGCTTCACTTGTATTATTTCAATGCGTGTTACTTGAGTCAGATACATATATCATAAATTTACTGCAATTGTGTGGAGTTGCTTTCAGCCAATTTTCTAAATTCATTTTCTGCATTTATCTGCCTATTACAGAGAATGTTTACACATTTTTAGAACGATTTCCCAGCAATTCAACTGATATTTAAAAAAAAATATTTCTTTCTTATATGTTCTGTCTGATAGCCCTTTCTCTGGATATGAACCTATATTTTGATTTCCAAGATAACGGGGCGTTTTTTAAATTTGGTAGTGGTACTTTATTCCACTCCTTTGCCACTACTGTTCACAGTGCAATCATTGTTTTAGGTTTGCGTTCTGGAAGAGCTTTTCTTAGCAGTCCGAAGGCACAATAACCCATTGGTGACACATCTGCGAACTATGAAGGAATATGAGCAAAAGGTATAGAATTGATTATCATTGTCAACCATTATCAATCCACTGCTGGATGAAGCTCTCCCCAAGTTTCTTCCACAATTGTCTGTCTTGAGCCTGTCTCCTCCATGTCACTCCGGCATGCTTTCGAATTTCATCCGTCCATTTCCCATGGGGTCTTCTTTTGGGTCTTTTTCTGTCCCTTGGAATCCAGTCTAAAATTTCAGTTGTCCATCGGTAGTCTGTTCTTCTGGCAACATGTCCAGCCCATTGCCATTTCAGTAATTTCATTCTGGTCACGATGTCGTCCACTCCTGTATTGATACCCTTCTCTTTTTTTAATTTCAAAAATTTTTTTTTTCGTTTTTTCAAGAAAGAAAATGAGCCGCAGATTTGGATGTATGACTGGTATCTTTATCCTGATGGAGTTCTACTCTTTGAGGGCTCTGTGGGTAAAGGAATGTTATTTCCTCTTTAAATATAGGAGTCAAAACATTATTTTGGTAATATGTAGAATTGATTTTAACTTTTTTTTCAACTTTTCTTAACTTTAATTTCCTACTATATGAGAAACCAGTAATAATCATTAATCCTCTACTGAAGTTTTTTTTTTAACCAAATTTGTAAGTCTTTTTCTGCTCTTTTGCAAAAGTAAATCGACCTGTTTTTGTTACAGTCGTATAGGTAGGTCTATGCTTCATCAACAGTCACAATAAATTTCCATCTGTCTCCGGCTAAGTGATTTTCATAAAGAAATCTACAACGTGTTTTGCACTCAGTCGCGAGCTTAGGCAAAAGGAAGCGAACATTATGTTGTTGTTTTTTTCATTTTTCAGATTCAAGTTTTTGTTTATTACCTTGTTTACAGCTGATACAGATATTTGTAACGACTTAGCGATTGCTCTTTGGATCGCTGGATTTTCTTTTAAGAACAGAGAACTTATTCTTGAAAAAGTCGCAAAATACGTATCATCTTTGAATACTCCTTTTGTGTTCTTTTCCTGTTAAAAGCAATGCTTGACTATTTTCCCTGTATTATTACTAATATTGCTTATTTTACATTTAGAAATGCTATTTCCATGATTTTCACATCGTTTTTTTTAATTACAGAATACGAATATTTCTCTTTAAAAAGCAAAAACATAACTCTCTGGCTACAGCTTGTTCACGTACGCCATTTTCTTAGCAGACGGTATTTAACTGGAGTAGACGTTTCTTTCGTGTCCATTTAACACGCTGTTGCCAGTTTTAATTCTTTGAACTTCTTTTATTTTTTGTAATTCCTAATCAAAAACGTTCTAAAAATGTGTGACCATCCTCCGTAGCACTTGGTTTTATTTGTTGACTTGTTTCATTTGAGTTGTGTTGCTTTTAACCAATTTTTGAAATTGATCTTCTGTTTCTGTCTGTATTTATTTATCTGTTGCCATGCCATATTTATTTATTATATTAAGCTGGTTAATCGCTTTTTCTGACTCACTTTATCTGTCTGCCTGAGTACACACGAACACATACATACCATAAATTACATATACTTTAAACAGCAATTTTGCGCGCTCAGGTTTTTCATTCAAATCTCTGCTTGTTCAAGTATTTTCAAAATTTTTGAAAAAAATATTTTATATATTTTTTTAGCTTCTCTAACCTTGACAGTATTTTCTTCTCTCTCTCTCTCTCTCTCTCTCACTCTCTCACACACACACAGCCGTTTTATATAGGACGTATATCATTCGTATACCTCCCAAAGAGATCCAAAATTCCTTCCTTTGCGGCAAAAACAAAGAAACACATGCAAAGAAAGGAGAATACAAAAAAAGAAAGAGTTGGAGAGACAGACCTTCAGAAAGTCATTGTAAGAGAAGTTTTTTTATTTTTTCAGTCTCACCATCTAAGATAAAGAATGCCAGGTTTGGAATGGTTGCACAAATGCGATATTGCAAGGGGGAAAAAAAAAGTGTAATTATGATTTAAACGCAGTTTGACCTTGTCCAAAGAAAGAAAGCCCACTCCTTTATGCATCGTAACTGGCAACACCCGAATCACGGCGGAATAAAGACTGCATACACACACAGACATACACCTCCTTCACGGCAACCAATGGCGTTTAAGGCGGCTACAACTGAACTAGTGACGGAAGGCACGTTGCCCCCTTCGTTCACCATCATTACTAAGGTCTTAATTTTTGCTCGCGGGGCGCCGCCGACGCGCAGTTGTCGCTATGATTGCGTGTAAGGGGGCGTGCATACGGAGCACGTCAAGCGATTACTTGAGGTGCTGCGTCGACATACTGACTGACTGAGGACCTGGGAAGATTGAGTTATTAGGAGCAGGAAGTGATGTCATACACATACCAATGCGAACGAGACAGCCTCTAAAATGGAAGATTGAGGGCCGTTATCACGCCAACGACTGGGTACCAAATCATTACGCTACCTGCAATTGAGGCACTTACCTACAATCGAGCTCTGGAAGAGTAAAAAGAAAAAGAAATAAAATACACTTTTAAAAAAATAATGTGCGCTGCAATTTTCTCTGGAGTTGCTGGTCTGTGGAGCCTAATGACCATGTTTACGCCGAATGGCACAAAGTGAACAGGACAGACTCAACCATCGCTCATAACTAACTGCCAAAACAAGAAATAGGCATTTTGTCAGGGGTATAAGAAGGTAGGGGGTAGTGCATCCCATAACTCCTTCATGGTAGGAGCAATTAAAGAAATAATCAGCAATAATGAGCAGATGGATCATCGTAAGGAAGAAATGGAAGACGTACGATTAGAGATCTCCCAATTTAGTTCCAGAAACAACAACGTGGAAATTCTAAACAGATTTATTTAAGAAATAGTTTAGTAGACCTTGGAAAGATGGCACTTTTCTGAGTAATTATGTGCGGTGGTTCACGTAACTTTCTCACGGTAGTATCAAGTAAAGGAAGTTATAATCATCTTCATAAAGAACTATTCTCATTTACCCTGCTGAGTGAAAGTCTCCCCAAAATATCTTCCATAATCCTTTTCCTTGAGCAATTCTCCTCCAGGTCACTCTGAGAGGTTTTCGAATTTTTTAAGGGGGAAGAGTTAACAACCGCCGAGAACAACTCAGTGAGCTATAAAGCAGTCTCCCGTCCCTGATTTAGGGTCAGTGGTACCACGGAGGTCAACCACCGAGAAGAACATCATAGGCTATAAAACAGGCTCCCTGTGCCTGATTTAGGGCAACAGGTTCCAGGTAAGGCAACCACAGAGAACAACTCAATGGGTTGTAAAGCAGTCTCCCCGTCCCTGATTTAGGGCAGGCAACCGTCAAGAACCGCTCAATGGGCTATAAACCAGTCTTGCCGTCCCTGATTTAGGGCACTGATTCCAGGTAAGATAACCACCGAGAGCAACTCATTGGGCTATAAAGCAGTCTCCCCGTCCCTGATTTAGGACTACTGGTTCCATGTAAGGCACTATAAAGAGCAACTCAATGGGCTGTAAAGCAGTCTCCTCGTTCCTGATTTAGGGCAGGGAACCATCAAGAACAACTCAATGGGCTATAAAGCAGTCTCCCCGTTCCTGGTTTAGGACCACTGGTTCCAGATAAGGCAACCACAGAGAACAACTCATGGGCTACAGTCTCCCCGTCCCTGATTTAGGTCCACAAGTTCCAGGTAAGGTAACAACAGAGAAAAATTCAGTGGACTATAAAGCAGCTTCCCCGTCCCTGATTTTGGGCCACTAATTCCAAGTAAGGCAACCACCGAGAACAACTCAGTGGGCTATAAAGTAGTCTCCCCATCCCTGATTTAGGGCCACTAATTCCAGGTAAGGCAACCACCGAGAACAACTCAGTGGGCTATAAAGTAGTCTTCCCGTCCCTGATTCAGGGCGACTAGTTCCAGGTAAGATAACTCCAAGGTCAACTCAATGGGCTATAAAGCAGACACCCCGTGCCTGATTTAGGGCCACTAGTTCCAGGTAAGGCAACCACCGAGAACAACTCAGTGGGCTATAAAGTAGTCTCCCCGTCCCTGATTTAGGGCGACTAATTCCAGGTAAGATAATGCCGAGATCAACTCAATGGACTATAAAGCAGTCTCGCCGTCCCTGATTTAGGACCACTGATTCCAAGTAAGGAAACCACCGAGAGAAACTCAGTGGGCTACTAATCAGTCTAGCCGTCCCTGATTTAAGGCACTGATTCCAGGTAAGGCAACCACCGAAAGGAACTCAATGGGCTGTAAAGCAGTCTCCCAGTTCCTGATTTAGGGCAGGGAACCATCAAGAACAACTCAATGGGCTATAGAGCAGTCTCCTCGTTCCTGATTTAGGACCACTGGTTCCAGGTAAGGCAAATACAGAGAACAACTTAATGGGCTACAGTCTCCCCGTCCTTGATTTAGGTCCACTAGTTCCAGGTAAGGCAACCACCGAGAACAACTCAGTGGGCTATAAAGTAGTCTCCCCATCCCTGATTTAGGGCCACTGGTTTCAGGTAAGACAGCCACCGAGAGAAACTAAACTGCCTATAAAACAGTCTCTATGTCCCTGATTTTGAGCCACTGATTGCAGGTGAGGTGAGATAACCACAGAGAGCAACTCAATGGCCATAAGCAGTCCACCAGTGGCCCCGGTACCTAGGGCCACTGATTTCAGGCAAGGTAACCGTCGAGAGCAACTCAATGGGCTACAAAGCCCTCTCCCATCCATGATTTAATGCGACGAAAGGCATGTTTGGGCATTGCCTCCCATTTCTTACACCCGCACCAAACGGAACATCAAAATGATTTTACGAATTTTTCTAATAATACCAAACCAACCGTTTCTTCAACGTAGGCATATTCAGCTGTGCTCTGGAACTTAGATTAAAGACACTCTCTCTCTAGCACGAGTCAAGGGCGCATCTACCAGTGCGTCCTTATCTATGTCCATGACCTCCATATATCCAAAAATTAATTAGCCATTTCCTGCACTTTCAACTACAACGCAATGACAGACAACAGCTTACCGTGCCCTAAGGGAACGGTAAACGTTTCTCCGAAGTGTGGAGACATTCTTGTACCGCGCTATGCTGCATTATAACTAAAACGTACCAAAATGTCTAACACACGCAGAGGAAAAGCGAATTCATCTTGTATGGTGGCCTTTATTTTCTTTTCCTTGTGGAGGGATGAGAAGGTTCCGAAGTCCAAACATTTCTTGAGAGAGAAGAATATATTTGGATGACTTCACCCATCTGATGGAGATTTTGCGCAGTCACCCAAACCCAGACACGGAAAATATTTTCTTATTTATTTTGAGTTCTTTGAGTCACGCTAGAAATATGAAAACTTGTACGCATACAAAGATCTAACAGGAACTGGATGATTTTGCCGGGACATTTGTGTGACGAAGTTTTTTTAGAAAATGTGCTTTCAGAAAATTCAAATCATTTGTTCAGTAAGTGCTACACGTTACTGTTGTAATTTAGAATGTTTGATTTGTGCCGTTTCCCTTGATGAAGTATTAATTAAATCCGTTTTAATAGCACAAACACTTCCTTTCGTAGAAACATCATCCTCTGTCATAAAAGTTTTCAAAATGCTAACAATGTTAAATAAAACAGCTCAATGAAAAGCACTGAATTTTGTTAAGTTAATAAAAAGCTAATATTTTGGAATACATTTAATTTTAATTTTCTTTGCGATTTCTCGTTGTGAAGGCTACAGTAGAAAAATTGTTAAGTAGTCCGATTCATAAGACGTATTAAGAGGCTTTTCTCAACCAAAGTGAAAATTTCGTTGTTACCTTATAAGTCATGAAATATTCTCAAAATGGTACAAAAATTAAGCAAGAGCCACAAACTTGTGCGAGTTTAAGAGACTTGAAGACAGAAGATTAACAGCTGACAGATTGAGATGGCACTATTCTATCGGCAATCGAAATCATCGATAACCTAACAGTTCTTTTGCCTTTAACAGCTCTTGAAGACAAGTTTGCTTCATTCACTTTGACTATTAAGACAATGCATCGGAAGGAAGGAATTTTTATTCCGATATTAAAATTCTTTGCTATTCGAATCGTATTATTCTTATTTACAGTTTTGAACACGATAGAAAGAATGACTGTATATACAAGTTTCAAAGGAAAGTCCTTATTCAGGGCACTAACTGCGGAAGGAAAGGTCCGAGTGATACACAAGTTATGTCTATGTATAGTAAGCTGACCAGAAGTCCCGAATTCTTGACAGCAGTCCTCGAATTTAGTTTACTGTCCCCAAAAACGTCTGATGCCTTTGGAGACACGAACTGTCCCCAAATTTTGATGTTTGTCCTCAAATGTCCTCGAATTTACACTTTGTCATAAGCTAGTTAGATTTCTAACGAAAAATGCACTTAAAACTAGTGTTCGTTGCACTAATTTTCCAAATTGCTTCTTGTGAAAACAAATTATGACTGTTTTTTTTTTCCTTTCTCCGAGTCTGACGAACACCGTGAACAACTCTGAAGACTGTAAGCAGTCACCTGTCCTCAATTTGGAGGCATTCGTTCTAGGGAAGGGAGAGAGTAAGTGTTGTAAGACAAACACACCACCCATGCCTCATTCGGGACTCGAACCCGTATTAACTTGTACGAATGGTCAGTGGCCAGAACTAAGAGCACTGCACCACTGGGGCGGACAAATTTCGAATGTACTTGTTCTGAGTTACTCTGAAAAACTTTAGCAAAATGAAAAAAAAATCGCTATGCAATTCGTTTATTAGTGTGCAGCTTGATTTTTTAGTTCGGCACACATGCCTAAAGTAAAGCATTTTAGCCGCTCCCGGCGCCGCAGTGGTCTGAGCGATGGCTTCTGACTGATCAGTCGCATTTTTTCGAGCTCCTGCCAGTATTAGAAGTTTCGTGTGAAGTTTGTGGGTTTTTTTGCGTTTGTTCTTTGACAGTTCGTGTGTTGTTATTACCTGAGTTCCTTCCTCGCAAGTAGTGAGGCGTACAAGCTGTACGTGCTTATTTTTTCGTTTTTCGCCTGTTTTTGAGTGTTGCAAGCTGCAACGCTCGAGCCGTGAGGGTTAGTAGCCGGGCTGGCTACTACCTCCACCAGCATGAGTGCCATATACCCGTCTATATCTCCTTCCTCTGCGCTTTCTTCGTCATCTGTATCTTCCGTGACCACCATGAATGATGTTCAGTCAAATAGTGTTGTGGTTTCGTCGCCAACTGTACCGCTGGTTACAAATGTGCCGGAGCCTGGGTCAGAGGTACACAGGTCTTCTATTCCTGTGTCTCGTTCGTTCGCCGCGGCTGTGAGTGCGACTTCTACTTTACAAAGTGCTTCTGTGTCTTCGCGACCAGAGTTTACACGTGTTGCTTCCGCTTTAAGGATAACATTACCACTCGACTCTCCTCAAGGTAAGGAACTTTCGTCTGCCTTACTTTTAAGTGTATTTGTTCCTGCTCTGCGCGACACCCCCTCCCCCAATATTTAAATGCTGTTTCTAAAGTTGTACCCGGAGAAAGCATTGTGTCTATTATCCGCTTGGGAGGGGGTGTTGTCGTGCACTTCACTCATCAACAGGCGGTGGACAAAATCCTTGCTTTTGGCTTGGACATTGGTTCCGTACATCTCCAACCAGTTGCAGCAGCTCAAAGACCAGTGACTGTCACCTTGTCTCCAGTACCCACAGCTGTGCCTGACTCGGTATTAATTGATGCCCTTAACATCATGGGGCGAGTGGTTGGTACCACAAAGTACCTCCCAGCTGCTGCTCGCGACTCCCCCTGAAACATGTTCAGGGCGGTCGTCGTCAATACCGAGTCATCTTTGCAACCCCACAAGCAATAGTTAACCGGCCAACCACCCTGGAACTCATAACTGAAACCCGGACCTACATTTTCAATCTGTTTGCTGGCGTCCAGTGCTTCCGATGCAAGGGTGAAGGTCACCTTGCATCGGCATGCCCACATTCCACAGCTGCTACTGTTCCAACTCAATCACTTGATGCTGCTGTTCCAGCAGAGACTCTGCCCACCGCTCCGGATTCTTCCCCCACCCTCCCCACTGAATCTGTTCCAGCTGCTGTTCCTGGTTCCACCTCTGTCGTATCACCTCCAGTGGTCCGTGTTGCTTCGGCATCCACTGACCTGCAGGAATTTCCACCGTTGCCAGCGTCTGAAGGGGCCTCCACCCCCAAGGTTCAGCGGACCAAGAGGCAAAATTCCCCTGGCTCAGCGAACCGTCGTGCGAGTTCCTCGGACAGCCAGAAATCCAGGAAGACGGCTACGTCCTCGTCACCTTCACCTGGACCGGCTCCTGTTACTTCTTCAGTTTCCATCTACAACCGTTTTACCTGTTTGCCGAACGATGATTCCATGGACGTTACCGATCCCGATTCTGAAGAAACTTTATTTGCTGAATCTGATGACGACTCTCCTGCCCCCTCTCTGGTTCACATCACCTCTATGTTTGCTGACATTGAGGTGCCCTTAACTCCCCTCTCATTCACAGATCTGTATGCCTTGATTGCTCGCCCCAGACGGGCGAAATTGATTACTCTCCCTTGTATAGCGAGTAAACTCTCTCACCTTCCGGAGATGCTAACCCAACTGACGTTCCTGCATGAGTTCTTATTAAATGTTGATCTGCCATCCGGGACAAAGCAGTACGCTCGCCGGTTGGCGTATTTACTTAAAGTTTTGAAGGCAGAACTGGAAGGTTGGATGCAGCCGCCCCAGTGATGCCTTCCCTAAATGTGCTCTGCTTTAACTGTAGAGGCCTTGCGTCTTCAGCCGCGAATGCTTTGGTCTTCGAGGACGTTCGTTTCCTGAGGACTGATATCCTCCTCTTCCAGGAGACGAACTGTTCCTTGGCGACCGGGTATTCCTGCTGGAGACGCTGGCCCTACACTTTTTATCACAACTACCGGACGCACATTGGGTCCGATACAGCGATTGCATTCCGTACTCGGTTTCATTCTCTTCTTTCAGATATCGTTGAGTCACAGAGTCTGCTGGGCTCCTTTCAAGGTATCTCCTTTAGTTATCTTTCCCGTCGTTTTCATGTTTTCAATTTGCATATGCCACAATCATCGGTTGATGCTGATGCTCTTCTTTCGCATTTGATTTCCCTTCTTTCCCAAATTCCTCCTTCTGAAATCGTTCTTATTGGTGGTGACTTCAACTGCACTCTCCAACCGGGTCTTGACCGTGATGGTTCCGGGGAGAGTCGCCTTAACCTTTCCTCCCAACTGTCTCAACTAGTTAGTAATTTTTGTCTCATTGACGCATTTCGTACCATCCACTCTCTGTCCCGTGAATTCACATGGTTTCCTCCGGCCGCCTTAGCGCATGCTGCGGCTCGTCTCGACCGGTTTTATGTTTCTAGTTTCCTCCACTCCTCCCTTGTTGAAGTAACCCATCATCCTTCTGTTTCCTCCGACCATCGTCCTGTTCTTCTGGAAATATTTTTGTCCTCTTTCTCTGTCCCCCCTCCCCGGTTTGGTCTCTCGATGATTTTCTCCTTTCCGATCCCACGTTTCAGGCCGAAGTTCGTTCGATTATTTCTTCATCCATTTCTGAACTTCCCCTCACGGTTGACCCAGCAGCTCTGTGGCTTTCCACCAAACTTTCTATCCTATCGTTTGCACGTCAGTTCTCTTTTTCGTCCCGTTTTCACCGCTTTCATGATTTAACTATTCTTCACCGTAAACTACAGTTCCTTTCTCCTTCAGATCCATCGTTTGCAGCTCTTCAATCACAACTTCATAGCATTCTATCTTCCTTTGCTTCTTCGTCTCTTACCCGGTTAAAGTTTTCCAAGTTACATTTTCATGATGACCCGTTTCAACACCTTCGACATCTTGAATCCCACCGTGCTCTGAGTTCCAACATTTCTTTTCTCTCGCTTCCAGATGGCTCAACTGTTTCTGATCCAGTGCAGATCTGTGATCGAACTTTTCAGTACTTCACTGATCGGTTTCGATTGCGGGTCCTGCCGCCTGCAGAGAATTCTCCATTATTATCACATCTTCCTCAGGTCCCGTCTTTTTTTCCCCCTCCTTGGTTTCACCGATCTCTCCCTCGGAGGTTCGTTTTGCCATTTCTAGTCTGAATGACCGCTCCGCCCCTAGGGCTGACGGTCTTCCACTTTCTTTTTATAAAACCTTTCTTCCTGCTCTGCTTCCTCTTCTCGTTGCTTGTTTCAACTCGATCTTTTCTTCTTCGACTTTCGTTTCTTCTGACTTTGCTTTTGCTCTTCTCCGCCTAATTCCTAAAACTGGTAATCTTGGTCTTCTATCTAACTGGCGCCCCATCTCGATTCTTAACACCGACTACAAGATCTTTGCAAAAATTCTGGCTCTTCGCCTTAACCCTGTTCTACAATTTATTATTGATCCTGACCAAACTTATACGATCCCTTCCCGTTCGATTGCAACTAACATCACTACCATCCGTGATTTACACTCTCTTGCTTCCAGTCTTTCTGAACCTCTCGCTATTTTTAACCTAGATCAGAAACAAGCATTCGATTCTGTCCATCATTCTTATCTTTTCTCTGTTCTTCGTCACTTTGGCTTTCCTTCCCTTTTCTGTCAGGCACTTTCCAATCTATATTCCCATTCTTCCTTTCGTGTTCGGACCTCTTCTTTTATGACGGCTGCTATTCCTTTTGCAAGCGGTATCAGGCAGGGTTGTCCCCTGTAGGGGTCAACTGTTTGCCCTCACGTTTGAACCACTTCTTATTTCCCTTCGATCTCGTTTGCTGGCAGGCATTCCGCGTGGTGTGGCCTCCACACGGCACCATCGCGTGGTTTTGTCGGCCTATGCGGACGACCTTACTCTTTTTTTACGTTCCCAACAGGCTTTTGGTGTTGTTTTGTCTACCTATACTGAGTATGCTTCAATTTCAGGTGCGGCCCTTAATACCTCTAAATCTGTTGGCTTGTGGGCTGGCTCGTGGTCGTCCCGCGGCGACCGCCCTTGGGGTGCCCGGTGGTCGACCACGGTCATCAAACTTATTGGAGTGTTCATCGGGAACCCGGTGGCGGTTGCTGCCGCCACTTGGTCCCCTTTGGTGCAGGACATGAATCGACGCCTTGCTCCTTTTCGCCGTTTGAAACCGTTTCTTTCTTTTTTTAGCAGGTCGCATCTTCTTTCCGCTTTTCTTCTTCCGGCCCTTTCTCATACTTGGTTTGCTCATTTCCCTCCTCCCCTCTTTCTTCGTCACGTTCAATGTATTTTTACAAATTTTATATGGGATGTCGTACATTGGGTTCATCGATCCACGCTTGTCCTTCCGGTTTCTTTTGGTGGTCTTGCCCTTCCGGATTTGTCCCTTAAATCGAACGCTTTCCATCTCCAACATTTTTTGAGGATTTTTTCCCTTCCTTGCGGTTCTTCGATTACTATAATTGACACTTTGCTCTTTCCACGAAGTCCTTTTCTTTCTCTGGCTACTTTTATCCGCATGGACCTCTTTCCACTCATTCCCAATCACTTTCCCGCTACTTACCGTACCGTTTTCTCCCTCTGGCACTCCTTATGTCCAGTCCGCCTCCCCCCGCTTTGACTAACGATCTCCTTGCGGAACCGCTTTTCTTCTCCTCTGCCCTTCGTTCTCCAAATTCTCAGTACCTGAACTTCTCCACTTGGTTTGCAAGTGGCGTCGTTCAGGTTTCTCAACTTTTTGATTCTTCTCTTCACTGGAAATCTTTTGATCGCCTTTCCCCTCTATTACTTGATACCCCTCAGCATCGTGCACAGTTCTGTCTTATTCAATCCTGTCTTATTCGTCTTTATCCTTTACTTGTCAATTCTATTGGCCTCATTCAGTCTTCCACCCCGTCGCTCAGTCTTCCCTTTCTTCTCTACTTAAACGATTCTCCATTTTTACCCCATCAAGTTACAGCCAAGCTTCTTTATTCGCATTTTCTTACCAATTTCACAGCTCCATTCGCAATTCCTTCTGTTTCAGCTACAGATCTTCCAGGTACGTGGAGTGATCCATCGACTTCCCTGGCTTCCCCGAAAGCCAGGGACATTCATTGGCTGCACCTACACCGTCGGTTGCTCACTCCGCGTACCCTTCATCGTTTTCGTCATTTGGCTTCCCCGCTTTGCTTCTTTTGTTCTACACTTGGTGATGTGTCACATTCCTATGATTCTTGTCTGGTGTTGCAGCCCTTGTTTTCGATTATGTTTTCCCTTCTTTCCAAAGTTTGCCCTTGTCCTCATACAATGTTCCATTTTTATTTCCTCCGACGCCATTCTCCCCTGTAGATGTCCACAGTTCTGTTTGTGCATTCATCATTCTCCAAGCGAAGTTGACGATTTATTTGTTTTACCACTCAAGCGTGGATCGAGCTTCTCTCCGGCGTTATCATCCGGCCCGGGTGTTTTTGTGCAGGAGGTACCGATCATCCATCAGATCGGTCCTCCAACTTGAGTATGACATGGCGCGGGTTCGGCAGGATGTGCCTGCCTTTTTCTCTCTCTGGTCTCCATATTTGTCATGGTTTCATGTTTCTGCAGGCATTATTGCTCTCCTCCCATAGCCAGAGTTTATTATATTTATATTTATTTATTTTTTTATTGGTGTTTTTTTGTTTAGTGCATAATTTTTGTACATACCGTAGATCTGTGTCAGTGGGTTAGTGTCTCCTTTAGTTTATCTTCTTGTTGCTTTCCGTGCACACACATTCCCGTTAATTTGTTGTCGGTAGCGTTTACTGACTTTTTCTTTTCTTTTATTTTATTTTCCGTCGGCCTCAAGCCGTTGGTCGACAAACTTTTTTGTGTGCCGGCTAAGCGTTTTGGTATTTTCTGTTTATTGTTTACTGTTACCAAGGTGTTTTATGTTGTTTTGTTGATGTTGATTGCATTTTTGCTGTGGCATGCACATTGT
Source organism: Macrothele yani (assembly GCA_039090855.1). Taxonomy (NCBI): domain Eukaryota; kingdom Metazoa; phylum Arthropoda; class Arachnida; order Araneae; family Macrothelidae; genus Macrothele; species Macrothele yani. The sequence continues at coordinate 146,202,046 of CM077007.1, read as the reverse complement.
CGGATGTGTTTTTGTTTTGTTTTTTGTTGCTCAAGTGTCGGCTTTTTTTTCTAGTTTGCTTTTGGTGTCGTTCACCTATTTTATATTTATTACTCGTCGGTTTCACACAGTTTACTGTCGCACGGTTTTGTGTTTAATGTTGTGGTTGTTTTTATTTTTTTGTTTTAACTTTTTTTCTTGCTGAACGGGTACTGGTGGCGCGTGGTACCAAGGGTTTTTTTTTTTTGTGTGTTGGTTCTGAACCTTACCGACGTGTTTCTTGATTTTGTTTGTGTAATCGGTGTTTATTTTTGTGGTTAGTGCTGTGCATACAGTGCGAATTCACTGTTTCGACCCGAATTTATTTGGTGGTGATGCTTGTCTGCAAGTTTAACTCCTGTGTTCTTTTTCACAAAGTTTTCATGGTGTTATTTGTGTATTGTGCATTCTTTATTGTGTTCATGGTGCTATTTGTATATTGTGCATTGTGTGTTAATTTCTTGGTGATATTTGAATATTGTGCTTTGTGTGTTGTGTTAATGGTACGGGGTGTTAGTTTCTAGTGGTTGTTTTTTTCTCTGTGTTGCTGTCGGTCTTAGTGACCGAGATACGCTTTAAATGTAAATTTTTGTTGTTCGTCGGCTTACAGCCATTTGTCAACGCATTTCTCCGAACTACCAGGTTTTGTTTTTTTTCGGCTGCAGCTTGTTGTCGGACCGTGTGTGTGTTTGTTTTTTTTCCCTTGACAGTTTTGACAAACTCGGCTGACTTTTCTTTACCGCCTTGCTTCATTAGTGGTCTGTCCTGTATGTATTGTTTGTTGTGCAAATGTTTTCTTTTTATCTTGCCCCGTGTTATTCTTCAACTTGCTCTGATGTCGTCTGCTTCTTCCTGTAGAGTACTCTGTTTATTGCGATATTGATTGTGTGTTGTTATTGTCGTTGCCGGTGAGTTATTGTGCAATTTTTTTCCCGGTGAAAATTTGTGTTTGTATGTTGTCTTTTTTTGTAAATAAATGCCCTTTTGAAGTACTACCTCCACCAGCATGAGTGCCATATACCCGTCTATATCTCCTTCCTCTGCGCTTTCTTCGTCATCTGTATCTTCCGTGACCACCATGAATGATGTTCAGTCAAATAGTGTTGTGGTTTCGTCGCCAACTGTACCGCTGGTTACAAATGTGCCGGAGCCTGGGTCAGAGGTACACAGGTCTTCTATTCCTGTGTCTCGTTCGTTCGCCGCGGCTGTGAGTCCGACTTCTACTTTACAAAGTGCTTCTGTGTCTTCGCGACCAGAGTTTACACGTGTTGCTTCCGCTTTAAGGATAACATTACCACTCGACTCTCCTCAAGGTAAGGAACTTTCGTCTGCCTTACTTTTAAGTGTATTTGTTCCTGCTCTGCGCGACACCCCCTCCCCCAATATTTAAATGCTATTTCTAAAGTTGTACCCGGAGAAAGCATTGTGTCTATTATCCGCTTGGGAGGGGGTGTTGTCGTGCACTTCACTCATCAACAGGCGGTGGACAAAATCCTTGCTTTTGGCTTGGACATTGGTTCCGTACATCTCCAACCAGTTGCAGCAGCTCAAAGACCAGTGACTGTCACCTTGTCTCCAGTACCCACAGCTGTGCCTGACTCGGTATTAATTGATGCCCTTAACATCATGGGGCGAGTGGTTGGTACCACAAAGTACCTCCCAGCTGCTGCTCGCGACTCCCCCCTGAAACATGTTCAGGGCGGTCGTCGTCAATACCGAGTCATCTTTCCAACCCCACAAGCAATAGTTAACCGGCCAACCACCCTGGAACTCATAACTGAAACCCGGACCTACATTTTCAATCTGTTTGCTGGCGTCCAGTGCTTCCGATGCAAGGGTGAAGGTCACCTTGCATCGGCATGCCCACATTCCACAGCTGCTACTGTTCCAACTCAATCACTTGATGCTGCTGTTCCAGCGGAGACTCTGCCCACCGCTCCGGATTCTTCCCCCACCCTCCCCACTGAATCTGTTCCAGCTGCTGTTCCTGGTTCCACCTCTGTCGTATCACCTCCAGTGGTCCGTGTTGCTTCGGCATCCACTGACCTGCAGGAATTTCCACCGTTGCCAGCGTCTGAAGGGGCCTCCACCCCCAAGGTTCAGCGGACCAAGAGGCAAAATTCCCCTGGCTCAGCGAACCGTCGTGCGAGTTCCTCGGACAGCCAGAAATCCAGGAAGACGGCTACGTCCTCGTCACCTTCACCTGGACCGGCTCCTGTTACTTCTTCAGTTTCCATCTACAACCGTTTTACCTGTTTGCCGAACGATGATTCCATGGACGTTACCGATCCCGATTCTGAAGAAACTTTATTTGCTGAATCTGATGACGACTCTCCTGCCCCCTCTCTGGTTCACATCACCTCTATGTTTGCTGACATTGAGGTGCCCTTAACTCCCCTCTCATTCACAGATCTGTATGCCTTGATTGCTCGCCCCAGACGGGCGAAATTGATTACTCTCCCTTGTATAGCGAGTAAACTCTCTCACCTTCCGGAGATGCTAACCCAACTGACGTTCCTGCATGAGTTCTTATTAAATGTTGATCTGCCATCCGGGACAGAGCAGTACGCTCGCCGGTTGGCGTATTTACTTAAAGTTTTGAAGGCAGAACTGGAAGGTTGGATGCAGCCGCCCCAGTGATGCCTTCCCTAAATGTGCTCTGCTTTAACTGTAGAGGCCTTGCGTCTTCAGCCGCGAATGCTTTGGTCTTCGAGGACGTTCGTTTCCTGAGGACTGATATCCTCCTCTTCCAGGAGACGAACTGTTCCTTGGCGACCGGGTATTCCTGCTGGAGACGCTGGCCCTACACTTTTTATCACAACTACCGGACGCACATTGGGTCCGGTACAGCGATTGCATTCCGTACTCGGTTTCATTCTCTTCTTTCAGATATCGTTGAGTCACAGAGTCTGCTGGGCTCCTTTCAAGGTATCTCCTTTAGTTATCTTTCCCGTCGTTTTCATGTTTTCAATTTGCATATGCCACAATCATCGGTTGATGCTGATGCTCTTCTTTCGCATTTGATTTCCCTTCTTTCCCAAATTCCTCCTTCTGAAATCGTTCTTATTGGTGGTGACTTCAACTGCACTCTCCAACCGGGTCTTGACCGTGATGGTTCCGGGGAGAGTCGCCTTAACCTTTCCTCCCAACTGTCTCAACTAGTTAGTAATTTTTGTCTCATTGACGCATTTCGTACCATCCACTCTCTGTCCCGTGAATTCACATGGTTTCCTCCGGCCGCCTTAGCGCATGCTGCGGCTCGTCTCGACCGGTTTTATGTTTCTAGTTTCCTCCACTCCTCCCTTGTTGAAGTAACCCATCATCCTTCTGTTTCCTCCGACCATCGTCCTGTTCTTCTGGAAATATTTTTGTCCTCTTTCTCTGTCCCCCTCCCCGGTTTGGTCTCTCGATGATTTTCTCCTTTCCGATCCCACGTTTCAGGCCGAAGTTCGTTCGATTATTTCTTCATCCATTTCTGAACTTCCTCTCACGGTTGACCCAGCAGCTCTGTGGCTTTCCACCAAACTTTCTATCCTATCGTTTGCACGTCAGTTCTCTTTTTCGTCCCGTTTTCACCGCTTTCATGATTTAACTATTCTTCACCGTAAACTACAGTTCCTTTCTCCTTCAGATCCATCGTTTGCAGCTCTTCAATCACAACTTCATAGCATTCTATCTTCCTTTGCTTCTTCGTCTCTTACCCGGTTAAAGTTTTCCAAGTTACATTTTCATGATGACCCGTTTCAACACCTTCGACATCTTGAATCCCACCGTGCTCTGAGTTCCAACATTTCTTTTCTCTCGCTTCCAGATGGCTCAACTGTTTCTGATCCAGTGCAGATCTGTGATCGAACTTTTCAGTACTTCACTGATCGGTTTCGATTGCGGGTCCTGCCGCCTGCAGAGAATTCTCCATTATTATCACATCTTCCTCAGGTCCCGTCTTTTTTTCCCCCTCCTTGGTTTCACCGATCTCTCCCTCGGAGGTTCGTTTTGCCATTTCTAGTCTGAATGACCGCTCCGCCCCTGGGGCTGACGGTCTTCCACTTTCTTTTATAAAACCTTTCTTCCTGCTCTGCTTCCTCTTCTCGTTGCTTGTTTCAACTCGATCTTTTCTTCTTCGACTTTCGTTTCTTCTGACTTTGCTTTTGCTCTTCTCCGCCTAATTCCTAAAACTGGTAATCTTGGTCTTCTATCTAACTGGCGCCCCATCTCGATTCTTAACACCGACTACAAGATCTTTGCAAAAATTCTGGCTCTTCGCCTTAACCCTGTTCTACAATTTATTATTGATCCTGACCAAACTTATACGATCCCTTCCCGTTCGATTGCAACTAACATCACTACCATCCGTGATTTACACTCTCTTGCTTCCAGTCTTTCTGAACCTCTCGCTATTTTTAACCTAGATCAGAAACAAGCATTCGATTCTGTCCATCATTCTTATCTTTTCTCTGTTCTTCGTCACTTTGGCTTTCCTTCCCTTTTCTGTCAGGCACTTTCCAATCTATATTCCCATTCTTCCTTTCGTGTTCGGACCTCTTCTTTTATGACGGCTGCTATTCCTTTTGCAGGCGGTATCAGGCAGGGTTGTCCCCTGTCGGGGTCAACTGTTTGCCCTCACGTTTGAACCACTTCTTATTTCCCTTCGATCTCGTTTGCTGGCAGGCATTCCGCGTGGTGTGGCCTCCACACGGCACCATCGCGTGGTTTTGTCGGCCTATGCGGACGACCTTACTCTTTTTTTACGTTCCCAACAGGCTTTTGGTGTTGTTTTGTCTACCTATACTGAGTATGCTTCAATTTCAGGTGCGGCCCTTAATACCTCTAAATCTGTTGGCTTGTGGGCTGGCTCGTGGTCGTCCCGTGGCGACCGCCCTTGGGGTGCCCGGTGGTCGACCACGGTCATCAAACTTCTTGGAGTGTTCATCGGGAACCCGGTGGCGGTTGCTGCCGCCACTTGGTCCCCTTTGGTGCAGGACATGAATCGACGCCTTGCCCCTTTTCGCCGTTTGAAACCGTTTCTTTCTTTTTTTAGCAGGTCGCATCTTCTTTCCGCTTTTCTTCTTCCGGCCCTTTCTCATACTTGGTTTGCTCATTTCCCTCCTCCCCTCTTTCTTCGTCACGTTCAATGTATTTTTACAAATTTTATATGGGATGTCGTACATTGGGTTCATCGATCCACGCTTGTCCTTCCGGTTTCTTTTGGTGGTCTTGCCCTTCCGGATTTGTCCCTTAAATCGAACGCTTTCCATCTCCAACATTTTTTGAGGATTTTTTCCCTTCCTTGCGGTTCTTCGATTACTATAATTGACACTTTGCTCTTTCCACGAAGTCCTTTTCTTTCTCTGGCTACTTTTATCCGCATGGACCTCTTTCCACTCATTCCCAATCACTTTCCCGCTACTTACCGTACCGTTTTCTCCCTCTAGCACTCCTTATGTCCAGTCCGCCTCCCCCCCGCTTTGACTAACGATCTCCTTGCGGAACCGCTTTTCTTCTCCTCTGCCCTTCGTTCTCCAAATTCTCAGTACCTGAACTTCTCCACTTGGTTTGCAAGTGGCGTCGTTCAGGTTTCTCAACTTTTTGATTCTTCTCTTCACTGGAAATCTTTTGATCGCCTTTCCCTTCTATTACTTGATACCCCTCAGCATCGTGCACAGTTCTGTCTTATTCAATCCTGTCTTATTCGTCTTTATCCTTTACTTGTCAATTCTATTGGCCTCATTCAGTCTTCCGCCCCGTCGCTCAGTCTTCCCTTTCTTCTCTACTTAAACGATTCTCCATTTTTACCCCATCAAGTTACAGCCAAGCTTCTTTATTCGCATTTTCTTACCAATTTCACAGCTCCATTCGCAATTCCTTCTGTTTCAGCTACAGATCTTCCAGGTACGTGGAGTGATCCATCGACTTCCCTGGCTTCCCCGAAAGCCAGGGACATTCATTGGCTGCACCTACACCGTAGGTTGCTCACTCCGCGTACCCTTCATCGTTTTCGTCATTTGGCTTCCCAGCTTTGCTTCTTTTGTTCTACACTTGGTGATGTGTCACATTCCTATGATTCTTGTCTGGTGTTGCAGCCCTTGTTTTCGATTATGTTTTCCCTTCTTTCCAAAGTTTGCCCTTGTCCTCATACAATGTTCCATTTTTATTTCCTCAGACGCCATTCTCCCCCTGTAGATGTCCACAGTTCTGTTTGTGCATTCATCATTCTCCAAGCGAAGTTGACGATTTATTTGTTTTACCACTCAAGCGTGAATCGAGCTTCTCTCCGGCGTTATCATCCGGCCCGGGTGTTTTTGTGCAGGAGGTACCGATCATCCATCAGATCGGTCCTCCAACTTGAGTATGACATGGCGCGGGTTCGGCAGGATGTGCCTGCCTTTTTCTCTCTCTGGTCTCCATATTTGTCATGGTTTCATGTTTCTGCAGGCATTATTGTTCTCCTCCCATAGCCAGAGTTTATTATATTTATATTTATTTTTTTTGATTGGTGTTTTTTTGTTTAGTGCATAATTTTTGTACATATCGTAGATCTGTGTCAGTGGGTTAGTGTCTCCTTTAGTTTATCTTCTTGTTGCTTTCCGTGCACACACATTCCCGTTAATTTGTTGTCGGTAGCGTTTACTGACTTTTTCTTTTCTTTTTTTTTATTTTCCGTCGGCCTCAAGCCGTTGGTCGACAAACTTTTTTGTGTGCCGGCTAAGCGTTTTGGTATTTTCTGTTTATTGTTTACTGTTACCAAGGTGTTTTATGTTGTTTTGTTGATGTTGATTGCATTTTTGCTGTGGCATGCACATTGTCTGATGTGTTTTTGTTTTGTTTTTTGTTGCTTAAGTGTCGGCTTTTTTTTCTAGTTTGCTTTTGGTGTCGTTCACCTATTTTATATTTATTACTCGTCGGTTTCACACAGTTTACTGTCGCACGGTTTTGTGTTTTATGTTGTGGTTGTTTTTATTTTTTTGTTTTAATTTTTTTTTCTTGCTGAACGGGTACTGCTGGCGCGTGGTACCGAATGTTTTTTTGTGTGTTGGTTCTGAACCTTACCGACGTGTTTCTTGGTTTTGTCTTGTGTAATCTGTGTTTATTTTTGTGGTTAGTGCTGTGGATACAGTGCGAATTCACTGTTTCGACCCGAATTTATTTGGTGGTGATGCTTGTCTGCAGGTTTAATCCCTGTGTTCTTTTTCACAAAGTTTTCATGGTGTTATTTGTGTATTGTGCATTCTTTATTGTGTTCATGGTGCTATTTGTGTATTGTGCATTGTGTGTTAATTTCTTGGTGTTATTTGAATATTGTGCTTTGTGTGTTGTGTTAATGGTACGGGGTGTTAGTTTCTAGTGGTTGTTTTTTTCTCTGTGTTGCTGTCGGTCTTAGTGACCGAGATACGCTTTAAATGTAAATTTTTGTTGTTCGTCGGCTTACAGCCATTTGTCAACGCATTTCTCCGAACTACCAGGTGTTGTTTTTTTTCCGGCTGCAGCTTATTGTCGGACCGTGCGTGTGTTTTTTTTTCCCTTGACAGTTTTGACAAACTCGGCTGACTTTTCTTTACCGCCTTGCTTCATTAGTGGTCTGTCCTGTATGTATTGTTTGTTGTGCAACTGTTTTCTTTTTATCTTGCCGTGTGTTATTCTTCAACTTGCTCTGATGTCGTCTGCTTCTTCCTGTAGAGTACTCTCTGTTTATTGTGATATTGATTGTGTGTTGTTATTGTCGTTGCCGGTGAGTTATTGTGCAATTTTTTTCCCGGTGAAAATTTGTGTTTGTATGTTGTCTTTTTTGTAAATAAATGCTCTTTTGAAGTTCTGATCATTCGTTCGAAAGGGGTCCAGGTGAGGCATGGATGTTGTGTTTGTCTTACGGCACTGACTCTCTCCCTTCCCTGGAACCAGTGACCCTAACTTAGGGACGGGCGACTGCTTATAGCCCATTGAGTTGCTCACAGTGGTCATTAAACCTACAATAAAAAAATACCGACATTCTGCAAGATATATCCTTTTAAGGCATAATTTTCATATACACTGGTGTACAAAAATTAAGGAGATGTAAGAATATGGGACAAGTGAGCAAAACCGTCCAAACAAGGAATCCAAATGATACAAAGGCACTTTATTGAAAAGGTAGCTTCGAGCACAACTGGACAGAAGACAGAAAAGTCCCTGTGACAGGCGGCTGCCAAGAAGCATCCAGTCTTTAGTAGAGGATATGATCACCCCTGACTGAGTTGCAGGATTTACAACGTCTGTCCATGCTGACGACGAAGTTGTCAAGGAGCTGTTGAGTCATCGCGGCCCATTCCTCTTGTAGCGCCAATCGCAGCTGCGGAATCGATGCTAAGCGATGGCCTCTGATTATTCGTCCGAAAGGGGTCCGGGTTCGAATCCCGGTGAGGCATGGATGTTGTGTTTGTCTTACGGCAATGGCTCTCTCCCTTCCCTGGAACCAGTGACCCTAAATTAGGGACGGGCGACTGCTTATAGCCCATTGAGTTGCTCACGGTGGTCGTTAAACCTTCAATCAAAAAAAAAAAAAAATCGTTGCTGGCGGCTGGTGACGTGCTGCCAATAGTCTCCCGAAAAGATCCCACACGTGTTCGATTGTAATTAGGTCCGGGGACCTTGCGGGCCAATCCATGCGTTGAATATCTTCACTCTCCAACAGCTCTGCGTCAGCCACTGTACGATGAGTTGTAGCTATGTCGTCCATGAAGAGGAACTCAGGACCCTCATCACCTCTAAACAGACGCACGTGAGGCAGAAGAACCTCGGTACTATAGCGCAATAGCGGACACCAGTGACTGAACCTCCTTGGAAGATGTGGAGGTCAGTACGGCTACCAAGCATGATACCGCCCCAAAAAACGAGAACTCCGCCACATCCAAACCGGTCACTTTCGATGATGTTGGAGGTGTGATTGCGTGTTCCCTGCTCTCTCCAGATGTGTATACGTCCAGAATCGCTCGTCAGACTAAATCGGCTCTCATCCGTTAAGAGAACTCGACCACATTGCTGATGTGTCCAGTTCTTGTGTTCCTGGCACCACAGAAACCACCGTGTCCGATGAGCAGGCGTTAATGGTACACACCGTACTGGTCGTCGTGCAAATAGACCACCTTTGTGCAGCCTCCTGGCCACATTAAAACACGATAACGGACTTCCAGTTGTCTGTTGCATGTGCCTTGCGATTTCTCCCGCTGTCTGCCGTCTGTCTCTTCTCGCCTGTAGGACAATGTACCGGTCGTCCGCCGCCGTGGTTGCTCGTGCACGACCACTGCTAAACTCTCGGACAGCTGTTCCTGTCGTTTGAAATGCTCTCCAAGCTTGTGAAACGGTGCTGTGAGCGATGCCGAACTCCTCGGCCACACTAGTCACACTTCGACCTTCTTCCAACTTCCCAATGACGCGACCTCGGGTAAAGTCATCCAGATGTCGTCTACTGGATTGCCTGTTGGTCATATCACACGGTGGCAGCAACTCGACGTCGTTCAAACCGATGTACACCGTGCAATAGCTTTCACCGAATTGCTGAGCGTACACCGCACGTGTACTTTATACCCTTCCGACACTCCCCTCCCCTACGCCATGCTGCACATATGCGCATGCCCTTCCGTACCGGACCCTAGTCTATATCCTGAGTGGTCTTTCGGTCCATTCTGCCTGCTCGTTACGCTGTTATGCTAATTTCTTCTCTTCGTCCTTAATTTTTGCACACCAGTGTAGGAACAATACAGCTTTGTGACAAAAAAGTCGCATGTTTAGTTGAGTATGTATATGTCCCTAAATGATCTGCTGGTTTGGGGACAGCACGCCATTTTGTCCTCAAATCAGTGTTCAAATATCTGGTCTGGTCACCTTAATGTAGAGGAAAGGTACGATGACCGATCGAATGAAAGTGGTTGGAGCGTCTCCTAGCGGCAAAGGTAAGAAGTTAAGAAACCTAACTCGCCAACAACGCGAGATCGAAACGAAAGTCTAATCACAAAGTTGTAGCGCCACGTCGAATTAGTAGGGAATGACATAGGGTACGCACGAATTACGTTCACGGACGGCTCGAAATGCTATTAATTCGAAATCGGCAAAGCATGTAGAAACAGACAGATAGATAATGACACGATACAGAAATATATGTAAGTGTTGATAGTGACGAGACCGATAGAAACTACGTCACTATCAACATTTACATACGCATTTGAATAGTTCTCCATCGGTGGCCGGGACTGTGCATTGCCTAACCATCCAGTAACCGCGCGCACTTTCTCAGAGTTTCGACCCGTCCATGTACGTAATTCGTGCGTATCGTATGTCGTTTCTTACTGATTCGACGCTACACTGCAACTTTGTGATTTGACATTCGTTTCGATCTCGCGTTGTTTGCGAGTTAAGTTTCGTAACTTTTTACCTTTGCCGCTAGGGGCGCTACATTCTCTTTAATTCGATCGGCCATGGTCATCCCTTTTTTATACATAGACCTAACTTGTGTACTGCTCGGACCACAGAGGCAAAGAATATCTAACTGATAAGAAGGTAAGGCTCAGCGAGACGTAACTAGCGCCACTATATTATGCGGCAAAGAATTACTACACAGAAGCCAACATTACAGGCTGATGCCGCAGGATGCCGAGCAGACTGAGTTAGACTGAGCATGCGTGTTTGTGTTCAAAGAATATAAACGCTTGTTTGTGTTGGCGTTTTGTTCAAAGGTTTTGTTGTTCTCATCTAGATCTGCGTTTATATTACAGCCATGAAATACACCCACTCCATTCCGATGAATAACAATTCATGGAATGGAGTGGATGAATAACAAGAACAAATTTGAAACCGTTTGAAACAAATATCCTGGAAAACCATTAAAACAACGTTTGCTGAAAAAAAAAGCTATCGTTACGTTGAAAAAATTAATTTATCAATTATATGAAACTGACTTTTATGAAAAATACCTCGTAATATTGTAAAATGAAAGAGGGAAGCATTCGATTACACAATGCATACCAAACACACAGCTTTAAGCATACACTCAATCGTGGCGAGTTAGTCCGGTCGGTAGAGAGCTCAGCTATCACGCCAGCGGCCCAGGTTCGAACCTACTCAGATACGAACGGATGTTTTTCCGATCTGTTGAGAAAATTTCTCCAGCGCAGTGCGTTTAATTTACAAACTTCGGAAGGGTAGAAAAAAAGTGTAGCTTTGGGAAACTGCTGTTGTCTTTGCTTTTTTTTTTTTTTATTATTATGGCTGCTACTGGGAAACCAGCCTCAGCATTTTTGACATTTAAGGTATATTGTAAATATGAAATTCATGCCAAGCAACCTGGTATTACTACGGTGCTTAAAGTGAGAATAAAACTGCTAAAATTTCCTTAAAATAATATTAATTGCTAATGTATATATTTGTTTCACCAAAAGAAGGGACAGGAGGGATACTCAGAAAAGAACGACAAAAAAAAAAAAAAATGCTTTAGTAGACCCAATGAGACCGAAGGAAACAGTCGCAGATCAAAGCTTAGCTTCCTTTCCGTGAAATAGGCTTCCCGTCCCGTGTCTCCTACGCTTTTTGCGCCTGAATGTTAACTTTCCCGCAGAGCATCTGCTGCCGCATTACATGGTGGCGCTGCTGTCGCCTGTTTTACATTATCTCTACGAGAGTTGAGCTTCTTCACGCGAAGCGTTTATATTCTTTGACAGAGGCGTAGTTCTCTGAGTAGTCGTCATAGTGTGGCTCAGTTTTAGGTTCTGGATGAGGCATGGGTGATGTGTTTTTTCAACAGCGCTGGCTCTCTTCCTTACCCGGAAGCATTGGACCCAAATTATGGACGGGCGACTGCTTATAACCCTGACAGCTGGTCACGGTGATCTTTTTTTTTTTTTTTTTTCTTGATTGGAAGTTTAACGACCACCGTGACAACTCGAGGGCTAAAAGTAGTCGCCCGTCCGTAATTTTGGGGCACTGGTTCCATGAAAAGGAGAGAGCCAGTGCCGTAAGACAAACGCAACATCCATGCCTCACCGGGATTCGAACCCGGACCCCTTTCCGACGAATGATTAGAAGCCATCGCTTAGACCACTGTGCCACTGGGGCGGCGGTGATCGTAAAAAAATGTAGGGAAAGTGATGTTCGCTTACTCTACGTTCAGGTGCACTCAAGAAAATCGCGCATGCGTTCATTACTCTTCGAGATCGAAGTAATTTCGCAGCTCCGGTGGCGCAGTGGTGTAAGCAATGGCTTCTGATCCTTCGTCGAAGAAGGGTCCGGGTTCGAATCCCGGTGAAGCATGGATGTTGTGTTTGTCTTACGGTACTGTCTCTTTTCGTTCCCTGGAACCAGTGGCTCTAAATTAGGGATGGGCGACTGCTTATAGCCTACAGAGTTGCTCTCACGGTGGTCGTTGTATCCCCCCCAAAAAAAAAAAGAGAAGTAACTTTCCCCGACTGCCATCTTGGTTTCAGTCAAAGGGACTTTTAAAAAATGAACATTACCCAATTTCTCCTTTATAGGCGCAGTTTGTATTTCTCTGAATGATTTTCACTCTTCACTCTCAGAAAGCTGTTTTTCTAGCAATAATCCACACATCACTTTTCAGAGTCGCTTTGATTGGTCTAAATTCATGATGACGGTCCTGTAGTTATTTCAGTGGCAAAATTAATTAATAATTTGGGTCACTACGCAGTAGGGTCATTCTTATGCATCCAACTCACTTAGAATTTTCGAAAAAGCAAGATCCTGTCAAACAGAAAAATCCCTATGTGTTACATGGAATACACAGTAGTTCTCTTTTCTACACTGAAAAAAATAAGTGGTGAGAATTCACGGAAAATTTCTGAAAATAACGCGCAGCAAAGCTGCCGGTAAGTGTCCGTCTTTTAACGGAATTTCCGTTTTTAAAAGTTCTCGTTCAGTTTTAACTTACGTATTTTCACAGATTTTGCGTAGTCAGTAATTCCGTTTATTTCAGAAAAGTCGTTTCAAGTTTTTCCGTATTTGGATAGAATTTCGCAAAATCCGACAGGCTTAATATTTCACCTATTTCCGGGTAGGAGCCTTTGCACCGGTGGATCGAGCACAGAGCATTTGAGTCGAAGTCGTGCATCTTAATCACTGAACCAGAAAGTCAAAGGGGTCAGATCACATTCAAGGTAAAACTAAATGGGCGATGATGATCTTTTTTCCTTTTTTTTTATTTTTTTTTTGTTCAGTATTGCGACTAATTTGGTCGCTTTATTTTTTATCGGAGTTTAGTTTCTTTTTTTTTTTTTTGTAATAATTTTATTTTTTCTCTAGGCGGTTTTGTTACAAATAGCGCATTTTTTTTCATTGTAATTTTTCGAAGCAACAGAATGACTTGGAGTTTGAAAACTTTTTTCAACGGACAATAACTTTCAATTGTCTTTAAGAGAAGGTGCAATACACTGTTTTAAAACATATTTTCACAAACTTCTAAATATAAAATTTACTCTTGATAGCTACGTTGCTTTTGTCTTAAAGACTCCACAGACTGATTCATAGACATTGTACAATCGCCTGTACAATAAATTAAGTACCCGGTTTCTAACGGTAACACAATATAAGTTATAATAGCTGGTGCACAAAATGTGGAAGAGGAGAAGAAATATCCTTTGCCAGAGTAACCAAAATTCATGCGATATACTATTCATAATATCCGATCTCGCTACAGAATTTCAAAATCAAATACTTCAACAGACTGTTGAAACTTAAGTTGATCGAACCTCCAAGTGTTCCCGCGAATCTCTCCTATTACCGCAAAATTTTCGTCATAGGAATACGGAAAAAGTGATAACGGAGTTTTCCCGTTAATATAACAAAAATTGCGGAAAGGTTTTTGAAAATTTAGAATTTTCCGCTAACACATCTTGAAAACGGTAATTTACCGTCAATATAAGAAGGGGGAAAAAGGAAAGATTTCTGAAATTCAAAGCTTTTCTAGCGTACGAAAAATCCGTGAAATGAGTTTTTTCCGTCATTTGACGGAAAAAGTTGTCTCATATATGCTTCGTTAATTCACTAAAATAACACCGGAAAGAAACTCGCGAATTTCAAAAAAATGTTTACAGTGTATTGCAAAAGCTTGAAATCACACACACACACACAAAAAATTCAAATTTAAAAATTGTGCTAGTGGAGCAGCGACTTTGCGGGAGGGGAAGGGGCAGCAAAAGAAGCAGCTGCCCCATGCTACAGGGAACGTGGGCGCCGAGGTGTTTGGAATAATTCTTCTCATAAAATGTTAATGCTTCCAAGGGGCACAAATTATAGGTGCTTCCCAAAGACGTCGGCCTCAGTCGTTACTACTCTGAATGGGTATTCAAAATTCTGGATGTGAATGGGGATTCAAAAACTATGATGATGGATGGGGATTCAAGAACTAACTCTGATGTTCTAACTAACAGAGACGTTCTAACTAACAATTACTATGATGTTGTAACTAACAATTACTCTGGATGGGGATTCAATTTCAAATTCGGGATGTTCTAACTTAAATTTCTAACTCTGATGTTCTAACTTAAAGTTCTAACTCTGATGTCTTAACTTAAAGTTCTAACTCTGATGTCTTAACTTAAAGTTCTAACTCTGATGTCTTAACTTAAATTTCTAACTCTGATTACTAACTCTGACGGGGATTGGGATTCAGTTACTCTGGATGGGGGTTCAAAAACTCTGATGGGGATGGGGATTCAATTACTAACTCTGATGTTCTAACTTAAATTTCTAACTCTGATGTTCTAACTTAAAATTCTAACTCTGATGTTCTAACTAACAATTACTCTGTTGTTCTAACTAACTATTACTCCGATGTTCTAACTAACAGAGATGTTCTAACTAACAATTACTCTGATGTTCTAACTAACAATTATTCTGATGTTCTAACTATCAGAGATGTTCTAACTAACAATTACTCTGTTGTCCTAACTAATAATTACTCTAATGTTCTAACAAACATCACTCTGATGTTTTAACTAACAATTACTCTGGATGGGGATTCAATTTCTAACTCTGATGTTCTAACATCACTCTGATGTTCTAACAAACAATTTCTCTGCATGGGGATTCACTTACTAACTCTGATGTTCTAACTTAAAGTTCTAACTCTGATTACTAACTCTGATGGGGATGTGGATTCAAAAGCTCTGGATGGGGATGCACACGATTTTACGTGTGCATTTCATCACGATTTTACGTGCCCATTCCATCATTAGACTCACGATCGTAGCTTTTGTTTGTGTGTTTCAAAGACAGGAATATGCAATTTCCACGATCTAAAAGTCAGTGTTTTTGAATTTCCAGAAAATATGACGTATTCAGCATCAGAATTAAACACATGGGGCATTTATACGGTAAAAAAAATAAAAAATAAAATAAAAAAAATTAAAAAAAATGCCGTTTTGGCATGCTTCCACTACAGTTGTATTTAGAACATTCCTCTACAGGAGATTTCCGCTTTGTTCCTTGATAGAGTTCTCTTATCTGATGGGCTAGAAATAATGACAGATTTTGCGAACCCAGTGCAGTGTGTGTCATTCGTTTACCGTACTAACGTTTTAAATCTGATTGAGATTTACTGCCAAAAACGCTTGAGAAATATCGCACATGATACGTTTCCAAGGGTATCAATTGAAACCAAATTTGTTCTGTTTTTAAGAAGATGAACAAAAAAAGCAATTTATTCGTGCATAAAGCACATCACAGAAGTCTGGGCATACTGATTGATGTTCTTAGACGAAGTTTCAACAAATATTCATCCAGTAGTGGACAGAGACAAGGGTGATTGTGAGGTGAAACAAAATCCCGAAAATTTGAGCTTCAGAATTTCAGGGTTTCTGAGCACAATATGCACTCAACTGAATTTTCACAAATTCAGTTGAGTACATATTGTTCATCACTACTCGTACATCAAATTTTAGTTTTCAGATCAGTGACGCGTGAAGTCGTTTCCAGCTATCTGCATGATTTAAATGAGTGAGCACTATAAAAAATAAGTGGTGTGAATTCACATAAAATTAAAAAAAAACTAAATTTCCTTTATTGAAAGTTCCCGTTTCTTCTAATTTTCGTATTCTGACAGAATTTTCGTTGTCAGTAATTCCGTTTATTTTAAAAAAAATCAATTTCCAGTTTTTGCGCATTTATACAAAAATTTCGTAAAATCCTCGATTCTGACTTTTCCAGTCCTTTCTTTTGCACCTGGTGAGGATCAAACCAGCCTCGTTCGGCTTCGACAGCGCGTGCTACCGTTGAGCACGTAAAGCACAGTTACGTATTAGGAAGAACTTTAATCGCGCAATGCTAATTTTTTTTTTTTTTTTTTTTTTTTTACTTTTGCTGTTGATGCAGGTGAAGTAGTGATTTTATTTTCTGATAGATTTGTTATTTTTCTGAATAGACTTGTAATCATTTTATTTTTTCTGTAGGAGAACTTATTATGAATTACAAATTTCTTTCATCGTGATTTTTCGAAGCAATATAACGCTTTGGAACTTCAGATCTTTTTAAACTAACAGTGATTTTCAATTATTTTTAAGGAAAGGTGCAATGTACTGCTTCATAGTATTATTTAACAAAACTCCTAAATTAACTCTGGGTAGCAGTGGCGTATCTTGGGTCTGAGACCCGGGCTATCTCACCCGTACCCCCTCCCCCAGTACTGTTTTTTTCAAACTGCGAAATTTATTTTTGAAATATTAAGTAATAGAAGAATTTTTTTCTAAATTTTAGGTACATGCTATTGCTAACATGACACCAAATAATTATGAGGATTAGGATTTTAACATTTTATCTGCATTTGTACATGAACTCCATTCTTCTTTCCTTTTGCGCGAACTTGAGCGCTACATTTTCCTAATAAGTTTCTTCCCAGTACTGTTTCATATTTAAAAAGAATGTTTTTCTCTATTGACATAACAGCCAAATTTCTCAAGTGTACATGTCCTTGTGTGGCTCTAAGATATGTCTTGATTCTTTTTAATGCAGAAAAATTTCTTTCGGCAGTTGCAGTTGTTGATGGAAAATTTGATATTAGGTCTGCTAATTTGTACATATCACTAAACAAAATATCCAGTTTATTTAATTTCATGTAACAAGTAATGTCTCTTATCGATTTCTTTTTGTATTAATAAAGGAAATATAACACCTGTTCATTTTTGAGTTGAACTGTATCAAAATTTGAAGCATAGAGTTCTTTAAATTCTGACAGTAGATGTTCAGAAAAGCTTTCACAGAATTTATCATAACTGTTCGAATCCAACAAAGCGACGAATTTAAGATACAATATCACTGATTTTAATTCATCAATATGCCGCCCCGGTGGCGCAGTGGTCTAAGCGATGGCCTCTGATCGTTCGTCCTAAAGGGGTCCGGGTTCGAATCCCGGTGAGGCATGGATGTTGTGTTTGTCTCACGGCACTGGCTCTCTCCCTTCCCTGGAACCAGTGACCCAAAATTAGGAACGGGCGACTGCTTATAGCCCATTGGGTTGCTCACGGTGGACTTTAAACCTCCAATCACACACACATTTAATTCATCAACACTTCACACAACTGAAACAACTCTCGCGAAACACGTGCTGTTACGGGTGGGAGCATGCGAGTGGCTAATGTAGTCTTACACTTCGATTCACCCTAAGATGACATTGAAGGGGAATGTACGTGAAACCTATCGCCGCGACTAAAAGTAGTTCCCAACATTTCCCCTGAAAACCAACTCATTTATTGCCCGAAATCATACTTTATATTGTCCTAGCTGTTTACTTATAAGTACATGTTGTTATTTTAGACAAATCTAAAAATGATCGATATTTAGAAATTAAGTTTTAAAATTAGACCAACGCACGCATGCGTAGATATGCAGTGTTTGGGAGATAATGATGCCAATGAGTTGATGTGGGAAGTGAATGACAGCTGCCAACAGCAGGACACAGTGGGGAGTGATGCGGATGAGCATAACTCTCGGCCGTCCCGGAAGGCTCAGTGAGTACATACGCTCTTGTACGTTAAACTGTGGTGTCATCTTAGGGTGAATCGAAGTATAAGTCCCATGTCTTCTCTTTTCTGAGCGAACCGTTGCCCAAGGCAATGGCGCATTCACCCTTCACCGGCCCCTTCATGTTACCATGGAAACGCTAGCTGGCGATCGTATCGAAAGTTTTCGAATCACACAGCGAAGACTGATACAGCTGGTTGTGTTACGATGACGTCATCCCTCCACATTAGGAGCCTCGTTGGTATCCGTTTGCCAGACTAATTCTCTTACAATGTTAGTCAAAAAAAGCGTTTTTTCGCAGCGAAAGCATAGACATATCTTAACACCATTCATAACAGACTTTATTTGTGTATATCTAATTGACTTTTAATTATGCATTCTCTGGCTTCACAGCTAGCCTCGAATATACGCAACTGCTGGGTAGCTATATTAACTTTTGCCTTAGGGGTCCACAAACTCATATGTAGACATCATACAATCACGTATACAATAATTTTAGCACCCAGTTTCTGATGATAACATACTATACAATAGTTGGTGCACAAAATGAGGGAGAGGGGAAGAAATAGCCGGTGCCACTATAACCAAAATTTTATGCGAAATGCTATTCACAATATCCGATTTCGCAATTGAACTTCAAAATCAAATCCTTCCCCAAACGATTGAAATTTAATAGTTTATCAACACTCAAGTATTCCCTCGAATCGCTCCTATTACCAGAAATTTTCCGTCATATGGATATCGGAAAAGTGATAGCGGAAATTTTTCGTTAATATACGAAAGTAATTGAGGAAAGGTTTCTGAAAATTCCCAAATTCCCGTTAACACCACATTAAAACGACAATTTACCGTTAGCGTACGAAAGGAATTTCGGAGAGGTTCCTGAAAATTCAGAATTTTCCGTTAACATCTCTCAAAAACGGCAATTTACTGTTGATATGTGAAAGGAGTTTTGGAAAGATTTCTGAAAACTCAGAATTTTCCTGGGGTACGAAAAATCAGTGAAATTCAGGTTATTTTTCGTCATTGAACGGGAAAATGTTGCATCAGAAATATGCTTCGTTGATTAACGTAAGGAATAATGGAAAATTGCTTGTGAATTTCAGAAACATTTTTAAGGAGAGAGAGAGAGAAGAGAGAGAGAGAGAGAGAGAGAGAGAGAGAGAGAGAGAAAGAAGAGAAAGAGAAAGAAGAGAAAGAGAAAGAAAGAGAGAGAGAGAGCGAGAGCTTTTCTCTCTTTCAAAATACTTACTTTTTTTAATGTTGTCTCTAAATTACGTTTCATAATGAATTAAAAAACTCTTGCTCAATAGCTAGAAGATTGGAATCTTTATTTTTCTTTTTCCTTTACTGACTTCTATGCGGCTAAGAGGAAAGGAAAACACCATATTAAAAATGATTTTTATATTTGAAATACAATAAAAGTTTCCAGCTGTCAGAAGTAGATATTTTAAGAAGTATAATAGCAGTAACTTTGTCGTGTAGAAATGATACAGTATTTATTAACAATATCAAAAGCATTTCACAATTTCTAACTATCTAACGTTGGGTTTTCTGATACTTTTTTGTTTTTCGCGTGATTTTTTTTTTCCTAGTTTATTATTTTTCAATGCTTTGAGAATATTTCGAACTTAAAATCTTGCTAATGAGAGATATTCCCGTGTGAGAAAGTAAGGCGTCACCAAACTACGAAGCAACATTTTTGGACATCAACTCAAGCTCCTTGAATGGATAGTGATATGAAGGGTTTTTTCTTTGTGTCTGAATAACTTTCGAGATTTTCCTGAAGCTCTCTAAGTGTACGCACTTCAAGGAGCTTTTTAAGTGATTCTGCGGTCATTAGAATTACTTTTTATGTGCGCTTAAAAATCTTGAGCAGTTGATAAACGCATCTAGATTATTTCAGCATAAAGATTAGTTTCAACAAGTGGCAAAACACTTGATGGCACTTTGTTTGCAGCACACGAATGTAAATGCAGACTGAGCGGGCACTCTATATGGCAAACCCTCACATTCTGTCAGCCAGAAAGGAAACTTATATCATAGAATTTTATACAACAGTTTCACGAGAAGCAATGCTCTGAAGTCTGTTAAATTTACTACGTCCTGTCTAATGCCCATAAAAATGACATCTGCTGTCCTATTAGACTGGAAAAATAATGATAATTTCTTCAGTGCGAGAGGGTTTTCTCCTTTATTTCGAGTAAATCAAAAAAAAAAAAAAAAAAAAAAAAGGGCCCTCCTGGCCCGCCCAACGGGCGTTGGGATCCCTTTCCTTCATGCACCATACAACCCTGTTCCTAACATAGTGGTCACTCAGTGTACTGTATACTCATATGCCGTATTTATCCGAATATAAGTGACCCCCGAAAAAAAAATGTATATAGTGTTTGTAAAAAAAAGCATGTATTATTTTGGGTTGGTGCGCCTGAAATGTCCTGCGCGAACGAGCAGTGGAGACAGGCCCCCACCATAGCGGAATGGAACCACCCACAGGTGTTGCGGGCATTACGTCACAGAGTTACTACAAACAGCTAGCACGTGTGTAAAGAACAAGGTTAAGGCGTGGTTTGTGTGGATGTAGCGTGGTTTGCAAAGGAAACATGCAGACGCCGGATTTGAGAGTCATCATCCTGTATGAATATAAAGAGGGCCATTTTGCAGGAATTGCCACTCGAAACGTTGACAAAGCGTTTGGAGAGAATAGAGCCAACGAACGAACCATTTGGCGATGGTTTGTGAAGTTTCGAAGCGGAGATACGGACCTGCAAAACGAAGCACTTAGTCACCGACCTGTTGCTGTTTCTGACGACGTTCTGTTACGCGTGGTTGAAGTTGTGTCGTGAGATAGCGGCAGAGGTAGGTGTCTACCACACGACAGTTGTTCGGCGTCTGGCTGCGCTGGGTAACGTCAAAAAGCTAGACATCTGGCTGCAGCATGAGCTGACAACTGCCAACAAGACTAGGCGTTTGGAAGTCTGCACGTCGCTGCTTGCCAGGAATAAACAGGAACCTCTACTGCATCGAATCGTCACCTGCGATGAGAAGTGGGTCCTTTATGATAATCGGAAACGATCTGCACAATGGTTAAGCAAGCCACAGCCTGCTGGATGCCACCCCTACACACCAAGAAGATGATGCTCCTTGTCTGGTGGCCCACAGCCGAGATAATTCATCGCAGTTTCTTGGCAAGAGGCCAAACCATCACCGCAGAACGTTATTGTGCTGAATTACACCAGATGCACCGGAAATTGCTGCAGAAACAACCGGCTTTGGTCAACAGACATGGTGTCCTTCTGCTCCAGGACAATACTCGCCCTCATGTCGCACAACGAACGGTGCTGACACTAAGTGCCTTGGGGTATGAAGCACTGACTCATCCTGCCTATTTCCTGGACTTGTCTCCGACAGACTATCGTGTGTGTCGTCGCTTGGATCACTTCCTGTCCGGGAAACAGTTCACGACAGACAACGAGGTTCAACGTGCAGTTGATGACTTCTTCGAGTCCCAGCCACAAGACTTTTTTCGTTCCGGGATCATGGCTTTACCGGACAGATGGCAACTATGTGTCAATGCCGAGGGGGATTATTTTAATTAGGTAAGTTGTCCTGCTTTTCCGTTCTCGCTGCCGACGTGTGCTGGTCCTTTGCCGGACATTTCATTCGCACCAACCCAATATTTAAGGGTGCACATCAACTTAATTCTTAAGTAAATCCTCAAATCCAAATCACCAAAAAATAGTTACTTTTTTAAGAGTCCCATTTATATCACAGGACACATTGAATTACAATTCTGAGTAGGAGAAACCAAGAGTCAGTTTCTGTTTAGTCACTATTATATGTAGAAACATTGACCCTGAAGAAATTTTTTTCTAGCATGCGGATGTAAGACTACTCACTATTTCGGGAGGATTAAATGTGGAGAAAAACCTTGTCTTATATGCAGGTACATGCGGTATTTTTTTCTTTTTTTTTCTTGTAGACGAGAAAAAAAAACAACCTTAACTGGTTGTAAGATTCTTTAACACCGGTTCATAAATAATCTTTGTTAACATGTATTAATATACTCACTCTCACGTGGAATTCCTTAGTTCGCCCCATTTGGGAGAAGATGTCAAGATAGGTAGTTAAAATGTAATGTACTGAAGCCGTTGGACAAGTGTTATCGCTTTAGTGCGTGTGAATGAGAGACGCGTGCTTAAGGGCAGTTTACATACAGCCAAACTAGCTAGGGATTAACTCCGAAACACAATTATTAAAGTTGGGGAGTGGTGAAATTCTTTTGGTGAGAAGAAACACGTTTCTCTCACGTTTTAATTATTTATTTATTTTTTAGGTAGGCTGGTCTGGAGAGGAGAGACGTCCATTCCTTTGTCGTCTAAGACAAACGGAACTTTTCGAGAAGTCTCGAGTTTTGGGGCTATTAAAAGGAGTTCAAATCGCTAAGACGGACGAATACTGAAATACGCGAGTCTGTCACTCACTGCTTGCTAGATATATCCAAACCCAGAGTAAATTATATTAAACTTTTTTATTTCTTGCTGTTTTAAAAAAAACTTTGGACTGTTCTTTCCCCATGTGACGGATGTGACGAAATCGATCAGTTTCCTCAGAGGCGTAACAAAATACGGAAGAACTGACAGCCTCTTGTCTGAGATTGATCGAACCAAGCCAAATAAATATGTTATGACTCTCTTTGGCTTGCAACTATATTCATAAAGCGACATAGAGGTAGCGAGGGTCGTTATACTAGTAAATAAAAAAAGAAGTTAAAAAAGAATTGGATTAGTACTTCTTTTTTAACGCGTTGAATCTGCTTCCCTCCCCCTTTTCTTTATTGTCTTTGTTTGCTGTTAATTCATTTGTTTTTGGTGTAGAAAGAGAAATAAAACTTGCTAAAGTCAGCAATGAAAGATCAGATCATATGTAGAGGATTTTAGGAAGGGAGTATCTGACCCCAGGTCTTAAACAACCCTTAGAAATCGGAAGCTAGGAGATTTGGGATAGAGTGCCCGATTAGAAAATGGCATGGAAGCAAAGTAGAAAGAGGGAGGAAGACGCCCTTATTTTTTACTGGGGGCCAGTACCTGAGGTCCGACGGCTTAACGTTCCCATCTGACACACGGCGGATGTTCAGTGGTTCGAGCGTTCTTACCTGCCTGGAATCGAACCCGAGGTCTTCTCCGTGGCAGTCAGGAACGGTGACCACAAGGCCACCCGCGGCCCAGCAGCAAAACGGCTAATAGTATACTGTATATATATATTTCAATGCAAAAATAGGGCACCGGCAACAGAATGAAACTTCAGTAGATAAATTCGGTCACGGCTACAGAAACCAGCGTGGAAATACTCTCGTTGAGTTTGCAGAGGCAGAAGGATTTTTCATCTTGAATTCCATTTTCAAGAAAAAGCCACACAGGAAATGGACATGGAGACATCCAATTGGGACGACAAGTGAAATTGATTTTATTATGTGTAACAAAAAATTCGTCATCGAAGACTGCAGTGTGCTGAACAAGTTCAACACAGGTAGTGACCATAGATTGGTGAGATGTAAGATGCACCTCAACACTAAACTGGAGCGTGGCAAGCTCATAAGACAAACAAAATGTATTGACATAACCAACCTTAAGAAACACCATAATACTTTCAAGTTGGAACTGAAGAACAGATTCTCTGCTTTAGAAGGCCTAACATCGGAAGAAGTGGATATTTCGGAAGTTAACAGAAAAGTAACCAAAGCTCTTATGGAAACAGCAACAAAATTAGCTGGGTCTAAGAACAAGTTGCATGTAAACAAATTATCAGGAAAAACCAAAATGTTGATGCAAAAAGGAAGAGAGATGAGGACAACTAAAGAAGATGTGACTTCCAAAGTGGAATATATAGAGCTATGCAAGACAGCACGAAAAAGTATCACTGAAGACGTAAGGAAATTCAACTGTGAGCTACGAAAGCAATTGAAAACAACCAAAGCCTAAAGATAGCAAAGGGACATCTCAGTAAGGGAAGAAAACAGATTATGGCTCTGAGAAAAGAAGATGGTTCTGTAACAAGAAATAGAGGCGAAATTTTGACAAGAGTGAAAGATTTCTACTCCAAATTATATGAAAGGGATGATACATGTACTCCAGACATCATGAAAGGTACCAGAGTTCTTACAGTCCTCCCAGCAGAAGTTGCTCATGCAATCAAGAACATGAAGCGGGGGAAAGCTCCAGGAGAAGATGGAATTACTATAGACATCCTACAAGAAGCAAGTGGAGAAATTGAAACAGTACTCGCCCAAATTTTCACTCGATGCCTTTATGAAGGGAAGATTCCTGAGGATTGGAACAATGCTACAATGATCCTGCTACATAAAAAAGGTGACATTGAGGATCTCAGGAACTACAGACCTATCAGCCTCCTATCAGTGGTTTATAAAATCTTCACTAAAGTTCTTTCACACCGCTTGAAGGTAACACTGGACATGGCTCAACCGAGAGAACAAGCTGGATTCAGGAGTGGCTACAGCACAATAGATCATATCCACGTACTGAGAGAACTAATTGAAAGAGCGAGGGAATATGAACTTCCATTGTGCATGGCTTTTATCGATTATGAAAAAGCCTTTGATTCGGTGAAACCATCAGCAGTTACCACGGCTCTGAAATCCTGCGGTATTGAAGATGCATACATTAATATTATTAATAACATCTATGAAAATGCAAGTGCAAAGATTCGGCTGTTTGAAAATACAACACACATAAAAATTGGAAAGGGAGTGAGACAAGGTGACACCATATCTCCGAAGCTCTTTAATGCCACATTGGAAAATGTCTTTCAATCACTGAACTGGGAAAACAAAGGGATAAAGATTAATGGAGATTATCTAACCCACCTTCGTTTTGCTGATGACGTAGTCATTTTTGCAACTACCCCATCAGAGCTGCAGAGTATGATCCAGGAACTTGCTGACAAGAGTAAAGAAGTGGGATTAAAAATGAACTTTCAGAAGACAAAAGTGATGTTCAATGCTTTTACAAGAAATGAAGATTTATCGATTGATGGAGAAAAACTGGAGATAACAGATACGTATGTTTATCTTGGACAGCAGATATCAAGTGAGGGTCACATTGATGAAGAAATTAATCGGCGTACAAAACTTGCCTGTAGAGCTTTTGGAAGAAACAGCATAATTTTCAAGAGCAATATGCCATTATGTCTTAAAAGAAAAGTGTTTGATCAATGCATCCTTCCAGTGCTTACGTATGGTGCAGAGACGTGGACCTTAACTAAAAGAGACATACAAAGGCTGCAGACAACTCAAAGCAGCATGGAGAGGTGCATGCTTGGTGTAACCAGGAGAGATAAGAAGAGGAACTCGTGGATCCGAAAAATGACGAGAGTGGAAGACATCATGATCAGAGTTAAATCCCTGAAATGGCAATGGGCTGGACATACTGCCAGAAGGACAGACCATAGATGGACAGCCGAAATTTTAGATTGGATTCCAAGGGACAGGAAAAGACCCAGAAAAAGACCACATGGGAGATGGGTGGATGAAATTCGTAAATATGCGGGAGTGACATGGAGGAGACTGGCACAAGACAGACCGTTGTGGAGGAAACTTGGGGAGACCTTCGTCCAGCAGTGGATTGATAATGGTTGACAATGATGATGATGATGATGATATATATATAAAAAAAAAGAAACGTAGAAACGCTAAAACTTGTAAATACGGATTAATACACTCATTCCCACATGGAATTCCTTAGTTTGCGCCATTTTGGCGAAGATGCCAAGATAAGTAGTTGAAATGCATTGGACTAAAGTTGTTGGGAAAGGGATTATCGCTTTAGGGCGTCTGAATGAGTGACGCGTGCTTAAGGAAAGTTTACATGTAGCCAAACTAGCTACGGATTACTCCGGAACAGAATTAGTTGGAGAGAGGAGAAATTCTTTTGGTGTGGAGAAACACGTTTCTTTTTTATTTATTTACTTATTTTTCATTTAAATTTTTTTTTTTTTTTTAGGTAAGCCGTCTTTGGCCTGGAGAGGAGAGACGTCCATTCCTTTGGCGTCTAAGACAAACGAAACTTTTTAACTTTTTTGGAAAGTCTTGGGTTGTGGGGCTATTAGAAGAAATCCAGGTCGCTAAGACGGACGAATACTGGAATATGCGAGTCTCTCACTCACTGCCTGCTAGGTATATAAAGAAACGTTGGACTCCTCTTTCCCCATGTGACAAATGTGACGAAACAGATCAGTTTCATGCGATAGAATCAGATTATGTTACGCCTACTCAGAGGCGTAACAAAATAAGGAAGAACTCACAGCCTCTTGTCTCAGATAGACCGAACCAAGCCAAATAAATATGTTACGACTCTCTCTGGATTGCAACTATATTCATAAAGCAACGCAGATGTAGCATGGGTCGCTATACTAAAACATAAAAAAAAACGAAGAGGTGAGAATAAAAAAAGAATTGAAGTAGTACTTTCTTTTTAAGGCACTGAATCTGCTACCCTCCACCTTTTGTTTACTGTCTTAGTTTCCTGTTAATTCATTAATTTTTGGCGTAGAAAGGGAAAGAAAACTTGCTAAAAACAGCAATCAAACTGCTAATAGTATAGTGTATATAAAAAAAAAGGAACGTAAAAACGCTTTGTGTTTCGAAGGTCCTAATATTTGATTCTATCGCAGATGATTTTCTTTATGTTACTTATTTACATCTGTAGTGAAAGCTACATTGAATAGATATTAAAACAAATTTTCGAGCTACTATTTATTTATTGGAGTAGTAAGAGAAGTAAATAAATAAACGTCAACAACACAACTATTAAATGTAAAAAAAATTACAGACTTTTTCCTTTTTCAATTTCTTTTCACCTGAAAACGCATGAATGCCTTCGACTTTGAGCCGTTTCAATTTATCGCAATTCCTCTTTCTGCGTGAAAGAAAAACCTACAAATATAAATCCATCAAAACTTGGCATTTGGCTGTAGTGTCTTTGGCCAGAGTTTACGGATGATCTCATCTCAACTGATCTGGAAAGGTTTCTAAAAGTGTGCCCTCGCGACATTTTGCTCCAGGCTTGGGGGGTCATATTTTGATGGATTTCCACCACATTTGAAAACGTTTAAACACTGAGTGGAGCTGCACCAGCAGGAGTACAAATACCAAACATCCTAAGACAAATGGGAAATGACCCACATAGACCGGAGGCTAGCCTTTGACTTTAATGCACTTTGCACCGAAACCACTCTATTCTCTAAAGGGCAAAGCAGAAAGGAGTTCCACAATAAGAAAAAAAAAAAAAAAAAAAAAAGGAAAACAAAAAAGATAACAAAGCCAGCAAAAAGAAATAACAAAGAATCAAGTTACTCCATTTATGAAACTGTAAGAATATCCACAATACTTCTTTTATAATTTTTAAGTTAATACAGCTGTTCTGAAAGTCGATTGCCGAATTCCACACATAGATATTTGCAGTAGAGTGCTACTATATACATTGATTATACAGGAAGAATTTTCCATGAACTTTTACGTCCCTGTATTCAAAGACATTCATATTTCGAAATGGCGTTTATAACAGTTCGATTACTTTACAAAGTTTTTGGTCTATTTATTTACAGAAATTCTTATGCCGAAGTGGCGATTATGATAGTTCAATTTTTGTTACAAATTTTTCCGTCTAAACGGTTCTAATTCTTCATAAAGTTTTAGGTTTCTTTATTCACAGAAATTCTTATGCTGAAACGGCGTTATGATATCTCAAATAATTAAAAAAAATTTGCATCCTTTATTCACAGAAACTCTTGTACCGAAATGGCTTTTATGACATTTCGGATTTTTTAAAACGTTTTAGGTATCTTTATTCACTGAAATTCTTATGCCGAAACAGCGTTTGTGCGAGTCCGAATTTTCTAAAACGCGTTTTAGGTCTCTTTATTGTAAGAAATTCTTATTCCGAAAAGGCGTTCGTGGTACTTCGAATACTTAAACAAAATTTGCATCCCGTTATTCATAGAAATTTTTCTGCAGAAATGGCATTTGTGACAGTTCGAATTTTAGATAAATTTTTACGTCTGTTTATTTACAGAAATTCTTATGCCAAAATGGCGTTTGTGACAGTTTGAATGTTTGATAAATTTTTACGTCTGTTTATTTAAAGAAATTCTTGTGCAGAAATGGCGTTTGTGACAGTTCGAATTTTTGATAAATTTTTACATCTGTTTATTTTCAGAAATCCTTTTGCCAAGACGTGATTTATGAGACTTCGTATTTTTTTCAAATTTTTACGTCTTTTTTTTTTAGGTGTGCAACTTAATTCTCGGCCCCTAACCGTAAGCGATCATATAACGTGGGCAAATGCAAATAGCTGTGCGCGATAATGGCCGATTGCAGCGCCATCCAACAGCTTTCCAGGCAACCATAACCGCTCACAACTGTAGTGACAGAAGGGACGAAAGTTGACGGTGAAACCAATGTCGTTCGAGAAGCAACATTTGAGGCACTGCCTCCTGTTCGCGTTTCAGCTAAAAAAGTGCCGCGGAAGCCCAGCAAATGATCTGTGCTGCTTTGGGTGTGGCTGCTGTGTCCTACAGTACGTGTAAGAAACGGTTCCAGCGGTTCAAGCAGGGAAATTTCGATCTCCATGATGCAGAACGTCCGGGACAACCACAGAAAGTTGATGACGAGGAACTGGAACAACTGTTGGATCCCTGTCACACACAGTCAGAGATCACCCAGAAACTCGGAGTAACACGGCAAGCCATTGAAAAGCGCCAGCACAAGCTTGGACGGATTCACAAGGAGAGCCGTTGGGTGCCCCAGCAACTCACAGCTGCGAAAAAATCTAGGCGCTACGATGTTGCTGTGTCCTTGCTCTCCAGATTCAAGAAGAAGGATTTCCTCCACAAGATTTTGACCTGTGATGAGAAGTGGATCCTCTACGATAATCCTATGCGGCTCAAATCGTGGGTTTATCCAGGTCAGCCTACCACCAGTACCGCGAAACCGAATATCCATGCCAGGAAGTTGTTGCTGTGCATATGCGTACACTATGAGTTGCCCACACCTGGTGAAACGGTCAATACTGAGTGTTATTGTCAGCAACTCATTCGTATGAGTGACGCCATGGAGGCGAAAAGGCATACACCGGCAAGGGCAGAAGGTCGGTCCTGTTGCTTCAGAATAACGCTCGTCCTCACACCGCGAAAACTACTTTAAACACGATCACCGACCTGGGATTGGAGTTTTTGTCTCACCCGGCGTATTCTCCAGACTTCGCCATGTCGGATTATCACCTCTTTCGCTCCCTGCAACATCACCTGAGGGATACGCACTTCACTTCTGTCGAAGAGGTCCACTTAAGTATTGATGACTTTATCAACTCGAAACAGCCCTCTTTTTTCCGCAGTGGCATTCGGAAGCTCCCTGACCGATAGCTCAAATGTATCCAACACGACGGGGATTATTTCCCTGATTAGGTACGTATTCGATTTGCTATAATTTGTTGTGAACGTGTTGCGCGTGTGGCCAAGAATTAAGTTGCACACGTAATATTCACAGAGACTCTTATACCGAAACTGATAAATTTTTACATTAGTCTTACAGCGCTAACTCTCCCTCTTCTTGGAACCAGTGGCCCTAAATAAGGGACATGAGACTACTTATAGACCATCGAATTGCTCACGGTGGTTTTCAAGCCTCCAAACAAACGGTATATTATATTTATGCATCAAATTTCAAGAATTCCAGTATACCTATAAAGATGCAATATTTTTTTTTTTTTCATACAGTCTTGAAAAACTGGTTTTCAAGCAATACGAGGTTTATAACGTCCGCGTTTATGTATTCTCTTATCTTATCATGCATTTCTCTGAGAAGTTGACGGAACAAAAAGATTTCTACAACTGCAGATGTTTTTGATTTGATGTGAGGTACTGGACAGTCTCATGCTCAGAAAGACATTCATTTCATCCCTAGGTCCGACTTTTCACCTGCCTTTTTAAATTTCCAACTTAATCTTCCCTTCCGATACAGTGTTAACTGAAGCTGAAAAAATTTTAGTGATCCAAAATATTTAAATTTACTCTTACTGGTTCTCTGAAGAATGAATTTTACGCCTTCCATTAATGAAAATTCACTCAATTGTCTGTTGCCCACGAAGAAATCTGCAATGACAGCTCACATGCTTCCAGTTTCTTCCTGTCAGTTACGAAATCGTGAAAGCCATCACTGGAAATTATTTAATCTATAACCCTGTTATTTTTCATAGGATCTTTGCACAACTTCGTAAAAAAAAAAAAACAGTTTTACAATGTGCTACCACTTCTACCAATCCCTAACGATAAGCAGTCAAATTCTGTAACTTTTCTTTTTTTGGGCTTTTATTCCTAAAATAGATAAGATTTGTGCTTTCCAATGTTTAAACAACGGCAAAGAATAAATAACAAGAATAGGAGCAGGAACCATAATTAGCATTCACACTAAACTTGTTTCAAACATTTCATTTTTTTTGCAGGGTTGAATTAATTTCAGACAACAGTAATCAGCATGTAATTGTCGGTCACAGTCTTACGCAGCAAGTGAATGGACACGGTCGTATCAGAATGTGACCACCACTGGAATCAAAGTGTATCAGCCTAGGGGTATCACAGAGTGCAAATGACAACATTGACCAATAGGAGTTTTAAACGACCGGCCATGACAGATGAGCCATAGTGCGTTACATGAGCACAATGGACAGAGGTAGTGATTTGACGGACGTTCAAAAAGGAATGATCAACGGCTACTGCGTCAAGGGTGGAAGCATCTCTCATAAAGCAGACTTCGCGGGTTGTTCCCGAGGTAGTGTAGTAAGTATGTACCAAGAAGAACCGCTGGCAACCGGAGTACCAACCGATATCATACCTGTGGAGCTCCAAAGGCCATCGACCCCAGAGGAGAACATCGCCTCCGTCGACTGGTAAAGGGGCAATCGACGCGCAATAGGAGAGCAGTTGACCACGCAAATGAAAGCTGGGCACCCAGGCACGTGCCCCTGATAACAGTAGAGCGAACCCTGTTACGCATGGGTATCCGGAGTCGACGCTGCGTCAAGGCGCTCATGTTAACACAGGTGCATCGGCAACGACGCCTGTAGTTTGCATGGGACTACCGTCGTTGGACAGTGGAAGAGTGGAAAAAGGTTAACTTCTGCGGCGAATCGAGGTTTCTACTCAACAGAAGTGACGGGCGGTGGCGGATATGACGTCAGACACACGAGAACCAACACCCGGACACGCTTGTCGGTCAAGTACAGGCCGGCGGTGGCAGTGCGCATGTCTGAGGGATGTTTTCCTGGTATGACCTGAAACCGCTGGTACCACTGGATGGGTCACAGATCGCCAATGGCTACCTGTCCATCCTCGCTGACCACATGCATCTTTTCATGTTAGACGTTTACCCTGGTGATGATGGTGTCTACCAACGGGACAATGCGCTCTGCCATGTCGGTAACGGGGTGGCGTGACTGGTTCCAGGAACACGACAGGAAAGTCTCCGTTCTCCCTTGACCGACGAAATCGGCCTACCTCAATCCCATAGAGCACCTGTAGGACGATTTCGACAGGTTCGACGTGCTGCCCCACAATCCGGGACCTCCGTGCTCTGCTGCAGTCCGAATGGCACGTGTGTTTCGGACAGCCTTCCATGGCCTCATTGCGTCCATTCCACGCCGTCACGCCGCTATCATTCGGGCCAAGGGTGGTTATTCCCATTATTAGATGATCATATTATTCTGATACGACTGTGTACAGTGAAGTAGCAATTTATTAGGAAAATCTACCTACGAAAGTGTTGGATCACTCTAGCTTTTCAAAACGGTTTCGATTCGATGTGGCTTGGATTCAACGAGGCGTTGATATCGTTCTACAGGTATGTTTGGTCAAGCGGATGTGATAGAGCCCATCAGTTAACGAATGTTCACTACAGAAGGATCTCTGTTACTAATGTGTCTCTCAGTTCATTCCACAGGTGCTCCATAATGTTCAGATATGAGAACTGTGAGGACCATTTTAGCATATTGCAGTCACTGTCATGTTCCTAGAACTACTCTGTGACGATCCGAGTCGTGTTGCATGGCGGATTATCCAGCTGAGAGCAATCCTCTCCATCACGAAACACCATTTGCATAAACGGCGGTGCCTGGGCAATGAAAACAGACCCTAGACCGTTACACCGCCTCCACCAGCTTGTACGTTTAACCCAAGGCAACAGTTCGTGTTGTTGATGTCATATTCAGGTCTGTCCATTGGCGTTTATTAGCTGAAAACGTGCTTCACTGGGCAAGGCGATATTTTCCAGTCCTCGTGGGTCTAGTTCTAATGCTCCGGCGCCACCTGCAGACGAATTTGTCTGTTTTTACGCGTTCTAACCGTAGGTTGAAGAAGGGTATATGTTCCTGCTTTGTTCGTCTGTCTGTCTATCCACACGACAACTCGCGTGAAAATGGTTCGATTTCGATGAAATTTAAGTATGTGGTAGGGATCACCTGGGGACGAATTCTATTGAAAATGGGCGAAATGGGGTCGAATGTCCGGACATAGGAGCGGGATCCATTCCATTGCCCTTATGCGTCATAACTTGCGTAAAGATTGT
The DNA here is from genome assembly GCA_039090855.1 of Macrothele yani. Taxonomy (NCBI): domain Eukaryota; kingdom Metazoa; phylum Arthropoda; class Arachnida; order Araneae; family Macrothelidae; genus Macrothele; species Macrothele yani. Next base: position 146,169,405 of record CM077007.1, on the reverse strand, counting down.
TCGATTTCAATGAAATTTTAGTATGTGGTAGGGGGCCACCTGGGAATAAACCCTGTTGAAAATGGAAGAAATGGGGTTAAAGGTCAGGACACAGAAGCGGGACCCATTCCATTTCCCTTATGCGTCATAATTTAAGTAAAAATGGTTTGATTGCGATGAAATTTTAGTATGTGGTGGGGAACCACCTGGGGACGAACCATATTGAAAATGGGTAAAATGGGGTCAAAGGTCAGAACATAGGAGTGGGATCCATTCCATTGCCTCATGCATCATAACTTGCGTAAAAATGGTTCGATTTCGATGAAATTTTAGTATGTGGTGTGGGACCACTTGGAGACAAACCGTATTGAAAATGGAAGAATTTGGGTCAAATTTCAGAACATAGGAGCGGGATCCATTCCATTGCCATTATGCTCATAACTTGCGTAAAAATGGTTCGATTTCGATGAAATTTTAGTATGTGGTAGGGGACTACATGGGGACAAACACTGTTGAAAATGGGCGAAATGAGGTCAAAGGTCAGGACATAGGAGCGACATTTATTCCACAGCCATTTTCCTCATTACTTGAGCAATGATTTCTGGTATGTTGGAAAGCGTATCATAATCAATGCATTGCATGATTTTGCTAACTTGATAGGAGAAACGAGTGGCATACGTCTGCTGTTGCTCATTAGCGCCAAGTGCGGCTGGTTGTGAATACCGAAATTCTTCCGATACCGCTGTTGTACTTCGTGGTTAGTTGACGCAATGGAGCTTCTCTGTTAACTCGTACAGTTCTCTCTAGCTGTCGTTGCCCTCGATCATCGACTAGTCACTCACAGAAAGGCAGCTGACTTTTTGCTTTGTTGCTTGTGCATCACTCATTGTACATTCTCAAAACACTTTTTCATGTATAGTCGAGAATGTTTACTGTTTTGAGATTCATGTGGCTGCCTGCCTAATGTCCAACATCATGCCTCTTTCAAATCACGAGCCTTTCTCATATTTCTCTCTGGTAACGCTTTATACACGTCTGAATCCTTTGTAATGAGCTGTTTATGATACTACCTCATCGTCATAGTTTAGTGTTCCTAATAATTTGCCTCTAGAGTGTATATAAACGGCAAGAACAGGGCGTATAAATTTGCTAAAATGAAGCTTGTGCAATGGGGAAAGAGGAAGACTTCTCGCCGTTTAAACGTAGATTGATTATGGGCGTCAGAAAGGCGGGTCCCAGCGTATCAGTAACCAAAATCGTTATGAATTTTTCGAGGGTTCGCAGTGAAGGTTTGTGGAAATGTCCTGAAGAGGGGCTCACGTCTATTTAACGTGCTGAAGATGAGAGACACTTCCACTATGTCGGCAATCGAGGTGAACGCCTCTCGGCACGTGATATCCGTGATAAACAGACGGCACACGGATCCCTCAGTTAACGGCTGACTACAACCAGACCCAGATGGGAAAATTTTCGACCATAAAATCTATTTAATGCTTTTTCGGATGGGCATTAGGATTCTGAGGTCCGTTCATGTGCACATGTTGGCCGACCGTCATCGATAGCTCCTCCTATCGTGGGTACGGGAGCACTGTGACTGGACATTGGACAACCAGAAAACAGTCGTCTGGTTCGATAAGTGCAGGTTCCAGCTCCAAAATACCAGTCTTATCTAGATTAAGAGTCTACGCCATCATTAAGATTGGGTGATTCGCTAATTCTAAACACTGCATAGCTGCCAACTAAATTTAATGAAAAACCAGAAGATTGGGGGAAAAAAAAATCTACAAGATTGCATAATAATCAGGAAGATTTTTCTGACATTAGTTTGTTATACAATATAAAATATCCACACAGAGCTAAAACTGTATATCCTGTTTTGCAATAGTTACACACAAATTTTTATATGCACTTCAACAAAACAAGGGAAAGATTAATAAAGAAGTCCATTATGCATAATTTACTAGATTTTGAAACACTCCATCCATACAAGTCAGTAAGAAAATTCTATAGTTTTGGATACCTACGCAGAATTTCACTTTTTTTTTTTTTTTTTTTCCAATACGTGCCAGGATATCGGACAATTTTTGTTTTTGATTCCTTAAGAAGTATCTGGCCACTTTAAATGTCCAGATATTTCTTTTCTTTTCAAAGCCATACTGTTTTCTTCTGCTTTATTTAACATTATCAGGGACACAGACCTGCTTCTGAAGTTGAGAAACACTAAGTGGAGCTAACATTTTTTCTTTTTCTAGTTTTCCTCAAACACCAATAGGAATCCTGCAGTAAATGCAATACGAGTAAGTGCCTACGGTGGTTTTTAGAACCCATTAAGAAGTGTTAGGATCTTCAAAACATGAAAATAAACTTTACACAGATGCTTAATAACGTTATTTCACTGACAAGGAACACCCCCGGGTTCGAACAAACAAAACCACACCAAACTTCCGTTATAAGTCATTTACGTACCTCCGAATTCAATGGTGATATTCGTTTTTCTGTAAAACTCCGCATTTTCTCACTAGAAGGCTCCGTTGAGGTACCCGTCGCTAGCTGGCTTCTACGCCAGTCGAGAGTGTGCAGGTGCTTGTATCACAAGCCTTTTTTGTCTGTGTACGTAGTGAGATGACAAAATGGTTCGACTTTTTTGCGTCAGTTTTGAATATACATCTTCTGACAAGTCACTCATACTTTGTGATTCCTGGTCTGGACACAAGGATGAATGAATACTTCAGGAGGCCTCCGGAGAAAAACAAGTTCATTTAAAAATCATTCCACTAAAAACTGCGAAATATGTTCAACCCCTCGATGTTCATTTTTTCAGACAAACTTTGGCGTGACGTCACATACAGGGAGAAAAGAACTAAATTATACAGTTGGTAAAACAGTAAGCTTGTGTATAATTCATAAAGATTATTGAATTCCTCCTTTTATCTGTTCAGATCATATGTAGAGGATTTTAGGAAGGGAGTGTCTGACCCCAGGTCTTAAACAACCCTTAGAAATAGGAAGCTAAGATATTTGGTCTAGAGTGCCCGATAGGAAAGTGACGCGGAAGCGAGGTAGAAAGGCGTCCTTTTTTATTACCAGGGTGCCAGTACCCGGGGTCCGACGGCTTAACGTGCCCATTCGACGCACGGCGGGTTTTTAGTGGTTCGAACGTTCGTACCTGCCCAGAATCGAACCTGAGGTTATCTCCACGGCAGTCACGAACGCTGACCACTAAGCCACCCGCTGCCCGATTTCAAATTCGGAATACGTGTACTCCATACATACTCATTTATTTATAGAATCAACTGGAAGTATATTATTCGATGGCACATCTGGGATAATAAATATACTCGTTGTCACATGATGGGCAAAGGGCCCGCACAATTTTATGGCAAATATAGTGATGAAGCGACAATATATTATTTATGAGATTGACACTTAATGTAAAAACGTACATAATGATAATTCATGCATAATTAAATTACTTGTGATCAGTGACTTTGTTGTACTAATTATTTATGTGTCACTTTACACATTTATTAAACAATTTCTCTTGAAATCTATAATATCTAAAATGAAGTAATGCGAGATTATATTTATATTTATTGACGCGGTCATTTTTAAGTACATATGGTTACTTATATTTGAGCATGTCATGTACTAGTTTACGGTAAAATTGTACTTAAAAAAAACGAGTTGGTTCAGGTTCTTATTTTTAAGTAGATTTTTTTAACAGCGTGTGCCAATTTTCAGTGTGGAGATTTTGAGAGCCAAGATGCAACAAGATCTGGGAGGCCTTCAACAGTAACAACACCCGAAATTGTTGATCGCGTTCATGACTTGATTTTGTCAGATCGGCGAATCTCGGCTGAAACAATAGCTGAGACGCTGGAAATATCCAGGGAACGTGTTGGGTTCATAATTCATGAGCACTTGGATATGCAGAAAATGTCAGCGAAGTAGGGGCCCAAATGTTTGAAAGCCGATGAGAAACGAAAACGAGTGGACACTTCCAAATCAGTTTTGCAGCATTTTGAGCGATCTGGTGATAATTTTTTGCGGCGACTTGTCACTGTTGATGAAACGTGGTTACATCACCACGATCCAGAGACGAAACAACAGTCCCTGCAGTGGCAGCACTCTGGTTCTCCACGGCCAAAGAAATTCAAGACTCAAAGTTCTGCAGAAAGGTCATGGCAACAGATTTTTGGGATTAGGTAATGCGTTTTGCTGACTATCTTCCGAAGGGACAAACAAAAAATGTTGAATACTAATCCAACTTGCTGTGCCGATTAAAGGAGGCGTTAAAGGAAAAAAGGCGAGAAAAAACTACGGAAATGTGTTCTCTTTTTGCAGAACAATGCGCCGGTTCACAAGGCTGGCAAGACAATGGATACTTTGAGGGATTTTGGGTTTAACTGCATAGACCATCCACCCTACTCACTATAGACTTTGCTCCATCGGACTATTTCCTGTTCGCAAACCTTAAAAAAAGTTCGAAAGGGAAGCATTTTTCGAATGATTCGTAGGTGATATCAGCAGCAGAGCAGTATTTGAGTGATCAGACTTCAGAAATTTTTTTGGAAGGGTTAAAGAAACTCCAGAAACTCTGTGCCAAGTGTGTTGAACTTCGAGGTGAATATGTGGAATAGTCTGTAAGTTTCATGGTTCTAACCCATATCCTTCTTGGTGTGGCCGAGAACTTAGCAGCATCCCTTCGAATAACTACTGAATGGTTGGAGGAACACCACAACGAATTCGCCACTTCGCCTTGGCCTCCGAATTCTCCTGACTGTAACCCAATTGAACATTTGTGGGACATGCTAGAAATGAGTGTGAGAACAGCTGAACCTTCTCTACGGAATGAGCGTGAACTGAAAGAGGTGCTGCAGCAGTCATGGGCCAAGTTACGCTTCGAGGATGTTTGACACCTTGTAGAATCTGTTCCTAGGCGTCTGCGAGCCGTGACTGCACAGAAACGTAGACCAACTTAATACAAAACTAACTCAGTGTACATGGTAGAGCTGCGATTACACATTTCTCTGTCATACAGTTTTATCATATATGTATATTGACTTCCTGAAGTCCAGCAGAATCCGGAATGCCTGACGATAATTTATTTCAGTTATACCTTACTCATCGGTTTGTTTCGCTTACCTATACGTTTCTATTTTCTAGCTAAAAGAAAAATATTCCCCTTTTTGAGTCTTTGGAGAGCATAGAGAACCCACTGGTTTTTTTTACTGTAAACTTTTCTTTCTTAAAGTGAGGAGAACAGATCTGTTGAGGATTACTTTGAACAGGATGGACATCGTATGGAACATCCTGTTCAAGTAATCCTCAACAGGATGACTTCGTATGGAACATCCTGTTCAAGTAATTCTCAACAGGATGACTTCGTATGGAACATCCTGTTCAAGTAATCCTCAACAGGATGACTTCGTATGGAACATCCTGTTCAAGTAATCCTCAACAGGATGACTTCGTATGGAACATCCTGTTCAAGTAATCCTCACCATCCTGTTCAAGTAATCTTTCGTATGGAACATCCATACGAACATGAAACAGGATGCTCCATACGAAGTATTCCTTCGTATGGAACATCCTGTTCAAGTAATCATTTTGCCAGCCATGGCTACGAAGCTATGGGACTTCGTAGCCATGGCTGGCAAAAGGATTTACCGTAGATGGCAAAATTCTGTTCGACCATGGTGGATGCCATTCAAACAAAGGTACCTCGCAACTGGAAAATTCTGAACCACTGTTAATACTAATCGAAGTTTGGCTGAATTTAGGCACAGGAACTTCTGAGGATTATGCCAGCTGTGATTCCGAAACGTCACCACTTTTGACAAGTGAAATGAAAGATGTTGAGAAGAGCAGTGACAGTTAGTGATGACGAAGAAAGTGTAATCACACTCTGACAACATCAAACTTTGCCCAGGTTCTTGCTCCACAGATGTGATGAAAGCATTTCTCATTAGTCATGATGTAAGCGAGAGAACTTAAACTGCTCTCACTACAATTTACAATAAACATTTCGCATTACGTTCTAGAAATTCATCTCTGGCCCAGCTTACACCTGTATCTTACAGAGGGCGAGTCGAAAGTTTTGCAATATTTGCTTAAACGCATGTGCTGCGGCGGGTATGTTACGTGTTTAAACTAGTTCAAGTCGCGCACTGCAGTCAGTCGAAAGGAATATAAAGTGGTAGTCGTTGCTGTAAACAGCACTGCATGTTGTCGTTCTGTCTGTGGTTGGGACGCCTATGAATAGCAACAACCGGTTAATTAGGGAACTTTTGCTTTAAGAGTTTGAACTCGGCCATAACGCTGCTCAAGCAACACGAAACATTTGCCATGCGAAAGGGGAAGGTTCCGTGGGCCACAACACCGCAACCAGATGGTTCAAGAAATTTTGCTCAGGTGACAGAAATCTCGACGATCAGCCAAGGTCAGGTAGGCCGCGAACCGTGGATTTGGAGGCCGTGCGTCAGGCCGTAGAGGCAAATCCAACAACTAGCACTCGGAGATTATCAGGCAAGCTGGGCATATCACAGACTTCAGTGGTTCGTCACCTTCAGGACCTCTGCAAGGTCTACAGGAGCTGCCATATTGTCTCTCACGAACTGACTCCAGTTGAAGCAAACCACTGAGTAGAAGTGTGCACGAAACTCCTAGAAAACCAGCGCGATGCACGTTTCCCCAAGATAATTGTTACGTGCGATGAAAAGTGGGTCTGTTTCCATAATCCTAACACACAACGCCAGTGGTTGAGCCCGGACCAGCTTCCTGAACCTGTTGCCAAACGTGGGCGCTTCGAGAACAAGGTGATGCTCTGCGCCTTGTGGAATTTGGAAGGGATAATCCATTACAAATAGGTTCCAGACGCTCGGACCATCAACACCAACCTCTACTCTGAACAGCTGGAGCGCATGTATTCCGTTTTGGAGGAGAAGTACCTGTCACTGGTGAACAGAAAGCGCGTTCTGTTCACCAGCGAGGCCAAGCGTTGTTAGAAGGGCAACGCACGGCCTCATACCCGCGAACCACCCGGGAAAAACTCCACGAACTTGAGGGCATCGAACTGATACCACACCCAGCATATAGTCCGGACCTCTTTAGGTCATGGACTATATGCTGGGTGTGGTATCAGTTCACTCACTTCCTTCGAGAGCGGCACTTCAACAACCAGGAGGAGGTGGCAGCTGGGGTGAAGGAGTTCTTCGCCTCGAAGAACAGGAACTGGTGCCGCCGTAGAATCGAAGAACTGGGAGACAGATGGCTAAAGACAGTGCAACACGATGGCCTATTTTTTGAATGGTAGTCAGCTTTCGTCGTAAAGGTACGTATGAAGACATAGTGGCCGCGCCCCGGTGGCGCAGTGGTCTAAACGATGGCCTCTGATCATTCGTCCGTAAGGGGTCCCGGTTCGAATCCCGGTGAGGCATGGATGTTGTGTTTGTCTTACGGCACTGGCTCTTTCCCTTCCCTGGAACCAGTGACCCAAAATTAGGGACGGGCGACTGCTTATAGCCCATTGAGTTGCTCACGGCGGTCGTTAAACCTCCAATCAAAAAAAAAAAAAAAAGAAGACATAGTGTGATCCAAATATTGCAAAACTTTCGACTCACCCTCTGTAAAGCTGTAATTGAAAAATGAATGCTCAAGAGCCTGCGCTGTTAATCTGAGTTATACGTATCGATAAAATTACAATACAGGGTAGAGTGTATCAAGCATTTTCTTTCTACAATTAATACTGTATATTCAAATTGTAGAAGTTCGCGTTTTCTATGGTAATGTCATTGAAATTTGAAGTTTCGCATATACGTTTCTCACAGTTGTACGTTTCTTATTTTGGTCACTGCAAAAAACATTTAATCGATGCTTTACTGTATAAAAGAGGGTGAGTCAATAATTATTTTATCTGCAAAGCAGCTTTAAAATTTATTTCAGTAAAAATAGGAAAATTACAGTAACATTATTTTTCAACATGGTCTTCTTGCTTTTCAGTGCACTTGATCCTTCATCGCACAAGTTTCTTTATGCCCTCAGAAAAAAAAAAAAAAGTTTTCGGCTGAGCAGCGAGCCACGTACGCACGCACGAACCGCTTCTTCCAGTTCTTGGTCCGAGGTGAATCGATGGCGCCTTAAGGCCTCTTTGAGTGGATCAAATAGGTGATAGAACCATGACTAATTTGCAGGCAATTTGCCACTTCATCAATAGTCACACGTCTATCTTACAGAACCATGTCACGTACACGCTTAATGTTGTCGTCAGTTGTGGCCGTGGACTGGCCTCCGGCCGCTTTTTGTTGCGTAACACTTGGGCGACCATTTTTGAACTTTTCAATCCATTCGTTGACACTCCGTTGCAGCAAAACACTGCTTTCGTACTGTGCTGAAAGTCTGCGCTGAATTTCGGTACCTGATGCACCTTCAGACCATAGAAAACGGATCACTGAACGTTGCTCTTTTTTGGTCCAAATGGAAAGAGGAGCGGTCATGCTTAACGATACGTCAGCGACAATGGAATTGACTTAGCAACTTCAAACCTTGGATTTCAGTACCTGATACACCTTCAGACCATAGAAAACGGATCACTGAACGCTGCTCTTCTTTGGTCCAAATGGAAAGTGGAGCGGTTATGGTTAACGATACGACAGCGACAGTGGAATTGACTTAGCAACTTCAAACCTGATACACCTTCAGACCATAGAAAACGGATCACTGAACGCTGCTCTTCTTTGGTCCAAATGGAAAGTGAAACGGTCATGCTTGACGATTCGGTATCGACAATGGAATTGACTTAGCAACTTCAAACCTGGCAGCAGTGATGAGACAACAACTTGGCCTAGTGATGCACGCGAAAACGACAGTGCTGCCAACAGAAAAACAAATACAACTGCATTATGGATAATTATTGACTCACCCGCTGACTTACTACACTGAATATACGTATGTAAAATGCTGCCAACAGAAGCTCTGCATACCCATAGTAGTGGTAGCCCAGTTTCAACACTTTGAGCTCTGGAGAAAGGAAATCAGATGTCCACTCCCACTCATGTCTATACATAACATCAACTCCCATAAGAAAGGGGGTCCAAATCTGGAAAAGAAAAGGAAATGAATCTTTAACAAACATATTTTCTTTAAAGATGTCCGAACATGTAACGAGCACGTTTTTTGAATCCTTTGTCACACGAAATAAATATTTCAAAACGCACTCTCTAGAAGAAGAAAAATAAGCGAAAAACAGAATGCATTCATACGTCCTACAGAAAATCTGAGAATAATTTAAAATGTGAAATGTAAGCAGTGTTCTTATTATTGTATATTGAACTGGTTACGAAAAAATATGAATTGGGTTTCTACACCAACACCCACAAATGGAAATACAGACCTGCTAACTTTCGAGAACTGACATCCGTAAAACATTTTCAGTGAACGTTTAATCGATATGTTCGACTGACTGATATATCTAACGTATTGATTAAATACATCGAACATACCGATTACAAGCCGATTTATTATGCAAATGATTTGTCGATTTTAATCAATTTCATGTGCTATAATTAAATTATTTGCCACTATTCCATGCTTACAGCAGTTAAAATGCAATTGATACATTGTTATCTAATCAGGACGCTCAATCGATGTGTTCTGCTGACTGATGTATCGAACATATCGATTAAAAACCGATTTGATATGAAAATGAGTTACCGATTTTAATGCTATAACTAAAATATTTGACACCATTTCACCCGTACAGCGTTTCAACGGAAATCGATATATAATTATCTCATTAGTACGATATCGTTAGGCCACATTCACAGATACAAATTTCATTTGTGACTGCGAAATTATTGCAATATATTGCAGTAACGTTTTACTTAACTGGGGTTTTTGACCTCAAAGATTTTTGTGCAAACATGTTAGAATACTGTGTGACGTATATTCTAAATTAACTTTCCTTTTTAATTTCTTTCCCTATGTAAATTTTGATTTTTTTCTCAGTAATGCTTCACACTCAACGTGATATCTTCTCTCTCAAACGAATACTGTTGGCAACACAATTGAGGTAGAATGAACGTGACGTATGCCTGTTATGAGATAAGAACCAGATATATAAACTACGATACAACAGTTGCTAGTGTGGAGTGTTGAATGTGGTTGATACTGATTTGTTATGTAAAATGTGAAGTGCTATGATGTTTTAGTGAAAACATCTGGAATAAAGCCAATTTCCGTAAGTTTGACTTCTGTTTTAAATGTTTCGTCTGGCTGTTAAGGTTTAATTTAGGAACTATTTCATCGTATGGTTATGCTTTTAAAATAACGTAAGAAGAGCTACAAAGAATCAGTACTAAAAGACATTTACGTTATAACTGTTAAAAACACATTTTTAAGTCTTAGGTAATGCTTATATAACTTTTTTCTCTCTCTCTTTTAGCAGTTATCGCCAATCCTAATCCTACAGCAAAGTTTTCACCAAATCTTTCCGGCTAAGCTGTGAGCAGAGAGGGTTGTGGACGAAGAAATGGTGGTAAATGTGATAAGGTAAATAAAAAAAGAAGGCGCCATGGTCCTTAGGAACTCCTATTCTCCGCCCGAAATTGCATTAACCTGGGTGAAAAAAATGGAAATTTGTAAAATATGTGTTCCAAAAAATAATCGAACAATAAGTAGAACTTCCGTAAATGTTACGGGTAAACCGTGATGCTCGGCAGGTATGGAAATAGCTACCTACCTTCGATCCCCTAGCGGCTGAAATGTTTATTACAAAAAATCACAAACGGTGCGCGAAGCATTTCACATAACGAAAGTTATCCAAGGCAGAGGATTCAAATTGGTCTTTTAAAAACGAGGACACGATTAAAAATTTGGTACAAATAGAAATGAACACTCACCCCGCCCCCTCTCCCAGCGGTAAAATCGGGTGGCACAAAAATTGACAAATGTATGACTATTATCCCTGCAAAATGATTTTCGTTTTTCTCGCCGCAAACGTTATCAGTAGCAAAAATAACTTTTAAATCGGACTTTTAGAAGCGGAGATATCATAATTGCAGAGATTTATTTAACACCACCTAACGGGAAAGCTAAACATCGTTTTGAGAAAAAAAAAAAAAAAAAAAAAAAAGAGGTATACTTGTTTTTTGCGGTGAGTAGCGTTCGACTGAAATATATATTTTTTTCCAGTTCGAGTTTAAAAACAATCATTTAATTTTAAACATGTTAAAGATAGAAATATGCGCTTATGTCCCTTGGGGCAAAGCCTTTTGTCACAAAATATTGTAAAAATGCATGCAATATATTCATTCGTCGAGACCTCAATCTAAAAGAAAAATAATTTTTCAAATCAGACTTTTAGAAGCAGAGATTTCAGTAAAAACTGCAATATACACTTACACCCCCGCCCCGTAGCGGTGATAGCATGCGTTATTTCAAACACAAACAGCACGTAAAGTGGCCTTCGTTCATGGAAAAAATAATTTTTTAATCGCTTTTCTTGAAACAATTGTACAGAGTAACTATATTCGAATTCAATAGCATGTGCATTTACGCCCCCTAGCGGCAAAGTTGTGCATCGAAAAAAGACCAAGACGTATGGCTCGACATTTTCACAGTTCAGGCTTTTGAGTGCAAAAAAAAAAAAATTTCAAGTCTGACTAATAGTTGCAGAGATATGATGTTCACAGACGGACGGATGGACATAGTGATACTGTAAATGCAGACTTTTCTTTCAAAAGACGTGCTAAAAACATGACACATGATTCTTAAGCTTTTAGTGTTAAGTAACGTTTTTATGTTCTTCATTATTTCCTTGTCAACATTAACTTTGAGAACTTATAGGAAGACAAAGTATTTTGGAACTGAGTGATGGCTTTTTATTCAACCAAAAATATATAAAATCATTATTCCTGTCAGTGTCTTAGTTGACAGTATGAGATCAGGGAAAGCGAACTGATGCTACAGTGCACACGTTCAATGCACCAATATGCATTGTAATGTACACTCACGGACAATGAAATTTGCGCACCTAGAAGAAAACATGCTACAACCACGAAACTTTGGAAATAGCTAGAGTGCGTGCTGGTATGCAAATGATACACGTTTGGTGCGAGTGCGCATGACCCCACACCCCGTGGTGGCGCTGCAAGCACGAACTGGCAGCCTTGTAAACCGGCGTGTAGTCGATGCCCCATGAAAGCGAAAAGCACCGGCCGACCCAAGCAAGAGTACGAGTGACAAGAATGCCGGGTAGACGCCAGAGACGTCGATTTACGCACCTTACGGACTTTGAGAGAGAGGCCTGATCATCGGGCTCAAAACCGTAGGGTGGTGGCCGCACTGTATAGCGTACCATGTGGATCGTTCTGACCATACCGTCCGACTGTGTTGGGAGCAGTGGACACGTGACGGCACTGACACACTGCGGAGTGTCTCCGGACGAACCAGGAGGACAACCGGTAGAGAGGGTCGACGGATCGTGCGCCAGGCACGAACGGATCCCACGGGGACCCGGTCCTTCATACAGGCAGATGTGGCGGCTCCTGTGTGCTCACGAACTATTTCTCGACGCTTCGCGGAAACGAATCTGTGGTCCCAGCGCCTCTTACGCGCGCGTGCTGCGATTAACACCGGAGCATCGCCAGCTCCGTGTGCAGTGGTGCCATGCCATAGCGACGTGGAATGCCACAGACTGGCGACGTGTAGTGTTTAGCGATAAGTGCCGCTTCGTTTTGGTGATAGATGATCATCATGTTCGGGTGTGGAGGTCCCCGAGTCAACGGCTCAATCAAACCTCGCTATCGAGCGCCACAACTCCCCCACTGCAGGCATTATGGTCTGGGGAGCCATTGCCTGCAGTAGCCGATAAGCTCTAGTAGTGGTGCGTGGACCATTGACGAGCCAGTGGTATGTGGATGAGATCCTCGGCCCCATGTGCTCCCATTCCTGGCCGGGATTCCAGGTGCGCTATACCAGCAGGATAATACCCACCCGCACACTGCTCGGGTTGCCCAGGATTGCCTACTTCATGTCCCGACACTTCCATGGCCTGCTCGCTCCCCGGACATGTCCCCTACCCAGCATGCGTGGAACCAGTTGAAACGCCAGCTGCTGTCGTGCCGCCCTATTCGAGATTTGGAACACACCGTCCAACACATGTGGGTCAGTCTGCCACAGGACAACATCAGGCCTCTGTTCGCCTCCATGCTGGACCATATTGCAGCATGTACCGCCGCACGAGGCGGTGCAACGCACTATTGAAAATGACCGGACTGCGTGCCAAATATCCTTCTGTAATTGTCCCGTAGCTCAGTTTTTGCCATTATGTGTATCATTCATCAGTATCATTATGTCCATGAAGTTTCAGTTCAATCCGATACTTCCTTCTTGGTGCGCAAATTTCATTGTCCGTGAATGTATTTTATAAGTAACCAGAAGGTTTGTTTCACCTATCACACATTCTAAGTCCAACTGACACAACACCGTGCTAATCGATTTACCACTTCATTCCTAGGTGATTGAGTAGTCAGAGAGGCGGGCTTCTGCCTAGCCGTCAGACCTGAGCTTAGGCTTAAGTCCCGGAAAAGACATAGATGTATGTTTGTCCAGTGCCGCCGACTCAGAGTCCCCCCTCAATCAGAGGCCTTAAATTATGGAAGGACGACGCGTTGTGGCATTAAAATCCTAAAATGAGAAAATAGAAAAGAAAAACCACCTGTGATATTAGAAATTGTTGATTTCCGATATGGACACATCTGTCCTTAAAATTAGAACTGTCAGCTATTTAAAATAAATTATACGCTACCAAACGTGACGTCATTATGCTCGCACTGTAGGTTTGTATTTCATTAATCTTTCACTAAGAGAAAGACAGAGGAGCAGACGGATAAACAGACAGAAACTAGGGAGCGAACAGTGAGACGGAATTGGAGAGGGATGAAGAGAAGAACTGAGGCTGAAGAAATTCCGCAAAATTTCGTTTACAACGATGTTGTGAGTAAAGCTGTAGCTGCCATTCTCATTGCTCGTTGGACGCAATAGCTTGAGAACCACTTTAATTCTATTAGCTACGCTTTTCACGTCGTTGAGAAGCGGTTTGTACATTTTCTTTTTCTTTCTACACTTTTCCTGAAAATACCCAAAACACACATTTATGAATATCAGGTGTGCGTGTGTGTGTCTTGACAACATTAACTTCTTAAGCAGCAGAACGGAAAATTTCCTGCAAAAATAATCTTGGACTCAGATTTTCCCGCCTTTCTGATTACATGTTAGATCAAGTTTTTGATGGTAAAGTGAAGAAGATTCAAAGGCCGCGGATGGCCTAGTGGGCAACGTTCGTGACTGCCACGAAATGGACCTCAGGTTCGATCCCAGCAGGTACGAACACTCGATCCACATAACGTGCACTGGATGTGCACGTTATTTCGTCGGAACCCGGATACTGGCCCCCCGGTAATAAATAAGAGCGTCTTCCTACCCTTTTCTACTTCGCTTCCGTGTCACTTTCCTATGGGGCACTTTCCTATCCGCATTGCAACTGAAACTAGGGTGTTACATGAAAGCCGACGTCGCTCCTCTGTCAAGAACGCGGACTTGTTTCTGGCATTACATAGGCAAGGTTCGAATCCTGGGAAACACATGGATTCGGAGTTATAAAGACACTGATTTTTCTCGCTTTGTTGGAAACAGTGGCTCCTCCCAGCGTTAGATGCACGCGCAGATAATTATGCTTTTAAGAAAGATCAGAGTATTCAGTCACACCATCAATGGTCTATCCTGACTGTAACTAACGATAATATGCGATTTTGTTCCCGTCAACCGTGGCACAGTAAGTCGATTGCTCCTTGGAGACTATTCTTCCGAGTACTGCTACGAAAAATGCAAAAATTACCACTCACATAAAGTGGAATTTTAGTGCATTCTACTACCTAAAGTTACTGAGACATGAAGCTTGCAAGACTGTGCTTTGTCAATTAAGCTCGGGGCACTCAATTAAGGTGGGGGATAAAAAATGCATTTGAAGGTCGTTAATGTTCAACATTCCCCTCTCAAACGAGCGCGAAAGGTCGATTTGTTGATAAGCTGGTCCGAATCCTAAAAAAACCGACTTGCTTGGAAACTTATTTGCTTTATATTTTAAAATGGCCCGTGGTCTTTGGAAGTTGGTTGAAAGACCTTAAGACGCAAAATTAAGTTTTTTTACGTCACAAGTAGGTCTAAAAGACTCGTTCGGAGGATTTATTATGCTATAAGAGGCGCTCATCAGAATTCTTTAAAGTAAATTTCCTTAACGGAGTTGGTAGCGACTATATTTTAAAGAACCGTAGTCTGTTCTTATATCATTTAAGTAATCTGGAGTTACATAATTTGTCTGACACAGACACAAAGACATGAATCTCGAAGAGATCCAAACCACTTATTTCCTCCGAGATTCTAATTCCGATTTTTTAATAGATTGCTCTGCTTCTCCAAATTATATGTGGAGTGGAAAGAAAAGCATCATGTTTTTTTTTTTTTTCGCAAAATATTTTCGTGTGCCTCCGTGATAAAGTGCACTTCCCACTATGTTTAAGTAGTTTCTTTTTCTCCATCTCCTAACTTCTTTTCGAAAGATAATCTGTCATATATGAGAAATGCTTGTTTGCGCTCTCGAGGAAATAATCCACGGTCAAGGTGTGAACCCCACGATGTATCTTCAGGGAGCAATCCTTCAGTTTACATTCATTTCAATAGGAATCTGGGTAGTTATCTCGAAACGTGATGTTCATTAACGTGTTACACACCAAGGGGTAAGGTAGGGTGAAAAGAAGAAGAAGAATGTAAGATTTGAATCTCGAGGAACGAAGTCGAAGCACATGGAATAGCGGCAGCAGCGAATGAAGACGCGAGGATTGTTGGCTATAGTGCCTGCTCATTACCTAAAGAAAGAAAGAAGCCCTTTCTTTTGGCAGGGAGAAAAGGAAGAATGGCCGCCGTTTCCATGCCAACGGCCGTTTGATCGATACCGGCTGCGTTCCCAAGCCCTCGACATTTACAGAGCATTCCTTCAAGTGGAGTGGCCTTTGCGCCTAGGCCCTTCCCCCAAATCACAAATAACTCGTCCGGTGATTCTCTTTCATTCTTTCTTTCTTTCCTTCTTTTTCGTTCTTTCGCTTTTTCTGCGTGTAGCGATTGAGAGTGCGAGAGAGAGAGAGAGAGAGAGAGGATGGAGAAGAAGAGAAGAGGAGGAGGAGGAGGAGAAGGAGGAGGGAGGGGAGTTTGCACAGCCCGAGTGCCATGAATCCATTTCTCATCCACGGCACGCCTTTTCATGAAATCTCCATTTACAAGATAATATCTGTCGCTCCGGTTGTTTTATCTGCGTCGTGTGAACATTCACACTGTCAAGACCCTCCATCGCTCTCAGGTTGCTGCTCTAGATGAATAGGAGAGGACGGCAAAATGACGGTGGTGGTGAAGAATGGGGGGGGGGGGGGGGGGCACTTTGCGGTTTTGAAACTTTGCAGATCGAGTTCGACATGGTTAAGGTAATTCATGAGAAGAAAGAAAAATGTGGGTGTAATTGCCGTCTTGTTGTTTGAATTTCTGGTCTCCAATCCAGCAGAGGGGTGAAAATATATGAAAAAAAAAGTTCGACAGGTATTCCAAGTGATGTCTGCGTTTTGAATACTAAAAATTGTTATTTCCAGTTCCGCAGAATTAAAAGATACTGCGTAGGTGCCTGACACATACCAGCAAAAAGCAAGCAAGTTTCGTCCCTACATCGAAATACAATTATATTTGTAATAAAAACTAACACCACAGTCAAAACTCGCCCTAATTCGGCTTAGGGCCTTCCATAAAGTACGTCAGTGTTTTTTTACTATTTTTAGACCCCCACCCTTCTCCCATATCACATTTTGTCCGATTGTTGACACCCCTCTCCCTAAAAATTACGTCCTAATTCCCCCTCCCCCTTATTTTTGACGACTGCTTTTAGAAGTCCGTTGAGAAACATAAATATAAGACTTCAAGATGAAATAAGGAATACATATATAAGATCCAGAACAAAATTTTTAGACATAAGTGAAAAAATACACAATTTGAAATGGCAATGTGCTGGCCATATAGCAAGAATGGAAAATAATAGATGGACCGAAATAATAACAGAATGGAGACCATATAAAGGAAATAGAAGAGTAGGAAGACCAGAGGGAAGATAGATGGATGATAAAAACAAAACTGTAGGAAAGTTGTGGAATAGACAAGCCCAAGACAGGAACATTTGGAAAGAGATGAGGGAAACCTATAGCCTCAATTGACTATAAAAAGGGTTGGAAGAAGAAGGAGAATTCACATTTATTGATTATTTCATTTTTAGAAACAACTGTAACAGAACTGCATTAATGCTGTTCATTACCTTTTCAGTAGCACGATGAAAATTTAACAAGCGTCGAATGTGATATAGGAAACAGCTACTAAGGGGCTGTCCATAAAGTACGACAGAGGTTATAGGGGGAGGGGGTTCCTGACAACCGGACCAAATGTGACATGACGGAGGGGGAGGTTTAGCAATTCGGACGTTCAGCGGCAAAAATACAGTGAATGGTCCAAAAACAGCATTTCTTCGTTTTGTTTTCTCTTGTTTTCTTCTTTTACTAGTTATGAAAAGGTATGAAATATTTCAGATTTCTGTTTATATTTAGCTAAATCAGAATATTAATATTAAGTTCCAGTATTTGTGCTACCAAATCTATCGTGTTTTGTAGATGGTATAATCGGGTGTGTTGCAACATAGAAAGCGTGCGTTCATTTGTAGATCTTTATTTCCGAATGATAAAGTTCGGGTAGCACTCGGGAATAAATTAATGCCTAAATAATAAATATTTTCTGAAGCAAACGTGTAAATATATGGAAGATTCCTTTAAATAATTGCATGTTTCCTTTCTAGTAGAGATCTCTACATTTTTCGTTGTACTTTTTGCAGTTTGTAAAAGATGTTTTGGGAAAACACAAATTTTTTCGCTGCCCCCTCACTCCGGAGTAAGTTGCTCTCCCAGCTACGCTACTCGGACGGAATGTACCTCTGCAGATATATCGTCCTGACACGTGATTCAACTCTGTAGTACGTCACATCATCTGCCTACTAATTTTTTTATTTTTAGAAGCGAAGTAGGAATTGTTTATAAATTTCAGACGATGCGTGGAACAAACATCACACATTTTTCGAAGAACCCAACTGCCAGAACATCCATTTTTACGTTCGGGAGGGGAGGGGGGGTGCAAACAAAAGTTTGTTCGTGACGGGATCGAACTTTCACCCCCTCATTCCGGAATAAGTTGCTCTCCCAACTATGCTACACTGACGGAAATGTACCTTTCCGGATTTGTCGCCTTGACACGTGATTCACCTCTGTAGTACGTCACAGTTTTTCTTGATAAGCCAGGTTTCACGACATATGTCATAATGGGTATCATACATTGATTGAAAAGTTTTGCTCTGTCTCCCGGCTTTATTTTACTACATAGAATCTTCTTTAACTTCCTAAATGCTGTCCATCCCATTTTTATTCTTCTGTCAATTTCTTCCCCTGTTTCTTTGTGGTGATTAGTTTCCCTAGATATATACATTCTTCCATACATTCAATTTCTTTATCATTTTATCTAATATTTCCTTGTGCTTCGCTATTATTAAGTTGGTTTGACATCATTTTTGTTTTATAAATATTGATTTCTAATCTAATTTCTTTTGATAAATCTTTTAATTCTTTTTTATTTTCTGAAACTGTGAATTACAAAATAACAAAAAAATAATAGCATCCCTATTAGGTTAATGAAAACTTGTTTAACTTAAACTCAACGTTCGTGCTTGCTTCGTTTGCTAAAGCAATAATTCAAAAATTGAATACAGGCCAGAGTTCTCGGATTACGAACGTGTTCCGTTCCTAAGTCTGTTTTTAAGTCCAATTTGTACGTAAGTCGAAACAGTTACACTTTAAAAAAAATTCAGAAAATCACGAGTGGCTTTCCGTGATTTCTTTCGTGAATTAGCGAAGCATATTTCTGTTACAACCTTTTTCGTGGAATGACAAAAAGAAACCTGAACTTCACGGATTTTCTGTACTCCAGGAAAATTTTGAATTTTCAGAATCCTTTCTGCAATTTCTTTCTTATATTGACGGTAAATTTCCGTTTTTAAGATGTGTTAACGGAAAATTCTGAATTTTAGAAAACCTTTCCACAATACTTTTCGTATATTAACGGAAAAATATCATATGACGAAAAATGTTCGGTAATAAGAGAGATTCACGAAAATACTTGAGGTTTGATTAACTGCTAAATTTCAATAGTCTGTGAAAGGATCTGATTTTGAAGTTCTGTAACGAGATCAGATATTGTGGGTAGTAAGTCGCATACATTTTGGTTATTATGTCACAGGGTATTTCTTCTCCTCTCCCGCATTTTGTGCACCAGATATTACATATCGTGTTAACGTAATAAACCGAGTACTCAAATTATTGTACAGGTGATTTGTACCATGTTTACGTATCAGCCTGTAGAGTTCTTCAAACGAAAGCTATTGTTAACAGTAAATTGTATATTTAGCTGTTTTGTGAAATAATTATAAAGCAATACATTTCCCCGTTCCTTAAAGATAATTGAAAGTTATTGTCAGTCAAAAAGGAGATCTCAAGTCCCAAAACATTCTATTGCTTTTAGTTTTTATCTTGAACGTAATTACGATTGCGAAGGTAATCTAGCTCAGCGGTTAAGACGCGCGGTTTCCAACCTAAAGGACCGCAGTTTGATCCCCACCACCGGAAAAAAAGGTTTCTCTGGCGCAAGGGCTAAAACAAAATCTTCGAATTAGCAAACTTTCTGTATAAATACGGAAAAAAACGTAAAACGTACTTTTCTGAAATAAACGGAATTGCTGACTACGGAAAATCTCTGAAAATACGGAAGTTAAAAAAATGCGGGAACTAGTAAAAACGGAAATTTCGTTAAAAGACAGAAACTTACCGGCAACTGTGCTGCACGGTTTTTTTTTTTTTTTTTCTCAAAAATTTTCCGTGGATATGCACCACTTATTTTTTTACACTGTATGTATGGTTCCTATCTAACATATTTTCGTTAGCAAAGTGTCTGTTTATAGTATACCTTTTGATGTATAACAAACATTAAAGCAACACTTCGAGATACACTAAAATATCCTTTTATTTATTTATTTTTTTTTTTGGTTTGAGGTTTAACGACCACCGTGACCAACTCCGTGGAGCCGCCCCGGTGGCGCAGTGGTCTAAGGCGTTGGTCTGTGATCATTCGTCCGAAAGGGGTCCGGGTTCGAATCCCGGTGAGGCATGGATGTTGTGTTTGTCTTACGGCACTGGCTCTCTCCCTTCCCTGGAACCAGTGACCCTAAATTAGGGACGGGCGACTGCTTATAGCCCATTGAGTTGCTCACGGTGGTCGTTAAACCTCCAATCAAAAAAAAAAAAAACTCCGTGGACTATAGTAGTCGCCCGTCGCTAATTTAGGGCCACTGGCTCCAGCGAAGGGGAGAACTAGTGCTGTAAGACAAACACAACATTCATGTCTCACCGGGATTCGAACCCACCCATCTCGGACTGATGACCAGAAACCATCCCTTGCACCACTGCGCCATCGAGACGGCAAAACATCTTTAACAAAATAATATAGTAATAATAATACACGGTCGAATCACATTATTGTGATTACCAGATAATATCCAGAATAACCGCCTTGTGCGGTTCGCGGACAGCAGCTAAACGGTCTAAGAGTGACTCAATAAGGTGCTGGAAGGTGTTCACAGGTATGTGGAGCCATGCTGACTGCCGTGCATCTGACAGCTGCTGGAGGTTGCGTGGTGGAGGATCCATACAGCGAACAGCACGATTGAGGTGGTCCCACAGATGCTCAATTGGGTTTACGTCTGGAGAATTAGGGGGCCAGGAAAGTACTTTGAAGTCTTCATCGTGCTCTTCCAACCCCTCTCGGACATTTCTTGCTTTGTGACACGTTGCGTTGTCGTTCTGGAAGATCCCATCCGCCCCAGGGAAGATAATCAGCATGTATGGAGGATGTATCAGCATGTATGGAGATAATCTGCAAGGATGGATTCATAACGAATTCGGTCCATAGTGCCTTTCACAAGTATGAATGGACCCAAAGAATGCCACGAAAACATTCCCCAGACCATAACGCTGCCCCCCCCCACCAGTTTGTATTCTTCCAGCAATGGTTGAAGAGTGTTTGTTCTCCGACGTTTCTTACCTTACACGTCAACGTCTATCCCTTCAATGAAGCAGAAAACGTGACTCATCGGAGAAGACAATCCTTTGTCAATCAGCGGAGGTCCAATTCCGATACTGCCGTGCAAATGTAAGCATTTTCTGTCGATGCTCCTTCGTTAGCATAGGTGCAGTGACCATCCGTCTGCATCGGAGCCCCACACGCAGCAGGGTTCGCTGAACTGTCGTTTTAGACACACTTCCGGTAGCCCCCTGGTTCACTTCGCCAGCGAGTGGCTCCACTGTAGCGTGTCGATCGGCCCTCACACACCTTCGAAGCCGACGTCAACCTCTCACATCAATGGCACGTGGTGCTCCCCAGTATCCACGTCGCTTATTCGCAATGGTGCCATTTCTCCAATCACGATACACTTTAACCACAGCAGCACGCGAACAGTTCACAGACGGACCTCTTTCAGAAATACTGCCACCCTTGGCCCGAAAGCCGATAATCATCCCATTTTGCAAATCTGATAAATCGCTGCTTTTATCTATGACAGCAACAAGTGATATGTTTTCAGAATGCCTACAACAACCCTTATATACCCTCCAAGCCAGCTCACTACAGTGCCTTCTTTCGTTGGCCAATCGCTGACGTCAAAAGTAGGAGGTGGTCACAATAACGAGACTCGACTGTGTTAATAAAATCAAATCGCTAAAAAGGCTTCGAACCTTTTCTTGAACTAAAGCAAAGCTAATAATACACTATTAACATTTTTGTGATAGGTTGCACCAAAAAGTGGTGCTATACCAGCTGCGCCAGTTTCTGAGTAAAGATACACTATTGTGTGGTGCAAACAAAACTAATAACATGGTCCAACTTTGCACCATACCGTAATGGAATGTTACATCATGTTGTGTTGTGTTTCTTTAGCACCACACAATGTTGTATCTCTTCTCAGAAAGTGGTGCATATGGTGTAGTTCCACATTTTGGTGTAACCTACCTCAAAATTTTTAACTGTGTAGGCATATTACGTTGAATTTGATCCTCTAACGAAATTATCGATAGCCTTTCCATTACAATAATTAAACCACTGCGTTTCTCAGTGATAATTGTTGATCTTATAGAGACAGAGCAAGGCCGTCTAAAAAATACGATGCCTCATCACAAAGTAGCGCCCGTTTGGTACTACGAAGGAACGAGTTCTCTCGTATTGTGACGTCACGTGGAAACCAAGGCTTTCGATTGGTTTTCAACGCTGCCGTGTATGAAGTCAAACACGACAACCATGTATCAGGACGTGTAACATGAGAGTGACGTCGCAAACGAACGAAACTCATCTATCTGATGACATGGCCTTGTAACAAGAAATTCATTTTATATACATTATATTGACAAAAGTAACAAGAAGTTCATTTCATACCCACTATATTGACAAAAGTAACAAGAAGTTCATTTCATATACACTATACTGACAAAAGTCATCGGACACCCCTTCAAAAGCAAATGAACGGATCTGTTGCGTTCTTAAGATGCGCGGTACAGCTGCAAACGGTATAAAAACAAGCCTACAGCTGACCGCGATCATATCGCACTGCGAGGTTGAGTAAAAATGTCGCGGCGGGAGAGAACTGACTTTGAGAAAAGACAGATTTTGGGGTGTTATATTAGTGGGTTGTCCATAAGAGAAACTGAGAGGCGTTTAAACATACCCAAGTCAACTGTTTTGGATGTACTGAATACGTGGAAGACACATGGCGTGCCTAAAGCAGCAAAACGTACCGACAGAGCAGAGAAAATCAGTGATAGAGGATGACGAAGCCTCATGAGAGTCGTTACAGCTACTCGGCGGAGTACTGCACAAGACCTCAGTGTACAGGTGAGTAAAAATGCTGGAACCTCGGTATGTACACGTACCATTCGCAGAGAACTTCATTCCATGGGTTACCGTGGTCATGCGGCTGCTCATAAGCCTTTCATCTCCACTCAGAATGCTGCTCGTCGTTTAGCATGGTGTAAAGAACATTTATCGTGGACCGTAGATCAATGGAAACGGGTTCTATGGACTGATGAATCCAGATACACGATCCATCAGTCTGATGGCTGTATGTGGATATGGCGGCAGCCGGGTGATCGCTATTTACCACAGTGTACTGTGCCTACGGTCAAGTTTGGAGCTGGCAGTGTACTCGTGTGGGGGTGTTTTTCGTGGTATGGTCCCGACCCATTGGTTATCATGGCCAACCATGTTAACCAGCACATCTACCTTGATATTCTGGACAATTATGCCCTACCAAGTGTGTGGTAATACTATGGAACCGAACCTTGTTGGTACCAGCATGATAATGCATTGAGCCATAAAGCAAGGACTGTTAGGGCGTGGTTTGACGATAATTCCGTATCCTGTGTGGATTGGCCAGCACAGAGTCCTGATCTTAATCCCATAGAGCACCTATGGGATGAATTAGAGCGCCGCATAAGAAGTTTGGAACCAAGGCCTACTACTCAGCAACAGTTAGCGACAGCATTATGTACTGAATGGAAGCGCATACCTATCGCTGTGTTCCAAAACGTTGTCGAAAGCATGTCTCAAAGGGTCAGTGCATGCATCAAGGCCAAAGGTCGACCGACACCGTACTAATGCATGCCAATAAACTATGTTGTGTTTCTCTTTTACGTGTTTGGTGACTTTTGTCAATATAGTGTATATACTCGTACATTCTCTGAATACAAAATATTCATCATCGTTTATCCAAGTTCCCTAAAACTTTATATAGTTGCACTCGCGACGTATTTTAACTGCTTAAATATCGGGAGAGGGGAAGGGTTAGAGACTTGGGTGGGCTGAAGTCCACTATAGAAACCCTCGCCCCTATCTGTCTCGTTCTTAACACAGCTGCAATCCCGCGACATAATTTTGTTGGTTTGTTCCATAGAATCACACACTTGAAAAATATATAGAATTCAAACCCTTTTGTAGCAATATAAAAAATAACAATAATAAGAGTTTATTTCATTAACCTTATGTGGCTTGGGACTTATGGAAGGGAAGATTAATGGAATGCTTGATTGACTTGGCCTCCGTCCGTGCTATATGGACCTAGACCTGAACTTTGTGGTTCCCGTAAACCGACAATGCAGCTACGAGACGCAATGCTAACCACTATGACGAAGTAAATTTCTCCATCATTTTTATTCCAGGGGTGGGATTCAAACCCCCAATTCTCGGCTCCGGAGCTCCGAATGCTATCCACTATACTACCCTGGTATGCGTTTTCACTGCTCATGTGCGTCCTGCGGCGCAGGCACGTCACACCACGTTCTCCGAAAACGTCTCGTTCACTCCGTCGCCAATTTCCCGCCCCTTTCTCTCTCTGGGAAATCAAGGTCTCGTCTCTCTCCCTCTTACTTCCAAAGTGTCTCTTCTCTCTTAAAAACTTCACAAAATGTACTCTTCCACTTAACCGGGTTTTGGAGTTAATCCTCACCAACCTGGGGCTACCTGCAAATACCCTTAAGTTTGTGTTTCTCTCATTAACGCACCGCTCAACCCATTGCCACACAAGACAGGTACAATGCACTTTAAATAATTAGATAAGCACACCGGACAAAAAAATTACGGAATGCTGATTTTATTGGTTAATATGGGGTTACATCACCACAAGCTCAAAGCACAACCTTGATTTTCTTTGGCATGCTGTCAATATGGGAGCGGATGCCATTAACGTCCAATTTGCCCCACACCGTGAACAACTGGTCCCGCAGAGCAGTCAAATTGGAAGGGTGTTGTTGTCTCTTCTTAACGGCCAGTTCGAGCATGTCCCAAATTTTCTCTATAACATTGAGATCAGGCGAATTGGCGGGCCAGGTGAGATGTGGGACGTCGACCTCATGTTCTGCAAACCAATCCTGCACAATGGCAGCTCGGTGGACAGTGCAGTTGTCGTCTTAATAACGTGGATCTGGAATGGCGGCATCTTGGAGGAACTGGATATATGGCAACACCTCGTTATCCAACAGTTTCACGTAGCCCACCGCTTTCATGCATTAGACGCGTGAACTAAGGGACCCACCCCAGCACTGGATATATACCTCCAAAACATGACACTTCCACCACCCCTTCTGTACAGCCCTTTGCACACATTCTACGTTGAAGGCTTCTCAGGCCTTCCGCATGACCCTGGATCGACCATCATTGGAATACAGGCAGAACCTGGATTCGTCCGACCAGATGATGCGTCACCACTGTTCTGTGGTCCAGTGTCGGTGTTCCCTCGCCCATTCTAACCGCTTTTTCTTGTGTATGGCAGACAGCTTGGGGCGTACTCTAGGTACACAACTGAATATTCCTACACCATGTAGTTCTCGTCGAAGCGTTCGTTCGGAAATAGGCTAGGCTGACTGGGTCCCGCATTGTACTCTTGCAGCAATTCCTGCCGGGTTTGGAACGTTTTGCGGTTGATAATTGACCCAGACGTCGACGATCACGGTTGCTCATGATTGTTTTTCTGCCGCAGCTGCTCCGACGGGAATTGTCTCTGGCCGACTCCTTTCACGCTGAATGAACATTACTGACTGTGGACTTGGACCCGCCAACGAACTCCTCCACCTCCCTCAGCGAATGACCATGTTCACAACCAAAGACGATAGCTCCCTTTTGACACTCTGTTACGTCACCTTTTCTACCCATAGCACTACCTGTAAGCAACAATAAAACTGAATAGGCATGCACGTCTTACAAGGCTGGAAAATTAACAAGTAACATACAATACTTTCCATTCCATTATATACACGCATCTTTCTCTGCCTGACCAGTTTCCAACAGTTCCTCCGGATGACAGCATTCCGTAGTTTTTTGTCCGGGGTGCTTATAATTATATACTAAGCTAACTGTTATGCGGTTTATCACGTGTATCGGACTCCAACAGCATAAAAACATGCTTATTAGTGGAAGACATCATGATCAGAGTTAAATCCCTCAAATGGCAATGGGCTGGACATACTGCCAGAAGGACAGACCATCGATGGACAGCCGAAATTTTAGATTGAATTCCAAGGGACAGGAAAAGACCCAGAAGAAGACTACATGGGAGATGGGTGGATGAAATTCGAAAGTATGCGGGAGTGGCATGGAGGAGACTGGCACAAGATAGACCGTTGTGGAGGAAACTTGGGGAGACCTTCGTCCAGCAGTGGATTGATAATGGTTGACAATGATGATGATGATTTCCTCCCCTCAACCCAAAAATGGCGTTGAAAAAGAAATTCCACGTGGGCATGAAAAATAAGCACACATATTTACCAATATTGTTTTTTATGAACTGGGGTTACTTGAAATTTACATCCATCTTAGCCCATCAGTAACATCGCGCCTGATTACGCCACAGCAAGGCCGGCACAAGGCATGTTTGCGCCCCGATGCAAAGGGCCATTTCGGCTTCCCTTTGTGTTTAATTTACATAATGTTTCCGAATTTAATATACTTATGTGCTTTTTGCTGTTCTGCATCAATCTACTTCCAGAAGTTTAGAGATAAGGTGTTTCAGTATCTTTTAAGTACTTAGTAGTACAAATTGTCATGGGCTAAATCGTGATTTCATTTCCGTTTAAAAAGTATTGCACAGGAACTGCCCCCTTTGTTAAACGATTGGCTGTATCAGAATCATCAAACCGGTTGATGCTCCTAATGCTTCTCTCTGCTGAGAATACAGAGATAAAAATACGCAAGTAAAGTGTCAACGTCCGGTACATCTTATTCATGCCAAAAAGAAAAGAAGCCGCTTCGTAAAGTTTTAGAGAGCGAAATTCCGCCCCACCGTTAACTGCTTTTCCAAACAGCTGCTTCCTTTCTCTTAGTAGGAAATACCGCACTGCGGGGTGGGGGCGGTTTCAGACATATAAATACTGTATTTGTTTACAAAAAAAAAAAAAAAAAAAAAAAAAGATGAAGAAAGAAAGAAAGGAGTGAAAGCAAAAGATGCGTTGACATATATGACAAAACAAGATGGCGTGCGGTTAAAAAAGGAGGCAGAATAAATCTGTCAGTAATGCTTTTGGGTAAAACCACACCTTGTTCGCTGCAGGAGCTCGGGAAATATTTTTATTTTCCCATTAGAAGGCTATTCAACAATTTTACGAAAGCTGCGTTGTCAAATAAAGGCGCGCTGATCCCATGCTTACCTTGGTTATTGAGTAAAAAAATTAAATACCCTGCACCTTAGGGTATGGCGTTCTTATAAAATTCAGATATCATGGATTCAATGAATGCCGTTTAAATGTTTGCACTTTTAAACTTATAATGATTTGCGGTATTTCATTTCAGAAACCAATATCACCTCACTCTTGTGCATGCTATGCCATATAAAATAACCAGGACATTGATTGGTTGGTGAGAAACAGCAGGCGAAAGAATGGAGTGATATTAGACAACGCCATTGCAGTAACATTGAATGTTGCCCAAATTTTGTTAACTAACAGTACTACTAGTTGTTTCAGAGCAAATAGTTAATCGTACAAAAGCAGAGAAAGCCATGAAAACCGGCTGCTGCCTCGTCTGGCTCGTGGACGAATTTCATTCGTAGCCATTATGATACTAATTAGGTTGATTCATAATAAGTGAAAACTAAAAACCAACTTTGAAAAAAGAAATAAACGTGATTCCTCATGTTATTTTACAGATAATTTTACATACATTTCAATTAAAATCATTCGTTTAATTAAAATCATTCGCATTTTAGCATGCGGTTTAACCGCATGCTAAAATGCGATTTTTGAAAGCGTACTTCACTTAAAATTTTATTAAACCATTTTGTAAAAAGTACGACTTCAGACATAACCTTAAGTGAGACTTTTCTAAACGTAATGCAATCAACATTTTACAAAGAAGCTTTTGTTAAAATTCATGCAAAAAAAAAAAAAAAAAAAAAAAAAAAAAAAAAATGCTTGCACTTCACGAGGGTTTCTATATCTTACATTCGGAACTTTTTCGTAAAACATTAACTAAAGGTATCGGTGATATTTTACAGAAACCTTTGGCCAACATAGTACACTCTTAACTTTTCCGTTTGTAGTTAATTGTTTTCTTCTAGCAAGTTAGTAAAATCATGCAATGCATTAATTATGATACGCTTTCCAACATACCAGAAATCATTACTCAAGTTATTACTTAAGTTATGAGGATAATGGCTGTGGAATAAATCTCGCTCCTGTGCCCTTACCTTTGACCCAATTCCGATGTTATTAAACAGAATTGGTTCAGTATACCTCAGGAAGAGCATACTGAGTTTTGTCGCAATAGAAGCATTTTTAGTCAAGTTATGAAGATAATAATGGCTGTGGAATAAATCTCGTTCCTGTGCCCTGACCTTTGACTCCATTTCGATGATATTCAACAGAACTGGTTCAGTATATCTCCGGAACAACATGATAAAGTTTTGTCGCAATTGAAGCATTTTTACGTAAGGTATGACGCATAATGGCGATGAAATGGATCCCGCTCACATGTCCTGACTTTTGACCCCATTTCGTCCATTTTCAACATCGTTCGTCCCCAGATTGTCCCTTACTACATATTAAAATTTCATCGAAATTGAACCATTTTTACGCGAGTCATCGGGTGAACAGGCAGACAGACAGACGGACAAAGCTGAAGCATATACGCTTCTGCAACCTACGGTTGGAAAGCGTAAATAAAAAGGTAAAGGGTTACTCTCACAAAACGTTTCCATAAAATATTGACTGTTATTTTCAATAGCAGCGGAATATTGCGGCAATTATTTCCCTACAGATCTTGTGAAGCATATGTTTTTATCTCCCCCTTCCCCCTGCACGTTGGTGGAGAGACGCCCGTGCAAGTTGCCGCAGCGCATTTCGTGTTGTTTCTTTAGTGGAATAATTACTTCGCAAAAAATAGATTTCACGAATCGTTTAATTTCTCATTTCAAACCGATTTCCCTGGAAAGCAACCCTCCTCCTCCTCCTCCTCCAAAGATTAATATCTCCGTATTCCTTGGAAGTGAAAGAGAATGAGTGTTCGATACAGTGGAAAGGTTTTTCTGGGGCAGGACTCACAGAAGCGGGGTCTCTTCTGTGGATGTCTGCTTCCCCGGTAAAACTCACATCTCGCTTTCCTGAGTAAGACCTCTACTAGCTGTCAAAATACTATCGGAAATCAATGTATGTGTGCTTGCAACGGAGTCCCAGGAATAGCGCCTTCCACTCTAGCCCCTTTGCCGCTTTGAACACAAGGGGCTTCTACGTTGCGATGCAGCAAAATTTACCGCGATCCAGCCTGCCCTTAGATTTTCTCAACACCACTACAGCTAAACTCTGTGAAGGTCAGGTATATCTGCGTTTGTTTGCCGACTGCTGTTAGTGATTAGTTAACTCGAGAAACGTTTACTATTCCCAAATACAGCAGAAACAATATACGACGAATTGCAAAAAATCTTATGTCTTCTCCAAAGATTAGTAATTGATTTCCAAAGTGATGTTTTCTCGGTAAAACTGTTCTAAATGAAAGATGAGCTCGAGTAAACCTGCCCAGTCTGTTTTTGTTTCTTTTTCATATGTTATTTATCAAATTACAAAAGCTGAAGGAAACATATTTCCAATGGAGGAACTGAGAAATAAAACTGATCTTATAAAAAAAAAACTTCCTTGCCAACTCTTGAAGATTCAACAAATTTATGTAAACAACCCCCACTCCTGTTGTTTCTTGCACATTTGAACTAAACCAGAGATGAGATTTATAAGATTGAGAGCAGATCTTTTGTCGCCATCTCGGAAATTTTGCTAAATAATATTTGACTCTACATCTGTGCTTTGCTGAATAAAAGAATTTCTTTTAATGTCTTATAGAAGAAAGAAATTAGAACGATTACTGATATCATCATCATGATCATCATCATCACTGTAAACCATTATCAATCCAGTGCTGGATGAAGGCCTCCCAAATTTCTTCCACAGCTGTGGAAGAAATTGAACCTGTCTCCTCCATGTTACTGCGGCATGCCTTCGAATTTCATCGGTCCATCTCCCATGTGGTCTTCTTCTGGGTCTATTCCTGTCCCTCGGAATCAAGGCTAGAATTTCGGTTGTCCATCGGTGGTCCGTTCTTCTGGTAACATTTCCAGTCCATTGCCATTCCAGAGATTTTACTCTGATAATGATGTCTTCCAATCTTGATATTTTCTTTATCCACGAGTTCCTCTTCTTATCTTTCCTGATTACAACTAGCATGCACCTCTCCATGATTTCATGACTTTGCACTTTTTTTTTAGTTAAAGTCTATGTCTCTGCAAAGAACTGGAAGGATGTATTGATTAAACACTTTTCTTTTAAGACATAATGGCATATTGCTCTTGAAAATCGTACTGTTTCTTCCAAAAGCTCTCCAATCAAGTTTTATACGCCGATTAATTTCCTCATCAATGTGACCTTTGCTTGATATCTGCTGTCCAAGGTATCGGTTACCTCGAGCTTTCCCCCATCAATCGCAAAACCTTCATTTCTTGTAAAAGCTCTGTTTATCAGTTTTGTCTTCTGAAAGTTTATTTTTTAATCCCACTTCTTTATTCTTGTCAGCAAGTTCCTGGATTATACTCTGCAGCTCTGAAGGTGTAGTTGCAAAAATTATTACGTCATCAGCAAAACGAAGGTGAGTTAAATAAGCTCCATTAATCTTTATATACACATTGTTTTCCCAGTTCAATGATTGAAAGACACTTTGCAATGTGGCATTGAGGAATTTGGAAGATATGGGGTCATCTTGTCCCACTCCTTTCCAAAAACTCTGACAGTGGAATAGATGCATCTGTGAAAGTAGATACTCGAAAAATCAAACGAAATGACTTCAGACAATGAGATTGAAGAAATGCGATGCAGAGCTATGATGCCGACTCGGTCGCCGAGAGCTTTCAGGCGCTGGTTTTGGACCATTCGTTCAAGATGGGAACGGGTTCGAGTCCCGATTAGATATGAGTGGTATGCTAGTCTAATGCCCGTAGTTCTGTCTTTTTTCCCGTATCAGTGGCCCTGAATTAGGAACAAGCGATTGCTCACAGCCCGTGGAGTTGCTAAAAGCAAACAGAAACGATCAAGGAATGAAAATAAAATTTAATTTTAAGAACAGGGGTATGGCTAATAGTGAAGAAGAAGAGATATAAAAGAATTATATTGGAAATGTGAAAGAAATGCCTCTTAAAACATAGGTATTTCGTGGAAATCAGTTAGAGATGAGCACTGGCGCGGGCTATGACAAAAAGTCCGTAGACGGATCCGTGTCCGGGCTGGCTCTTATGTCAAATCTTTGACTGAAATCCGGCCCCTACGGGCCCGGAATCAAATTAATTTTCCTTTTCACTATATTTATCTCACATGGAGAAAACAAGGATACCCATAATTATATGCACATAGCACAAAAAACTGTAAATTGCATTGTGAATAATTCAGTGATGTATGTACTTGTATTTTTATATAATCTATTTATTTGGAGCAGCCAGAGTAAAGCCAAATCACTGGATCACTAAGTTCCATGCCGAATTACATGCTATTTTTCAAATTCTAACTAGCCGAAAACAGTCAGAATAAATAATTTGCTAATAAAGTTTGTTACATTTATAAATAAGAGTACATCTCACAGTTTGGCTACATAACAAATAAAATAAATGCAAAAACCAGCTCTGTCCTAGTAGAGCCAATGGCATAAATTTCTATGCATTAAAAGGTACTACGACCTACACTGAAGAGCAATTGAATTAGAGATACCTGTCTAGTAACGTGTAGCACCACCTTTTGCCCTGATGACGGCGGCGATTCGTCTCAGCATGGACTCGACAAGACACCGGAAACGTTGGGAAGCCATACGGATCTACGACCCCTGAACAAGCTCCCATAGTTCACGAAGATTTGATGGAGGGGGATCAGAGCCTTGAACATCTCTCTCTCTCTCGATGGCATCCCAGATGTGCTCTATGGGATTGAGGTCAGGTGACCTAGCTGGCCAAGGAAACGAGGTCACGTCGGTGGAATGTTCATCTAACCATTCGGATACAACTCGGGAGCGATGGCACGGTGCATTGTCTTGTTGCAAGATGAGGTCCCCAGTGGGATGCTGAAGACGCACAAACGGGAGCAAATGGTCGTCCAGGATATCCCGGTAACGTTGACCTGTGATTGACGACGTCACATGTACCAGGGGTCCCACTTCAGTCCACGTCAACAGTCCCCAGACGAGAATGCAACCCCCACCAGCTTGAAGACTACCCTGCTGGCAAGAAGGTTCCATCGCTTCATGTGGTTTGCGCCGTACTCGTATCCTGCCATCCGCATGCACCAACGTGAATCTCGACTCATCAGTCCAGGCAACATTTTCCCACATGTCTAAGGTCCAGTGGCGATGTTCCCGCGCCCATGGTAATCTTTGCACCCTGTGATGTGCGGTCAGCAGCGGTACCCTCGTGGGACGATGACTTCTGTACCCCATAGCGAGGAGATGGTTCTGGATGGCGTGGCTGCTTACACGTTTTTGTGCACAAGCGTTAAATTGCCGAGTGATTTCTTGCACTGTGGCCCATCTATCCGCTGTTACAATGTGAGCTAGCCGACGATGACCCCGCTCATCCACACGCTGTTGTTCACGGCAGTTGGCCCTTGCAGGGATGTTTATACCGGATTCGATGTACTCACGGTGCAACCATGACACAGGGGCTCGTGAAAATCCCAGTGCCTACACGACTTCCGAGATGGAGTGACCCATTCGTCGGACCTCGATAATTTGCCCATTATAAAATGCGCCTAGATCCTTCGTCTCATCCATACTGAGTCCGACTCTTACTGATTCCCGTCGCATCTCTCCTTATATTGTCGGATCGCTGCATACGTCATGCCGTTTCCGTTTACAGGGCCGCCCACAGCGCCACATTTGCATAACGCCAGCTGTCTCTAATTCAATTGCTCTTCAGTGTATATATGCACATTTATTCGGTACTTTATCGGACCTAATCCGTCAACAAAACAGAAATACGCAGTTCGCATGTCTTGCAGAAATAATATAGGTTTTATACTAATTTTAGTATGAAATGTAAGGGTTCATAATACTTATTTAAATGAAAACAAATAAATACAGTTAATTAGGTAAACGAAATAACTTGGGGGACAAAATGAAGGACGTTTTGTTACGTAAATATGATGCACATAACAATAATATTTTTTTCTAGGGGGAGGGTCAACATTAACGGGAAGCACTGATATTCTTATCTGATGATGACAAATTAAAAAAGTGTGAAAAAATATGCCTTATTTTTTCCTTATTCACATAGGGAAAATTTGCACAAATGTTCAAATCCGGAGTGGGCCTTGCCAGTCATAAATAATGATATAACGGGCCCGGGTTGGACTCGGATTTTAAATGTCCGGGCCGGGGCCTTAAAGGAGCCCGTGCTCATCTCTAAGATCAACTTCCGAGCACTAATTAAATTTGATGTTTTCTTTTATGAAATCTTATTTGATCGCATTTGCTGATTTGTGACATAGTATGAGGAGAGAGCAACTGATTGTGTCACAACTTAGTCCCCATTTTGCCTGTCGACATGATTTCTTTAACATAGCATTGAAAAGCTAAATCTTCTAGCATATATCTGGCCCTGGCCGAGCCTGGGTTTTTTCTCTTAACTGATAAAAAGGAAAACCCAGCACGCTCTCTGTTATGCTCGGCGAGGCTAGGCCCATGTAGACCTCTAGGCCCTGGAAGGTGAGTTTCCCGAGGAGTTGGCTTCTGGCTCATCGCCTGAGCTGAAGCTGGACCATCCCTTACAGCCTTAAGGGAAAACAAAAAACAAAAAAAACAAGTAGTTTGTCAAATATACGCAATAATGCCATGATTTGGAAAACAGCGTATGCTTCCATATTAAAATACAGTTAGGTTTGTGCAGTTAGAATATTGTTTGTCAACAGGAGCTGGTTTCCACTGTTAAAATAATACTTAAAAATGAGAACCTGAACCTACTCGTTATTTTTTTTAAGTACAATCGTATCGTAAACGAGTACATGACATGCTCAAATATAAGTAACCATACGTACTTACAAATAACTGCGTCAATAAATAGAAATATAATATCGTATTACTTCATTTTAGATATTATTGATTTCAAGAGAAATTGTTTAATAAATGTGTAAAGTGACACACATAAGTAATTAGTACAACAATGTAACTGATCACTTATTTAATTATGCATAAAGTATTTTTGTGTACGTTTTTACTTTAACTATATTTGTATCAATCTCATAAATAATATACTGCCGATTCATTCCTATATTTGCCATAAAAGTGTGCGGTCTATTTGCCCAGCGTGTGACAACGAGTATATCTATTATCCCAGATGTGCCATCGACTAATATACTTCCAGTTGATTCTATGAATAAATGAGTCTGAATGCAGTACACATATTCCAAATTTGAAATCGGGCCGCGGGTAGCCTAATGGTTAACGTTGTGACTGCCACGGAGAAGACATCGGGTTCGATCTCAGGCAGGTACGACGCTCGAACCCTTAAATATCCGCCATACGTCGGATGGGCACGTTAAGCCGTCGGGCCACGGGTACTGGCCCCACGGTAATAAATAAGGTCGTCTTCCTCCTCCGTTCTACCTCGCTTCCGTGTCCCTTTCCTATCGGGCACTCTAGCTCAAATCTCCTAGCTTCCTATTTCTAAGGGTTGTTTAAGACCTGGGGTCAGACACTTTCTCCCTAAAATCCTCTACTGAAGATCAGATCAGATCAGAAATTTGAAATCAAGCCGCGAGTGCCTTACTGTTTAGAGATTCAGCCTACTGATGGAGGCAGCCCAGGTTCAAACCTGATAGGCTTAAACCTAGGGGCTCTCCGTGATGGAGTGAATTTCTAACAATCGCTGAATACCCGCCGTGCATCGGACGAGCACGTTAAATGACGGCCGCCTGATAGGAATCCTCCGGTTACATATAAAGGTGTTCATTCCTAAGCCGCGTTACATATAAAGGTGTTCATTCCTAAGCCGCGTTACATATAAAGGTGTTCATTCCTAAGCCGCGTTACATATAAAGGTGTTCATTCCTAAGCCGCGTTACATATAAAGGTGTTCATTCCTAAGCCGTGTTACATATAAAGGTGTTCATTCCTAAGCTGCGTTACATATAAAGGTGTTCATTCCTAAGCCGCGTTACATATAAAGGTGTTCATTCCTAAGCCGCGTTACATATAAAGGTGTTCATTCCTAAGCCGTGTTACATATAAAGGTGTTCATTCCTAAGCCGCGTTACATATAAAGGTGTTCATTCCTAAGCCGTGTTACATATAAAGGTGTTCATTCCTAAGCCGTGTTACATATAAAGGTGTTCATTCCTAAGCCGTGATACATATAAAGGTGTTCATTCCTAATTTCTCTCTTCCTTCTATGTGCAAAATCGTACGCTTCTACGGTGGCCCAATCTAGTGTTCTCTCACTTACAAACTATCCTGTGAGAATCGCTAGATTCACTCTAACTTCCTTTAGTTTCTGTGGCCTGCTTGAAAGGGCACAGAAACTAGATTGTTCGGGAAAATCTGCCGAACAATCTCATGGAAATTTACAGGGAAATAATCCCCGAAGTTTACAAAACAGGGAAATAATTGATTACAAAACAGGAGATAATCCGAAGATTGGAAATCTCCGCGTCGTCTAGCTTACGTTTTCGAAAAATCCCCCTCCATTTTTAAGCTGAATACAAATATTTATGGAATAAAATGATATTTAATTGGAATAAATGATATTTTACTGGGCAGAAGAAACATCGCGAGTAAAGGGCATTACGATAACGGGAAAAATCTTCACTCCGGTTAACTACTGTTTTCGAAAGTTTTAAAAGATGAAATATCGTTTCCTGACGTGAAACGTGTTCCACCCCAACAAATACCCCCCAAGATTTTTCTTCAGTTTTGCATTGATCTCCAGTATGACCCAAATGACGACGAAAAAAGCGGAATTCCGCGAATCCGCTGAAAAATCTTACGTATGCAAAACGAGATGTAGCACCTCATGGGCGTATCGTCATGCTGGCATTGTTCCCACTGTGCGTTCGAGCGGTGAATGGCTGTTGAAACTGATAGAAACCCAAACCATCACACCCTGCTGAGGAGCCGTATGGCGCTCACGGATGGCAGTAAAATCATTTCAGTGACCACTACGCCTCCAGACTATCAATCAGCGCTGAGATGCTCGATGAATACAACATGGCTCCATTTTTTCCAGCCACACATGTCCCATACGGCACCACCGCAACCTTACGCGACGATGTGCTGTGGTGATTGGTAATCGTCTATGCACGGGCTTTGACCTGGAGAACTAACACGCCCTGCCGTTGCCATCTACGTTAGGTTAGTAACGTCACTGCTACGTGATTTTTAAATCATCTCTCTTGGAAACAAAGTTGTCACAATGATCCGATTCCGGCTCACGCGTGTGTATTAAAATTCGCTTAAACTTTACATTAACAAATCTAAGAACTCGTTGTGTAAGGGCTGCTAGAAATTAAAGGACTAACTATTTAATTCCAATATTAATTACCATTTACAAAATCCAAATTAATTAGTGGACGCTAGCGGATGGTTACAAAATGCTATTTTTCAGGGACTCTGATATTTCCGAGCCATTTTTATGAAAAGCACAGGTAGCAATTACTTTGTTAGAAAGGAAGAACCTCGAACTACAGAGTCTGCTCTGTCGTTGATAGTGTTAGGTGCTTGAATTAATTCCTGCTGTTCTTTGCCACACAAACATCCGTGTGTTACCACAGAACGGTACAGGATAGTCTATTCAAAGTAGTGTCCGTTGGCAGCTACGACCCTTTCCCACCGTTGGGGTAACAAATGGATTCCGCGGTAGAAAAATGCAGGTTCTTTCGAGGCGAACCATTCATCGAGCCATTTTTGGATATCCGCGACAGAAAGGAAGTGCAGCTCTGACGGCCCGTGTTGTAGCGACAGGAACAAATGGAAGTCCGAGGGAGCAATGTCCAGGGTATAAGGCGGGTGGGGTAAGAAGTCCCAGCCAGGCGTCTCCAAGAGTTCCTTCACGGATTTGGCGACATGAGGTCTAGCGTTGCAGTGGAGAAGAATAACCTTGTCATGTGGGATCCAGTTTCAGAGCTTCTGGATCATTCCCATTGCCTTTAAACGTTTGCTAACCGTTGACTCATCGACTCGTAGACAACTCGTGGAGCGTCTGAATGAATATTCGTCCAATAAGGCCTCCAATGCGCCATCTTCGAACTTTTTCGGCTGCCCAGGGCGCTCTTTGTCCTTCACGTCATATTGGTCGGAACCACTCTCTGCATGTTGTTTCCGATAGGCATAGATGCCAACTAGTACGGATTTTCCGTAATTTTAAGGATTTTTGGTTGCTGTTACGGAAGTACGGAAACACCGCTGAAATTAAGGAAAATCGCCATTTGATTTAATTTTCTGAGATAGAAAGCAAATTTTCATCAACTTAAAAATTTTTGTTGGTTCTTCAAGTTTTTCTATGAGGAAAAATTAAATGCTACATTCAGGGCTGTCGGACCTGCGCCAGTCCACGCCAAAACGTTGTTCTTGCGTCATTCTGCTAAAAAAATCGCCATTTCGACGAAATCTGCGGCAAATTTGCGCCAAAAGTTAAAATTTACCGGTCATCGATATTTTAGCGTTATCTTACGACATTCGAAATCGATTCAGCGGTTAATTCGTACGTGAGATTCTTCCGCGGATTCAAGGAGTCCCCTCCGTTTTTTTTTTTTTTTTTGTTATTTTCGAGATCGATGCAAAAGTGAAGAAATTTTCGGGATATTAGTTGGGGGGGGTCGTATTCCGTCTGGGGACGTTGTTTTGTCTTTTTAAACGTTCGGAAACGTAAGTTAAACGAAGTGCAGATTTTTCCCGTAATCGTATTTTTTTTCTCTCGCGATGTTGCTTCTGTTCAGTACTGTTAAATATAATTTCACTGCATAATTTCAGCTTGAAATTGTAGGCAACGATTTCCGAAAACGGAAGTTAGGCCGCTCGAAAATTTCCCCGTAATCTTCGGCGACGAGTTTCTCACGCTGATTCGAGTAAATCCGTCTTTTTTTGTTATCGTTTGGGCCATGTACGAAATCGATGCATAAATGAGCTTAAATTTTGGGAGGATTGGTGGCGGCGGCGGCAGCAGAGGGGGGGATCGTTTTCTCCGTCGGAGGACGGAATTTCATCCTTCGAAAACGGAAAGTAGACGGAGATAAGATTTCTCTGGTAATCGTAATTTTTTTTTTCTCGCTATGTTTCCTCTACCCAGTATTGTTAGATATCATTTTATTCCATAAATATTTGTATTTCAGCTTGAAAATGTTGGATAAATTTCCGAAAAGTGAAGTCAATTCAGCTTAAAAATGTTGGATAAATTTCCGAAAACTGAAGGCTTGAAAAACCGTTATTTCAAGCCATGTTTCCCGATTCAGCGATCGCAAAAAAATATTCGTGTGGAAGAACCAAGGCTACTGCACTAATTCAGCACATGGCCAGTGTTTCTACAAGAAGTAACATCGTATCTGAAGTTAAAAAAATCCTTTTTCTCTATCTACGGACGGAAGTAATGATGCTCAAGCAAATAAACTGTATCCCATTACAATAATATATTTTGACGAAAAAATAGGGAAAAATTCAACTGTTTTGTTATCATTGGTTGAATCAAGTAATAATACAGGTAAAGGAATATTCAACGTTTTGAACAATGAGTTTGTTAAAAAAAAAGTCTCATGGAGCAACTGTGTGTCATTTTGCTGTGACAATGCTAACACTATCATAGGTCAAGAAAAAGGTGTTGTTTCTCACATAAAGAAGGTTCAGCCTGCAATCATAGTGCAGCGATGTTCATGCCATTTAGTAAATTTAGCTGCACAGAAATCTGCTACTCAACTGAAAGGATTTAATGTTGAGCAGTTTCTGATACAGTTTTTTTTTTTTTTTTTTTTTTGGAGAAAAGTTCAGAGGAAACACAATCTGAAACTGAGTCAAGCTGTTTGTGGTACTAAACCACACAAAATTCTAAAGCATGTCAATACTCGCTGGTTATCACTTTTGGAATCCATTGACAGAATTTTAGAACAGTGAGAGGCTCTAGAACATTATTTTAGTGACAATGAAGAAGCTAATTCACAGTATAAGAACCTTGCAAGTATGATTGGAAATCCTTCATCTAAACTTTATAGTCTTTTTTTATCTGCTACTCTTCCTTTGTTTACATCTGTTAACGTGTTCTTGCAGCAGGAAGCTCCGCTTGTGCATGTATTAAAAAGAAAACTTCATAGTCTGTTATGTGAATTGCTTGTACGATTTATTAAGCCATCGGCATTTAATGTGACAGCAACATCTTTTGCAGATGGAAATTTTGAAAGAAGGAGAAATCAAAAAGAAAACTGTGATCTGGTTATTGGGTCAAAAGCGAGATCTTATATAAGCACAACTGCAGATCTGAGTGAAGACACAGTGGCTACTTTTTATTCTGAGGTAAGGGAATTTTACAAGGCAGGCTGCAATTACATTTTAAGAAAATTTCCACTTAATGATGAATTTTTGAGTCATGCTGAAATTGCAGATGTAGCATTAAGGCAAAGTGTTTCTTTTGCATCAGTCCAATATATGTGTTCCCTGTTTCCAGTTTTGAAACCAGAAGAATCTGACAAGGTGGAATCTGAATTTACTCACTACCAGTTTGAAAATTTTAACTGTGCTGTTACTTCTGGGAGAATGGATGAAGTGTGGCACAGAATTTCTTTAATAAAAAATGAAAGTGGCCAGTTGAAGTATGAATCATTAAGCAAAATTATGAAAATGATTTTAATAGTCCCTCATAGAAATGCAAGTACAGAAAGAATTTTTTAGTATTGTGAAATAAAAAAACATGAATGATTCAGACCTAATTTAAGTAGTGATGTGGTGTCTTCTTTATTAGTAGAAAAAATAAACAGCATTGCACACAGTGAACTATGCTATCAGAAGAAGTTTTCGCAAATTGAACTAAGGAAGGTCAAAATGGCAACTACAGCCAGTTTATCATAATAATTTGGCAACATTCCAAAGAATAATTTTTTCTTCACGTCTGGAGGTAATTTATAATATTTTTCTGGTAGACAGTATTTTAAATTTTCCCACTAGCAAATTATTTTTTATTGTATTATTATTATTATTATTATTATTATTTTGTTAATAGTTCTGACAGATTAAAATTTGTTGCAGTGTTAAATACTCAAATTTGCCGCTGTAGACTGGATTACTGAAAATTACTGAAAAAAAAAATTGTTACTGAAAATTACTGGAAAATGAACATGTTGGTTACTGAAAACTACTTTTAGAGGTTGGCATCTATGCCGATAGGGCATGTTCCCCATAGGCCTGCACTAGCAAACGATGACTTTCCGCTGCAGATTTCTTGAGATGAAAGCAGAAGAGTAATGCTTCCCGCAAATGCTCCTTTTTTGGTACAAATCTCCACATCGTTAATGCGATACAAACTCGTGTTGTGTGCCCTCCGATCGCGTGTCACACACTGCTTCGCCCAGATTACGGACGGTACGTGCGTGCGCAAGGGAGGTCACGTGTGGCCCGGGTCACAGCGCACCATTGCTGCGCTCTATTGGGTAACAGCGGGAATTAATTCAAGCACCTAATTCAACGTGTTTCCTGTTTACTGGGTGTTGCAGACAACAGTGATGAAAACAAAAAAAAAAAAAAAAAAACAGCGTTAATCCGAACGGAGATGCGAAATTCATTTCTGTACCTAATGGCACCTTACATTGTGGAAGCAACAGCTAAACCAAATTACCGTCGAGTAAAGACGACAGCGAGTCTCTGCATGTACGAATGTTCAATGGAAGCATTCGTAGGAAGTAGTTCCTCGCGCCCGTGCGTTGAGCAGGGCACATCAACTCTCGGGTTAATGTGCCAGGGATATATGTAGGCGCAATAAAAGGGGACACTCACGCAAAGGACTTGAGATACACTTCATTTCTTATCACCGAGGAGGAAAGACGTCTACGTGGGAGCTCCAATTCTTGCAGTTGTTTCTAAAGACGATATCATTTCGTACTCACTGAGTAACCGTGAATACACTGCAAGGGAAATTAAGTCTCTATTAGAAGTCAAGTTGAGGAGGTTTCCCCTGGAATTGGAACATCAACAAGAAATTAAATTGGAAGAGCAGTTCAGTCAACCCCAATCTTCCAGGAATTGACTATGCGAGCAGTCCAGCTAATTCCGGCTTCCAAGAAAAAGTTTGGAAGAGCAGTTCAGCCAATCCAAAACCTATCATGTACAATATACATACATAGCAACCGGAATCACGCAGGACAAGAAATTTAGGGGAAAAAAGGCTCTTTTCAGGGCAACAAGACAGCATATACTTCAAAAATCGTGCATGCAAAATTTATTTAAAAATTACCCACACACTGCATACAGCTTCAGGCAATGGATCAAACAAACGCCACCAGATACCATTAAATAACGATGAACCCATGGAACATGTCACTAACACACAAACCAAACAGTAAATGAAAGCAACCAAATAGCAAACGCACATAAACACAATTTCCCTAGTTAAAATTACTAAGGCGCATGTTCGTGCTTACTTAGGAAAACGCACCTTAAATAAATAACAAAATAATAATAATAATAATAATAATAATAATAACAATAATAATAATAATAAACTCTCGGCTCTTCATACACACTCACTTTCATTGGACTGAACCCAAACCGAGAGTTCTGACGCACAAAGGCGTGTCACACCGATCCCCAATCACGCGCCAACAGGAAAACATCCAACGAAAAGTAAGATTCAGCCTCATTGAATAAAACCATACCCCCACTAATCGCCACACAGATCTCAGCTACAGATCAGAGACACGAAAGCGATAGCCCACATAATCCCGTGAAAAAGGTACAAAAAAAAAAAAAAAAAAAAAGAACGCAGAATCACTTGCCCATTTTCTAGTCGCGCCATCATGGACCATTTTCCATAATGGCGCGACTAGAAAATGGCGAAGAATATAAGGCGGCAGCTATCCGATAAACTCCTACGTTAACTTATTCAAGGACGAAGTGCTGCATCATATGATAACCCGACCACCTCCACGGATGGGCAAGTTCTTCACATAGAAGAGCTCAGAGTAATGACGAAATTTCTTGCCAAATCCATGCGAACTACGAGAAAAACAAAAAGCAGCGAAGGATGACGAAGAGAAAAGCCGCAAAGATATCCTGTACACCGTCGATGCACAGATCAAGGAGGAAATAGAGGTAAACAACGAAATGGCGGGAAAGTTAACTGCATCTGAAAAGAAACTATACATACAAGTCATAACTTCCGAAGCATTCCCTTAACGCATAACCAAGAAGGTCGCGGAGCCCCTACTTGCCACCAACATTCCGGAAGGCTCCAGCAGACACTCAGGACTCCCAGCCAGTCATGAAATATCTCATAAAGGGAATTCCTGCCTACATGGAACTACCCAGAATAGTCTAAACTCTCAGCCTAGAGGGATCACCATCACACAGAACCTTGAAAGGAGTTGTTACAATACAACCGGGCGCCCAAGAGAGATGGTCTCCTTCCACTCTAAACAACTACAGCTTCCCAGCAAAGTGCTGGTAAGTGGCGTAGAAGCCAACATTCATAAGTTCAGTTACGGGGACGAGCCAGCCAGAATAACAGTAAGAACAGTCAACAGAACAACAAGCAAACCAACCCCAAGACATAGGCAGCGCAGCAGAAGCCAATTACCAAGGAAAACAGCACAGACAAAAAAATAACTGGAGCTTTTCAAAATGCTTCTTGAGTGAAACGCAAGACTCATACCGATTCACAGTAAGACAGAGCAAAAAAAAAAAAAAAAAAAAAAAAAGGAATAAGTAAATAAAAAAAAATTAAAAAAAAAGCTCTTTTAAGGGCTATCCATATTACTACTTCAAAAAGGTCAGTTTTAATGTACGGCATACCTTCTATAATTCTAATCTTTCTTTAAACTTGAAACTCTTTTTTACTTTCCAATTTGTGACCCTACCATGCACTACCGCTCATCGCCGGCGGCCTACGCCGTCATAGTGATTTCCTGGGCTGGCATGCTTCGGAATGAAGAATCTTCCAGTCTGCTAAACTCGTTAGGGAATTTGATTCTGATTCTGAAGGACTTCAGATCACAGAGGAGATGGCCGAGGAAGTCGGCGAGAGAATGAGCGCAGACGTACGTTACGAAGTTATCGTAATAGAGAAGTGAGTGATCATAGAGGGATCAGTTGATGAGCCAGGAAGTGCCCATGCAAAGTGAAGGTATGCCAAGATAGGGGTCAAAAATCTCTTAAGATTTCGGAGTGGCTAGCAGAAACAGAAAAAGAAAATCTTAGCTTCTGTTGTCGTTAACAAGCAAGTGCTATGAGGCGGAATCCAATTTGAGATGAGGATTGCAGGAGTTAAGTATTCTTGTGAAGAACGGAAACACAGTTTTTCGAAATCTTTTTTGCTTCACTCCGAAATAGCGGGCAGAAGGTATCAGTTGAGTTAACAACAAACTATCGTTAAGTTTCATTTTTGTCTTTCAGCAGCCTTGGTCATCATATAAATACAGAGAAAGGCTCCCTTATGGAAAGATGAAATTAAACAAACTTAACATAAGTTTCTCAAAGGACATGAAGGCAGATATATCGATCCAGCTCCTGCAGGAAAGCCAAAGTAGTGACGCCGGCCATAGAGCTTGTCGTTCAGTAAGTTCCAGTCTTTAAGTCTTGCAAGGTATTAGACAGATCTGGTTGTCGGCCATTTTTTCTTTTAATTTAACAGCAGAAAAAGTATCCGCTGATCTTCGAATGTGTGTCCCCATCTCGGCAAAATGAAGTGCGACTTTCTTCAATGACCAATATCGGTTGTCTTCTGTGTGAAGATGCGCCCTGTCACTTCAGAGAGGTTAACCAAATCAACTCTTCTTTGCAACAAATATCCCGTGATCCTCCCCATACGTCTTCCACCCCTGCTAAGGAACACCGAAAGAGCTCATGTAGCAAAGAGCTGTATGACTCCACACTTTAAGAATTCAGACTTAATTGCATTTTAGTTACCGCAGCTCACAAAGAATTTCACAGGCTGACACTTTTCAGTTTCAGGCATCATGCTTTGTGGCGCTTGCCGGTTCAAACTTCGATCTTGCCGGATAGAATTTCAGAAAGACGGATCGGTTCACCGCGCGCGAACGTACGACAGATCCATTCCATATCTGACATCAGGAGCTATTTCATCCATTGTGGGCCATCCATCAGAGTCAACATACACGCCGCAGCGTCCTGTATGAACTAATGGACGGGCGCTTAACAATTAGCTCCATTTGAACTCCTGAGAATACCGGAGGCAGTTGCCACGGGCAACCGGCTCAGGAAGTTCTCGTGATGCCATCTGACTAATGGCAGTAGCTGGGCTCCTATTATTGGTCACTTGGATATTCCGATTTACTCTCGCCAGGGAAACAAGCATTTTCTGAGAGATAATAAGCCTCGGTTTCTTTTATTATCACTTCTTTTGCCAGGAT
Source organism: Macrothele yani (assembly GCA_039090855.1). Taxonomy (NCBI): domain Eukaryota; kingdom Metazoa; phylum Arthropoda; class Arachnida; order Araneae; family Macrothelidae; genus Macrothele; species Macrothele yani. Next base: position 146,124,589 of record CM077007.1, on the reverse strand, counting down.
TTTGCTGATTATTTTCCTTATTCACACTCAGGTGTGAACTGCTCAGTTTTTGAATTTAATACTTAATAATGGAATTATGATTCTTAACAGGCAGAACATACTTATTACTGGGTTATAACAAGAGCTCCCTCACTTCCGAACTCTATTACGCAACACTATAAACGATGGGAAATCAACTGCTTTTGTTATTTGTAAATTCAGCCACTGTCCACATCAAAGTTGGGATAATACTGGTTAATAATTAAATAATAATTGAAGTATAGCATACTGTGGCGCTATCCGGGAAACGCGGGTTTGATTCCAGCTCCAGGACGACGAAATTTTCAAGTTTTCGAATATTATCTAACTTAACATCCATGTCATATTGCACCAATAAACGGATTCACATCTCCCAAATTTGTATTGAAGTTGAGAAGTTAATGAATAATACCTAAATACCACGTAAAAATTGTCATTGATGTAAAAATTACGGTGTTCCCATGGGCAGCGGAACTCAATAATTACAGGGCGGGGTCCAACTGTTTTTTCTTTTAAATTCTTTGGTTGCAGTTTGTTTAACGACCACCATGAGAAACTCAGTGGGCTATAAGCAGTCACCCCTTTTTAATTTAGGGTCAATGGTGACAAGTAAGGGAAAGAGCCAATGTTGTAAGACAGACACAACATCTATGCTTCACGGGTATTTGAACCCGGACCCATCACGGACGAATGGTTGAAGGCTAGGGATTAGACTACTGTTAGACCGGGTCTGTTAGGGGAACAATAAAAAGAGAGTGAGAGAGAGAGAGAGAGAGAGAGAGAGAGAGAGAGAGAGAAAGAGAGAGAGAGATAAAACCTGTAGGATATACACTATCTATCAACAAGTAATTGGACACCCCTGCAATCGACGATATCTGCAGTCCTGATACACGTCACGGCCGCCGCCGTTAAATATCGTGTGGGAAACAACAACGCAACCAGTCGCATGCAAGATGCCACGCAGTTCGGAGCTCTCTAATTTCGAGAAAGGTTTAATCGTCGGGTATCACAGAAATGGCCGATCTATACGTGACATATCCAGCTAGTTGAAGTACCCAAAATCGACAGTGGCGTACGTGATTGGCAAATGAAAGATGAGAGGTGACTGTCGGAATGTGCCCCGACCAGGCAGACCCACAAAACTGGGAGTTAGAGACCGACGGGTGCTGGCCAGAGAAATTCGGAAGAACCGCACCAAATCGATGGTGAATACCATCCGTAAGGAAGCCCATCTGCTCGGTTATCATGGACGTGCTGTCGCCCACAAGCCTTTGATCACCAAGTCCAATAGCGCTGCTCGGCTAACGTGGTGTAAAGAACGTCGACAGTGAAAACAGGTTCTCTGGAGTGACGAATCAAGGTTCACCCTCTACCGTTCGGATGGCAGGGTCTGGGTTTGGCGTCTGCCTGGAGAACGCCTCCTGCCGGAATGCATTGTGCCAACTGTGAAGTTCGGCGGCGTTGGAATTATGCTATGGGGTGTTTCTCCTGGTATGGCACGGGACCCTTGGTCGCAATTCCTGGTAGACTCAACGCCGAGACCTACTGCACCATTTTGGATGACCATGCGCTTCCTACGTTGTGGCAGTTTTACGGGTTGGAACCATATTACTTTCAGGATGACAATGCCACCTGTCATGTTGCGAGGTCCACCATTGCTTGGTATGGTGACAATGGGGTTTATTGAATGGACTGGCCTGCGCAAAGCCCGGACCTTAACCCTATCGAGCACCTCTGGAACGAGTTGGAGCGTCGACTTAAGGGGTGCCCCCACCGTCCGAAATCGATGAAGGAACTGACCTGTCTTCTCCAAGCCGAGTGAAAGAAAATGCCGCTAGCCGTCGTACAACGCCTGATTGAGAGTATGCTCTGGAGGGTCGCAGCTGTAATCGTCGCTCGTGGAGGTTCCACCAACTATTGAAGGTGAATAAACTTCGTTTTCCTTTGCTATCACAGGTGTCCAATTACTTGTTGGTAGATAGTGTATATGTATTTACTCGTACATATCGTCATCATCAACTGTTGTCAAATGACTGCTGGATGGTGGCCTCCCCAAGTCTCTTCCACAACTTCATGTCTTGAGCATATCTCTTCCAAGTCACTCCAGCATGCTTTCGAATCAGGTGGTCTTCTTCTCTATCTTCTCCTCTCCTTGGTATCCATTCTAATATTTCAGTTGTCCATCGGTAATCAGTTCTAGCAATATATCGAGCCCGTTACCACTTGAGAACTTTTAACGTTGAGTTAATTTGTTTGTGAAAAATCAGTTTTAAAATTTGTACTTGAAACATTTTCCCGAAAGCTACGAAACGTGGTGACGGTCTGCACGAAATCTTCATAAAAAGAATAATAATAATAAAACGTTAAATCATATGTAAACCACAAAATTTTAAGACGTTTCGTAAGAAGACCTCCTCGGTGAGGATGACCATGAGATTTGGGGGGATCCGGATCCCCGTGTCCCCTACCTTCCGCCGCCCATGGGCAGGAACGAAGTGTCTCTGACGACATAGGCACAAGACAAGATGGCGCCCCCCCACCAAATTTGTTCTTTTGCTAAACGGTGCCGCCTCATGACGTGTATGTGTCTGTTTGTCTGGACTGTGTTTTATTGCGTTATGTTAAGCAATTTTGCAATGATATTTATTATAAATGAAAAATAAAGTAGGTCTATTTCATAGTACACCAGTGTGCGTTTCACACTGGTGTACTATGAAATAGACCTTGTGAAATTTTGTGAAAAATAAATCCAATATGATAATAACATTTCTTATTATAAAACAAAGCAATACACCAGAAATGACACAATAATGTGTAAAAAAGAAGTAAATATTAAAACAATCTAAATGAACATTTACGATGCAAATGAAAATTTGATTAACACTTACGTAATTTCCCACTTTTCCACCCAATGTCTGATTTCACCATAATCATGACATTACCATCGGGGTTTTACGGACCTTTGCATGGACAAAATTGTCAATTACTGAAGAATACTCTATACCCAGAGTTATGCCCTTTTCTACACACATTACCACGAGTGAGTTAAAAAAAAAAATTCTCCCAATAAAGTCCTGTTTTTATGTTTTATTCTTGAGACTGCTGAAAATCATCTTTCAGCAGAACAAGGACACCCCACGAGCTCTCTCTCCGTCCTCCTCCAAACCAGCACATAACAAGTTTCACGGTCAGACTGCCCCCATACAACAGTTAATTATTGTAGCATTTTGGCTAGCCCCAATACAGCCGGCAATCGACCCTCTTGCTCAGTTAATGCTCTCCATCCACGCATATGGAATGACGACTACAAATAATATAAGTTTTAAAAATAAAAAAAATTGAAAATTATTATTTAGAAAAAATTGACTTCGGTGGTGGTGCTAAAATATTCATAGAGAAAAAACTTTCATCCTGGCGTCCCCCTAAATCTGGCGCCCTGGGCCCGTTGTTTAAATCGGCCCTGCCCGTGGGTGTTCCTATAAGATCTACCAACTAGTGACTGTTTTGATTATTATAGGTAACAGGTTCAAATTTAATATTTAAGACAGCATGTGCTGTAGTTGACAAGCTGGACAGAACTGTGATTAGTTTTGGAATCTGATGCTTAAGAGAAGTCACATCTGTTTTCTGAATTTCATATTTAATAGAAAAGTGTCGTATCTGTTTTTGAATTTAACATCTAGCAGAAGAGAATTGCATAGGGATGAATTTAACCATTTAAGCAGCAGGTGTACTTGAACCAAATGGTGTCCAAAATTGTCTGCTTTCCCCAAACAGAAATGGTCACATAGCGACCGGGTTTTACGAAAAAGCTAAGGCAAAACAATTCTTTCTCCCTCTCATCTCAGCAGTACCGACCGTAAACCTGTCACAGGTGATAGGCGATTGCATCTGGTTCTTGAATCTCTATTCTATCGCCCAAGCTGCGATGGGGAAGGACAAATCTCCCTGACACGGACATCACGTCACTGGGTAGAAAGAAGTGATTCAAATATATTTTCTCTCCTTTCTTACACTGTTAAAAATTTGGCGGTAGGTTGCACCAAAACGTAGTGCTACACCAGCTGCACCGCTTTCTGAGAAAAGATACACTGTCGTGTTTTGCAAAGAAACCCCAACAGTGTGTTTCAACTTTTCACCATATTATATTATGGGTATGCGAAATTTTACGCCGTTTTAAGGAGAAAGGAGAGAGGAAAAATCAGGAAACCAATACACATTTATTCAAAGAAATATTGACCGTTAGCATCAGTGACCTTTTGCCATTTTTCAGGCAACAAACGAATGCTTCTGTGATAGAAGGACTTGGTTTTGAGCTGAAAAACGCACTGAAGAAATTTTCCACCTCTGGAACTGTGGTGAACCGCTGTAGGTCTAGGGAATGTCGCATAGAGCGAAACTGATGAAAGTCTGGGGGTGCAATGTCCAGGGAGTAAGCTGGGTGCGGTAAAACCTCCAGTGTAACTGTTCAAGGGTTGATTTCGTGTTGGCGCCGACATGTGGTTTGGCATTATCGTGTAACAGGATGACTGGACAGCGTCCTTTACCTCTCCATGGGCATTTTTGCTTGATTGCTGAGTTCAGTTTCATCAACTGATTGCTCTATCTTTGTGCAGTGATTGTTTCGCCCGGTTTCAACAGTTCGAAGTACAGCACTCCATGCACATCCCACCACACACACAGCAGCACCTTTTCCCCGTGGGTATCCCATTTTGCAGCGGATGTTGATGGTTGGCCAGGGTCGACCCAGGATCGCTTGCGTACGGGGTTGTCGCAGTAGACCCATTTTTCATCTCCGGTGACAACCTTCCAGAAGAAATTCTTTCCTTGAAACCTCTTCAGCAACGACATGAAGATGCCCAATGGTTGACCAATATTACGCTTCGTAAAAGTACGCGGAACCTACTTACCAATCTTCTAGATCTTCCCCAAGACCTGTAAACACCGTGCCACCGTCGATTGAGCCACTTTCAAACGATTCGCCAGTTGCGTGGTCGATTGTGTGGCATGCTCTTGCAACAGCGATTCCAGCTCCTCGTCTGCGAGTTCCTGCGGTCTACCTGCACGTGGCTTGTCTTCCCAGCTTAGATCACTTTTCTTAAACCTGTCAAACCATTCTCGACACGTCCGCTCATCCATAACCGTTCGGCCATACGCCTGACATATTGAACCGTATGCTTCACTCGCACTTTTCCCTAAATTAAACATGAATAACAAACAGTGCCGCAAATGAACTTTATCGACCGCCATGCTTGGCTTCATGAGCGAACTGACAGCACGGGTCGCCTGCCAGTTAGACCACAACAGAGCCCGCTAGCTGGGGCGGCGGAAACATTTGCATACCGCTAATAGTAAAAGGTTGCACCATGTCGTTGGGTTTATTTTGCACCACAGAATGGTGTATCCTTTTTAAGAAACTGCTGCATCTGGTGTAGCACAGCTTTTTGGTGCAATCTACTACAAAAGTTTTTACCATGTAGGTTTGTCGCTACAGCCTTTTTAGCAAATATTCAGTTAGAAAGGAATGTTGTAAATCATCTCGGTAAATGACCACTTTGAATAATAAAGCTAAGGGAGAAAACAACGCTTTCTCATGCTCTGGTTCCCTTAGCATTTGGCCAACATCTTACACAGCGAATATATTCGTTCGAGCTGACTTCAGCCCATTTGGCTAACCCCGAGTAAATCCATTCCAGCCGGTTAAAGGGTTAACAGATAGCAGAACCGCACGACACTTGAATTTAGTATTCTCAACAGAGTGGCACTGGCTTTTACAGTTAGTACTTAACACAGTCGCATCTGTTTTTGAATATTGTACTTTAGTAAAACAGAGTGGCATTGGTTTTGCGTTTATTGCTCTTAAGAGAACACAGCAGAACTAATAGCAGAACAGGATAAAACAGAGTCGAATCGGCTCTTGAATACAATAGCAAACAGAATAGAATTGCATGGGTTTCGAATTTCATAGCTGACACAGTCATATAAGTTTGAGTTTATTACTCTGACAGAACAAAGTAGATGCACTTTTGAATTCAGTGTTTAACAGAGTCGCATCAGTTTTTGAATTTTGTAGTTGGTAAAACAGAAGGATATTGGTTTTAATACTTAATAAAGCAGAATAGAATCAGCTCTGAACATAATACAAAGTAACTCCTGTTTTGAATTTAATAACCTTCACGTAATAGAGTGGCATTGTATTTTTTGGTTTTTGTTTGTATTTTTGATGGGGGGTTTAATGACCACCGTGAGCAACTCAATGGGCTATAAGCAGTCGCCTGTCCCTAATTTAGGGTCACTGGTTCCAGGGAAGGGAGAGAGCCAGTGCAGTAAGACAAACACAACACCCATGCCTCACGGGAATTCGAACCCGTACCCCTTTCGGACAAATGCTCAGAAGCCATCGCATTGCATCACCTGGGCGGCGCATCGTTTTTCAATTTAGAACTTAACAGAACGAAGGCGAATTTATTTTTGAACCTAATGCTTAACAGAACGGAGAAACACCGCTTTTTGAATTTAACACTTTCTAAGCTTAATGTCACAAGTGCTTCCCGATGAATTTTGAAGTTGGCATCTTCTGAGAGCTGGTTAAAAAACAACCTACGTAGTTAAAGACAGATGGGATAAGAACTGAATGTGTAATCTTAGAAGGGCGATCAAGCGAGAAGTTTTTCGTGATCTGTATTCTGTGTGCGATTGTCAAACAAGCCGCATTTATATATATCCAGGGGTTGTCCAAAATAATGGAAACACCTTGAAATAATAGGCTACTCTCCTAATATGGTGTGGGAGCGCCCTTGGCATTTAAAACTGTTTGAATCCTCCTTGGAATGGACGCATACAAGTCCTGGATGGTGGTAAGTGGTATGTTGTACCATTCTTCCAGCAGAAACTGCTTTAATTCCTTCAGTGACGCCGGAGGAGAATAATGGGATCACACTCTGTTTTCCAACACAAGCCACACGGGCTCAATGATGTTTAAGTCCGGTGATTATGCAGTCCAGGGAGGTTGTGCAACTTCATCATCATGTTCCTCAAACCATGATTGAACAGTTCGACTTCTGTGAATTGGGAAATTCTCATCTTGAAAGGTGCAGCCCCCAGACGGAAACAATGTCTGCGCCATTGAATGCACATGGTCGGCCAAAAGAGAGACATAGTCACTACTAGTGATCCGTCCATGTAAGGTGATAATGGGACCTGCTGCAAACCACGTGATCATGGCCCAAACTATTACGGAACCGCCCACATTCTTCACTGTAGAAAGGAGACAGTCTGAGTTGTAGGCTTCTGCTGGGTTCTCCAAACGTAAACCCGTCCTGTAGTGGGGAATAGTGAGAAACTTGATTCATCGGAAAACAAGACATGTTTCCATTGATCCGCAGTCCACGTTTTATGTTCTTGGCACCACTTTAGTCTCTGTTTCATATTCACCTGTGACCCAGGGGTTTTGAAATTGCAGCTCTACCGTAAATATTCTGCTTATGCAATTCCCGTTGCACGGTATGGGTCGACACTGGGTTTTGGAGAGGAGATGTGCATCAAGCTCAGCAGTCACTTTCGTCGCCGTGGTCTTCCTCCTTGCGGGTACAATTATCTTTAATGTCCTCCTGTCTCTCGCAGTGAGTTTGGTTTTCCTTCCACAGTTGTGTCTCGCAGATGATGTTGTGCCGTGAACATTGTATGCTGTCATGACCTTTGACACGGCACCTCTCGATACCCTAAATACCTGTGCCACTGTGGTTACCGACGCACCAACCAGACGGGCTCCTACAATCTGCCCTCTTTAGAACTCCGACAGGTCACTGATGATGCCTTCTCCTGGAACGAAACTATGCAAGCACCGATTTACAATGCAATCACACAGACCCTTGAGATTATAAGCAACACTTTTTCACAAAAACATTGTAGCTACATGTTCGTTTTACTCAAAAAGCAACACATACCGAAGTCACTGTTTTCAGCGAGGAGTTTCCATTATTCTGGACAACCCCTGTATATATATATATCATCATCATCATCATTGTCAACCATTATCAATCCACTGCTGGTCGAAGGTCTCCCAAGTTTCCTCCACAACGGTCTGTCTTGTGCCAGTCTCCTCCATGTCACCCCTGCATACTTTCGAATTTCATCCACCCATCTCCCATGTGGTCTTCTTCTGGGTCTTTTCCTGTCCCTTGGAATCCAATCTAAAATTTCGGCTGTCCATTGATGATCTGTCCTTCTGGCAGTATGTCCAGCCCATTGCCATTTCAGGGATTTAACTCTGATCATGATGTCTTCCACTCTTGTCATTTTTCGGATCCACGAGTTCCTCTTCTTATCTCTCCTGGTTACACCAAGTATGCACCTCTCCATGCTACTTTGAGTTGTCTGCAGCCTTTGTATGTCTCTTTTAGTTAAGGACCACGTCTCTGCACCATACGTAAGCACTGGAAAGATGCATTGATCAAACACTTTTCTTTTAAGACATAATGGCATATTGCTCTTGAAAATTATGCTGTTTCTTCCAAAGCTCTCCAGGCAAGTTTTGTACGCCGATTAATTTCTTCATCAATGTGACCCTCACTTGATATCTGCTGTCCAAGATAAACGTACGTGTATGTTATCTCCAGCTTTTCTCCATCAATCGATAAATCTTCATTTCTTGTAAAAGCATTGAACATCACTTTTGTCTTCTGAAAGTTCATTTTTAATCCCACTTCTTTACTCTTGTCAGCAAGTTCCTGGATCATACTCTGCAGCTCTGATGGGCTAGTTGCAAAAATGACTACGTCATCAGCAAAACGAAGGTGGGTTAGATAATCTCCATTAATCTCTATCCCCTTGTTTTCCCAGCTCAGTGACTGAAAAACACCCTCCAATGTGGCATTAAAGAGCTTCGGAGATATGGTGTCACCTTGTCTCACTCCCTTTCCAATTTTTATGTGTGTTGTGTTTTCAAACAGCCTAATCTTTGCACTTGCATTTTCATAGATGTTATTAATAATATTAATGTATGCATCTTCAATACCGCAGGTTTTCAGAGCCATTGTAACTGCTGATGGTTTCACTGAATCAAAGGCTTTTTCATAATCGATAAAAAGCCATGCACATTGGAAGTTCATATTCCCTAGCTCTTTCAATTAGTTCTCTCAGCACATGGATATGATCTATTATGCTGTAGCCACTCCTGAATCCAGCTTGTTCTCTCGGTTGAGCCATGTCCAGTGTTGCCTTCAAGCGGTGTGAAAGAACTTTAGTGAAGATTTTATAAACTACTGGTAGGAGGCTGATAGGTCTGTAGTTTCCGAGATCCTCAATGTCACCTTTCTTATGTAGCAGGATCATTGTAGCGGTGTTCCAATCCTCAGGCATCTTTCCTTCATTAAGGCATCGAGTGAAAATTTGGGCGAGTACTGTTTCGATTTCTCCACTTGCTTCTTGTATGATGTCTACTGTAATTCCATCTTCTCCTGGAGCTTTTCCCCGCTTCATGTTCTTGATTGCATGTGCAACTTCTGCTGGAAGGACTGGAGGAACTCTGGTACTGGTATCTTTCATGATGTCTGGAGTGCATGTATCATCCCTTTCATATGATTTGGAGTAGAAATCTTTCACTCTTGTCAAAATTTCGCCTCTATTTCTTGTTACAGAACCATCTTCTTTTCTCAGTGCCATAATCTGTTTTCTTCCCTTACTGAGATGTCCCTTTGCTATCTTTAGGCTTTGGTTGTTTTCAATTGCTTTCCTCACTATTTCACAGTTGAATTTTCTTACGTCTTCAGTGATACTTTTTCGTACTGTCTTGCATAGCTCTATATATTCCACTTTGGAAGTCACATCTTCTTTAGTTGTCCTCATCTCTCTTCTTTTTTGCATCAACATTTTCGTTTTTCAAGCTAATTTTGTTGCTGTTTCCATAAGAGCTTTGGTTACTTTTCTGTTAACTTCAGAGATGTCCACTTCTTCCGATGTTAGGCCTTCTAAAGCAGAGAACCTGTTCTTCAGTTCCAACTTGAAGGTATTATGGTGTTTTTTAAGGTTGGTTATGTCAATAGATTTTGTTTGCCTTATGAGCTTGCCACGTTCAAGTTTAGTGTTGAGGTGCATCTTACATCTCACCAATCTATGGTCACTACCTGTGTTGAACTTGTTTAGCATACTGCAGTCTTCTATGACGAATTTTTTGTTACACATAATAAAATCAATTTCACTTGTCGTCCCATTTGGATGTCTCCATGTCCATTTCCTGTGTGGCTTTTTCTTGAAGAAGGAGTTCAAGATGAAAAACCCTTCTGCCTCTGCAAACTCAACGAGAGTATTTCCACGCTGGTTTCTGTTGCCGTGACCGAATTTACCTACTGAAGTTTCATTCTGTTGCCGTTGCCCTATTTTTGCATTGAAATCTCCCATAATTATTTTCAAGTGCTGCTTACCTTTATTATTTATATGACAAATTTCCTCATAAAATTCTTCAATTTCTTCTTCAGGATGACTTGTGGTGGGTGCATAAGTTTGAATAATCTGAGCCTGGTATCTTTTCGAGAGTTGGATAACAAGCCGTGCAGCTCTGTCAGAGGAACTTTCAACTTCTACAACTTTATCCTTCAGTTTCTTGTTTATTATAAATCCAACACCACTAGTTCTGCCAGTATCTGTCCCACGATAGTAGAAGAGATGTCCACTTTTCAGTTCGATGAGATCTTCTCCTTTTCTCCTTACCTCACTTAGCTCCACGATGTCCCACTTGATCCTTTGTAGTTCCTCTTCCAATTCAAGAAGCCTTGAATCAGAAGATAGGGAGCGTCCATTGTACGTTGCCAAGGTCAGCATCAGATGGCAGCCTAGTCCGCTTCTCCGGGGATTCTTAGCACCCTCTGCCTTCATGTCGCACTGGCCGCTGCCTTGGCCAGGTACATTCCAGCTGCCGGAGACTGAGGGCCAAGATTTAAGATGTGGAGTTATTTTGGAGGTCTATATATATATATATATATATATATATATATATATATATACTTAAGAGCAAAACTGAAGACTAAGGAAAAAAATTTTAGAATTTAAAACGAAGGGCGCAAAATAACCTGAAAATCAAAACGCGCAACGCAGCAGTTTTGAAAATTCAGAATTCACATTCTATAAAGAAGATACCTAAGCAAAAAAATACATATATAATTTTGACTCACACCTAATACAACATAGAAAAGGTTATGTATCTACCTGTGTGAGTAAAAGGAGAAAAGATAAAAAATAAAATAAAACAACTGAATGTAGAAGGTGTCGAGAATACTGAGCCTTGGCTTTATCAAGGACCAGCAAAAACTCTGCATTTTCTCACTTCCACAAAGACCTAGTTGGAAATGGGTTTCTGCAAGGCCATAGATGCAAGTAACATTCCCACCTAAAATAGTTTAAAAAATATATATATAAGTCATGTCCTCCGTAGAGTAGCATGACCTAGCACTAGTTAACAATTTCGCTTGCATCCATTAACCTTCATGGCCCGACCCATGCTCTTCATCTGTTACTATTAAACAGAGAGAAGAAGATTAAAGAGAACTCAAGCTGTGAGAGTGACATAATAAATAGAAATGATTTTCAGCTATAACGAAATTCCAAGTTCGTTTGAGAGAGAATTTAAACCTGAAAAACAATGCAAAAGAAATCCAAATTTTACATTGCAATTAAAAAAGGAAATGTTAATTTATAACGAACAGATTTTTGAAAGAAAACTTGAGTCTAAAACCCCTACTCTACAACTTATGACAGCACGAAAACGAGAATAAGTTAAAGATAATAATTAACTAAAGAAAACTTTGTGAAAGTTATATACCTTAAACAGTTAGTTGCAATATGTACAAAGTATTTCAGCAGTGCTTTAAGTGCATAATTAATTAGTTATTAAGAACTTAACTACTTTGAAAAAACAGCGCATAGACAGCGCATAGAAAAGGAACAAGCTTAGCCTTCTTCTGTTCCTAGGTACCCCAAAAGACGCTCAAAGTTACAAAGAAAAGTAAGAGTTAAAACCCGCATAAATGTTAACAGACAAACCAATGCTTAAAAGCTGAAAAGCTAAAAAACGACAGAGAAAAGGTACATAAAGTACAAACATTGAACTTATAAAACCTAGAACCCAAAAACAAGGAAGAGAGCTTACCTCTTGTGTGACAAAAACTTTTCTCCTCACAAGAGGAGAACATGGCTGACCCTTCCGCCACTCCCTAGACGCTGGGGGGCAGTGAGGGTGGGGCTGATGGCCTCCTCATACAGCAAGAAACCAACGTGCGGAGATTTTAACCAGAGAAAAAAATATATAAACTTAAGACTGTGGATCTGTATGATCAGAATGAGCAGAATTAACTCTCCAGAATACATGAGAAATATTATAAAATACACGAGCAGTTTATTTAATAATCTTTGCATGTATTAAATCACCTTAGTGAGCTTCTATAGATTAATCAGAATCTTATTAATTTTAATGTTGGTTTTACTATTTTTAGTATAGCTATCCTAGTGATGAATAACTAGTTTTCTTTATTTGTTTTTATTTTCTTTTATAAACAGATTTTTAAGCTTTTTTGTGATTTTGTTTATATTATTTAATTTTTTGTTTTAATAGGACCGTCATATCCATAGCACTAAGGTTCCTTTAGGTAGTTAATAGGCATCCTCTAGCCAACTTCCTTACGGCTTTGATTGGTCAGAATCATATTATTAACTGTGTAGAAAATTAAAGCAGATCTGCCAACCTTACTCTATCATTCAGAATAATTTTTCTTAAAGTTCTTTTGATGAAAGAAGAAGGAATTTCGTTCTCTAGAAAACTTTCTAATAGTATATTAATGTGGTAATTGAAATCCAAATTGTTGCTGCAAATTCTTGAAATTTTAGACCTGAGAAATTAGTACATTCTCAATTACTTTGGTTGAAATGTTATTATTCCAGTGTAGATATTTAATTACTTTGAAAGGAAAATTAACTCTTTTATCAAAGAGGCTAATAGATGGGTTACCTCTGTTGAGCTTAATGCTTAAGTCTAGGAACTCAAGTTCCTGATTACTGTGGTTGGTTTTACATAAGTTAAGAGAGCTAGGATAGATATTATCAAAATCACTCTCTATAACTTCTGAATTATTGATACACAGCAGATCATCAATATATCTAAAAGTGTAAAGGTAGTTATCTGAGCAGGTGGGGTGATTTTTAATGAATTTATATTCCTTAAAGAACAGGAATAGATTAGCGATATTTGTGGACGTTGATGTTCCCATTGGAATACCGTTCACTTGCTTATAGAGAGTATTATTATATAAGATATGGTTATTTTTTATGCAGCAATTGAGATAAGAGTTCCAAGTTCCTACATCAACAAATTGGTTAAGTTTAAATTCTGCATACAGCTCTTTAAAGGTAGTGATTATATCTGATAGAGGCAGATTAGTATATAGGTTTTCAAAATCATAACTATTAATATCTAGGGGACAAACTTTGAGTATAGTAGAAATTACTTCTGCATTATTATTAATTATCCAAAATATCTGTACATCAAGTTAGAACAGTTTCTAATGTGTTTCAAAACCTTCTTTAAGACATCTTCAAAAGCAAGATCTATTTTCTTTTTATGACTCCTTACTCCACTAGCTATGAACCTGAACTTCACAGGATCCTTATGAAACTTAACCGTTGCAAAAAGAAATGCAAAAGAAAAGTTGGCAGGTCTGGACTTTTGTTTCGACAGAAATCTCTTTTTCTCTGGAGAAGCTAAAAGGTCACTCTCCAAACTACAAGACCAATTTATTTTTTCCACTACGGATAAAGCTAGCAATAATTTTGCAATTATCTGTAAGAAGTTCTATTTTGAATTGTTAACTATGGAACTCAATAATAGAGTAACATACGAGCCCGTAAGTTATTCTACCAAGCAGTTAGAAAATCGGTTTAAGGCATTCTTCAAGAAACTTAAAATTCCACAACCAGAAGATATGGGCCTGAATTTCCATTTCTTTTTTGCAACGGTTAAGTTTCATAAGGATCCTGTGAAGTTCAGGTTCATAGCTAGTGGAGTAAGGAGTCATAAAAAGAAAATAGATCTTGCTTTTGAAGATGTCTTAAAGAAGGTTTTGAAACACATTAGAAACTGTTCTAACTTGATGTACAGATATTTTTGGATAATTAATAATAATGCAGAAGTAATTTCTACTATACTCAAAGTTTGTCCCCTAGATATTAATAGTTATGATTTTGAAAACCTATATACTAATCTGCCTCTATCAGATATAATCACTACCTTTAAAGAGCTGTATGCAGAATTTAAACTTAACCAATTTGTTGATGTAGGAACTTGGAACTCTTATCTCAATTGCTGCATAAAAAATAACCATATCTTATATAATAATACTCTCTATAAGCAAGTGAACGGTATTCCAATGGGAACATCAACGTCCACAAATATCGCTAATCTATTCCTGTTCTTTAAGGAATATAAATTCATTAAAAATCACCCCACCTGCTCAGATAACTACCTTTACACTTTTAGATATATTGATGATCTGCTGTGTATCAATAATTCAGAAGTTATAGAGAGTGATTTTGATAATATCTATCCTAGCTCTCTTAACTTATGTAAAACCAACCACAGTAATCAGGAACTTGAGTTCCTAGACTTAAGCATTAAGCTCAACAGAGGTAACCCATCTATTAGCCTCTTTGATAAAAGAGTTAATTTTCCTTTCAAAGTAATTAAATATCTACACTGGAATAATAACATTTCAACCAAAGTAATTGAGAATGTACTAATTTCTCAGGTCCTAAGAATTTCAAGAATTTGCAGCAACAATTTGGATTTCAATTACCACATTAATATACTATTAGAAAGTTTTCTAGAGAACGAAATTCCTTCTTCTTTCATCAAAAGAACTTTAAGAAAATTATTCTGAATAATAGAGTAAGGTTGGCAGATCTGCTTTAATTTTCTACACAGTTAATAATATGATTCTGACCAATCAAAGCCGTAAGGAAGTTGGCTAGAGGATGCCTATTAACTACCTAAAGGAACCTTAGTGCTATGGATATGACGGTCCTATTAAAACAAAAAATTAAATAATATAAACAAAATCACAAAAAAAGCTTAAAAATCTGTTTATAAAAGAAAATAAAAACAAATAAAAAAGAAAACTAGTTATTCATCACTAGGATAGCTATACTAAAAATAGTAAAACCAACATTAAAATTAATAAGATTCTGATTAATCTATAGAAGCTCACTAAGGTGATTTAATACATGCAAAGATTATTAAATAAACTGCTCGTGTATTTTATAATATTTCTCATGTATTCTGGAGAGTTAATTCTGCTCATTCTGATCATACAGATCCACAGTCTTAAGTTTATATATTTTTTTCTCTGGTTAAAATCTCCGCACGTTGGTTTCTTGCTGTATGAGGAGGCCATCAGCCCCACCCTCACTGCCCCCAGCGTCTAGGGAGTGGCGGAAGGGGTCAGCCATGTTCTCCTCTTGTGAGGAGAAAAGTTTTTGTCACACAAGAGGTAAGCTCTCTTCCTTGTTTTTGGGTTCTAGGTTTTATAAGTTCAATGTTTGTACTTTATGTACCTTTTCTCTGTCGTTTTTTAGCTTTTCAGCTTTTAAGCATTGGTTTGTCTGTTAACATTTATGCGGGTTTTAACTCTTACTTTTCTTTGTAACTTTGAGCGTCTTTTGGGGTACCTAGGAACAG
Organism: Macrothele yani; assembly: GCA_039090855.1. Lineage (NCBI taxonomy): Eukaryota > Metazoa > Arthropoda > Arachnida > Araneae > Macrothelidae > Macrothele > Macrothele yani. The sequence continues at coordinate 146,108,853 of CM077007.1, read as the reverse complement.
AAGAAGGCTAAGTTGTTCCTTTTCTATGCGCTGTCTATGCGCTGTTTTTTCAAAGTAGTTAAGTTCTTAATAACTAATTAATTATGCACTTAAAGCACTGCTGAAATACTTTGTACATATTGCAACTAACTGTTTAAGGTATATAACTTTCACAAAGTTTTCTTTAGTTAATTATTATCTTTAACTTATTCTCGTTTTCGTGCTGTCATAAGTTGTAGAGTAGGGGGTTTTAGACTCAAGTTTTCTTTCAAAAATCTGTTCGTTATAAATTAACATTTCCTTTTTTAATTGCAATGTAAAATTTGGATTTCTTTGCATTGTTTTTCAGGTTTAAATTCTCTCTCAAACGAACTTGGAATTTCGTTATAGCTGAAAATCATTTCTATTTATTATGTCACTCTCACAGCTTGAGTTCTCTTTAATCTTCTTCTCTGTTTAATAGTAACAGATGAAGAGCATGGGTCGGGCCATGAAGGTTAATGGATGCAAGCGAAATTGTTAATTCTAGTGCTAGGTCATGCTACTCTACGGAGGACATGACTTATATATATATTTTTTAAACTATTTTAGGTGGAATGTTACTTGCATCTATGGCCTTGCAGAAACCCATTTCCAACTAGGTCTTTGTGGAAGTGAGAAAATGCAGAGTTTTTGCTGGTCCTTGATAAAGCCAAGGCTCAGTATTCTCGACACCTTCTACATTCAGTTGTTTTATTTTATTTTTTTATCTTTTCTCCTTTTACTCACACAGGTAGATACATAACCTTTTCTATGTTGTATTAGGTGTGAGTCAAAATTATATATGTATTTTTTTGCTTAGGTATCTTCTTTATAGAATATATATATATACATATATATATATATATAGATAGATAGAGAGAGAGAGAGAGAGAGAGAGAGAGAGAGAGAGAGATTAAGGAATGTGTAGATGCGAAATAATCATCGTAAGAACAACTTGTATTCGGTAATTGTATTTTGTATTGAGAGATAAGAAGTTTTTGATTGAAGTTAGATGCCAGTGATTGATGTCATTTGGTGACGTGTTTCAAGACTAATAAAAAAGGAAATTTAACTCGTAAGTAAACTTTGTGTTTCCTCGAAACCTGGACGTAAATCTGAAAGAGCATGTTTACGTATAATTAAGCCTTTCAGTTCAACAAGCAGTAAATTTATTCGCCGAGTTTTACAGTGAAGCTAAGTTCACAAAGGCTATTTGTTTTGAAGTAAAGTGAACGTAAAAGTTAAAAATAACAGCCCGTTTAGACACTAACATTATACGCTATAAAGTTTTAAGACAACCGTAAGCATATAACACCATATCAGCTCTTATAATTCCACACAGGAGGGGACATTACTAGACCAGCTTACTTATAATTCCACACAGAAGGGGACATTACTAGACCAGCTTACTTATAATTCCACGCAGGAAGGTACATTACTAGACCATTTTACTTATAATTACACACAGGAGGATACATTATCATGACCAGCTTACTCAAAAATTATGAGTAATTTTCATATAACTAAGATGAACATTGATTTGTACTCACCCCAGCATTGAGCTAGCAAACCCAATTTGGTGTATTTCCGGAACAGAATCCTAACAGGTCTGCAATCATTCTGCCTGTGGGCCAGATACCTTGAGGATCGGTAAATGTTATACGGATAAGAATTTCATTGGAGTGCAGGTGGATTTCATTCTTCGAGTTCACCTTATCACCTGTTTTCCTTCTCCGTTATCCTGTGTTTCACTCACTGTCTCAGTCAGTCTATTTCTCTCCCTACCTTTTCTTCAGGACAACCTCCGTATATTTTTATCTTTTTACCTTTCTCAAGCCTGGAGTTTCAACAAAATCCTTGGAAAAGTCCCATAATATCTACAAGGGGCTTAGCCAGAAATTTCTTATTGATTTGGTTCATTGGTGAAAACCTCGTGTATACATTATATCGCTATGAATTCGCACTCCATCCACCCTCAGGGAAGGGGGGTTCGGACCCGAGTACCTCCCCCTCTTTGGCTACGCCTCTGATGTCTACGCACGGCTCTCTTTTAAATGTCTATGCTCACTATCCAAATTCTTAATGACAGATCCACCACCCAACCGTACATCTCTTGCAACTCAATCTTATTCTTGCTAATAATTAATCACATTAAGTTCCTTTTACCTAGGAGCCGTTCTCATCGAACTCGCCAGCCCCGAAGACGCTATAGTCTAAACGCTGACTTCTGACCATTGTTTCATGATAAGTCCGGGTTCGAAACCCGGTGAGGCGTGGTCAGGCGCGACGCTACGGGTGGGATGGGGTGGCTTCAGCCCACCCAACCTATCTTTGAGCCCATCCTTTAGCCCCTTTCCCCCGAAAAAATATTTAAGCAAATAAAACATATGGCAGGTTCAACCATCTAAGATTCTAGAGAGCTTGAATAAATGTATGTGAATTTCTCGAATTCACTGAAATTTTGTTATATAAAAGGAATTCTTTGTTGAATTTAGTGTTTTATACTTATGAGAAACGGAGGGAGTCCTCCGAATGAATTTATTAGACAGCAGTAAAACCACGCAATTTTTTTAATTATGCAGGGTGATTCAAAAGTCCTCGAACTCTGAATTCAAATATTTCTACCACGAATATAGTTATGTTTAACTATTTTTTCATACTGTCATACTAACAGGTAATGAAAACCACTTTACAAAAGATGCTGGAATTGTCCAGCATTCTGTTGAAGACATAAATTCACCTGACGACACATGTTGGCAGACTCTTTTTTCAGCGTGTTGGCAGGTATGTCCCTCACGGATGTAATGATGTTGTTCCGCAGGCCCTGTACCGTCTTAGGGTTGTTGTGGTAAACTGTGTCTTTCAGATAGCCCCAAAAATAAAAGTCTGGTGAGCGAGGCGGCTAAAGTTTTTTCGAGATTAATCGATCGTGGAAGAACTCACGGAGCGTCTCCATTGTGTCGTTTGATGTGTGGCACGTTGCTCCATCTTGTTGAAACCAACAGTAACGATCGTGTTCTTCCAGCATCGATACAAATTGATGGACGGTGTCTGCATACACAGCGGAATTTACAGTTGTTTCGAAAAAAAAAAAAAATGGCCCTACAATTCGCCGTCTAGACATGGCGCACCACACTCCAACTTTCTGACATTGAAGTTCAGCCTCATGCAATGCGTGTGGATTCTCCGCAGCACATATGCGAGTGTTTTGGCTATTGACGTATCCATTCAAATGAAACCATGCCTCGTCACTGAAAAAAGTGTTGTTAAGCTGGTTAGTCACATTGTTGTACGTGAAACTCTTAAACCATTTGCAGCAGGCAATGCGCATTTCCGAGTCCAAAGGACGTAGATTTTGCACTACTCAAATTCTGTACAGCCGTAGTTTTAGACGTTTAGTAGCTCCCCTCTGGCAGGCTGAATACGTTGACCCTAACTCTTGAGACAGCCGCCGAAGTGACTTCCGGGGAGAGAGCTGCAGGGAAACGTGAATTTTCTCCAGAAATGTGGTCGCCACCACGGACGGTCAGCCGCTCTGAGGCTTATCCTGAACACTTCCTGTCTCGCGAAACCGGTTCACATGGTCAAACACAGTTGTTTTCCCTGGTATAGGAGCATCAGGAAACTTCCTTTGAAAGAGCTGGTTGCAACGTTGGTAAGACTTTTCCGCAAAATGAACTTCTAATAAAACGACTCTTTGTTCTTGCGTGAAGCTCATGGCTGACTGAACGTTACTGCTTGCGTGAATTTTCTCCAGAAATGTGGTCACCACCACGGACGGTCAGCCGCTCTGAGGCTTATCCTGAACACAGCGCCCGCGTAAGCTTAGTGTCACGTGGTGCTTGCTATCACGTGGCGCAGATCGTTCCCCATGGTCACCCGCAACAGCCACAAGCAGCAATACTCGGATATCTTTTATGGTTTAACAGCAAATGCGTTTTAAAATATAGAGTTCGGGGACTTTTGAATCACCCTTTAGTTAAAAACGATGAGAGATTCCTTGCCATGTTACAAACTGGAATTCATAAACAGCCTTATGAAAGTACTCCCGCATACTTTTGAGTTTCATCCAGGTCTCCCCAAGTTTCTTCCACAACGGTCTGCCTTGTGCCAGTCTCCTCCATGTCACTCCCGCATACTTTCGAATTTCATCCACACATCTCACATGTGGTCTTCTTCTGGGTCTTTTCCTGTCCCTTGGAATCCAAGTGAGCTAAAATTGCGAAGAAGTAGAGAAGTAGTAGCTTGCCATAGAGATTCGTATCCAGTGTTCCCATACTATACGTTGAATAAATACTACTTACAATATTCACTTGACATTTCTGTTTGATTAGGTATAACATTATCAGCGTCGCGTAAAATGCACATGAACGGAATATTTTGTCCATTTCAGCCAAACACTTTCAAAATTTGGGTCCCTCTCCCATCCTACTTAGCCCCCCCCCCCCGCCCCAATAGCCCATCCAGTTCCGAGCGGCTCGCGTCGCCACTGGGCATGGTTGTTGTTTACGTCTTACGGCGCTAGCTCTCTACCTTGCCTGGAACCAGTGGCCCTAAATTAGGGACAGGGGACTGCTTATTAGGATGGAGCGAAAAACACTTTTTTTTTTTAAATTTGAAACGTCACCATGTGCAATAGTTGCGATTTTATTACTGAAATGATCCTCCGAAATATGAATGACATTATTTGATATTTTAGGCTGCCCCAAGAACCTCGAAGTTTGAAAATTTTAGGGAAAAAAATGGTTTAAAAACAGCCGCTTTCTCCATTTTGTAAGTATAAAAAAATACTGTGTCACTATGTTATTTAATATCCCCTTTGAGTGTATATCATCATCATTGTCAACCATTATCAATCCACTGCTGGACGAAGGTCTCCCCAAGTTTCCTCCACAACGGTCTGTCTTGTGCCAGTCTCCTCCATGTCACTCCTGCATACTTTCGAATTTCATCCACCCATCTCCCATGTGGTCTTCTTCTGGGTCTTTTCCTGTCCCTTGGAATCCAATCTAAAATTTCGGCTGTCCATCGATGGTCTGTCCTTCTGGCAGTATGTCCAGCCCATTGCCATTTCAGGGATTTTACTCTGATCATGATGTCTTCCACTCTTGTCATTTTTCTGATCCACGAGTTCCTCTTCTTATCTCTCCTGGTTACACCAAGCATGCACCTCTCCATGCTGCTTTGAGTTGTCTGCAGCCTTTGTATGTCTCTTTTAGTTAATCCATGTCTCTGCACCATACGTAAGCACTGGAAGGATGCATAGATCAAACACTTTTCTTTTAAGACATAATGGCATATTGCTCTTTAAAATTATGCTGTTTCTTCCAAAAGCTCTCCAGGCAAGTTTTGTACGCCGATTAATTTCTTCATCAATGTGACCCTCTCTTGATATCTGCTGTCCAAGATAAACGTACGTGTCTGTTATCTCCAGCTTTTCTCCATCAATCGATAAATCTTCATTTCTTGAAAAAGCATTGAACATCACTTTTGTCTTCTGAAAGTTCATTTTTAATCCCACTTCTTTACTCTTGTCAGCAAGTTCCTGGATCATACTCTGCATCTCTGATGGGGTAGTTGCAAAAATGACTACGTCATCAGCAAAACGAAGGTGAGTAAGATAATCTCCATTAATCTTTATCCCCTTGTTTTCCCAGCTCAGCGACTGAAAGACACCCTCCAATGTAGCATTAAAGAGCTTCGGAGATATGGTGTCACCTTGTCTCACTCCCTTTTCTACTTTTATATGTGCTGTATTCTCAAACAGCCGAATCTTTGCACTTGCATTTTCATAGATGTTATTAATAATATTAATGTATGCATCTTCAATACCACAGGATTTCAGAGCCATTGTAACTGCTGATGGTTTCACCGAATCAAAGGCTTTTTCATAATCGATAAAAGCCATGCACAATGGAAGTTCATATTCCCTCGCTCTTTCAATTAGTTCTCTCAGTACGTGGATATGATCTATTGTGCTGTAGCCACTCCTGAATCCAGCTTGTTCTCTCGGTTCAGCCATGTCCAGTGTCACCTTCAAGCGGTGTGAAAGAACTTTAGTGAAGATTTTATAAACCACTGATAGGAGGCTGATAGGTCTGTAGTTCCTGAGATCCTCAATGTCACCTTTTTTATGTAGCAAGATCGGTGCAGCATTGTTCCAATCCTCAGGAATCTTCCCTTCATTAAGGCATCGAGAGAAAATTTGGGCCAATACTGTTTCGATTTCTCCACTTGCTTGTTGTATGATGTCTACAGTAATTCCATCTTCTCCTGGAGCTTTTCCCAGCTATATACACGGGTAAAAATTCAGCAGACATGAGTTATTTTCTTAGGCTTCCCAAAGAGCTCACGATTTGTCATATTTCTCCAAAAATGGCATGTTATGTAAATATGATAGACACCAGCCTTACCTAGTAGCATAACTTGAGGAGTGAGTTTATTTCATTTGGAAATCAGACTTTTTTTCAAAACTTGGCATCAGCTTCCTATCCGAAATGTTTGCTCTGATGAATACATCTCTTTCAAGAAGGCCGCACACATGAGCAGAAGAATCTGTTACAATCTTAACCATCCTCTCTACTGCCTGAGAATGGCAGGGTATTTTTGTAAATTCGTGGCAAGAACTTGAATATTTATACGACTGTAGTAATTCCAGAAGCTCACCGTCTTTCCATTTCCGTGTGATGGGAGGCTCAGTCACATTACACTCTTGCCAGTCGATTAGGTCGATGTAATCATTGCTCTGGAAATTCAGCTTAGGAATCCGAAACTTCCTAATTGTAGTTGTTTTTTCGGAAGATTTCCTGGCCTTCATGATATGTCGAACAGCAAGCTCACGGACATACCTTCTGTCCTCAAACAACATTGCAACGAGCAAGTTTTCTGCATGGGCAAAATACGCGTTGTCTTGGACGACTCTTTTTACAATATTCTTTATATTATCTGGAAGATACTGAAACCTAAGTATGAAAAGCTGCAAATTTCTTGGACCATCTTTAAAGGTACCGTTACATTTGATCGTGAACCACGATGGTGCATATACTTTCATTATGAAGGTGGCAAATGAGACAAGTTGTGGTGTTGGATCACTAGTTCCAACATACAAACGCAGAATGCGATTTGCGAGGGTCAGCCAACGGGAATGTGCAAGTGCTCCAGGATCCCGATTTGCCAGATCTTGTGGGCAATCACCTGCAGAGACTGCCTTACAAATATCCCACAAATAAAGTTGATCCTAGCTAAGATCTCCATAGTTAATGTCGGACTGAAGCGAAAATTCAATTTTCTGGAAATTAACGATAGGAAGGTTTGCGCACGTCTTCAGGCGCTTTCCAATCAATCCACTAAATCCTCTTGGACCTGATGTTTTCCCATCAAGTGCTTCAGTGAGGTGGCGTAAAGGCAGTTCATTAAAATGAAGTTGACATATAATCCAGTGTAGGGGAGAAATGAACTTCTCTTCAAGGCACCTAATTACACCTGCATTTGTGCCGGTATTAGTCACTTCCCCGTCACTTGCAATAAAGACTAATTCCGACAAGTCAAATGCCTTCTGGTTCAATAAGCTGAAGATACCGTCGGAAATGTCCCTTGCACTCTTGCTCTTCGGTGCAAAATGTCCCAAATAGACTGAACCCGATTCTTCAACAAGTGTAATATGCTCCTCCCATTCTTTTGGCTTGTGCCACTTGCCATCATCTGTCTGTGTATTCGTAAGAGTTTCATCCCTTCTTCGGTCCAAAAATAAAGCTACAATCTTGCGACCAGTCAAGTTTACCTCATCTTGAATTGTTTGACGGGTCTTTTTCCTTTCTTGTCGTACTTTATGCCGGCCAATAACAGATACATTACATTCTTTCGAATGAACCGGTTCACTTACATCATGAAGCAACGCCGACGCAAGATTAGCTGCCGCTCGGTCGCTGATGCCTCGCCTATCGCACTTTCTAGAAAATGCAGATAGGCGAGGCATCAAGGTTTCGAAAAACGACGTGGAGTGAAATCGTAATCTTTCTCCGAGGCCAACAAATGAGTAGGACCCGGTTCGTCTGGTTTTCCAGCAGAATTAGTATTTGTATCCTCTTCTGAAGGATCATCCTCGACTCGCAGGGCCGATTTCAGTGATGCAGTTTTCTGTAATTTCCTACGGATATGCTCTTCCCTATCACTCTTTCGAGCTGATCTTTTCTTCAGTACACTGGTGGTTTTTGCGTCAAGCCCACCTACTATCATTCTTCTGTTTGTTCTCTGGTCCATCAGAAAGTCTCGCTCTTTCACGGGCACCTTTTTTGCAGAGCTGCATTTGCAGGTTTTAAAACATTTGCACTTGCATGAGCATATGTCAAAGATACGTTGCGAATCTGCACGAAATTGTTCAATCTTCTTTCGGTAGGTTTCATCCATTCTTGCAGCGTGTTTTTTCAGCTTTCGGATTTCAGTGTTGTATGCGGTTATACGCTTTGCAACAGATTTGTGGAGAGATGTCCGAAGAGATGCTTTCTTCCATATACTTAGCACTTTGTCTGCGACAATACTTGCTATTTCTGGTGCAGCAGGCTCATAATTTGCACCTTCCTGCCACAAGGTAGTTCTTCCTCACAAGGTAGTAATGGCGCATTACATCTTCGTACGTAGGCAACACATTTTCATGCATCTCCTTATAACTCCCGAGGATAGGGCAATCAGCCTTATTTCTTGTTTCAGCCATCTTTAGTAGTTGGACGACAAAACGAAAATGCCGGTACGATCCAATCAACGTCACCAGGAGTGAAAGAAACTGTTGCATCATTATGACGCAAACCCGCCAACACTCTATCCCAAACGGACCTGTGCGACTGTGATGAGATGACTCAGCGAGTTCGCAAACAGAGCTCCGCTGTGAGAGAGGGGGTGGGCTGAGATGAAAAAGGTAACAAAAACAAAGCAGAGCGCAAAACAGCAAGCTATGTTTCTGAAAATCAACAAGAGGTTTCCAGAAAGTATGAGAGAGGGGGGGGATTGTTAATGTTAAGCCCAAATTGGCAACAATAAGGCTGCTGTCGAACTTAGTGCTTACGCAACTTATCATGCCATTTTTGGCAAAAATTACATACTTTAAGGGATCTGGGGAAGCCTAAGAAATTTGTTCATGTCTGCTGAACTTTTACCCGTGTTTATACACTCAAAGGTGATATTAAATAACATGGTGACACAGTTTTTTTTTTTATTTACAAAATGGAGAAAACGGGTGTTTTTAAACCATTTTTCCCTATAACTTTCAAACTTCGAGGTTCTCAGGGCAGCCTAAGATATCAAATAATGTCATCCATATTTCGGGGTTTCATTTCAGTAATAAAATCGCAACTATTGCACATGCTGACGTTTCAAATTAAAAAAAGTGTTTTTCTCTCCACCCTACTGCTTATGGCCCATCGAGTTCCTTCATATCCTCCGATAATTCGGTATAATCATTGCTTTTTTTATTTTCTGTTTTTCACATTTGAATCATATGGGTAATTAAGTGGTATGCAACTTATATCAAATTTTCAAAATTTCATTCGCTGTAATTTAAAACACATCGCATTTTACTTCATTGAGTAATTTTCGTTATCTAGTTTCAATAATAATCATCTAAAAAAAAACTTTAAAGAAATATAAGAAAAACCTTTCTTCGCCTTTCAGTGTGAATTCCTGAGGGATTTCTCTTGTAGGCTATCTTTTTTCTTTCTTTTTCTTCGGTGCTTTTTTTTTTTTTTTTTTTATTGTTTCCAGCATTTATTTTCTTTAGGTTGAACACGTGACAGCACAGTAGGAGTCATGACCTTTAGGTTGGTATTTGAACCCCATCTAACAGTTTTTACCGGACTAAATGTGACAGGTGACGCCAAATACAGCTTGCAAAACGTGGGTGGTCCCGTTGACATTCTCAGCAGGTGCTGAGTTCACGATAACTTCTTTCCTGAGGTATCTGAGCTTCGTTCAGAGGGTCGTTTCTGATCACGAAAAATAAACCAAAATTCATAGCGAGCAAACCGAAGGTAACAACGCTTCAACACGGATAAGGTTACCGAAACACAACTACATCTTAGCATACGGCATCCCAATTTACGACAGCATATAAGACATGCAGTACATGCAGTCATATCAGAGGTGCAGGACAAAACATCCCGGAATTAGAGCGCTCAATAAATAACACAGGTTGGACATTAGACGAGTGCAACTATAAAATTCAAAACATAACGCTGAAAGACACAGAGGTAACGTCCCTCAACAAAACTTTTCACATCGGTAAATTTCGTGGAGATATTCAAACGCTCCAACATGCACACAGCTTACCATTTTTCTCGAATCCGCTGAGCGCGCTCAGTACGATCCTCGCGTTTTCTCTCTCTCTCTCTCTCTCTTTTTTTTTTTTTTTAAGGTTACAGGGAGAAGGGGAGGGGGGGGGATAAAGACCGCCATGAGTAACTCTTAGGGCTGTAATCAGCGTTCCGTCCTTAATTTGGTTCTATTGGCACTGGGAAGAGCAGAATGCCCCGTTCAGGAATCGGGCACAGGTCTGATTCGAGTGACTGGTCAGAAACTTACGCCTCTGACCACTCGGTCAGCGGCTTCGCATTTTTCATTAATTCTAGGTTGAGCACACTTATAGCTTTCTCTTTATTCATTGTTTGACCATGCGATCTTACAATTTATTTTCTTAACTCAAAGTTTGCGCATGCGCCAGACGGTGTTCCATTACTTTCTGAACTCACTTGTATTTGATTGCGTATTCTACCCTCATCATGCCTTCTTTACTTTGCGTTTGAGTATATTGTAAACAGTGGAAATTTCGTGATAATTTCAGAAATTTTCATTTTGACCGCAAAAATTAATCGCCCATGTTTATCAAACTCCAGTACCCCATACGCAACATATTTGTACATAATACCAGTAACCTGGAGAACAGTAGGACTGTATGTCTGTGTTCCACAGCAGATGTTTTCGCATAATGTTTACCAGCGGTTATTCTATGATAACATTGGTAACTTCGTGATAATGCATTGCTAAGTTCGTGATAGTGAACAAGTTGTCCATTTGTACGCACAACCCTGCGTGAATGTAAAGAAATATAGAAATAATAGATATATTGCACAGTTTACTCTAGTCAAACATGGAAGAAATACATATTTTTATCAACAAAATGCTCTTTTTCCATAAAGTACCATTTTCGCATTTTAATTTCAGACATTATTTACGGCTTTCACAGGCGCCGCACATGAACACATCTTCATTTTCATCGTAAGAGTTTTAACACTTTATGTGGTACCATATCATGCAAAAATTACATTGAATCAACTGAGCTCCACTTTTTTTTACATCCTAGTTATAGTTGTGTCCACAAAATTCAACATCCCAGTTATTCTCTTCTCTTTGCCTGTTGATAAAAACTAAACATATGAGCTATATCTTGTTAACTTTCAATTATATCAACTACTAGCTTTTCTACCCGGCTTTGCCTGGGATTTAGGCATATTAATTTCATATTCCCTTATATGTCACTGAAAAAATCGGGAAAAAAATTGATGCTTGCAAGAAAGAAAAAAGCTGATTTCACAAATTCGGTCATTACAAATTATTTATTCATAGTGTGATTATTTCAACACTTGGTCATTGCTGTCACAAATATTTGTCGAGAGTTAAAGCAACGAAATGTACAGAATGCGTGGAATCTGTAGAACGAAACGGACCAAAAGCGTTATGAATTATTTAACACGCGTCCCGGAGACACAGAATTAGAACACTGACTGAACAAAATTCGTTAACAATTTGTTATCGACGATCAAATGCATCACGAGCTTTCAGTTTCAGACGTCTTTGAGGGGTGAATCTCTGGGACAAAAAAGTTAAAAACGTATCTTTGTTTCTGCATATACAGTTTCTGTTTACCGATGAATTAAAAATTCCATGCCTATTTTAAAAACTTTCGATAGGATTCCGGTGACATTTTGAAGGATTCCTTTTATTACCAATTCATGGTGTTGATAAAAATTTCAGCCCGTTTCGTTAAGATTTCGCAAAGTTCGGTTTTGCATTTTTTTACGCTCAGTTCTCAAAGAATAGAAACACCTGTGGATGGGGCGAATCTCGGGGTTAAAAAAGTTAAAAACGTATCTTTGTGAATATTTTATGAAACTGGCTGAAATTTTGATGATCACCATAAATTGTTAATAGGAACATGATCTCCAAATTTTGCCTGAATCGGCAAAAAACTTTTTAAATTAGCCGTAAAAATTGTATTAACCGTTTCTACGTATATATTTCTGTTTACCGATGCTTTAAAAATTCCATTCCTATTTTAAAAAGTTTTGACCGGCTTCCGGTGAAATTTTGAAAGATTCGTCTTATTACCAATTCATGGTGTTGATAAAAATTCCAGCCCGTTTCGTTAAGATTTTGCAAAGTTCGTTTTTGCACTTTTTGTTCTCAAAGAATAGAAACACCTGTGGATGTGCCGAGGCGATGAATGCAGTCACGTACTTTCAGATTTGGACCAGGATAACGATGACGTAGCAAACGACGCTGACTTTATCGATTAGCTATTAATTAATTCATAACTCGCGAACCGAACAATGTAGAGATCTTAAAATAGTTGCGTTAACCTAGAAATTTTAGTATTAATAAGCTATGCGAATTTCACGATGCTAATGTTCGGAGTTCGGGAGTTTTTGCTGCTTCAGACAAACAGACATTTTGTGTTTTATATATAAGATTAAGTATCACGTAGTTGCCACCTGTAGGCGATAAATTCATGACACCTTGGCTACTTCATGGCAGGCTAAAATTAATTAAAAACCGGAACTGAAGTGTTTATTTGAACTCCAACTATCGTGATTGCGTTGCAGAAATCAGATATTGTTGTTTAAATTATGAACAAAAAAGTTATTTTTTAAATCAACATTAATGCTTGAAAAAATTAACCCCAAAGCTAAGGATCATGCGCCTCTACACGCTATACAATGCTGATAAATGACTTGCACGTGCATTTTTAAATTAGACAAGTATCTAATCAATCAATAACTGGGTTAAATATTGTTTGCTTACCTCTATTTTCCTTCTTGAAATCCGCTCTTCTACCTTGAATACTAAACACCATCACAAAAGACTACTCAATTCCCGCCACATGTTGAATAACTTTCTCTGTGATACGAACAAAATCACTTACTGACGATCTCCTTCCGATGTTAGAAACCGGACATCTGCTGCCATTTATGATAAAAAGTGGAAACTAATGAAGACAGTAGTTGCTCTACGAATAGCCTCTTACGCTCTATCACGAATTTCCCTATGCCACGAAATTACCAATGTTTACCCTACAAACACTAAAACCTTGTAGGAGGTGATAAAATGCATTTCCCAAGACGACTGGTCATTGTGGGAAATTAGACCAGAAAAGTCCCTCACTAAAAGAAAGAATAAGAGCCGTAATTGCTAAGGCCAGAATGGGCATAACTTTCCAACTTCGACAATCCGGACTAAAATAATAACAGAATGGAGACCATATAAAGGAAAGAGAGGAGTGGGAAGACCAGAGGGAAGATGGATGAATGATATAAACAAAACTGCAGCAAAGCTGTGGAATAAAAAAGCCCAAGACAGGAACATTTGGAAAAAGATGACGGAAACCTATAGCCTCAATTGGCTATAAAAAGGGTTAGAAGAAGAACAAGAAGACCCTACAAACCCGATCTTGCGCGTTTTTTTTTGTTTGTTTTTTTTGCACTTTGTGTGTAGAGCATACATTTTGCAATCTTCCCATGCTTTCTTGGTCAGGAACATGCGCCTCTGACCACTCGCGCAGCGACTTTGCATTTTTCATTAATTCTAGGTTGAGCACGCCGGTTAGATCCTACAGTTTTTTCTTTATTCATTGTTCAACCATGAGCCCTACAGTCTTACAATGTATTTTCTTAACAAAGTTTCAGCATGCTCTAGACGGTGTCCGTTATTTTATAAACTCATGTGTGTTTGAGGGTGTATTCTACGCTCATCATTTCTTATTCACTCTGAGTATACAATCCCGATCTGGCGCTTTTTTTTTACACTTCGTGTGTAGAGCTAGATTTTACGATCTTGCCGTATTTTCTTTCTTTTCATTGCACCTGTGGTTTCTCAGCTCTTGTGGGTATTGAAATTTTTATATGCAATTGTCTTTTGCTTAACTACCCATACAGAATCAAAATGAACTCCAACAAAACTTACTTTCTTAGATCACAGAATAAAATTTAATAAAATAATAAAAATTAATTATTTTTTCCTAGCGTACATCTACAAAGGCCGTTCCATAAAAACTGAGAGTAATTTTTTTTGAGTTGGCAACAGTGCGAAAGGGGCAAATTAACCACACAGACGACTAAATGATTTAAGGAAGTATCTATGGCAACAGTTATTAGCCGTGGCAGATGATTCTGGTTTTGTTATTGCGCAGGTGGTTTTGTTAAGTCTGCATTTCGCCATACAGCTATGGAGGCAAGTGATTCAGAGTTAGGAAATGAAATGCGTTGTGCGATAAAATTTTGCTATCGTTTGGGTAAAACGGCTCCACAAACAGTTGATTTAATGAAAAAAGCTTAAAAAGATAAATGTTTGGGTGAGTCAACGATTTTTAGATGGCACCATGAATACAAAAAAAAGGGCGTTTGTCGGCAGAACTCTCCCCTAGGCCTGGTCGACCTGAAAGTGTTTATACAGAGCGTATTGTTAACACTGTTTGGGCAATCCTGCAAGAAGATCGACGAATGACTTGTGAAGACATAGCGGCATTAACTAATATTTCAAAAACGTCGGCATTCCGCATTCCACGCGACAAATTACTGCTGCATCGTCGTGTGTGTTCCAGATGGGTACCTCATCAACTGACGAGAGAACAATTGTTTGCCAGAGTTCAGGACTTCAGGTGTGTTAATATGGAAACAAATAATTGCAAAGGATTCGAACTTTTTAAACACAGTAATAACTGCCGATGAATTATGAGTCCACTATTTCGACGAAGCGCACAACGAGTGCCTGGAAACACACAGGCTTGCCTCCTCCGAAAAAAAGTCCGCCACACCAAATCAGCTGGGAAGGTGATGATGGTAATTTTATTTGATTATAAAGATGTAGTCTACCAGCATGGCGTTCCTCCACAAATTACTGTCAATTCTGAGTATTACATGTCAGTCTTGAAGCGTCTGCGACGACACATCGATTAAGTGACCAGAACTGGTGGGAAAGTGGACCCTACACCGCGAAATTCCCCCTCCCGCCCACATGTGACTGATTGTGTTCAACAATTTCTTATGAAACGCAGTATGGAAATCATGCAACAGCCTGCCTACAGTCCTGTACTCGCCCCTTGCGATTTCTGGTTGTTTCCAACAATGAAGGAGAAGTTCCGTGGCGGAACATTCAACACAGATGCTAAAGTTATTCAAGCTGTACAGGGGTCGCCGCAAAATGTCTTCGCCATGTTTTGACCGTTGCATATCATGCGATTGAAGGTACTTTGAGAAAGAATAACATATGTTTGTGCTGTACCCATATTTCTTCATTTTGTGTGATTTTACTCTGTTTTTATATAACGGCCGTTGTATTTATGACAATGATCACGAAGGTTTAAGCCGCTCACGGTAGGATGTCGTGAGTAGGCTATCTACGAATCCAACACAAAAGTTTACCCAAATAGATATAATATTCTCACAATCAACCAACTTTATTATTTTAATATTGGAAAAATCATATTAAAGAGAATAAAAAAACGCCTACACACTGATATAATAAAAATTACTCCACAAACACATCCACACGAACTAAAACACATACTCGACCGATTCAGTCAAAAACGGAAATTATGAAACAAAGTCTAAATTACATTGGACCTTATTACTGGAATTCATTACCAACGGAACTTACAATACTTGATTGTTTCAACCTTTTTAAAAAGAAATTAAAAGGCTACATAATGAACCACAGACCCATTAATAATAATAAAAAAAAATACTAATTTCTAAATAAATCACACTTTAACCTATTAATCCTGTTTTCGCTGAAATTTCTATACACACAACTGATTGTGTTTGATGCTCTGGCTTGTTTTGTAATCCCTTTAATGTATCTTTTTTTTTTTATCTCTCTTATTTAACACTGCTGTGTGGGAAACTTCCCCCTCTCCAAAGAACCAAAGGGAAATGGCCTTTTTGGCCATTTCCCTTTGGTTCTTTGTTGTGCCCTGTTTTATATAACTCTTTTTTTGTGTGTGTATGAGTGTGTGTATCATCGGAAATGCTCAACAAAACAAATAAATGAAATGTAAAATAATCATAAAATTAAGTGTTTATGCTGGATAGAAAGGACGACAATAATACTAAGAAAAAAAACCCAGAGAAAACAAAATAAAGTCAAAAGAGAAAAAGGAAAATGAAGTCATTTAGTATTAATGTACAAAATGATTAAGGTAGGTAACCATCTAATTCCTGTTCACCGCAGATTTTGAAAGAAAATCAAACTAGATTTTCATTCATCTCTGAAAGCAACTTTCCATTGACGAAGCATTAAATTTGCCACGTACATTTTTAATTAATTGCCACATACTGGTATATTCCAAAGTATGTACTGGAGAAACTTTGAGGTAAATGATATAGTACTTGTGAAAAAAATTTCAGACATCCAGCAGAACTGACAAAAGAAAATACGACGAGAATTATCATCGAAACGCTTAAGATCTACCGCGAGTAAAGATTCTCATGACTTATGGAAATATTGATAAAGCTGTATCAACCTTCGTTAACAAAGAGGAGATTTTCCTTAACAAGCCTTCTTCAAGGAAAAAGTCTTGCTTTCTTGTTGGGGAAAAGTAGTTTGGCTTGAAACAGCCAAAGGCAAAGAAAGATTTGTTGTTCGGGAACGCACGATAAATTTTTTTTTCTTAATGTCCTTATGGTGATACAACTAAAAAAAAATCCAAATTTTGTGAAATTACCGACGCACTTTTCTTAAAAACAGGTCAGTAACATAGTTATTCTTCAATAAGATTTTTTTTCGCTGGCTATATTTACCAGTAGCCATAAAGTAAGATAAAAATTGCATGTAATTAAGTTTGTTACTTCCGGAACCTACTCAACTTAAAGGAATTGTATAGAAAATTTCATCTTTTATTTATTTTTTAACTTTATACTTTGCTATCCTTTAGCGGAAGTATTTAGCCATAAATATACAGACATCCCGGTTTTCAGGGTGCTCTTTCATTTGTCTCCTGATGTATAGGAAGTGAGATCTCTGGGTTCCTATTTTTTTTTTTTTTTTTTTCTCATCAGAAGGCTTCTTCTTGATTCCCAATCTTTCGTTTCCGAACTTTGATTTCGAGCACTTTATCTTTTTTCTATTTTTTAATACGGGTAAAATAGAGAGAATCTTATTATCATTTGTTTACGTGGTAAACATTCCTTTTTTCATTTGGATGAACAGGAAATAACAGTAATTACCAAAGAATTTTCCTTTTGTAAAGTATATTTTCTCGAATAATTAGTACATGCAATTGACGTGGATTAGGAACATCAAACACTGGTGCATGTGGAAGCTGTGGTGCAGTGGAAGCATGTCAGTTGGTAGAATGTCGCTTTCAACTTTTTGCTTGCTCTGAGTGCATTGTCTAAAATTACTTTCCAGAATTGTGCATTTTTGAGTACGAAAATAATACTGTATTTGAACAGTTTGTTTAAAAGAAAATGTCGTTTTTGTTTATCTAAATCACATTTTAACGTCCTGCCTCGCAGACTCAATACCTCCGCCCTCCTTGACTCCCTACCGTCAAGCCAGCGATTTTGCCTTGCACTCCTCTCCTGCAAAGCAGTCTTCGGTCACTTCCTGCACCTTCACTGTCCTGGGGAAGTTTTAAGGGCGCTAGTGTAACTTTCGATTCTGTGACGTACTACAAAGGTGAAGAACGTGCCAAGTCAACAAATCTGCAGCGATACATTCCGTCGGTGTAGCTTAGTCGGTTAGAGCAACTCACTCCGGAGCGAAGAGACACGAATTCAATTTTTGTCACCGACAAATTGTGTTTTCACAACTCCACCTTCCGTGTTTGAATCCCCTATTTTGAAAAGAAAACAAACAGAACAATCAGTAGTGACCCCCTCAGTGAATTCATGTCCACCATCCTCATTAGCCTCTGGTAATACAAACATGAAAAAGAGACTTAAACTAAGGAATTGGAAGAGCGGAGAACAATTGAATTTTCATCGCCCTGAGGATGCTATTTAGACCCCTTTCTACGGAGAAGTGAACAACGCACATTTTAGGGGGAAATACGTAAGGCTACATGATATAAAACACAAGACCTATTACTTGCAAAGTCCAGATTACATTTTAAAGTTAAATATATTGAAAAATGGCCCATTTTGAACTGGGTGGGCGGTAGGGTTTGCTCAAGCACACCTTCACATGCCCTTGGCAACGTCCCTCACCTCTTCCATGGATAAAGGCTCAGAAGTTGCAGCTCTTCCATAAATAAAGGCTAAGAATTTGCAGCTTTTCCATGGTAAAGGCTTAGAAGTTGCAGCACTTCCATGGATAAAGGCTTAGAAGTTGCAGCTTTTCCATGGTAAAAGCTTAGAAGTTGCAGCACTTCCATGGATAAAGGCTTGGAAGTTGCAACTCTTCCATGGACAAAGGCTTAGAAGTTGCAACTCTTCCATGGATAAAAGCTTAGGAGTTGCAGGTCTTCCATTTATAAAGGCTTAGAAGTTGCAGCTTTTTCATGGATAAAGGCTTAGAAGTTGCAGCTCCTCCATGGATAAAGGCTTAGAAGTTGCAACCCTTCCATGGATAGAGGCTTAGAAGTTGCAGCTCTTCCAGCTGCACTGTCGTAGGAGTTCTTTTAACGCTTTGACACTCACTTAAACAAAACAAACTCTTTATTCAACACAACTAGAACAAAATCAACATAATAATTGGAAAATTTTTTCACTATAATTGGAAAATTGTCTTTTCACAGAGCAACACACACACACACACACACACACACACACACAAAAGAAACATATCTTTCTCTTTTCCCTTCCTCTCCAACACTGCTACACAGTCATCATCTCAACTTTTATTGGTCAGTCAATTCCTCCGCAGTTCCCATAGCTTAGAAGTTGCAACTCTTCAATGGATAAAGACATAGCAACTGTCAATTCCTTAGCAGTTCCCAACATATGTGTAGTGCAGCGAAAACAGATGCAGACAGTGCCTTCATCTGTTTTCGCTGCACGACACATATTTTTGTTTATTTTTATTTTTCTCAGTTAAACAATGCGTTACGTTACACTGTCTTTTTTGGTTACGCTAAGCATGCTGCTGAATGAAGTTCTCCCTAATTCCCTTCCGCAACTTTCTATGTTGAACAATTCCTCTTCCATTACACTCCGGTATGTTTTCAAATGTCAATCACCATCTCCCTCGTCGAGTTTTTCTGGGTCTTTCCTGTCCCTTTGTATCTAGTCTAGTACTTCAATTGTCCAACGGTGGTCAGTTTTTCTTGAAACATGTCGAGCCTATTGCCGCTTGAGGGCATTTATTCTGATCATGATGTCATCAACTCTTGTCATTTTCCTGATCCTTGAGCTCAACTTCCTGCCTTTCTTGATTACGCTAAGCATGCGTCTCTCCATGATTTTTTGTGCTATCCATAGCCTTTGCACAGGGTGTCCAACTCGCGAGTGAACCCCGCATTTCTTTAATAATATTAGCACCAACGAAGATATTGCAACGAAATTTGAAGCGGACTTACCTCATTTCGTGCGAAATGTGATGACATCACAACATGGGCTGTGAGTGGCCACCATTTACGTCCAGATAGTATTGAACCCGGCGCACCATATTATGGAAAGTCTTTGCCGGTACGTTCGCAGTCACTGCCTGAATTTCTTCGGTGATGTTTGCTTTCAAGTCATCTATGGCTCGCGGTTTCTTTTGGTAAACTATCCCTTTTAGATATCCCCATAAAAAGTAATCAGGAGGAGCCAGATCGGGCGAGCGTGGTGGCCATACGCCCTTCGAAATGACGCGGTCGCAGTCATTTCTGAATTTCGGCGATACTGGTGTGCGATGTCCCTCCATCATGCTGGCAATATCCAACGGAGAGTTCTTCGTTGTCCAATTGATTTACAAAAGTCTTGAAGAAATTCCCTATCTGCAGCTGTTGTGATGATTGTATCGAAGAAGATGGGACCAATTATGCCGCGCCGGGTCATCCCACACCAAACACCAATTTTCTGGGAATGAAGGGGTTCTTCGTGTATCGCGTTGGGATTTTCGCCCAAATACGGGAATTTTGAGCATTGACGTATCCTGACAGGTGAAACCACGTCTCGTCTGAGAACCACGTGTAGTCCAGAATGCCCGGATTTTCGTGAAGAAATGTCTAAAACCATCGACAGTATGTCACTCGTTTCACGTGATCAGGCTCTTTCAGTTCGTGGGCCACGGAGATTAAGCTTCGGTTGTTTCACAGCACGTTGACTAGTGCTTTTGGACAACCCGCTGTTTCCTGTGACAGTCGACGAAGTGACTTCCTGGGAGACGCAAGTAGTCGACCCTTTACATTTTGGATCGTTTCTTCTGACATTTGCGGACGACCTCCTGCATGGTCGCCTAATAAAGACCCATTGGTTTCCAATTTCTTCGACAATGCCCAAATGGTGGACTTGCCCGGCGGATATATCTGCCTGCAAACCTAACCAGGAATTGCCGTTGACGAGACTTTATCGATTCTGTTTTCCAATAAGTGCGAACAATAAACACTTGCTCCTCCAGAGTATACCGATACATTTTTACACGTACGCGAATAGCCACGAGCACGAGCACTCACTATCAACAACGTATTGTGTAGATACGCTCAGCGAAATAGCGTAACAAAGCAGCAGAGAGGCGCGTTCGGCTGGCTGGCGGACTGCTCCTCAGTGGCGCCACACGTAGGAATGTGTCTGCCACTAAGGAGCACTCCGGCAGGCTGGCGGGTAGCGCCGGGTTCAATGCTGTCTGGACGCAAATGGTGGCCACTTCCAGCACAAGTTGTGATGTCATCACATTTCGCCCGAAATGAGGTAAGTCCACTTCAAATTTCGTTGCAATATCTTCATTGGTGTTAATATTATTGAAGAAATGCCGGGTTCGGTTGCGAGTGGGACACCCTGTAGTATAACAAACATTCGTGTACAAAGCAGCAGCGAAGCTTACAAACTACAGGAGAAAAACAGTGTAAAAACAGCGGAATTATACCCTAAACTTAACATGAATTGACTTTATAAAGGGCGATATGAAACTTTATCAGAAAAAAATCGTCGGCGTTGCACTTTTCAGACTTTCATTTTTAAGCATGTCTTTGTACTGTTAGGCAAAGTGTAAACTGAACGTTTAGAATGTTATCATCAGCATTCTGAATTATAGTTTGCTTTTCCTTTTCTCTAATTATTTATGCGTCAATAGTTGCATTTGGTTTAGAAAGGAAATAAAAAAACAAATGCTTAGGGTGAAACGGTTTATGAATTCCCTTATTATTTTTATCTCGTTACATTTCATTCGCTTTCTCTCGTAGGGGTGGCCTAGCGTTTCACTTCAAATGACACTGCTGAAAACAGAAAGTTTGCCCATGTGAATTCCTTTGACATGCCAATTAAAAGTCACGTGCTCCAAAAATTGTGGAGCTTAGGACACATTCGCGTAGCACGAAAGGGAAAAAAAAACAAAATCTTGGGAAAACAAGGAAATTCATTCTGGAATCCGCACAGCATTCTAATCCCTTCAGCGTAAGCCCCGAGCTGGGAGCCTCAGAGTTTTAATATCCCAGGCGTTCATCTCGGAACAAGCGAAGCGCTATGTTTGCTAGCAAAGGTATGTCAGCCTCTAATCCTCTTTTAACTGGGCCGTGATTAAACAGAGTCTCTGAATACTTGCAGCAACCGCCGGAAATTGGCACTGTTGGCGGGGAATCTGTCACAATTAAGTCCGGCCGAAGAGAGCAAGACGAGCTCGAAACAAGTCTGTCATTTGCGGCCAAGGGCTCCTCAAAGCTACGTTTCGGACTTCATTGATAATTAATGTCTAAATTGTGTTCACAAACAACCCCATTTCTCTTTTTGCTTTTCTATCTTTTTTTTAATATATATATTTATATGCACATAGGACGAAGTTGTATTTCTCCCCGGTATACAAGGATATTGAAAGCCATCCCACCTCGAAAAATGACAGAAGTAATTTTTTACTTGAGAATTATAAGAACAACAAAACATTTAAAGCAAGGGAAAAATGATTAAATTATGTTCAGGAATATTCTCCCGTCCTCCCTTCTTTTTTTTTTTTTTTTTTTTTTTTTTTCGGCATCATGCGAATTTTACTATGCTCGTATTCTGGTTTGAAACCAAAATGAAAGATTAACGGTTTATCATACATAATTTTAAACTTTACACTTCAGTGAACATCTGTTTAAGGTGTGGTATATTGAGAAGCATCTTCCTGCCCCACGTACAACGTGTGGTCCCACTACACCCTATATGGAATATAATATTCACAGTCAAAGTAATGCCTCAGAATCCCGCGAGAAAGAAAGTGCTGCAGCCAAGTCTAAAAATATATGACCATTCCAAAACACTGATATAAGGTATCCGTTATTTTAAATTCTGAAATTTCGGGCAGTATCTCCTCCAAGATAAAGATTTTTCCTCACGATTTAGGGAAAAATTTGTTCCCCACCCATCCTTCAGCATGTGTTGAGTCTTTGTAATAGTACTTCACTTTCGTTATTCATTTTAATCAAATTGAGGAACAAAATCTTAGAGACTCAATACAAATTTAATACGCAGTTAATTTGATATCGGACAGCACAAAATAAATGAAATTCCCCAGCTTAAAGTGTAAAATATTTTACCGCTGTTTTAATTAATTCATTCAAATTTGGTTAAATATTTAATTCGAAACTTCATTCCACCTAAGCAATGGCTTAAAGCTTGAAATATTCCAAATTATTTTATTATAATTTCTTTTAACAATGGATGATGATTATTTCGTGCTGTCGAGGATATTCTTAAATTTTCAAATGCTGTCTAAACACGATAAAAATACATAATATTAAAACCCTTCAACTACGCAAATATCATACTCAGTCCTAAAATATCTACATGCTAAAAGATCTACAAGATCTTTCGCACAGGCCACCCGCGCATCTTCAGGTAGTCACACGAAAGTTCCCAGGATCAGATCAGATCATATGTAGAGGATTTTAGGAAGGGAGGTCTTAAACAACCCTTAGAAATAGGAAGCTAGGAGATTTGGGCTAGAGCGCCCGACAGGAAAGTCACACGGAAGCGAGGTAGAAAGACGCCCTTACTTATTACCGGGAAGCCAGTACCCGGGGACCGACGGCTTAACGTGCCCATGCGACGCACGGTGGATATTTAGTGGTTCGAGCGTTCGTACCTGCCTGGGGTCGAACCCGAGGTCTTCTCCGTGGCAGTCACGAACGTTGCCCACAAGGCCACCCGCGGCCCTGTTATATCTTTTATTTTGAACAAATTTATTATAAGAATAATCATATGTTATAAACAAATATTTAACCAATTCACCATAGTTATCTTCAAACGTTAATCGGTACCAACATTACATTCTAATACGGAACACGTGTTAAAGTTACGAACAATGGCACACGTGTTAATGCTATTCACTGGGACACGTGTTACTGTCATCAATGTTAAATACAAGGTGTTAATTTTATTGTTATATTTATTATTATGAACAAATTATAGGTGCATCAATTACAGATCATTTACCGATTAAATTTACTTTATTGTGCCTTTTTATAACTATGGGACTTTTGTTCTACAGTGATCGTATATGGACAAAAACGTGCTCCTTATATGTACTGGCATATAATACAGCACGGCGTTGTGATTCACCTTTATCCGTCACTGGAATGGTGGGGGAGTAAAGGTGCCGCTCGTGAAAGAAATCAGAAACATAAACACATATCTTAGTTTACACATACCTTAACTTATGTCTTGTGTGGTTATAAGGAAAACAAACAGGAATCTTATGTGGAAGTAATCAAAATAGTTTAATACGAGAGAATTAGGAACACTAAGGTACCACGTGCGTGGGTGCAGCCGTTAACAATACCTTACACATAAAATTTACTCTTATTACGATTTTTCTCTATAACGTCTCCGATCATTTCTGCATACATCTATCTATATATATAAGTGCAAAGCTTAGTGATTCATTTTTCTTCCAGTTCCTTTTCTCCTATGCTTTACCTAAATGTTTTACCTAGCTAACTGGGTTTTCATTGTTTTATCATGACCAATACACACGCCACGTGCTCTAAATAGGGTTATGAATTAATTTAAGCAAGTGCATGCAATAAAAGGGAAAAGGAAAATAACTTATCTGGTATCTCCATATGTCTTTCAGGTTTTCAACACTGGGCATATACACCTAATTGAGCTGACTGGCGCTATCCGAACTCGGCTCTCCGTTTGACCACGTTGGGCATATTTCATTTCTCTCTCGTCATACTCGGCACTCAATACCCACGTCTGTTCCTTGTCGCTACACGTACTCCACTACTCTTGACCAGTCAAAAACCCCTGACCTTCTGAGCTTCACCTTGTCCGCTGATGCCAAGGTCACTTGACCTTCTGAGGGGTTCATCTATTCCGTCAGGTGAACGTTACTTCGCTCCCTTCTTGGGAACTGACCCTTCAACTTTTCCGACCCCCTATATCCCCTGGGGCCTAAGTATCGTCTCAAGGCTTGAGATTGCCTCTCGCTATCCCCTGGGGCTATCTATGCACGTGCATGTTGGACTAAATTTATTTTAAATAATTTTATTTCCAACAGCCCTATGTTCCCAGGAGCTGATTATTATACTTAAATCAGTGACGCATTAGTAGTTCTGTCACCCTGGTGGTGTGATTGGGAACAAAATCTATTGATTTGAATTTGGAGATAAAACATCATCTTTATACCACGACATTAGAAAGGACCAAGATTATAAGACAAAAAATGAACTATGCGGCGTATAATGTGTGTTAATGAAAAATGAAACTTCCCTCTTGGAAGACCAGTGGTATGTTGGCTCCACTTTAAGAAGCATTCGGGTCAGACTGGCTGAACATCGCTATGACGTGAGAAACCATTCTAATAACATCTCACTTTCAAGACTAGCAGGGAGAGTTACCCACACCCCATCCTGGACTGATACTTACCTTTTTTTGAGAACAAAAACCAAACGTTTAACTTTGTTTGCCGAAAGTTTGTGTATCAGTTTTTATACAAACAGATGTTGTAATGAAGAACTACAAATGGTCATCCCACCCATGTGGAGGCGATTAATGACTGACTTGGATATTCGTAATAGTCATCTAGAACATAACCCATCTTACCCACATTTGTTCCTTAGATAGACATTTTCCCATTCAAATATCCTCTGCATCCACAGTTACAAATATATACTATGACAACATAGCCGCTCACTAGTTGTGGCTATCAATATGATAGTTTCAGTGCTTGCAGATTAAATAACTAACTATACCCGAAAAAGTTTGATGTCCAATCACACCACCAGTGTGACAGAACTACAAATACGTCACTGATTAAGTATATATACCAGCCCCTGGGAAATTGGGCCGCGAGTGGCCTAGTGGTCAGCGTCTTGACTGCCATGGAGATAACCTCAGATTCGATCCTGGGCAGGTACGAACGTTCGAACCACTAAATACCCGCCGTGCGTCGGATGGGCACGTTAAGCCGTCGGACTCCGAGTACTTGCCCCCCGGTAATAAATAAAGGCGTCTTCCTCCCCCTTTCTACCTCGCTTCCGTGTCACTTTCCTATCGGGCACTCTAGCCTAAATCTCCTAGCTTCCTATTTCTAAGGGTTGTTTAAGACCTGGGGTCAGACACTCCCTTCCTAAAATCCTCTACATATGATCTGATCTGATCCTGGGAACTTTCGTATGCCTACCTGATAATGCGCGGGCGGCCCGTGCGAGAGATCTTGTAGATATTTTAACCTTTTAGCATGTAGATATTTTAGGACTGAGTATGATATTTACGTAGTTGAAGGGTTTCAGTTTTATGTATTTTTATCGTGTTTAGACAGCATTTGAAAACTTAGGAATTTCTTCTAATTTTACAAAAACAAATTAATAATGCGAATAGTACTTAGCTCATCCCAGATATAAAGATACTTGATGCCTAAGAGTGTTTATTTTTTTTTTTTTTTATTTTTGGTAATTCTGTGTTACTGGTAATGTAAAACAGTCAACTGTAAACTTCTGATTTCGACGTGAATTCCAGAGGGAAGAATTCCATTCTCTTCATATCCTTGTTAATGGGTGCCCTGGTGTTAGACCCTCCACACAGACACACACAGTTATTTCTGGAACTTAGCGAGACTCATTTCCTGCTTTTAGGGATGAGGAACAGGCCAAAGACTAAGTTTCAGGAAAGTCTTGAGACAGTCCCCTTCTGACGCCCATCCTAGAGGAAGATATCTTTGACGTGGCTGATCATCGTGTCCCGTTAGACATGCTCACAACGAGCGTTAAGTCTTGGATACACGAATTTGATGCTTCACAGCTCAAACTGGATGTTCAACTCAGCGGTGGAACCTCGGTGGACCAGCAGCTGAGTCTTATCACTGCTCATTATTCGGTGTGAGCAGAAATTTTCTAAGACTGGCGCTCAACC
Source organism: Macrothele yani (assembly GCA_039090855.1). Classification (NCBI taxonomy): domain Eukaryota; kingdom Metazoa; phylum Arthropoda; class Arachnida; order Araneae; family Macrothelidae; genus Macrothele; species Macrothele yani. Next base: position 146,082,121 of record CM077007.1, on the reverse strand, counting down.
AATTCCCTAAATACTGTCGTTAAGTACAGTATAAGTTCGAGCACATGTCCAATCTTCTGAGACTGAGGCTCAATGTCCTCGAAAGTGTCATTGCAAGACACTAATTTCGAGCACACGTTGCTCCATCTTTCGAGACTGGCATTCAGTGTTCTGAGTACTGTCGTTGAGAGATAGTATAAGTTCGAGCACATGTTGCCCATCTTATTCAGTCCGATTGCTGATTCACTCAAGAAGACGAAATCTCAGCAACCTGTGGCCCTGACCTCACAACCTGCCGCTAATAACAACAACAGCATCATCAGCTTCCAGACCATAGACCAAGGCGCCCTCTGCTTCAACTTTAAGACCTACAGACACTAGGGTTCAAATTGCTAATACCACGGGCCCCAGAAAGCAGCCAAGGTTGTATCTGCTCAAGAAGTTCAAAGGGTTGCTTTTCCTAATCCCAACCGGGTGTTTCATACTATAGGCTCTATCGCAAGAAATCCCCATGTGCCTCGACTGAACGAAGGCACTTTTCATCGGTTACCTATGGAGGGAGGCCTTTGAGAAGTAACTATAGGTGCCGTCGAGACACCCCGTACCGTTTGATCGCAAAAAGTTGTACCTGCTCAAGAAGTTCAAAGGGTTACTCCTCCTCAGCCCGCATGGGATAAGGTGAGAGCAATACCACCATCAAAGGGTACCGGGAAGTTTCGACGGCACATGTTGTTACTGCTCAAAGGCCTCCCTCCATCAGTAACCGATGAGGGGTGCCTTCGTTCAGCCAAGGCACAAGGGTTTTCTTGCGATAGGGCCTATGGTATGAAACACCCGGTTGGCTACAATCCTACGGAATTCTTCGTCAAATTCCCGTCCTCGGGTATGTTCAAAGGAAACCGCGTAAGTGATCTCCTGCTTACTCCTTTGACGACGATTTGGACCCTGGCACGATCAAGAAATTAAAAGGGATTCTTAGCTCAAGGAGGAATTAAGCTTCCTCTTACCCATCGCCTGCAGCATGTTTCTGTGTCTTATGGGGGGGGGGGGAATATACTGTTAGCGTATTCTAAAAATGTTTTTTTTTTTTTTTTAACCTTCACCTTTGTCAGGCTTTTGGGCATTAATTTTTAAGTGCTGTTTTTTATTCTTACTGTTGCAAAATTGGTTAAGCGGTCTTTTTTGCGATTTTTAGGGTTTCCCACTTTATTTATTTGTGTTTTCCTGGGCTCACCCCTAATTTTCCGGTTTCTTGTGCAAACCGGGTGTTTCATACTATAGGCTCTATCGCTATATGCTAGCGCATTCTTGACACGCTAACTTAAAATTTATTCATTTATGGGGAGGGAAGAGTGTCTTTCAGTTGTGTGTGTGTCCTTTTTATTCATTTAAATTTATTCATTTTAGGGGAGAGAAGAGCGCGTTTCAGTTGTGTGTGTTTCCTTTTTATTCATTTAAATTTATTCATTTATGGGGAGGGAAGAACGCGCTTCAGTTGAGTGTGTGTGTCCTTTTTATTCATTTAAATTTATTCATTTATGGGGAATGATGAGCGTGTTTCATTTGCTTGTGTGTCCTTCTTATTCATTTAAATTCATTCATTTATGGGGAGAGAAGAGCGCGTTTTAGTTGCGTGAATCTCCTTTTTATTCATTTGAATTCATTCATTTACGGGAGAGAATAACGCGTTTCAGTTGTGTGTGTGTGTGTGTGTGTGTGTGTGTGTGTGTGTGTGTCCTTTTTATTAATTTAATTTTTTTCATTTATGGGGAGGGAAGAACGCGTTTCAGTTGTGTGTGTCCTATTTATTCATTTATGGGGAGGGAAGAACGCGTTTCAGTTGTGTGTGTCCTATTTATTCATTTATGGGGAGGGAAGAACGCGTTTCAGTTGTGTGTGTCCTATTTATTCATTTATGGGGAGGGAATAACGCGTTTCAGTTGTGTGTGTCCTTTTTATTCATTTAATTTTTTTCATTTATGGGGAAGGAAGAGCGCGTTTCAGTTGTATGTGTCCTTTTTATTCATTTAATTTTTTTCATTTATGGGGAAGGAAGAGCGCGTTTCAGTTGTGTGTATCATTTTTATTCATTTATGGGGAGGGAAGAACGCGTTTCAGTTGTGTGTATCATTTTTATTCATTTATGGGGAGGGAAGAGAGCGTTTCAGTTGCGTGTGTGTCCTTTTTATTCATTTAAATTCATTCATTTATGGGGTGGGAAGAGCGCATTTCAGCTGCGTGTGAATCCGTTTTATTCATTAATGGAAAGGGAAGAGCGCGTTTCAGTTGTGTGTGTGTGTCCTTTTTTCCTACCTACTACGTCTGATATTTAAGTACAGCTACGTTAGCAGGCAAGAGCTGGCTGGTATACCCATTCATGTAGCCAGCAATATCTCTAACTTTAAAATTGTGGTTGATATATTAACGAAAGGCAACAGCCAATCAGATCTGAATCTGGCTTAGGATAGGAGGAAGAAGGTGGACAGTTTTCATATACTGACAAATCAACTGCCGTTGCACAATGACTTGTTTCTGTGCCACCTATAGCAGCATGCTATTGGAAGAAACGCACAGCTGAGTTAAATGGAAACCAGGGTATTTAAAATGTAACTCTGATCATTTAGGAGCTGCAGATCTTTTTTCTGTTGTAATTTCAAAAATTAATTTGCTGTAGTTAAGGGTTATAGATAAAAGCAAATTCTAATTTTATGCATTCATTCATGTCCTGTTGAGTCTTAATCATTTCAACTATAGCATGATTTTTTAGCTCTTTGAAAGGCATTCACCAACTAAAGGGAAAAGGCAAATAATATAAGTAAATAAAAGATGTACCAGTAAAAAGGAAAAGAAAAGAATCCAAAAAAGGGATGTGAACTAATTTTAGTAATAAAATGAAACTGGAGTACGAGTAAAATTATCCTTGTGCAATAGAGACGGGCGAGGGCGGTTGTAGCAGCTTTAGTTTTTGTAAAAATAACGATGAGATTGTGGCATTTGTAAGAGCCACAATGACAGAGAAAATCGTGACTCGAATTACAAAAGCAGATGTAAATAAGCACTCGGTACCGCAAACGTGTAGCGTGTTCATTCGATTTCGTTAATGTTCTGATTCTAATACTAATTACTCATATTAATGGGGAACGAAAGTTTCTGTATCATAGAATATCGTCAGGGCATCGACCTTTGCGTAGGAATCAAGTCTATAAGTCATCGGCTTTTCAAGGGGATGTATTTTTCCAATACCACTAATGCTTCTATACTTTGTATGTAAAGCTGGAGTTTCACGAAAACTGCGAACATTTCCCAACACTAAATGTTATTATTGATTAGCTTCCAGCTGATTAATTTGCCTTTAATTATCAGGCAGCAAAAACAATCTATGATGGGTATCGGTGTTTCTTAAACTTTTCCAAACACCTGTCAATTATCTATATCGAACCAAAAATTTTCTTCTTTCGAAATAAGCAAATTATTGAAGATTTTTTACGTGTTTCGTGAAACACAGTTTAAGAAAAACAGAACTCTCCTTGGGTAATCCATAAGTGTAGAATCTTACAGGTACGGGGGGAGGAATGTGCCCCTACCCCCATCTTTGGGCTTTAGTTTGTCACCCAACATGCTATGCTCTCTCAAATTTTCTAAAGTCAAAAAGCATTTAAATTGAAAGTCAGAATAACTCAGTGCTACATTTTCCAAATAACCAATGTATCTTTGTGAGGTAATTTTTGCTCTCATACCACAATATGTGTAATGGTCGCTCCGGATGTCTTGTGCAATCTTTAGACCCAGAGTTGCATATGTATATAAAACCATTGTCAACCATTACCAATCAATTGCTGGATGAAGGTCTCCTCGAGTTTCTCCCAAAACAGTCTGTGTCCACCGGTGTTCCGTTCTTCTGGCAATATGCCCATCCCATTGTTATTTCAGGGATTTTACTCTAATTATGATGTTTTCCATTCTTGTCATTTTTCTTAGCTACGAGTTCCTTTTCTTATCTTTCCTGCTTTTTTACACCAAAGCATGCATCTCTCCATGTGTCTTTCAGTTTGTCTGCAGTCTTTGTATGTCTTTTTTTGTTAAGGAACTCATGGATAACCAATATCTCTGCTCCATGCGTAAGAACTGGAAGGATGCATTTGATTAAACACTTTTATTTTGAGACATAGTAGCATATTGCTCAAAATTGTACTGTTTTTTGCAAATACTCTCCAGCCAAGTTTTAAACGCCTATTAATTTCTTCATCCATCAATGTAACTCTCGCTGAATATCTGTTGCCCAAGATAAAGGTATCGGTTATCTCCAAATTACATACCGTTGTAGAAGAAACTTGAAGCGACCTTCATCCACCAGTCAATTGACAATGATTGGCAATGATGATAGATAGATAGAGTAGAAAGTTTTGCAATATTTGGATCACTTTATGTCTTCATACGTACCTTTACGACGAAAGCAGACTAGCATTCAAAGTATAGCCCATCGTGTTTCGCCATCTGTCTGCCAGTTCTTCCATTCGGCGGCGGTACCAATTCTTGTTCTTCGAGGTGAAGAACTCCTCCACCATAGCTGCCACCTCCTCCTGGTTGTTGAAGTGCCGCCCGCGAAGGAATTGGGCCATGGACCGGAACAAGTAATAATCCGACGGGGCAAGGTCCGAACTATATGCTGGGTATGGCATCAGTTCGATGCCCTCAAATTCTTGGAGTTTTGCCCGGGTCGTTCGCGCGGTATAAGGCCGAGCGTTGTCCTGCTGTAGGAGAGCGCGCTTTCTGTTCACCAGTATAGGGTATTTCTCCTCCAAAACGGCATACATCCGCTCCAGCTGTTCAGAGCAGAGGTTGGCGTTGATGGTCCGACTGTCTGAAACAAATTCGTAATCGATTATCCCCACGAAATTCCGCCAGACCCAGAGTATCACTTTGTGCTCGAAACACTCACATTTGGCAACAGGTTCTGGAAGCTGGCCCGGGCTCAATCACTATCGTTGTGTTCGGATTACGAAAATAGACCCACTTTTCATCGCACGTAACAATTATGTTGATGAAACGTACATCGCGCAGGTTTTCTTGGAGTTTCGTGCACACTTCCACTTGGCGGTTTACTTCAGCTGGCGTCAGTTCGTGAGGGATAATGCGGCAGCTCCCGTAGACCGAGGTCCTGAAGGTGACGAACCACGGTGGTCTGTGATATGCCCAGCTCGCCTGATAATCTCCGAGTGCTGGTTGTCAGATCTGCCTGTACGGCCTGGCGCACGGCCTCTGAATCCACGGTTCGCAGCCTACCTGACCTTGGCTGATCGCCGGGCTGTCTGTCACCTGAGCGAAATTTCTTGATCCATCAGGTTGCGGTGCTGTGATTCACGGAAATTTCCCCTTTCGCATGACAAATGTTTCGTGTTGCTTGAGCGGCGTTATGGCCGAGTTCAAATTCGTAAAGGAAAAGTTCCCTAATTAGCCGGTTGCGGCTGTTCATTTTATAGGCGTCCCAATCACTGACAGAACAACGACAAGCAATGCTATTCCCAGCAACGACTACCACTTTATATCCCTTTCGATTGATTGCAGTGCGACTTGAACTAGTTTAATTAATCACGTGACATACCCGCCGCAGCACATGTGTTTATGCAAATATTGCAAAACTTTCGACTCACCCTCTGTAGATAGATAGATAGTTAGATAGATACATAGATGATAGATAGAAACTGAAAGGGGATAAAATTGTTTCGTACGATATTAGAGGTATAAAAAGATTTGCGTTCGTTACATATCACTTAATGAAGACATAGAAATGTAGATGTGAAACACTTGTATCGATTTTTAACGGAATGAGAAAGTATTTGTGTTTATATGTTGTATTATTATTATGGGTTGTATTTCCGAAAGAACTACCCAGACTGTTGGAAAAAATAAGCTTATAATACCCATACTTCGTACCAGTATATTTAATGCTTCCAATAGGATGGACAAAATCGAACATCCATTCATACGCTATGGTTCAAAACAACCTCACGCGCGCACACTCACACACAAAGTACTCAAGCATTTGTCGCAACGTGTTATGTGCTTATTTTTATCCCGCATAAAATTTTTGTCCCTCTTACTGGAGCCCTTTTTTTGACAGCAATTTGCGCTCCTTCATCTGTTTAGTTTTAATTGGTAAAGAAACGTTCTTTTAACAGTGAGCATACACGACTGTGATGGTCGAGAATAATTTCACTTTGTTGATTTCCGTTGAGGAGGTGGTAGGACGGGCACTACACTACGATTGTGTCATCAGTTACAGAATCCCTACCAGTCACATGATTTCGACACCATTCAGCAACACGTTGACGCGACATTAGGCGTTCCCCATAAATTCCGATAAGCTGTCGATGGATATCAGCCGACGAAATTTTGTTTACCCACAAAGATCGAATTGCAACTTGGTCCTCCTCACGAGACAAATGGTTGAATTATCTCAACACAGCTGTGGGGCCCCGCAATCCTCAAGGACCTCAAAAATAATGATTTATTATTATTTATTTATTTTTAATTTTGCTTCTAAAAAAAAGAGAAAAGTCATAGAACAAAAAAAAAAAAAAAAAAAGTAAGCAAAAAAAAAAAGTTATAAAAAGACAAAAGTCCTGCTGCAAATGAGGCTGCGTAGCCCCAAGCCACTCCGAGTGCCCATGCTAACTTCGGATCACCGTCGAAAGCGCCTACAATGAGCACCTAAGCATCAAAACTGGACATTGAATGATTCTCTGAAGGTCGTCTGGTCCGATGAATCTCGTATCCTGCTGCACCATAACGACGGCAGGTAGTCGCGCATCGTTTACCTGAGGCAGTGTTGCCACCGGGATATACCGCGGGAGAAAAACGAGCCGGTGGAGGAAGTGGAATGCTTTGGGTAAAGAAACGATGACGTCTACCACCTACCTAAATATCACTGCAGACCATGTACATGCTTTAATGAAAACGATATCATTCGTCCGAAGGGGTCCGGGTTCGAATCCCGGTGAGGCATGGATGTTGTGTTTGTCTTACGGCACTGGCTCTCTCCCTTCCCTGGAACCAGTGACCCTAAATTAGGGACGGGCGACTGCTTATAGCCCATTGAGTTGCTCACGGTGGTCGTTAAACCTCCAATCAAAAAAAAAAAAAAAAAATGAAAACGGTATACCCCTCTAGTAGTGCTTTCTTTCAGCACAGTATTTCGCCATGTCGCACTGTCCTAATTACCCCAGAACAGTTCGTTCAGCATGACGAAGACTTCCGGGTATTGTCCTGGTCTCCAAATTCCCCAGACATCAATATAATCGAGCATCTGCGGTTTGTGTTGGAGCAAGAAATCCGATCTGCAGCGGTTCAATCGCGCAACTTACAAGAGTTAAAGGATCTGTTAGTAACGTGTTGGTGCTCTATACTATTACTACAAGACACCTTTAGAAATCTTGTAGCGTTGATGCCTCGCCGGGTAAGAGCTGTTTTGGTGGTACGTGGAGGATCAACATATCATTAGGCACGTGGTCAAAATGTTTTGGCTCTTCAGTGTATAAGCATTAGTTACTGGAGTGGTCATTCCACGGGCGTAAATTCATGCTCTGGGGGATGTAAAAAAATTGAAAATTATTTTCTTTTAATTCTTTTTTACGCTTTCCAACCGTAGGTTGAAGAAGCGTATATGCTCCAGCTTTGTCCGTCCGCACGGTAACTCACGTGAAAATAGTTCGATTTCGACGAAATTTTGGTATGCGGTAGGGGACCACCTGGGGACGGACTCTATTGAAAATGGGCGAAACAGGGTCAAAGGTCAGGACATAGGAGCAGGATCCATTCCATTGCCTTTATGCGTCATAACATGCGTAAATATGGTTCGATTTCGATGAAATTTTAGTATGTGATAGGGAACAACCTGGGCACGAACCCTATTGAAAATGGGCGAAATGAGGTCAAAGGTCAGGCAGAGCATAAAAGCGGGATTTTTTCCATTGCCCTTATGCGTCATAACTTGCGTAAAAATGATTCGATTTCGATGAAATTTTAGTATGTGGTAAGGAACTACCTGGGGACAAACCCTGTTGAAAATGGGTGAAATAAGGTCAAAGGTCAGGACATAAAAGCTGGATCCATTCCATTGCTTTTATGCGTCATACATGCGTAAATATGGTTCGATTTCGATGAAATTTTAGTATGTGGTAGGGAACCACCGGGGCAAAAAACCTATTGAAAATGGGCGAAATGGGGTCAAAGGTCAGGCAGGGCATAAGAGTGGGATTTATTCCATTGCTCCTATGCGTCATAACTTGCGTAAAATTGGTTCGATTTCGATGAAATTTTAGTATGTGGTAGAGAGGCACTGGGGACGAACCCTATTGAAAATGGGAGAAATGGGGTCAAAGGTCAGGACACTGGAGTGGGATCCATTCCATTGCCCTTGTGCATCATAACTAACCTAAAAATGCTTCGATTGCGACAAAACGTTATCATGTTGTTCCGGAGGTATAGTGAACCGGTTCTGTTGAGTATCAGCGAAATAAAGTCAAAGCTCATTGCACAAATCCACAGCCATTATTCTCATAACTTGCGTAAAACTGCTTCTATTACGACAAAAAGTTAGTATGTTATTCCTGAGGTATAGTGAACCGGTTCTGTTGAATATCAACGAAATGGGGTCAAAGGTCATTGCACAAATCCACAGCCATTATTCTCATAACTTGCGTAAAACTGCTTCTATTACGACAAAACGTTAGTATGTCATTCCTGAGGTATACTGAACTGGTTCTGTTGAATATCATCGAAATGGGATCAAAGGTCAGGACACAGGAGCGAGATTTATTCCACAGGCATTATCCACATAACTTGAGTAATAATTTCTGGTATGTTGGAAAGCGTATCATAATCAATGCATTGCATGATTTTACTCTCATACAGTATGTATTTCATGCAGTTAACTAGGATACAGAGTATCATACACTATGAGTTATGAACATCTCATATCTATATAGAGAATTTTCCAGAACAGTGAATGGAGGCATAGAAAACAATATGCTGATATGCCAAACCTCCATGACCTTTTCAAACGTGACGTTGTTGATATGCCAAACCCATGACCTTTCCGAACGTGACGTTGGGAAGAAGAGCTAATTAATCATTTGTGCTCTGTAGCAGAAAGTTCTCTGAGAGTTTAATTTTGAACGGAATTTTTCCAAGCCCTTTGACATATCAATATTGTTGCTTTAACATATCCTATTGTTACGTTCTCATTGCGATACTCGTTCATTCTGCGCTGATTTGCTTTTCGTTCTGTATTTTGTGGAGTGTTGTGTTGTTGGTGTTCACATAACGCTTTACTTGGTATTCATAACTTGTGGTTCTTGGGTATTTACCTACTTTTTACATTTTTTATTAAATTATGCTAAAAAACTGAAGTGCGGTTTTTTAACAATCATATGCTTTTCTGTAACGGAGGTGTGTAAGAAAGTAAAAACCACGTATTAGTTGGAGTGGAACTTGAAGGGGCGTAATTTTGAGCTCGAAGGGGCGTAATTTCAAGATTTTCCCTCCCAGAAAAGCAAAGCTTGCAACGGTCCTGCTCCCAGCTCACTGTAAACGCATTCGGTTACCTGAGTCCGTCCACATATGTAACCGAGAATGTACATTTATATGAAGAGGTCCAAGGAAGTTGTCTATTGGTAAATGAACTATTTGCAAACTGGAACAGAACTAGAGTGCGGTGGAACATTACTGTGACCACCTCCTACTTTTGATGTCAACAGTGCGTAGCCAATGAAATGCGGAACGTGTCGTTAGCTGGCTTGGAAGTTGCACTACTACGTTCAAAAAGTTCCGGAACTTTTTGAATATTTGCCAAATGTCAGTGAATTACGTCATTCCCCACTGAGCAAGCGAAGAGCATGATGTGACCGACCAGCCAGAACCGGTTTGATCCAGATCCAACATGTACAGCGTATGTGCGTAGTTCGTGATTACAGGCATTCGAGGCTCTCCGTCGCGAGGACAACAATGTCGAATTTTGAACAGCGTTCAAGTGTAAAATTTTGTGTTCTGTTCGGAAAATCTTTCGCTGAGACTTCAAATGATCAAGTCAGCGTACGATGAGAGTGCAATGAGTCGAACTAGAGTTTATGAGTGGCATCGACGATTCGAAAACGGGCGACAGAGTATCTAGGATGATGAGAGGTCAGGACGACCTTAGACCTTTCCTTCGGAGGCTGACCGCTCCAAAGGAAAGGTTTTATTAACAGTTTTTTTCGATTGCAAGGGTGTCGTACACAAGGAATTCCTTCAACATAATCGTACAGTCACTAAAGAAGAGTACGTCAACGTCCTGAAACGTCTCTGAGAATCAGTGAGACGCAAGCGACCCGATCTTTGGAAGACCAATTCGTGGGTGCTCCATCACGATAATGCGCCGGCTCACAGATCCCTCCTGGGGTCCGATTACCTGTCCAGCCATCACATTCCCGTTCTTCCAAACCAGCCTATTCCCCTGATCTCGCCCCGTGTTACTTTTTCCTTTCCCCGGATGAAGAATTTGCTTAAGGGGCGACGCTTCTCAAGTTCCGAAGAAGTGCAACGAGCTGAGACGGAGGCACTGGAGGATGTGGCAAAAGAAGGCTTGTAATCTGAATTTAAATCTTTGTATGAGCGCTGGCAAAAATGCATGGTTGCACAGGGTAACTACTTCGAAGGAAACACCGCATAAACAGGTATTATCTGTACTCATTCTTTTTTAATACAAAAAGCTCCAGAACTTTTTGAACGTAGTAATATATAAGGTGTGCTGTAGGCATTCTGAAAACATATCAATCGTTGCTGTCAAGGATAAAAGGAGTGATTTATGAGATTTGCAAAAAGGGATGATTATCGGCTTTCGGGCCAAGGGTGGCAGTATTTCTGAAACAGCGCAGTTTGTGAACTGTTCGCGTGCTGCTGTGGTTAAAGTATATCGTGATTGGAGAAATGGCACCCTTGCGAATAAGCGACGTGGAAACTACGGAGCACCACGTGCCATTAAACTGGGAGGTGAACGTCGGCTTCGAAGGTGCATGAGGGCCGATCAACACGCTACAATGGAGCAACTCTCTGGCCGAATGAACCAGGGGGCTACCGGAAGTGTGTCTAAAACGATAGTTTAGTGAACCCTGCTGCGTATCGGGCTCCGATTCAAATGGAGGGTCACTGCACCTATGCTAACAAAAGTGTATCGTCAGAAAAGGCTTACATTTGCACTGCAGCAACGGAATTGATCCTCCGTTGATTGGCAAAGGATTGCCTTCTCCGATGAGTCACGTTTTCTGCTTCATCGAACGGATGGACGTTGGCGTGAGAAACATCGGAGAACAAACACTCTTCAACCATTGCTGGAAGAACACAAGCTGGTGGGGGGCAGCGTTATGGTCTGGGGAATGTTTTCGTGGTATTCCCTGGGTCTATTCACTCCTGTGGAAGGCACTATGGACCGAATTCGTTATGAATTCATCCTTGCAGACCACGTACACCCATACATGCTGATTATCTTCCCTGGGGTGGATTGGATCTTCCAGAAAGACAATACGACGTGTCACACAGCTAGAAATGTCTGAGAGTGGTTAGAAGGGCACGAAGACTTCAAAGTATATTTTCCTGCCCCCGCCCTAATTCCCCAAACTTAAATCCAATTGAGCATCTGTGGCACCACGTCGATAGTGCTGTTTGCTCTATGAATTCTATAATACGCACCCTCCAGCAGCTGTCAGATGCACTGCAGTCAGCATGGCTCCACATACCTGTGAATACCTTCCAGCACCTTATTGAGTCACTCCTAGGCCGTCTAGCTGCTGTCCGCGCTGCACACGGCGGTTACTCTGGATATTAGCTGGTGGTCAGCATAAGTTTGGAGAAAACCATGATGGATGTGACGTACTTACCTCAGAGGTGACGTCTATGTCAAGACAGTAAGTAGCTTAAATGGGAAAGCATTCAACTCCGGAGCAGAAGAAGGTAGATTTGAGTCTCACCATCGGCAGAGAAGGGTTATGTTTCCAAATTGGCGCCCGAACGTTAAAATACATCTTCTGGTTGTTAGGTTCTTTGAAAAATGTGCGATGTTGCTCAGACATATCGTCTGGAATTAATGAGTATTCCTTCTTCGCTTCGAAAAATGTATGATGCTTCTTCCCATCGGCAGAGAAGGGTTAGGCCGTCAAGCGGCGGCTTCCACGGCGGCGGCTGAAAACAATTTCTCGGTTGCTATGTGTTTCTGGAACGTGGAAAGAACGATGTGTTTATTTATTAGCTTCTTCCACAGATCGTATGGAATTCGTCAGAATTCCTTCTCCTACAATGAGCTCTCCTTCAAGCGTGGTTTGCCGGCTGATCCGGAAACCTATGATTTTGTCAAATCCCTTTCTCAAAAGGAGGAGTGGGGTGTACATGTGAAGTACCTTTCTCAGAGGTAACGCACATGTCAAGATGGCGAAAAGCAGAAATAAGACCTTGCCGGCGAAGCTTAAATGGGAAAGCAATCGGCTTCAGAGCAGAAAGATTTAGGTTCATGTCACGCCACCGGCAGAGAAGGGTTGTGTTTTCACACGGAGAATAATGGAAAACCATCGGAACATGAGAAATTTATTTCACTTGGTGAAACGACTGAAGAATGGAGGAGATTCCACTTGAGTATATCCACAGACAACGAATGATTTACCGAGAAAGTACACAAAGGAGGCTCTCGATTGGTCAAGAGCCTCCTTTGTGTACTTTATAAGTGGCTCTCGATTGGTCGAGGGCCACTTATAAAGAAAGAATAGTGGAAGACGATCAGAAGCTGGGAAAACTTCGCCAGGCAAAACGACTGCAGAAGAAGACACGTGGTTGTTGGGAACAATTTAATGCTCAATACTAAACTAAAACATATTTTAAAATAACGAATTGGAAACCGAGCGCACTGACTTTTAGTTCGTGATCGGTGGATGCAAAGACATTTGTCATTTTGCCCAAAAGTTGCAGACAGAAAAAAAAAAAAAAAAAAAAGGAAAACATTAAAGCAGGATTTGGTTACGAAATCATAGTCACCACAACTATAGGAGACTGCCGGAATTAAAGACAAAGCAAAAAAGAAATCACCAATTAAAATCACCACTAAGGCTTCTAACAAAGCGTAAAGGGGGAACAATCCATCTTCGAGCAGTGAGCGGGTCTGTCTTTGTTTCTAGGGGCTTTTCAGCTCCCGAATCTCGCATTTCAAAACATTCCAGCTGCGGGCGCGACACAGACACGGAAACCAGTACTGAGCGGAAGAAAGAAAGAAAGAAAGAAAGAGAGAACGAACGAAAGGAGAAAGAGAGATGGAAGCGGAGAATAGATGCATAAATGGGCGAAAGGGAGGACACCGCTCTGAGAGTCCATCAATCAAAATGTCCGTGCTTAATGGGGTACAGGGAAGGAGTTGAGAAATCGTTATCATGACACGAGACCATGCATGTCCATTGCAGAAATCGCAGATTACTACGACGGGACTCTCGAAATGACAGTTGCAGCTCTAAGAATGTCTGGCATAGGTGTTGCGAGACGGAAAGAAAGAAAAAAAAATGTCGGTGGAGGGGGGAGCTGTGGTTCTCAGTGAAAGATAACGGATGAAAAAGATTAGGTAAATTGTTCACTTTTTTTATGTCACGAGAAGACAAAAGATAAAGAGAAACGAATGTATAGCAGCTAAAATAAGCACCTACGAGGCAGTGCATTTTCAGATCTTCGCTCGCTTTGTAAAAATCACCGCGATTTCTTTCGACGATCTTAATCACTTATTTTTATCTCTTCAGCCTTATCGAATTGTAAAGTAATCAATATAAGAAAAAAAAACTTTTTTAAGTGCCGACGTTCATGACCCCCGTTAAGCTGAAAATAATTAAAACCTAATTTTCGCCACAACGTCCTTTTATCTGCATTTTCTTCTTTTTTCCCTTAAATATTACATAATTCCTGTATCGACGTACTGTTTGATAATAAAGATCAGTACAGGTGTTATCTACACCGTTCCGTAACTTTTACACATACCGTCGTTCACCTTCAGTTGCTTCGATTTGCATAAAGACGCAATCGTCGTGAAGTTTTGTCTCTTCGGAGTAGCTTTGCGTAACATCGCTAAGGAGAATGTACACTGTAAAAAATAAGTGGTGTAAATTCAGGGAAAATTTCTGAAAATGACGTTGAGAAAAGTAGATTTCGAAATGGGTCAAAAATTTTGGACCCGTACGTCACATAATTGGACCCGATCCGGGGCTGTAAGTGACCTGGACCCGCCCAGGAAAAATATGCTTTGAACTATAATATACACTATGTAGACAAAAGTCACCGAACACCTAGAAGGGAAACACAAATTAACGTTTATCAACATACATTAGTATGGTGTCGGTCCACCTTAGGCCTTAATGCATGCACTGACCCTTCGAGACATGCTTCGAAAAGGTTTTGGAACACAGCGATAGGTATGCGCTTCCATTCAGTACATAATCTGCCGCTAACTGTTGCTTAGTAGTAGGCCTTGGTTCCAAACTTCTTATGCGGCGCTCTAATTCATGCCATAGGTGCTTTTTGGGATTAAAATCATGGCTCTGTGCTGGCCAGTCCACACACGATACGCCGTAACAATCCTTGCTTTATGGCTTGGTGCATTACCCTGCTGGTACCAACAAGATTTGGTTCCATAGTATTGCCACAGACTTGGTAGGGCATAATTGTCCAGAATATCGAGGTATACTTGCTCGTTAACAGGTTTGCCCACGATAACCAATGGGCCGGGACCATACCACGAGAAACACCCCTACACGAGTACACTGCCAGCTCCAAACTTGACCGTAGGAACAGTACACTGTGGTAAATAGCGTTCCCCTGGCTGCCACCATAACCACACACGGCCATCAGACTGGTGGATCGTGCATGTATCTGGATTCATCAGTCCATAGGACCCGTTTCCATTGATCTACGGTCCACGATAAATGTTCCTTTACACCTTGCTAAACGACGAGTAGCATTCCGAGTGGAGATGAACGGCTAATGAGCAGCTGCACGACCACGGTAGCTCATGGAATGAAGTTCTCTGCGAATGGTACGTGTACATACCGAGGTTCCAGCATTTTTACTCACCTGTACACTGAGGTCTTGTGCAGTTCCCCATCGATTTGCTGTAACGACTCTCCTGAGGCTTCGACGTCCTCTATCACTGATTTTCTTTGTTCTGCCGGTACGTTCTGCTACTTCAGGCACGCCATGTGTCTTCCACTTATTCAGTACATCCAAAACAGATGACTTGGATATGTTTAAACGCCTCTTGGCTTCTTTTATGGAAAACCCACTAATATAACACCCAAGAATATTTCCTTTCTCAAAGTCAGTTCTCTCCCACCTCGACATTTTCACCCAACCTCACAGTGCGATATGATCGCGGTCAGCTGCATGGTTGTTTTTATACCGTTTGCAGCTGTACTGCGCATCTCAACAACGCAGCGGGTCCGTTCATTTGCTTTTAAGGGGTGTCCGCTGACTTTTGTCAATATAGTGTAGGTATGCAAGGTAATATGCCTCATTTGAGACAGCTCGTCGTTGGAAAATGGTTGTATGATAGTTGAAGGAATGAGCCAACTTTACATTCAGCCAACGAATTACTCCTTATCAGGTAACCATAGAAGTTTTTGCCGAGTGTTCGGAGTTTTGCCGTTTTCGGAGACCGAGGCAAAGTATAACACATAAGAAGTAGAAAAGCAATTTATTTATCAAAATAATTTTGGTCAATGAAGCAGAGTGGGTACGATAGTTATCTTGAAGAAGAAGAACTCCCTTTCTGTTGATAAGTGCTGCTTCCCTTTTTCTCAGGTTCTCATGCAAACATTTCAGTTGTTCACAGTACACTGCAGCAGTGATCGTT
This sequence comes from Macrothele yani, assembly GCA_039090855.1. NCBI lineage: Eukaryota > Metazoa > Arthropoda > Arachnida > Araneae > Macrothelidae > Macrothele > Macrothele yani. The sequence continues at coordinate 146,066,238 of CM077007.1, read as the reverse complement.
TGGCAGTGTTGCAAGGGTTCATAATGAACAAAACAAAGCGCTGTACATTATACAAACAACAGAACTTTACGTGGATACAGTGCTGGCTTCGACGTGTGAGGAATTGAGCCAATGTTAGTACCCGAAAAGTTACAACCGATGTCTGTAACGTTTTGGGGTGCTGTACTGGACCCACTTCTCATTACATGAGGGTACCTTATCCAAAAATGGTTCCTTGTTAAAACGATATAGCAATGCAAGACAAGATGAAACACGTTGCTGTTTGTACAATGCACTCAATTTGTGAGGGACCTACTTAGACAATTTGTATTCCTTACCTATTGTATGCAGATGTCTTCGGAAGGTTTCATTCCTAACACCAAATGACTGGGCTTGTTCCTGGCATGGTTGGCTCCTGTCCTGCTCAGTAGCAACTTTCAGGGCTTCTGTGTCAAGGACGACCACTCCGGCAACTTTCAGGGATTCATCTCCGTCTCTGAACTTTCAGGGCTTCTGTGTCAAGGACGACCACTCCGGCAACTTTCAGGGATTCATCTCCGTCTCTGAACTTTCAGGGCTTATGTGTCAAGGCTGACAGGACTATCACTCTGAGACTTGTCTTGAAGAGATTCATCTCCGTCTCTGAACTTTCAGGGCTTATGTGTCAAGGCTGACAGGACGATCACTCCGGGACTTGTCTTGAAGGGATTCATCTCCGTCTCTGAACTTTCAGGGTTTATGTGTCAAGACGGACAGGACGACCACTCCAGGACTTGTCTTGAAGGGATTCATCTCCGTCTCTGAATTTTCTGGGCTTATGTGTCAAGGCTGACAGGACGACCACTCCGGGACTTGTCTTGAAGAGATTCATCTCCGTCTCTGAACTTTCAGGGCTTATGTGTCAAGGCTGACAGGACGACCACTCCGGGACTTGTCTTGAAGGGATTCATCTCCGTCTCTGAACTTTCAGGGCTTATGTGTCAAGACTGACAGAACGACCACTCCAGGACTTGTCTTGAAGAGATTCATCTCCGTCTCTGAACTTTCTGGGCTTATGTGTCACGGGTGACAGGACGATCACTCCGGGACTTGTCTTGAAGAGATTCATCTCCGTCTCTGAACTTTCTGGGTTTATGTGTCAAGACTGACAGGACGACCACTCCAGGACTTGTCTTGAAGGGATTCATCTCCGTCTCTGAACTTTCTGGGCTTATGTGTCAAGGCTGACAGAACGATCACTCCAGGACTTGTCTTGAAGGGATTTATTTCCGTCTCTGAACTTTCAAGGCTTCTGTGTCAAGACTGACAGGACGACAACTCAGGTACTTCTCTTGAAGGGATTCTTCTCCGTCAATGCTGACAGGGCGACAACTCCGGGACTTGTCTTGAAGGGAGCATCTCCGTCTCTGAACTTTTGAAATCAATTCCGAGTTGTGCGTTCCATCGTAGCATCTGCCCCGAATGCTAAGCAAATGCGACGAGTTGTTTCTGCAAAAGAAGAACCGAGATTAAATTCGTATAACAAACACCGACGAATAAACTACACTGATACCGCCATTGTAATCGCACGTCGTTTTTCCACTATCAAATTCCTTACTCATCTGATTCATATGCGCAGGGCACCTTGGGATTTCGGATGACTATATACCGCGTGCGAAACGCTATCTCAGCAGAAGCTTTGGAAAAGTTCCACAACAAATACTTTTGCCTGATATTACGTCGACCTAATTGTTTTGTAGGTGTGTTGTTTAGATTTCTTCCCACTTCCCCCGAAAAAAAAATGCAGCTACTTAATCACGTTACTAATATCTTTTTGCTTGAAGTTAATTTTAAACTAAAATTGACACAATTAATTTATACTGAAACTTTCCCGATGAATATGTAGCACTCATATGAACTTGTGTTGCAACGGTTTTGATATACTGGGTGGCTCAAAAGTCTGTTCAAATTTCAAAACATCATAACAATAGAACAAGTGTGTGTATTACCGCACGGTTTGTACGAAAAGCATTAGCTATTAAGGAGATATTGTTTGGCAATGGAGAAACTTTTAGATTAAAAATACGACTATATGCAAACGATGAAAGATATGCAAATGTGATGCTTTTAGGAGGATTAAATGATAAGCTGCAGCGATTAATCGTCTATGAGTTGCCTTCATCTCTGTCGTTATTGAAAACGGTGTTCAAGAGGAGTGTTGCTACGGTGTTAGGTTTGTCGGAGAAGCCTTGTTAGTGAAGGTTTTTCATGTAAGCCGAGAATCGGCAACAGAAGCTCTGCAAACGTTCCGAACACCGAAAGGAGTAAAGATGGGCCAAGATCTTATAACCTGTGCGGGTTTGCAGTGTCTGGTGAGATGATTTAAGAAAACTGGAAGTTTGCTGGATCATCACAGACGCGGCAGTTCAGGGTTAAGAATACCCCGTTTGAATATTGTGGCATCCCAAATGCACGAACATATACCATCAGTGATGTATTCAGGCATTTTCTCGTGTGTGCTTAGCTCCCCCGAAAATCCATGACCCCCCCCCCCCGTAGGTTCTTGGTCGATCTCTCCTAATATTTAGTTTAATTGTTTCCGTTTATAGCTGAATATTTGGAGAAATGAATTTAAGAAAAATAAGAAGATGAGGAAAATATTACAATAAAAAAAAAAAATCCACATAGACTCAAATCTGAAATTTCTATCATCCTTCAATAAGCATTAAACAGTCCTCACGGTAGGAACAATCTTTGAAGCATTGATAACTCGGACTACTTCCGCAATGTAAACTTTTTATTTATTTATTTATTTATTTTTTTGGTTGGGGGTTCAAAAATTTAATTATCTATTTATTGGACTTGGTTGACAGATACAGTATAGACATTTTTACATCAAGAAGTACGAATCAAACATGGTACAGAGTATGGCAAATAATCAATATACAGCGAGAGACCCAGTGCCGTAAGACAATCACAAACATCCATACCTAACGGGATTCGAACCCAGACCCAACTAGGACGATGAATGGTCGCAAGCCAGCGTTTAAACCACTACGCCACCAGTAGAGATGTTTGCGTAGCAATACATCATCATATTTTGGAAGATGCCATTCAGCTTTATTTCAGTCTTCTGGATGTCAACTTTCCACGTATACGGTTAAGCCTCAGTGTAGCTAACGTGATGTTAGTTCTTCCAATACAACGAAATATTTGCTACCTAATTTTTAACAAAAGCAAATTATTAGAAATTGTTCCCATAAAATATATTTTTTCCCCTGGTGGTGGGAAGTTTACACTCTGTGGCAAAATGAAAACAAAATAGCGGTATCTCAAACTGGCATCTAAACGCTTAGTTTGTTCTTTTTGTTTTTGTTTTTTTTACTTCTCTATGCTAATCTAAAGGGGCTGAAACCAAATGGCAGGGGAATGGTTTACACCCTAACGTTTTTTTTTTTTTTTTTTTTTTTGATTGGAGGTTTAACGACCACCGTGAGCAACTCAAATGGGCTATAAGCAGTCGCCCGTCCCTAATTTAGGGTCACTGGTTCCAGGGAAGGGAGAGAGCCAGTGCCGTAAGACAAACACAACATCCATGCCTGACCGGGATTCGAACCCGGACCCCTTACGGACGAATGATCAAGAGGCCAACGCCTTAGACCACTGCGCCACCGGGGCGGCACCCTAACGTTTTCAAGTAGCACTGTGATGATTTCTAAATAATCAGAACACTTTTGCAGTATGGCGAGGACATTTTTACCATGGATTTCTCCAGCACAGCGTCATCTTACTAACATCCTTAATATTTTGCTCCGTAGGGCATTACTGAATTAAAGCAAAGGTATAATATTTTTACATTTTTAAATCACTGGTATGTGTAGATTGCTTGGAATTTGCATTTGCGGTATATGAGCATAAAAAAGTTTTATACGCTATTTAAAATTTGTATATGTGTTAATGTACACTGAAGAGCAATTGAATTAGAGATACCTGTCTAGTACCGTGTAGCACCACCTTTCGTCCTGATGACGGCGGCGATTCGTCTCGGCATGAACTCGACAAGACACCGGAAGCGTTGGAAAGCCATACGGATCCACGACCCCTGAACAAGCGTCCACAGTTCACGAAGATTTGATGGAGGGGGTCAGAGTCTCTAACATCTCTCTCGATGGCATCCAGATCAGATGACCTAGCTGGCCAAGGAAGCGAGGTCACGTCGGTGGAGTGTTCATCCAACCATTCGGATACAATTCGGGAGCGATGGCACGGTGCATTGTCTTGTTGCAGGATGAGGTCCCCAGTGGGATGTTGAAGACGCACAAACAGGAGCAAATAGCCATCCAGGATATCCCGGTAACGTTGACCTGTGAGGGGCGATGTCACACGTACCAGGGGTCCCATTTCAGTCCATATAAACAGACCCCAGACGAGAATGCCACCCCCACCAGCTTGAAGAGTACCCTGCTGGCAAGAAGGATCCATCGCTTCATGTGGTTTGCGCCGTACTCGTATCCTGCCATCCGCATGTACCGACATGAATCTCGACTCATCAGTCCAGGCAACATTTTTCCACATGTCTAGGGTCCAGTGGCGATGTTCCCGCGTCCATACTAATCTTTGTACCCTGTGATGTGCAGTGATCAGCAGTACCCTCGTGGGACGATGGCTTTTGTACCCCATAGCGAGGAGATGGTTCTCTGTGGTGTGGCTGCTTACACGTTTTTGTGCACCAGCGTTAAATTGCCGAGTGATTTCTTGCACTGTGGCCCGTCTATCTGCTCTTACAATGCGAGCCAGCCGACGATGACCCCGCTCATCCACACGCTCTTGTTCATGGCAGTTGGCCCTTGCAGGGATGGTTTTACCGGATTCGATGTACTCACGGTGCACCCGTGACCCAGTGGCTTGTGAAAATCCCAGTGCCTGCACGACTTCCGAGATGGAGTGACCCATTCGTCGGGCCTCGTCAATTTGCCCACGATCAAATGCGCCTAGATCCTTCGTCTTACCCATACTGCGTCCGACTCTTACTGATTCCCGTCGCATCACTCCTTATATTGTCAGATCGCTTATATTGTCGGATCGCTTATATTGTCATCACTCCTTATATGTCGTTTCCGTTTACATGGCCGCCCACAGCGCCACACTTGCGTAACGCCAGCTGTCTCTAATTCAATTGCCTTCAGTGTGTATATATATATACTTAAGAGCAAAACTGAAGACTAAGGAAAAACTTTAGAATTTAAAACGAAAGTTGCAAAATAACCTGAAGATCAAAACGCGCAACGCAGCAGTTTTGAAAATTCAGAATTCACATTCTATTAAGAAGATACCTAAGCAAAAAAATACATATATAATTTTGACTCACACCAAGTACAACATAGAAAAGGTTATGTATCTACCTGTGTGAGTAAAAGGAGAAAAGGTAAAAAAATAAAACAAAACAACTGAATGTAGAAGGTGTCGAGAATACTGAGCCTTGGCTTTATCAAGGACCAGCAAAAACTCTGCATTTTCTCACTTCCACAAAGACCTAGTTGGAAATGGGTTTCTGCAAGGCCATAGATGCAAGTAACATTCTACCCATTTCCAACTAGGTCTTTGTGGAAGTGAGAAAATGCAGAGTTTTTGCTGGTCCTTGATAAAGCCAAGGCTCAGTATTCTCGACACCTTCTACATTCAGTTGTTTTGTTTTATTTTTATCTTTTCTCCTTTTACTCACACAGGTAGATACCTAACCTTTTCTATGTTGTACTTGGTGTGAGTCAAAATTATATATGTATTTTTTTGCTTAGGTATCTTCTTAATAGAATATATATATATATATATATCATCATCATCATCATCATTGTCAACCATTATCAATCCACTGCTGGACGAAGGTCTCCCCAAGTTTCCTCCACAACGGTCTGTCTTGTGCCAGTCTCCTCCATGTCACTCCCGCATACTTTCGAATTTCATCCACCCATCTTCCATGTGGTCTTCTTCTGGGTCTTTTCCTGTCCCTTGGAATCCAATCTAAAATTTCGACTGTCCATCGATGATCTGTCCTTCTGGCAGTATGTCCAGCCCATTGCCATTTCAGGGATTTAAATCTGATCATGATGTCTTCCACTCTTGTCATTTTTCGGATCCATGAGTTCCTCTTCTTATCTCTCCTGGTTACACCAAGCATGCACCTCTCCATGCTTTTTTGAGTTGTCTGCAGCCTTTGTATGTCTCTTTTAGCTATGGTCCACGTCTCTGCCCCATACGTAAGAACTGGAAGGATGCATTGATCAAACACTTTTCTTTTAAGACATAATGGCATATTGCTCTTGAAAATTATGCTGTTTCTTCCAAAAGCTCTCCAGGCAAGTTTTGTACGCCGATTAATTTCTTCACCAATGTGACCCTCACTTGATATCTGCTGTCCAAGATAAACGTACGTGTCTGTTATCTCCAGCTTTTCTCCATCAATCGATAAATCTTCATTTCTTGTAAAAGCATTGTACATCACTTTTGTCTTCCGAAAGTTCATTTTTAATCCCACTTCTTTACTCTTGTCAGCAAGTTCCTGGATCATACTCTGTAGCTCTGATGGGGTAGTTGCAAAAATGACTATGTCATCAGCAAAACGAAGGTGGGTTAGATAATCTCCATTAATCTTTATCCCTTTGTTTTCCCAGTTCAGTGATTGAAAGACATTTTCCAATGTGGCATTAAAGAGCTTCGGAGATATGGTGTCACCTTGTCTCACTCCTTTTCCAATTTTTATGTGTGTTGTATTTTCAAACAGCCGAATCTTTGCACTTGCATTTTCATAGATGTTATTAATAATATTAATGTATGCATCTTCAATACCGCAGGATTTCAGAGCCATTGCAACTGCTGATGGTTTCACCGAATCAAAGGCTTTTTCATAATCGATAAAAGCCATGCACAATGGAAGCTCATATTCCCTCGCTCTTTCAATTAGTTCTCTCAGTACGTGGATATGATCTATTGTGCTGTAGCCACTCCTGAATCCAGCTTGTTTTCTCGGTTCGGCCATGTCCAGTGTCACCTTCAAGCGGTGTGAAAGAACTTTAGTGAAGATTTTATAAACCACTGATAGGAGGCTGATAGGTCTGTAGTTCCTGAGATCCTCAATGTCACCTTTTTTATGTAGCAAGATCATTGTAGTGTTGTTCCAATCCTCAGGAATTTTCCCTTCATTAAGGCATCGAGTGAAAATTTGGGCGAGTACTGTTTCGATTTCTCCACTTGCTTCTTGTATGATGTCTACAGTAATTCCATCTTCTCCTGGAGCTTTTCCCCGCTTCATGTTCTTGATTGCATGTGCAACTTCTGCTGGAAGGACTGGAAGAACTCTGGTACTGGTACCTTTCATGATGTCTAGAGTACATGTATCATCCCTTTCATATAATTTGGAGTAGAAATATTTCACTCTTGTCAACATTTCGCCTCTATTTCTTGTTACAGAACCATCTTCTTTTCTCAGTGCCGTAATCTGTTTTCTTCCCTTACTGAGATGTCCCTTTGCTATCTTTAGGCTTTGGTTGTTTTCAATTGCTTTCCTTACTAGTTCACAGTTGAATTTCCTTACGTCTTCAGTGATACTTTTTCGTACTGTCTTGCATAGCTCTATATATTCCACTTTGGAAGTCACATCTTCTTTAGTTGTCCTCATCACTCTTCTTTTTTGCATCAACATTTTGGTTTTTCCTGATAATTTGTTCACATGCAATTTGTTCTTAGACCCAGCTAATTTTGTTGCTGTTTCCATAAGAGCTTTGGTTACTTTTCTGTTAACTTCAGAAATATCCACTTCTTCCGATGTTAGGCCTTCTAAAGCAGAGAATCTGTTCTTCAGTTCCAATTTGAAGGTATTATGGTGTTTTTTAAGGTTGGTTATGTCAGTACATTTTGTTTGTCTTATGAGCTTGCTACGTTCGAGTTTAGTGTTGAGGTGCATCTTACATCTCACCAATCTATGGTCACTGCCTGTGTTGAACTTGTTTAGCACACTGCAGTCTTCTATGACGAATTTTTTGTTACACATAATAAAATCAATTTCACTTGTCGTCCCATTTGGATGTCTCCATGTCCATTTCCTATGTGGCTTTTTCTTGAAAAATTAGTTCAAGATGAAAAACCCTTCTGCCTCTGCAAACTCTACGAGAGTATTTCCACGCTGGTTTCTTTTGCCGTGACCGAATTTACCTACTGAAGTTTCATTCTGTTGCCGTTGCCCTATTTTTGCATTGAAATCTCCCATAATTATCTTCAAGTGCTGCTTACCTTTATTATTTAGATCACGAATTTCCTCATAAAATTCTTCAATTTCTTCTTCAGCATGACTTGTGGTGGGTGCATAAGTTTGAATAATCTGAGCCTGGTATCTTCTCGATAGTTGGATAACGAGTCGTGCAGCTCTGTCAGAGGAACTTTCAACTTCTACAACTTTATCCTTCAGTTTCTTGTTTATTATAAATCCAACACCACTAGTTCTGCCAGTATCTGTCCCACGATAGTAGAAGAGATGTCCACTTTTCAGTTCAATGAGATCTTCTCCTTTTCTCCTTACCTCACTTAGCCCGACGATGTCCCACTTGATCCTTTGTAGTTCCTCTTCCAATTCAAGAAGCCTTGAATCAGAAGATAGGGAGCGTCCGTTGTACGTAGCCAAGGTCAGCATCAGATGGCAGCCTAGTCCGGTCCTCCGGGGATTCTTAGCACCCTCTGCCTTCATGTCGCACTGGCCGCTGCCTTGGCCAGGTACATTCCAGCTGCCGGAGACTGAGGGCCAAGATTTAAGTTGTGGAGTCATTTTGGAGGGGTTTGGCCATAACTCACCACGCTGGCCAAGCGGGTTGGTGAGTGTGGGATAGCATTTCCTCTAATCCCGATGGTATAGTTATACCGCTATTGGCGGTCGTCAGAGCCCCTTTAGTGGGAACAGGATGTACCACGAGAAGGCGGGGTTGACATTTGTCAAGGAGAGGCTGTGATGTTACGCATCACCTGACCTTACATCCCATATATATATATATATATATGTAACAAAATTGTGATCATATGAATATAATCGGTCAACAAGTTTCAGGCCCGTCAAAATTTGTAATTAAATGCCCCCCCCCCTCCCGGAAAACTATCTAAATGCAACGCTGCATATAGCATCTAAGAAGTGGAACAAACAATACTCGTGAAGCGGCAAGATATTTGTACTTAACGGGAGCATCGGTAAATCGTATCCTTCACTGTGTGTTAAATCTGCAAATATGCAAACTGTAAACTTTACACCAGATGTTACAGGAGGAACAGAAAGTGAAATTTGCCAACTGTTTGAACAAAAATTTTCTGGCTCTTCACTTAAATATCACAGCTAGATTTTTTGTAAGTCTTTCACGACCTAAATTCACTTGGGAAGAACCGTGGAAAAATATTTGAATTGAACTTTGTAAATCTTGTTCTCCAAGAACATGGGTTCCAGGGAATTGACAGAGCCATCAGATAAACACGCCACCCATACCTCATCCGGGACTTGAATGGTCAGAAGCCAGTGCCTCAGGGCAACTTACGGGTCTTCATCTACTTTTTTTATTAGAGGTTTAACGACCACCGCACCGTGAGCAACTCAATGGGCTATAAGCAGTTGCCCGTTCCTAATTTAGGGTCACCGGATCCAGGGAAGGGAGAGAGCCAGTGCCGTAAGACAAACACAACATCCATGCCTCACCGGGATTCGAACCCGGATCCCTTTCGGACGAATGATCAGAGGCCATCGCTTAGACCAGTGCGCCACCGGGGCGTCCTACTTACTTTTAGAATTCAGAGTTTCTACATCAACAGGTCTGGGGAACAGCTGTTATTGACCTTCTACTGACGTTTTCAAGAAAAATTAATGACTTACAACTTGAAATTGACAAAAAAAAAAAAAAAAAAAAAGAAAGAAAGAAAGAAAGGGAAGAAAAAAATGAAGATTTTAGTTTAGTCCAAATGCTTGCAAGATAAAAACATAGCGAAGTTCTTATCTTGAACCGAATACTAATTCCAATAGAGACATTCCTCCAAAAATTATTAATTGTCGCATTTCTAGATATGAGTTGGGAGATGAGGAACAACTCAGCAAACGTGCCTGATTCCGACAACGCCCCGGCCGATAATAATGTTATGGTGTACTCCAAACTGTTGCTTCCCCCCCCCCTCGTTTGGGCAACACAGCAGAGCCTCCCTTGGAAGACAGCGGCAGCGATAATATCCGCCCCAGGGTTGCTGCTTGTTTTCCAGACGTCTGCCGTTATTGAAGCGACGTTTCTGAAAGGACTAATCTGTTTCGAATAAATGTTTTCTTAATATGGGTTTGTTCTCAACGTCGCGTTCTGTAGCTCCGAGGAAAATATCTGATGTACGCCTTTAACCCTAGAAGAGAGAATCCAAGGAGGAGGAGCTCAAAACTTGGGATCTTTCGGCCTGGGCAATGCTATTATTATTATCAATTTTTTTTTCGGCTTACACATGTATGAACAAAAAAAAAAATGCATGGTAATGTATTATTCATTTTAGAAATTTTCATTTCGTTTCGGATGGAGCTGTTATTGCCAACTGGGCGGGGTGTCCAGGATTGTCCCGGAATAAAAGGTCTTGTATACCGCATTCCGAATAGACCACAAGCAAAACAACAAAACTCTGAAATTCGTGCTCCTCGAAATTCAAAATGAAAAAAGGGATATCTAATAAGTTCAAACATGTGAAACAAAAAATGGAAGGGACAGTGAAAAACTATGGATGTTAATTTTATACATCATATCACTTTCTGCCAGTATCGTCTTCAGTGGAAGAATGTTTAGCTAAATGCATACCTTGTATAAAAATATATTGTATAAAAATAATAGAAAACGCATTGCTGGGAAGTAAATGCGGTTGAATTTAGACGGAGAATGTTTAAGATTTCACTGACTTTTTGAACAAATTTAAAAGAGAGAAAAAAAAAAAAAAAGAAAAACTCTACGAAGCTTCCGGAACTACAACATACATTGAGTGGCCAAATTATTATGACAACTAGACTATTTTATGCATGGTAGCTATCCTGCACATGCTGCTGGATGCCCGCCATACCTGTTGCAGCATTGCCCACAACTCCGCCAGGAACGTCTGCCCAGGATCCATAGATCTGTTAATCCCCTCCACGGAATCCCGGAGAGCTTCTTTAGGGTGTAAATCAGGGGGGGGGGGCATTGGATGGTCCCAAACTTAGACGAGTACTCTTCGAGCTATGCCTGGGGTATTGCAGCACTGTGGGACGGAGCATTGTCTTGATGAAACAGACCATCGGCTACAGGATGGCATGACAGTGTGCAGGTGATCAGCCAGCACATGCTCATAGATTGTAGTGGTTAAAACCCTCTCCAGATACACTAAGGGACCTAATGTTTCCCCATGAGACGGCTCCCCAAACAATCACAGAGCCACCACCGCCTTGAACATAACCGACCTGGCACGACGGGGGCCATGGAACTCAAGCTCTCGACGCCACGCCCGCACCCTCCCGTCATCTCGGTACTGCTGAAAACGAGATTCATCTGACCACACGACACGGCGTCAATCTGCAAAGGCCCAGTTTTTGATGTTCCCGGCACCAGGCGAGGCGTAATGTCCGATGACGAACACTCAACAGTGTCACACGAGTACGGCGTCGGCTCCTATAGCTCAGGATACGCACTGTACTCCGTAACTTTCGCTCGCTGAAGCTGCTTGGGTCTCCGAAATTTAACCTGTATGCGATTTGCGCCGCCGATGACAAGCAGTCAATCTGTACCGGCCTGGATAGTCTACGTCGACCCCGGTCAACACTGGCTTGTGGTTGCCCATCGCTTGCTTTCTGAACGCTGGTACGTGCGTTAATGGTATACTCGCGGTAGACCCTTGATACCATTGCCCTCGTAGAACCCTAGGGTTCTTACCACTTAAACGGCAGAATGACCCATCTCTATTGCGCCGACAATACGCCCACGATCAAAGTCACTCAGATCATCATGTTTACCCATGTTTGTCAATTGCGATACACTGTTGGAAAGATCAGATCAGATCATATGTAGGGAAGGATTTTAGGAAGGGAGTGTCTGGCCCCAGGTCTTAAACAACTCTTAGAAATAGGAAGCTAGGAGATTTGGGCTAGAGTTCCCGATAGGAAAGTGACACGGAAGCCAAGGTAAAAAGGGGGAGGGAGACGCCCTTATTTATTTCCGGGGGCCAGTACCCGGGGTCCGACGGCTTAACGTGCCAATTCGACACCGGTGCGTATTTAGTGGTTCTATCGTTCGTACCTGCCTGAAATCGAACTTGAGGTTTTTCAGTGGCAGTCACGAACGTTGACCACTATGACATTCGCGTCCCCACTGTTGAGAAGCCCTGCTGCCAGCCTATTTATCTCCTGTGTTCGGTTTGAATCTGTTCCACCCTGCGCGGGGATTGAACTGCGTATCCCCCCCCCCCCCGGTCTATCTCTGATGTTCTGTCTACTGAGTATAAAAATTGACGATGAAATGAAGTTTCGAAATTGTTCGAAGTAAACGCGTGAGAAAACGATATTTAATACAACATTTTTATTTCAATGCCGGGTTTTAAATAACGCATGTGCTAAAAATTCAACAGAGTTTTTTGAGAATATGCTTATTCTTTTTGTGATGAGAAATCTATATATAAATTTAATGTGAAATTCAAATTGAAGAAAGTTTTCTATATTAAAGCATTTTTACTTCCGAGTGTCTGATTTTTTTTTTTTTTTACCCTAGTCGCTGTCAAATTAAATTCGCCTCAGACGAGCTGGCAAATCGTCTGAGTTAAGATCGGATTCAAGTACCGGATGAGGTATGGAGTGGTTGCGTTTTCTGCGATACTGGTTCTGCCTCTTCCCTAAAAGCAGTGGCCCTAAATCAGGGACGGCTTATTCCTCATATCGTTAGAATGCTTAAAGGGGTCGTTAACCTGTAGAACAGAAGAGGCAAAAAGGAAGAATCAGACATGAAAACAAGAGGGTGAAGCTGTGCTCCACCATTGCTCCTTGTGGCGTCCCATACTTAAAGAAACACGGAGAATGTTACTGACAGTACTAGAGATGGAAACGGGTCACGGGTCATCGGGTGAACGGGTCACCGAGTCGACGATTTTTTGCGGGTCAAAAGAAAAAATATTTCAAAGAACCCTTTACAGGTCTTTGAAATAATAGTTCAGATCTGCAGAGTATGATCCAGGAAATTGCTCAGAAGGGTAAAGAAATGGGATTAAAAATAAACTTTCAGAAGACAAAACTGAAGTACAAAGCTTTTACAAGGAATGAAGATTTTATCAATTGATGGGGGAAAGTTGGAGATTACTAATTCCTACATTTACCTTGGGCAGTAGATATCAAGCGAGAGGCACATTGATGAAAAAATTTGTTGGCGTATAAACTTTGGTTCGGAAGTTTTTGGAGGAAACAGTACAGTTTTCAAGAGCATTATGCCATTATGTCTTAAAAGAGAGGTGTTTAATCAATGCATCCTTCCAGTTCTTACGTACGAAGCAGAGCCGTTAACCTTAACTAAAAAAAAAAACATACAAAGACTACAGGCAACTGAAAGAGCACGGAGAGATGCATGCTTGGTGTAACCAGAAAGATAACAAGTTAGTGAAATCATGCAATGCATTTGTTATGATACGCTTTCCAACATACCAGAAATCATTACTCAAGTTATGAGAATAATGGCTGTGGAATAAATCTCGCTCCTGTGCTCTGATCTTTGACCCCATTTCGATGATACTAAACACAATAGGTTCAATATACCTCCGGAACAACATACTAAAGTTTTGTCGCAATCGAAGCCTTTTTACGTAAGTTATGACGCATAAAGGTGATGGAATTAGTCCAGCAACTATGTCCTGACCTTTGACTTTATTTCGCTCATTTTTTTTAGGGTTCGTACCCAGGTTGTCCCCTACCACTTACTAAAATTTCATCGAAATCGAACCATTTTTACGCGAGTTATCGTGCGGACAGGCCGACAGACAGACGAACGGACAGACAAAGCTGGAGCATATACGCTTGTTAAACCTACGGTTGGAAAGCGTAAAAACGAGGAACTGATGGATAAGGAAAATAACAAGAGCAAAATCATTGAAATGGCAATGGGCTAGACATATTGCCAAGAGAACGGGTCACAAATGAACAACCAAAATTTTAGACTGGATTCCAAGGAACAGAAAAAAACCTAGAAGAAGACCACGTGGGAGATAGGTGGATGGAAGATACTGGCCCAAGACGGTCCGTTGTGGAAGAAACGTGGGAAGACCTTTGTCCAACAGTGGATTGATGGTTTATACCAGGTAGATTGGATTCCAAGGAACCGAAAAAGACCCAGAAGAAGACCACGTGGGAGATAGGTGGATGGAGGATACTGGCCCAAGACAGTCCGTTGTGGAAGAAACGTGGGAAGACCTTTGTCCAACAGTGGATTGGTGGTTTATACCAGGTAGACTGGATTCCAAGGAACAGAAAAAGACCCAGAAGAAGACCACATGAGAGATAGGTGGATAGAGGATACTGGCCCAAGACAGTTCGTTGTGGAAGAAACGTGGGAAGACCTTTGTCCAACAGTGGATTGATGATTTATACCAGGTAGACTGGATTCCTAGGAACAGAAAAAGACCCAGAAGAAGACCACATGGGAGATAGGTGGATGGAGGATACTGGCCCAAGACAGTCCGTTGTGGAAGAAACGTGGGAAGACCTTTGTCCAACAGTGGATTGATGATTTATACCAGGTAGACTGAATTCCAAGGAACAGAAAAAGACCCAGAAGAAGACCACGTGGGAGATAGGTGGATGGGGGATACAGTCCGTTGTGGAAAAAACGTGGGAAGACCTTTGTTCAACAGTGGATCGATGGTTTATACCAGGTAGACTGGATTTCAAGGAATAGAAAAAGACCCAGAAGAAGACCACATGGGAGATAGGTGGATGGAGGATACTGGGCCAAGACAGTCCGTTGTGGAAGAAACGTGGGAAGGCCTTTGTCCAACAGTGGATTAATGGTTTATACCAGGTAACGCAAAGCAGATTTGTCCGGGTTCAAAATTTTTGACCCGTTTCCAACTCTGGACAGAACTCCATAAAAACAATATTCGGGCAACTACTATTCTTAATACCTGGGTGAGGCTCTGCCTCCGGAAAATGGCAATTCTCTCTCTCTCTCTCTCTCTCTCTCTTGTTCGCACTGTCGTATCAATTTGATAAAATCAGCAGACGTTGGGTGAATGTGTTTATCTCTTTACTAAAGTGGTGCTGCAACGTCTCGTAGATTTTGATTTACTGGGATGGATTAATCTATCCGTATTTTCCTTGATTTACTTGTAAAATAATCCATAAAACATAAAATGAAACCCTTCATTGATTTCACATGGTTTATATTCAACGCACGCATCTCTCCTGGTGATTTCCTATACATTTTTTTTTTCTTTGAAAGCTACTGTGAAGAATGAAGCATGAAAAATAATATCTTTATCGTGACTTGCATGTTACTTTTTTCTGATCGCGTTTAAATTACATGTATCTTAAAACCTCATGTCTTTCTTATCCCCACCCCCCGGTTAGAATAAGCCGCACCCTTCTTTCTAATTCCTTTGCCTTACAGCTATCATCGGTAGGACAGAACTTTTGACCCTCAAAAATTGACGACCGGGGAAAAATATCATTAAGGGGCCCTAACAGAAAAAAAAAGAACGAAAAATGTTCTTTGGGCAAATGCAGTTAAAGAGCCAATGATTGCATCAGAGTGAATTTATTTCGAAAATTTTGCGTAGCTAATATGCTATGCAATATTTTTTTCCCTAGCATTACCAAGAGATGCTACTGTATTTCTTGGACATATTTTCTTCCATCACACCCAAATCTATCATTGATTTATTACCTTTCATAGCGCTTAAAAATGTTCAAAAGCTTTCGTGTAGCAAAAATAAAAATTGAAAAGGCAAATAAAAAAAAAAAACAGCACTTTGGAAAGGAAAATGTTATTTATTATGGAGCCATAAAAAATCATATTTTTATAAAATAAAACTGCTGGAAGGAGATCAGTGGCGGCTCAGGGAATGATGGTTCATCCTCACCTAAAATGTAAAAACCAAAACCTTTAATTTTTTTAAATAGTGATCAGAGGCATTTCTGCGCCCGGGAAAAACTACAAAATATATACGCCCCCATGCCTCTTTGTATTTTATGTATTTATACACTGCTCGACAAAACACAATTGCCGCCCCGGTGGCGCAGTGATCTAGGCGTTCTTGGACCCAAAATGTGCCTTCTGGCCACTCGTCCGAAATGGTTCCGATTTCGAATCCCAGAGAGGCATGGATGCTGTGTTCGTCTTAGGGCACTGGCTCTCTCCTTTCTCTGGAACCAGTGGTCCTAAAACGGGCGACTTCTAATAGCCCATCGAATTGTTTGCGGTGGTCTTTAACGTTTTCGTTATCTCCCCCCCCCGACACACAGACACAATAACTTCACATCCCAATGTTATCTCTGTGTGTGAGGCACAATTCATCATCATCATCATCATTGTCAACCGTTATCAATCCACTGCTGGACGAAGGTCTCCCCAAGTTTCCTCCACAACGGTCTGTCTTGTGCCAGTCTCCTCCATGTCACTCCCGCATATTTACGAATTTCATCCACCCATCTCCCATGTGGTCTTTTTCTGGGTCTTTTCCTGTCCCTTGGAATCCAATCTAAAATTTCGGCTGTCCATCGATGATCTGTCCTTCTGGCAGTATGTCCAGCCCATTGCCATTTCAGGGATTTAACTCTGATCATGATGTCTTCCACTCTTGTCATTTTTCGGATCCACGAGTTCCTCTTCTTATCCCTCCTGGTTACACCAAGCATGCACCTCTCCATGCTTCTTTGAGTTGTCTGCAGCCTTTGTATGTCTCTTTTAGTTAAGGTCCACGTCTCTGCACCATACGTAAGCACTGGAAGGATGCATTGATCAAACACTTTTCTTTTAAGACATAATGGCATATTGCTCTTGAAAATTATGCTGTTTCTTCCAAAAGCTCTCCAGGCAAGTTTTGTACGCCGATTAATTTCTTCATCAATGTGACCCTCACTTGATATCTGCTGTCCAAGATAAACGTACGTGTCTGTTATCTCCAGCTTTTCTCCATCAATCGATAAATCTTCATTTCTTGTAAAAGCATTGAACATCACTTTTGTCTTCTGAAAGTTCATTTTTAATCCCACTTCTTTACTCTTGTCAGCAAGTTCCTGGATCATACTCTGCAGCTCTGATGGGGTAGTTGCAAAAATGACTACGTCATCAGCAAAGCGAAGGTGGGTTAGATAATCTCCATTAATCTTTATTCCCTTGTTTTCCCAGCTCAGCGACTGAAAAACACCCTCCAATGTGGCATTAAAGAGCTTCGGAGATATGGTGTCCCCTTGTCTCACTCCTTTCCAATTTTTACGTGTGTTGTATTTTCAAACAGCCTAATCTTTGCACTTGCATTTTCATAGATGTTATTAATAATATTAATGTATGCATCTTCAATACCGCAGGTTTTCAGAGCCATTGTAACTGCTGATGGTTTCACCGAATCAAAGGCTTTTTCATAATCGATAAAAGCCATGCACAATGGAAGTTCATATTCCCTCGCTCTTTCAATTAGTTCTCTCAGCACGTGGATATGATCTATTGTGCTGTAGCCACTCCTGAATCCAGCTTGTTCTCTCGGTTGAGCCATGTCCAGTGTTACCTTCAAGCGGTGTGAAAGAACTTTAGTGAAGATTTTATAAACTACTGATAGGAGGCTGATAGGTCTGTAGTTTCCGAGATCCTCAATGTCACCTTTCTTATGTAGCAGGATCATTGTAGCGGTGTTCCAATCCTCAGGAATCTTTCCTTCATTAAGGCATCGAGTGAAAATTTTTGCGAGTACTGTTTTGATTTCTCCACTTGCTTCTTGTATGATGTCTACAGTAATTCCATCTTCTCCTGGAAAATGTTACTGTTTACACAGTTTTACCCAACTGCTTCCGAGTTTGGACACACGGTAACATAAAAAACGGACCAAATGTAAATGACAATCACGACTCGTAGTAGTAGTAATGACCGGATACCCCCCTCCCCTTCCTCTGCCACAGAATCTTCAACAATGTGAATGACATCCTTATCTTGCAAGGCACATATAATTGCGCCTTCATTTCTGAATGTAAGGAGCTAACGTCCAGAGAACATTTTGAGAAAGAAATGCGAATTTTAAGCTGCCAAGGTTACCAAAACTGGCGAAGCGTATTATTATAAGCAAAGTTCTATTATTGGAAAAATAGCAAACTATGGTGCCAAATAACTCTATCAGAAACTGATGCAAAAGTTTAAATTTTAATCAGATTGTAAATAGTGACTTTTGCACCCCCTCTTGAGCTGCGCCCGAAGCAGCCGCTCACTTGCCCGAATCTAGGTAAAAAGTCCGAAGAAAAAAAGTTCGAGACTGTTGATAAACGCGGAAAAAAACAACAGAATTACACACGACTCATGCTGTGTTCAGAAAAGGACGATGAGGTGGGATTTTTATATAACGCTGCACTTGTGCTTAGGCACTAAATATTTACATAACATGTCAAGTTTGTAATACTTTTCTTTTACTTAATTAATTCATAGGCCCTATACCTTGGCCTTTTTAACAGCTTTTAATCCGCCGACTTCATATTCATAACGTTTATGTATCAAATCAAGTCAATAGCATTGCGTTTTACTTAGGCACTAAATATCAATTCATACGCCCTAGGCCTAGGCCTTTTTAACAGTTTTTATTCTACCAATGTAATATTGACAGCGTTTACACGTCAAATCAAGTTAATAATACTGCGCCTTTACTTAAGCACGAAATATTGATTCAAGTGCCTAGGTCTAGGCCCTTTTACTAGTTTTTTATTTAACCAATGTTATATTCACAACGTTTACACAGCATATCAAGTTAATAACATTGGGTATTTACTTAGGTACGAAATATTAATTCATAGACTTTAGGCCTAGGCCTTTTTTATAGTTTATACTCTACCAATGTCATATTAATAAAGTTTACATACCATGTCAGGTTAAGAGTATTGTGCTTTTACTTAGGCACTAAATATCAATTCAGAGGTCATAGGCCTTTTTAGTAGTTTTTATTCTACGGATGCCATATTCCCAACGTTTACATATCAACTCAAGTTAATAATATTCCGCTTTTACTTAAACATTAAATATTGTTTCATTGGCCCTTGGCTTAGGCCTTTTCAACAGTTTTTATTCTAACGATGTCATATTCATAACGTTTATGTATGAACTAAAGTTAATCATATTGTACTTTTACTTAGGCCCTAGTTATTAATTCATTGGCCTTAGGCATAGTAATTAATATTGAATGCCTAAGTCAAAGCGAATGCTATTATAACCTGACTTGGTACATAAACTTTATGAATATGACATCGGTAGAATAAAAAGTATTTAAAAGGCCTAGAGCCTATGAATTAATACTTGGTGCCTAAGTAAAAGAGCAATGCTATTTTTTTTTTTTTTTTGATTGGAGGTTTAACGACCTCCATGAGCAACTCAATGTGCTATAAGCAGTCGCCCGTCCCTAATTTAAGGTCACTGGTTCCAGGGTAGGGAGAGAACCAGTGCCGTGAGACGAACACAACATCCATGCCTCACCAGGATTCGAACCCGGACCCCTTTTGGACGAATGATCAGAGGCTATCGCTTAGACCACTGCGCCACCGGCGCGGCACGCAATGCTATTAACTTGAGTTGATGAATAAACGTTACGAATATGGAGTCTACGGATTAAAAGCTGTTAAAAAGGCCTAAGCCTAGGGCTTATAAATTAATATTTTGTGCCTAAGTAAATACCCAATATTATTAACTTGATTTGCTGTGTAAACGTTGTGAATATGACATTGGTTAAATAAAAAAACTAGTAAAAGGGCCTAGGCCTAGGCCCTTGAATTATTATTTCGTGCCTAAGTAAAGGCGCATTATTATTAACTTGATTTGACGTGTAAACTCTGTCAATATTACATTGGTAGAATAAAAACTGTTAAAAAGGCCTGGGGCCTATAAATTAATATTTAGTGCCTAAGCAAAAGCGCAATGCTATTGATTTTTTTGATACGTAAACTTATGAATATATATGATACGTAAACTTATGAATATATATGATACGTAAACTTATGAATATATATGATACGTAAACTTATGAATAGTCAGTCGATTAAAAGCTGATAAAAAGGCCAAGGTATAGGCCCTATGAATTAATTAAGTAAAAGAAAAGTATTACAAACTTGACATGTTATGTAAATATTTAGTGCCTGAGCACAAGTGCAGCGTTATATAAAAATCCCACCTTATCGTCCTTTTCTGAACACAGCATGAGTTATGTGTAATTCTGTTGTTTCGTCGAACACTGTAGTTTTAAGAAACGTACGGCGATCTTTATACCCCCCCCCCCCTCCAGTTGAACTTTTGTGGCCAGTTATCCTAAACTGGTATGAACCGGCGAGAAAATTAAGACAAACAAAGGAGCTCCTTCCCGTCGTTAGGCGCCTTGAAAAACTGCCACACATAATTACGAAACTTTGAAAACTGACACACATTCAAAGTGTTCCTCGGAGAAAGAGCACTTTGTGCCCGGCCCCTTAATGAAAAACGTGTGGTAGTTTTTCTGTGTGGCGGTTTTCCGGCTGCCCCACCACACCAGGTAAATCATGAAAGTAGGTTTCCCCACCCCCACCCCCAACATTCAAACGGTATGTCAAATCGACTTATTAATTAGTATGCCCATGATGACAATCAAAACGGCCATCTATGACTTTTTTCCTGGCTTTTTTTACTCGGACTTTTTTTCCTGAACTCTTTTTCCGCGTTTATCAACAGCCTCGGACTTTTTTCCCTTGGACTTTTTACCTGGACTTTTTTCCTGGACCTTTTTCCTCGGACTTTTTACCGATCACCCACATACATACACGGATCTGACTTGTTATGCCACTGGTGTAAGATATAAGTGTTGGTAAAATGTCGCCTTCAACATTTTGCTTGCGCTGAATGCATTGTATTAAACTGCTTTTCAAAGTTTGGCATTTTTGCTTACGAAAATACACTGTCTACCAACAAGTAATTGGACACCCCTGCAATCGACGATATCTGCGGTCCTGATACACGTCACGGCCGCTGCCGTTAAATATCGTGTGGGAAACAACAACGCAACCAGTCGCATGCAAGACGCCACGAAGTTCGCAGCTGTATGATTTCGAGAAAGGTGTAATCGTCGGGTATCACAGAAATGGCCGATCCATACGTGACATATCTAGCCAGTTGAAATACCCAAAATCGACAGTGGCCTACGTGATTGGCAAGTGGAAGATGAGAAGTGACTGTCGGAATGTGCCCTTACCCGGCAGACCCACAAAACTGGGAGTTAGAGACCAACGGGTGCTGGCCAGAGAAATTCGGAAGAACCGCTCTAAATCGATGGGCCACATCCGCGAGGAGTTTCAACAGGCATCCGGGAGTGTTCTTTCGATGAGTACCATCCGCAGGGAAGCCCATCTGCTCGGTTATCATGGACGTGCTGCCGCCCACAAGCCTTTGATCACCAAGTCCAATAGCGCTGCTCGGCTAACGTGGTGCAAAGAACGTCGACAGTGGACCGTTGAACAGTGGAAACAGGTTCTCTGGAGCGACGAATCAAGATTCACCCTCTACCGTTCCGATGGCAGGGTCTGGGTTTGGCGTCTGCCTGGAGAACGCCACCTGCCGGAATGTATTGTGCCAACTGTGAAGTTCAACGGCGGTGGAATTATGCTATGCGGGTGTTCCTCCTGGTATGGCACGGGACCCTTGGTCGCAATTCCTGGTAGACTCAACGCCGAGACCTACTGCACCAATTTGGGTGACCATGCGCTTCCTACGTTGTGGCAGTTTTATGGGGTGGACCCATGTTACTTTCAGGATGACAATGCCACCTGTGCTGTTACGAAGTCCACCATGGCTTGGTATGGTGACAATGGGGTTATTCGAATGAACTAGCCTGCGCAGAGCCCGGACCTTAACCCTATCAAGCACATCTGTAACGAGTTGGAGCGTTGACTTAAGGGGTGCCCCCACCGTCCGAAATCGATGAAGGAACTGACCTGTCTTCTCCAAGCCGAGTGGAAGAAAATTCCGCTAGCCGTCGTACAACGCCTGGTTGAGAGTATGCCGCAGCTGTAATCGCCGCTCGTGGAGGCTCCACCAACTATTGAAGGTGAATAAACTTCGTTTTCCTTTGCTATCACAGGTGTCCAATTACTTGTTGGTAGATAGTGTAGTACTGTACTTGAACAATTTATTTAAAAGAAAATGTCGTTCTTGTTTATTTAAATCAAATTCTAACGTCGTACCACGCAGACACAATATCTCTCAGCTCCTTAACTTCCTTGCTTCCAGCCAACCACTTGGCCTTGCACTCCTCTCATACAAAGCAGTCGTCAGCCACTTTCTGCACTTTCACTGTCCAGGGACAGACTTAAGAGGGCTTAGACTCCGCTTTCCTAGTTGGAATCCCATATTTAGTAACTAAAATAAACAGCAGAGCAATTAGTAATGATCTCCCTCAGTGAATTCCTGTCCACTCTCCTCTTCTTCGCTGGCCATACTAACATGAAAAAGAGGCTTATATTTAGAAGAGTGGAGAACAATTGAATTTTCATGGACCTGCGGATGATATTTAGATAACCTTTCAACGGGAAAATAAATATACAACTCACCTCTTACGGGGAAATACGTAGGGCTGCATGAAATAAAACATAAGACTTGACAAAACGCAGATTATATTTTAAAGTTAAATATACTGAAAAATGGCCCATTTTGAACTGGGTGGGCGGCAGGGTGGGCAAGACAAATTTTAGGGTGGGTTCAAGCGCACCCTCGCACGCCCTTGCAGTTTGTCAGCTTGAAGTGTGCCTGATCCCAGGCAAACTGCGTGATGGAAACAAAGGGGATTGCATTCTACAAGTATAAAGATTCAAGATTATGGTTATTAAATCTATAAGGAAAGTGAAGAAGATATTCTCCTGATTCAAAAACCGTAATGTAAATGCTTGAAACTACAAATATAAGAAATCGCTGAAATTGTTAAAGCAACAAAATCCCTTAAAAAGTCGCTAATCCAGGGACGCTTACTTCATTAAATTATTGGGGGGGGGGGCGTGAAAAGATCAGACATGGAAGGGGCACATCTTTCCCATTGTTAGGAGGAAAATAAAAAAAAAGGGGGCAAAAGATAAACTACAAGATTCGACGTATATTTTAAAACGCAACGGTATTTGCTCATCAGCAAATGCACAAGGAAACAAATATTCTTTTGCTGAATATTAACATTTTTAAAAATAAAATTAAGCCTGCGATTTCATGAAAATATCCAGAGAGATTTTATTTCCAAACGTTTATAAAAAATATGAAAAATTAGCGCGGTTATTCAAACATAGAACGAGCCGCGCAAAAAATAAAATATAAATAAAGACGCTAGAGATTATACGTTTCTGTGTTTTTATTTATTGTGTTTTATAATTGTTATAAACACTTACCACATATCACGAGAACACATCAAACACAATACGCGGCTGGCAATCAAGTTTCATATCAAATGAGCAATGATGAATATGGTGGGGGGGGGGTTACTTATTTTGTTATTTATTATGTTTCTGGAAATAAATCACTTTGGCCTCATAAGGTGCGGTTTGGTCCATCTTATAAAGAATAATACTTTTCTATAAGGGAAAGAAATGCATTTTTGCAATTAGCACACCGCGCAATAGCTTGAATAGCATGGGAAAACGTTTTCCTTTTTCTCTATAGAAACATTTTATCTCACGCTTTTCGAAAATGACATGCAAAAACAAAAACTTATTTAATTAAATAGGAAGAAAAATATTAAGTGCCCCCCCCCCCCCAGTCAGCGCCTGTAATCCCAAAATACTGCTGCTGCCACTAACTCCAATCCAAAATCCCCTAAATTTAGCGACTTTTCCTCCAAGTTGGCAACACTAACAATTAAAGTATATTCTCAGTTCTTTACTGGCCAGCTTGGTTTCATTCAGTAAAAAGTGCCCGAAGAGTAAATGGGCATGGGAGGTGTGGGTTATGGGGGGTTGATGCCTTCAAAAGAGAGGTGGTGTGGATACTCCATCCATACTGAAGTGACAAAAGTAACTGACAGCCATAGTTCTGTTTAAAATCTTTTTACCAGTCCTTTTGTATTTCCAACAGGGGCAAAGTTTACCTGCATTCTACAAGCACAACAGCGGCATAGATTTTCTCTTAAAAAAAGAAGGGTGCGGTGTGCCGAGGGCTACAGAACTTCCATTTAAGCAAGTAAACATTTCCCATTTAACGCTTTAAGTGCCATTTGGCGGAGCACAGGTAAACAATGGTGACAACAACGGCTGTGGGAATGAAATCTGGTTCGCATGGGCTTTCGGGAGCTGCTTGAGGACAAGGGTCTAAATGGTATGTCATCACCTTAACGGCTTGCCTTTAAGGTAGGAAGGTGCTGATGACATGTTCCCGACTCTGGAATTTACGAACCAAGGCCACCGACGCAGACCAGCGCTCCTGTGCAGGTAATAAAACTTAAATGGCTTTAGAACAGGTTGTCAGCCGTTGTTCTGGCTGGATCGTTTTGTTCAGGTAGCCATAAAGCTCGTCGCTTCAGCAAAGAATAATAAGCTATAAATAACTTTGTGACAATTTCTCGCGGTCTCTGAACACAATTTTGATTTCATGATAGGCAAGTCTCAATCTAACATAGGGTTTGTCTTAAAAACAAAAGAAAAAAAAACTACAAATATGAAACACAATATCAGATAAAAAAAATGAAAAGTTTTGAAATGACGAAGCACAAAAAATCGACATTTCTTGTTACTTATTCACATTACCCCGAATCTATCATGAAACATAGGAAACATGGCATCAGCTCTTTTCACATAGCCACTCTCGCGGGATGGGGGGGGGGGGGGTCACGGCTAAGAGGGCCTCAGCAAAAAGATTTTGCAAATAAATTTTTTGTGGAAACTTCATATAAAGATAGTTAAAGAAATAGTCAGGACTTGTTGATGAAAGCTTTGAATTTAGTATGAAAAAGAAAAGCAATTTTTTTCAATCAATAAATAAAATATTCAGAAATCATTTTCACCGTTTTAGTTTATAAAAACTATATGACGGGAAAGCAGTTATTCCAGAGGATTTGAGGTCCTTTTCACATCCATAGCAACAGTTCTTGCACATGTTTTAAAAAAGAAATATCAGTTCAGTGACTGGAATTTTTATACCAATGAAGATAAGATGTTATGTATTACTGTTGTTTACACATACCTACGCATCCTTCAGAGTATAATGAAATAAAAGGTGTTCTTCAAGGGAACAAGGAAATAGCTACCTGTCTTTTTTTTTTTTTTTCATAACTTAGTCAAGAGAAAAAGGATTACTATGCATGAAACTTGTTAGGTATATGTTTCTTATATTCATGAGTAAATAATTTAAGCAGTTTTACTTTTTGTATGGCACAGTTCTTAATTATTTATTTGCTTAACTACAAAGGTCACCCTCAAAGTAATAATGCCTCGTCCCTCATAAGATTTTTATTTGTCGCAGCAAAAATGTGAAATTTGGTGTCAAAGCACTTGGACATATTGTTAATAAAGCTAGCCATTCAAAGTATTGTTCATCACTTTCTATACATTTCCGCCATCTTCGAACCCATTGGTAAAATTCATTTTGGAAAAATTCCAGAGATTGTCCTTTCCCCCATGAGTTCACATCCAGTTTAACGTCTGTCACATCTCGAAACATTGCACACGAAGGGTGTTTCTCAAAGGGGCAAACAGGAAAAACTCTGAGGAAGCCAAATCAGGACTGTATGGGGCTTGGGGCATCACCGCCCACCCCATTTTGGCAATAGCCTGTGAAGCCTCCATTGAGGTGGGGGGGGGACGTGCGTTATCATGGCGTAAAACAACATTATGAAGTGGAATGTCACGTCTTTTCCAGCTTCCTTTAGCGCGTTCAATGTCTGCAAATAGTGAGCACTGTTCGTTGTTGCAACTCTTGGATGGTGATATGACGATCAGCTGTGATGAGGTCTTTCACCCGTCGCTTGTTGACATCTGTCACTGCAGTTGCGGGTCTTCCACTCCGTTGTTTGACCAACACTGCACTTTCTCCCTCTCGAAATCTCCTCATCCATCTTCGGACATTACTGATATCGATTGTGGCAGATTCATACATCGACAGGAGTCTTCTGTGGGGTGATTGGTAAAAAAGCCCGAGGAAAAAAAGTACGAGCCTTGAAAAACGCAGAAAAAAGTCCAGGAAAAAAAGAATCTCTAATTTACTTAGTGTGGTGGGGGTTGCCGGAAAACCGCCACACAGAAAAACTGCCACACATCTTCCAGCAACTTGGAAAACAGCCACACATAGGAAAACCGCCACACATAGGAAAACCGCCACACATAGGAAAACCGCCACACATAGGAAAACCCGCACACATAGGAAAACCGCCACACATAGGAAAACCGCCACACATAGGAAAACCGCCACACATAGGGAAACCGCCACACAGGAAAACTGCCACACGTCTTCCAGCAAATTGGAAAACTGCCACACATCGGAAAACCGCCACACAGGAAAACTGCCACACGTTTTTTGTTAAGGCGCCGGGCACAAATCGCTGTTTACCGCCCCGGTGGCGCAGTGGTCTAAGCGATGGCCTCTGATCATTCGTCCGAAAGGGGTCCGCGTTCGAATCCCGGTGAAGCATGGATGTTGTGTTTGTCTTACGGCACTGGATCTCTCACTTCCCTGGAACCAGTGATCCTAAATTAGGGACGGGCGACTGCTTATAGCCCATTGAGTTGCTCACGGTGGTCGTTAAACCTCCAATCAAAAAAAAAAAAAAAAATCGCTGTTCCTCCGAGATACACTTTGAATGTGTGGCAGTTTTCCAGTGGGGCAGTTTTCCAAGTTTCCTAATTATGTGTGGCAGTTCCCTAACGAACGGAAGGAGCTCTTTTGTTTGTCTGAATTTTCACGCCGGTTCATACCAGTTTAGGGTAACTGGACACAAAAGTTCAAGGGGAGGGGTGGGCGTATAAAGATCGCCGTTTCTTGGCTTATATAGAGAACTAAATTGGAGAACTCCAAACAAATTTTGAAAAACCATTCTATGTAAGCCAAGCGATAATTTTGCTTTACTTTGAAGAAATAAATTGCCGTGACTTAGCTTATTTCTGTGCTAAGTCACTAACTACAGTGTTCGACGAAACAACAGAATTACAGCATGACTCATGCTTTGTTCAGAAAAGCACGATAAGGTGAGATTTTTTAATAACGCTGCACTTGCACTTAGGCAATTAATATTTACATAACATGCCAAGTTTATGATATCTTTCTTTTACTTAATTAATTCATAGGCCCTATACCTTGGCCTTTTTAACAGCTTTTAATCCGCCGACTTCATATTCATAACGTTTATGTATCAAATCAAGTCAATAGCATTGCGCTTTTACTTAGGCACTAAATATTAATTCATGGGCCCTAGACCTAGGCCTTTTAAACAGTTTTTATTCTACCAATGCAAAATTGACAGCGTTTACACGTCAAATCAAGTTAATAATAATGCTCTTTTACTTAGGCACGAAATATTAATTCAACAGCCGTAGGCCTAGGCTCTTTTACCAGTTTTTATTTTACCAATGTCATATTCAAGATGTTTAAATATCAAGTTAAGTTAATAGTATTGTGCATTCACTTAGGCACGAAATGTTGATGTGCGAAAGCTTGGAAACTTTGATTTACATTCTACGCCAAGAAATTCGGATCACCAGTACTATTTTAAGTGTAATTGGTGAACAGTTCCTTGTTATTAATTAGTTTTGCATTCTCCGAGCAATGTCGGACACATTTAAGCTATTCCGACAGTTGAGACTCAAACTGAAGAAGGAACGTTCCCACCTCGACTTTTAATCCGCTTGCAAGACATTCGACTTGATCCCAAAGTTCCTTAATTTCATGACTTCGGTAAAGGGAGCATGGTTCGAGAAGAAAAATGACAAATTTCTTCGTCAAACTCTATCTAGGATAAAAACCTGAAAAGAAAGGACGTTATGTCTTTAGAAACCAAGTGCTATACCCTATACACTTAAGAGCAATTGAATTAGAGATACCTGTCTAGTAACGTGTATCAACACCTTTCGGCCTGATGACGGCGGCGATTCGTCTCGGCATGGACTCGACAAGATACCGGAAGCGTTGGGAAGCCATACGGATCCACGACCCCCTGAACAAGCTCCCACAGTTCACGAAGATTTGATGGAGGGGTCAGAACCTCGGACATCTCTCTCGATGGCATCCCAGATGTGCTCGATGGGGTTGAGGTCAGGTGACCTAGCTGGCCAAGGAAGCGAGGTCACGTCGGTGAAGTGTTCATCCAAACATTCGGATACAATTCGGGAGCGATGGTACGGTGCATTGTCTTGTTGCAGGATGAGGTTCCCAGTGGGATGTTGAAGACGCACAAACGGGAGCAAATGGTCGTCCAGGATATCCCGGTAACGTTGACCTGTGAGGGACGATGTCACGCGTACCTGGGGTCCCATTTCAGTCCACGTAAACAGTCCCCAGACGAGAATGTGACCCCCACCAGCTTGAAGAGTACCCTGCTGGCAAGAAGGATCCATCGCTTCATGTGGTTTGCGCCGTACTCGTATCCTGCCATTCGCATGTACCAACGTGAATCTCGACTCATCAGTCCAAGCAACATTTTCCCACATGTCTAGGGTCCAGTGGCGATGTTCCCGCGCCCATGCTAATCTTTGCACCCTGTGATGTGCGGTCAGCAGCGCTACCCTCGTGGGACGATGGCTACTGTATCCCATAGCGAGGAGATGGTTCTGGATGGTGTGGCTGCTTACACGTTTTTGTGCAGCAGCGTTTAATTGCCGAGTGATTTCTTGCACTGT
Organism: Macrothele yani; assembly: GCA_039090855.1. Classification (NCBI taxonomy): domain Eukaryota; kingdom Metazoa; phylum Arthropoda; class Arachnida; order Araneae; family Macrothelidae; genus Macrothele; species Macrothele yani. The sequence continues at coordinate 146,037,230 of CM077007.1, read as the reverse complement.
GGCCCGTCTATCCGCTGTTACAATGCGAGCTAGCCGACGATGACCCCTCTCCTCCACACGCTGTTGTCCACGGCAGTTGGCCCTTACAGGGAAGGTTTTACCGGATTCGATGTACTCACGGTGCACCCGTGACGCAGGGGCTCGTGAAAATCCCAGTTGCTGCACGACTTCTGAGATGGAGTGACCCATTCGTCGGGCTCCGACAATTTGCACACAATCAAATGCACTTAGATCCTTCGTCTTACCCATTCTGCGTCCGACTCTTACTGATTCCCGTCGCATCACTCCTTATATTGTCGGATCGCTGCATACGTCATGTCGTTTTTTGTTTACAGGGCCGCCCACAGCGCCACATTTGCACAACGCCAGCTGTCTCTAATTCAATTGCTCTTCAGTGTATCTCGGCTCTTTTCAATATATTCCGATTTTTAGTTGATATCGTCGTCTTCGAATTGTTGCATAATATCATATAATTGTCTCCGTGTCATTAATTGGATTCCGGAAGGCTCTACAAATAAAATAAAAACACATTTCTCGTAAAATAAAAAAAAAATATGTGGAAATTAGTATTTGCGACGCAAGCGCTTAAATAAATAATACCACGCGATTCCGCGGTAAATTTAAATAAATAATACCACGCGATTCTTTTGGTATTATAAACCCAAAGTTTTACTCTTTGTAATAACATGAGACAAAACATCGGGACACACCCTGAAGTATAACAAAATCATTCGTGAAACGTTGCATTCGTAAAAAAAAAAAAAAAAAAAAAAAAAAAAAAAAGAAATCACGGAATAATGAGTATTTTCAAAGCACGATAACTACAGGAAGATGAATGATATAAAAGTAAAAAGCTTTCATAGGTGCCTCAGAAGTTTCCATAATGCAACACTTTACGCTGTTTCTTTAAAATGTATACAAATCCAGCGGCGTCGGGACCGGGAAGGGGGGTTGAGGGGGCAACTGCCGCCGCTTATTTGCGTGCAGGGGCGACACATCACATTTGCCCCCTCACTTTTCTTAGTCAGAAATCAGATTAATGCTTTTTTTTTAATTGCCCGCCATTTAAAATTCCTTCTGATAAAACAAAACACTATTTTCTACTTTAAATAATAATTAGAACTTTGAATTCCTGAGTCGTCGAGAACTCTGAACCCTTGAGACGCAAGACGCGGATTTAACTCTCTCGGACTCTCAATCTGAAATACAAATTTATGATTTTTTTTTAAATATAATTTCACACCACTAACTGTTCCCTATAAATATTGCTCTCAACACACTGGGCATCGTTACCATGCATTTACTACTAACTAGTAATATAACTAACAATATGCTCAATTGATGTTATGTATTTTTTCTTGACTTGTGCTTTCTACGAAGGGAGATCGTGACTTGTCAGGTCTTTTTGGCCTTTTTTCTGATCTCCCTAGCTGTTATCATCATCATAATTGTTAACCATTATCAATCCACTGCTGTACGAAAGTCTCCCCAAGTTTCTTCCACAACGATCTGTCTTGTGCCAATCTCCTCCATGTTACTCCCGCATACTTTCGAATTTCATCCACCCATCTCCAATGTGGTCTTCTTCTGGGTCTTTTCTTGTCCCTTGGAATCCATTCTAAAATTTCGTCTGTCGTTCTGGCAATATATCCAGCCCATTGCCATTTCAGGGATTTTACTCTGATCATGATGTCTTCCACTCTTGCCATATTTCTGATCCACGAGTTCCACTTCTTATCTCTCCTGGTTACACCAAGCATGCACCTCTCCATGCTGCTTTGAGTTGTCTGCAGTCTTTGTATGTCACTTTTAGTTAAGGTCCACGTCTCTGCACCATACGTAAGCACTGGAAGGACGCATTGATCAAACACTTTTCTTTTGAGACATAATTCTAGCTGTTATATGTCTGTTAATTTCTTCTTATGAGCGTTTTGTATGTGTATAATAACAGCTAAACTAATAAATTGAATTGAATTGAATTGTCCAATATGATTCCTAAGACGCAGATCACTCTCCTCCCTTGTCCAGTATGCGAAAAAAGTGTTACTAAAAACAGCTATCCTAAAATTCCTAAAAATTATTGTGTTTTTATAAATAAAATGAAAAAAAGCAGGCGAGTTTTCTGCATTTTAAGTACAATGAAATCAGTATTTCTTTAAGAAAGAAAATGGAAGATGGAGAAAGGAAGGAGATATATTCTTACGTTGTTTGATAAATAACACAAGGGCTATGGTTCTTGTGGAATTTGTACCTGTGTGGAGGTGTTTAAATCGATCAGTTTTACATCGCTTATAATACATATCGGTAAAACGCTTTACATCAAAATACAATGTAATATAGATGTAAAATGCAAAGTTTATATTAATTAAGATTTTATCTATGTCCAAATGACGTCATCACGTTCTGTTTTACAGCAGCGAACTACGATTCGACCAAAAACTGCATATGCTGACATCTTGCCCCGTGGGCGAAAAACAGTTCCGACGCCCATGTACAAATCTCTGATACACGTACGATGTCCCAGAGATAGCCTAGACGAGATACGTGTACTCAATGTTTATTTCAGGACTTTTTGGCCGGGGGGGGGGGGGGGCAAACGTTACCTTAGAGGGGGCAACTTTTCCATTTGATATATACACAATCTACCAACAAGTAATTGGACTTCCTGCAATAGACGATATCTGCGGTCCTGATACACGTCACGGCCGCCGCCGTTAAATATCGTGTGGGAAACAACAACGCAACCAGTCGCATGCAAGATGCCACGCAGTTCGGAGCTCTCTGATTTCGAGAAAGGTGTAATCGTCAGGTATCACAGAAATGGCCGATCCATTCGTGACATATCCAGCGAGTTGAAGTACCCAAAATCGACAGTGGCCTACGTGATTGGCAAGTGGAAGATGAGAGCTGACTGTCGGAATGTGCCCCGACCCGGCAGACCCACAAAACTGGGAGTTAGAGACCAACGGGTGCTGGCCAGAGGAATTCGGAAGAACCGCTCCAAATCGATGGGCCACATCCGCGAGGAGTTTCAACAGGCATCCGAGAGTGTTCTTTCGATGAATACCATCAGTAAGGAAGCCCATCTGCTCGGTTATCATGGACGTGCTGCCGCCCACAAGCCTTTGATCACCAAGTCCAATAGCGCTGCTCGACTAACGTGGTGCAAAGAACGTCGACAGTGGACCGTTGAACAGTGGAAACAAGTTCTCTGGAGCGACGAATCAAGGTTCACTCTCTACCGTTCGGATGGCAGGGTCTGGGTTTGGCGTCTGACTGGAGAACGGCACCTGCCGGAATGTATTGTGCCAACTGTGAAGTTCGGCGGCGTTGGAATTATGCTATGGGGTGTTTCTCCTGGTATGGCACGGGACCCTTGGTCGCAATTCCTGGTAGACTCAACGCCGAGACCTACTGCACCATTTTGGATGACCATGCGCTTCCTACGTTGCGGCAGTTTTACGGGGTGCACCCATGTTACTTTCAGGATGACAATGCCACCTGTCATGTTGCGAGGTCTACCATGGCTTGGTATGGTGACAATGGGGTTAATTGAATGGACTTGCCTGATTAAAGCCCGGAACTTAACCCTATCCAGCACCTCTGGGACGAGTTGGAGCGTCGACTTAAGGGGTGCCCCCACCGTCCGAAATCGGTAAAGGAACTGACCTGTGTTCTCCAAGCCGAGTGGAAGAAAATACCGCTAGCCGTCGTACAACGCCTGGTTGAGAGTATGCCCCGGAGGATCGCAGCTGCAATCGCCGCTCCTGGAGGCTCCACCAACTATTGAAGGTGAATAATTTTCGTTTTCCTTTGCTATCACAGGTGTCCAATTACTTGTTGGTAGATAGTGAATATATTTTTAACAACTATATTTATATATATAGAAGTAATGACTATATATGTAGCACAGGGGCGCATTTAGAGGAAAAAATATTACTCGTAAATGACATACGAGAAATTAAACATTTTCGGGGGAGAGGGCTTGCTCCCCCCACCCCCGGAAAATGTTCATCTATTAAAATGCATTCAACGTAAAGAGATTGTGAATCACGATTCCCAGACAATTAGGTATGATCAGTGTACTTATTATATTTTGAAGAATATCATGCGTCGTATTACACTTTTTAATAAAATAATCTATAACTAGTACCATTTGAACAAATATTTAAAAAAATATAATTGGAGAAATATTTGTTGCATAAAAAAAAAAAACGAAACTTCCTTTTTCATCATAGCCTGAATTTATTAAAATTTGGTTTGGTAACCTAAAATGTCTCCGGGGGGGCGAATGATCATTTCCGGGAGGGCTTTGCCCTCCTGGATGTATGCCTGAAAGAAACACTGCGTGTACTATTAGCAGCCCTCAACTTACGACTGAGCGGCGCACGGCAAAAAAAAAATAATCACGTCCCCTCGTTCTGTAACTATTCAGCTAACTCTGTGGCAAGAACTATACGCCTACGGCAAAATTGACGAAACCGACTTTTGGCCAGGTCTCCCATGAAAATACCCCACTGTAGCATCGTTGGAGAACTGAAATACTAGATTGGGTACAAAGGGACAGGAAAAGACCGAGAAGACCACGAGGGATGTATGTGTATGTAATTAGAAAGTATGCTGGAGCGACTTGGATGAGACTGGCTCAAGACAGAAATTTGTAAAAGAGACTTCAGGTGATCATCCAGCATTGGATTGATAACGGTTGATGATGACGATGAAACATTATAATTCTTCTTGATGGAAATATTACGATAACCTGATTTTCCGTTTTCACTGGCAGTCTTTCTGGAGATGCTTGAAAGAAAATACCAGAAAAATATAATTTTCTTCATGTGTTTCGAGTGCAGCGTACACTCAATTTCTAGGAAAAGAACGAAAACCATAGTGTAATGAATTTAACGGCCTTTTCACCTGCACGAAAGCGCTTACGGTCTCTTGTGAAGTAATGTAAACACACAATGCACCCTAAAGACAACTCATAGTTTCTCTGTTTCCTTTTTTTATGTCTCATGCCCGACTTTAATGAAAGCGTACTATAAAGGATTCATAAAGAATTTTTAGGGATTATTTATTTTTTCCTGAATCACATTTGAACAGAACTTTTACTCACTTTTATGCCATTTACTTAATCTAAAGATTTATCTAAAAGTGCGGAATTAATTTAAGCTACTATTTTGCAGAGCAGATAGATAAAGATCACTATAAACGAGTTCATGGCTTAAAAAAACAAAGAACACCAAGTTAAATTATTTCTCACAGATATACTATTCAGACTAAATTTCGTGTGGATCCAAGAGATAAAATTTCACAATAAGTACTTATAAGTTTTTGAAATATTCTTTCACATCTTTCATATATTAACATCTTTGCTGGAGGGGGAAGGGGGTGGCGAGGATCCTGCCCGGGAAAAACCACCCGAAGCAGGTTTAATATAGAATTTATTTAGAATCACCCCATCAGGGAACACTATGAAGAGACCCATACTGAAGTGATTCTTTAAAAATGAGGGAAGAGGAAAAAAAAAAAAAAAAAAAAACAATAACAACAACAAAAAAATTACCATGGAAGAAAGTGAAAGTACGAAAACAATATAGCCACAGGAAGAGAAACAGTTTCTAACACATGAAAAATTTAAATTTCACTCTGAATCCTACAATGAATTTGTTACTTATTAAATATTATTTTATTCCAATATTTTATTAAGAATATCATTACCTTTTCTATAAACTATTGGTTTTAATGCTATCCACTTTTTATATTTACACCATATTTCCTATTTCTAAATTTTAGAACTGTTTGAAAATCGCATTTTATTGCTAATTACTCATAGTTTTTCTTATTTGCAGAGACGGTTAAATTACAAGAAAGAAAAAATTTCCCCTTCCTGTGAAAAGGAGTTTAACTTGCAATCGCAACACGTGTTGGAAGCTTTTTTTTTTTTTTTTTTTTTTTTTTTTGTTATCTCGTGTTTCCTATTTAATATACTTAAAGTAAAAAAAAAAAAAAAAGACTTTACTTAAAGTAAAAAACAAACAAACATATTCTCGTATATAATCTAAATGTATACCACGATGTGAAGCCCATCTACTTTTGCTGTTGATTTTAGCTGGGCATTTTCGTTATGAAATTATGCTAAATTGTCCGGTCAGGTCGATGTTCAATGATATTTGATATGATCTGAAACAAACAAACAAAACATTTCATGTCTTTGAGCACAAAACAATTGTCATTGTTCTTCTCATGAAAAATATATAGAAAATATTTAAACTCCATTGTTTTTCCACTGAAACATTTGGAAATCAGAACAATGCATATATAATATCCAAACTTTTCACGCTAAATACGCATTGCGATGAAACTAACGCTCATCTATTTTTGCGCTTTATTTTAACTGAACATCTTCGTCATGAAAATTCTATTAAGCTGTTTGTGGCATCGATGTTCAATAATATTTGATATGAACTTGAAAAAAAATATTTTCTGTCTTCGAGCACAACAAAATCGCTATTGTTCTCCTCATGAAAAATACATAGAAAAAATTTGAACTCCATTGTTTTTTCACTGATAAAACTGAGAATAAATGACAATGAATCTAGTATGGGGAAGAAAGAGATTAAATGCTCTCTTGCCGCATGCAGTCCAATCGGATCAATCAATAAATCGTGGTCGTTCCTCCGTCCCTCCCTCACACCCTGTTTTCCCCCTTTTCCATCCACCACCTTCGTTCGTCGACGGCCTGAATTGAGACGTTTTCCATCCCTCATATCACGGCCAAGGCAGAAATTAATCTTTCATTACGGAGTGACAAAACTTTTATCCTCCACTAATTGCAAGGAGACGGGCCAGCCGACAAAGTCCGCCTTTTCTTGGCTCTGATAGGGATTTGGGTGGCCTTCCGGGTCCGTGCTCCACCTTGGGACAAGCCCATATTGATTGCTAATGCTACTTTTATTAATATCCACGTTCACGCTCCGAGACACATCCCCTGTGCTCCCGCATGCAAACGAGATTTTAGTGGAGCGTGTGGGAGCTGGCTGGCTACTGCAGAACCTCCTCCAGCATCACAGGGAGGAAGTTTTTACAGTTTTAATGAAAACGCTAATGTTCGGGGCCTTAATAACAGGCGCTAAATTACACTTGAATTTTTGCTTCATTTTGGTTTTCTTTTTTCTGATCCTTCTAACTCTTTCTCTTCCCTTTCCCCCCTTCTCACACCATCTCCCCCCCCTTTCTCCACCGCTCGCTCACTGTTTCTATACGAAAGTAGGATCAGAATAGGTTCGCGAAGAACACAGGTGCGAAATTATTCCCGAGACATTATTCTATCGAGTGTAAGCAGGGTGAGAAGCAGTGTTATTGGTTTCTAGCGAAATGCGAGCTGGCAAGAATAATTTAGGCACCTCATATGCATTTTATTAGCAATTTCTCCCTTTATTTTAATTTTGAGAGGGGAAAAAAATTACCACTCGCGCGTTTTAATTTATTACGCTACGCCAGCAATTAAATTTTTAAATTGTTTTCTGTGACTGTTTTAAATGACTTCGTTAAGTCTTCGATGCTTGCATGACTTTGAAATACACTCGAGTTTTCGGAGATAAATAACTGTCAGTGTTAATTTCTTGATGAAAAACGATGATATCGTAAAGTGTGGGAGTCGATTTAAAGCACATATGAAGTTTCCTTTTTTCTTTTTCTTAATGCCTGAAATTAGTATCCTGTTCTTTATCGTGTCATCCTCAAAAAGAAGGTCGAACACAACAGAATTTGCATATTTACTCGATTCTTCTATGAAGGCGGAAGATACTGCAGCAGTATATTCGGAGATGGGAAGCTTTATAATTCGCAAACGCAGAAAATGTATCACTCTCATTAAAAATTTTGGGAAAACAATCTCCATCTATCGTTACGTATGTCCAAAGCTGGTATGTTTGCTTTTAACGTAGAACTACGTCTAACTCCGTGGATAGTACGGGGCGACTAACGGCCGGTCCCCTGTGACAAAAATAGGTCCCAATTTAAATCATTATAGCGTTAAAAATACGCGCCGAACACTAATCATGTTAGCATATTCGTAAACAGCATGGAGTCCAATTCGCGTACTGCGAAATACATCATGCGCGCGACTCTTCCCTCGGTCTTGTGCGCGAGGGAGATGATGCGATATTTCTGTGTGTGCCGCCGCGTTTGACTAAGTCTATCTCGGCAATTGTGAGCGCAACACGACTGTGCGCGGAATCGTTTTAAAGCTCTCGATGAGATCTATTCAAATATATGAAGAACATTTCGCAGTGGTTTAAACCGAACATTTTAAAAATTGTTTCTTGTGAACCGGTGAACACTTTTGACAATATCGCGGTTTATCTGGACAACCGTGAGTGCAAAACTACTGTGCGTGGTATCGTTTTAAAGCTCTCAACGAGATCTATTCAAATATATAAAGAACATATCACAGTGGTTTAAAGTATTATTTTTTTAAATTGTTTTCGTGTGAACGGGTTGCCATTTTCGACAATGCTGCGGAATTCCCAGAATGAACGCAAGAAAAAGTGGAGAAAATCAAAACGAGAGGCAAGAGCAAGTGATGAAGAATGTAAGAACCCCAAGAAGGCAGAACACCACGTTGAGTAATTCGTGTATCGATCTGCTTTGTGTTTGCAATGATCCAGCATTATTTGTAAAAAAATATGTAAGCTACTTTTCATATCATAGACCTGTGTTGGCTGTAACAAATTAAATAAACGCTTTGAAACCATACTCGACTAGCTCATTTCAACTCTCCGATCTGCAAGTCTTAGCCCTACGTTCGAAACTGACAGCTCAATCAGAACTGAGCCTTCCTGTATTTTTTACTACAAGTTTTGGCGCAAGTTAAGTGTTGGCGCTAGGAATGAGTAAATTTGGGTCGCGGGGATGCAACCGCGCAGTCAATTGAAATATTATCTAACAGCATGCGCTCGTCTAAGTCTGTCGAATATCAAAACATTATAACTTTACAAAAGTTCTATTTTCTCTCGATTAGCAAAACACGATGCAAGGTGACTTCAACCTAACTCATATTCACGTTTATCAAAATAATGGAGACACCGACTGCCACTGGAGTACACTGAATGCGCCATATGCAAATGAAAGGCACGACGTCACCCGCGATGTGAGATACATATATAAAAAGGCGCAATACGATGTCGGCTATCACAAAGCAGTGGTTGTTTGTTTGGAGATTTAACTACCACCGTGAGCAACTCGATGGGCTATAAGAGGTTGCCCGTCCCTAATTTAGGATCATTGGTTCCAGGGAAGGGAAAGAGTCAGCGCCGAAAGACAAGCACAACAGAAATGCCTCACCAGGATTCCCCCAGGACCCGTCTCAGACCAATGGTCAAAAGCCAGCGCTTAGAACACAATCCACCGGCGCGGCCACGTAGCAGTGCCTCAGTCGCAGGTGAAACAACTGTTGTGGAGTAACTGTAGACAGTATCAGATCTCAATGACTTGAAAGAAATCATGATCATCGTTGCGCGTCTTGCAGGAGCTTCAGTAACTAGAACGGCAGAAATAGTAGGAACTGTATCGAAGATGAGGACTGCCTATCAAAAAGGGCACGGCATTGTCTCCAAACTTGAAAATTGCGGATTCCACATGAAGATGTCAGATAGGTATTCGCAAACGTTGGGGCGGATTGTACATCGGTAGCACAAGACCACGGCACCGCAAATAGCAACAGAGTTGGATACTAGTCGGAATGTTCCCGTTTCCGTCATAATAGTTCAGCGGGAACTCCACTGTGCTGGTATTTATGGCAGTTGATTGCCACCATCCATCAACAAAACGTGCAAGGTGGTACAAAGCACATAAAAAACTGAGATGCTAAAGACAGGTAAGTGTCATCTGGTCTGCTTAATCGTGCTTCACATTGCTTCCCACCACTGGTAGAGTGTACGTCTAGCAAAAACTTAAAAAAGCATGCCACCGCGACTGATCGGCTGTGACTCTGAAGCATGGAAATGGATCCCTGATGCTGTGGGGTGCCATATTATGGCATTCCTTAAGGTACCTGGTTATTTTGATGGGTCGTATCTGATCTGCAACATAGTAATTCATTCTTGGAAACCACCTGCACCCAACGTTGCAGGCATTGTTTTCTAATGACCGTTTCTAGTTTCAAGACGAAACGGTCGTTAGGGAACAAAATAAAGAAAAGGTCATTAGGGTACTATAACGTAAGCCTTTTTCGTGTGCGAGATTGGTGCTACGCTATGTCTAAAACCATGACTAAGGAAATGTTGAACTAAATGAGAATACGATGCAACAGCTGCACGAAATAGCTCTAATTAAGTATTTACGGCCAGAGACGAAGTATACACCGAAATCAAACTTACGAGAACCTTTGATTGGTCCAGCAATATTTGATGAACTTTACAATATAGCATTACAAATTGTAAACCACATTTATCCTAACAGCGGGCGAACATCTCCACGCACACACACACACACACACATATACCCTAAGCAACTGCTGTATCGTCCTTTCTATCTATCGTTCTTATCACATTCATACGTCACTCTCTCTGACCTCAAAAGTGTTGCCAACCTCATTCATGTGAGAGAGAAGATATCACGTTACGTTTGGAAAGTGCAAAAGAAAAAAACACCTCAAATTTACATAGGAAAAGGAACTAAAAATTAAAGTTAAATTAGAATATACGTCACAGAACATAGAGCTACCTTGGCCTCCTCAATCTGCAGACCTCAATATTATTGAACATCTGTGTGAATATCTGGAGCGAAAAGTCAGATCACAGTTTCCATCTTCAACATCACTGGCACAGTTGGGACATATTTTACAGGAGATTTGATCACAAATTCCATTATCGTTGTGCATGATTTGTATAAGTCTATTCAAAATCAAATTGTTTCTGTTTTGAAAATCCGAGATGAACCTACAAGCTTATTAATAAAACGTTTTCCACAAACAGTGAGTGTTTCCATTATTTTGATAAACCCTGCTGGTACCGCTTAACGACGCAAAACTTCACCATATTCTAATTAATAGTATAGGTTCTTAGCGTTTTGGGGTACATTGTTCAATTTGGTACCACATGTCGACCACATATAACTATTCAGCAAAATACAGTCCATTAGAGTATATGGTACTTCGCTAACGATCAGCCAACGATGCAATGCCGTTGCGATACCAGATGGCTGCCTTGGATGCAAAAAACTCGGTGACGCCATCTTTCACAGTCTCCAAGGAATGGAACCGTCTGCCGGCCAAGAAGTGCGCCATGGAACGAAACGGGAAAATCCGAGGGGGCAAGGTCCGGGTTATAGGCTGGGTGTGATACGATTTCGACGCCATCCAAATTCTGAATTTTCTGGCGGACAATCCGTGACCTATGACATGGGGCGTTGTCGAATTGCAGGAGGATCTTCTTTCTGTTCAACATTGCGGGGTAGCGCTGGCGTAGAACGTCGTATACGTGTTGCAGCTGGTCAGCATATAGGTTCCCATCGAGGGCCTGACCATGCGGCACAAGCTCCCAGTGGACATGACCCTCGAAATTCCACAATGCACGCAACATTGTCTTCACTTCAAAACGCCCTCTTTGAACCACTGCTGCTCATCCCCTGAACACAGCCATTGGTTCCGGTATCAGGATAACGGAGGAAGACAAACTTCTCATAATTCGTTGCGATTCTCCGCCAAAGCCAGTCGTCACGTGGATTTTGCCGAAATTCTCGACACAGAGTGACACGTTTCTCAGCTTGCTTTGGGCTCATCTCATGGGGAATCGCTGACGTCCGGAGTAAAAACCGAGCTGGTGTGGGTGATGAACGATGGTAGTTTGTGATGCATGGAGCTCCTCTGCTAATCGTCGGGTGCTGGTTCCTAGTTGTTGTTCAAAAAGCTAGACGCAGGGCTTCAGTGTTGGTGGTGACTGGTCTTTCACACCTCGATTTATCAACGAGCTCTGTGTCTCCGGACAGGAAGCGTTGGAACCGTTTTCTTGCCGTTGCAAGGTGCACTGACCCTCACTTTCTACACTGCAAATTTCCTTCGCGGCAGCTGTCGCGATGAACCCTTTTTTTCAGTAATGGCATAGGAGCACACGAACAACGAATTTTTCTTCTTACATTCCCGTCTCGTATGAGCGACACACACGTGTTGGGCCCGGCGAATACGTACCTGTTTGAACAGCGGAGCATGTCACCCAATCAGGCGTGGGACACATTTCACCTTATTGCGCATGTCCCACCTCCTCGGCGGAGCTTCTCCATCTGTACCGCAAAACGCTACGAACTTAAGACACGTCCTGGTACTTTCGCAGAAGAATGAGCCCCAAACAATCAGATGAAATGAAATGAAATTATTTACATTTGATACATGATTACTGCACAGAAAAACATTTCCATTTATTTAGGTCCCTCGATAATTTCCCAATAAGTTTTTCGATGGTATAAACTGAGTACTCAATGAACTGCGAGCATTTTATTTCAAAGTGAGCTACACCCGATGCCACCGTAGCGTCGAAGTTGGCGTGGTCTGTAGTCTGAAGGGGGATGTATAAAGGTTGGTAGTTCAGTTGAAAGTGAAGTTGCAAACTACGATAAAACCAAAGTTTTATCGTAGTTTACGAAAAGCCAAAGTTTTATCGTAGTTTACGAAAAGCCAAATTGTGGGCGCAGGTTGGGCTGGTACCACAATTTTGGAAACAGCAAAACGTGTGAGTTGTTCCAGGGCCTCCGCGGTTAAGGTGTGTACCAAGAGGGTTGCCAAAATGGAGAAACAACCAACCGGTAAAAGGCGGTGAAAGGTGGATTCCTGAGGTGAACGACCGGTACGTCGCCTTGTACAAAGTATTCGGTACTTCAGAATTCTGCAGTTGACTGCCCAATACCATATGGGTCAATCAGAAACAGACAATCTGTAGCAGGCTAACACGGATAAACTACAAGGGCAGACTCCTTATACACGTATTCCATTTCTTAACAGCTAATCGACGCAAACAACTCTTCTGGTACCAACAGCATGTGATTTGAACGATAAAAATTTGAAAGCAGGTGTGCTGATCATATGAATCACGATGTGTACTCCATTCTGCAGATGGTATTCTATATTTGGCGTCAGTAGAACGAGGCTATGTATCCATCAGGCATGGCATCGACTATCCAGGCTGGTTGACGCGATCGTATGATATAGGGCTTGTTTAGCTGGCATATTTGGTACGTGTGTACGAACGTATGGAAGTTGACCACAACCAGGGACTGTTTGCTGTCCATGAACACTCCACAATATTGTACCACAAACCAGATGGGGATGGTTTCTTTCAAATGATGATGCTCCATGTCATCGACCCCATCTCGTGCAGGACTGGTTAGACGAAAACAGCGTTGGTATGACATATCTAGAATAGCCCCCTACCTCATCCAATTGAATATCAGGAGGATTTTGTGGAAATGCAGGGTTCGTACACTTTAGAGAAAAAAATAAAAAAATCAAGAACTTGTTCCAAGACTTTCAAGGACATCCGCAAAAAAAAAAAAAAAAAAAAAAGTAAAGGAATCGACCAGATTTTCGAAAGTAATTTCGATCGCAAATATTAATGTAAAACACACAAAATAAAAAAAAAACACAAATGTGCGGATGGTGGATCTCTCTTTACATTTTATTTCACTGGATAATTTCTTTAATTTTTCCAATTGACATCACATAGTCATAGTAAGTCAAATCACAGCTTCTCAATCACTAAGACTATCAGAAAAAATCCTTCGCATGAATAATTAAAATCTTGGAATTGGTAAGTTTTTCAATGTGACCAAAATTTCCTGTTATCTCTCCAAATAATTAATTTATTGATAAAATGAAAATAAGAGAAACAAAATGAAGATGATACTACGAAGTTGTGAAGGAAACTTGGGGAGACCTTCGTCCAGCAGTGGATTGATAATGGTTGACAATGATGATGATGATACTACGAATGACATTTACTCAGTTTCTTCACTTAACAAGCACACATGCTTATGAGCGAAAAAATTTGCATCATTTGGCTGACTAATTTTCTTTAAACTAAACTAAATCCCAAATGAAAATTTTGATAACCGTGAACGGAAGGAGAATAGAAGAATTAAAAACATGTATTTTGTAGAAAAAAAATGATGATTTTAAGCACACATTTTTAAATTTCAAAACTTTAAAAAAAAAAACGAACAAACAAACAGGCAAAAAAAAAAAAAAAAAAAAAAAAAAACCGAGCCATTTTCCCAAGAAACTATAGGTCTTGAAAACATAATCATTATTTTCAAGCTCTCAAGGTTTTAGAGCACCCTTGCGCAGATTTGAAATGCTAGGGAAACAGTTGGACACACCACTCTTCTCCATACATGAACTGCTGACCACAATACAAACGGCTAGTAAAGAGATTCTCCCACACTACTACACAGTCGAGTCACATTATTGTGACCACCTCCTACTTTTCACGTCAACAGCGCGTTGCCAATGAAAGAAGACATGTGTCGTGAGCTGACTCGGAGAGTACATAAGGTGTGCTGTAGGCATTCTGAAAACATATCACTCGTTGTTGTCATGGATCAAAGGAGCGATTTATCAGATTTGCAAAAAGGGATGATTATCGGCTTTCGGGACAAATGTGGTAGTATTTCTGAAACAGCGCAGTTCGTGAACTGTTCGCGTGCTGCTGTGGTATTCTTGCAAATCACCAAAAACATGTCACGGGTCAACATGGCTGGTCTATCCGTCCTATGGAGCTGCTGGTTGTATCTCTTCCTGGAAACGGTTCAGTATATCTCCGGAACAACATAATAAAGTTATGTCACAATCGAAGCATTTTTACGTAAGTTATGACGCATTAGGGCGATGCAATGGATCCCGCTCCTATGTCCTGACCTTTGACTTAATTTATTCCATTTTCAAAAGGGTTCGTCCACAGGTTGTATCCTACCACATGCTAAAATTTCATCGGAATCGAACCATTTTTACGCGAGTTATCGTGCGGACAGACAGACAGGCGGATAAAGCTGGAGCTGGAACATATACGCTTCTTCAACCTACGGTTGGAAAGCGTAAATAATACGGTTAGCAGGACTAAACCTCAGAGGAGACATGGGTCGTTAAACTCCCAAATAATAAATAAATAAATAAATAAATAAATAAATAACATGCACGGGAATTTTAAAGGCGGGGGGATGGGGGGGGGATTAGCACTTGTAATACGCATCTACGAGGAAACACAAAATGCATAAGCGTAAAATATACACGGAATATATAAGCAGAGTTAACCTTGGGAAACCAAAGAATGAATTTTATTAAATTAAAAACATTTGCAAGCCAAAATATTTGAAATATATCTCCCACGTTCATTCAGTGTAAACTGGATGAACTCCGATGGCTGTGTCCCTTTGCGAAGTATACGATAAACAGAAAACACAACAAGCGAAGTTCTTTGAAACGAGATTTATCGAATGCCTCGCTCGTGGACAACTATTAATTATGTAAGTGAGCACAATGTACATTGCAGGGAGGTTTATGACTCGATGATAGAATCCGTAGAAAGAAGCTCTCTCTGTTAGGAGAAAGAAAAAGCAAAGAAGAAAATAAGGGATGTGCGTTCCAACAGGATAGATCAGCGGCCGAGAATCAAAGGCGCTATCATTCGACACTGGGAACAGAACCACCTGGCATTGGAATACGTCCATCCATAAGCAGTCACGATTCTCCCGGGATGCACCTGTGATACCTTTTTCTGCTTTCAAGAAGCCCTTGTACAAAAGGAACGTGCCTCACAAAGGCTAAATCAAGGATCTGATCGGCAGAGGAATGAGAAGAAGGTTGGGAGGGAAAACAGGGAGGCAGCTCACTTGTACCACACCTATCTTTCTGCCGGACAAAATGAATAGGTCAAGCAACTATCGTGTTTGATTACTCTTTTTCTTTCGAAGAAACTCTCTCTCTTGTCAAATCAGGCAGCATGTGGGTATCTGTCTGCATTTTCCTATGAAATTTTTATGGGTGAACCAAACGGAAGCAGACGCACGTCTCAAGCATTTAATTGATTGAATACTTTAAACCGCTTATGTAAATCTGATTCTTCTATAAAATTGTTGACGAGTAAGGAAACGACCACAGAGAGAGAGAGAGAGAGAGAGAGAGAGAGAGAGACAGCTCGAATCTGGAAGGAAAACAGTAGTTTCACACTTAGTTCAGGTGGGGATCAAATATTCATACAGAAATTTCTAGCATCGATTACGTGTGATGCACAATAGCAGAGCGGAGTATATGCGCACATACACAGTTCCCAAACATCAATACGTAACATCTATGCATTTCTACAAATAATTTGTAATTTTTTTTATGTTGTTGGTTGAAGATACCTGTTAATTGTGTATGTCACACCAAAAATCTAACATTACCTCCCTACAAACATTAAATTCGAGTTTCGGAAAGCTTAAATAAACGCATTAAGCACTTAACTAGGTACTAAACGGTATTAACGGCCAAATATATGAATAGTCTTGTACTTTTAATAATCGTCTTGCTTATTAGGTCCACTCAAAGCACTTAAAATGTCAGAACAATATAATATATGAAGCATAATTCCAATTTGGTATTCAGAAAATCATTCACTTCAATGTCCGAGTACAATACTCTCTTAACACAGAATACCTACTATTCAAGTTTTACGACTAGAGTCGTAAGACTTGAAGAGTACAACTCGAGTATACTCTTCAAGTAAGAATACTCTACAAGTCTTACGACTTGATTAAACAAGCGTAATGTTCAGCTTGAAAGGATAAATCAAATTATATAAAATCAAACTTTAATTGCATATCATCAAAGTAGTCTGAGCTCTCTCAACAATCCCTCTCTCCAATGCAATTACAACGAACTCAACGCTCTAGCCGACATTTAACGAGAGCCCTGTCCCAATCGTAAACATCGCTCTCATCAGCTTCGCTAACATACGCCATTAACTTTTGACCTATCGTCAGGTTGCCAAACCAACATTCAGCGAGAAAGAAAGCGTAGGGTTAAGACCAAAAACTGTTTAAAGAGAACGAATCAAAAATTTCCATAAGACAACAGGAACCTAAAAGGAACGTTAAATAAGAGTATACGTTGCAAATCTTTATTTACAGGAAATTTAATATTGCGTGATGAAACCTTTGGCCCACATGACCACCTCTCCTCTTTGTGGAATAATTTTCAGCAGTTCTTTTTCTTTGTAAATTTCCGTGGGTACGTTCCATCATTCCGTCTTCAAAGCAGTGACCGATTCAACTTTATTTTTATGCTATCTCATCTTCCACGAATCCAATCATCAAATTCGTCCCAGAAATTCTCTATATCAGGTTAGGACTCTGGGTTGGCAAATCTATCCTACTTTGCAACGCCCATGCCCTCAAACCAATCTGTAACGACGCGAGTATGGTATGACATGGAGCAACACAACATTCATGCCTCACATGGATTCGAACACAGACCCTTCTCAAACAAATGGCCATAAGGTAGCGCTTTGACCACTGCGCCACCGGTCTTTCCAAAGTACGGGTGTCATAACAAAAATTATGCACGCTGCTCATGTTTGAGAAAAGTGTGAAGTAACGGAGAAAACTTACCTTATTGCCGTTCAAAGTACTCCCTCCGCTGCTAATCACAGCTTGCCAGCGGTGAGGTAGGTCCTGGATGCTCCGTAATACGCCATCTTTGTTCACCTGTCGTATTACTTGGGTCACGTCCAATGACAGTTCGTCCAGCGATTCGCAGAGGATGCCAATGAGCCGATTTTTTAACTTTGGGAAAAGATCAAAGTCGGGTGGACTGAGATCAGGGCTCTATGGTGGGTGGGATAAAGTTTCCCAGTCATATTTCGAGAAAAGTCCCCGTACCGACGTTGCACCATGACAGGATGCCTTGTCATGCAGCAAGATCCCTCTCTCTTCAAACAAGTTGGGGCGATTTTGACGAATTTTCGGTCTCAACTTTGTCCCCAGAAAGAAAAAATTGTGCTTCGATCAAGACTTTCTTCCTCACAAACTTCTTGCAAGGCAGTGTGGATCTGTGTCGGAGTTTTCCCCTGGAGTTTCTATTTTCACATACGAGCCCTGGTCTAACGCCGTGACTCGACCTCAGGAGCTTCACGCTTCCATTTACAAACCATGATGATAGCGCGTCGTTCTGACATCGCTGCGTTGCTGAGAGTCTGACCTTGACATGACGCAATCAACTTCCCCATTGCATCATCCGCTTCCGTTTCAGATTAACGTGCGCAGAACTTTTGTTATGACCCTTGTAGCTTAGACGTAGAAGAAGACCACGTGGGAGATTAACGTGTGCAGAACTTCTGTTGTGACCGTCGTAGCTTAGACGTAGAAGAAAACCACGTGGGAGATTAACGTGTGCAGATCTTTTGTTTTGACCCTTGTAGCTCAGACGTAGAAAAAGACCACGTGAGTGATTAACGTGTGCAGAACTTTTGTTATGACCCTCGCAGCTTAGACGTAGAAGAAGACCACGTGGGAGATTAACGTGTGCAAAATTTTTATATGACTCTCGTACCAGAACGTTGGAAGTTCATAACTGTCCAAGATGTGGAAGTAGAGTTTAGCATTTATGCTTTTGTCCAAAATGACTATTAGGTCTAAGCCACAAAACGAAAACTGGCTTACATAGCATGATGCTGCTTCCACCAAATTTCACTATCGGGACGATACAGATCAATGCACAGTTTTCCATTGGTCTACTGTCCAAGGTCGACATTCTCTACACCACACTATTCGGCATGTGGTATTAGTCGAAGTGATCAGTCTTATGATTGAGTGCTCGACCGTGGTAACCCACATCGCTCAGCTTCCTTTGCACTGTACTGTTATCAACGTCAGCCGCAATAGTTTCCCATAGGGTTTAGATTTGAGACAATGTTCCTTTGCTTTCGTAGAAGACCATTTCTTGAAGAACAGACACTTTCTTTTGGCTTTGGGGAAGTGTTGTCAGAGACTTTTACGTGAAATCAGTGGACCAAAGCTCAAAAAATTAGTAGAAACCAGTAGATCAGATTTTTGCTTGAAATATGCACCACCTCACAAATGTAATGTACAAATTTGTATTATTGGATGTAATCTTAATACGAAGGAACACTTAAATCTACTGGTATGTCAACATTACCAGTATTCTTTAAACTACTATCAGTAGATAGTGATTATTTAATGCAGACATTCTCAGACAGCTTGCCCATGAGTGTCTAGGTGTTCTTAAAACAGAGAAAGATCAGTAGATTATGAACATCTATCAGTAGACAAGAGTCCAAATCAGTAGATCTACTGGTAAATTAGAAGAATGGCAACACTGCTTCTGAGGTTTGCTGGGTCGTTTCTTGCAAGATTCAGTCCCAGTACGCTGCCATATGCATAGCATATCACCAACCGTTGACATAAAGCAGCTTTACCATATGTGTCGAAATGCGAAATTTGGGAACGATTCTCATGCAAGCAGATCATGAACCTGGATATTCTAATGGTATGTCAGAGCTGATAATCGACTTCCACCTCTATCCGCGGTATATGCGCACATTTACGCACGCACAAACGAACTTGCATCTAGAGGTGTGGACGACTTTAATTTGCAAAGCCCGGCACGGGCCCAACATGGTTCAGACTTTCCAGTTTACTGCCTGGCCCCTTATCAGACTTTCATCCCACGTTCTCCGCCACTTATTGCAAATACCGCAGGGTTTCCTCTGGTGAAACAAAGCTACTCTACTGAAATGAAAACGAAATGTAACTCAGAGAGAGGCCCTCACAGGAATTTCTTCCACAAATGAGATTTAGTCTTGACTACCTGCTTCTGTTTGAAATGTAAACGCATTTCCTCGATCCCTAACAATGTAAACAAATACTTCGAACTATGTACTTCATTACCGTGCCGTTGTAACAACGAATCGCACCAAAAGTTCAGTCATCTGGTTTCGTAAAGCTGAAGTGTCTGTTTACACATACATTTCCCAGAAAATTAAATTAAAAAAAAAAGCCACATGTTTTAGTCGCTAACTCTGCTTTTTTTTTTATCGGGGGTTTGACGACCCCCGTGAGCAACTCAGCGAATGGGATAAAAGCAGTCGCCCGCCGTTAATTTAGAACCACTGGCTCCAGAGAAGCGAGAGCCATAAGACAAACACAAAATCCATGCCTCACCAGAATTCGAACCCGGACCCAACTCGGACGAATGGTCAGATGCCAGAGCTTCGATCACTGTGACACGGAGCGGCCGACTCTCCTAATATAAACATCGCTCGGAAACGACAGTTAGATGCGTTGTATGACATCCAAAACCCTGATTAATGTCAAGTACCCAGCAATTATAGCATTTTATATGAAATCTCTTCAGTTCAGTTATGAGTGGTCATAACTGAGTTTGCTTTCCAAATATGAATTTTTGACCATTCCAACAAAATCATGAAGTAACTGTATCATGTGTAATACTTGTGCGTAGGGTAGTTACTTAAATCCCGACCGCAGCCGTGTCATAAGGTTAAAGGAAATTAAAGCCAACGAAAAGTGAAAGTGGAATTTGATTTCAACCTTTAAAGAAGTAAGCCGGCACATTTCGGACTCTCGTCTTGCAGTCCCGCTTATAGACTTCAGGTGTAATGAAGTGCATTCGGTGGCGGATGCCTTCCATGTCTTTCGTTTCACTCAGAGATCTTCGCCATCTGAGCATTTTAAAAGTCCGTAGAGAGACGAATTTATGTGCTCAGGGGCCTTGCGCACAGCAGAATTTTGGAGCCTTTCTTCCTACTACAAGGTTCATTGTTCCATAAATTTATTATTAGAAGTGGTTCTCATTTAGGATTTACACTATTTTTCTTCTTCCTTCCTCGTACTCCTTCAGATTTTCGGTTTTCCCCTCATTTTTTAGCTTATTCCCTAAAAGGAATTCACTCATGCCTGCTGTGAGGGTTTTAGGACACAAAGCAATGTCATTAACATACAGATTTTCTCTTAGTGCCACTTCCATGTTACTTTTTACGATTGCTTTAAGAGTTGAAGTTTCCTGTTGACAAATGTAGAACTCACTTCTTTTCACTGTTTCTGACTGGATAATGTCATCCAAGTTTTGCACGGTGCTATGATTTTGGTATTGATAAACATCACCTGTCTTTTCCTTAGATTTTGGTGATCCTCACGCACCCTTGTGTAGATTGCTTACTAAAGTTTCAGTTTCGCCTTTTCTGTCTTTTGCTACGTCGGACTTGGAGTCTGCTACAACGACATCTTCATCATTATTAACGGGTTTAAAAAAAAAAAAATTTTTTTTTTTTTTTTTCCTGAGATTCTTGCTCCTCTTTCTTTTAATTCCGTTTCTCATTTCCTGACAAATACTGGCGCTTCATAACAACAAACGTATATCTTTAATACCAAATTTTGAAGATGACAATCCGATTTTTGGCGTAAATGTGACAAGGATGGTAAGTCAGATAACATCCGAAAACTTGAAAATTTTCATCGTCCTGGAGCGGGACTCGAACCCGCGTCTTCCAGAAAAAATCGGATATAAAAAATCGAAAAATTACGCCAAAAATCGGATTGTCATATTCAAAATTTTTATTATATGGCGTAATCCCGTATTTCTTTCAGGAGGTATTTCTTTAATATTTTCACTGTACACCATGTAACACTTCCGTTCAGAAAACTTGAAAATTTTCATCGCTCCAGGACGATGAAAATTTTCAAGTTTTCTGAACGGAAGGGTTACATGGTGTACAGTGAAAATATTAAAGATTTAAATCCCTACCATGTATAATATTTCTTCAGGAAAACCGTTTACCAATCCATCCGACAGAAGAAATAATTTGTAAACGACCTAACAAACGTATAGTTTGGCAATATACTGGTACAATAGATAGTTTATATCACAGAAAGAAAATAGATATGCAAAATCAGCAATGCAATTCAACAAATAAGTGTGCTACTTCACTTTACTGAATAATAATTGATTAAACAGATAACAGCAATAATTTTGTGACTCGTGAGCAAACAGGGCAACAATTTACATTCGGCATTACACTGTTCCTAATATTACACTTCCTTTCCGGTTGCATCTCTCAACTGATGAAGCAAGGAACATATCTCCGTGGTACGAACAAAATTACTCCTATCAACAACACACTACGATTCCTCTTCCCTGTTTCTCTTATTGCCTCTTGGTTCTTCCTCTTCTGCCTTCTTCAATAATAATCGCCACTCAGGAATCCAATGTTATTTTATTGGCATTCTCCATTTACTCACCCGTGCAGCTCCCCCCAAACCCACCCCACATACATTTGAAACCTCTAAATAAAACACCCTGTATCAAAAGCTACGACTCTCAAGGTCGGCTAAGTAACAAACCCCTTCTACCTTTCCCTTAACGTATGGCAGAACTGCTTATGACACTGGCTTTCTACAGGGCCATTGGGCCTCCAGCTTCTCTGCTATCTCCTCATTTCACCCAGCTGCCGAATTTTTCCGATTTCGTTGGTGTAAACCCTTTGTAATTTCCATTTCTAATTAAACTACCCCCCCCCTACACCCATTGTTTACGGCTTGAAATTAGGGGATTTATACATGTCAGTTTCATAGCAATTATCGATTTGTGTGGGCTATTGCAATCGAAACCATAAGCTACATACCAATTTACATTATTCCTCCCAAATTTTCTAGAAAATCGATACTTCTTAGTTTAATCTTTCTTTCCAGGATATGTGTAAGAATTGGGGGGGGGGCTTCTGGCTCGGGGGGCCTGTCGCGCGTATGGACTGGTAAATCCTCTACTGAGTCAGTCTTCGTTTTGTGAGTCGAAACACCTTTCTTTAACCAGTAGCAAAATGCTAAATCTTCCAGTACAGGACAGATCTGCCCGACTCCGTAATTTTTTGGTGTCGTCGCAAAAGCGACTGTCGCATTTGCAACTGGGGTTGAAATGGTAGCAAATGCGACCGGCAGGGGCAAAGAGGAGTGGGGTCAAGAAAGGAGGGAGGCAGGGTGGGGAGATTATCTGCTGACCACCTGGGGTCTTCCAATGGTCAATGCAACCGGGGTTGAAAAATCAGATGGTAGGTGGGTTCAGCGCCAAGTAGATCACATTTGTAGGAATTAATCATGAATAAACAATTTTCGCACTCTTTAATTTTTCTCACCTTATATATGAATTATCATTGAAATTCTTGCAGCAACAGAAATTTAAAATTTTGTCATCGTTGTTTTGATGCTTTCGTAATTACTTCGTTTTTCATAGTCTTGAAAAAAAAAAAAAAATTGGAAGATTTGGATTTCCTTTCTTACTAAAAGCGAAGAAATTTACATTTAATTCTGAATGCAGCTATCGCAATAAAATTCGCACACGAAGGGAATGAAATCTCCGGCAGTTTGTCGTAGAGAAAATACTATGGCTATTGCTTGGAAAAAGGAAGTGTTTTATTTTTTATATACAGATCAAGTTTTATAGGGGTATCTTCAGCTGCAATCCAGAAAATAAAACCTTATTTTGTAAATACAAACAATACAATAATTATTAGACTTTTGCTAAAAAGACTATTAAGCAGGAAATGGCGATGTTGGCATACCCCTAATTTCAAATTTGAGACACTTCGATATTTCTTGCTAACTGTGAGCCGCCAAAAATCTGCTTCCAGAGCTGTTTATGGATCGCCAATCCGATACTGAGCGTTCGTATGAAGATCTGAGATTTACAACAGCTATTTCTGCAGAACTTTTAGGAATAATAATTCCTGATACGTGTAAAATAATAAAATCTATGAGGAATTAAAAGAGTAATGCATGAAGGAAGGAAATGTTTTCTGGGGAATGATATGTTCTACCTTTTCTAACCAATTGTTATTATGTGGTTGTAATAAAGTCAGAGCATAAATAAGCTGCCCTTAAAATTGACAAATGAATCAAAGCCATATTATTTTTTAATATTTTCTGGAGATCTAAAATTTATGTGGGAGAAACAGCTCCGTGAGTCTTCAGACACGCGTTCAAAACACTGAAGTTCTGTCGCGTTCAAACTAAGGTACGTACTTTGGCATAAAGCAACTTCTTTTTCGATGTGGAAAAAACGCATTTCTGTAGTTCACGTGATAGTAACAAATACTACCCGTTTTGCCACACCGCATCCCTTCTCCCTTTCCCCCATCCCTCTGCGTTAAGCCGGTCCCATTTACTACCCTTTCAACCCCGGTCGCATACACGAATGCTTCTAATTTTGCACTTAACTGATGAGAAAACAGCCTGGTTGTCCAGTGGGCTTCTTTGGGCAAGAGCTTTACTGCACGAGACCTCTACATGTTAAGGCCCAGCTCACTGTAATTTAAGCTTGATTGCTAATAAAGTTTCGCAATACTCAATGCCTTTACACGTAGAATGCTGCAAAGCTCTTTATCACACTACACATACTGTACTTAAACATAGTGGATCCACGGCTATGCGTTTTTCACTTCCTTACGTAATTATACGTTAGTCCCAATATTTTAATGTAGCTTCTATAGCTCTTATATCTCGGTTATACGTAATTCATTTATACGTTTTTTGCGATTATACGTTAAAAATTTGGATTTCAGATTATCAAAAATACATGGTCCTTTGATTCTTTTTTCGTTAACCGGTATGTTATAACTTTGAGATAATCGAGAGAGCTTTGCTGCGTTTCTTCTTGATGCAATCAGAGGTAAACCGTGGTCGAATCAGAGAAGGGTATGTTGTTTTATTTTCGGTTTGGATGGAAAATTAGTTTCGCATTTCACGACTCATACGTATGCACAACTTAAGAATTAATAAATCTCTAAGACGTAGCTTTGTACTCTCACTATTTCATGCTGTGGTAGAACAAAAACCCAGGTGTATCATCAGTATCCAATGTTCGGGATTCAACTTGTTGACGATCTCAGAATCCGCAGAAAAAATAAATCCGTTAATTCATGTGCTGCATATTGAAATATTGGTCTAAAATTGTTAGATGTGAGGATTTCACTTAATCCAGCAACGGAATTTTTATACACAGATAGAGCTGTCGAAAGAGAAGTTTGATTTTCATAAGCCTTATGATTTTGGAATTTCTTTTTTTATTTTATTTATTTATTTATTTATTATTTTTTTTTTGCTGCAGATCCGACTTCAAAGAAGTACGTATTAGAGAATATCTTGCACTCCTTCAAAGCATAAATTTGACAATGGTATTTAACATTTTGAATTTATTTTATACTTTTTTAAGGCCATTCTCTAGGAATAAATTTATTTTATACTTTTTAAGGCCATTCTCTAAACGTATAAACGTGCAAACAGTCTTCTTTTTTTTTTTTCAAACACCTAATTGTTATATGTGACGATTTCACTGAATCTAGCACCGGGAATGTTATGTTTCTACAGAGCTGTCGAAAGAGGAGTTTGATTTTCATAAGCTTTACGATTTTGGATTTTTTTTTTTTTTTTTTGCCCCTCAGATTCGATTTCAAATAAGTACGTATTAGAGAATATCTTGCACCCCTTCAAAGCACAAATTTTACAATAGTATTTACCATTTTAAAATTTCTTTCATATTTTTTAAGGCCATTCTCTAGGAATAAATTTATTTTATACTTTTTTAAGGCCATTCTATAGGAATAAATTTCTTTATACTTTTTTAAGGCCATTTCTCTTAGACGTATAAACGTGCAAACAAAGTCCTTTCTTTATTTTTCAAACACCTAAATGAAAAAATTGTGTATAATTAAAATTAAAATGGATGGATGTACTAAATCTATCTACACGTGTTTGTATATTTCCAGCAGCATCTATTATGTTTTTTTCAAGTTTGAAAGTCTGATGTCTTCTTTTTTATTCTTCTCATTTTTTATTTTATTTTCATTTAACGATGCGGTATTTATTTTATTATTGTGAGCAAGTTTGCATTCAGGAGGTATTTTACAGCTTCTCTGAATGTAAGAATTTATTACCACCCGGCATACAAACCTTTTCTTTGATATATTCAAATCTCTTCCAGATACTTATTACACAAATACGATGCAAAAATAAAAAAAAAAAAAAAAAAAATTAGAAACGGTAAAGCTTCTAACCTTCTTGTCTTCTTACGTTCGCGAAAAGTAAATTCTAGCGATACCATGGAATCATGACAGATGACTCACCTCTAAAGGCGCTTTCCATTTTCATCTTTGCGCGTCCTGAGAGAAAGAGAAAAGAAACAAAGCTCTTTCCTGATGGTGCAAAAATGGATATTACGCTTTAATGCCGCATTCGCGCTGAAAAGCTTTTGTCATTCGTTTCTCATACTTTTGCAGACTGAGAAACACGGATGAAATGTCACAATTTAAACTACGAGTAATGAGTAAAAGCATTTTAAATCTAATGCAATGCCGATGGCCCGTGATGTACTATTTCAGTTTTGTTGGCATTCTACATCAAACGAACAAACGAAGAGGTTTCTTCTTCTTCTTTTTTTTTTTTTTTTTTTCTAAATATGCGCTTTACAAGTTGGAAGGAAATGAAACAAAATATTGGTAAACCTTGAAAGTCCTTTCTTTCCCCTTAAAGTAAATAAAAATATTATTTATTTAATATGCAAACGACATAATGATGACAGTTTTGGTATTCGAGCTTGTGCGAGTCCGAAGTATGTCAGCCCGAGCCCGAATTTTATATTGCAAGATGAAGCCCGGGCCCGAACGATCCCGAAAACTATAATTAACCTGTTTAGATATTAAAAATTATTATCTACTGGCCATTCATTTTTTTCCCGAAATGTTTCGGGGGGTTACGTATCGGGACAAATCGGGAAGCACAACAATTTATGTGGTACGTTGCTCAGTAGAATTAGCAGAGAGCTGCCCAGTTGAGGTAGGAGGCAAAATTTCGTAAGCTTGCTGTCTACTACTATCTATATAGTTCTTAAAGGAACTTTTCCTCCGCAGAAATTCAGTGATTCATGGCCTATGGTATTTGTTACCCAAGCTCGGAATGAATAGCCCTGACGAGTTCCCACTCCCCATCTAGACTCAGTTGCCGTTGCCAAAGAATTATATTTAACAACTAAAAGTGTAAAAAAGTCGTGTGCTAAATCATACAAAATCACATTTGAAAAAACATTCTTTCCCATATTCTTTCCTCTGTCAGAGCCTGAGCCCAATCTCCAGTAAGTATTATGCAGCCCAAGCCCGGTAAGAAAATGGTATTGAAACATAACCGCGTCGTTATCAACATTAAGAAGTCGATTGCCTTTGTCTTTATTGCTGTTGTTACAGCACCGAAATAAGATTAAAAACAAAGGAAAAAAAAAACATTTTTTAAACATCAAACACAGAAGTCATCGCGTTTTCTACGTTTATAAGTGGGTGACGGAAAAATTCTCATTAGCCGCCACCGGGAATCGAACCCAGGGTCTTCCCGTTACGCGCCGTATATGCTTCCACTGCACCACAGCGGCCTCGAACTTATCCAGGCTCATATACAATAACTGCCAAGCCACTTGGTAGATTGCTTCTTGGAGCCCCGCACAATGCTGGGGATTCCCCGAAGATGGTAAGCAGCAACTGAACAAATAATTAGAAGGCGAATGAGTAATTAATACAGACACTTAACGTGGACTAGGAACATCAAACAGAGGTCATCGCTCTTTCCACGTTTGTAAGTGAGTCACGGAAAAATTCTCATTGGCCGCCACCGGGAATCGAACCCAGGTTCTTCCAGTTACGCGCCGGCTATTCTTCCACTGTACCACAGCAGCCTCGAATTCCTTCAGACTCACATACACACTTTTAAACCTCCAAAATGCCATAAGAATGGAACAGAAAATAAGCAGTACTTTTAAATTTGATGCTGGAAAAAAAGATATATAGGTCAACGCATAGTAAAATTTAAGTGGAATAACAAAACTAAATGTTCGCATGTTTCTGTATGAAATGTCGGAATATTGATGGAGACTGAATGCTCAAAACTAGGTGCAAAATGAACTTTATTAATCAAAACAATCACCGACACCCGTTGCTAACGAGATACAGTGAAACCTCCGAATAACTGTCACTTAGCCGCAAGAAAGTGAACGTTTGTTGGAAGGGGGCCATTGTTAGGAGGTTAGGCCAAAGTTAACATTGCCAGGCTTTTGCGATTCTGCAAAAGCAGAATCTTATACATAAAACACAAAACGTGTGTTTGTCTGAAGCAGCAAAAACTCTTGAACGTCAAACTGTGGCATCGTGAAATTTGCATAGCTTATTAATAGTGGAATTTCTAGGCCAACGCAACTATTTTAAGATATCCACGTTGTTCCGTTCGCGAGTTATGAATTAATTAATAAGCTAACCGATAAAGTCAGCGTCGTTTGCTACGTCATCGTTATGTTGTTCCAAATCTGAAAGCACGTGACTGAATTCATCGCCGCTGCACGTTGCTATTCTTTGAGAACTACTGTGCATAAAAAAATGCAAAAGAGAACTTTGCGAAATCTTAACGAAACGGACTGAAATTTTTATCAACACTATGAATTGGTAATAAGAGAAGTCCCTCAAAATTTCACCAGAATCCGGTCAAACCTTTTTAAAATAGGAATGGAATTTTTAATTCATCTGTAAACAGAAATTTATACGCAGAAACGGTTAATAAAATTTTGACGGCTAATTTAAAAAGTTATTTACCGATTCAGGCGAAATTTGGAAGGCATGTTCCTATTAACGATTTATGGTGTTCGTTAAAATTTCAACCAGTTTCATAAAATATTCGCAAAGATACGTTTTTAACTTTTTTATCCCAGAGATTCGCCTCTCGAATACGTCTGAAACTGAAAGCAGGTGATGCATTTGATCGTCGATAACAAATTTTTAACGAATTTTGTTCAGTCAGTGTTCTAATTCGCTCCTGGACGCGACTTTGATAATTCGTAACGCTTTTCTTCCGTTTGATTCTACAGACAGCTGTATGTTGGAATGTCAAAAGCAAAGGAATCAACACAATTATATATTGTTGCTGATGAAAGAGAAACCAAGAATGTTGTGTACGTCCAAGTGCTGAAATAACTACACTATGAGAATAAATTATTTGTAATGACCGAATTTGTGAAATCAGCTTTTCCCTTTCCCGATTTTTTCAGTGACATATAAGAGAATATGAAATTAATAAGCTTAAATCTAGGGGAAAGCCATGCAGTAAAGCTAGTAAATATATGAAGCTTATGCACAATAAAGAAAACGTTGCTGTACGTTTTCCGAATGCTAACTGCTGAATAAAACTGAATATAATGAAGCCCATATTGATAGGCTACGTCTGTCCCTAACGCTCTGACGTCATTCAGTATTGCAGCGCCATCTGCTTTTATCCGGTGGCCAAAATCGGAACTAAGCTCACCGCTATCGCACGATACGTAAAATCAAGGAGAAGTACCGGAAAGTAAAATAAAGTTAGTAAGACAAGCGACTTCATCTATAGCAACACGCACGTGCTCGAGCAACTGTCTCCGACGTTTGCTGTGTTACGTAGATGTTATTTCGTGTTTTATTTCATTTTCTTTGCGTTGTAGAGTAATCTGCTTTTAACCAGTGGCAGAAATCGGAACTAAGCTCACCGCTATCACACGATACGTAAAATCAGGGAGAAATATCGGAAAGTAAAATAAAGTTAGTAAGACAAGCGACTTCATCTGTGGCAACACGCACGTGCTCCGACGTTTGTTCTGTTACGTAGGTGTTATTTCGTGTTTTATTTCATTTCCTTCGCATTGAAGAGTAATATCAAAAAAGCGAATAAAATTGCAGAGTAATTTCATAAAAAAGAATTAGCTTTACTATAAAAATTTCAGGCACAGCTTTTTCACCCGTGCATGGCACGTGCAATGAGCTAGTATAATTAAATAAATAATTCATGGTGTAGAGGATTTTAAGAAAGCAGTGTCTGATGTATGGTGTTAAACAGCCGTTAGAAATGACGAGCAAGGAGATTAGGTTTAGGGTATGTTACAGGAAAGAAGAAAAAAAGAAAATGTTAGATTGCAAAGCGTAACTGCACAGTTAGCTGGCCACGCACAGTAAAGCAGGAACAGAACCCACAGGTTCCAAACCAAGAAACATCACCTCCAACGAGCAAAATTCCAGGCCCCATCAGTCACTCCGCAGCCCCCGTTTGCGATTGAAACATACATGGAAACTGCAGCTCGCTTCACATAGAACTTAAACTTTTAACTTCTTTCTTTTCACTTAAGCATATCACTGTACTAAACGTAACCCAACCCATTATACTTTTAGCAATAAATATTATTTGTTCCCTTCTTATCCCACTTGCCGAAGTACCGAGCTACGAAAAATCCAAATGACAGAGTGTCCGTCAGATATACTTCGGGGCTGATTGAGGTGTCTGTTGACTGCTGTTAAAAGGCATCGTTGTTTAGGGGTTACCGTTGTTCAGCGGTGCCCGCTAATAGAGGTTTCACTGTATAAGTATCTGTATGCCGTCGTGAAAAAATGCCGAACTTCGGGGTGGGACAAACTCATAGAATGCGGTTGCAACTGATGTTTGATTTGAAAACGACTTATCGTATAGGAAGATATCCAGGTGCCTGAAGAAGTGATAGCCCGTAGTGGACAGATCAGGTGAATATGGCGGCTGAGGTAGGATTTCACAACTCAACCGGTGCAGCTCCTAGATCGTCTGGCGCGCAACGTTTTCCCCTCGTTTTCATGAAGTGTGGACCAATGGCGTGCGAATCTTGATAGCTGAATGGTGGATAGTTTTCCATGAATAATATCAAATTCTTGGCAACACCCGTCCACCGTGATGGTTTGACCCGGTTGTAAGAAGAAGTGAATCACATCAGCTACGGACCACCAAACATAGACTAACGTCTTCCTGGGATGGAGTACCCGCTTTAGGGGTGTGTTTCGGGGTTTCACGGAGGTCAAGCCATTGCGCCGAACGTCTGCGATTGTCATAAGCATCTTTTTCTCATCACACGTGACGGGACTCCTCAAAATATCGTTCATCTGAATGTACATAAGTGTAAAAGAGGAAACAGCAAATAGTCGTGTTTTGTCCTGTTCCGTCAACTCATGTGAGACCAGTTCTTCCACCTTCTTCAATGCGTCTGTGGCTGTTAAATGTCGGGAAATAGTTTCGTAATGTATTTGGAGTTTCTCGCTAATTTCTCCTGCCGTTTGACGTGGATCGGATTCATTCAAGGGCTCCGACTCATCATCATTGATTGCTCCTTCTGGTCTATCGCGTGGTTCCTTTCCGAGACTCATGTTGCCGAAGCGGAATTGAGCAAACCAACGTTGTGCCTTTCGTTCACTAACGGTGCTATTCTCAAATGCTGTACTGATGTTTACGAGCGAGCTCCGATGCGCGGTGTCGAAGTTCAAACTCATGCAAGAAAATGACACGAAAATTGGTATTCTTTGTAGATAATTTATGCTATGCATCTTCTCATGCCAGGATCTGTTGTGAATTAAAACGACTGATTCGAGAATATACATTACTTTACGTACAACGCATTGCATTTATTCGCCTCACTCACGACCACACCGAGTCACAGTCCGGTACATACTAAGTGGAATTAAATCATAACAACAAACAATAAGGTTTAATAATTCCTCACAGTGAGCGGTACTTAGGTTGGTGGATTAACGAACGTTATTTTCGTAAAACCAATGGAAGAATATGCGCGAGTCATAAAAGTAAATGTTTATTAAGCTATGGTGGCGACAATAATACATAGTAAGTATTTGGACTGTTTGTTTTAAAAAATATATTATTATTATTATTATTATTATCATACATGAGACTGACGAAGGATAAAAAAGCTGAACTTTTTAAGGTAAAAAATAAGAATGTGCCGTGAAATAGCGTGAATATAACGCGGTGTGAGCAAGACAAAATTGTTCACTGAAATTTATTATGTAAATATTAAGCTGGAGCACATCACAGTATTCAAAATATAATATATTTTTTTTTTTAATTTAACAGCAACACAGGATAAATGTAACGTCGCAGAGAAAAAAAAAAAATATGTCAGCGAAATCTGTCCAACTCCCATTTTAGGAAAGTTTTCCTCCGTCTTGAAGCTGCAAAACAAGTATTTATGGAATAAAATTATATTTAACAGCACTTCTGGGTAGAAGAAACATCGTGAGAAAAAGGGATTGCGATTACGGGAGAAACCTTCACTCCGTCTAACTTTCGTTTCCGAAAGTTTTGAAAATCGGAATTCCGCCCACCAACGGAAAACGACCCCACCACCATCACTACCTACACCAATCCCTCCCAAATTTCTGTTAGGGTTCCGCATCGATCTCGTGAACCACCGAAATAATGATGGAAAAGGCGGAGTTCTTCGAATCCACTGAAGAAACTCCCAGAAGATCACAGGGAAATTTTCGCGCCAACTTCCGTTTTCGGATTTTTTCTTCCATTTGGAAGCTGAAATGCAAATATTTATGGAATAAAATTATATTTAACAATAATAATGCGCAGAAGAAACATCGCGAGAAAAAGAAATCCCGATTACGGGGGAAATGTTCATTCCTTTAACTTCCGTTTTCGAAAGTTTTGAAAACAGAATACCATCCCCAAACCGAAAAACGCCCCCCCCCCCCTCCCCCAACTGATCCTCCAAAATTTCTCTCCAGTTTTGTATCGATCTCGAGAATCACCCAAATGATGACAAAAACAAAACGGAACTCCGCGAATCCGCGGAAGAATCTCATGTATGTATTATTTATTCAGATTTAGACGAACGTAAGAAACGACCATGACGTCGATGAAACGTGATGTAGCTACGAAAGTCCATCTGCGCATATGCAAGTAAAAATCTGACCTCGAGAGAGAAAGAAAAGCTGAATCGTAAGTGTGTTAGTAAGGGGAATTGATAACTTTTGGTCTAGGATATGTACAGGTTGCACATCATCGAGTTGCACATTATTTTAAAGTTCTCGTTAATAGCAGATAACCCTACTGCCGGGAATGATGCATACATCAAAATGCATTTTTGTAATGACTTTTATTACATTTAGCGCCGGGTTCTGGTAACTTACGCAGATTCCAATGAGATATTGTTACGTTTATGTAAAACATAACGAAATGACTTTTGGCAATAGTTTAGTAAAATATATTGTTGAGTAACAATGAAATGAACTATTGTTGATCACTTCATGGGACAGCATTCTAAAATCAGATTTCAACAATGGTTTTGACTGCTTCCGTTACCCATTTTCGTTACATCGAATTTTTTTACCTTGGGATTTACTTTAATACTGTTGGAAAAAATGCACAGCCTTAAAAAGTAGTCACTTGGTGTTTGCGTTATGATTAGTCTGTTATTGAGGATGGCACTCCATTATGAATTCCAGAAAAACATTACGATTACTTCAGTTCCAATCCATGTCATTGGTTGAGTTCAATGGTGTAGCTTTTCATGAATAAAACAAAATGAGAACTTGAATACATTTCCAGTCCGTTTTAGTAAAATATTCTCATACAGACTTTCAATAGTTGCTAATGTCTCACGTGTGTGATAAATGAAATGCAATTTCAGAAAGGGGCGAAACGGAGATGGAGTCACAAAACTTTAAATGCGCTTTTCCGTGAAGCTAGGGACCTCAATGGAAAAAAATTCGCTGACCAATTTCGGCGAATTTTCGTCGAGGAATCAGTCTCCTCGTAGAATGACTAACGAGACGACCGGTCTACGTTCGTTCCATTATTTGCAGATCAGCAGAGGCATTGTACGTCTCAAATGCTCTCGAAATCGTTATTAGGGGAAAATATTCTTTTAAAGTGCTAATTATGAGCGAGCCACAAAGGGATCGGAATACGTCATCATCACCGCAGGAAAGTACTTTAAAATTCTTGCCTCCACAACGCAATTTCCGAAGACGGCTGAGTTTTCCCCTGTCGACGTCGGACTTGAAACCACGCCAAAAGGCGCTGTTTCTGCCATTTTGGTCGGAAAAGGTTGGAATGGGATGAAAGAGCGAAACAGAGGTCGCTCGATACTGATGGGGGGTGGATTCTTGCATGACGATGAAACCCGCGAGACCCGCCTGAGCCATGTCCCCTAGGAATGTCTCCATAAAATTTGTCCTCTAAGAGCCGCAATCCTGTTCAAAATTAAAGCAAGGCCATGTATCGAAGCTCTGCTGAAAATCGCCTTTGTAGAGCGACTCCACAAGACTTCTACGGACAAAAACGTGTAGATTATATATGTAATAAGTGACTATTCTGATTGATTTTTTAAAACTTCCATTGTTGAATGAGCGCCGTTCCTGTCATCTGTACACTGAAAAAATTTGATTATTAATTTTACGGTTTTGGACCGTTAACGAGATTGTCATCATTACATCGTGAAAACAACAGTTTCGTACTATATCATTTACAGAAAACAATACTGAAGGAACAGTAAGGAACCTTAATTCTTACAGTTTTGTGCTGCATTGTTAACAGAAAATAACTGTGAAATAACAGTCAGTAACCGTAAATCTTACAATTTTGTAAATATCATTATGCCCTTCTTTCCCGCACTTTCTACAAGTTGGGAGTTGTCCTTGATAAAATACATTCCCCTGTAAAGGGCTTAACTTCAAAAATGAAGAAGCATTTTTCGCTAATTTGATAACAATGATTCTGCTATCTTTTTAAAATAAATGTCCATAAACTCAGGACAAAATTTTTCAGTATACCCTTGATACTGTGTAACGTACCAGGAGATGTGACGTACCTGCCAGAAGGACGCACACGACATAAAGGCAAATAGGAATCAGAATAAAACGTCCGCGTAGCTCAATTGGTAGAGCAACCTATTCCGGAATGAGGGGATCCGGGTTCGAATCCTGGCGTGGACAGAAATGACGGAGAAATTTACTTCGTTATAATGGCGCCCGAACTTTCCGGATGACCCGACCGTTCAAAACTCTCGCATTGGTGTGATGTTATTTCCACACCGCGAGATAGGAAAAATAAGAGAATCCTTTCTCCAGCACTTCGAAAAAAAAAAAAGGGGGGGGAGATGATTTAACGTACCAGGAGATGTGACGTACCTGCCAGAAGTACGCACACGACATGAAGGCAGATAGGAATCAGAATAAACGTCCGCGTAGCTCAATTGGTAGAGTGACTTATTCCGGAATGAGGGGATCCGGGTTCGAATCCTGGCGTGGACAGAAATGACGGAGAAATTTACTTCGTTATAACTGTATTTCAATATCTGACCCACAGGAGCTGAAGATATTATTTTATCAATTCCTCGTCGAGATATATACCGAAGCATAATTGAAGTCTTAACACTGCTATTTAACCCTCCACTCCCACTATCTCGTAAAAGTTATATAGCTGTAAGTAGTCACTTCTTTTAACAAACACATGCATTTAGTTTATTCAAATCACTAAGCATCTCAGTGTCTACCGTTCCACTTGCTAATTTAAGATTTTTATTTATAGCTCTTACTCTTAAAATTGCTTCTTCAAGACCACGACATCCAACCTTGAGCTCATGGCTCCTAGTTACCATGGACTCATGTACAGTATATTGTAATAAAATGCTTCTTTTCCCTACCTTTTTGCTTCTCCTGTTTTCAGGCGAAATGTACACTGGTGTGCAAAAATTAAGGACGAGACGGTTTTTCGAATGTAACGTCGTGCAGAAGTGCTCCACATCGACTCAAATCATACCATAAGATCCCCAAGATGTAAGAATATGGGACAAGTGAGCAAAACCGTCCAAACAAGGAATACAAAGGATACAAAGGCACTTTATTGAAAAGGTAGCTTCGAGCACAACTGGACAGAAGACAGAAACGTCCATGCGACAGGCGGCTGCCAAGAAAAATCCAGTCTTCAGTAGGGGACATGATCACCTCTGACTGCGTTGCAGGATTTACAACGTCTGTCCATGCTGAGGACGAGGTTGTCAAGGAGCTGTTGAGGCATCGCGGCCCATTCCTCTTGTAGCGCCAATCACAGCTGCGGAATCGTTGCTAGCGGCCGGTGACGTGCTGCCAAGCGTCTCCCGAGAAGGTCCCACACGTGTTCGATTGGATTTAGGTCCGAGGACCTTGCGGGCCAATCCATGCGTTGAATATCTTCACTCTCCAACAGCTCTGCGATAGCCACTGTACGATGAGGTGAAGCGTTGTCGTCCATGAAGAGGAACTCAAGACCCACAGCCCTTCTAAACAGACGCACGTGAGGCAGGAGAACCTCGGTACAATAGCGGACACCAGTGACTGAACCTCCTTGGAATATGTGGAGGTCAGTACGGCTGCCAAGCGTGATACCACCCCAAACGAGAACTCCGCCACCTCCAAACCGGTCCCTTTCGATGATGTTGGAGCTGTGATTGCGTGTTCCGTGCTCTCTCCAGATGTGTATACTTCCAGAATCGCTCGACAGACTAAATCGGCTCTCATCCGTAAAGAGAACTCGACCCCATTGCTGATGTGTCCAGTTCTTGTGTTTCTGGAACCACAGAAACCGCCGTCTCCGATGAGCAGGCTGTAATGGCACAAACGGTACTGGTCGTCGTGCAAATAGACCACCTTTGTGCAGCCTCCTGGCCTAGGTAAAACGCGATAACGGACGTCTAGTTGTCTGTTGCATGTGCCATGCGATTTCTGCCGCTGTCTTCCGTATGTCTCTTCTCGCCTGGAGGAAAATATACCGGTTGTCCGCCGCCGTGGTTGCTCGTGGACGACCACTGCTAAACTCTCGGACAGCTGTTCCTGTCGTTTGAAATGCTCTCCAAGCTCGTGAAACGATGCTGTGAGCGATCCCGAACTCCTCGGCCACACTAGTCACACTTCCACCTTCTTCCAACTTCCCAATAAAGCGACCTCGGGAATAGTCATCCAAAAGTCGTCTACTGGATTGCCTGTTGGCCATATCACACGGTGGCAGCAACTCGACGTCGTTCAAACCGATGTACACCGTGCAATAGATTTCACCAAATTGCTGAGCGTACACCGCTTGTGTGCTTTGTACCCTTCCGACCCCCCCCCACGTCATGGCGCATCTATGCGCATGCCCTACCGTACTGGACCCTAGTCTATCTCCGGAGTGGTCTTTCGGTCCGTTCTGCCAGCTCGTTCCGCTGTTATGCTAATTTCTCCTCTGCGTCCTTAATTTTTTGCACACCAGTGTAATAGAAATAAATGACTTTGGCCGAAACACTTGTCTAATACTACATGAACTATGGGTAAACTAGTTTACCCAGCTCAATAATACCAGTAGCAAAACAATGGATGTATTGCCCCCTGACTGGAGTGCGGTTTCTCGTGTTGAAATGGACATTGAAAAGCCATGGGACAACCTTTCGTGTATAGACGAAACCCATTTCCATCTGCATAGTACTATGAATACGCACAAATGCAGAATTTGGGCAACAGAAACGGTGACGTCCGCAAGGCTTCACTTCGTTCTCCAAAAGTCACCGTTTGGTGTGATATCACAGCGCAAGCCATCCTTGGATCCTACTTTTTCGAAAAACTCGGTCATGCGGGTCTCGTTACAATCTGTGTCGGTGGCCAGCGATATGCATCTCTTTTGGCGAATCAGGTGATACCAACACTTCAGCAACGTCAATGCCTCGATTCAACAGTATTATGCAGGATGGCGCTCTACCTCACATGGCAACACCTGCCAAGCAGTTGCTGCGTGCACATTTTACCAACGGAAGGATAACCAGAGGTTAGTTTACTACAACTCTGTCAGCGCGCTCAGTGGATCTGTACATGTGCGACTTTTGGCTTTGGGGGATATCTAAGAGCATCATCTGTTGTGGTTACCTGGTGCTCCTCGGCACTAAGAGGCTTTGCTCCGCTAAACAGTAACAAACCGAACCTATCGTGGTTATGTAGCAAACTTGGCGGAGCTCAAGGCAAGCATTACACGCCATATCTACATTTCCAGTGAAGCACTTCTCTCTGTAGTTGAGCATTTGAAGAAAACAGGGGACAGCATATCAGACATGTTGTTGTGTAACCACAAAATGAGCCTTCTGTACTGAATATTTCTTGATTTTCTTTTCTTTTTATATTTTTCTGTACTGTAATAAAGAACCACTTAAAATAGCATAACTACACTAGTGATTGGCAAGATTAGAAACAAAAGTTTCAATTTTCTTTTTTTTTTAATTAAGTAGTAGAACTACCGAGTAATCCGAATTTCTTGGTGTTGAATAGACAATCATTTTCCATGCTTTCGCACATTAACTAGATGGCTTTTTCAAGGAAGGTAGACAGCAAACTGCAAACTGAATAATAGAAAGCTTCAACAATTTGAACACGGTGACTTGACTTGACAATAAAACGAACAAATGCGAACATAATTAGACACTCAAAGACACGAGGCGTTTTGATCGTTTAGCACGCGGAATCATGGAAGGAAAACAAAACGTATTCACTATTTGAAGAATTAGTTCCAAACCCGTGGCAATTCCAGCGAGACGCTATCTTTGCATGACTCGCTATTGGTTATGGTCTCCAAAATTTCGCGAATGGCAGAAGATTTTGGAGTGGAGTAGGAAGCTAATTTCTTTGCGTCATCCCACATAATGAACGTTTGGTCCTTCCCATGTAGTATCGCTCAGAATCAGAGTCAACGAACATAAAAGGGACACAAAGAACTGCAAAGTAACCACGGCCCTATCCAGAGAAATCAAGTTCAAGTCCACTGCGCCTAACTGGGTTTCCACAACTGTCAGCCCTGAACCAATCTCTTCCATGTCACTCCGGCGTGCTTTCGAATTCCATCC
Organism: Macrothele yani; assembly: GCA_039090855.1. Classification (NCBI taxonomy): domain Eukaryota; kingdom Metazoa; phylum Arthropoda; class Arachnida; order Araneae; family Macrothelidae; genus Macrothele; species Macrothele yani. The sequence goes on along the minus strand of CM077007.1, from coordinate 145,998,460 downwards.
ACCCATCTCCCATGTGGTCTTCTTCTCGGTCTTTTTCTGTCCCTTGGAATCCAGTCTAGATATTTGGTAGTAAATCGATGGTCCGTCCTTCTGGCAACATGTCCAGCCCATTGCCATTTCAAGGATCTTACTCTGACCATGATGTCTTCCACTCTTGTCATTTTGCTGATCCACAAGCTCCTCTTCTTATCTTTCCTGGTTACACCAAGCATGCATCTATCCACGTTTCTTTCAGTTGTCTACAGCCTTTGCATGTCTTTTTTAGTTAAGGTCCATGTCTCTGCTCTGTATGTAAGAACTGAAAGGATGCATCGATTAAACACTTTTCTTTTAAGACATAATGATATGTTGCTTTCTAAAATTGTACGATTTCTTCCAAAAGCTCAGCAGCAAAGTTTTATACGCCGATTAATTTCTTTATCAATATGACTCTCGCTTGATATATTTTGTCCAAGGTAAATATAGGTACCGGTTATCGCCAACTTTCCCCCATCAATCAATAAATCTTCATTTCTTGTAAAAACATTGTACACCAGTTTCGTTTTCTGAAGGTTCACTTTTAATTCTAATTGTTTACTCTGATCAGCAAGTTCCTGGATCCTACTCTGCATCTCCGAAGAAGCGAGTCAAATAATCTCCATTCATTTTTATCCCTTTGTTTTCCCAGTTCAATGACTAAAAGGCATTTTGCAATATGGCATTGAAGAATTTGGGAGATAGTGTGTCAGATGAGATCAGATCATATGCAGAGGATTTTAGGAAGGAAGTGTCTGACCCCAGGTTTTAAACAACCCTTAGAAATTGGAAGCTAGGAGATTTGGGCTAAAGTGCCCGATAGATAGGGTGTCACCTTGTTTCATTCCCTTATATATATACACTGCTGGCCACCCAAAATGCAACACCAAGGACACGAGATAGCAACGCCAGATATACTGGACACATAACAACAGATACAAAGATGAAACGATTGAGCTTACAGGCCCGTGCGACTTGCGGAACAAGCAGACATCAACAGCTAGTGTGACCCCCATGGCTGACAATAACGGCCGCTACACGCCGCGGCATAGAACGAAAGAGGCTTTGGATATGGGCTTGGGATATGTCGGTCCAGGCTGCTACCACACGTTGCCACAGTTCATCAGGCGTAGCCGCGGGTGGTACTTACGGGCCACTCGGTTGCCGATCAGCAACCAGACGTGTTCGATGGGTGACATATCGGGAGAACAGGCGGGCCACGGCAGCAGTGACACATGGTGGGTGGGCCCTGAATAATTATTGCACAATGCGTGCCACGTGCGGGCGCGCATTGTCCTGTTGAAACGTGGCCGCTGGTAGGTACTGCAGGTAACGGAGGACTACAGGCTCCAAAACGTCGGAGATGTAGCTGTGGCAATATCCAATTGCGCCCCAAACCATAACGCCAGGCGACGGACCGGTAAGGCGACGCATAGTGCAGGCGTCATATAGTCTCTCGCCGCGGTGCCGCCACACGCGGATCCGACCATCGTGGTGGTGCAGGCAGAAGCGGGATTTGTCAGAGAAGACAATGTCGTGCCATTCGTAGTCCAGGTGCGGCGTTCAACCGCCCACTGCCGCCGCACTCGCCGGTGGTGTAACGTCAATGGTAATCGGAGCTGTGGTTGCCGTGCGACAAGTCCCCGCTCCTGCAGACGACGTCAAACGGTACGTGCTGACACAGGTTGTTGCGCAACACACCCTAATTCCTGCGCTAACGTTCGTGATGTGGCGGTGCGAGCCGTCAATGCCCGCCGCACAACATGCCGGTCCTCTCGTTCGGTGGTGTGCTGCGGCAATCGCTCACGTCGGTCCATCCGTCCCTCCTGCACCCACCGAATCCATACTCGCCTCACTGTGGCTGGATGTCGTCTCACACGGGCGCCGATGTCTCGGTACGATAAGCCGCTGTCGCGATAGGCCACTGTCGCGATAGGCCACTATTCGTCCTTTGTCGAACTCCGAAACGTGCTGGAATGACTGCCGTATTCTGCAACGAGGCATCAGGAAGCTTCCCACGCACAGGTCCGGCAGCACAACATACTTCCACTACTTACACCCAGCCTTCTGTGCACCCTTTTTATAGTGCTTCTCGGTGGCGTGCCGGGCGCACATGATTTGCATATGCCCTGCAATGCTAATCGTTTGCATGTCCTCTCGCGGGCGACATATGCTGCGATTTTCAGGCCAATCGGATGCTTCCTTCTTGGTGTTGCATTTTGGGTGGCCAGCAGTGTATATAAAGGGTGTTTGTAAATTAGTTGGGCAAAAAGGAAACGTTATTGTGCATAGATACAAGGATGCATATGATAATAAGTACGAATAATATATATTTAAACACACCAAGTTTACTTTTTGTGGACCTTTTTTTGTGGACAGATGGATCAGAAAATCCCCATACTATCTTAGAACATGAAAGGGACAGTCCCAAGGTAAACGTTTTTTGTGCCTGAGTTGTGCTTCAGGTTTTGACCCATTCTTCTTTGCTGAGAGAACTGTTACCGGAACCACACACCTGGACATGCTTCAGGTTACCTAATGCCAAACTTCAAGGAAACAATAGAAGGAGCTTTCATTTACCAGCAAGACTCCTCACTACCACAAGGACGTCACTTCTTACCTCGATTCTTAAGTCCAAGTTTGGATACGTCGCGGCGGCCCAACTGCATGCCGCCTCCCCCTCCCCTCCATCACCGGACCTGATGCCCCTAGATTTCGGTCTGTGGCGTTTTGTTAAAGATCAGGTTTACCTTCCGCCGATTCCCAAGTCCTTTCCTGAATTGAAATCAAGAATCACGGCTGCACTCGTATTGGTCAATGCCGACATGTTGACAGCAATGTGGGAAGAACTGATTTACAGATGGGACATTTGCACAGTAACCAAGGGAAGCCACATCGAGCATTTGCAAGAAAAGGTAAACTTGGTGTGTTTAACTATATATTACTCGTACTTATTATCATATGCATCCTTATAACTATGCACATAGAGTTTGCTTTTTGCCCAACTGATTTATAACTACCCTATACATATATATCACAATCGGAATGCAAGGTCAGGTGATGCGGAAACATATCATAGCCTACCATTGGCAAAAAACGTCAACCTCCCCCTTCTCGCGGTGCATCCTATTCCCACTACGGGGTTTCCGACGACCGAGAAATAGTGGTTTAACTGTACTATCGGGATTAGAGGAAATGCTATCAAACACTCACCAACCCGTTTGACCAGTGTGGTGAGTTATGGCCAAAGCCTCCAGAAAGATGATTTCACAGTTTAAATCTTGCCCCTCAGTCTCAAGCAAACATGGAGATAAACCGTTGTGGAAGAAACTTGGGGAGACCTTCATCCAGCAGTGGATTGTTAATGGCTGTCGTTATTGTTGAAGATTATGATGATGATATCAGAATACCTTATATATAAAACACAAAACGTCTGTTTGTCTGAAGCAGCAAAAACTTTCGAACGCCGAACTGTGGCATCGTGAAATTTGCATAGCCTATTAATACTGGAATTTCTAGGTCAACGCAACTATTTTAAGATCTTTACGTTGTTCCGTTCGCGAGTTACGAATTAACAAATAAGCTAATCAATAAAGTCAGCGTCGTTTGATACGTCATCCTGTTCCAAATTTGAAAGCACATGACTGCATTCATCGCCGCCGCACATGCAAAGGTGTTTCTATTCTTGGAGAACTGTGCATAAAAAAATGCAAAAACGAACTTTGCGAAATCTTAACGAAACGGGCTGAAATTTTTATCAACACCATGAATTGGTAATAAGAGGGGACCCTCAAACTTTCACCGGAATCCGGTCAAAACTTTTAAAATAAGCATGGAATTTTTAATTCATCGGTAAACAGAAATATATACGCAGAAACGGTTAATAAAATTTTGATGGCTAATTTAAAAAGTTATTTACCGATTCAGGTGAAATTTGGAGGTCATGTTCCTATTAACGATTTATGGTGTTCATTAAAATTTCAGCCAGTTTCATATAATATTCACAAAAATACGTTTTTAACATTTTTATCCCAGAGATTCGCCCCTCAAAGACGTCTGAAACCGAAAGCAGTTGATGCATTTGATCGTCGATAACAAATTGTTAACGAATTTTGTTCAGTCAGTGCTCTAATGTTGTGTCTCCTGGACGCGTGTTAAATAATTCGTAACGCTTTTGGTCCGTTTGATTCTACAGATTCTGTACATTTCGTTGCTTTAATTCTCGACAAATATTTGTGACAGCAATGCCCAAAATAGAGGGACCAATTTTTAATCCAACACGAATCAACACAAAACGCTATTTTAACGAACCAAGCAATAGGAAGAGGAAAGATCACAAGCACGTGAAGCGGACAAAACTCAACAAGGTGTTCGACGAAGCAACGAAACTGCTGACGAAACAGAGGCGTGACTTGCTAAACAACGGTTTCGAATTGCTACAAGACGAAGCAATGAGACTGCTGAAGAGACGAACGATCGCCGAACGTCCGATCGCCAACGATCATTTGCAATCACCATTAATAAATCGCAGGGACAATCGCTTAAATTTACGGGCTTGGATTTGACAGATGAATGCTTTTTACATGGACAGCTGTATGTTGGAATGCCAAGAGCAAAGGATCCAACAAAATTATATATTGTCGCCGATGAAAGAGAAACCAAAAATGTTGTGTACGGCCAAGTGCTGAAATAATCACACTATGAATAAATAATTTGTAATGCCCGAATTTGTGAATTCAGCTTTGTTCTTTCTTGCAAGCATCAATTTTTTCCCCGATTTTTTCAGTGACATATAAAGGAATATGAAATGTCTGGTGCTCCGGTGTGCTTTAACCTTAAAAAGTATGGATTTTTCTAATTTCTATCTTTTTGTATTTAACCATTTTAATTATGTTTTCAAGATTTTTAGGGTGTTATTTCGATAGTATTGTATTAGGAATGTAAATTTCTTGTGGTTGATTCTCTTGCTATATATATATAACCAAAGCTCTTATAGAAACAGCAACAAAATTAGCTGGGTCTAAGAACAAGTTGCATGTGAACAAATTATCAGGAAAAACCAAAATGTTGATGCAAAAAAGAAGAGAGATGAGGACAACTAAAGAAGATGTGACTTCCAAAGTGGAATATATGGAGCTATGCAAGACAACACGAAAAAGTATCACTGAAGACGTAAGGAAAATTCAACTGTGAGCTAGTAAGGAAAGCAATTGAAAACAACCAAAGCCTGAAAGATAGCAAAGGGACATCTCAGTAAGGGAAGAAAACAGATTATGGCTCTGAGAAAAGAAGATGGTTCTATAACAAGAAATAGAGGCGAAAATTTTGACAAGAGTGAAAGATTTCTACTCCAAATTATATGAAAGGGATGATACACGTACTCCAGACATCATGAAAGATACCAGTACCAGAGTTCTTCCAGTCCTTCCAGCAGAAGTTGCTCATGCAATCAAGAACATGAAGCGGGGAAAAGCTCCAGGAGAAGATGGAATTACTATAGACATCATACAAGAAGCAAGTGGAGAAATTGAAACAGTACTCGCCCAAATTTTCACTCGATGCCTTAATGAAGGAAAGATTCCTGAGGATTGGAACAATGCTACAATGATCCTGCTACATAAAAAAGGTGACATTGAGGATCTCAGGAAACTACAGACCTATCAGCCTCCTATCAGTGGTTTATAAAATCTTCACTAAAGTTCTTTCACACCGCTTGAAGGTAACACTGGACATGGCTCAACCGAGAGAACAAGCTGGATTCAGGAGTGGCTACAGCACAATAGATCATATCCACGTACTGAGAGAACTAATTGAAAGAGCGAGGGAATATGAACTTCCATTGTGCATGGCTTTTATCGATTATGAAAAAGCCTTTGATTCGGTGAAACCATCAGCAGTTACCACGGCTCTGAAATCCTGCGGTATTGAAGATGCATACATTAATATTATTAATAACATCTATGAAAATGCAAGTGCAAAGATTCGGCTGTTTGAAAATGCAACACACATAAAAATTGGAAAGGGAGTGAGACAAGGTGACACCATATCTCCGAAGCTCTTTAATGCCACATTGGAAAATGTCTTTCAATCACTGAACTGGGAAAACAAAGGGGATAAAGATTAATGGAGATTATCTAACCCACGTTCGTTTTGCTGATGACGTAGTCATTTTTGCAACTACCCCATCAGAGCTGCAGAGTATGATCCAGGAACTTGCTGACAAGAGTAAAGAAGTGGGATTAAAAATGAACTTTCAGAAGACAAAAGTGATGTTCAATGCTTTTACAAGAAATGAAGATTTATCGATTGATGGAGAAAAACTGGAGATAACAGATACGTATGTTTATCTTGGACAGCAGATATCAAGTGAGGGTCACATTGATGAAGAAATTAATCGGCGTACAAAACTTGCCTGGAGAGCTTTTGGAAGAAACAGCATAATTTTCAAGAGCAATATGCCATTATGTCTTAAAAGAAAAGTGTTTGATCAATGCATCCTTCCAGTGCTTACGTATGGTGCAGAGACGTGGACCTTAACTAAAAGAGACATACAAAGGCTGCAGACAACTCAAATCAGCATGGAGAGGTGCATGCTTGGTATAACCAGGAGAGATAAGAAGAGGAACTCGTGGATCCGAAAAATGACGAGAGTGGAAGACATCATGATCAGAGTTAAATCCCTGAAATGGCAATGGGCTGGACATACTGCCAGAAGGACAGACCATAGATGGACAGCCGAAATTTTAGATTGGATTCCAAGGGACAGGAAAAGACCCAGAAAAAGACCACATGGGAGATGGGTGGATGAAATTCGTAAATATGCGGGAGTGACATGGAGGAGACTGGCACAAGACAGACCGTTGTGGAGGAAACTTGGGGAGACCTTCGTCCAGCAGTGGATTGATAATGGTTGACAATGATGATGATGATGATGATATGTACAGTATATCATCATCATCATCATTGTCAACCATTATCAATCCACTGCTGGACGAAGGTCTCCCCAAGTTTCCTCCACAACGGTCTGTCTTGTGCCAGTCTCCTCCATGTCACTCCCGCATACTTTCGAATTTCATCCACCCATCTTCCGTGTGGTCTTCTTCTGGGTCTTTTCCTGTCCCTTGGAATCCAATCTAAAATTTCGGATGTCCATCGATGATCTGTCCTTCTGGCAGTATGTCCAGCCCATTGCCATTTCAGGGATTTAACTCTGATCATGATGTCTTCCACTCTTGTCATTTTTCGGATCCACGAGTTCCTCTTCTTATCTCTCCTGGTTACACCAAGCATGCACCTATATGTATATATATATAAATATATTACACACACGCTATACTGACAAAAAAAAAAAAAAAAAAACACCGTACACCTAGAAGAGAAACACAACAGCATTTATTGATATACATTAGTACGCTGTCTGTCCACCTTTGGCCTTAATGCATGCAGTGACCATGCTTTCGGCAAGGTTCCAGAACACAGCGATAGGTATGCGCTTCCATTCAGTACATCACGCTGCCGCTAACTGTAGCTTAGTAGTAGGTCTTGGTTCCAAACTACTTATGCGGCGCTCTAATTAATCCCATAGGTGCTCTATGGGATTAATATCAGGGCTTTGTGCTGGCCAGTCTCACACGATACATAATTATCGTACAACCACGCCTTAACAGTCCTTTCTTTATGGCTCGGTGCATTATCCTGCTGGTACCAACAATGCTCGGTTCCATAGTATTGCCACAGAGTTAGTAGGACATAATTGTCCAGAATATCGAGGTAGACGTGCTGATTAGCAGGTTTGTCCACGGTAACCAGTGGGCCGGGACCATATCACGAAAAACACCCCCACACGAGTACACTGCCAGCTCCAAACTTGACCATAGGAACAGTACACTGTGGTAAATAGCATTTCCCCGGCTGCCCTTATACCCACACACGGCCATCAGACTGATGGATCGTGTATATGGATTCATCAGTCCATAGGATCCGTTTCCATTGATCTACGGTCCACGATAAATGTTTTTTACACTATGTTAATACGACGAGTAGCTTTCCGAGTGGAGATGAAAAACTTATGAGCAGCCGCACGACCACGGTAACCCATGGAATGAAGTTCTCTGCGAATATCACGTGTACATCCCGAGGTTCCAGCATTTTTACTCACCTGTACACTGAGGTCATGTGGAGTATACTCCGTCGATTAGCTGTAACTACTCTCTTAAGGCTTCGACGTCTTCTATCACTGATTTTCTTTGGTCTGCCGGTACACGCTTTGCTCTTTTAGGCATGTCATGTGTCTTCCACTTATTCAGTACATCCAAAACAGTTGACTTGGGTATGTTTAAACGCCTCTCGGCTTCTCTTATTGACAACCCTCTAATATAACACCCAACAATCTTTCCTTTCTCAAAGTCAGTTCTCTCCCGCAGCGACATTTTCACTCAACCACAAAGTGCGATATGATCGCGGTCAGCTGCAGGCTTGTTTTTATATCGTATGCAGCTGTACCGCGCACCTTAACAACGCAGTGGATCCGTTCATTTGCTTTTGAAGGGTTGTTTGGTGACTTTTGTCAATATAGTATATATATATATATATCGACAAAAATAATTGATGAGCGGAAACTATTAATAGAAAAAACAAAACAAAAGAAAACACGCTCCTGCGTTCCTTTAATGAAATATTTCGACTAAATAATTCTACGTCCGGAGAGCTCATAACGCACTAGACCGTACTATATACAACTCCAACCTGGTGGCTCGACCAATTAAACATTAATGAGCATGCGCTCTTTCCCTGTTCTGTTCCTGGTGATGACTAGTTGGTGCTGTAGATTCAACAGTTTTAGACTGTTGAATATGGTTCCAACATTTTGCTGTAGTGATATACAGCAATATTTCGTAAAAACTACATATTTTTGGTGTAAAAGAATTGGCACTTATTTGTTCCTTCAACCTGTGAATTGGAGGAGTATACGGAAGAATGCACATACTGGTAGATGATAAACTTCATAAACTGCTTTATTTGTCTGTTATCATTTTCCTCGGTGACTATGAATCATCCAGAATGTTAAACACATGCATGGTTTGGCCTAACAGGTTAATTCTTGGCTAGAGACGTCTATTAGTAACAGGCTGATGACATTGTTCAATTTTTATACGTGTTATCACATTTTGCATATTTCTAGCCGCGCGTGTGCGTAATTTATAAGCTCTAGACAAATTAAATTAGCAAAATTTCCTTATCGTTTCTTTCAAAACACAAACGCAGGTCGAAAAGGACACCGCATCTCCGAAGATAAACTCCTTTGAAAGCTGCTAAGACTTAATCTTGCAAAGTTCTCAAGCTCAATGTTATCTCGATATCGGAGCGGCAGTCTCAGGTGTCGCATTACAGCGCTGACAACGAGTGACTACAACACCATCGTCAGATTTTAGATGTGGGAATTGTGGGGTGAGATAAATAAAGCCATAATATCTTAGAGACGTCCCACAAGATTACACCACAGTTCTCCAAAAAAGGACTTCTTTACTCGGATGAACACCGCTCACATTTACCAAGAAAGTGCTCGGCGAACCTACCTCCCTGTCATTTATTGTCCTTTTGGGCGGGTAAAGTGAAAACTCTGATATCAAAGCACGCAGACTTTAAAAAGATCGCTTCACTTACATGCTCTTCAATAACGTGTATGCGAATATGTTCCAAACGGGAGGGGAGGAAGGGAGTGGAAATGGCATAAAATTTCGCAATAAAAGTAAAGTAACCAGTGTTGCTGATGATAAATACATTGGCATCATTTTAGCTAGTCCACTGAGGGACATAAAGAACGGCAGGTTTCTCCCTTTCACCACATGAAAAGACATAGACATCATTTTAAATCCGCAACGACTGACAACTCAAGTGCTACCTAATCTTTTAAAACACCGTGCATTTCTTTCGGAAGGATAAGAAATTTCTTAGGACAAAGAGAAACACACAAACATGCATGCATGTACGCACCTTCTCATTTAAAATTTGTATTTTAATAGCATGATGTAATTTAAAACGAGCACTTAATAAATACACGACAGAGAAAGACAAAAGCACAACGGATGGCCGACGGCAAGTTAATGGTAAAACCGGAAAGTACACTAAAAAAATTTCTGAAATTCACGAGCCGCGAATCTTTTCATGTATTAACGAAACATATTCCACAACCTTTTCCGTGAAATGATGGAGATAAACCTGAATTTCACGAATTTTTCGTAAGACAGGAAAATTCTTAATTTTCAGAAACCTTTCCGCAATCCCTTCCTTATATTGACGGTAAATTGCCATTTTTAAGATGTGTTAACGGAAAATTCTTAATTTTCAGAAACCTTTCCGCAATCCCTTCCTTATATTGACGGTAAATTGCCATTTTTAAGATGTGTTAACGGAAAATTCTTAATTTTCAGAAACCTTTCCGCAATCCCTTCTTTATATTAACGGTAAATTGCCGTTTTTAAGATGTGTTAACGGAAAATTCTGAATTTTCAGAAACCTTTCCGCAATTCCATTCTAATATTGACGGTAAATTTCCGTTTTTAAGATTTGTTAACGGAAACTTCTGAATTTTCGGAAACGTTTCCGCAATTGCTTTCTTATATCGACTGTAAATTGATGTTTTTAAGATGCGTTAACGAAAAATTCTGAATTTTCAGAAACCTTTCCGCAATTCCTTTCTTATATCGATGGTAAATTTCTGTTTTCAATATCTGTTAACGTAAAATTCCGAATTTCAGAAACGTTTCAGCAATTCCTAGCCTATATATTAAAGGAAAAACTCTGTTCTCACTTTTTCCGTGTCCATAGGACAAAAAATTCCGGTAATAGGAGTAACTCGCGGAAATACTTGAGGTTTGATTAATTGTTAAATATCAATAGTCTGACAACGGATCTGATTTTAAAATTCTGTAGCGAGATCCGATATTGCCGATTATTGTGGCACCTCTCTTCCTTACTTTGTGCACTAGCCAGGGGCGTCGACTTCATCAAATTAGGGGGGCCGGGGTGTGCAGAGATTAGACGTGGAAGGGGCATGTCTCTTTCATTGAAAGGAGGAAAATAAAAATAAAAAGGGCAAAAAGCTACGAGATTCGATGCATATTTTAAAAATGCAATTGTAACTGTTCATCAGTAAATGAACAAGGCAACAGAAATATTCTTTTGCTGATATTAATATTTCTAAAAATAAAATTCAACCTGTAATTTTATAAAAATATCCAGAGAAATTTTATTTCCAAACGTTTATAAAAAAAAATGAGAAATTAGCTGGGCTACTTTAAGAACAAAACAAGAAGCACAAAAACAAATAAATAAAGACATACGTTTCTGTATTTTTATTTATTTTATTTTTGATAATTGTTTTAAGCATTTATCACATGTCACGCGATCATGTCTGTAAGGGTCGCCCGCAATCGAACTGTCAATTATGAATTTATGTACTTTTAATATTGTGATGAACACGTGCGGACGGACGTTTCATTCCGCCATTTTGTTGTTTCAGATAAGAACTGATATTCTTCACCACCCACGTGGTACGACTTTAATCCTATGGGGGATTAAGAGAGGGGTGCATGAACACCTGGGGCATCTGACCTTGAAGAGTCAGCTGCTCGAGTGCTTCTGTTAAACAAGTTGTCATACTGCTTTTGTATACGTGCAAGGTTGTAATCCCCTGCGGGTATCCGACGACATTCCTGAGTACAGGTATTTCACGTGCTGACCGGGAAAACCAGTTTTTCTTGCGCATGCGTGATAGAGGACAGAAAGGGGCGAGGAGGATTAAGTGACACAGTTGAGCTTCGGTCGTCAAGGAGAGAGGGTCCTGGTTTGGACACCAGTTTCTGACGGAAGGACTGCGGTTATCGCAGACGTGCAGCGTGGTGAACGGGAAGGAGGATTCCTTCGTCCATCGGGTATCGCGGAAAGAATTGTGGAAAGGTAGCACGTGGTCAGCACGGGAACCTGAGTGGAAAGTCATCGGAAACCCGTGAAGCAAATGTTATCGGAATAATAAAGTCTTGTTGTTGTTTTTATTTCCGTGTACTGGACTGAGTTTGTCGAGGTAATTATTCTTCTACACAAGGACGCCTTCAGCCGCCTTGATAGCCAGATCGTATAGTAAAGGCGAGGCGGTAGCTCGCTATACGGCGGGAAAGAAAAAGTATTATCTAAGAATTGATATGTCTGGCCCTACAATGTCAAACACAAAATATACGAGGCTGGCAATCCAGTTTCTTATCAAATGATTACTGCCGGATATGGAAAAAAAGGCTTACTTATTTATTAACTCTTTTGGAAGAGTCATAAGGTCCATCTTATAAGGCTAAAGCAATTATTTAATTAAACAGGACGAAAAATATTGGGTGGGTACTGCCCCCAGTAGAATTGGTGACACCTGCGTACAGTGATACTTACGTACATGTAAAATTTAGTGGCACTTGCGTACATATCAAGCCGTTCCCAAATCCAACAGGTGCAGCATAGGAAAAGAGGTGGCACTTGCATACAGCATTAGATTTCCCCTGTAACATATAATCTTCACTGAAATTCACTTTTCAAAATTGACACTAATTTAGCAATATAAGCTAAAGACTACAAACATTTCTTTTCATCTTCGGTAGCTACCAAAGCTGCAAGAATGTTACGATTGTTTTGTGAACGAATTGCTAGAAAATTCTGTCTTTCCAACTAGCATGCGGAAAAAACGATCTAAAAGGTACATCAAACTGGATCAGCGAATCTCTAGAAATGTGCGACATTACGAAAGTATATACGCAAGATGTAAAGAAGTGTTTGAAATCTTTAGCTTATATTGCTAAATTAGAGTAAATTTTAAAAAAGTGAATTGAAATATCTATAAAGAATAAAAAAAATCCTAAATAAAAAAAGGTCAAGATCGCCTACAAAAAGATTTAACAAATAGAAAAAAAAAAAAGGGCGAATATTACCTTCAACTTTTAAACACGCCAGCACAGATGCTGCCCGTCCTCATCCTGGATAAACTGTAAAGGAAAGTTAAAATTATTCAAAATATGGGTCACAGCGACAGGGTTGTTTGGGAATAATTGCAAAAACATATAATTATCGCCGAACATATAGCTCCTTGATATGTATGCAAGTGCCACCAAATTTGATATGTACACAAGTGTCACTGTATGCCTTGATATGTACGCAAATGACACCGAATTTGACATGTACGCAAGTGTCACTACACCCCCCAGTAAAATTATTGGAGGGGCAAGATTCGTCTTCCCCCCACCATTGTCGGCGTCTATGGCACCAGCTATTGCATATTGTGTCACAGTAAGAAACCGGGTATTTAAATTATTGTAAAGATGTGGTTTAAACTATCAAGAGTAAATTATATTTGGAATGCCTATGTATCAGTCTGTGGAGTCCTTTAGAGAAACGCTACTGTGGCTCAAGAGTAAAAGAGTAAATTTTGTACTTTGAATTGTTGTGAATTAATTCTACAAAACAATAAATTTCACCTTTACTTAAACAAGGTTCGTACTCTTCCAAGCAAAATAAATTCAAGCACTTTTCAAGGACTTTTTAAATCCGAATTATCATATGTGTGTACTGTCGGTTGGTCAGTAGGTCGATTGGTTAGTATTTCAGTAAGTTCAGACCATTAATCTCACCTGGGGCAGGCACACCTTCAATGTGTACTGTCGGTTGGTCAGTATTTTAATAAGTTCAGACCATTGATCTCACCTGGGGCAGGCACACCTTCAATAACAAGGATAATATATTTTCATATTCATCTGCTGGTGTATGACACTTATTGTTTGCTTTGACCTTTTATTTTTGATGCATGACTTTGATCGGTTTTTTTTGTTTTTTCTTTTCTTTTTTATGCAGCCAGGAGACGAAGGGTCCACGCATGAAAGACAAACAATTCCTGGAAGTTCCACCCTCCGGCAAGAACGCGTCCCTAACCCATCACAATTTGCGAATACATCATTCCACTTATTTTACTCACGTGGCTGATGCTTTAATCTATAGTGATATCATAGACAAGGTACCAACTGTCTTCACACTTCCATGGGTTGAACACAAGTTCTCCACTATTTGATCAACTTAGTGTTTTTATTAGAACTACACAGAATTTTCCTATACATCTTTTCAGCATGAATTTTCCTATACATCTTTTTCAGCATTTAACACATGCTTTTTCATATCATTACTTGACAAACAAAACATTTTTTTTTCAAGTATTATTTTCAGAGCTTTAAACTTTTTCAAGGACTTGAAAATGAGCTTTTTTATTCAAGGACTTTTCAAGGAGCGTAAGAACTATGTTAAAGATAACTGAAAGTCACTGTCAATTTAAAAAAATCTCACGTTACACAGCATTCTTTTGCCTCGAAATATCATGATGAAAAACATACTTAATTTGTGATAAGTCCTCCTACAGAAGAAATAAAATCATAGTAAACCAATTCCAAAAAATAATAAGCTAAAAAAAAAAAAGAGAAAATGGCTAATTCACTCACATCTTTGACAACAAAAATTTCATCGTCGTCCCATTAACGTGACCATGCCTTCTGAGTCCGTTTGCTCAGTGGTTAAAACTCTTGGCTTCTGCCGAGAGCAGACATTGAAACGGGTCTCGGGTCAATAGGTCGACAATTTCTAGCTGGTCAAACGGGTCAGGTCAAGGTGTTCTTGACGCGATTTCGACACGGTGTAATTTTCGTTTTATTTTTTAAAAGCAAAATAAAAAAAAAATCAAAGAAAAATCCGCAATGCGGAATTCTCTGCTCGATACTGGTGCCCGCGGACCGAAAAATGTTTTTTCATGCAATATGAAGGAAGAGTGGTCTCAAAAGGAAAAGTGTCCCTTCCTTCTGAGAGACAATATGAAAACAACATCCACATTTTTGGTAACTTTCAACTCAGCATAAACTTGTGAAAATTTGTGTTGCTGTGAAACGTATTCTGAAGCTTGATATGTTATCAAGAAAACAGCAAAAACTGAAATTAAATATACAACAAGTTACTTAATTAAAAAATGTTTACTATAGCGCCGTAAAAATTAGGTAGCACAGTCTTAACATTATGCACGGACCTTTGACTCTCGTAAATGTGTGTGAAAACATGTGTAAAACAGTTCAGTTGCAAATGAAGGACAGCAGTTCCAATACTTCCTGTAAGTAAATGAGTAAATTATACGTACCTGTAATACATAATACATTTGTTTGATTTCCATATAACCTAAGACACCCACTGCGGAGAGACTTTTGAACACCCTGTATATACAGCATATTATAGTTCAAAGCAGATTCGTCGGAGTCGAGTCCGGGTCAGTTACAGATCAGGGTCGGGCCCAATTATGTGACGTCTGGGACCGTGTCGGATCCAAATGTTTTGACCCGCTTCCAATTCTGGTCGAGGAAACCCAAGCGACCTCGGTTCGAGTCCCACCGGTGAGAAATGATTCTCTGGTGCAAGGGCTGAAAAATTCAGGGTGTTCGATTTTTCGAAATTTCTGTATAAATACGGAAGAACTGGAAATGGGTTTTTCAGAAATAAATGGAATTACAGACTACGGTAAATCTGTGAAAATACAGAAGTTACAAATAAAAACGAGAATTTTTAATAACGGAAATTAAAAGACGGAATTTTCCGTGAATTCACACCACTTATTTTTGCAGTGTAAGTCCCAGAAAATGAACGTTAGAGGTGGAATAAAAATAAAAATAATCAGAGGGAGGTTTAACTATTATAGCTCCCTGGACCAAGAAAAATCAGATGCTCCAAAGTAAACGTATTTTGATGTAAAACATTTGTGTTTAAAGAGTACATAGACTTTTATCACGAAATGAATCTGCGTATTCTCATGAACAACTGCAGAACTTTTTGCACACATATTACTTAAAACTGGACGTTCAAATAGAAATTTTAGATGTTGTCCCCTCGCAAAATTTTGAAACTTAATTTCTCCATCAATTTTAATATTCAGAAATCAAAATTTCTCGATTTTAACATACTTATGAAACACTTGGCTGTAAATTTTGCATTTGATTTTTCAATGTAAGCAATACTATTTTTTTTAGATTTTTTCAAAGTGTAGTACTGCTACCAATGCTCATTGTAAATCGATTGAATAGAAGAGAGAAAGAGGAAATTAGTATACATAAATTAGTAAAAATTATTAAAGATTGTTTCCCTCGATTTCTTTGTGGCAAAATCTTCTACTGTAGCATTAAATGTAAATGTTTCTGCTAAGCTTGAGTCAAGTGACAGAGATGCAGGTGAACTAGTTCTTTCCTGTGAATTAAATGTCCTCAACTAACTGTGGAAGGTTTTCAAGAGAGAAAATTTTCGAGGCGTTATTGATGGGTATGCATAGGTAAATCAAAAGGTTAACATCAATGTTAGGAAAAGCTGAAATGATTCCCTTTTTTACGCTTTCCAACCGTAGGTTGAAGAGGCGTATATGCTCCAGCTTTGTCTGTCTGTCTGTCCGTCCGCACGATAACTCGCGTAAAAATGGTTCGATTTCGATGAAATTTTATTATATGGTAGGGGACCAACTAGAGACGAACCCTATTGAAAATGGGCGAAATGAGGTCACAGGTCAGGACATAGGAGCGGCATCCATTCCATTGCCCTTATGCGCCATAACTTACGTAAAAATGCTTCGATTGGGACAAAACTTTAGCATGTTCTTCCGGAGGTATACTTAAACAATTCTGTTTAACATATTCGAAATTCCACAGTCCTCATAACTTGGCTAAAAATGCTTCTATTACGACAAAACTTTAGTATTAATTCAAACACTCGACGTGGATCAGGATCACCAAACAGAAATCATCGTTCTTTCCACGTTAATAAGTGAGTCTTGGAAAAATTCTCATCGGCCGCCATCGGGAATCGAACCCAGGGTCTTTCAGTTAACGCGCCGGACATGCTACCACTGCACCAAGCAGCCTCGAATTCTCCAGACTCACATGTGTTTAACTGCCAAACTACATGGCAGGTTGTTTCATGGAGCCCTGCACAATGCTGGGGATTCACCAAGGATGGAAAGTAGCAACTGAATAAATAACTAGCAAGCGAATGGATAATTAATTCCAAAACTCGACGTGGATCAGGAACACGTAACAGAAATAATCGCTCTTTCCACGTTAATAAGTGAGTCTCGGAAAAATTCTCATCGGCCGCCACCGGGAATGGCCTCGAATTGAATCCGAGGTCGTTGTGGTGCAGTGGCAGCATGTCCGGCGAGTAACTGGAAGACATTGGGTTCGATTCCCGGTGGTGGACGATGATAATTTTTTCGAGACTCACTTATTAACGGGGAAAGAGAGATGATCTCTGTTTGGTGAAAACTTTAGTATGTTTTTCCGGAGGTATACTGAACTGGTTCTGTTGAATATCATCGAAATGGGGTCAAAGGTCAGTCAGTGTACAGGAACGATATTTATTCCACAGCCATTATCCTTATAACTTGAGTAATGATTTCTGATATGTTGGAAAGCGTATCATAATCAATGCATTGCATGGTTTTATTATCTTGTTCCTAATAATATTGCAACATATCCGCAACAGGAACATTTGAATCTGTCACGGAACTATCTAAATTATGCCAAAATTTCTAAAAATGCAAACATTCTTGTTCGAATTACGATAAATAATCCTAGTAGGGCTAGCCTGTTTGCTCTCCACCCCTGTTTCTTACACTTACCCTGGGGATCTGGATCTGCAGAAATCTGATTCACGGAGCAAACATTCCGATTTCGATCTCCTGCTGTCATAATCAAATCTGTTAAAATGCTTGTAAAAATCATCTGCTCCAGCCTCCAAGCACTACCATTCACCACCTACTATCAGTGAATTCTCTTTGATAAAAAAACATCCCTCCACCTGCCCTGTATCCTCTGATTTGAGTTCTGAGTTTGACCTTGCCAGGAAGAAGTAACTTCGCTGGTTTACCAAATTCACCTAATCACGTGATTCTTGTTGCACAGTTCGTCGTCCTTGTCTTAAAATGTATTGTTATTTTTCATATTTAAATAAATTGAAAGAGTACTCATAGAGTTTGAATATTATGTATTGACAGTATTATACTGCTCTGTTTTACTTGTAAAAATGCAAAATTTCATTTCACTGCCATTTTTTCTGTTTCCGAAATAATACAAAATGGCTTTTTTTTTTTCACATGTATTTCCAAAATTTTGGGCTCCCTTAATATGCAGCGCCATGAGCCATGGCCGAGGTTTGCCCAATGGTAAGTAAACCCGCCCCTGTGAATGATAATAATAACAGAAAATATGAAAATTCTTTAGATCTGGAAAAATTTGACCGAAACTCACTAAAATGGCTAAAACTAAACAACAACAACAAAATAGGTCAGCTTTATCCAGAAACCTAGCTATTCTTCATTTGAATTACAGATAGCGTTATCGCAACCCAGAGCTACAGAAAACACATAATAAAAATTGCAGTTGATGAAGCCTGTACCATGTATAGAAGAGCTAATAAAATCACAGAATATATTTTATCCGGTTACTCTGTGTCCTTGTATCAAATCAATACCTTAACAGATAAGACCAGTTAACAGTTAGCTAACTACGAGCCTACATCAAGAGCTTTGCGTTAAATGTGGCCATATCCAAGGCTATAACTCCACCTTATTACAAATACCAAATACAACGTATTCTTGAAATCAAAATTTCACCATGTACCGGAATAAACCGATCATCACAGACAAGACTGTTTTTTACCACAATCGACCTGACATAGTAACTGCAGAAAGAAAAAAAAAGAATGAAAAAGACACAACAAATATATAGATGTAACGGTTATGCTTACAGAAAACATCCGGAGAGCAGGTGTCTGAGAAAATCTCGAAATACGAGAACCTAAGAATGGAAATCCAAAGGATGTGGAAACAGAGCATACCACAGATCGTACCAGTTGTTCTTTCCGCAACTTCAGAGGTGCCTAATAACTTTTTGAAATTGTGAGGGAATTAGGATTGCAAGAGAGACTGCTTCTACCAGTTCGAAAGGCAGTCATTGTATAGACCTGCCATATAACTAGAAAATTCCTGAATTTCCTGGCATGAGATGAATTTCCCTGTCTTTGCTCATGGGCCCTAGTTGAAAATGTCTGCATCAACATTAATAATAAAATAAAATAAAATAAAAAATATAGGAAAACAGATATTGATTGATATAACTGGAAAGAGAAAAGAAAGGCAAAGAGACTCCGAAGAAGACAGAGAAAATAGAAAGAAAAAAGTGCACCTGGGTCAGGATATATGGCGCCAAGCATGTAAGCATGATAGACCAGATGAATGTGAATGTAGGAAATGTAAAAGGAAAAGAAGAGAGAGGGAGGGGGAAGTGAGGGGGGGAAGAGAGAGAAAATAATATTGCAAAGAGAATGAGAGAAAAGAAAGTTACGCCAGTGGAGTGAAACAGAGACATAGATGTCGGTAGTCCAAGAAAGTGTGACCGAAATTAAAGATACAGAGCATACGTGAATGACTAACCGAATGAATGATGAGGATGAAGAAATGAGGAAAGAAAGAGAGCTAGGACACTAAAAGAAACAAATCAGTCAGATGAGCGAAAGAGAGAAGGAAGCGATAGACAGTCATATAGGAAACGGAGAAATCAAGAGATTGACCAAGAAAGTGGGGCCGAAAGTAAGGATATAGAACGCCTGAGAATGGCTGATCAAGTGAATGAAAGTGGGGAGAAGAGATATAAATACATCTAAATGAAAGAAAAGGACAAGAAAATGGTTTTAAGACAGATAAATGGGGAGAAAGAAAAGGAGGCAGACAGAAGGAAATACTAGGAACTTGTGAGAAATAGAACAATTGGATGAATGCTAGAGCGAAAGAAGAGGAGGATATATAGATAGATAGATAGATAGATAGATATAGATAGATAAGAGTTTTCCGTGAGAGACAGAGAAAGACGAAGTTAGCAGACAGAAAAACAGAAAGTAAAACCAAAGAGCAAGAAAAAGGAAAGTGAGAGAGAAATGGTAGCTGACTAAGAGAAAGACGGCATAGAGTTAGGAGAGAATAAGTGAAAGAGAGAAGAGTTCAGAGGAGACCGAGTATATTACACATTTATAAAATTATATATCTGTGTGTGTGCCTGAGCCATATATACAGATCGCTTTTAGAACATTTAAAGACCACTGCACTGTACATTTTAGAATCAGAAAACGGAAATACGGAGAATGTATATACGCGAAGTGACTTATATTTGTGCTAAGAAATACTGCAGTAAAAAGCATGCTTCTGCTCCCTCTCACATCGCAGTAGATTTTTGCAATTTCGATTAATATAAAACACATATTTTTGATAAAATATATATTTTAAAGCACCTTTATATTAATTCCGATACAACCATTCTTGATTCAAGTTATTAACCTTTCGTAACATTTAAATTTCATATTTAGAGGGAAATTTACGCTGAGATAAAATTATTGTTTATTTTGTTGATTTACAGAATTTCTTGGTAGGGGGAATAACAGATATTCAGACTTAAACTGCAGAGCTGGATCGACTGTAATCAACAATGAAAAAAAAAAAGTAATGTAGGGTATGTCTGATTCTTTTACAGTATTTACTTTTACCTAATTTTTTAAATAAAATATTAAATACCTGTTTAGTTCTCATTCAAAAGAAATGGTTAAAACGACAGCAATTACAATATTTTAGATAGACTTACTGACTACATAATGAGCTGTAAATGTGCAAACAACATTTTCCCTCATATGTCATGAAGCTAAACAAAGGATTTCGCAGGACATTTCCTTGCTCTCTCTTAATAAAACTGAAATGCTAAACAACAGGCAATAATTTTGCCATCCATGTAGTAAGCAATAGCAACGAGGCAAGCAATAATCTAACTTGCTCCAGGGTGGGTAGTAAAAATGTTGCTTTGAAAATGGGGGCGACAGAAATTTGGACTAATTTTCAAGAGCTTTTGATTGCGCGAACCGCAATAGTCTGCCTTCCGCAGTCAGAAAATGCTCGGATGTAAATGGATCCGGCCATTAAGAGCCCACTCATGATGAATGCGACAGGACTTGTGCATCAGAAAGAGCAGCCCAAGAGGGTGGGAAGAAGAAGAAAAAAAAAAAAAAAAAAAGATGGTAAAAGAAAAAGAAGAAAGGGTTTTCTAATCACAGCCTTTCCAATCAGCGCTGAGTTCTCTCCCCACTCACTTAAATGTAGCGCAGAGAGTTTTCTGCTAATCGGAGAATGTCCCCTTTAGGATGCTAGACGCCTATCCGTTTCCGATCCTCTGAAACCTACGCTAATGTAACGAATGAAGTTCAGTTAAAGTGGCTGACTTCGTATTAAAATTAAAATATAAAATTGGTCTTTTTTTTTTAACGTTCTCATCCTGTGATCATTATACGTCACCGTTTTTTCTGATCACGCTGTTATTATGATTTTTGCTTTCCCATACAAAAATAAAAATGAAAAAAAAAAAAAGGAGGAAAGAAAAAAAGGAAAAAATTTGCACACACGTGATGGCTTTTAAAAGAGAGCGTTACTCTTCGGTCTACAGATACGTAATCACCTTATGTGCTCTCAAAGGGTAGAATATCAGAGATACCTACCTAATAGCGCAGAGATGGGGAACCCTTTCATGTTGGAAGGTCGCATTAATTAAGTCAACTGTAATCCACAAGGCCGCATTCAAGAAACTTCAATTACATACACATCGAAATGTACATTATTTTGTAAAAATTGTTATTTTGTACTAACTTCAAAAAAATGAAAAAAAAAAATGTTAATTCTAAAACTTTTTATAACTTTGTTGTGATTGTTTTTTGTTGGAAAGCATTTGAATATTTATTTGCAACATAGAGGTCTGCACTTTTAGCTGATCCCCTAGATGGGTATCCGTTATTTGTGACCTTAGGGACGTCTTGATTTGGGTTAGGTAGGGGAATGTAGATTCGCAGCAAATAAGTGGTTGAAAAGCAAGAAAGCATTTTTCGTACATGTTGCCGAAAGCGTATGTATTCTATTGCATTTTTCCATATTTCAACTGGATCTTTCTTAGCGTCAAATAAAGACTTTAAAATGTCATCTTCTGAGAGCTCAATCAATTCCATCTGTAATCCTTTAGGAGCCATAGAACGAAATCATGAGCATAGCCGGTGTCAAAATAGTCCTAATGACTTATACTAATGTTTAATTGTGGCCGTCAGTCGGGGAGGATTATTTCATTGAATCTTATTTTACTTTTTGGTATTTTAAATACGGTCATTTTAAGATTTAAAAATAAAAATGGTAAAAGACGAACAAAAACGTATTAATAATAATAAAACGATTTGTTCTGCAAAATTTAGATTCACGCAAACGGCCACAGATTAGATCATATGTAGAGGATTTTAGGAAGGGAGTATCTGACCTCAGGTCTTAAACAGCCCTTAGAAATAGGAAGCTAGGAGATTTGGGCTAGAGCGCTCGATAGGAAAGTGACACGGAAGCGAGGTAGAAGACGCCCTTATTTACTACCGGGACTTAACGTGCCCCTCCGACGCACGGCGGATATCTAGTGATTCGAACGTTCGTAACTGCCTGGGATCGAACCCGAGGTCTTCTCCGTGGCAGCCACGAACGTTGACCACTAGGCCACCCGGGTCCGTCAAACGGCCAAAGGTTCCTCACCCCTGTAATAGCGTGTTGGTCCTCCTCTAGCGTGAAGTACACACCAAGGCATTCACTCCAGCAGATGCCAGGTAATGCCAGCCATGCCTGTTGCAGCATTGTCCACAACTCCGCCCAAGACATCGGTCCAGGATTAATGAATCTGATATTCCGCTCCAACGAATCGCAGAGAGCTTTCACAGGACTTAAATCCGAGGACCTTGGCATTCACTGGATGGTTCCAAACACAGATGAGTTTTCCTAGAGCCACGCCTGGGGGGTTGCGGCCCATTGTCCTGCTGGAATAGACCATCGGCCGCAGGGTGAGCGAATGCCATGGAAACGTGCATAAGGTGATCAGACAGCACATGCTGGTAGAGCGCAGCGATTAAGGAACTTTACCGACACACTAAAGTACCTAATGTGTCCAATGAGAAGGCTTCCCAAACCATCACAGAGTCACCACCGTCTTGAACAGAGCAGACCTTACACGACGGGGCCTTGATCTAATGCTATCAATGCCACAACCACACCCTTCCGCCACCTCGGTACAGATGAAAACGAGATTCATCCGATCATACGACGCCGCGCAACTCTACAGAGGTCTAGATTTAATGTTCCCAGCACCAAGCGAAGTGTAATGTCGAATGAGGAGCAGTCAACAGTGGCACACGAATAGGCCGTCGATTCCCGTACAGCCCATGGTATGCATTGTTCGCTCTCTGACGCTGCTTATGCCTCCGACATTTAACCTGGCTGTGATTTCCACCGCCGTTGCCAAGCGGTCGCTCTGTACCAGCCAGGATAATCTACGTCGACCCCGGTCATCAATAGTGTGGTCTGCCACCGCTTGCTCTCTGGGCGCTGGTAAGTCCGTCGATGGTATACTCGCGGTACACCCTTGATACGGTTTTCCTCGGGAACCTTAGGGTTCTTACTACTTGGGCGATAGAATGACCAACCTGTCTTGCGCCGACATTGCGTCCGCTATCAAAGGCGCTCAGATCACCACGTATACCCATTTTTATTGATTGTGATATACTGTTGGGAAGCCCTGCTGTCCGCCTATTTATCGCTAGCGTTGGATTTCGGTTTGTTCTACTATGCGCGGAGGATGTCCATGTCAACTGTCCGTCACCTCTATCGCAAATGTTTTGTCTACTGAGTGTACATGCCGGACTCGAAACCTTACGTCGAACTACGCTAAACTTGAGACAAATAATTCATGCATTTTCGAATCTCTGTGCTGCACAGTTTTTTGGATACGCACCATAAAGCGCTTTCATGTTTTGTGCAATATCTAAGCTTTGAAAAATCCCGGGTGGAAAAATTGCGCCGTTCCAGTGGCGCAATGGTTTAAGCGATGGCTTATGATCATTCGTCGGAGGAGGGCGACTCTCGGTAAGACATGGATGTTGCCTTTGTTTTACGGCACCGATTCTCTTCCTGGAACTACTGACTTTAAATTAAAGACGGGCTACTGCTTATATCCCACTGACTCGCTCACGGTGGTCGTTAAACCTCCAATAAAAAAAAAAAAAAAAAAAGGCCAATCTCTGAATGTGAGGAATAGTTACCGAATGCAGTGATTAACCTGTAAACATGACAAAGGGTCACGGAATGTAGTGACCAATCCCTGAACATAACTAACAGCAACGGAGTTTAGTAGCCAATATCTCTGAACATAAGGAACCATCAAAGAATATAGTGTCAATCTCGGAACATGATGGACAGCTATGGAACTTAATGGCCAATCTCGGAACATAGTGCCCAATCTCGGAACATGAGGGACAGTCATGGATTTTAATGTCCAATTTCTGAACATGAGGAACAGTCAAGTAATATAATGGCCAATCTCTGATGGATCTTGATGTCCAATCTCTGAACATGAGGAACAGTCAAGTAATACAGTGGCCAATCTCTGAAGATGAGGAACGACCAAATAATGTAATGGCAAGTCTAAGAACATGAGGAACAGCCACGGAAACTCATGGCCAACCGATGAGCATGAAGAAGAGTCAAGTAATATAGTGGCTAATCTCGGAATATGAGGGATAGCCATGGGTTTTAGTAGCCAGTCTCTGAAAATGAGGAACAATCACGGAATTTAGTAACCATTACCTCTGAACATTAGGAACAATAAAGGGATATAGTGGCCAATCTCGGAACATAAGGGACAACCATCGAACTCAATGGCCAATCTCAGGACATGAAGGACAGCCATAGAGCTAAATGACCAATCTCAGAATATGAGGGACAGCCATGGATCTTAATGACTTATTTCTGAACATGAGGAAGTCAAGTAATACAGTAGCCAATCTCTGATGGAACTTAAAGGCTGATTTCGGAACATGAGGGACAGCCATGAATCTTACTGGCCAATCTCTGAGCATGAGGAACAGTCAAGTAACATAGTCACCAATCTTTGAGTTTGAGGAACGGCCAAATAATATAGTGGCGAATCTCAAAACATGAAGAAGAGTAAGGAAATTCCATGCCCAACCTCTGAACAGGAGAAAGAGCAAAGTAATATAGTGGCCAATCTCGGAATATGAGGGGTAGTTAAGAAATGCTGTGGCCAATTTCTGATTCAGAACTTGGGAGACATTCAAGGAACATGGTGGCCAAATTTTGAACATGATGAACAGCCAAGGAATATTGGTGTTAACGAAGAAGTCACGAAGTATGGACAGAGAGAGAGAAAGAGACAGTCTTGCTATAATAACCACCGTAAGCAACTCTGAGGGTATCAGCAGTCACCTGTACCTATTTTAGGTCCACTGGCACCACGGAAAGGAGGCAACCAGCGCTGTAAGACAAACACACTACATAAGCTTTACCAGGGACTCGAGTCCGGGAACCCTCGGACCAACAGTCAGAATCCAGCGATTAGACCACTGCGTCAGCCGGACTGTTAATTGGCAATATACAAACATAAGGGTTAGTCACAGAATATAGAGACGAAGTTGAAGTCACGAAACATAGACAGTCTTAGCTTTGTGGCTAGCCCCCAAACACATTCATGAGCCAGCCACTCTGTATTGTGATCACGGGAGATTCAAGCAGCGTGAAATGACTCAAACGATTGAAATTTAGTCATTCATCATAGCGTTCGGTTTTTTTTAGTGGTGTTTAAAAAATTATTTATTGGACTTGGTTGACAGATACATTGACATATGAAGTATAGACATTATATGTTTCTACGTCAGAAATGTTCATACTTAGTGAACACTGAAGGCCGGGTGAACAAGGAATACAGCAAATAAAACCCCGAAAGACAAACAACCATGCCTTGCCGGGATTCGAACCCAGGCCCTTCTGTTTGGCGAATGATCAGAAGCCATCTCTCGGACCACTGCGCCACCGGGGCGGCACGTTCAGTTTCCAAGAGTGAGGAAGGACACTCACTCTGAATGAATGATTTCCGATGATTGAAACCGGAAAAGCTTATAATCGCGTCTTAATATTAATGTTAAATAAAAACAATATCTATTCAATTTTTATATTTTTCAACATTTTTCCCTGCAATGAAATTTTTTTCATGGATCTTAAGTGATCTATTACTCTTATAGTGGCGGTAAATAAACCATTAGAGTCATTTTCAATAAAATAAAAAATGAATTAAATTAAAAATAAAATGAAATAAAAATCTTATTCCTTACATCAGCTAAATTTCAGTTTTAGCCTGTGCTGAATTCTATGCATTTAATTTTTCTTTCTAGGGAAATATAAAAGAACCCTTTGCTCGTAAACATAAGTTCATAACGATTTATGTCGAACAGAATCTGAAGGTTTCAATTAAAAATCGATGAAGGAAATCGATTCAAGAGATTGGAAAGCACTGAGTGTTTTGTCAATACATTATGGCCGAGGCGAGAGAAAAGCACGTGACCAAACATTCATGTGTTTTCTTTGAATACATACGGAATCATTGGCTGAATATGCTCACGGTTGTTGGAAGAAATGGAAAACTCTCCTCTTGTCCTCCGCATGCATCATATGTCATCCATAAAATATGTGCTGGTGCCCTGCTCGATGTATTTTGCATGGCGGCTGAGCTGCCTTCTCACTAAAAGCATCGTTCCCTTCGTCCCACGTGACACAGCGCAGCGACTTCCTTGCATATATATATATATATATATATATGCATATTGTGTACGTGTATGCATTTTTACGGTGTTTATAACTTGGTTTAATATAATGCGAAAATGTCTGCCTTTTTCTTCTTCGGGAGGCATCACATTACATAACATTAGATGTTTCATTCTTATAGTACTACTCACACAGCAGAGTGCAGGGCAGTATATTCCATTCCCAAAATTTTATTGCTTTATAAAATGGAAACTTCAAACTCAAGACCAGGTTCAAGAGGTATTAAATAATGATGACCAGAATGACTGGGACGTAAACGTTTGTAAAAGTGAGTGCGTATATTCTGGGACGAAAAGCAATCCACGCATGCGCAGAATGAAGCATGCTACAAAGTTGCTTGAGAACTGCCATGAGAAAGTGCTCCAGTATTCTAATATATGGAAAGAAATATTTATATTTTTTAAACTAATGATAATAATACGATTAATTAAGCAAAGTGTTTGCACAAGATCAAGAGCGTGCACAAAATCGGTCATACGGAATATCGGAAATTCTAATCTACATTAAACTGTAAATCATATTAGATCTCTTTGAGCATGGCACAAAATAAAGTTATTAAAATGTCTGACAGAGAAAAAAATAACTCATGAACTAATGACTAAATACATCTCAAACCATTTGCACCACAGCTTGAGCTCTTTGTTATTCGAAACTTTTTTTCAAAAATTGAATTTCGATACTCGCAGATCTAGAAATTTTGGAAATTATCTTGTGGTCCCTAACCTCAGTTTATTTATACATAAAATATTTTGGGCTGGCTATATTTTGAAAAGGTGTTTTTATTCTTAAAAATCACGCAAGTTATATGTCTTTCTTAGCTCCAGACAGACGTTAAGGACCAATTAATGCATATACAGTGAAACCTGTCTAGCAAAGTGGAAAGGACCCGTACAACTTTAGTCCTCTGGTTCGTTTCTGCTGTCATGTTCCCCACTGCATTCATTACAACATATAATTAATCCATCAATATTTGTGAACAACAATAATTCTCACCTCGTAAATACACACATAGGTAAATCAACAACTTCATAACAGGACCAACGTCCTCATTGAAGTACATCGACATACTGTGCGTATATTTACAGTACAGTATTTGCCATTTTCTTGTAGGACTTCCGTCCACATTGAGTAGAGTTTAGGTCCCAGCCACCTACAGCGAGATCGCCTTTTTGGCACGACACAGAAACGGAAGGAACGAGAGCAAGTCTAGCGACTTTGACAGAACAGTTTGTAGTGAGATTAGAGTACAGTAGATGGCGCCACCGTACAAATACGATATTGCACATAGAGAGGTGAGAGAATTTCAGGGGGGGGGCATAGGAAAGGATACTCGTCCGATGCACGGCAGATATTCAGCGATTGTTAGCAAATCACACCATCTCTGAAAGATCAGCTCAGGCTCGAACCTGAGGACCTTGTATCGATAGTCTGAACTGCTAACCACTAAGCCATCCGCGGCTCCTGCGTATATTTAACACGACAGCACGTCACTTATAGGTCGCCATAACTTCACGTCCACCAGCAAGCACTCTTCTAGAAATTCTTCTCGAGTCGTCGTCGTCTAACGCTAATCTCTTCAACCAATCCCAATCCGGTTCTACTTTCGGGAGTGCCCCTAAGCCTCCTAAGGCGGGTGTCGTGGACTGAGAGGACGTGTCCTGAGCGTACAGTGGAAAATCGTGTCCTGTGCTTACATTCTGCATTTCAGCGTGTACTGAAAGAACGGACACTAGGTTTTCCAATAACTTGTCTGCTAAATGTTGGACGTAAATGCTAAATGTTTCCTTTCACACTTTATCTCCAGACTTAGGACTGACTATTTTGCCTTCAAGTGAAAATAGGTGTGTTTAAAAGGTGAATTTATTAATTGTTTCAAAAGGGGTTTAAAGGACTGGCTATCTTGCGTTCATGCCTTCAAATGAATCGCAAAATAGGTGTGTTAAAAACGTGAATTTATTATTTATTTCAAAAGGGTTTTATTAATTTGTGCTCAAAAGTACAACAAATGCAAACCGCCAAAAATACTACAAATGCATACTGCTGAAAAATAGTACAAATACATACTGCTGAGAAATAGTACAAATTTCAATCTCAACTGCTACCTTATCGCGAAATGCAGACTTCATTGAAGTTTTTGAATGTGTGTTAACGGTCGTAAACACTTTCCTATCTCTGTCTTGTTCAAAATTTTAGCAATTTTTTTTTCCATTTTCTGGTCTGTTTGGATGTAATTCTATTTACGTTTGCGAAGAGGATCGCCTGTTTCTAATTGTTTCAGGACGAATTCTGTATGCTGTGGTGCATCTTCCTTTAATTTATTTAAAAGAACGTATGTATTTGGGGTTTTTATTCCCATTCTGTGATTTAATTTAGAATGCCAACTTTCAATCGGGTTATTGGTTCTGTGTCTTCCACCAAGGGTCAAAAGTAAGCCTCAGGAATGGACGTTCCAAAGTTGCACAAACATTTGGGGGTTGTCTAACTATTGCTCCACAAAATAATCATTAAATTCTGAAAGCTTTTGACTTTGTGAAGAATTATTCATAATGTAGACTCTGTATAAGTCGCGTGACGTCCGAGGAGGAGGGAGGGCTTGTATACTCAAAAACAGCACATGAAAAAGACAATTTCCATGCCTTTCATTATCGATTTCCTTTTCTGGTAAATAAGCAAGGGCGGCGCACATTTTTATGTGAATTCGAATGCCTTCATTCTCTTTGTACCCTGTTACTAATTCAAGTTGTTGAACTTTGTGCCACAACACTGATTGAAGCTCTCCCATATTCCTTATACGCTCAGTCCACCTAAGGTCCCCTTTGTGTACGCTCAGGACACGTCCGCTCGGTGCACGGAATCTCTAAGGCGTACCGGACCTAGAGGTCTGAAAGGGCCTTAATTTGGAAATCCCGGCCCGACCCGTACCCTGCTCGTTTCAAATTTTTAAAGTAAAGCCCGGCCCGTATATTTCTCCTGTTTCCAAGGCCCGGGCCAGCCCGTAAAATTTCAACAATTACCAAAACACGAATTTGACACCTGGTGCACTCGGCCATTCGACTCCTGATGAGTTTTTGTTTTCTTAATTGCTACACGTATTTTATTACAATAAACATTAATTCAGAATATTTCTGAGACTCTGTATAAGTCGCGTGACGTCCGAGGAGGGCTTGTATACTCAAAAATGTCTCATGAAAAAGACAATTTCAATGCCTTTCAAATTTTCTGGGTTTTCAAATTATCATTCCCTACCGCGGAGCCCGGAAATACCCTTGGGGATAAGGGGGGGGGGGGGGGTAATTCGAAAAGTACGAAATATCCAGAAATATGAGTCCGATCGTTTTACTAGGAGAAGATTTTATATCTTTATAAACTGCGCCCATCTCTGCTGCCATATCATATCGCTGGAACCCAATATGTCTCTCGTGTGTGTGTGTGGGGGGGGGGGGGGGGGCATATTTGTGCCGCTTAAGATGCGATGTTCCAGATTTTGTGCTATCGTAACTCAAAAAGGTTTTGCATTTAGTGCCCTGCACAACGTTTACCGGCCGACTAGTTTCAGGACGGGACAATAATTTAAAATATTTCCAAATATCGCTTTTCCCCTTTACATTGTCTACACGCACATATTCTCCGGAAGCGATTTTTTCGCGAAATGCTTTCGCTTTCTTAAACTCCATAATAAGTATGGAAGAGTATTTATCAGCAACACTGAACTGAGCATATGCTAAGTGAAAACAACGACAGACTGCCCAGCTAACCAGTGTCACAGAAGTTTTGAAAACGGCTGCCTGAGAGTACAAATGAGGAAAATACGGCACATGTTTATACACAGAATTAAGTTTCTCCCAGCCCATTTCTCCCGTGCCATTTAAGACAACTTAAAAGTTTTTCACACATCTAGAGAACAAAGTGCAGCCCACCAGAACAATAAAAAAGATCGTCAGCGAGCGGGTGACTCGGTTTACAAATGCTGCAGTTAATAGCCTGCCCTGAAGCATGAGGGGAGGGTGGAAGATAGAGAGAGAAGCGACCACATTCACATTGAAAAACTAAGAGAGCTGACCCACTCTAAATGTTTTGTAGGAGGGGAGGGTGTCATAAAACTTCTATTTTTTTCATTAGCGGAAATTATTCAACCTTATCTTGCTGCTGTATGTTGCGAGTTTTCGAACGAGAAAGGCACTGTACAGCGATTGTTTTGCTCATAAAAAAAAAAAAAAAAAAAAAAACCCTGCTCGGCCAGTGTCTGTTTTACATTAAATATTGAAGGACCGGCCCGGCCCGTTTTCCCAACTTAGAAATGAGCAAGCCCGGCCCCCGGGCCGGGCTTGGGCCTGTGCCCGTGCCCGTGCAGGCCTCTAACCGGACCATCCAACTCAGTAAAATTTAGGGAATGTGCCAATTACAGTTAGCATTATTACATACCACAAAAAAAAAAAAAAAAAAAAAAAAAAAAGTAATCACAATATTATAATAAGAACCCTTACACAAGGTCATCGACGGCTCTGTGAAAAAATGGCCGTCTGGAAAGGTGATCGCCAAATAAAGTTGTTCAATTTGCCAACTTCACTCCACATTTGATAATGAAATAAAAAAAACAATACAGTTTTTAGTACAGCATGATGTGTAGTGTTTGTTCTTCCTTTCTTCCCTGCCGTTTTGTTATTTAGGAATGTTATTCATTAAATCTTCCACCAAGAGTCAAAAGTAAGACTCAGGAATCGGATAAAGTGTTCGGAAAATACGTAGGTTGTCGAATATCGGGAGTTCCAGCACATGTTTCGGCGGAGAAAATAGAAGGTAAGGAGGTGCCGAACGCAACAACATCATTACTGCTGTTGAACTTTGAAGTAATTTCAATCTCCCCTTCCTTCACTTCCTTAAAGTCAGCTATATATTTTTTAGCCATTGGAGCGGTCTATCAAGCATGCACAAACAATACAACCGCTATGTCAGAAGGCTAGGTTCGCAGGGATGAGAGAGATGAATTTCTACGTGGGCTTCACGCTCTCATTTAGGACAATAAAAAATTAACATGCGTACCCTAGTTAACAGAAAAGTAAACTATCTGCAAACAAAATTCTAAGAATTTGACAGACCCAAAGGGCCATCTACCATTTATAATCTCATGAAGGGTGGTGACAAAGAGAGAATTTTTAAATTCACAGCAATTTAGTTATCTCAGTAGAACTTCCTAAACAAGATTTTCCTATAAGCTCCGCATGTCGGCGATAACGAAATGTCGGTACATTCTGTTGGGCGTTTCGAAAATGGCTGCCCGTGGCCGCATTCTGCAGGTGGCAGCCAGATAGAAGTGTCTTATGTATTATTTCTGTTGGTGACATCAGCACCAGACAAAATGCCCGCTTTGGCAGGTGACCACAGAATGCGAGTGACCGCCAACACAGGTTTTGCTGTGTGCATATACCCTCTTTCCTGAAAAATAAAGAAGCACCCCGAGAAAGTCTCTCGATCCAGATGAAACTCGGCATTCAAGTACCCCAGTGCCGAATATGTAAATGATTAAAAAATAACGGTCAATGACGAAATAGTGGAGTGTCACAGCGCACGGGAACTGATCATGGAGAAGGGAATATCATTAGCAAAGCTCGCACGCTAAGACATTTTTGACAGCTGATTGGGGTTGCACTAACCTCCATGATTTGTGAGGATACCTCGACGTCGGATCCGTGCGCAACGCGAGCAGTTGAGCGAGTTTGAGAGATGACGTATAATTGGGCTGAGAGAGGTCGGTTGGTCAAGTCACCGTATCGCCAGGCATTTGGATCCGAGCAACACAGCAATCGGACGATGTTGGCAATGGGTTGAAGAGAGCACAAGCAGCCTCACGCGGGCAGTGGACGGCGGAGGGCAACAACAGAACGCGAGGATCGAGTGATTATGGGAGCCGCACAAACAGAACCGAATCCGTCGCTCTCAACCATTGATGACCTTGTTGCGTCGCCTACAGGTACATAAGTGGCCATCTGGACCGTTGACAGACGACTTGCAGCACAGGGGACTTCACTGCAGAAGACCAATCGGCCGCCTGCCATTGACCAGCGAGCATCGCCGGCATCGGTTGCAGTAGCGTCGGGCCCCACCAGCGTGGGATAGTATCCAGTGGTGTCGGGCCCGATCAACGTGGGACAGTGTCCAATGGCGTTGTGTAGTCTTCAGTGATGAATCACGGTTTGTACTTGGCGCCGATGACCAGAGCATACGTGTCTGGAGACGAGTCGGCCAGGTCACGGTTCATGCCTGGTGTGCAAGCTGTGGAACGGCACACAGCTTGCACACCGGGAGTGACTGTCTGGGGAGCCATTTCCTCCTTGGTAGTTCCCTGTACCACGCTCACTACTCAACAGTACATCGACGACATTATCCTGTTGAAAAATCGCAGAGCAATTTTTCAACAGGATAATGCCCCAGTAACATCCTGCTTCCGTAACATCGACACCCTTCTATGGACAGCTCGTTCGCCCCGACCTCTCACCGATCAAACAGGCTTGGGACATGGTGGAACGCCACCTACGCCCATACCGGAACGTCAGCGAACTGGCCCGCAATTTGGACACCATCCTGAGGACAGTATGTGTCTATGCGACGCCGGGTAACAGCTTGTGTCCGAGCCAGATGTGGCACTACAACGAACTCGTTGTTCCACTCGTGTAGCTGTTTTATCCTAATAAGTGGCCCAACTGTTCTGGAATTAATTTCCTTTCCAGTACATGTACATTGCACATATTGATTTTCATCTCGATTGGATGATTCCTTCTTGGTACTTCGTTTTTTTTTTTGTTTTTTGTTTTTTTTGTGGTTGTTATGTTTTCTTGGAAAGATTGTACTTTCTCAAGCATTTTTCTAAATAGATAGCTACTATATCGTAAAATGTAAAAAATAAAGAAAGAAATGATTTAGAGACAATATATCCAATGTCATGAGATGAAAGCTACTGATAAAATACCGAGGTCATTATTCAGAGAAGAAAACAGCTTTGCGTATAATTCCAGGAAAAGAAGGGAGGTTTAGTAAGGAGATAACTAGTTCTTATGTTATTTGGTCATTGAGCACAGTTCCGCTGTCTGTACACGCTAAAAGGCGTCATACTCGACTACAGCGTAACTAGGTTTTCTTTTTCGGGGGGATGGGGGGATGTGGGTTATGATATTAATGAAATTTATAGGAATAGTTCGCCACTATGTAATGTGTACGCAATATCGATATATTATTGATATCTTTGGGGAAGAGAAATTTTTGCAACCAATTAGTATCACTAAATATTTATTTGGTATTATTAAAATGAGATTCCAAGGGACAGGAAAATACCCAGAAGAAGACCACATGGAAGATGGGTGGATAAAATTCGAAAGTATGCTGGAGTGACATGGAGGAGACTGGCACAAGACAGACCGTTGTGGAGGAAACTTGGGGAAACCTTCGTCCAACAGTGGATTGATAATGGTTGATGATGATGATGATGATGAAAATAAGTATCATTATTGAGAGAATTAAAGTACAGAAATTAACCACAAAAATTTTCATGAAAAGATGAAATAATGAATTCCACGAGGAATAATCAGATACATAAAAACAATGCAAGCACTTTATCATACACATGACTACATTATAATATGAAGACAAAACAATGAAGGAATGTATGTGTCTCTTCTGTCTCTGTATTTCCTGTCTGAATGACCAATGGCGACTGCGTTTTATTTTTGTTGTTCAGGTGGTATGTTTCCTTGAATGCTCACAATTACTTCCAGGAAAGGAGGAATGCTGTTCATGGACTTGGGAGATTGAATACACACATCCAGGTTTTGCCGGACGAATTTTAGCGCCGTGCAGCTAGCAAGAGAAATTCCTAAAATCGTTTTATCCTACACTGTTCTAGAGGGTTAGATCCCAGCGGATTAGAACAGCCCTGATCCGAGTTAGATTGCTTGACAAACACAAGTTTATCCCACTTTTTTGTCTCGATGGGATATATGGGCAGTGGAAAAGTCGAGTAATTGTGTCGTCTGTGCTCTACGTTGAGGTTACAGATAGGAAGCCTAACCATATTGTTAGATGGCTTCGCAAGGACAAGTTTATCCCATTTTTTGTTTCAATCGTAAATGTCGGCAGTGGAAACAGTCGAGTAATTGTGTCATCTGTACTCAAGATCAAGTTACAGATGGAAAGCCTGAGATACGAGATAGCAAAATAGCACTTCTACTGCGAATCCTAGAAAAAAAAAAAAGAAAGAAATCGTTAGCCTGTGGAGGGGGTTCTAACTATTTACATTCTATCTCGGTTGCGCCCCTGCTTTTGGATTCTACTATGAATAAAAACATGGTAAGGTTCCTCACTCTGTGCACACACATCATATTCAACTTGTAATCTTGTTCGACTGCGAAATATGAACTGGTGAACATTGGCCTTGTACAGCAAAACTTCCTGGCGTGTTGTCAAAAAACTCCGCTGGAGGAGCAGATCTAGCTGCCCGAGGCTTTGTCTAGATATTCGGGTAAAGTAATTGGTGCTGGATACCCACGAAAGTCGACGGGTACACACTAAACAAACATTTAATACTTTTTCAAATCCCTCAGCAGTATTGAGACGTTAACCCTTTTTTCTCGTATTTCCTTTACTATTAGATCACACTTGGATTGTCCATTCACCGAAATTGCAGCCACATCAGTACGATACATTAGAAAACACGCATTAGCGTTTATCATTTCTTATTGTGAACCTAACATTATTCACCTGCTCGCTAGGATTGTTAATCCTTTCCTGATCGGAGCCAGGTCAGCTCAAGAGCATTCTTGTCTCACGCTTGCAGATGAAAATGGCGCAAAACTTGTTTTACAATAATTAACGGGGTTGGAGAATCGTACAAAGGTACTAATACCATTTTTTAGCCTTCGGTGTTTCGAAAGCTGGGCCCCGATGTCTTTCATAAGGATTTATTTTTTTATTTGCGGTTTAAGCACTGCCATGAACAACCCTAAGTGCTATATTCAGTCGACAATCTCAAATTTGCAGCCATTGGTTACAGGGATTGTTGGAAAAACACACCTTTATCCAAGACTCGAACCCAAACCTAACTTGAAGGACTACTCAGAAACCTACGCCTCTGAATACTTGCCCAAAATAATTCCTTGGAATTTCTTTTCAAGAGACTGTGACTACATGAAATTTATTCGTTGAAACAAAGGAGATATTTCTAATTTTTTTTAAAATAGGGGAAACTGCCAACGACATTACGACGGCTTTTAATGGACGTATCTGTAGACATCAGGAACATTGACGCATGCCTTCCTTAATTACCCCCCCCCAAGATCTGCGAGTAATTCTGCTCATTCGGATAATAAAGTTATTCAGTAGGAAGTAAGATGTAATTGAAGTAGTGATTCCAGCATTCTTTAAATCGATCAGTACATCACGAACAAGAGCGACATTTCCATACTAACGGCACGATTTCCCATCAGAGAAAAAATGATGTGTTATGCTGATAATAACGGTAACATTCGCTAAACGATTTCTAGTTCTGTACATCTACCATTCAGGATGAACTTGGATTGCTTCGCTATTATTTCATACCTAAATATTCGAAAAAATATCTCCTATCTTGAAATCGTAGGATTAATGTCCCGTAAGTTTTGTGTGAAGGTCATTTTTGCGCAAAAGGTGTTTAAAATTCCTTTCTTGGTACAAATGTTTAAAATATTACGGTATGGATGGAAAACACTGGTAATGATAAAAATACACAAAATAATAGTACTCAGTTTTTGTTATCTGTAATTGTTATATCAGGTACTAGCTGAAATAAACTTTAAAACTCAATCCGTGTATTATTATTTTTATTATTATCTTCTTTATTCGAAATATACGAATCACAGCCTATGACAAACAAAATAAACAACAAAATTATCATTGACTGGTATTGTTGAACTGATACGAGTTTCCACATCCTCCTACTTACCTTCTCTGAAGTGTCAATGCCAATCAAATGTTTGACAGCGTCAGGATGTTTTCGGCTTAAATTTCTTTCAACATCTCGTAAGTTTCTGTTGGACTTTTGTCCAAATGAACGCAAAACTTAATGTTAAGGCGCTGTTCGAAAAACGCCATTTTTCATCAATCGCCGAACACCGCGTCAAGTTGCTCACAATACACGGATGTACCGCAGCGAGCGCGTGACGTAGATGGACGAAACCAATTTCCCTGTAAGGGGGTATAATATCGTAAATTTATGAAATAATCACCGTGGGTATGCGATACACGTACATTGCCGTACAGGCACTGTCCGTAAACTTTTGGAACCTACACCGTATCTTTGGAATACATGGATAAAGAAAAAGTACAAGTTCTTGACACTTTGTTAAAAATTGTGTTTAATTGTTCACTGGATTTTAAATTGTTTCTCTTCCCTGCCATTTGTTTCCATAGCACTATCAACCCATGAATTTCCTTTATCACGAAGAATGTACTGCAGATGAATCTGACAAACAACGGTGTATAATCCGTTGTAAGTCACTGGTAAAATACGCGTAATTTAACCCAATCGGTAGCAGTAATGAAGTTCTGCATGGTTTCCTGAGTTGTGGCATTGTTATAAGTAGATAGAAATGACCGGCCCGGCGTCAGTAGAAGCCAGCCGGAGTCTCCCATAGACTTAACATTACGCTAGGGGCGTGGCCTGAAGGAGCAGGTGCCGTTTCTCTTCCTCTGCAGCCCCTCCCAGGTGCCGCTGCTGCCCTCTAGTGTCAGTCGAAGGATTTTCGAAGGATTTGTTTTTTATTTTTTCGGGAGATTTCTTGGACCTTGTCAAAGCTTTGGGGAAATGAAACAAAAACGCGAAATCTTTCGTCCCTTCCAATATTATTTTTTTAATCGTAATTTTTTCGTGTCCTATTTATTAGGTGTGCCAACTTAATTCTCGGCCACAGGCACGACATGTTGACAGCAAATTATAGCAAATCGAATACGTACCTAATCAGGGAAATAATCCTCGTCGTGTTGGATACATTTGAACCACTGGTTAGGGAGCTGCCGAATGCCACTGCGGAAAAAAAGAGGGCTGTTTCGAGTTGATAAAGTCATCAATACTTGTGTGGACCTCCTCGACAGAAGTGAAGTGCATATCACTCAGGTGAGGTTGCAGGGAGCGAAAGAGGTGATAATCCGACGGGGCGAAGTCTGGAGAATACGCCGGGTGGAACAAAATCTCCCATCCCAGGTCGGTGATAGTGTTTAAAGTCGTTTTCGCGGTGTGAGGACGCGCGTTATCCTGAAGCAACAGAACCGACCTTTTGCCCTTGCCGGTGCATGGCCTTTTCGCCTCCAGTGCGCCACTCACACGAATGAGTTGCTGACAATAACTTTCAGCATTGACCATTTCACCAGGTTTGAGCAACTCACAGTGTACGACACCACGCTGTGTACGCACAGCAACAACTTCCTTGCATGTATATTCGGTTTGGCGGTACTGGTGGTAGGCTGACCTGGATAAATCCACGATTTTACCCGCTTAGGATTATCGTAGAGGATCCACTTCTGATCACAGGTCAAAATCTTGTGGAGGAAATCCTTCTTCTTGAATTTGGAGAACAAGGACACAGCAACATTGTAGCGCCTAGACTTGTTCGCAGCTGTGAGTCGGTGGGGCACCCAATCCGTCCAAGCTTGTGCAGGCACTTTGCAATGGCTTGTCGTGTTACTCTAAGCTCCTGGGCGAGCTCTGACTGTGTGCGACAGAGATCCGCACGCCAACAGTTGTTCCAGTTCCTCATCGTAAACTTTCTGTGGCTGACCCGGACGTTTTGCATCACGGAGATCGAAATTTCCCTGCTTAAGCCGTTGGAACCACTTCTTACACGTACTGTAGGACACAGCAGCTTCACCCAAAGCAGCACAGATCATTTGTTGGGCTTCCGTGGCACTTGTTTTCAGCTGAAACGCGAACAGGAGGCGGTGCCTCAAATGTTGCTTCTCGAACGACATTGCTTTCACAGTCAACTTTCGTCCCTTTTGTCAGTACAGCTGTGAGCGGTTACAGTTGCCTGGAAAGCTGTTGGATGGCGCTGCAATCAGCCATTATCGCACACAGCTATTTGCATTTGCCGACGTTCTATGATCGCTTGAAGTTAGGGGCCGAGAATTAAGTTGCACACCAAATTTTCCCTCTAATTTATTTTAAAAATATATATTTTAATTTTAATTTTTTATTTTCTCGGGAGATTTATAGGACTTAGTCGAATTTTGGGGGAAATGTGAATATGAGTTTTTCTCTCTTTAAATATTCTTTTTACGTCGATGCTGCTGCCCTTCTTAGAACTTTGATTTTGAGTGATGGCAACGACCAAGTGGGGGAAAGCGATTGCATAAGTGTTGAATATGTTGATGCTGATGTGCTGTCCCCTTCTTGGAACTTTATTTCGACGAATCTTAGATTTTGAGGGTTGGCAACGACCGCGTGGGGAAGGGGTTGCACAGGTGTTGGATATGTTGATGCTTATCTGCTGCCCCTAGCGGTGCTTCTTGGAACATTATTATTTCGATGGATCTTTAATTTTGAGTGATGACAACGACAGAGTGGGGTCCCTTGGGAGTTTTTTTTTAATTTATTCTTTTCTTTTTCCTCCGTTTAATTTAAATCAAGGCCATGAGACGAGGAAATGCTTCTTTAGAAACGATTTCGTTCCTGTTCGTAGTAATTATTAGACTTTGACGAATTTTTTTGCGAAATGAAGCAGACATGACTTCATGTTAATTCTGAGTCTTTCGTCCCTCTAATATTATTTACTCGTAAGTTTTTTCATGTGTGTTCACGAACTCTTCAGGTCTTTAGCAGTTAAAATGTTTTTGAAACAATATTTTTTTATTGATACTTTTTTTTTCATTTCTTTCTAACAAGCGTTTTCTTCCCAATTTCCTCTATTTTACTTCATCTGTTTTTGAAATTTCTTTAAACTTCTCAATATGTCAGCATTTATTTTTACTTTGCAAAACTTACACGACTCCAGCACATAAGCATCAACATATCTAACACCATGCAACCCCCTTTCCCTACTCGGTCGTTGCCATCACTCAAAATCAAAGATCTATCGAAATAATAAAGATCCAAGAAGGGCAGCAGTATCGACGTAAAAAAATAATACTGGAAGAAAGCAAAACTCAGAATTCACTCTTCCACCAAAATTTGACTAAGTCCTATAAATTTCCCGAGAAAATAAAAATACTTGTTTTTAAAATAAATTAGAGGGAATAAATAGGACACGAAAAAATTATGAGTAAAAAAAATAATATTGGAAGGGCGAAAGACTTCGCATTTCTGCTTCATTTCCCCCAAAATTTGACAAAGTTCAATAAATCTCCCGAAAAAATAAAAATTAAATTCCTTCGACTGACACTAGAGGGCAGCAGCGGCACCTGGGAAGTGCCACAAAGGGAGAGAAACGCCACCTTCTCCTCCAGACCACGCCCCCAGCTTAATGTTAAGTCTATGGGAAACTCCGGCTCCGGTCATTTCTATCTACTGTTATAGTTTCGTTTGAGGCATGTGTTTCTCTCGTAAGTAAATTTTCACATTTACCGCGACATTTTCAAAATACTAAGTAATTTCAACAAAGTATTCCGACTCATGGAGGGAAGTGCTCCTTTTCTACTCTTCAAAGTTAGATCCTCTGTATAACTTTTTCGGATTTTCTGAATGGGTTCACACATTGAAAAGTTCTACTAAACAAGGAAAAACTCAGGATTTTGTGAATATGTTTCGGAGATCGGTGCATCACTCTCCTAGAACAACTTCAATTTATAAAAAGCGCAAGCGCTTTTCTTTTCTTTTTCTTCTTCTTCTTTTTTTTTTTTTTTTTTTTTTGTGAAAGTGTTTAACTTATCGGAGGAAGGTACATGAGCATCTTTCTAGGAATTGTGTAATGCTTCAGAGGTCGGTGTAAAATATTTCAGAATTTCAATTTATTAATTTATTTGGTGTAAGGTGCGCGAGCAGCGTTTTTTAGAAAATGCCTGACGTTTCACAGGTGCGAATAATTTTTCACAGAGTTTCAGTTCAGTTGAAAAAAGGATGACCCTCAGCCTTATTATATGTAATTTAAGACTACACACTTGTGATGTTGATTTAGAATAAATTAGCAACTATTATTCACAATTAAATGCTTTATTAACATCTACTATGTAATTTAGCAGAGCGTTTGGCTCGGCATCATCAGGACGAATGGAGCGTAAACATTCAAATCATCATGATGTCATCATAGTTCTGGCGGTCACGGAATTTGATTAGTTGTTTCCACGCACTTGAAAGAAATGGCGTAGACGTCATGTCGTTGACAAGTCGTGAAGAATTCCGGTATATGTGGAAAGCTTCTTATATATTAAGCTTGATATTCGAATCAGGCTTATCAATAAAGAAACTTAATATATTAGGAGCTTTCAACATATACCGGAATTTTTAACGACTTGTCAACGACATGACGTCTACGCCATTTCTTTCAAGCGTGTGGAAACTGCTCATCAAAATCCGTGACCGTCAGAACTCTGATGATATCACAATGATTTGAATGTTTATGCTCCATTCGTCCTGATGATGCCGAGCCAAACGCTCTGCGAAACTATAGACGATGTTAAAAAAACATTTAATTGTAAATAAACGTTGGTAATTTATTCTACATCAGCCTTATAATAAAACGCTTCATAATTCAAGGCAACTTTAAAAAATACTTTTAAAAATTTTGTCAATATGAGTTTCTTTGACTAAGGAAGATGCGAAAGTTTACCGCAGATTTGTTCATTGTTTTCGAATTTCACTATACATTCTTTCAGACTTTTTGTAAATCAGATTCTTTGATGTTAGGTGCATATGCACCTTTCTTTATCACACTTAAAAGGTCTTATCGCCTTTCTTTATCACTATAAACCATCAGAATGATTGTGAAAATACTATTGGCAAATTTTATTTTATCTTTCCTAAGGCAAAGCTCACGTTACGGATAACAGCTTAACGTTATTTACGACTTTGCACCTTCTCTTTTTTTTCCAGTTTCCATAAAATTGACTTTCATTTTATTTTTCGGTAAACTTCTCCGCGTTTATTTAGAAACTTTCCACAGCCTGGCCCAATATTACAAACTTCTTTAAAAAATTAATGAAACATTTAGGATTTCTTGGACAAGTTTTCAAAAGTGTTTAAGCAGCTAAAGCTGTACCACACCCCACACCCTCCTTTTTTTTTTTTCGTTCGCTCGCAAAGAACCACAGACTTTACAGTGTTACAAGAACAGATGTGCATTATTATTCTGCAGATAAACAACGCTATAAAAAGTTAGGGGCGTCATTAGATCATCTTAGGAGGCTCAAGCCCCCCCCCCCTGATAACCTCACAACAATCACATAAGCTTTTCGTTTACGCTAAAAAATCATTTTCTAAACCTCTTTTAAGATCGGAAAATTATTATTTTAAATTAGTGATTTGTCATTAAAAATTTAACAAATAAATAAGTAAACAAGAGGAAAAGGTCAATGAAAAATTTACGTTTGACCATTATATGCCACCGAAGGACGTGGGAGTAACCGCATCTTGCTTACAGGTACGTCCCGCGAATCCTCGGTATGTAATGAGGTTCATTTATATATTGTTTAACTTCTTAGCCATAAGTTGTTTTCAAGAGTTGGCAACACTGTATACACCTGTTGGACGTAGAGTTCAATTGGACGCTCAAAGATTTTGGGCCTCGTACGCTGAAATTTTCGTTACAAAGGTCTTTCTCTTGCAATGCGGTGGGTCTCTCTCTCTCTCTCTCTTTATTGCCCTTAACTACGCTGTAGCATTGCATAATACTACTC
Source organism: Macrothele yani (assembly GCA_039090855.1). Lineage (NCBI taxonomy): Eukaryota > Metazoa > Arthropoda > Arachnida > Araneae > Macrothelidae > Macrothele > Macrothele yani. Next base: position 145,955,781 of record CM077007.1, on the reverse strand, counting down.
ACAGCAGCAAAGCCCGCAGACTGGCACAATCCGTGTTGTCGCCGCCCCAATAAACCAGATCTCCGAGCCAGCACGCGGAGAACACATAGGATACACTATTCACTAAGTCCCTTGTTAAAATTGCAGGTGTTTAAAAGACCACTAATAAAACCTCATTGCTATTAATAAATTGTTTGGCATTTTTTAAATTACAAATTGTTTGATATTTTAACGGCCTTTCTAAAACTGGCCTCTAATAAAAAATTTCATAATTAGAAGAAACGCGAAATCACTGCTCAGTACTCCGCAATGCAACTAGGGATTTTCTCCATAATTTTAAAAACATCTAAAACAAATATTTTAAAAGCATTTGAATGAAATTAAATTAACCGAAAATGGGGAAAAGACCAGCATTCAAATAATATTAATGCTGAGCTGAAAAGTAATCCTAAAACTGAAGAGATCTCGGTGTTCCATTGGTTATAAGCGAAATTGAATTAATTAATTTTGTTAATTTAAATTTAAAACGTAATTAAATTTAAAATGATAACCATCAATTTTAAAATTGTGCAGTTTTTTCATTAACGGAAGAAGGTTGTTGGGGGTGAGTACAAGGTACTGAAAACCATTAAGTCCCTCCTCCCAAATGTTTTTAAATTGACTACGCCCCAGTAAAAATTACATGTCGAATTACCTAAATTTTGTCCTCAAAGCCATATAATGCTCAATCATAAAGTTTTGGTAAATCCTTCCTGAGGCTTTCAGCGCGGTATTATGAATTAGATATAATTGGTCATTCAACAACCTTAACTATGGATAGCAGTTGGCATTAACTGTACTTGTGTTTCTCTGAGAGTAAGTAAGTCATCATGATAGTCGGGGTTTGCTTTCGGAGACCAGGGTCCTGGCATTTTGTTTATTGATCGTGGGTATTATTACCGGAGCTACACACTAACGTAATCTTGACAGTGGACGCGAAAACCTTCGTTAGTTTCGCATCAGCACTGGCGAAAAGGGAAATGGTGTATTGTGCATGTGTGGATGCATATTGGAAGCCGTAGAGGGGAATGGAGGGGGAGGGCAGGGTACAGGAATACGGCATCGAGGTAATTAGGCAGTCTCTTGAGCCACGGTGGATCGTTTATCAAAGCCACGCTACCCACTCTGTGTAATTGCCACGCCTACACAACTCACCCTTTGCAAGGGTGATTGGCAAGGCAAGGATTGTCCTTAATGTCGCTTAAAACGATCATAAAAAAAAATTAAAAGAAAATTAAATACAAAAAAAAAAAAAGCATTCGAACAGGCTAAAGTATAACGGATTACTCATAACGCATGAACACAGGTTCCGAGAATAAAGCGATGTGTGTGTGTAGGGGGGGGGGGGATCAAAATCTAAATATGAACTAAGTGGTCACTTTATTTCCACACTTTCATGTCAATCGAAAGGCACACTTATAATCAGTGCGATATTTTAAATAACTGCTTCATATTAAACGATACGCTGACGATGATTTGAAAACTGAAGCACTGAAACATAGCTTCAGTTATTTATTAAATTGCTAATGCGTGGCAACTCAGATTTTTACGACTAATTTCTTCAAGAAGCAGATTTCCATAAAAGTTTTTAAAATATGGCGTCACTCACTGTAAATAAAATGTAGCAGTATTTTGAAACTGAAGTTGTTGAGACCAACTTCTACGGTTTTTTTTTTGTTGTTTTGTTTTATCTCCGGGTCCTGTGTATAACTATTAAGAAAGATTAGCGGAAATTGACAAATCCGCACTAACAAATGCACCGAAGAAATTTTAAAATTAACATGTTAAAACTAATGCACTGTAACATAGCACGTTAAGTTGTTACAGCATGGTAGCTCAGATTTTTAAGACCAGTTTCTCCAAACAGCGAATTTTTTCAGAAGTTTTAAAACATGGCATCACTTACTATTTAACATTATCTTCAGAAGTGTTAAAAATATGGCATCACTATAATATAATTGAAATTTGGCAATATATGGAAACCGAAATTTTTGAGACGGATTTCTCACGAAAATGTTCTTTTTTTATTTTATTTTGCTTTCTAGTCCTGGATAAAACTAAGACAAATGTTGTATAGATATTAGCAGAAATTGATAAAACTACATTGAGGAATGCATGAAAGAAAATTAAAATTGATAAGTTGAACTCCGTGACATAAGCACACCGGAAAAAAATTTAGTCCCCCCTAACAGATATGACAGTAGGAAGTTACCGGTTGCACAGAGGGCGCCGCGATAGCATTATTGGGAGAAAAATAGCACTGACGTCGTCTGCAGGACCATTTCTGTCTCGTGCTGAAGCGAAGAGCAACGTGTGTGTTGAATTTAGTCTGGAATATAGATCGTAAGACAGACGTCACTGAGTGACAAAAAGGAGCCATCATGTTTGGCCGTGCCCACGGACACAAAGTGAATGAAGTCGCCCAATCTATTGGTGTGTCGAAGCGTATTGTGCAGCGGTTATACAGACAGTGGTGTAGTTTGCAGTCAACTGAAAATCGGCGACGTGATTGTGTCCAGAAAACTATTCTGACCAACGGGACCGCCGCTATGTTTCACGCCTAGTAACTGCAAATCAGTTTAAAACCAGGCAACAACTGCTCAGTCAATGAAAGTCTACTCCAACCAATTTCCGAAAGGAGATTGCGAATTTTGTGTTGCTCCGCCACCACTGATCATAGACGTGGTGGAGGAACAACACAAATTCGCAGTGTCAATCTTTAAATACCAAGAGAATCCTTAATACCAAAAATCTTTAAATACCAGGAGACGTATGTTAATCTTTAATACTAAAAATCTTTAAACACCAAAAACCTTTAAATCTCAATAATAAAAAATTCTTAAATCTTAATACCAAAAATCTTTAATACCAAAAATCTTTAAATCTCAATACCAAAAATCCTTAAATCTTAATACCAAAAATCTTTAAATCTTTAATACCAAAAATCTTTAATGTTAATCTTTAATACAAAAAATCTTTAAATAACAGGAGACATATTTAAGATTTTTTATTTAAAAATCTTTAAATATGTCTGCTGGTATTTAAAGATTTTTTTAAATACCAGGAGACGTATTTAAAAAAAAAATCTTTCCTTATGCTATGAAGAATTCGTTTCTCATATTTCGGACCTTTCCATTATTCAAAACTTTTCAGCTAGGTAGCGTAAACTTATATCGTGTTTTCATCTATATCTCTTCTTTTAACTGTTCGACGGAAAAATCCTTTTGTCTCTGATATCTTCCTTCACCTACGCGAAACTTTTTGCGCCCAATTCGTTATTTTTCGTGACATACTTTTCAGCAGCTACTGGAGAAAGTAATTATTTCTAAATGCTTTATCGATTGTAAAAATCTGCTTGTTTCTTTGTTTTTTTTGTTTTTTTGTTTTTTTTTAATGAGTTCCAGTGATTATGTATGGCTTTGAAATATTTTATTAATGGCGGAAAGAATTAAAAAGACGTGCTGCTAAAGATGCGAAACGATGTACACTCAAAACGAATTGTAATGAAATTAAAGTTCACGTGTCCCACCAGGCTGGGCGATTTTTAAACCATAGGATGTCTTTCCTCTTTGGGGCAATCAGTGGTGGAGGAACAACACAAAAGGCACGGACACTCACTCCTGGGAAACAGGCGCAAAAGCTACGGCTGCAAAAGGGACGACACCCCTCGCGCAAGAAGCTGGTTAGAAACCCACCAGGGACAAAAATAACAAGAAAGATGACACCGAATTTTCAGGTGTAATAAGCACGTCTTTTGAATTCGTTCTGACGCAAATTAAATTTATCAAAACTATTCAAAGTCAATGGAACCGGTATGGGAAACAATAGTATCTGACGAAAGAAAGAAGTTTTTCAGTCGGGTTTTTAATCTCTCAGATATTGCTGTAAATGGGATCGTGAGCTTACGAACTCTTAGAAACAGAGATATCGACAAAAATAAGATGTGATTTTACGTCCCTTGGTGGGAAAACCATGCATTATTTTAGGAAGTAAGTATTCTCAAAAGGTTTATCCATATGAGCGAAATCGGTCCAAGAAAAAAAAAAAATTGTCGAGTTTTCAGGAGCCCAGATTTTGCTACAAATACATCAGAAGCAGAAATTAACACTTATGATCCCTGTTGGCCAAACCATTCTTTACCAAACATTAGAAATTATGTGAAAAATATTTTCCATCAGGTCATGTATGCGATACAGGAAGAATGTTTCAAATCGGAGTTTTAGGAGCAAAAATAACGCAGAAAACGCAATTTACCTTTATGCCCCCTAGCGGAAAGTCTATGATTTACTTGAAAATTTTGAATTTATAGGAAAAACATTTCGCATCGGAAACACTATCCAACAAAGAAGGAAATTTTCAAATCGGACTCTTAGAAGTAGAGATATTGACAAAACTAAGATATACATCTATGCCCCCTGGCGTAGAAACCATGCATTATTTCAAGAAGAAAATGTTCCTAAAAGGTTTGTCGACATGAGTAGTATCGGTCAACAAACGACTTTTTTTCAATCGAGATTTTAGAAGCTCATATTTTGCTTCAAATACATCAGAAGCGGAAATTAAGACTTTACACCACCTGGTGGCCAAAACATTTTTTACAAGAATTGGAAATTATGTGCAAAGGATTTCCCATCAGGAGCTGTATGGTGCAGAAAGAATTTTTCAAATCGGAGATTTAGAAGCAGAGATATAGGGGGAAACGCAATTTGCCACTACACCCCCTAGCGGAAAGTCCATGAATTACTTGAAAATTTTGAAATTATATGAAAAACATGTCACACGGAAAACACTATCCAACAAAGAAGGAATTTTTCAAATTGGACTCCTAGAAGTAGAGATAATGACAAAAATAAGATATACATCTACGCCCCCTGGCGAAGAACCTGTGGAATATTTTAGGAAGAAAATATTCCGAAAAAGTTTATCGATGTGAGTGGCATTAGTCCACGAAATAATTTTTTCAATCTATATTTTAGAAGCTCAGATTTTATGGCAAATACATCAGAAGCAAAAATAAACACTTACGCCCCCTGGTGGCCAAAGTATTCTTTACCAAAAATTCGGAATTATATGCAAAAGATTTTCCATCAGGAGATGTATCCGCTGAAGGAAAGAAAAATTCTAATCGGAGTTTTAGAAGAAGAGTTATCGGGAAAAATGTAATTTACTTTTACGCCCCTTAGCGGAAAATCTATGCGTAATTTGAAAAAGTAACTATATCTAAAATACTCTTTGACATAAATGGAATCGAAAGATGAAAGACTTTTTTCAATCGGATGTTTAGAAGCAAATATGTGGAATAAAACGTATTTTTTAATTCGACATCATCTGCATTTACGGTAGCGGCGAAATTGTGCATCGTAAAAAAAAAAAAAAAAAAAAAACGAAATAAAGGATCATCATTCGCATATTTCAAGCTTCCCAATGCAAAATGAATTTTTCAAATCGGACTAATAGTTGCAGAGATATCGTGGGTACAGACGGACGGACAAACCGATAACATAAGCACGATCTTTTTTTACAAAAGACGTGCTAAAAATTAACTTCGAACGTCAAAGGAGGAGAATCTCTGGTGTCAAAGTTGATGATTCTGCAAAATTAACGAAAACTGAACGGGAAAACCTGAAACGGATTTTTTTGAAACAAACGGAATTACTGACTACGGAAAATCTGCCAAAATCCTGAAGTTAAAAGAAACGAAAACATTTAAAAACGGAAATTCGTTAAAAGACGGACACGTACTGGCAACTTCTCGGCTCGCTATTTCCAGGAATTTTCCGTGGATTCACACCACAAATTTTTTAGTGTGGGTGGTTGGCTCTTCTGTGATGTGTTTTTCCAAGCAAGAGTATACCACACCATTGTGCCTAATTGCTCCACGTAACACGACACGAAGCAAACTGTCTGCAGAAACCGAAAAAACAACAACAATAATAGTCAATTTTTAAAATTCAATTTCGATAAGTTTTTAAGGAGTTACACAATTATATAATGTATTGAAAGTAATACCTATCAAACTCTAGACAGGAAATTTGATTTTTTAATTCCATGATTTTTCCGGGGGATAAAAAATTCCCGAGTTTCTTCTCATTTTTGGAACCATTTTCAAATACCTTGAGAATTCCAACTTTTCCAGGTTGGGTGGGAACACCATTTATGAAACAAATGCACCAAAATGATTTTTTTGCTAATTGTTCGCCGCTGATAATTAATATGTTTTTTTTTGTTTTTTTTTCTGTGCAAAGGATTTAGCATAAATTTTGTTCCACTTTTGTTTACACAAACGCAAAGTGAATTCATGGAAAATTCCTGACAAAAAGTGAAACTCGAATTCACTTCCGCACAAAAAAAGTCTGTTCCCATTACAACAGGAATTGATTCTCAAATCAGGATAAGCAGTCCGTTTCTAATTTAGAGAAGTTCGTTCCGATGCAGGGGCAGGGCCGTGGGACGGGTGCGCTATCCATATGTCTTCCTGGGTTCGACCAATGGGCAAGTAGCCCGCGCCTTTGACTACACCTCCACCCAAGAAAAAAAAAATGTGAATTATAAGTTTTCTGGAAGAAAAGTTATAATCACTGTTTTCATTCTTCTTTATTTGGATATTTTATTTCCGTAAGTCACCGAATAAAGTAAAAAGTACTGAAAAATTATTCGCCCTCTGTAAAAAAAAAAGATAATGTGAATTCATGGAAAATTCCTGAAAATAACATGCAGCAAAGTTGCCGATAAGTCTCAACAAAATTTCCGATGAGAAGTTTTCGTTCCTCATAACGGAAATTTCAGTACTATGATGAATTTTCTATTGCCACTAATTTCGTTTTATATTTAGTTATCTACCCCCCCCCCGAAACGTCAGATTTAGGTTTTTCATACAGAAATTTCCAGATTTTATTTTTATACCTACATTTTCCGAGTTTCATCAACACTTCGATTTTAACTTTTTGAGTCTCTACACAGGAGCAGCATTACAGGACACATCCTCACAGACGTAGTGAAGGAATCCGTATACCTGAAGTCAGGACTAACCCGCAATGGTTTGCACCCCAGTAAGGAACGCTACCGACTGACCTAGAAAGACAGCTGCCACTTGATCTTGTTTAAAGTAGAAATGAAGGAGACTCGAATTGCGAGATGATGAAATGTTTTTCGCTATGAATGTGGGTTAATTAGTCACTTTATTTTCTGTAGAAGTTAATTATTTTTATTTATGGGTTTATAATAATTTCATTTTATCTGTAGGAGGACTTATCACAAATTACATTTTTTATCATGATTTTATAAAGCAACAGAAAGTTTTTGAACTCGAGATTTTTTTAAATGGACAATGGCTTCCTGTTATGTTTAAGAAAAGTGAAATGGACTATTGCTTAGTATTATATCACAAAACCCATACATATAAAATTTGCTCTTGATAGCTAAAGTGTAAAGGAGTCCACAGACTGTTACATAGACATCATGCAATCTTCGGTATGACACTTGCAAGTACCCGGTTTCTTATAGTAACATAATACGCACTAGTAGGTGCACCAACTAGGAAACGGGGTAGGAGGGGATATCTTTTGGTCACGATAACCTGAATATCATGCAATATGCTATCCGGTCTTACTGCACAACCTCAAAATCATGTCTATCCAGTCTTGCTGCATAACGTGAAAATCATGTCTACCAACAATGGGCGTATTTAGACGGGGGAAGGCGCCTTGGCCCCCGAGAGTGTTTCATTATTTTGTTATAATGCCACTTACATTAGAAAAAATGCATTTATGTAATAGAAATGCATATAATGCTTTAATTTTTTCTTCTGTTTTTTCATTAACTTATATTTTATCCCGATGGATTTCAAAAACTTCCATACCCCCCCTCTCCTGAAAAAACATTCTAATTCTATATACATATGCTTCATTGACTCTTTAAAGTCAATCGTTGCTGTTCAACACGTTATTCTACATTAGTGTAGAGATTCGAGACGCGATCAGGACCGAAAATAATTCAAGTATGCTCATAACAAAATAACATCTATTAACAGTATTATTACATATCAATACTCACTCTGCCTATGACCGCGTCCTTCTGGTATATGAGTCTTCTTTGGATTCTTCAGAATTGTACCTCGTCCTGAAGAATCCGAATAAGACTCATATACCAGAAGTAAGGACGCAGCCATAGGCGAGTGAGTATTGATATGTAATAATACTGTTAATGCATATTATTTTGTTATGAACATACTTTAATTATTATCGGTCCTGATCGCGTCTTGAATCTTTACACTAATGTAGAATAACGTGTTGAACATTAAGGACTGGCATTAAAGAGTTAATGAAAGCTTACCATTAGCCACGTAACATAAATACTTCAACTATAGCACTTTAGTGCATATATTTGAATATTGTGTTCAGTATTCTGTATACGTCTCTGCCACCAACACACGACTGTAATTTAATATTTAATCAAAACTTAAGTATTTCCGCAAACTACTCTTATTAGCAGAAATTTTCTTTCGTAAGAGACGGAAAAAGTGAGCACAGAATTTTTCCGTTAACGTACGAAAGGAATAACGAAAAAAGTTCTCTGAAAATTCAGAATTTTCCATTAAAGCCTCTTAATAGCGGCAATTATGCGTTATTAATCGGATCAAGGTGAACGGCAGTATTTCTGTCAATTCACTTATGGAAAATTCATGAAATTGTTTTTTCCGTCATTTCACGGAAAAGGTTGAATCAGGAATATGCTTCGTTATTTAACGAAACAAATCCCGGAGAATGGGTCGCGAATTTCAGGGAATTTTCTACAGAGCACTTTATTTACAACACTTTAGGAAAGCTTCATAAACAAGAAACTTCTTTGAATGCTGGAAACCGAACTGCTTTTGGAACAAATCAAACCGGAGGATTTTATTTCCATTCATTAATTCTGGTGAAAAATCGCACCATTTAATATTTCTATAATGAACAAAAAAAAAAAAAAAAAAAAAAAAAAAAACATTCCTCCTTTACGAATGCAAGAGTATTCCAGATTTCGTATCAAATAAAAAAAAATATACAAAGATGCTTTCAGCAATTCTTATTAATTAATACACGCATTTTTTGTTTATTTTTACGCAAAGTCACACCATTAAACATATCTGTAACAAATGACGCTCAGATTTATTTTGCTATCGCTCTAAGATATCTCTGAGTTAGGAAAGAACAACGCCGAGAATTAAGGAATAACAATTTTTATTAATCTTAAGCGCTAACGATTTTTATCAATCAATTTACATTTTTTTCCTTTCAGTGTTGTATTAATCAAAAATCTTATAGCTGAAAAGGTACAACTTTTTCCCCTTCGAAAGCAAGAACGATGATTTATGTGCACAAGAGCCAAGGTTATCTTTTCTCATCCAAGCGATGAAACATCTCAGTCCACACGAAATTACAAATACTGAGTTAATACACTTGTGACCTGGAGTTTGTAAATATCTATCCACTTGTAAATACGATCACAGATGCTCCACTTGTGAATGCTTTGTAAATATTTTTCTCCGGTTTAGTAGGATTGCAAAATTTTACCTAAACTCTTAATTTTCTTCGATACTGTAGCAAAATTGTAGTTGCTAACCAAAACTTTAGATATTTAGGCTTGTAAATGATATTTTAAATACTTTCCAGTCTTGACAGTGATTTATTACACATTTGGGGAGTATGTGGCATATCTGATCAGCCCCGTGACTGCATTGTTACCATTCTACTGATTTATCAGTAGATCTACTGATTTTGACTCCTGTCTATTGATAGATTTTCGTAAGTTACTGATTTTGACTCCTGTCTACTGATAGGTTTTCGGAATCTACTGATTTTGACTCCTGTCTACTGATAGATTTTCGCAATCTACTGATTTTGACTCCTGCCCATTGATAGATTTTCGTAAGTTATAGATTTTGACTCCTGTCTACTAAGATTTTCGCAATCTACTGATTTTGACTCATGTCTACTGAGATTTTCGCAATCTACTGATTTTGACTCCTGACTCCTGCCCATTGATAGATTTTTGCAATCTACTGATTTTGACTCCTGTCTACTGATAGATTTTCGCAATCTACTGATTTTGACTCCTGTCTACTGATAGATTGACTTAAAAATCTCCTTCATTCCTTAGGGAAAATGCACAATTTTGAAATAGTTGTAAGGATGAATTTGTCGAACTCATCTTCATTACATTTCTGAAAAAGGAGAATTATGGCTGCTACTAAATATGGAAGCAGAAGAACTAAAAAGGCAGAGAAAAGAAACACTTTAGCACCTAATGGGAAGATGACTACCTGTTTCTTTTCTTTTCTTTATTTTTTTTTTTTCCATATTCGTAAACAATTACGCATTTTATGCTCAGCCAGCATTGTGTTGAGATTAAAAGTGTTGTAACTTTACCAACGTACGACACAGGTTGCTGTTTTTATAAAAAGACTCTTCCTGAGAATCTGTGTGTTTAGCCAAAGTATGCCACTCCAATTTCAATTTTGAATTCAGTTTAAATTCCTTTCAGGTAATTCAATGTGTTACTCCTGGTTTCTTATCCCTGACACCACGACTTGTTAAGAAGAAGTAATTGAGTTGGAATATCCCTAAACATTGAGCCCACCAAAGATAAACTGAGTGGCTGACGAAATTTTTTTCTCTGGAACTCATTGCCATTTGTACACATGCTTTGGAATCACAGAGTTTTCCCTGGGCCAAAGGAGTCACGTTGCCTACAGTTAATTAGCAGCTATTTTACAGTCACGGTACATTCATGAGTAAAACTGGAGATGGTGACGCGTGTGTGGTAATGGTGATTCGTTATGATATGCCCGTGCGGAAGACCGCTGTTAGCGATAAATCAGTCTACTTCGTGACTGGAGATTCAGGGAGGGTGGGCCTCACGCTGCCGGCTTGCTGCTCCCACACACACAACCACAGTAAGAATGGTTTTCCCATTCTATTCCCGATGTTTAACTCTTTTATTTTTTTCCCTCGGTATTTTTATTTCTTCTTTGACTGTTTCAGCAAATTTCTTTTTCTGGGTTTTCTTCTCTTTTTATTTTTTCTCGCTCATTTGCTGTTTCTTCCCAATTATTCTCATGCCAGAGTTTTTTAAGCAGGGCAGTTAATTTATTTTCTTTGAAAAGGAAATAAATTACATACGCCGGTTTAACTATTTTTCTCCTCTCCCAAAAAATGCAGCTTTAGAGAAGAAGATAAAAATCAGACAATGTATGCATTGCATCGTGGAGTGTGTACACGTGACGATTAAGTTCAAGCGCAACTAAAGAATAACTTACCCAATATTTTTATAAGCGGAGGTCACGAGAGAAGAAATCATGATGTGCAAGGAAACATGCTAGAAAAAAAAAAAAATTTTTTGTTCCTTATAAATATCAGTTCTTCTTGCGGATCAAACATTTTTATATGCAGTAGCGGTTCTAATGCATTTCAGTAGGTGCAGATATAAAAAAAAATTGTATGCGTAGAAAACTGAAATTTAAACACGCGTGCTGTGCGTATAACAATACTACCATTTAACACCATGCCGTACATAGCAAACATATCACGTGCGCTGTTTTTCATTTATTAATTGCAGGTCTTATAAATTGTTTTTAACAACAATTACATGTCCTATAAATTGTTTTTAATAATATTATCAGTTTGTCTCTAAATTTTGCCCAATTTGCCTTTACTAGTGACAAGAACAAAATTATCAAGCTGATGTGGACCTAAATGTTTTACTTCTAACTTTTTAGTGCAGAAAATATCAACATTTTTGTTTTTCCCAAAATAAAAATTGTGTTCACGCTTACCTAAACACAAAAGGGGGAAAACGCAGTTATATTCACATTTCACGCTTCACAACAACTTCACACAGCCACAAATGAAACACAAGATGAAAACGGCTACAGCATCGCTTTTACAGCTGAAGTAGTCCCATCACTTGGAGAAATAAGCGATATTTCGTCCACGTCAGTCTCCGAACCTCTCAAGGTCGAACGACCACGTAGGGATATTTCAGGTTATCCCCACAGTGGTATTACACGCATGCGCGCTTAGGCATACTTCTCGAGCGCTGAGGATTCTTCATTGGGGGCATTATGAAATACGTCATGCGATTCAGGGGATCACTATACTCCGAGTCAAGCTAAGAGTGTACCACTATTTAAGTTACGGAACAGCTACCCCCACTAAGAAAAAATATTCCCTAGCGTTTAGAGCGAAAAACAGCAGAATTATTGCTCAGAATCTATTTTTGCTTCCTCAGCAGTTCATTGAGCAAAATTGCTACCGAAATATAATTTTCCAAAAGTCAGAGCTTCTTTTAAAATAAGTTTGATATGATGAAGCTACTCAATCATGAACCTCGCACTTTCGGCTGATTCTGTTCAGCTAGGAATAACTTGGGCAGTCGGTGGGGAGGGGGGAGCTCCCCAACATTCACAACACGGATACAATAAACTCAAAATGGCGCTGCTCCGGTGGTGCAGTGGTCTCTCCAGACCATTCGTCCGAGACGTGTCTGGGTTCGAATTCCGGTGAGGCATGGATGTTGTATCTGTCTTACGGCATTAGCTATCTCCCTTCCCTGGAACCAGTGGCCCTAAATTAGAGACGGGGGACTGCTTAGAACCGATTGAGTTGCTCACGGTGATCGTTAAACCCCCAACCAACCAATAAATAAATGAATGCAAATATACGTAAAATAAACTCACAATCCAGGAAATTCGAGGTTAAGATTACTTAAACAGGCAGTAGGAGAAGTTCGGACGCCACCACACCCCCATTCACAATCCTCGCTGCTTGTGGGTGGGCGGGTGAGTGCGAGAGTAATTGTTTGACAGAAAGGAAACAGCAGGGTGGGCTGTAACGCAGACTGATACCGTTTTGAGGTTCCACTTGATACAGTCGTGATAAGGCTCTTCGCGTTTAAAAACAGTACACTCTTAGGGTGGCTTGGAGTATAGGAATCGTCCCTTTTCTAAGCTTTCCAACCGTAGGTTGAAGAAACGTATATGCTCCAGCTTTGTCCGTCCGTCCGCACGATAAATCACGTGAAAATGGTTCTATTTCGACGAAATTTTAGTATGTAGTAGAGGACCACCAGGGGACGAACCCTTTTGAAAATGGACGAAGCAGGGTCAAAGGTCAGGACATAGGCCCGGGATCCATTCCATTGCTCTTATGCGTCATAACTTGCGTAAAAAGTGTTCGATTTCGATGAAATTTTAGTATGTGATAGAGAACCAAATGGGGACAAACCCTATTGAAAATAGGTGAAATAGAGTCAAAGGTCAGGACATAGGAGCTGGATCCATTCCAGTGTCTTTATGCGTCATAACATGCGTAAATATGGTTCGATTTCGATGAAATATTAGTATGTGGTAGGGAACCACCTGGGCACGAACCCTATTGAAAATAGGCGAAATGGAGTCAAAGGTCAGGCAGGGCGTAAGAGCGGAATATATTCCATTGCCCTTATGCGTCATAACTTGCGTAAAAGTGGTTCGATTTCGATGAAATTTTAGTATGTGGTAGGGAGCCACTGGGGACGAACCCTATTAACAATGGGCGAAATGGGGTCAAAGGTCAGGACACTGGAGTGGGATCCATTCCATTGCCCTTGTGCATCATGACTTACCTAAAATGCTTGGATTGCGACAAAACTTTATCATGTTGTTCCGGAGGTATAGTGAACCGGTTATGTTGAATATCATCGAAATGGGGTCAAAGGTCAGGACACAGGAGCGAGATTTATTCCACAGCCATTATCCACATAACTTGAGTAATAATTTCTGGCATGTTGGAAAGCGTGTCATAATCAATGCATTGCATGATTTTACTAACTTGTAAATTACAATGGAAAAGCGAACTGTGTCCGCTCGATTTGACGAAGGGGAAGATACACTGAGGAAGAGGTAAAAGAAATCAAAATAGTCTCAGGGAATTTATATATACCACTATTTAAAAAATAAAGGTTTTGGCTCTCACACTTCGGGTGGGGATGAACCTCACTATCCCCTTGGTAAGAGCCGTCATTGTTTATAAGTATTCTCGTTTTAATGATAGATCCATATTTCTAAGTGCGTCTATTGACAAATATATGTATCATTACAGACAGAACTTTTTATTACCATGATCAGGTTTTATTAAACGAATGCCCGGCCCGGCTTTATCCCTAATTCAGACTTTTGAATTGCTCATATTGATTTTACTTCGATATTGCCACTTGAAGAAATCTTTGAGAGAACTAACGGGCTTTGTCGCTAAATATGTATACCAACAAATTGCCATTTATTGTCCCAGTGGCGCTGTGGGTCTAAAGTATGTCTCCTGACAATTCGGCAAAGTGATTCTGGGCTCAAATCCCGAGCGAGGCATAGACGGTGTTCCTATTTAGGGGCACCGCTCCAGCTTCTTCCCCCTTAACCAGAGAATACAAGCTAGGGACGGGTAACGGTTTCTATCCTATTATGTTGCTCACAGTGGTTGTTAACGCCCCAATTAAAAATAAAATCACAAATTGCCATTTTGCCCTATTAAAAATAAAACCCTGTAAGTGCAGTAATGAATGAAATACATTAATGCATATCAGAGTTAACGTATTCCTTCCTTAACCATGTAACCTTTCCTTGCCGGCTGTGCGATTCGACCTCACATCTTCCTACGCCGGAACGGCTATTCTCCCAACTGAACTACGCCGGCTGACTTATCGTTTCTTCATTGACAATTTGATGCACGTGTCACCTCAATAGTACGTCATCTACACCATGTCAAGTAGTACTAGTTACGATCACGGCAGAAAAGTACGTGATTCCAAATGCAATATTTTGGTAACCCGTAATGAATCTTCCGATAATCATTTACAAAAGCTTCACAACAACTGACCGCTGTTCTTGTTAATAGCCATCACAAAACCTACCACCATCTAACCTTGAGCCTTGTTGTCACGTAGTACTAGATACGACCACGACAGAAAAGTATATGATTCCAAATGCAATCCTTAGGCAACCCGTAATGAATCTTCCGATAATCATCACAAAAGCTTCAGAACAACTGATCGCTGTTCTTGTTAATAGCCATCCCAACACTTACCATCATCTAACCTTGAACCTCATTGACGGACACTGCGAAATTTTGCCTTCAGCTGCAGTGATTAGACTGAAAACGAAAGGAATTTTTAGTATTCCAGGGCTTGAAAACACGCTGCTATCTCGCATAACCATCAATGATTATGACTTCGGGAACTTTGGAGAGGAGTTGATTAAGAGCCAAATTTGTTCCATGTACGTTGGACTGTGTTGACTACTCAACGGCATTAAGTTTAGCCACTTTTAATTGACGATAATAATAATATTATTATTGTTATTATTATTATTATTATTCAGATTCAGACGAACGTAAAAACCGACCCTGACACCAATGAAATGTGATGTAGCTACGAAAGTTCATCTGCGCACGCGCAAGCTAAAATCTGACCACAAGACAGAAAGAAAAGCTGAATCGCAAGTGTGTTAGTGAGAAGGATTGGTAACTTTTGATCTAGGATACCTACATGTTACATCCCATTGTGTAACACATCATTTTAAAGTTCACGTTAATAGTAGGTAACCCTTCTTGGAGGGTCGAGGGGAAGCCGAATTTCACTATAATGCATACTTTACTACTGTCGGAAAAGATGCATAGCATCAAAATGCATTATTGTAATGGCTTTTATCATATTTAGCATGAGGTTCTCCTAATTTACGAAGATTGCAATGAGATATTGTTAAGTTAATGTAAAACTTGATGAAATAATGTTCGGCGATGGTTTAGTAAAATATATTGCTGAGTAACAATGAAATGAATAAAAAAAAAAAAAAAAAAGGAACAGCATTTAAAAATCAAGTTTCAACAGTGGTTTTGACTACTCCGTTACCCATTCTAGTTACATCTAAATTTTTTACTTGGGCTTTACTTTTCTTCTGTCGGGAAAGATACATATAGTGTCAAAATGTGCTGGCTCCTGAGAAATAGGAGCTGGCGGCTAAAAACTTTAGGGGTTCGGTCTACTCCTGCTTCAGGGTCTTTACTTTCATCATGATGTCATCAACAATTCTCATTTTCCTGATCCATGAGTTCCTTTTCTTATCTTCTTTCGTTACATCAATAATGCATCTCTGCATGCTTCACTGAGTTGTCCGCAGCCTCTGTATATCAAGTTTTGATTTGGAGGTTTCGCCATACCTCACCATTCTGTCTATGCGAGTTGCTAAGTGTGGGACAGTATCTGCTTTAATCCCGGTGGTAGAGTTATACCTCAATTGCTCGGTTGTCAGAGCCCGTTCAGAGAAAAAAGGATGTAAAACAAAAAGGCAGGGTTGACATTATAACACTATAAAATTCATTCGTATTCAAGGGAATTACAGGAAGTATGGTTCCAACCCTCACGGTGTTCATTGTTCAACTTTTCAAGTAACGATACTATCACACATTGTTCAACTTTTCAAGTAACGGTACTTATTTAACCAGTTTGTTCTCCTCTGCTGACATTCTTGTTAGGAATGCAATCGTCCCTTGTTTCGTAAAAATCGAGTGGTGGTTTTCATTAGAACATTTTTGCATCGTGCGCTTCAGCTTATTTATATTTTCTTTTTTAGACTTGTCCCGGAGTTCATACCTTTCCGGGACATACTTTGAAGGTATGCAGAACATCAGGGAGCGTACTGATAGGCCCGCAACTCCGGCAGTGAGAAGGACCTCACGGCAAAGAGGGCTTCGGACCTCAAGAAAATTATTTTACCAGTTTTCCACCCCGGAAACTGCATATGACGCTGGTTCCCGAAATTGCCAGGAATTTTTGACGGTAGCTTTGAATGTAATATTAAAAATAAAAGAAATTTTGGTATTTTTCTTTTTCAATAAATAAGTGAACTGTTCTAGAAGACTTGAACACCCTTCTCACAGCCATGGCAATAGTCCTTATACATGTATCTTAACAAGAGAATGTGAAAGAAATATCAGTTCATTAAACGAAATTACTATACCAACGAGGATAAGGTGTTACGCAGTACAGTTGTCACAACGCATCCTTCAGAGTATAATGAACTCAAAGGTGTTCTTCGCGGGGACGAAGCGGAGGCCTGTGTCATTTTTTTATCAGTCAACAGAAAATATTTTCACAATGTGCAAACATTGTGGCATTAAGTGTGTTTTTAATATATTCAAGAATATATGTTTTAAGTTTACTTTTTGTGTGAAATAATTCTCAATTGTTATTGATTTATTAGCTTACTTATGTTCTGCATTTTCGTAAAAATTGTAAAAAGTCGTTTGACACTATTACACGGCAGTTACGCATTTCCTGTGTGTGGGTGTGGGTGTAGAGGGTGGGTCATTTCTACGAGGCAGGTCTTAGTTCTCTAAAAGAATAAAATTTGCATGACATTAAATAACAAAGAACTATACACCAACTGTTCTTAAATAGCATAACTATACTAGTGATCCGAAATTTCTTGGTGTGGAATAGAAATCAAAGTTTCCAGGTTTTCGCACATCAACCAGATGACTTTTTCAAGAAGGTAGACAGCGCTGTCTATCTTCCATATCTTCTATACATCAACAAGATGGCTTACATAACCGTAATTGGTTGTATGGCTTACATACCAATCTTCTATACATCAACCAGATGGCTTTTTCAAGAAAGGTAGACAGCACTGTCAACCTTCCAGATCTTCTATACATCAACCAGATGGCTTTTTCAAGAAAGGTAGACAGCACTGTCAACCTTCCAGATCTTCTATACATCAACCAGATGGCTTTTTCAAGAAAGGTAGACAGCACTGTATACCTTCCTTGAAAAAAAAAAATTCCTTTGTAGCCGGTAGTGAAAAGCATTCTTTGAAAAAGCCATGTGGTTGATGTGCGAAAGCTTGGAAACTTTTATTTCTTTTCTACACCAAGAAATTTCTATCACTAGTATAGTCATACTATTTGCACGATGTAATTAACTTTGGCGTAAGTATTTTGTAGTACTTTTTGGCGTACAAAATTAGGGCAATCATTTATTTACAACGCACACATTTGGGTTCTTCTTCTTCTTTTCAACCATTCACAGTCCTCTGCTGGACGAAGGCCTCTTCCAGTTCTTCCCATTTTTCTCTATTCTTGGCTATGGTTGTCCAATTTTTCCCAGCAAATTTTGACAGTTCATCGCTCTAACTTCTGTTAGGACGTCCTGTGTCTCGTTTCCCTATTTTTGGAGTTTGGTTCGTTAGTATGGTGGTCCATCGCTCGTCTTCTCTTCTGGATAGATGCCCGGCCCATTTTCATTTTTGTCGCCTGTTTTAAAGGATGATATCTGTGATACGAGTCTGGCTTCTCATCCAGGTGTTCCGTCTCTTATCTTTTACTGCAGCCTCCACATTTGTTTTTGAGTTGTTGCAAATTTATTTGTCAGAGTCCAGGTTTCACAACCATATGTGATGAGTGGCAGTATCATCATCATCATCATTGTCAACCATTATCAATCCACTGCTGGACGAAGGTCTCAACAAGTTTCCTCCACAACGGTCTGTCTTGTGCCAGTCTCCTCCATGTCACCCCTGCATACTTTCGAATTTCATCCACCCATCTCCCATGTGGTCTTCTTCTGGGTCTTTTCCTGTCCCTTGGAATCCAATCTAAAATTTCGGCTGTCCATCGATGATCTGTCCTTCTGGCAGTATGTCCAGCCCATTGCCATTTCAGGGATTTAACTCTGATCATGATGTCTTCCACTCTTGTCATTTTTCGGATCCACGAGTTCCTCTTCTTATCTCTCCTGGTTACACCAAGTATGCACCTCTCCATGCTGCTTTGAGTTGTCTGCAGCCTTTGTATGTCTCTTTTAGTTAAGGTCCACGTCTCTGCACCATACGTAAGCACTGGAAGGATGCATTGATCAAACACTTTTCTTTTAAGACATAATGGCATATTGCTCTTGAAAATTATGCTGTTTCTTCCAAAAGCTCTCCAGGCAAGTTTTGTACGCCGATTAACTTCTTCATCAATGTGACCCTCACTTGATATCTGCTGTCCAAGATAAACGTACGTGTCTGTTATCTCCAGCTTTTCTCCATCAATCGATAAATCTTCATTTCTTGTAAAAGCATTGAACATCACTTTTGTCTTCTGAAAGTTCATTTTTAATCCCACTTCTTTACTCTTGTCAGCAAGTTCCTGGATCATACTCTGCAGCTCTGATGGGCTAGTTGCAAAAATGACTATGTCATCAGCAAAACGAAGGTTCGAGTGGCAGTATACACTGATTAAATGTCTTCCTTTTTAAACAGAGTAGGACATCACTGTTTCGAAAAATGTTTTTCAATTTTCCAAATGTACTCCAGGCAAGTTGAACTCTTCTATTTCTTTCTTTTGATAGCCCATTGTTTAGATAAATGAGATGGCCTAAGTATGTGTATAAAGAGACTGCTTCTAAGAACTAGTTTCTAGTATTATGTTTTTTTTTGGTTTCACAAAGTTATTAAACATGAATTTAGTTTTTTTCTCTGTTTACATTTAGACAAACTTTTCTGCTTTCATTATACGGAATTTTCATCATACATTATATGCATTTGGGTTACACGCAATAAAGTGCAAAAATTTCGGTTTTACGAAAAATTCCTGTACCTTCCAAAGAACTTGAATTATTTAAACGCCCATAAAACCCAATTAGTATTGAATTTAAAGCTTTAGTAATTGAAAGCTAATAGATTTTTACAAAAGGGCTTTGAAGATTTGGGTAGTGGTCAAGGACTTTGCCAAGGGAGTGCGAGGGTCACCCTGAAATTTGTCTTGCCCACCCTGCCGCCCACTCAGTTCGAAATGTGTCATTTTTCAATATACTTAACTTTAAAATATAGTCTGCACTTTGCCAAGTAATAACTCTTGTGTTTTATTTCATGTAACCCTACGTATTTTCCCTTAGGAAGTGCGTTGTTTACGTCTCCAAAAAAGGTTATCAAAATAGCGCCGCAGGGCCATGAAAATTCAGTTGTTCTCCACTCTTCCCATTTTTTAGTCTCACCCTCTTTTTCTTGTTTGTATGGCCAGGGGGCTAATGAGGAGGGTGGATAGGAATTCACTGAGGGGTCACTACTTATTGTTCTGTTTGTTTTCTTTACAAAATTGGGGATTCCAACACAAAAAGTGGAGTCTAAAGCTACACTAGCGTTCTTAAGACTGCCAGTGAAAGTGCAGAGAGTGGCTGACAACTGCTTTGTATGAGAGGAGTGCAAGGCCAAGTCGCTGGCTGGAAGGAAGGAAGTTTAGGAGAGGTGAAGTATCGTGTCTTCGGGGCGCACGTTAGAATGTGATTTCGATAAACAAAAACAACATTTTCTTTTAAATAAATTGTTCAAGTACAGTACCATTTTCGTAAGCAAAAATGTAAAATTTTGAAAAGAAATTTAAGACAATGCATCCAGAGCAAGCAAAAAGTTGAAGGCGACATTCCACTAACACTTTTATCTTACACCCGTGGTGGGCGCCTAGGTGGCGCAGTGGTCTAAGCTATGGCTTCTGATCATTTGTCCGAGACGGGACCGGGTTCGAATCCTGGTGAGGCATGGGTTTTGTGCTTGTGTTACAGCGCTGGCTCTCTTCCTTCCCTGGAACCAGTGGCCCTAAATTAGAAACGGGCGACTGCTTATAGCGTACTGAGGTTCTCACTGTGGTCGTTAAACCAACAATAAAAAAACAAAACAAAAAAAAAAAAACACCCGTGGCGTAACTAGTCAGGTCCATGTATGCATGTGTGACCAGGTGGAAGGGATCGAAATTGCACGAATTCCTTTGTAGCCGGTAGTGAAAAGCATTGAAACCGGAGAGGAGTGCAAGGTAAGGTCGTTGGCTTGAAGGAAGGGAGTTAAAGAGGGTTTAGGTGTTGTATCAGGACGTTAAAATAAAATTTTATTTAGATAAACAAAAAGAACATTTTTTTTTAAAGAATTTGTTCAAGTACAGTATTATTCCCGTAAGCAAAAATGCAAAATTTTGAAAAGAAATTAAGACAATGCTTCCACTGAAAGAAACAAGTTGAAAGAGACATTCTACCGACACTTGCATCTTACAGTAGTAGCGTAACTAGTTAGATCCGTGTATGTGTGCCCCCAGAGGATGGGGTGGGGATTGCGAGAATTCCTTTGCAGCCGGTAGTGAAAATAATTAAAAATTCTTGCTTTCAGCGTTTTTGTAAATAAAGTTGCTCTCAAAATTACCCAACCAAAAACAATGCGCACCCACCCGTCGTACACCCTGATTTCGAAGTCTAACGTCGTCTCGAAGTCTAACGTCGTCAAGTCTAACGTCGTCTCTAACAATGTTGTGCCATTACTTTTTAACATAGAAAATCCAGCGTACTTCATTGCAGTTGTGCTAGTCTTGGTATAATGAAAGTTTTTATCATGTTCTGCAAACCACGCTTACCTCTGCGGATTACTGGTGATCTTTGTCATCCCTAAAACATATTCCACAGTTTCAGAAGCAATAACGAGCTTCAGAACGTCTGGGATCTGGATGAGACATAATCTCTATAGACACTTACTTTGAAATCTCGAATTTTCCCGGAGCAATTTCTTCTTTCGTAAATAATTTAGTCACTGCCTGGTGCTTCACATATAGTTTCCTGCATCACAACTGACTAAGAGCACAAATAAATCTGAACCAGACGAAAGGTTTTTTTTTACTTTTGAAAATAATAAAGTCATATTAAATAACAAATGTAAACTTTATTTGATTGACAAATTCATTCAACCACTTCAATAAAGACAATAGTCCAGCTTCGTACATTTTTTTTTTTTTTTCTGTGACTGAAGATTTAACGACAACCGTGAGCACCTCAATAGGCTATAAGCAGTCGCCCATCCCTAATTTAGGGTCACTGGTTCCAGGGAAGGGAGAGAACCAGTGGCGTAAGACGAACACAACATCCATGCGTCACCGGATTTTCAACCCGGACCATTCACGAAAGATTGTTTTTTTTTTATTGTAAGTTTAACGACCACCGGGAGCAACTCAATTGGTTATAAGCAGTCGCCTGTCTCTAATTTAGGGTCACTGGTTCCAGGGAAAGGAGAAAGCCAGTGCCGTAAGACGAACACAACATCCATGCCTCACCGGGATTCGAACTTCGAACCCCTTCCGGACGAATGATCAGAGGCCACCGCTTAGACCACTGCGCCTCACGAAACAATGATCGTCAGCCAACGCTTGGGCTATAAGCAGTCGCCCGTCCCTAATTTAGGATCACTGGTTTCAGGGAACATCCATGCCTCACCGGGATTCGAACTCGGTAGACGAAATCCGTCGGAATCGACGATTAGTTATTATTATTTTTATTTTATTTTTTTATTTTTTTTGAAGAGAATAAACTCATGTCAAACGTTTATTTACATCTGTACATAATGGGAAACGTCTTACCTACGTGAATAAACTGGACCGAAAGAATGTTAAATTGTATATATACATCACACAGTCCAAATGGCAAAACGCAATCAGGCCTTCGAGTATTCACGGTTCCGATAAAAACTTTCAAACAAATTCCTGCTAGCGTTGTTTTGCACAACGGTTCGCTGAGAAGAGACACTTCGGAGTCCCTCCATACTTTCGCCTTCAACAGCGCGTGAGTCAACCGCAGGCGATCGGATGTCAACCGCACGCTTCTCCTATTGACTTTACATTGGAACTATGCCGCTCCAGAACGCCCGAACCATAGCCCCAATCTCATTTTTCTCTTCGACTGGCACATCTACATGGTAAGACCTTTATTTTGATACCTCAACCATATGTTTACGTTCAGTCGCTCTCTCACAACTGGTCTTACAGTAAAAAAACCTTATAGAATTAATATATAGATTCCAACAGCTAATGTTTAACGCCTTCCGCGATGTTATCACTCGGTAAAATGATGAAGCAATACCGACAAGCACTGCTAACACTCAAACTTACAATTCATTGAACGCCTTCCGTAGTTTTAAAAATTTATGCTGAGTTAAATTGAATGCCGAGATTTAATACAGAGATTTTTAGGTTTTAGTACTAATTCATTAACAAGAAATATTTAGCGGTAAGACTTTTTAAGTCAGCATGGGAATGTTCGAAGAGCCTATCTACGGCGGCAACAGTAATTAGCAAGAATTGTAAATAAGTGTTCCCAGGCAATCGTGCTTTGTTTTGCAGAGCCTGTTCAGGAAACGTCAAGTGCTTTTTATGGTCCTACTGGCCTACGCAGCATTTAGTACATTGTGATCTGAAAAGTGTATCAAGACGGCTAAATTAGTTTATTGCTCAGGAAGCATCAGAGAAAATTCTCCCCTTGGAGCTAATGGTCGACAGAGGTTCGGACGACACAAAAGGGAGATCATGCTAGAGAAACAGAAGTTAGGAGAGGTCGCGAGATGGTGGTCTGAGGAGGAAGGCTTTTTCGGGTCTCTGGCCCAGGACAGCGCAAGAGAAAGAAAAGTTACGTAGAAATGGAGTAAATGCGGAGAACCGAATTATTAGGAAACAGAAGAACTAGCGAGAGAATTGAAACATTCAAGTAATATTTTAGTAAGATAATTCTAGGATAACCTGCACTAAAAGTTTAAACAAATAATAAATTAATTGAAACTACAACTTTCTAAACTATTCCTCTACTATATATATTTTCTACAACGAGCTGCAATTAGGCTCAAACAGCGAACCCAAAGGGAAATATAAACAAATTGAGCCTTCTTACGGTTTATCAAGCAAATCTTTAAAATTCCGTTAATTAATATACAATATATGTCCAAGAATTTTTAGAATAACCAGAATTTAATTAACTTTAAAAAATTTCAAACTATTACTGAAATTCTTATTACACCAAAGGCTTCTACTTTTGGAGATATTAATAAAAAATACTTTCCTTTCGTAGTTGGGGGATTTCTATTTTCATATTCATTAAAAAAAAAAATTCAGATTCGAATAATTCTAGATAGAAGATCGAAGAATGTATATGCAAAATTCCACCGGATGGTATAAAAACAGAGAAAAGAGAGAAGTTAAAGCAAGTCTGCGTACCTCATACCGTGACCTCCGCCCCTCAGGTCTTGGCTTCCTTTTTTTTTTTTTTTTTTGGATCATAACATGAAAATCATTTGAAATTTTACGAAATGTTGGTTCGAAATTTTCCGAAGTGGAAAAACTGGAAATCAAAAGGCCAAAACTGCGTGGAATAAAGTTGCAACCATGTTCAGAATAGGTGAGGAAGAAGTCACGTTGGTCTGCAGAAGGAAAATGTGTGGAGGGTGGGGGGAGATGACTAGGGGGATAGGAAGACGACGGAGAAGATGGCATTTCCTCGGAAGACTAATGGGACGGACAGAAAAGAAGAAAGCGAGTAGGAGGAAAAGAAGGGGACTCTGGGTTGGAAGAAATCAGCAAAAATGTCTTTGGGCTGTCGGTCATAGAAGAGAAGACCTCAGACGTAACTGTGTTGGTTGGGCCAGAGTCGTGTCCAAATATTGATCCGGCCTCTTTTTCTCTGTCTCGGTGAAATTCGGGTGCCGGGCGTCGCCGCAGAGAAAGTCTATGCCTCAATCCATCCGTCCCTCCTTCCCTCCCTCCCTCCTCACACATACATTCCGTGTTTGATGCTGTTGTCAGTTTAGCAGTGTCTCTCAGGTCCTTCCTCCCTCCCTCCCTCCCTCCCTTACCCCCTCTATCTTCCCACTTCGTTTTCTTTTTACGCATTCTACACGCAAGACAATCATGGTAGCCTGCCTATTCGCGAGTCGTCGGCGAGTTCACATGGCACAAAGCGTTGAAAACATGATTGCGCTGGGAGAGGGACCGGCTAACCGATAAAACATACATATAGGCTTTTTGTATGTGTGTTTATGATCATCTATAGGTAAGCTGTGATCACGCGGAACGAAATTCTAAAATTCTAGTGGTAAAAAAAAAAAACTGAAACAGATGCCCTACGGAAATGTTAGCAATCCTAACTGGAATGGCGTTTAAAGCCTGAGTCTCGGCCTCACTATTTCAGGAGGCTAACATTTTTTTTTCACGCTCAGTATTTTTTGTCTTTCTATGAGTACTAAAATTACTCTCTTTAGGAACGAAATGCAAAAATTTGCTTATATGTAGAAAAAGCAACAACTTGCAAATGCGTTTAATTTTTTTATTTTTATTTTGCGGCTGCTTAACGATCACTGTGAGCAACTCAGTGGGCTATAAGCAATCGCCCGTCTCTAATTTGGGGCCACTGGTTCAAGCAAGGGAGAGAAGCAAAGCCGTAAGGTAGAAACCCCACCCATTCCTTGCCTGTGATTCGAACCTCGACCCATATCAGACGAAGGATTAGAAGCCAACGCTTTGTACCACACGGCCAGCGGGGAGTCTAAATGCGTTTCGTGGAAAAGCCTGGGGGGCTGCAAAAGATCTCTCCAGGAAAGCTGGAAAACATGTTTCTCCGTTTCATTTTAATATTTACGAGAGATCTCCTAAATGTTCTCTACCCGACCACGGCTGGTCGTGGGAAATATGGTAAGCGTATTTTTCTTAAAATATGTTAAACCCCTTGAAAGTTCACACGTTTTTTTCTGTAGTTCTTCAAGGTTCTTATGTCCTACAAATAAAAGGCTTTCTCAAGGCTGTCAAAATTGGTTCCTACAGCAAATGTCTTCGTCTGTCTTGAAATGCGCAACAGACAAATTCTTTCTGTGATTCGGAACAGATGGTAGTCCGAGAGGAAAAGGTCAGGCGAATAAGGAATATGTGGTAATACACTATCTACCAGCAAGTAATTGGACACCCCTGCAATCGACGATATCTGCGGTCCTGATACACGTCACGGCCGCCACCGTTAAATATCGTGTGGGAAACAACAACACAACCAGTAGCATGCAAGATGCCACGCAGTTCGGAGCTGTCTGATTTCGAGAAAGGTGTAATCGTCGGGTATCACAGAAATGGCCGATCCATACGTGACATATCCAGCGAGTTGAAGTACCCAAAATCGACAGTGGCCTACGTGATTGGCAAGTGAAAGATCAGAGGTGACTGTCGGAATGTGCCCCGACCCGGCAGACCCACAAAACTAGGAGTTAGAGACCGACGGGTGCTGACCAGAGAAATTCGGAAGAACCGCACCAAATCGATGGGCCACATCCACGAGGAGTTTCAACAGGCATCCGGGAGTGTTCTTTTGATGAATACCATCCGTAAGGAAGCCCATCTGCTCGGTTATCATGGACGTGCTGCCGCCCACAAGACTTTGATCACCAAGTCCAATAGCACTGCTCGGCTAACATGGTGCAAAAAACGTCGACAGTGGACCGTTGAACAGTGGAAACAGGTTCTCTGGAGCGACGAATCAAGGTTCACCCTCTACCGTTCGGATGGCAGGGTCTGGGTTTGGCGTCTGACCGGATAACTCCTCCTGTCGGAATGTATTGTGCCAACTGTGAAGTTCGGCAGAGGTGGAATTATGCTATGGGGGTGTTTCTCCTGGTATGGCACGGGACCCTTGGTCGAAATTCCTGATAGACTCAACGCCGAGACCTACTGCACCATTTTGGATGACAATGCGCTTCCTACGTTGTGGCAGTTTTACGGGGTAGACCCATGTTACTTTCAGGATGAAAATGCCACCTGTCATGTTGCAAGGCTTGGTATGGTGACAATGGGGTTAATCGAATGGACTGGCCTGCGCAGAGCCCGGACCTTAACCCTATTGAGCACCTCTGAGACGAGTTGGAGCGTCGACTTAAGGGGTGCCCCCACCGTCCGAAATCGGTGAAGAAACTGACCTGTCTTCTCCAAGCCGAGTGGAAGAAAATACCGCTAGCCGTCGTACAACGCCTGGTTGAAAGTATGCCCCGGAGGGTCGCAGCTGTAATCGCCGCTAGTGGAGGCTCCACCAACTATTGAAGGTGAATAAACTTCGTTTTCCTTTGCTATCACAGGTGTCCAATTACTTGTTGGTAGATAGTGTAGCTCAATGGATGGCAACCATGGCAACTGTTGATTTGTGGTTTGGATCTGCAAAATTGTCTCTCAAATGTTCCGTCTGATCAGCTTTTGCTCGAGTGTCAGGAGTTTGGCGATCCAACGGGCAGCAAATTTGTTATTGCCAGATCTTCTGTCAGAATAAGATAAACTGTTGTTTTTGACTTGAGCAAAATCTCAAAAATGTACCGGACCGGTTGTCGTCTATATTAGTAGTACTGGACTGTGTCAAAAACGACATGAGCTATCTCGACTGGGAACTAGAGGACGACCAACGGGGAGGTGGAAGGACTGTTTCAACAATGACATGATCTACCTTGACTGGGAACTAGAGGAGGACCTATGTAAGATGGAAGGAATGTGTAAACCACGATATCAGGTCCCAAGACTGCGAACTAGAGGAAGACCTAAAGTGAGTTGGAAGGACTGTTTCAACAGACACGAGCTACCGTGACTGCGAACTAGAGGAAGACTTGAAGTTAGATGGAAGAACTGTGTCAACAACGACATGAGGTATCTGGGATACGAGATAAAGATCAACAATGAGAAGGAAGGACTCTGCCAATAATGACATCAGCTACCTTGAATGCGAACTAGAGGAAGACCTGAGGTGAGACGGAATGACTGTGTCAACAACGACATCAGCAACCTTGGCTGGGATATGCAGGAAGACCTATACGGTGAGATAGAATACAGAGTCAACAGTGACATGAGCTATCTGGACTACGAACTATAGAGGAAGACCTACAGTGAGATGGAAGGTTCTTTGACCTTTATTACTACTACAGCACTCTGCTACCAACCTCAGCTTTGATTTCATCTTCTTTACTAATGCACACCACTATCGTAACTTTTGGGTCAGTTCTTTCGTATATTTTACGGCAAAACATTGCTACCTTATTTGTGTGTGTGTGTGTGTTTGTGTGAGTGTGTGTGTGTGTGTGTGTGTGTTTGAGGTTTAACGACCACCATCAGCATCTCAATGGGCTATAAGTAGTCTTCCGTCCATAACTTAAGGTCACTAGTTCTAGGGAAGAGAGAGGGCCAGTGCCGTGGGCAACACCATCCATTTCTAATCCAGGATTCGATCCCGAATCCATCTCAGGCGAATAATTGGAGGCAGCGCCTGGTTTCACTCGGCCTTCGGAGTGGCTAAACTTAACTTCCTTGACAGTTATTTCAGCTTCTGTAGTACAGCACATCACTACCTTCAACTCATCGACTGCCGCCCCGGTGGCGCAGTGGTCTAAGCGATGGCCTCTGATCATTCGTCCGAACAGCGTCCGGGTTCGAATCCCGGTGAGGCATGGATGTTGTGTTTGTCTTACGGCATTAGCTATCTCCCTTCCCTGGAACCAGTGACCCTAAATTAGGGACGGGCGACTGCTTATAGCCCATTGAGTTGCTCACGGTGGTCGTTAAACCTCAAATAAAAAAAAAAAAAAAAAAAACTCATCGACTGTTCTTTTGTTTATTCTCACTACTGCCGAACTATCTGCTTTTCTCGGTTTTCGTTTCATCTTTCCCACAGCCGAACGATCTGTCTTTCTCGGCTTTCCTTTCATCTTTTCCACTGCCAATCTATGTCATCGTTGGCTTTGCTGTCATCGTCTTTGCTACAGCACATCGCTACCTTAACTTAATCGACTGACACAATAGTTTTGACCCTCCACCGGAGTGTATTAACTGAAAACGGCATTCATCGGACCATGCGATATTTTTTTGGTCATCAAAGGTCCCTTTTTGGCGTTCAATTGCTCACTGCAGACGGATTCGCTGATTTTCAGCTGAGACTAGCAGCGTACGAAAACTTCTGCCATTACAGCTCGTCAATACCAGTGTTCGCGGGCTGTGTACGCCGAAATTCTTCTCTCGATACAGATTTTGTGCTGAGTGGACACTTGTAGCAGCAGGCTCGTCTATCACATTAATTTTGGGCAACAGTGTGTACAAAAATTAATGTGATAGACGAGCTATCTAAAAATGCTACTTCCGAACTATCTACACTGCTGGCCACCCAAAATGCAACACCAAGAAGGACACAAGATAGCAAAGCCAGATTTACTGGACACATAACAACAGATACAAAGATGAAACGATTGAGCTTACAGTCCCGTGCGACTTGCGGAACACGCAGACATCAATAGTTCGTGTGGCCCCCATGGCTGGCAATAACGGCCGCTACACGCCGCGGCATCGAACGAAAGAGGCTTTGGATGTGGGCTTGGGGTATGTCGGTCCAGGCTGCTTCCACACGTTGCCGCATTTCATCAGGCGTAGCAGCGGGTGGTGCTTGCCGGGCCACTCGGTTGCCGATCAGCTACCAGACGTGTTCGATGGGCGACATATCGGGAGAACATGCGGGCCACGGCAACAGTGACACCCGGTATGCCGTGAAGAATTGTTGCACGATGCGTGCCACGTGCGGGCACGCATTGTTCTGTTGAAACGTGGCCGCTGGCAGGTCCTGCAGGTAAGGGAGGGCTACAGGCTCCAAAAGGTCGGAGATGTAGCGGTGGTTGTTGAGTGTACCGGCGATGCGTACCAGAGGGGTGCGGGTATCATATCCAATTGCGCCCCAAACCATAACGCCAGGCGACGGACTGGTATGGCGATGCAGAATGCAGGCGTCATACAGTCTCTCGCCGCGGTGCCGCCACACGCGGATCCGACCATCGTGGTGTTGCAAGCAGAAGCGGGATTCGTCAGAGAAGACAATGTCATGCCATTCCGTAGTCCAGGTGCGGTGTTCAACGGCCCACTGCCGCCGCACTCGCCGGTGGTGTAACGTCAATGGTAATCGGAGCAATGGGCGCCGTGCGACAAGTCCCCGTTCCTGCAGACGACGTCGAACGGTACGTGCTGATACAGGTTGTTGCGCAACACACCCTAATTCCTGCGCTAACGTTTGTGATGTGGCGGTGCGAGCCGATCCATACTCGCCTCAGTGTGGCTGGATGTCGTCTCACACGGGCGCCGATGTCTTGGTACGATAAACCGCTGTCGCGATAAGCCACTATTCTTCCTCTGACGAGCTCCGAAACGTGCTGGAGTGACTGCTGTGTTCTGCGACGTGGCATCAGGAATCTTCCCATGCACAGGTCCGACTGCACAACACACTTCCACTACTTACATCCCCCGCCTTCTGTGCACCCTTCTTATAGTGCTTCTCGGTGGCGTACCGGGCGAACATGATTTGCATGTGCCCTGCAATGCTAATCGTTTGCATGTCCTCTCGTGGGCAACGTATGCAGCGAATTTCAGGCCAATCGGATGCTTCCTTCTTGGTGTTACATTTTGGGTGGTCAGCAGTGTATCTTCTTGTCATTGTCTTTAATACAGCACATCGCTACCAAAGCTTAACCGACTGAGACAATATTTTGGAACCTCAAACGGCATGTATTAACTGAAAACGTCATTCATCGGACCATGGACGTTTTGTCAGTCCTCAATGGTCCTTTTTTGGTGCTTAATTGCTCACTGCAGACAGATCCGTTGATTTGTAGCTGAGACTAGTACAGCACGAAGACTTCTGCTTTTATAGCCCGTTAATGCCAGTGTTTGGCTGGCTGTGTATTAGAGGTCTGTACGGGGCCTAATCCCGTGCGATTAAGACCCAGCCTAGCCCGGCCCGTTTCAAATATCAGACACTCGGCCCGGCCCGTGATGTGCCATTTGCTATTATTTTGTCTTTCTATTGCATTTTATTAAATTGTAAAAATTATATAATGAAATATTATTGAAAATATTTAGTTGAATGTAAGCCTAAAAATATTAACTAAACTTTGACAGTTATCAAAAAATAAAACCTTTAAAGAGAGAGAAAAAGGAAGAATAAACGCGTTCAGAATCTCCCTTTCTCTGAACTAGTAAGAGGTAACACTACAAAAGTCAAGCCCTATACAGATTAGGGACAGGAGAAAAAATCCATGTTCTCTCACTCTCTCATACAGAAACACACACACACCCACACCCCACTGCAGACATCCTCCGTCCCCCACTCTACACAGTACAGACACTCGCTCGAGGTCGAATTTTTGTTGTTGTTAACAAGCCCCAAATTGGGTTTACCATCTTAATACCTACAGATTGGTAAAAACACCGTGAGTGCCTCTCCTTGCCTTTCTGATTACGCCCTGGGCTATGTCAGGGAAATAAGTAGAGCCAAATGAAGAGGGTGAACAGGAACAGTTAAACACACCAGGAAATCGGGGAACACGACTTTTCCCTTTCTTTACCATTGCGATAAAAATAATAGGTCGACTTGCCCCGGCTCGTTGTTTTGTTCTCTGAACTAAAAAAAGGCCCGGGCGCAGGCCTGGCCCGTGCAGACCTCTACTGTGTATGCCGAAATTCTCCTCTCTATACAGCTTTTGTGCTGAGTGGACACTTGACGCAGCAGAGCTCGTCTATCACATTAATTTTGGACACCAGTGCAGATGTAGTATTTCGTATGGATTTTGATATTCTTGTAGATATGAGTAGCGTATTGTGCGAAGACGAGTTTTAAAGAGAAAACAGATAATGATATTTTGCAGGGATCTGAATTGAAAAATGCGGGCTTTACATGAGCCATAATCTTTTTTATCTAATAATCAAACCATTCTGCACTATATTGATTTGTGACAGCGATTTTAGGCATTTTGGTCCAGAAGAGTTGCCACATTATTATTATTCTGAAGAACTGGTGATGAAGTGTTTATTCTGATGTAGACTGATGTAGACTGCATAATGATCATAGATCTTAGTCCAGCTGCATTCTGAAAGAAAAGGAGGAAATCAGCTCATATCTAAAAGCTCTGCCGTACTTTGTTTTGAGTCATAAACAGCTATGATTTTTTTTCCATTTGCCACAATTTTTCTATTTGTTTCATCCGCAATGTGTACTTCGACCAAGTGGCTCACTGTTTATTGCTGCAATACATCACACAACTAGTTTAAGCAACGGATTAGGGGTAGAAGTTCTAAAAAGGCAGCAGCATCATTTGGGACTGTCATTTCCCCTCAGCAGTTAGAGAAGTTTATTCTCGGCATTTGGCCGAGGAGTTCCGGGACCCCTGACCTAAGTCATTAAGAGAGGGAAGCATAATTCCAGGCTGCATCCCTCCTAGGCAAATGTCTCACACGGTTGGTTTTGTTTTCCTCTTCTCCGTAATCAAGACTTCAACATCAGTTGAAGCATAGGGATTCTCAAAGCAAGTTAAGAAAGGAACAGAGCAAAAAAAAAAAATACGAAAAAGAAGAGGAAAAAAATACTCTGAAAAGAAAAGAAAGAAAAAATATTTTGGCTCTGTCGAATCAGAAGAGCCGGTGGGACCCCGACAGCTGCTCTAAATGGGAAGCTTGCCACCAAATCCCGCCTTTAATTCCCAGCTGTAACGTTAGCTAATAATGCACTTCGAACTAATGACCTGAGCCTAATAACATATTAATAACATCACTCGTCGCACTATCAACAACTAACGGACATTGTGTGTGCGTGTGTGCATGTACGGAGGCGAGAGAGAGAGAGATTCAAATCATACCATGCAGCCATCAATATCGGTTTGACGACTTGCAGGACTTCCCGGTACAGTAGCTCAAGTAAATAACGATCAGCCTGTCTGAATGCCAACTACAAACGTGTTATTTAGTACTTCTGTATGCAAAACTAAAGTATTCTTGATGCTATTGCTAAAGTGTTTTTGATGACTACCTCCTCTAAACCTTATTTTCCGCTTCATACGATCATTCAAAAACACTTAGGAAAAAGAAAACACCGATAAGGTGTCAAAATTGAACGCTTCTTTTGCTCACAACTTCGATACAGGTTGCTTATTCGTTATACGAAATTCCAAAATCCGAGATGTTCTGAAATCCGGACATTTTTTTTTTTTTTTTTTCTATAGCTGGCATGATGCCATGAATGGATATGGTGAAAATAGCTGAAAAGGTTCTGAAAGAAGGTAATGATAACAATTATAGAAGATATCTTCATAAAACTACGGCCTGAGTCTAATAACATATTTTTATTGGTGCCAGCATGCATTCATGTCCTAATAAGAAATCATTCAGTTTAAAAAATCAAAAAGAGAGTCTGCTACAACCGAAAAGCCATTGCTAGCGAAGCAGAAGACTCTAGAAGAGAAGTTTAAGAAGTCTTATGTGACGGTACATCAGCGGCGTGGGAACCGCGGGAGCAGAGGGGGAACTTGCCCCCGCAGTCATTTGAGCGCAGGGGCGAAACACCACATTTGACTACATCCCCTTCCAGCACTTTTCTTCTTTTTTAATTGTCCGTAATCAGAAATTGGATTAATTTTTTTTGTTTATCTCCTGCCATTTAAAATTCCTTCTGATAAAGTCAGATATTGTTTCCTAATACTTCAATTATTAACCACTTAAAACTCTGAATTCTTGAGACACTGGACTCCGAAAAAACTTCCCTCTCCTGTCCTGTAATAGTGGTAATTGTAAATAAGCTTCTAATAATAACATAATAACGTCTTGCGACGCTGGACGCGGGATAAGAATTCCCTCTCTTGTCTTGTAATAGTGTTAATTGTAAATAAGCTTCTAATAATAACAACGTCTTGAAACGCTGGACGAGGAAAAACTTCCCTCTCTTGTCCTGTAATAGTGGTAATTGTAAATACGCTTCTAATAATAACGTCTTGAGACGTTGGATGCGGAAAAAACTTCACTCTCTTGTCCTGTATTAGTGGTAATTGTAAATAAGCTTCTAATAATAACGTCTTGAGACGCTGGACGCGGAAAAAACTTCCCTCTTTTGTCCTGTAATAGTGGTAATTGTAAATAAGCTTCCAATAATAACGTCTTGAGACGCTGGACGTGGGACAAACTTCGCTCTCTTGTCCTGTAATAGTGGTAAATGTAAATAAGCTTCTGATAATAATATTTATTTTATGAAATGTAATGTCATGTAAATACTTAGAATCTTTTAAATGTTGAATTTTAATATTATGTAAATACTTAAGAACCCTTGCAGTTTTAGAATGTTTGAAAAGTAATCGTGGGAAACTTCTTACGAATATATTTTTTGAGTTCCGTTTCCCGGAGTCAGTAAGTCTCCGGAAATGATTAGTTTATCGGCTAACTTCCTGGAGAAGGACAACCCACTGAACATCGTGTGCAGGTATCTACAGTAGAAAAAGGCTGTTTTTAGAGTTTTTAAAGCAACTCATAAGGCAAGACTTCTGTTCTTCGGGCTAGTGGACATTGAGACGCATGAAAAGAGAGATTTTGGACGGAGTGCTGGGGTGGTCACCCGTAGGCTTCAGGCGCGTGTTTGAGAAGTAGTTGTGGTAAACAATAGGAGAAAAGGTCTTCTGAAGGAAGAAGCCTATGTTTTGGGGGCAGAATCCGACGGTAATCGGTAAAAAAGTCCGAGGAAAAAAAGTCCAAGTAAAAAGTCCGAGGAAAAAAGTCCGAGACTGTTGATAAACGCGGAAAAAGTCCAGGAAAAAAAGTCTAGGAAAAAAAGTCCGAGGAAATAAAGTCCGAGGAAATAAAGTCCGAGGAAAAAAAGGCCAGGAAAAAAAGTCCGAGATGGGTGTTTTGATTGTCATCATGGGCTAACTAATAAGTCGATTTGACATACTGTTTGAATGTTGGGGGTTGGGGCGGGGGGACATACTTTAATTATTTACCTAGTGTGATGGGGTTGCCGGAAAACCGCCACACAGGAAAACTGCCACACGTGTTTCGTTAAGGGGCCGGGCATAAAGTGCTATTCCCCCGAGGAACACTTTGAATGTGTGGCAGTTTTCCAAGTTTCCTAATTATGTTTTAGTTTCCCAAGGCGCCTAACGACGGGAAGGAGCTCCTTTGTTTGTCTGAATTTTCACGCCGGTTCATACCAGTATTTAGGGTGACTGGCCACAAAGTTCAACAGGGGGTGGGGGTATAAAGATCACCGTACATTTCTTCTTAAAATTACAGTGTTCGAAGAAACAACAGAATTACACATGACTCATGCTGTGTTTAGAAAAGGACGATAAGGTGGAATTTTTTAATAACGCTGCTTGTGCTTAGGCACTAAATATTTACATAGCATGTCAAGTTTGCAATACTTTTCTTTTACTTAATTAATTCATAGGGCCTATACCTTGGCCTTTTTAACAGCTTTTAATCAGCCGACTTCATATTCATAACGTTTACGTATCAAATAAAATCAATAGCATTGCGCTTTTGCTTAGGCACTAAACATTAATTTATAGGTCCTAGGCCTAGGCCTTTTTAACAGTTTTTATTCTACCAATGTAATATTGACAGCGTTTACACGTCAAATCAAGTTAATAAAAATGCGCCTTTACTTAGGCACGAAATATTAATTCAAGAGCCTAGGCCCTTTTACTAGTTTTTTATTTAACCAATGTCATATTCACAACGTTTACACAGCAAATCAAGTTAATAATATTGGGCGTTTACTTAGGCACTAAATATCAATTCAGAGGCCCTAGGCCTAGGCCTGGTTAGTAGTTTTTATTCCACGAATGCCATATTCATAACGTTTACTTATTAAATAAAGTTAATAATATTGCGCTTTTACTTAGGCACAAAAATATTAATTTATAGGCCCTAGCTAGGCCTAGGCCTTTTTGACGTTTTTTTTATCCGTCGACTCCATATTCATAACGTTTATTTATCAACTTCAGTTAATAGCATTGCGCTTTTACTTAGGCATTCAGTATTAATTACTAGGCATAGGGCCAATAAATTAATAAGTAGTGCCTAAGTAAAAGTGCAATATTGTTAACTTCAGTTCATACATAAACGTTATGAATATGATATCGTTAGAATAAAAACTGTTAAAAAGGCCTAAGCCAAGGGCCAATGAAACAGTATTTAGTGTTTAAGTAAAAGCGGACTATTATTAACTTGAGTTGATTTGTAAACGTTATGAATATGGCATCCGTAGAATAAAACCACTAAAAAGGCCTAGGCCTAGGGCCTATAAATTGATATTTCGGGCCTAAGTAAACGACCAATATTATTAACTTGATTTGCTGTGTAAACGTTGTGAATATGGCATTGGTTAAATAAAAAACTGGTAAAAGGGCCTAGGCTCTTGAATTAATATTTCGTGCCTAAGTAAAGGTGCATTATTATTAACTTGATTTGACGTGTAAACGCTATCAATATTACATTGGTAGTATAAAAACTGTTAAAAAGGCCTAGGCCTGGGACCTATAAATTAATGTTTAGTGCCTAAACAAAAGCGCAATGCTATTGATTTTATTTGATACGTAAACGTTATGAATATGAAATCGGCGGATTAAAAGCTGTTAAAAAGGCCAAGGCATAGGCCCTATGAATTAATTAAGTAAAAGAAAATTATTGCAAACTTGACATGCTATGTAAATATTTAGAGCCTAAGCACAAGCAGCGTTATTAAAAAATTCCACCTTATTGTCCTTTTCTAAACACAGCATGAGTCATGTGTAATTCTGTTGTTTCGTCGAACACTGTAGTTTTAAGAAATGTACGGCGATCTTTATACCCCCCCCCCCCTCTTGTTGAACTTTTGTGGCCAGTCACCCTAAACTGGTATGAACCGGCGTGAAAATTCAGGCAAACAAAGTAGCTAATTCCCGTCGTTAGGCGCCTTGGAAAACTAAAACATAATTAGGAAACTTGGAAAACTGCCACACATTCAAAGTGTTCCTCGGGGGAATAGCACTTTCTGCCAGGCCCCTTAACGAAACACGTGTGGCAGTTTTCCTGTGTGGCGGTTTTCCGGCAACCCCACCGCACTAGGTAAATAATGAAAGTATGTCCCCCCACC
Source organism: Macrothele yani (assembly GCA_039090855.1). Lineage (NCBI taxonomy): Eukaryota > Metazoa > Arthropoda > Arachnida > Araneae > Macrothelidae > Macrothele > Macrothele yani. Next base: position 145,918,980 of record CM077007.1, on the reverse strand, counting down.
CCCACCCCCAACATTCAAACAGTATGTCAAATCGACTTATTAGTTAGACCATGATGACAATCAAAACGCCCACCTCGGACTTTTTTTCCTGGCCTTTTTTTCCTCGGACTTTATTTCCTCGGACTTTTTTTCCTAGACTTTTTTTCCTGGACTTTTTTTCCGCGTTTATCAACAGTCTCGGACTTTTTTTCCTCGGACTTTTTTACCTGGACTTTTTTCCTCGGACTTTTTTACCTAGATTCGAATGCGACTGAGAGGAGGACAGGGAGGTTGAGAGATTTAAGAATGGAAGCGTTGTCTCTACGTACGAGCGGTAAGAATGAATGTTATGTAGCGAGGAGTACAGTCATGTACTTTAGGGCTAATCGCAAGGTGACCCGGAGTAATCATTAATTCAGCAAAATCACGAAAATAAAGGATTTTACCAAACGTCAAATCGCTTCTGTTGAATGACCTATTACTACTCTACGGGCGTTTAGAGTGCTCAAGGAATCTTGCAATTTTCTGATTATAACATAGAACGAGTTAAAACAGCACACAGTTCAATATGCGAAGAACAAGGTTTCACGAAGCTCTATTGAAAAAGTTTTCCTGAAAATTATTGTGTTTTTATATAAAAAGCAAGAGGGCAAGTTTAATACAATCAATCTTTCTTCAGGAAAGGAAATGGAAGAGGGAGAAAGGAATATGATATATTTTTGTTCTTGTGATGTATTAGTGTAACGTAAGGGCTATTCTTCTTTTAATTCTTCAATTCTTCTTCTTTTAATTTTTATCCCCCCCCCCCCCCTTTTTTTATTTTTGATTGGAGTTTAACGACCACCATGAGCACATTAATGGGTAATAAGCAGTCGCTCGTCCCTAATTTAGCACCACTGATTCTAGGGAAGGAAGAGAGTCAGTGCCGTAAGGCAAAAATAACGTCATAGACGTTATTTTTAACCACACCAGACTGTGAATACTCAAAAAACGCATCATCATCATCATCATTGTCAACCATTATCAATCCACTGCTGGACGAAGGTCTCCCCAAGTTTCCTCCACAACGGTCTGTCTTGTGCCAGTCTCCTCCATGTCACTCCCGCATACTTTCGAATTTCATCCACCCATCTCCCATGTGGTCTTCTTCTGGGTCTTTTCCTGTCCCTTGGAATCCAATCTAAAATTTCGGCTGTCCATCGATGGTCTGTCCTTCTGGCAGTATGTCCAGCCCATTGCCATTTCAGGGATTTAACTCTGATCATGATGTCTTCCACTCTTGTCATTTTTCGGATCCACGTGTTCCTCTTCTTATCTCTCCTGGTTACACCAAGCATGCACCTCTCCATGCTGCTTTGAGTTGTCTGCAGCCTTTGTATGTCTCTTTTAGCTAAGGTCCACGTCTCTGCACCATACGTAAGCACTGGAAGGATGCATTGATCAAACACTTTTCTTTTAAGACATAATGGCATATTGCTCTTGAAAATTATGCTGTTTCTTCCAAAAGCTCTCCAGGCAAGTTTTGTACGCCGATTAATTTCTTCACCAATGTGACCCTCACTTGATATCTGCTGTCCAAGATAAACGTACGTGTCTGTTATCTCCAGCTTTTCTCCATCAATCGATAAATCTTCATTTCTTGTAAAAGCATTGAACATCACTTTTGTCTTCTGAAAGTTCATTTTTAATCCCTCTTCTTTACTCTTGTCAGCAAGTTCCTGGATCATACTCTGTAGCTCTGATGGGGTAGTTGCAAAAATGACTACGTCATCAGCAAAACGAAGGTGGGTTAGATAATCTCCATTAATCTTTATCCCCTTGGTTTCCCAGCTCAGTGACTGAAAAACACCCTCCAATGTGGCATTAAAGAGCTTCGGAGATATGGTGTCACCTTGTCTCACTCCTTTTCGAATTTTTATGTGTGTTGTATTTTCAAACAGCCTAATCTTTGCACTTGCATTTTCATAGATGTTATTAATAATATTAATGTATGCATCTTCAATACCGCAGGTTTTCAGAGCCATTGTAACTGCTGATGGTTTCACCGAATCAAAGGCTTTTTCATAATCGATAAAAGCCATGCACAATGGAAGTTCATATTCCCTCGCTCTTTCAATTAGTTCTCTCAGTACGTGGATATGATCTATTGTGCTGTAGCCACTCCTGAATCCAGCTTGTTCTCTCGGTTGAGCCATGTCCAGTGTCACCTTCAAGCTGTGTGAAAGAACGTTAGTGAAGATTTTATAAACCACTGATAGGAGGCTGATAGGTCTGTAGTTTCCGAGATCCTCAATGTCACCTTTCTTATGTAGCAGGATCATTGTAGCGGTGTTCCAATCCTCAGGAATCTTTCCTTCATTAAGGCATCGAGTGAAAATTTGGGCGAGTACTGTTTCGATTTCTCCACTTGCTTCTTGCATGATGTCTACAGTAATTCCATCTTCTCCTGGAGCTTTTCCCCGCTTCATGTTCTTGATTGCATGTGCAACTTCTGCTGGAAGGACTGGAGGAACTCTGGTACTGGTATCTTTCATGGTGTCTGGAGTACATGTATCATCCCTTTCATATAATTTGGAGTAGAAATCTTTCACTCTTGTCAAAATTTCGCCTCTATTTCTTGTTACACAACCATCTTCTTTTCTCAGTGCCATAATCTGTTTTCTTCCCTTACTGAGATGTCCCTTTGCTATCTTTAGGCTTTGGTTGTTTTCAATTGCTTTCCTCACTAGTTCACAGTTGAATTTTCTTACGTCTTCAGTGATACTTTTTCGTACTGTCTTGCATAGCTCTATATATTCCACTTTGGAAGTCACATCTTCTTTAGTTGTCCTCATCTCTCTTCTTTTTTGCATCAACATTTTCGTTTTTCCTGATAATTTATTTACATGCAACTTGTTCTTAGACCCAGCTAATTTTGTTGCTGTTTCCATAAGAGCTTTGGTTACTTTTCTGTTAACTTCAGAGATGTCCACTTCTTCCGATGTTAGGCCTTCTAAAGCAGAGAATCTGTTCTTCAGTTCCAACTTGAAGGTATTATGGTGTTTTTTAAGGTTGGTTATGTCAATAGATTTTGTTTGTCTTATGAGCTTGCCACGTTCAAGTTTAGTGTTGAGGTGCATCTTACATCTCACCAATCTATGGTCACTACCTGTGTTGAACTTGTTTAGCACACTGCAGTCTTCTATGACGCATTTTTTGTTACACATAATAAAATCAATTTCACTTGTCGTCCCATTTGGATGTCTCCATGTCCATTTCCTGTGTGGCTTTTTCTTGAAGAAGGAGTTCAAGATGAAAAACCCTTCTGCCTCTGCAAACTCAACGAGAGTATTTCCACGCTGGTTTCTGTTGCCGTGACCGAATTTACCTACTGAAGTTTCATTCTGTTGCCGTTGCCCTATTTTTGCATTGAAATCTCCCATAATTATTTTCAAGTGCTGCTTACCTTTATTATTTAGATGACAAATTTCCTCATAAAATTCTTCAATTTCTTCTTCAGGATGACTTGTGGTGGGTGCATAAGTTTGAATAATCTGAGCCTGGTATCTTCTCGAGAGTTGGATAACGAGTCGTGCAGCTCTGTCAGAGGAACTTTCAACTTCTACCACTTTATCCTTCAGTTTCTTGTTTATTATAAATCCAACACCACTAGTTCTGCCAGTATCTGTCCCACGATAGTAGAAGAGATGTCCACTTTTCAGTTCGATGAGATCTTCTCCTTTTCTCCTTACCTGACTTAGCCCCACGATGTCCCACTTGATCCTTTGTAGTTCCTCTTCCAATTCAAGAAGCCTTGAATCAGAAGATAGGGAGCGTCCATTGTACGTTGCCAAGGTCAGCATCAGATGGCAGCCTAGTCCGGTCCTCCGGCGATTCTTAGCACCCTCTGCCTTCATGTCGCACTGGCCGCTGCCTTGGCCAGGTACATTCCAGCTGCCGGAGACTGAAGGCCAAGATTTAAGTTGTGGAGTCATTTTGGAGGGGTTTGGCCATAACTCACCACGCTGGCCAAGCGGGTTGGTGAGTGTGGGATAGAATTTCCTCTAATCCCGATGGTATAGTTATACCGCTATGGGCGGTCGTCAGAGCCCCTTTAGTGGGAACAGGATGCACCACGAGAAGGCGGGGTTGACATTTGTCAAGGAGAGGCTGTGATGTTACGCATCACCTGACCTTACATCCCCAAAAAACGCATATAGCGTATTAAATCCGTTTGTTTTTGTGCGTAATAAGCACAAAGATTCGCCAAGCTTTCGCACTCCACTTGGCGCCCCCTAAATTTGGCGCCCGTGATACTTGAATCGTTTGCATGTCTCAGGATGTCAAACCTATCCACCAAGTTTCATTCTTGTCGGTTGCTTCCTTCTGGGTGTAACTATTTTTTTTTTGACGAATACGCTCATTTACATAGAGGGGGGGGGGTGACAAAGGGAGAAAATAGCAGAAAAAATAAAATAATAATGGCTCACGCCCCCTACCTGAATCTATAGGCTCAAAATTAGAGATAGGCGATTGCCTAGCATCTCAGAAACTCACGGGTCTTCAATCTCTCTCCCCCAACATTTAGGTTCATTCGTGGGGACCCCCATATGCACGAACCCATACTTATTAGCTACCAAAATTAGTATCTGAGGATTTCTATAACTAGATATAACTTTTAAAGCTTAATATAACTTTTAAAGCCAGTAGCTACCAAAAATTAGTATCTAAGGATTTCTACAACTAGGTTATACATTTTAAAGCTTAATTTTTTTGCAAAAAGCAATGGAAATGGAGATCTAAATGATTTAACTAAACTATACATATGCATTCAACTCCGTTTCGTCGAAAGAGGTATATTTCAAAACACATACTGAATTTATGATGCTTGACTTTGTCAGAATTAATATGGTAGTATTCTTATAAAAACCATACCCTAACAAAGCGCCTTATATATTGTGATTCTTTAAAAAGAACAAAATACTTTTTTCAGAAAATTTTGTAATCAGCATGGGGAAAATGAGAAAATTTAGTTTCTTCGTTTCATAGTTTTCTCATTTTTTCATATGAAGAATCACTATTTGTTATGGCGTCAATATCATCTAGGAAAGAGGAAAATTCCCCACACTTCTGCATCATTAATTCGAATATTGCTTTGCTTCCCCAAATGAATCGATCACCAATATAATCTACACCAGTTACAATGTTTCACACCTGGAAAGAAACATAATTTGATGACGTCACAAGTATTACCGTTAAGAGAAAGTGACAGGTCAAGTAAATCAGACTAATGAAAGAGGCACGGAAAATCGTTATGACAAAATGAATATGTGTTATTACTTTGTAAAAGAACCACACAGGATGTAGAAGCTACAGTAACGCTTTCTGTTTTTCTTCAATTCGAAATATAAAATCAAAACAACATTTTTGGCAGATGTGCGTATGTGCACGCAGATATGTATCTGGACTTGCATGCCTGAAAAAGAGACACATTTTTTATACGGATGAGGAAGTATTTTAATCCACTGATTTTTTAAAGACTCATTCTTCACTGAAAGAATGAGTCTGTCTTTTTGCGTCTCTCCATTTGAGACACTGTAATTATACAACCAGGTCTGTGGTCGTAAAGAAAAACATACAAGGTGCATGTGTGTAGTACACAAAAACATATAAAAAAATTTATTACTAATGAGACGGAACAAATACCGTAATTATTTAATTATTGATATCATATATGCATTTGAATATTTAAAATTTAAAACCTACCTTAGCTTGGTATTAGTTTTCATAGAAATTCTTCCTAGGTAGCTTTGATGCGACAAATCTAGATTTTTCTCTTCCATATTTGAAAATCAGAACACAAGTAGTTAGGTCAGTCATTTTGACTGACAGCCAATTCGAAGGAAAAAGTCCCTCTATGCTATCTATTCACTCCTGCTGAACTTTGGGAACTGAACCCTGAAACGACTACGTTTCTTTTAAAATGCAAAACTGTTCGATTGAAAGGATATTGCCGTAAGGTAGCGGATCCCATTTGGTGGTTCGCGGTAAAAATTCTGTAAAGGCTGGCGTCTTCATAAAATTATAATAAAGGTATTTTTTTAAACTGCAAGTAGGTTGAAATGCATTAACACCTTAATTAGTTTTTGCAGATGTTTGGGACAAGCGTTCTTACATAGTCAGTATGCATGAGAGGGTGATCGGTGCTGTATTACGTTTCAAAAATACCGATGTGCGACTAGCCAAGGAAAGACTACTCCGCGACATCACAAGGTCGCGCGATTGTTCGGTCTACCTAACTCTGACGTAGAAAGAAACTGGTTAGCTTTTAGCTTGTGAGATGACTTTGCGGAGTGCGCACGCGCCGCTGTTGTTCACAGGAACTCTCAGAGTATCGAAAGTTCGTGCATCGTTAATGGAGCATCAGGGTTGTAGGAGCTTGTGAAAACTTTGAAATTCAAGACAAAAATACCTGCCATTAGTAATTTTTTACTATTATATCATGGATAACTGGTTGAAGACTGGAACCAATGATAAAACGTGGCAATGACGAAGGAAAAAATGAAATTCTTTTTTCAAATGTGCCTCAAGATGATGATCTGAAATCCAGTAAAAAGCATTCAACTGACAAAATTTCCGAAACAGTACTTGAAGTTGTTCAAGATATTGGCATTATATCTCGTACTGAAAAAAGGAAATACAGTGAAGATTATATTAAATTTGGCTTTTCGTGTGTGCTGTCCACGCTCTCAATGTGTCATTTGCGGAGAAGTCCTCGGAAACAGCTGCTTGAAACCTTCACTCTTGTGTAGTCATTCAGAAACTAAACACCGAAGTCTTATAAATAAATCAGTTGTATTTTTTCAAATGGAAATCCAAAGAACTCAAAATATCTAGCATTAATTCGTACATTTCACTTGGTAATCAAAGCGATTAAAGCAACGTACTTGATATATAAATACGAACACCTGGGGAAGCCAATACCATTACTTACAATTTTGCTTTTACCGTGTGCAAAACAATTGTCAAGTGCTCGTTTGTTGATGATTCGGCAAAGAAATTCGACACGATACCCTTTGTAATAACATCACAGTGTCTCGCCGAATCCATGATATGTCTGACAATGTTGAATCTGTTATTCTATAGAACGGATGTGATAAAGCACAATGTATAATACACTCTGCAGTTAGATGAGACCACAGACGTTTCTAATCTAGCAATGTTAATTGTACAGTGTATTCGTACGATACCTGAATGATGGTAAATTGGAGGAAAACACGCTGTTTTGCCGCTTGTTAAAAGAGCGTACAACTGGTGAGGACGTTTTTAATTTAATCAACTCGCATTTTGAAGAAAGCAAATTGAATGGTCTTCATGCCGTGGAATTTGTTCAGATGGTCGAGGACAGGAAAATTTGTGGACTTAAATAATCGCATTAAAAATATATGTGCGAATATTTCTTGGACGCATTGGAGTATTCATAGACACACATTGGCATCGGGACGAATGCCGCAACAATTAAAATGTGTGTTCGATGAAGCTATCAAAGTAGCCAACTTTGTAAAATCGAGACCGACATAATTCCAGACTACGAGGGGATGCTGAAAATTTCTCGGCCTTACCCACTTCCTGTAATTGTAGCATTATTTTGTCACTGCAGCTCAAAAGAGTGCTCTTTTGTATTGTAAAGTGCCAATTTTCAGACTTATAGATCTTTTTTCTTGCAGATGTTTGACTTCCTGAACTCAATCATGCCAACGCAGTGTTGACTTTTCGAATGTGGGACGGTCATGAAATTTCTGTTCCTGCAGAAGAAAACTGCAAACGAAATCTATGAGTGAATGACGCAAACATTGAGTGACAAGTGCCCTTCATATTCCACTATGAAGAAATGGTGTGCCAACTTTCAGCGTGGAGACTTTGAGACTGAAGGTGCAACAAGATCTGGGTGACCTTCAACAGTGACAACACCCGAAATTGTTGATCGTGTTCATGACTTGATTTTGTCAGATCGGCGAATCTCCGCTGAAACTATAGCTGAGACTCTGGAGACATGCAAGGAACGTGTTGGATTCATAATTCGTGAGCACTCTGATATGCAGAAGATGTCAGCAAATTGGGTGCCCAAATGTTTGAACGCCAATGAGAAACGAAAACGAGTGGACACTTCCAGATCAGTTTTGTAGCATTTTGAGCGATATGGTAATAATATTTTGCAGTGACTTGTCACTGTTGAGGAAACGTGGTTACATCACTACGCTCCAGAGACGAAACAACAGTCCCTGCAGTGGCGGCACTCCGGTTCCACAGGGTCAAAGAGATTCAAGACCCAAAGGTCCGCAGGAAAGATCATGACAACGGTTTTTGGGGGATTCGGAAGGCATTTCACTGACTAACTATCTCCCAAACGGCCAAAAAATAAATGCTGAATACTATTCCAACTTGCTGTGCCAATTAAACGGGGCGTTAAAGGTAAAAAGGCGAGTAAAACTGCGGAAAGCTGTTCTCTTTTTGCAGGACAATGCGCCGGCTCAAAAGGCTGGTAAGGCAGTGCATGTTTTGAGGGATCTGGGGTTTAAGTGCTTAGACCATCCATCCTACTCACCAGAACTTGCTTCATCAGATTATTTCCTGTTCCCAAACCTTAAAAAAGTTTGAAAGGGAAGCATTTTTCGAATGATTCGGAGGTGATATCAGCAGCAGAGCAGTATTTGAGTGATCAGATTTCAGAATTTTTTTTTTTGGAAGGGTTAAAGAAACTCCAGAAACGCTGTGCCAAGTGTGTTGAACTTCGGGGTGAATATGTGAAATAGTCTGTAAGTTTCCTGGTTCTAGCCCATATCCTTCATGGTGTGGACGAGAACTTATCAGCATCTCTTCGTATTTATTTCCTTATGAAAGGATATGGACAGCGAGCGTCTTTCACGTGCTAAAGTGCTTACGCGGTTATTTGAATTAAGACAAGAATTAACTGTTTTCTTGGTAGATCGACCTTCTCATCTTTAGCGGACGTACAGAAGATCACACACGGCTTCAAAGAACAACATATTTTGCAGATAACTTTTCTAAAATAAGTGAATATAATTTATCATTACAAGGTTCAAATACGACCATTTTCAATGTGCAAAATATAGTAGAAAGTATGTTAAAGAAGTAAAATTCTGGGAAGAAGTTATTGAAAACAGTACTGAATGTTTTAGCACCCTACAGAAATTTTTAACAGAAAGTGAACTGACTTTAGACCACAATGTTAAAACAATGTCAAATGCTACTTAAAGTCCCTCACGGTGACTTTTAATGAGTATTTTTCACCAATTTCCAAGAAATTAAATTGGATTTGTAATTCATTTGGCGAATCTTTCATGCCGTTGGCTCTTCACCTCTCTAAGACAGGAAAAGAAAATCTCATTGATATTTTGACCGATTTTGGACTACAAAAAGCATTATTCAAGAGAGAAAGCTTCATACATCTTTGGCTTGCGTTAAAATCAGAGTATTCTTCCCCTTAGTCACAAAGCTGTTAAACACTTTTGTGCGAGAGAGCTTTCTCTACAAACACTTCGCTGAAGTCAAAACATTGAAACAAACTTTGTGCAGAACCAAATCTGAGACTATGCCTGTGTTCTGTCGAATCAAATATTGATGCACTTTGTTCTACTAAACAAAGCCAGAAACAGCGTTAAATTTGTGATTTATTTTGATTCGTAAGTATTAATATCATTATGATTATTTTGCTGTATTTATTTATTAACATTATAAATCGTTTAACATTTGTTTCAGGAATATTTCCTACTTATTGCCAGTTTATTTAATCATTAATTTACGTTTTATAATAATTTTTTTATGTTAAAATCCTTTTAGTTTTACAGGATATATTCCTGAAAAAATTTTTTGTAATGAAGTTACAGGAATTTCTTTAAATGAAATGTAACTTCCGTGAAAGAGACCATAAGTACTAAAATTTTCACGAAGCAGCTGCTTGGAGTAGTAGTTAGTGGTGGGAAAGAAATTTTGATCTCTAAAAGTTTCACGAAGCAGCTTTTTTTCCTCGCATGAATATAATGTAGACGACATTGAGAAATTACGCGCTTATTCTGTGGAATCACTCTGAGTAGAGAGAAGCAACCGGGACGCCGACCCTGATAGGTGAATCTAGTATACCTAATAATTTTACTACGGAGAAAGTTGCTGTCCGATATTTTGTAATATGAAAAAAATCTCTATTTATGCCGTGGCAATTTGTGTCATTAAGTAAAACGACGTTATCTCAGCCAAATGAATGAGAGCATGTTAAATTCGAAAATATTATGTAAATTTTTTCCGACGAAGATTTCACAAAAGAGCGCCGAAGTGGCAATAGGGGACCAAACATGCCTTGAGCTGCATGCCACTTACAGCAGCGGCAGAACTCTCTGAGAAGCTGTGACCTGAATGTTGCTATCAGGAACAAACTTCTCTGATGAGAAGCTGTCTGAGTGCTGATAGCAGGAGCACTTCTCTTAGAAAGCTGTAGCCTGAAGGTTGTTATCAAAAACAAACTTGTCTGATCAGCTGCGGTCTGGCTGTTGATAGCAGGAGCAAACTTCTCTGAGAAGCTGTGGCCTGAGGGTTCTTTTCCGGTACAAACTTCTCTGATGCTCTGCGGTCTGACTTGATAGCAGAGGTAAACTTTTCTGAGAAACTGTGTCCTGAAGGTTGTTATTAGAAACATTTCATTGACGAGCTGCGGTCTGACTGTTGAAGGTAATGAAAACTTCTCTGAGCAGCTGTGTCCTGGAGTATGTTACTAAAGACAAACCACTGATACGCCAAGATCTGGTGTTTGAAACACATATGTATATCGCATATCTCACCCTGTCTTTTTGGTTTCTACGGCCAGTAAACTTCTACCATGTTGTGCCATACTAAGAAACACCTCTTTTTTTTTCTTTTCGATTGAAGGTTTTAGTGATTTATTGGACCTGGTGGTACAGAGACATGACAAACAAGCAGACATAGACAAGATCCAGATGTTTCACATCGACAAGTACACATGAAACATGGTTTTTACAGTACGCTAAATGACCAATGTACACAGAGAGCCAGTGTTGATCAAGTAACACATTGAGAGCCAGTGCCGAAAGGCAAACACAAACATCCATGCCTCACTAGGATTCGAACCCGGGCCCAACTAGGGCGAATAGTCACAAGCCAGCGCCTTAGACCACTGAGCCAGCTGGGCGGCGAAACACTTCTTGGAGAAGATTAACTTCAGATTTTGTCGAACAGCGGGTTGCCAACAGGATTTCTGCAGACATTGCATTTTTCGAAGGAGGAAACCATGAGCTGTATTCTGTTCTGAGCTCTGAGAAAATTCACTTACTTATCTGTGTGTATGGCAGGATAGCGAGGAAGGTGTTTGCACTCTTTATTTCCACAACGAATAAATAGGAAGTAAAACTGATGAAGAAATCTTACTGAGAAGATTCTGTACGTCTAAATCTACACAGATACAGTGAAACCTCTGAATAAGGGTCATTGCTCGGACCAAAAGAAAGTGCCCATTGTTTGGAGGAGGCCGTTGTTCGAGGGATATTTCAAAGTTAATATTGCTAATTCATTGCGTTTATACAAAGGCAAAATAAGTGTATGAAGCCTATGCACAAGGAAAAGGATGCAGTGCATTCTACAGTGCTGAATAAAACTCAGTATAATAAATAAATCATGGTGTAGAGAATTTTAGGAAAGCTGTCCTAAACAGCCCTTAGAAATAGAAAACTAGGAAATTAGGGCTAGGAACCGCTCTAGGAAAGAGACAAATAAAAATGTTTCTTTCTTATAGCTTAGTGTAACTGCACAGTTAGCTGATCGCGCTACTGAAAGCTGGAACAGAATCTCTCTCTCTCTCTCTATCTCGTCCGCCCATGGCGGGTTGAGTTCCGCAAAGAAGACAATGAGCCATTGAGGATTACTGGCAAATTAATGCAACCGGCTTGCCATTTCTCTGCTGCATACGGGTAAGGGACGAAGTGCATCAGGGGCGACTGCACAGGGAGCCATCTACGTAGTCGCGCCCCCAAACACAGGGATTCAGCGGAAAATCCCGGAAAGACCGCAGACTAGATGGCCGGCGGGCCAGGGATTCGAGCATTCGTCAAGAACGTCCGCTTCCCACACAGCGACTTAACCAACTATGCTATGCCGGTGGTGGAACAGAATCTGCATGAACTAAACCTAGAGATACCCCCGCCAAGGGGCAACATTCCAGACACCGCTAACCATTTCACCCCCCCCCCCAAGGTCGACTGAAACATACATGTGAACTCGTTTCACGTAGACCTAAACTTAAACTCCTTTCTTTTCACACCATTGTACCCGCCGTAATAAAACCCGTCATCCGCGAGAAACAGTTCAGTTAGAAATATTCGTTGTCCCTATTTTATCCCTTTCGCTGAAATGTCGAAGGAACTACAGAAAATCCTAAAGGATAACGTGTCAGAACTTTTTCAGGACTGACTGATGTGTACGTTGACAACTGTAAGGTAATCAATAATGTTAATCCTTCGGGAACTGTTTTGTACCAACCAACATTTACCGCTGTTCTGAGATTATCGGAGGTGTTCGTTAAAGAGGTTTCACTGTATTAAAAAGAACAAGTTAGTAAAATCATGCAATGCATTGATTATAATACGCTTTCCAGCATACCAGAAATCATTACTCAAGTTACGAAGATAATGGCTGTGGAATAAATCTCGCTCCTGTGCCCTGACCTTTGACCCCATTTATATGATATTCAACAGAACAGGTTCAGTATATCACCGGAACAACATACCAAAGTTTTGTCGCAATAGAAGCATTTTTAGTCAAGTTATGAAGATAATGGCTGTGGAATAAATACCGCTCCTGTGTCCTGACCTTTGACCCCATTTCTATGATATTCAACAGAACCGGTTCAGTATACCACCGGAACAACATACTAAACTTTCATCGAAATCGAACCATTTTTTACGAAAGTTATGACGCTTAAGGGCAATGCAATGGATCTCGCTCCTGTGTGACCTTTGACCCTATTTCGCTATTTTCAATAGGGTTCGTTCCCAGGTGGTCCCCTACCACATACTAAAATTTCATCGAAATCGAACCATTTTACATGTATGACGCATAAGGGCAATTGAGTGGATCCAGCTTCTATGTCCTGACCTTTGACCCCATTTTCCCATTTTCAATAGGGTTCGTCCCCAGGTGGTCCTCTACCACATATTAAAATTTCATCGAAATCGAACTATTTTTTACGCTTTCCAACCGCAGGTTGAAGAAGCGTATATGCTCCAGTTTTGTCCGTCCGTCTGTCTGTTCGCACGATAACTCGCGTAAAAATGGTTCGATTTCGACGAAATTTCAGTATATGATAGAGGATCACCTGGGGACGAACCCTATTGAAAATGGGTGAAATGGGGTCAAGGGTCAGGACATAAGGAGCGGGATGCATTCCATTACCCTTATGCGTCATAACTTGCGTAAATATGGTTCGATTTCGATGAAATTTTAGTACGTCATAGAGGACCACCTGAGAATGAACCCTGTTGAAAATGGGTGAAGTTGGGTCAAATATCAGGTCATAGGAGGCGGGATGCATTCCATTGCTCTTATGCGTCATAACGTGCGTAAAAATGGCTAGATTTCGATGAAATTTTAGTAGGTGGTAGGGGACCACCTGGGGACGAAATCTATTGAAAATGGACGAAATGGGGTCAAAGATCAGGACATAGGATTGGATCCATTCCATCGCCCTTATCTCATATAATTAAAGGAGCAATTCTTGTATGTATGTAAATTTTATTTTGAAAACGCCTCTAAGGGTTTTGATGAAAGTCGGTAACCTACCGTTTTCTGTACTAGAAATCGATATAGCTTGATCTCGACTTTAGAAAATTCGTTTAGTGGGTTAGATAACCACCCCGAATTACCACGTTTTTAGTGTCATGGCGTCGTCCCATTAATGTTTCCCATGCTTAGAAATCTTATGACGTCACATTCTCGCGATTGAGATGCTGGCGCGCAGTCACGCAATCTGTCTCATTACGTCACGCGTTGTGTGTGGATCCTATTAAAATTTTATGACGTCACACTCTTGCGAGCAGATGGTTGCGATTCTCATCTGCCTCATTAAATCACGCGTTGTGTACGTATGTCCGTCCGCACAATAACTCACGTAAAAATCGTTCGATTTCGATGAAATTTTTAGTATGTGGTAGGGTAACACCTGGGAAGGAACCCTATTGAAAGTGAACGAAATGGGGACAAAGGTCAGGATTTAGGGCGGGATTCATTCCACTGCTGTTATGCGTCATAACTAACGTAAAAACGGTTTGATTTCGATGAAATTTTAGTATGTGGTAGGGGACCACCTGTTGAAAATGGGCGAAATGGGGTCAAAGGTCAGGACATAGGAGTGAAATCACTTCCATCGCCATTATGCATCATAACTTACGTAAAAATGCTTCGATTGCGACAAAACTTTATCATGTTATTTCGGATGTATACTGAACCGGTTCTGTTGAATATAATTGAAATGAGATCAAAGGTCAGGGCACAGGACCGAGATTTATTCCACAGCCATTATCCTCATAACTTGAGTGATAACTTGAGTAACGGTTTCTGGTATGTTGGAAAGCGTATCATAATCAATGCATTGCATGATTTTACTAACTTGTTACGTAAGTTATGACGTATAAGGGCAAAGGGAGGGATACCGTTCTTATGTCCTGACCTTTGATCCCATTTCGTCCATTTTCAATAGGGTTCGTCCCCAGCTGATTCTCTAAAACATACTAAAATTTCATCGAAATCGAACCACTTTTACGCGAGTTATCGTGCAGACGGACAGACAGACAGACGGACAAAGCTGGAGCATATACGCTTCTTCAACCTACGGTTGGAAAGCGTAAAAAACTAAAAATCTACAGTGACAGCATAAGAGCTTCACTTCTTAGCACTCGGTTCAATAAAAGAAAAAAATAAATCGCATTAGTCTTCGGAATTACATTACACGTCCGTCATTCGAGACTCAAAATTCTGGTTACTAAGGAGGGTAAAGAACCCTTTTAATTTTCACCTATGTCGGTCAGATGATACACGATTTAGAGCAGGACTGCTTAGTAATTTTTAACGAATGAGGAAGTGCGATGAAGATTTTACTTATACGTAGTTTAATTTGCATTGATTATTGTGATTATCTGATGATTATCTGTAACACACATTAGGATAGGGATCACAGGAATTCAGTTGCCATGTGCTTCTAGGTATACACTGCTTTCGGACACCTGTGCAAAGCAGTGAGGCAGTTGATTCAAGTTCTCAGTTGTGTCTGTTTAGCATCAGCAACCAGAAGCTGATTACGCATAATCAGGTGGGTTATCTTTTCGTTTTTCCTTCCAGAGTTCGTCTTGGAAAAGAGCCCTCACGTGTTGGGCAGTCGTCATAAAAAAGAAAAGAAAAAAAGTTTTCCCGCAGCTCCCAATTCCAACTCAGTTCTTGCTTTGTTGCCCAGTCCACGATGGTAGCAAAGCTGATGATACCGGTCACTCTATTCCACTGACCTCGAGTTTGGAGTGGAGCAGGGTTAAGGGGCGGAGTTTTGAGGTTTCAAGGGCAAAACGTGACCGAATGAGAAATGCAGATATCTATTTAGTGAGAAGAATGTACAGAGAGAGAGAGAGAGAGAGAGAGAAAGCGAGGGAAAAGATCGGCCGCAAAGAACTTCATGTCACAATCAGCTCTGTAAGGAAAATTCAAATACATTGGTGAAAAATTATTTGATTTCATATAATATAAATATCGCCTGAACCCAAACTTTGTGTTTAAAGAATCTTTCTCTATCTCCCCACCCCCCGCCCCGATCATTTGCTCTGTTTTCTCAGAACTTCCAATCAAAAACTGCAGCTAAACTTTCATTCACGGATGAATGCTATTTCCAAAGAAACGATTTGTGATTCCAGAAGTTGTTTATGAAATATAATGAGAATGATTGTACGACTTTGTGAAAACACAAGTTTGTCCGTGCAGAAATCGAAGCTGCGCCCCCACACTCTGGAGTAAGTTGCTCTCCCAACTAAGCTACACGAACGGAATGGACCGCTGCAAATTTGCCTTTTTGACACGTTATACACCTCTGTAATACGTCACAGACTGCGTTTATGTTAACAATAAATCAACGTGAAATCCTTTAAATTTTTTCTCCTTATTTCATATTCCACGTTGCTATAAATTAAATCCTTGCATAGGTTCCAATCCCATCTTTATATCGTTATTCAATTTTCCGCATCGCTGATTGTTGATGATCAAGTTGTCACGTGATTTTTCATCTTGTTTCCCACGTTTTTTTGTCTTTGACATTTTGCTGTACACGTTTTTCTTTATTTTATTATTTCTTCTGTTTTGCGCATCACCGATTGTTGTAAAGAAAGTTCTTACACAATTTTTCTTCCTGTTCGCGGATCTTTTATTTTATGATGCTGTTGTCCAAGCTCTTGATTGTTGTACCGAATGATTTTTTCCTGTTATCCACGTCGATTTTTTATTTTGTGATTTTATTGTACACATCGCAGATGGCTGTTAACAAAGTGCTTACAGAATTTTTCTTCTTGATAAAGGGGTTCATCAAAATAATGGAAGCACCGATCGCGACCGGAATGCACGCAATGAGCCGTATGCAAATCACATGGACGACGTCACCCGCGATGTCAGGTATATAAAGGAGTGTATTACGATGTCGAACATCATGTAGAAGTGCCACAGTCGCAGGTGAAACAGCTGCTGTGGGTTAATTTTTGATAATGTCTCTCAAATTCGCTAGCCCCAGGTCATAAGAAAATAATTGTAAATATGTAGGTATATATATATTCATTCGCATTCTTTGTTTGCGCCATTTTGGGCCACAGCGGATGAAATCAGCATGTTTAAAGCTGTTGCCGTAAGGTACAGGCAATTACATTCTACTTAGTACATATGTATTTGAAGTGTATTGTGCCTGTCTTGTGTGACAATGGAATTATCTCAAGGGCGCGTTCATGAGAGAGGAACGCAAGCTAACGACGTTTTCAGGCAGCGCTAAAGAGGTGAGGATTTAATCTGATTAATTAGGGGAGTGGAAATTTTCTAAAGTTTATAAGAAAAGACACTTTTGAATTGGAAGCTAGGGAGACGGGACCTTAGTTTTGACGAGAGAGGACGGGTCCTTAAAATTAGAGAGCGAACGAAGCGATTTGTTTCCGGAGAGCGTTGGGAATCGCGTTGCATAGCTGCGGCGGCGGCTTGCAAAAGAAAACACGAAGTTCGGGTCTAGCGCCGATAGCACGGACGGGTTTGAAGTAAATGAAGCATTCCGTTAACTTGTCCTTCGAAAGATGTCAAGCCACACAGTTTTAACGAAATACATTGTTTCTTGTTGTTAAAAAAGGTCCTGGATTCTATTTTTCTTCGAGTGCGTGATTCTACTACGAAACGAACCAAAGCAAAATAATGTGACGGCTCTCGCTGGATCTGGGCTACGTTGAGTAAGAGGTAGAAAGGAGTGAGGGGTGTTACAATGTAAAATCTCAGTGATCTCAAAATAGGCATAATAATTTGTGCGCGTCTTGAAGGAATTTCAACAACTAGTACGGAAGAAATTGCAGGTGTAACGCGAGGATCTGTATCGAAGATTATTACTAAGTATCAAAAAAGACACGGCGTTGCCTTCAAACGTTCAAATTGTGGATGTCATATAAAGAGCTCGGGTAGGGACAAACGAACGTTGGCACGGATTTCACAGCGGATGCAAATGACCACGGCACCGCAAATAGAAGCAGAGTTGAACACCAGTCGGGATGATTCCGCTTCCTTCATAACAGTTCGTTGGGAACTCCATCGTTTCGGTATTTATGGCCGGGCTGCAATTAACAAACATCAGTTTAACAAAATGTGAATGGTAGTGCAAAGCACATAAAAATTTGGGATGCTAAATATTGTCAACGTGTCACCGATGAATCATGCTTCACACTGTTTGGTAGAATGTACATCTATGGAAAGTTTGCAGAAGCTTACCAACCCGACTGTTTAGATCCGACAGTGAAGCATCTAGTTGGATTCCTGAGGCTACGGGGGAACATCTAATGGCGTTCCTGTAGGGCCATTGGTTATTCTGCAATGTCCGATTTCATTCTAGGAGACCATATACCCAGTGTTGCAGACATTGTTCCTTAACGACTGTCCCTTGTTTCAAGCAGATAATGCACCCGTTCATGGTACGAAAGGTGTGACGTCGTGGTCTGCAGAGCAGGAGATTGAGGTCTGGAGATTGGCCAACTCAATCTCTAGACCACAATACTATTGAGCATTTGTGGGGATATCTGGAGCGAAAAAACAAATCATACTTTCTACCTTCAACATCACAGGCACAGTTAAAACATATTTTACAGGAAGGATGGTACCAAGTTATATTATCGCTTGTGCATGACTTGTATAAGTCTATCCGAAGTCCAACTACTGCTGCTCTGAAAATCCAAAGTGGGCCCACAACCTATTAATAAAAAGTTCTCCATACACACTATAAGTGTTTCCATTATTTTGATGAATCCATCTAGGTACATCCTTTTTGATTTTTGTTGTTAATAGTTGCCTATCATTTTTCATTTAATTATCCTGTTTTTAATATCTTTGATTCTTGTATTAAGCGATTTTCCTTCATTATTCTGTTGCCCACGCTGTTGATTTTTGTTTATCAAATTTTCGATCTTGTTTCCATATCCTCTACAACTTTTATTATTATTATTATTATTATTATTATTATTATTATAACAGAGGGGGAGTCGAAAGTTTTGAAATATTTTCATAAACGCATGTGCTGTGCTTAAACTAGTTCTAGTCGCACTACAGTCAGTCGAAAGGGATATAACGTGGTAGTCGTTGCTGTGAACAGCATGGCATGTCATCGTTCTGTCAGTGATTGGAACGCCTAAAAGATGAACAGCCACAACCGGCTAATTAGGGAACTCTTGGTTTAGGAGTTTAAACTCGGCCATAACGCTGCTCAAAAAACACGAAACATTTATCATGCGAAAGGGGAATGTTCCGTGAATCATAGCACCGCAACCAAATGGTTCAAGAAATTTCGCTCAGGCGACAGAAACGTGGACGATCAGTCAGGTTCAGGTAGGCCGCGAACCGGGGATTCGGAGGCCGTGCGCCAGTCCGTAGAGGCATATCCGACAACCAGTACTCGGAGATTATAAGATAAGCTAGGCATATCACAGACCACCGTGATTCGTCACCTTCAGGACCTCGGCAATGTCTACAGGAGTTGCCGCATTGTCCCTCACGAACTGACGCAAGCTGAAGCAAACCGCCGAGTGAAAGTATGCAGGAAACTCCTAGAAAACCCGCGCGATGAACGTTTTATGAAAAGAATTGTTACGTGCGATGAAAAGTGGGTCTATTTCCGTAATACTAACACATAGCGGCAGTGATTGAGCACGGGCCAGCTTACAGAACCTGTTACCAAATGTAGGCGCTTCGAGCACAAGGTAATGCTCTGCGTCTGGTGGAATTTCGAGGCGATAATCCATTACGAACTTGTTCTAGACGGTCTGACCATCAACGCCAACCTCTACTTTGAACAGCTGGAGTGCATGTATGCCGTTTTGGAGGACAAGTACCCGGTACTGGTGAACAGAAAGCCCGCTCTCCTACAGCAAGACAACGCTCGGCCTCATACCGCGCGAATGACCCGGGTAAAACTTCAGGAACTTGAATGCATCGAACTGATACCACATCCAGCATATAGTCCGGATCTAGCCCCGTCGGATTATTACCTGGCCTACTTCCTTAGCGGGCGGTACTTCAACAACTAGGAGGTGGTGGCAGCTGGGGTGAAGGAGTTCTTCGCCTAGAAGTACAAGAACTGGTACCTCCGCAGAATCGATTAACTGGCAGAAAGATGGCTACAGACGGTGCAACAAGATGTCCTATACTTTGAATGCTATTCAGCTTTCGTCGTAAAGGTACGTATGCAGACAAAGTAATAAAAATATTGCAAAACTTTCAACTCATCCTCGGAAGACTGCTGTGAAGTGATTGCCCTCCTTTCCACATGCTCCCTCCTGAGGAAATGGAAGGTAACGAAATGCTGAACGCAATAGAAGCACTACTGCAGTTAAGCTTTGAAATCTCTTGTCCTCTTCTCTTCCTTGAAGTCAGTGATGTTCTTTTGCTATCTGGACCGGACCTCAAGCCTGTTCAAACAACATGGCTACTACGTGAAGGCTTGGTTCTTTGGGATGAGGGGGATGAACTCCTTCGTGGGCTACACTCTTTTTTTTTTTTTTTTTTTTGGAGACAATTAAAGACTGGACATGCTTACCCTAATCAAAAGAAACCATCACCAGCTGTAAATAAAATTCTAAGAGCTTAAAAGACCTGAAGTACTATACGTTACTACTCCTGAGTGGTGGTGACAGAGCAAGAAATATCAACAGATGTTTTATATTTTTAACGCACACATCCTTCGTTATCTTACTAGCACAACATTTTTCTATAAGTTCTGCGTGCTTGTGAAGCCGAGATGCGTTTCAAAAACTGGTCGCCCGTGGTCGCGCCGTGCAAGTGACCGCCAAATAAAAGTATCTTCTACATTGTTTCTGTTTGTGATAACATCCGTGCCACACGAAAGTGACTGCTGCTGCAGGTGTCAGCGGAATGCATGTGAAATTCATATATTTGCCGGTGACAAAGATCAAATACGCGTCTCCTAGCTCTGGAGTGAGTTGTTCTAGTCGACTGAACTACATCGACGGAATGTATCGCGGCAGATTTGTAGTCTTGTCACGTGCTTCACGGCTGTAGTACGTAACACGTGAGTGACCTGCAAGATAGGTTTCACTGTACCTCATTATTTGTAATGGCTCACTTATTTGTGAACATACATTGATGAATTTTATTCAGTCTTTCTGTATAGGTATTTTGTCTTTCTGTCAAGGATCGATGATAGAAGCTGTAGCTTCTTTAGATGTGATGAAACATCGTACATGAGGCATAGTGATCGATTTGTCTGAATTCTAAAGATGGCGAATTCTTGGAGCCTCTTTAGGCGGTACATCGGTGACTGAAACTGTGGGTTTGTTGAATGTAACCAGAGCAGCTGTATCGAAAGTTATACCCACGTCTCGAAAATCAACAGTAGGTAGACGAATTGTGGCAGGAAATCGAAGCTAACTGAAAGAGACCGTCTGCAATGAAACGGATAAAACTACTGTGGAAAAAATATCTGCAGAAATTAATGTGAATCTCAGCAGTCCAGTTTCTAAAAAACAGTTTGCAGAGAATTTCATAATGCCGAAATTTATGGCAAAGGCTCCATCGTCAAGCTACACTTTGCTGATGCAAACGCAAAAAGGAAGATGTAATGGTTTCACAAACACAAAACCTGAACACTGGATGATTGAAAACATGTGATTTGATCCGATCAATTACTGTACACTGAAGAGCAATTGAATTAGAGATACCTGTCTAGTAACGTATAGCACCACCTTTCGCCCTGATGACGGCGGTGATTCGTCTCGGCATGGACTCGACAAGACACCGGAAGCGTTGGGAAGCCATACGGATCCACGACCCTTAAACAAGCTCCCACAGTTCACGAAGATTTGATGGAGGGAGGTCAGAGCCTCGAACATCTCTCTCGATGGCATCCCAGATGTGCTCGATGGGATTGAGGTCAGGTGACGTAGCTAGCCAAGGAAGCGAGGTCACGTCGGTGGAGTGTTCATCCAACAATTCGGATACAATTCAGGAGCGATGGCACGGTGCATTGTCTTGTTGCAGGATGAGGTCCCCAGTTGGTTGTTGAAGACGCACAAACGGGAGCAAATGGTCGTCCAGGATATCCCGGTAACGTTGATTTGTGAGGGACGATATCACACGTACCAGGGGTCCCATTTCAGTCCTCGTAAACAGGCCCCAGACGAGAATGTCACCCCACCAGCTTGAATAGTACCCTGCGGGCAAGAAGGATCCATCGCTTCATGTGGTTTGCGCCGTACTCGTATCCTGCCATCCGCATGTACCAACGTGAATCTCTATTCATCAATCCAGGCAACATTTTCCCACATGTCTAGGGTCCAGTGGCGATGTTCCCGCGCTCATGCTAATCTTTGCACCCTGTTATGTGTGGTCAGCAGCGGTACCCTCGTGGGACGATGGCTTCTGTACCACATAGCGAGGAGATCGTTCTGGATGGTGTGGCTGCTTACACGTTTTTGTGCACCAGCGTTAAATTTCCGAGTGATTTCTTGCACTGTGGCCCGTCTATCCGCTGTTACAATGCAAGCTAGCGGACGATGTCCTCGTTCATCCAAACGCTGTTGTCCACGGCAGTTGGCCCTTGCAGGGATGGTTTTATCGGATTCGATGTACTCACGGTGCACCCGTGACACAGTGGCTCGTGAAAATCCTAGTGCCTGCACGACTTCCGAGATGGAGTGACCCATTCGTCGGGCCCCGACAATTTGCCCACGATCAAATGGGCTTAGAGTCTTCGTCTTACCCATACTGCGTCCGACTCTTACTGATTCTCGTCGCATACTCCTTATATTGTCGGATCGCTGCATACGTCATGTCGTTTCCGTTTACAGGGCCGCCAACAGCGCCACATTTGCATAACGTCAGCTGTATCTAATTCAATTGCTCTTCAGTGTATACACTTTTTCCAAATTTCACTGGGCGTTCAGTTTTGGTGAATGCCGAAGCAAACGAACAATCACGACCCTTCAAATATAGTGCGAATCAATAATGGTTAGCAGTGATCTCATGGAATTCGTTCGGTCCTATCATCACCCTGTATGGACGAATTACATCCACTATATATCTTGATACTCTGGATAATCAGGTTCATTGCACGGTGCAAACATTGTTTTCTGCAAACGATGTCATCTTTTAAGATGATAATGCTCCAATACACACAGTCAGATGTGTCTGATCTTGGTTTGAGAAGCACAACTGAAACTTTCCGTGCCGAGCACAATCACTAGATTTAGACATTATTGAGCCTCTGTGGGCAGAATTGGTGAAGAGAGTGAGAAGTAGATTTGCCCCACCATAGTCGTACTCAAGGAGCTTGATATTTTCCTCTGCGAAGAATGGTTAACTGTTTCTTTGAAGGCTGTTGATTTACTTGAACCTACTGCAAGCTATTGTAAAACCAAAGGTTGGCTAACACCCTACTAAAGCATAACTAAAGTTCTTCTCACTAGTGTTTCCATTATTTTTTCCATACCTTCTCTTCTTTTCACAGATGTGGCAACTGCAGTATTGATTTCATGTTGTCTATCCTGTTTCAGTACTTCTTGTTTGCACGATTCAATCCATTACTGGACGAAGGGATTTCGAGCGTCTTTTTAGTCTTCTCTGTCATTGTCTAGTCCCACATAGTGACTCTATTGAAAAAATTTTTATATCTCCTGAGGGAAAATCGACCTACCCATTTCAACTTCATTAACGCATCTTCCGTTTCAGTTTTTGTCATGCCTAAGCAATTCGTTTTTCTAATCATTTCCATTGTGATACTCAAGATTATACGAGCACTGATCGAAAAGTAATAAGAATAATCTTCGTGCGAGACAAAAGCTGGGTAAAGGTGTTGAACTTTAAGCGAACGGTAGATCTGCAGGCTACACACACAGGCACGCTTGTTCCACCTCGTGAGAGAAGAGTTGTAGCATTTTAACTTCAATAACGTTTCGTTTCGCTTACCCATCGGAAGCATGCAGTCAACTCTTGAACAAAGTTACGCCTTAAAATGTTTTGTTCCCTTCTAGAATTTCGGGAAAGAAACACAAGAAATACCTCAAGAAACCTTCGGTGGTGAACCGTTGTCACGTGCAAGTGTGTTTCATTGGCATAAAGAGGTCATGGAAGGCAGACAAAATGTTGAAGATTCGGCAAGGGAAGAATTCCCAACAACTTGGGTTTCGGATATTCTGACTAATGCTGCATATGCGTTTATCAGAGTGGGCCGTCAGATCACAATTAGGGAGTTTGAGAAAATAAAGCCCTTTTTGCCGGTTGCGAATTTAAAACCCATGTTTTCCAGCTCAGGAGCCGGGCATTCTCCCGACCGAATTACGCTGGCAAAGCTTATCGCTAAAATTTGCAGTTTTGAATCTTGCGACACCTGGTACGTCATACGTTATCAGATGCACTAGACATTTTGCAATAGAGCACCCAGGCACCATCGTGACGGAACATTTGCCTTTACTTCTTGCGTGCTCTCGTTTGATTCCACGGATTCTCACAGTAGAACAAAGGACATTGAGAGTGGATGTTTGCTCGGACTTGAAAAAACTAAAAGGAAAATTTTCTGAAAACGATTATGAGACTTTTGGTATTTCCACAGTTAAAGAAACCAGATCAGATCAACTCATATGTAGAAGATTTTAGGAAGGGAGTGTCTGACCCCAGGTCTTAAACAACCCTTAGAAATAGGATGCTAGGAAATTTGGGCTAGAGTGCCCGATAGGAAAGTGACACGGAAGCGAGGTAGAAAGGGGGAGGAAGACGCCCTTATATATCACCGGGGACCAGTACCCGAGGTTCGACGGCTTAACGTGTCCATCCGACGCACGGCGGATATTTGATGGTTTGAGCGTTCTTACCTACCTGGAATCGAACCCGAGGTTCCTCCGTGACAGTCATGAACGTGGACTATTAGGCCTTCCGCGGCCCAGTTAAAGAACCCATTGCGAGGTCGCCGTTTTAAGACCAACTGGGAATTCAAAAAACCTCGGTTTTGAAGACTTTGTTCTCAAGTACTGTCTACTGTATGTTTCTAAGAGCTGGGTTACATGCTAAGACAAGTGTATTAGGTGCAATAATGAGTATTTTGAGAAGCAGCATGTAGAAATTGGTGATTAAATGCTTATATCAGGAACAGTACGGTGAGTTTTATTACTACGGACATAAAGCATGCTGTTTTTTCCATGTAACGTAATTACAGAAATTTGAAAATTAAACCGTCCTGCTCTCGATTTGCGCTCGAAGTATGCTCACCATTGCACCACCCAAGACAATGAAATCCAAACCAAATGAAGCATTATCTGAAACGTCAGACATTAATTTCACTAGTCGAAACAAACGTGTTTTATTGTAGTGCTAGGTTAACCTTTTCACGACCATGACTCAAAACCTGTAACGCCCGAAACTGTCTGTTGGTTAACTTGTTTGTTTTATAACACCAATAGTGACTGAGGGCGACTCCTGCTGATTCCTCATAGGTCGAGAAAATTTGAAGAACAGGCAAGGGGGCAGGAAATCTGAATCACTCTAGACAGGCATTTGGGGCAGCTATGGCCGTTTGTATGCACGGGCGTTTTGGGCGTTATGGTCGTTAAAGGGTTAAATCACCAACAAATGAGTAAATATCAAGTTGGGAATACATGGAATAATTAATACTGGCATAAATCAATCTGTTCTTTCCATGTTTTTATTTGGATTTCATTGTCCTGGGTGGTGTTAGCATACTCGAGCGCAAATCGGGAGATGCGGGTTCGATTTCCGTTCCAGAACGATTAAATTTTCAAATTTCTATATATATGTTACATGGAAAGAACAGGTTGATTTATGTCCGCATTAATTATTCTATGTATTCCCAACTTGATATGAGTCTTATTTAATTTTTGAACAGTCTGTTACAGCGGCACATTGCTTCGGGGTCATAAATAACCAAATTTGGGAATTAATTCAAAATTAATTTGTTAAGTTATGCGCTCAAGTTCCCAAACGGATATTGACGCTGTAATAAGTCAAAGTATGTTTCATCCTTTTCTGAGTAACTTGTACTTTTTTTTTATTATTATTATTGCTTTGCACATTTAATGTCCATAGAATTCAGTAAACACTTTTCTAAATTGCGGAGTGAAAAATAGTATTTCAAACAAATGAAGCGATTGGAAGTTTCAGATAAATTGGATAATCGCAGCGATTTTATTCCTTTCCGTCTGACTTTCTTCAATTGATACATCAACTCATTCTTCTGAAGTTCGTGAACGGTTGTAATAATAAAGAGTTTTCATTCCGCTATCTTTTTCGCTACCAACAGGGCTTGAAACATGACATCATTTAATTAAATGTAGATGACGTAACTCCTCTAAGAGTTCGCTTCGAAACGAAGATATTCGCAGCTGAAATGTCATTTAATCATCTTCAACAAATGCTACTTTTGCGTAGACCTATAATAAAAACGGCAAACGGATCATCAATCATCGCCGAGCCGGTTTTAGGAAGAAGAATTTTTGCGTTTCATTTTTCTTCCTAGTCGTGTCTCCTACCTGTTTCAGCTATCCATTTGTACTTTTTTTTTCCTCCATGCACTTATACTTCCCTAATAAGCTTGTGTTGGCATTGATACCACTTCACTAGATAACAATTCTTTTGCTTTTAGGTCTGAAACTGTTTGTAAACAAGGGAAAAGAAGCCACATGGATTGTACACATGCGTACATGCACAGACTGTTCATAATTAATCACACACAGACAGCAGCACAGGTTCCCCAGGATGAAAATAAACAAAGTGGTTTTACATTTTTCTGTGGGAAGCTTTCTTCTGCCTCTAAAATGACCTTTAACGTTTGATGACGTCAGTATGTTTGACTGATACTCTGCTTTCCAGCACATCGTGGCTTTCAGGTGAACTGCAAAACCGCACAACAGAATCGAATGGCGTAGATCTTAGTGATGTGCAAATTAACTGATGATGTGTATTTGCATATTGCGACCATTGCCATGACTCGACGCATGTCTTCAGCACCGCACATTGAGCTTTCACAGAGCCAGACCATCAGCAGAAAAAATGTTCTAACGTGACCAAACTTTAATGAACATTTCATTTCGAGGAGTGCAAGGAAGACCTAGGAAAACTGAAAAGAAAAAAAACAAAAAACGAAAAAAGTCATTTACTTACGGGAACAGTAACCATTCATATATGGAGTAGGATCCAAAAGTTTTGGGACAGTGCCTACCCGTGACAACGAAAGCATGTAGTTAAAGTTACTGCGTCTGAAATACACCCTGTCATACCTTACCTCCGTAGTCATAATGGTTTGGCCCATGGAAAGTGATTGGAATGCGCACGCAGACGTTTGCTGCCGTATTTAGTAGTCTGTCTTCTGCGATGTGAGGAACATGGATTTTGAAGAGCAACGTCGTAACATTAAATTTTGTCAGCGTGTGGGTAAAACAGCCGCAGAAACCTTGGAAGTGCTTTCGAAGGTGTACGGCCACTCTACGATGGCGAAATCGAAGGTGTACGAGTAGTATCGGCGTTTCAAAGAGGGCCGAGAATCTATAACAGATAACGAGCGCTGTGGTCAACCTGTGACTGCACGGGGTGAGGAAAACAATACGATGGTGGCGCAGTGTGTTCGTCAGGACCGTCGCCGAACCATTGAGGAAATCGCTAACGCAACTAACTTATCAGAGACCACATGCAATCGCATTTTGACGGATGATCTTAACATGCACCAGCACATTGTCCTTCGCCTTTTGACCTCCCAACAAAAATAATAGCATGAACGGATACTGATATCGAGCGAATTGATCGACAAAGCCAATAGAGATCCCACGTTTTTCTACGCTATCGACTTTGTCAATTAATTCACAATCACAGGTGATGAAACGTGATTGTTTGATATTCAGCTAAAACGTGCTTCTTCAAAATGGAAATCACCGTCTTCACCGCAATCAAATAAATTCAGGTAGGATTGCAACAAAGCGAAAGTCACGCTGGAAGTATTTTCTGATTCTCACGGCATTGTCCATTCCAAATTTATTAATGAGCGCACAACAGTTAACAAGGAACGTTATCTGGACATTTTACGTCGCTTACGGAAGTCAATCCGTCGTAAACGGCCGGAAGTTGTGGCGAAGTGGACAATGGCACTTTCTCCATGACATCGCGCCTGCACATCGGTTCCTACTGGTCACGGAGTTTCTTTCCAGATATCGCACCAATGTGCTTCCACATTCCGCCTATTCGCCCGCTTTAGCCCCCTGCGATTTTTACCTATTTCCACTGATGAAACAAAATCTGCAGGGACGTCGTTTTGTGTCAAAAAATGAGGTAAAAACAGCAACGTACGATGCATTACGAGGGGTTGCAAAATATGGCTTTCAGCAATGCTGAGAAGCTTTACGAGCACTGACAAAAGTTCGTCATCGCCCAAGGGATTTTGAAGGTGGTTGTGCATCGGTGTTTTAAAATATTCAAGGTAAGAAATTATACATCAAGTCCCCAAACTTTTGGATCTTATTTCGTAAGGTCTCACTCAGCCTCTACCCCCCAAAAAACTTCTTAGTAAACCACAACGCACACCAAAGTTAATTTGCCAGCATGGGGTAATGAAAGTTGTAAAGGCCATCGATTAGATCACTGCGCTGTTACTGAGCTATAGCTACTTTTGGCATGTTTTGCAAAGTCTGTTTTTGCATATTAAATTATAAATCCATCCACATTAAAAGTTTTTTTTTTTTTGGTGATGGTGGGGGGGGGGGTTGAAATTTCCAAAAGTTTCTTTTGTGACTGACAATGCATCAAAAATTTTCATGCACCTAAATTATGACACATTTCATTACTTTAATGTACTCACAAATTTTTCACTGGGGGCTACTAAATCCGGAATGTTGAAAATTTTGGAGGGAGCTTGTGTAAGAGACTATTCCAGTTGAAGCAGGTAAAAATGTTGTTCCTCATAGGCAACGAGAAATGGTCATTTTTGTGCGCTTTCATTTTTCATCTCCCTCTCAAGTATTTCATTACAGAGCACTTCAAAGTTCAAAGTTCATGCAAATTTTTGACTCCTTTTTTTTTTTTTTTTTTTTTTTTTTTGGTTGAGGGTTTTGCGACTACTGTGTGTGAGCAACTCGGTGAGCTATAAGCAGTCGCCCGTCCCTAATTTAGGGCCACTAATTCCAGGGAAAGGAGAGAGCCAGCGCCGTAAGACAAACACAACATTCATGCCTCACCAGGATTCGAACCCGGGTCCATCTCGGACAAATGATTAGAAGCCATCGCTTAGATCACGGCGCCACCGGGTCGACGATTTTTTTTTCGGACTTTAGCGATACCTATTTAAGGCAATAAAGATTCTCCCATATCTAATTTCACTGTTAAAAATTTAAATTTTGTAGTAGGTTGCACCAAAAAGTGGTGCTACATCAGCTGCACCACTTTTGGGGAAAGGTAAACCATTAAACATGGTGCAACGGGTGTAACTTCGCACCATTAAGGTTGAACACCATACCGTGGAGCATAATTGCATCATGTTTTTGAGGATTTCATGCATCACACAGTGATTTCCCTTTTCCCCAAAAGTGGTGCAGCTGATGTAGCACCACTTTTTGGTGCAACCTATTGAAAAATTTTTACAGTGTTTGATACACCGATGACAAGAACGTTAGAGAACTACAGTCTGTATACTGTCAGAAGCATCCCTGTCTTTGCCGGGATTCCAACCCAGATCCAGAAGTGCGAACAACCTGCACCCTAGCTTTGACTGCGTGTTCGGTAGAGACTATTTAAATTCGAGTAAAAGCTGTTGTTTTTTTTTACATCTGAGAGTGCTTGCAAAATTTATAAAAACTGTGTATTTTGGAAATAGTTGCATTTTTATTTACTGTGAGAATTCGCGTTGTGAGGCTACTGGCAGTGAACATAGATTGGTGAGATGTAAGATGCACCTCAACACTAAACTCGAACGTAGCAAGCTCATAAGACAAACAACCTTAAAAAGCACCATAATACCTTCAAATTGGAACTGAAGAACAGATTCTCTGCTTTAGAAGGCCTAACATCGGAAGAAGTGGATATTTCTGAAGTTAACAGAAAAGTAACCAAAGCTCTTATGGAAACAGCAACAAAATTAGCTGGGTCTAAGAACAAATTGCATGTGAACAAATTATCAGGAAAAACCAAAATGTTGATGCAAAAAAGAAGAGAGATGAGGACAACTAAAGAAGATGTGACTTCCAAAGTGGAATATATAGAGCTATGCAAGACAGTACGAAAAAGTATCACTGAAGACGTAAGGAAATTCAACTGTGAACTAGTAAAGAAAGCAATTGAAAACAACCAAAGCCTAAAGATAGCAAAGGGACATCTCAGTAAGGGAAAAAAACAGATTATGGCACTGAGAAAAGAAGATGGTTCTGTAACAAGAAATAGAGGCGAAATTTTGACAAGAGTGAAAGATTTCTACTCCAAATTATATGAAAGGGATGATAAATGCACTCCAGGCATCATGAAAGGTACCAGAGTTCTTCCAGTCCTTCCAGCAGAGCTTGCACATGCAATCAAGAACATGAAGCGGGGAAAAGCTCCAGGAGAAGATGGAATTACTGTAAACATCATACAAGAAGCAAGTGGAGAAATCGAAACAGTACTCGCCCAAATTTTCACTCGATGCCTTAATGAAGGAAAAATTCCTGAGGATTGGAACAACGCTATAATGATCTTGCTACATAAAAAAGGTGACATTGAGGATCTCAGGAACTACAGACCTATCAGCCTCCTATCAATGGTTTATAAAATCTTCACTAAAGTTCTTTCACACCGCTTGAAGGTAACACTGGACATGGCTCAACCGAGAGAACAAGCTGGATTCAGGAGTGGCTACAGCACAATAGATCATATCCACGTACTGAGAGAACTAATTGAAAGAGCGAGGGAATATGAACTTCCATTGTGCATGGCTTTTATCGATTATGAAAAAGCCTTTGATTCGGTGAAACCATCAGCAGTTGCAATGGCTCTGAAATCCTGCGGTATTGAAGATGCATATATTAATACTTTTAAAAACATCAATGAAAATGCAAGTGCAAAGATTCTGCTATTTGAAAATACAACACACATAAAAATTGGAAAAGGAGTGAGACAAGGTGACACCATACCTCCAAAGCTCTTTAATGCCACATTGGAAAATGTCTTTCAATCACTGAACTGGGAAAACAAAGGCATAAAGATTAATGGAGATTATCTAACCCACCTTCGTTTTGCTGATGACATAGTCATTTTTGCAACTACCCCATCAGAGCTACAGAGTATGATGCAGGAACTTACTGAGGAGAGTAAAGAAGTGGGATTAAAAATGAACTTTCAGAAGACAAAAGTGATGTTCAATGCTTTTACAAGAAATGAAGATTTATCGATTGATGGAGAAAAGCTGGAGGTAACAGACACGTACGTTTATCTTGGACAGCAGATATCAAGTGAGGGTCACATTGGTGAAGAAATTAAGTTTCGGCGTACAAAACTTGCATGGAGAGCTTTTGGAAGAAACAGCATAATTTTCAAGAGCAATATGCCATTATGTCTTAAAAGAAAAGTGTTTGATCAATGCATCCTTCGAGTGCTTACGTATGGTGCAGAGACGTGGACCTTAGCTAAAAGAGACATACAAAGGCTGCAGATAACTCAAAAAAGCATGGAGAGGTGCATGCTTGGTGTAACCAGGAGAGATAAGAAGAGGAACTAGTGGATCCGAAAAATGACAAGAGTGGAAGACATCATGATCAGAGTTAAATCCCTGAAATGGCAATGGGCTGGACATACTGCCAGAAGAACAGACCATCGATGGACAGCCGAAATTTTAGATTGGATTCCAAGGGACAGGAAAAGACCCAGAAGAAGACCACATGGAAGATGGGTGGATGAAATTCGAAAGTATGCGGGAGTGACATGGAGGAGACTGGCACAAGACAGACCGTTGTGGAGGAAACTTGGGGAGACCTTCGTCCAGCAGTGGATTGATAATGGTTGACAATGATGATGATGTATATTGTGTTGGTGTAAGAATGTACTTTGGCGGTAGGATTACTTTCTCAAAGGAGGCACTTACTAATGGTCAGATCTGACAGAACCGCCGAGACACGAGGGGTAGGATTAAAACCCATCAGCGAAGTACACCGAGCCAACGCCCAAGGGTGTGGTCGGCGAATGGCGCGAAAGGTGACCCACGTGACCGGAGAAGGCGAGCCACATCAACCGGTCAGCGAGAGGGCAAGGTCAGCGCCGAGGTCTTCGCGCATGCGTAGCGTGGAGGAGGGGAGACGAGCAGGTCCCTTGAAGAGGATCTGTTAGTTAGTCTGCTTTCGCCCAACGGAGAGAGGAGTTCTCCGATAGAAGGGGACGCGAAGCGTTTGCTTTTTGTGAGCAGAGGGACGCTCCGACACGGAGGTCCGACGCTCGGATTGAGTTTAGCGAGCATCTATCCTAGAAGAGATAGGGTGCTCGGCTGCAGTGGTACAGGTCTTAGTCAGGACTCCAGCTGGCGTAGTAGATATTTCTCTACAGGAAATACGATCTTAGCACAGGCTGAGATTGAAACATATTGCAGAGAAGAGTGGTTAGACTACTATTTCTTAATATTCGCAGAGAGATAGATCTACCTAATAGCAGGTAGTTTCTTTCTAGAACGTCAACGCCGAGAGAGATTGTATTCGGAAGTGGTTATCCTAGCTTTCGTGTAGACGCCACTGTCAGGTCTGATCCTTAGGGAAACCTGATGTTAGAGAAAAAGTAATCCACCGCCGTCAGGAACCTAACTGATTATATAATAAATGTTTGTGTTTTCAATAGTAACTCCTCTTGATATCATTATATCTTAGTGTGAGAATTATTCTGTCCGTTCAGCTGTTTCGATCCGCCTTCCCGATTCACAGATTTCAATAACAAAGCGGGGAAGGCTTCGTTTGTTCGCTCGAATAGAGTTTGGGGGAGTATTTCAGAGAAACACAAACACTTCCTAGTGTCTGTGAGAAGCCATATAGCGTGGACGCCTCAGATCCATAAGGCAGCCCCGGTGGCGCAGTGGTCTAAGCGATGGCTTCTGATCATTCGTCCGAACGGGGTCCGGGTTCGAATCCCGGTGAGGCATGGATGTTGTGTTTGTCTTACGGCACTGGCTCTCTCCCTTCCCTGGAACCAGTGACCCTAAATTAGGGGACGGGCGACTGCTTATAGCCTACTGAGTTGCTCCTCGTGGTCGTTAAACCTCCAATCAAAAAAATAAATAAAAAGATCCATAAGTAGGAGGCGGAGCCACGACACGTGACCAGTACTTTTGCTCTCACAAGTACATTTAGAAATTAGGTAATATCACAGACAAAATCTCTCTATATATACCCACTATGGAGAGACATTCAAAACGTCCCTCCATAGTGGGTATATATGGAAATCAAACAAATGTATTATGGGAACGTAAACGTATAATTTACTCACTTACTTACAGGAAGTATTGAAACTGTTGCCCTTCATTGGCAAGACACAATCTACCTATTTTACACATACTTTCAAAAACATCTGCGAGAGTATAAAAATCCCTACGTTAAGGCTGTTCCACTTAAGTTTGATGGCACTACAGTTAGAATTTTTGAATTAAGCAAATTGTTGTATGCTTAATTTCAGTCTTTTCTGTTTTTTCTTTTTTTGTTACATATCGAGCTTCCCAATACGTTTCACAGCAACACCAATTTTCACAAGTTTATGATGAGTTGAAAGTTTCGAAAATGTGGATGTTGTTTTCATCATTGCCCTTCAGAAGGAAGAGGCACTTTTTCTTCTCAGGACATTCTTCCATCATAATGCATGACAAATCATTTTCAGTCCGCGGGCACCATCATCAAGCTCAAAATGTCATTATGCGCATTTTCTTTAAAAAAAAAAAAAAGTTTTTTGCTTTTCAAAAATAAAACGGAAGTAAACCCGGGTCCGAATCGGGTCAGAAACGCCTTGACTCGGCCCGTTATACCCGCCAGAAATTATCGATCCGTTGACCCGTGATCTGTTTCCATCTCTGCTTCCCAAGCCTCTTCAATGTCACTCCGGGATGCTTTCGAATTTTATCCTCCCAGCCACCCACATGGTCTTCTTTTGAGTATTTTCCAGTTTTTTGGTATTCAGTCTAGTATCATATTTCAGCTGTCCAACAGTAGACAGTCTTCTAGCAATATATCCAGCCCATCGCCACAAAAGGGCCTTTAGTTTCACATATATGAGACTAGGGATGTAAGGTCAGGTGATGCGTAACATCACAGCCTTTCCTTGACAAATCTCAAAACCGCCTTCTCGTGGTCATTATGTTCCCACTAAAGGGGCTCTGACGATCGCCAATAGCGGTATAACTATACTATCGTGATTAGAGGAAATGCTATCCCACACTCACCAACCCGCTTGGCCAGCGTGATGAGTTAAGGCCAAACCCCTCCAAAATGACTCCACAACTTAAATCTTGGCCCTCAGTCTCCGGCAGCTCGAATGTTCCTGGCCAAGGCAGCGGCCAGTGCGACATGAAGGCAGAGAGCGCTAAGAATTCCCGGAGGACCGGACTAGGCTGCCATCTGATGCTGACCTTGGCTACGTATAACGGACGCTCCCTATCTTCTGATTCAAGGTTTCTTGAATTGGAAGAGGAACTACAAAGGATCAAGTGAGACATCGTCGGGATAAGTGAGGTAAGGAGAAAAGGAGAAGATCTCATTGAACTGAAAAGTGGACATCTCTTCTACTATCGTGGGACTGATACTGGCAGAACTAGTGGTGTTGGATATATAATAAACAAGAAACTGAAGGATAATGTTGTAGAAGTTGAAAGTTCCTCTGACAGAGCTGCACGACTCGTTATCCAACTCTCGAGAAGATACCAGGCTCAGATTATTCAAACTTATGCACCCACCACAAGTCATCCTGAAGAAGAAATTGAAGAATTTTATGAGGAAATTCGTGATCTAAATAATAAAGGTAAGCAGCATTTAAAGATAATTATGGGAGATTTCAATGCAAAAATAGGGCAACGGCAACAGAATGAAACTTCAGTAGGTAAATACGGTCACGGCAACAGAAACCAGCGCGGAAATACTCTCGTAGAGTTTGCAGAGGCAGAAGGGTTTTTCATCTTGAACTCCTTTTTCAGGAAAAAGCCACACAGGAAATGAACATGGAGACATCCAAATGGGACGACAAGTGCAATTGATTTTATTATATGTAACAAAAAATTCGTCATAGAAGACTGCAGTGTGCTAAACAAGTTCAACACAGGTAGTGACCATAGATTGGTGAGATGTAAGATGCACCTCAACACTAAACTCGAACGTAGCAAGCTCATAAGACAAACAAAATGTATTGACATAATCAACCTTAAAAAACACCATAATACCTTTAAGTTGGAACTGAAGAACAGATTCTCTGCTTTAGAAGGCCTAACATCGGAAGAAGTGGATATTTCTGAAGTTAACAGAAAAGTAACCAAAGCTCTTATGGAAACAGCAACAAAATTAGCTGTGTCTAAGAACAAGTTGCATGTGAACAAATTATCAGGAAAAACCAAAATGTTGATGCAAAAAAGAAGAGAGATGAGGACAACTAAAGAAGATGTGACTTCCAAAGTGGAATATATAGAGCTATGCAAGACAGTACGAAAAAGTATCACTGAAGACGTAAGGAAATTCAACTGTGAACTAGTAAAGAAAGCAATTGGAAACAACCAAAGCCTAAAGATAGCAAAGGGACATCTCAGTAAGGGAAGAAAACAGATTATGGCACTGAGAAAAGAAGATGGTTCTGTAACAAGAAATAGAGGCGAAATCTTGACAAGAGTGAAAGATTTCTACTCCAAATTATATGAAAGGGATGATACATGTACTCCAGACATCATGAAAGGTGCCAGTACCACAGTTTTTCCAGTCCTCCCAGCAGAGCTTGCACATGCAATCAAGAACATGAAGCGGGGAAAAGCTCCAGGAGAAGATGGAATTACTGTAGACATCATACAAGAAGCAAGTGGAGAAATCGAAACAGTACTCGCCCAAATTTTCACTCGATGCCTTAATGAAGGGAAAATTCCTGAGGATTGGAACAACGCTACAATGATCTTGCTACATAAAAAAGCTGACATTGAGGATCTCAGGAACTACAGACCTATCAGCCTCCTATCAGTGGTTTATAAAATCTTCACTAACGTTCTTTCACACAGCTTGAAGGTGACACTGGACATGGCTCAACCGAGAGAACAAGCTGGATTCAGGAGTGGCTACAGCACAATAGATCATATCCACGTACTGAGAGAACTAATTGAAAGAGCGAGGGAATATGAACTTCCATTGTGCATGGCTTTTATCGATTATGAAAAAGCCTTTGATTCGGTGAAACCATCAGCAGTTACAATGGCTCTGAAATCCTGCGGCATTGAAGATGCGTACATTAATATTATTAATAACATCTATGAAAATGCAAGTGCAAAGATTCGGCTGTTTGAAAATACAACACACATAAAAATTGGAAAAGGAGTGAGACAAGGTGACACCATATCTCCGAAGCTCTTTAATGCCACATTGGAAAATGTCTTTCAATCACTGAACTGGGAAAACAAAGGGATAAAGATTAATGGAGAATATCTAACCCACCTTCGTTTTGCTGATGACATAGTCATTTTTGCAACTACCCCATCAGAGGTACAGAGTATGATCCAGGAACTTGTTGACAAGAGTAAAGAAGTGGAATTAAAAATGAACTTTCAGAAGACAAAAGTGATGTTCAATGCTTTTACAAGAAATGAAGATTTATCGATTGATGGAGAAAAGCTGGAGATAACAGACACGTACGTTTATCTTGGACAGCAGATATCAAGTGAGGGTCACATTGGTGAAGAAATTAATCGGCGTACAAAACTTGCATGGAGAGCTTTTGGAAGAAACAGCATAATTTTCAAGAGCAATATGCCATTATGTCTTAAAAGAAAAGTGTTTGATCAATGCATCCTTCCAGTGCTTACGTATGGTGCAGAGACGTGGACCTTAACTAAAAGAGACATACAAAGGCTGCAGATAACTCAAAAAAGCATGGAGAGGTGCATGCTTGGTGTAACCAGGAGAGATAAGAAGAGGAACTAGTGGATCCGAAAAATGACAAGAGTGGAAGACATCATGATCAGAGTTAAATCCCAGAAATGGCAATGGGCTGGACATACTGCCAGAAGAACAGACCATCGATGGACAGCCGAAATTTTAGATTGGATTCCAAGGGACAGGAAAAGACCCAGAAGAAGACCACATGGAAGATGGGTGGATGAAATTCTAAAGTATGCGGGAGTGACATGGAGGAGACTGGCACAAGACAGACCGTTGTGGAGGAAACTTGGGGAGACCTTCGTCCAGCAGTGGATCGATAATGGTTGACAATGATGATGATGATGATGATGATATGAGACTAACAAAGGAGAAAAAAAGCTGAACTTTTGAACCTGGTTAAAAATTAGAACGCGTGCCGAAACAGTGTGAACATAACGCAGCATGAGCAAGATGGAATAGTTCACTGTAATTTATTTATATATTAAATATTAAACTGGAGCACCTTCTTGCATTCAAAATATAAAATTATTGACATTTAACAACAACACGCGATATTCGAAACATCACGGGGAAAAATACGATTACGGGCGAAATCTTAGCTGCCTTCGACTTCCGTTTTCGAAAATTTCTC
Organism: Macrothele yani; assembly: GCA_039090855.1. NCBI lineage: Eukaryota > Metazoa > Arthropoda > Arachnida > Araneae > Macrothelidae > Macrothele > Macrothele yani. The sequence continues at coordinate 145,881,489 of CM077007.1, read as the reverse complement.
TCCATTTTCAAGCTAAAATACAAATTTCTGTGGTACAAAATGTTACTTAACAATACTGAAAAGAGGATACATTGCCAGAAGAAAAAAAAAAAAAAAAAAAAACCATTACGGGAGAAATCATCGCTCCATCTAACTTCCGTTTTCGAAAGTTTTGATAGTCGGAATTCTGTCCTCAGAAGGAAAAGTACCCCTCTTCCCAAAATGGGTTCATTAAAAAATCGATCTCAAAACCCACACAAATGGAAGAACCTCATGCCTGAAGATTACAAGGAGATTTCCGAGCCGTCTATCTTCTGTTTTCGGAAAACTTATCTCCATTTTCAAGCTGAAATACAAATATTTATGGAAAAATTATGTTTAACAACAATACTGGGCAGAAGAAACATCGCGATAAAAAGGAATTAGGATTACGGGGGAAATCTTCACTCCGTTTAACTTCCGCTTTCGAAAGCTTGAAAGATGAAATAACATCCCCATACGAAAAATGACTCACCGAAGTTTCACTTCAGTTTTGCGTCGATCTCGAGAATGATCCAAGTGACTACAAAGAAAGAGGAATTCCGTGAATCCGCGGAAGAATCTCACGTATGGTTTCATCATGATGAAACTGCCAATTTCCTGTTCCACGAGTACCTTTGAAAATAATATGCAGGGCAGTTGCCGGTAGGTGTCAATCCTTTAACGAAATTTCCGTTTTTAAAAGTTCCCATTTCTTTCGACTTCAGTAACCCACCGGGCACGTGTTCAACGGGAGCCGCGCGTGCTACCGTTAGGCTAGAACACTCAGTCACGCATAAGGTAGAACTCTAATTGCTCGATGATGAAATGTTTTGTCCTATTAATACGGGCGAATTAGTCATTTCATTTTCTGCCGGACCTTATTATTTTTCTGAATAGGTTTGTAATAATGCTACTTTTTCTGCAGGGGGATTTATACCAACCGAATGCTTTAGAGCGTGAGATCTTTTTTAACGCTTTCCAACCGTAGGTTGAAGAAGCGTATATGCTCCAGCTTTGTCCGTCTGTCTGTCTGTCAGTCTGTCTGTCTGTCCGCACGATAACTAGCGTAAAAATGGTTCAATTTCGATGAAATTTTAGTATGTGGTAGCTGGTAGGAAAAAATCGAAATAAGGTCGAAGGTCAGGACATAGGAGCGGGATCCATTACATCGCCCTTATGCGTTATAACGTACGTAAAAATGCCTCGATTGCGACAAAATTTTGTCATGTTGTTCCCGAGGTATACTGAACCGCTTCTGTTGAATATCATCGAAATGGGTCAAAGGTCAGGAGACAGAAGCGAGATTTATTCCACAGCCATTATCCTCATAACTTGAGTAAAACTGCTTCTATGGCGACAAAACTTTAGTATGTTGTTCCGGAGGTATACTGGACCAATTCTGTTTAATATCATCGAAATGGGGTTAAAGGTCAGGGCACAGGAGCTATATTTATTCCACAGCCATTATCCTCATAACTTGAGTAATGATTTCTGGTATGTTGGAAAGCGTATCATAATCAATGCACTGCATGATTTTGCTAACTTGTTAAACTGACAATGACTTTAAGGTACCTTAAAGAAAAGGTAAAAATGTGTTTCTTCATATTATTATTTCATAAAACTCCTAAATATAAAATTTACTCTTGATAACTATAATAGCTTTCGTCTTAAGGGGACGACAAACTGATACATAGAAATCATACAGTACAATCACCTGTACAATAATTTAAGTACCTGGTTTCTTCACAATAGCTGATACGCAAAATGGGGGAGGGGAGAAAGAATATCCGGTGCAAGAAGAACCAAAATTTAATGCAATGTGTTACCCACAAGATCCAAATTCGCTACAGAACTTCAAAATCAGATCCTCCGACAGATGACAGAAATTTAATAGTTATTAAATCTCAAGTATTTTTGCGAATCGCTCCTATATTTCCGGTAATAGGAGCAATTCGCAAAAATACTTTTTCCGTATCCATATTTTCACGTGGATACAGAAAAAAGTGATAGCAGAATTTTTCCGTTAACATACAAAAGGAGTTGCAGAAAGGTTTCTAGAAATTCATAATTTTCCTGGCGTACGAAAAATCTGTGAAATTCAGATTTTTTTTCTCGTCATTTCACGGAAAAGGTTGCATATGGAAAATGTTTCGTTAATTCCCTAAAGGAATCAAAGAAAACGGCTCGAGAATTTTAGAAAAGTTTTCACGGTGCATCATTTCTCGATTACAGACAAAACATGCATCTCTCCAGGGTTCTTTGACTTGTGCATACAAAGGTTGAATATCCCTGCATGTATTTCATACAGGGATATTCAAACTATTGCTTTTCTTTCCCCTCTCGTCTCTCGTAGTTCAGATATTGATATTTGTTTATTGACGACACATTCGCGGGACTTGCCTTTCATCCAAATGAGTTTGTTTCTTTTTGTTCATTGGAGTTTTAACGACCACCGTGAGCAACTTAGTGGACTATTAGCAGTCGCCCGTCTCTAATTTAGGGCCACTGGTTCCAGGGAAGGGAGAGAGCACGCGCTGTAAGGCAAACACAACATCCATGCCTCACCGGGATTCGAATCCGGACCCATCTCGGACGAATGATCAGAAACCGTCACTTAGACCACGGCACCACCGGGGCGGCGAATAAATTTTCGCTTCACGTCAGGTATAAAGCACTTTTTTATGCAATTCTGAACACCCAAATCGGACGACTGATCAGAAGCCGTCGCTTAGACCAATACGCCATCGGTGCGGCAAATGAGAGTTTCTGCTTCTCTTCAGGTATAAAGCACTTTTTATACAATTCTGAACCCTCATCTCGGACGAATGATTAGAAGCCATCGCTTAGACCACTGCGTCACCGGGGTGGCAAATGAGAGTTTTCGCTTCTCGTCCAGTATAAAGCACTTTTTATGCAATTCTAAACTCCGACTATGGGTAGTTCAGTGAAAAGAAAATTAAATAAAAAAATGAAAGGTTGAAAACGAACGGGGTGCCAAAAATTTGATTTAAAATCGGGCCTTAAAGGGTTTTTCCCAGCCTAAATAGCACGAATTCCATCCAATCTGAGGATGAGATGAACAGCAGGTGAAGTGATAAGGCACCTTCAAATTAGTAATAAAAAAAGTCTGTAGGGCAGGGAACTGATTTAAAGTATTAAAGTTCTTGTATTCACGAAGCACATCAATATGTGGTAATAAACTAGAACGAACTTGAGAGACTAACTATATATACATTGAAATGCGTAAAAAATTACAATCATTATTTTTAATACACCACAATATGAATGCTCAAGAAACGCATATAGCATATTAAATCCGTTTATTTCTTATGTTGTAATAATCACAGAGATTCGCCAAGCTTTCGCACTCCACTGGGAGGCTTTTTCAAGGCAACATAAAAATGCAAGGAATTGGAACACATAAGGAACAAAGATGATTTTTGAAAATAACTTGGAGTGACATCACCTGCATATTTCGTGAATTTTTTTTTTTAGCACCTAATTAAACGGCACGCTGAGACGTGTTCCCGTCTTTTAATAACGCATGCCAAACTATTGGTAGTTCAGTAGAGATCATGTCATTGCATGCTACTTTGCTGGAGAGGATTTCAACAGTTTCCCTGATAACAGTCTCTTTAAAGTTCGTGTGAGGGGCAGTTCTTCTAATATTATTCCATACTGGAGTGACCGATGAATGCATGACTTCTCTGGCGATTGCTGTATTCTGCATGTCCTGGTTGACACTTCGCACGTGTTCTTGGATCGCTTTGTCATTCCGATATATATCTTTTCCGTATTGTCTGGCTTTACATATTGGTTAAAGAATTTGTTACGTAAATACAAAATATTAATAGCAATGACGTCCCCAACCCCATTATGACATATAGTATCAAGCTGCAAGCAGAGACAGTGTGGAAAAGAAAAGGCGGGTGTGTACGCTATACCGTTGGTATATCCTGACAACACGGAAAAGATATATATCGGAATGACAAAGCGATCCTTGGATACTAGATGTAAAGAACACGTGCGAAGTGTCAACCAGGACATGCAGAATACAGCCCTCGCCAGAGACGTCATACGTTCATCGGCCACTCCAGTATGGAATAATATTAGAAGAATTGCCCCTTACACGAACTTTAAAGAGACTGCTATCAGGGAAACTGTTGAAATCCTCTCCAGCAAAGTAGCCTGCAATGACATGATCTCTACTGAACTACCAATGGTTTGGCATGCGTTATTAAAAGACGGGAACACGTCGCCGCGCGCCGTGTGATTACGCGCCAAAAAATTTCACGAAATATGCTCGTGATGTCACCCACGTTATTTTCAAATATCATCTTTGTTCCTTATGTGTCCAATTCCCTGAATTTTTATGTCTACCGTTGCCTTGAAAATGCCTCCCAGTGGAGTGCGAAAGCTTGGCGAATCTCTGTGATTATTACAGCATAAGAAATAAACGGATTTAATACGCCATATGCTTTTTTTGAGTGTATATATAATTACAATCATGCGAAACGATTGGTGCATAATAAGGTTTGCTGTACTAATTATTGTCGGGCATCACTTTTCGTCATGACCGCACGAAGCGGTGAAAGAGTGTCATTAGCTGCTGCTGCTGCACTTGAATTGAACGTCTGTCTCCGCCTTTTTCATTTACTGCTTTCTTTATCCGCACGGATAATCCGTTGTCAGGTGCAGCAATGGAATGCATCCCTGAGGGAGCTGTCGCACGTGACCTGCGATTACCTCTCAATCCCGGGTGATTAATTCCCTCAGCCAGCTCATGCTCAAATTCTTTTCTGGAGGAAAACACTGCAGGGGCAAACAAAAACAAAAAAAAAACAAAAAAAAGAGAGAAAAAGGGAGAGACAGAAAAGATGGAATGGAAGAGAACGGAGAACAGGATTAAAAAAATTGAGGTGTGCTCTCTCCCTCGGTAGTGAGAATGATGCAGAAAAAGGACAGCACGAATAGGAGTTGGTTGGTAAAAGGGTGGCATCGTGTTGGTTAGTTATCTGACAGTTCGGAGGAAATAATGAATGAGGAGATCTCCTCAGAGCGTGGGTGGGGGAGCCGAATGGGGTGGTCTTCGGAAGGATTTGAGCTTTGTGTCAATGTAGATGATACGTGTGTGTGTGTGTGTGTGTGGGAGTGCGTTAATGTATGTTATGTCGAAGGCGTGAGGGAATGGAACAGGTCTGGGTGAGCTAAATGAGCTGAGAGGTTCACCCACTGAAGTGTGTTGATGGGTAAGTGCGGGTTTTAATTTCCCGAAGTGCGGATATCACCATCCGTTTTCCTAGCTCAACCATCGTGCGGTGTCGAAAACGAATACAACTTGTCCCCCTACTTTTCCCCGTTGCTAAGGGAGACGTGATCCCCATCTCTCCCGAAGGGAAGACTCCGGTTTTTCAAAACAGGAGTGGAATTTCAAGGATGCAAGCAGAGGCTGGCACTCTTAGGCATCCACCGTTGCTTCCCTTCCAATCGACATGCAGACACCTGAACCAAGCAATTTCGATCACTTCGGATTAAGGTCCTCCTGGATTCGTTGCCTCCCTCCCATTGAGTCACCTCAGGGTCAACTCACCCTGCAAGAAAAGAGCTAGTGGTGCACGGGTCGCATCAATCACATTCCCCAGACCCACCCCTTCGCAGAAAGAATTTAATTACACACTTGAATAAGTTCAGGCACAGAAACTGGAGAGTTGGGGGAAAAATCTCATTGGGGATCGAAACAGTTGCGCTAAAGCTACCAGTCAGTTTTGCGCTGTTTTATTTTCTGGTTCGAGGAGACATGTCTCCAAGCAGAAGAGCCACAATAGCTGAGCGCATCTCGCCTCATTCTAATCATGTGTATACGCCGACTAAGGGAGAAGAGTGTATAAGCATCGTGTTTCTGGGACGATGATGCGCGCCCTTTGACCCAACTGCATCCATCTTCTTCGTCCTACTGTCACGGCGAACCCCCAGAAGCTCAGGATTACGTGCTTTCTAATAAAAAACACTTGCAACGAAAAGCAATATTCTTCCGACCTAAAAAAAATGGGTGAAACAACCTTTTTAAACTTTGGGAAGGGGGTGTAATAAAGAGACGAAAAGTGTTAGCATCCTTTTAGAAAACTGATCGTAAATGACAAACCCTATATAAAGGTGTGACGCTACGGGGTGGTGGCCCCCCTTCCCCAAATATTTAAGCTGTTAAAACATATGGATAGTACAACCGTCGAAGATTTCATGGAACTTGGATAAACGTACCTGAATTTTTAAAATTCATTGAAAATTTGTTATGTAAAATGATTTTTTTTAATTTAGCGTTTGTACTTCTGGGAAATGGCGGGAGTCCTATGAGCGAATTTCTAGGAGAGTGGTAGAAACACATCATTTTTGTAGTTATAGTTTAAAAGATGAGAGAGAGAAAGGTTCCTTTTCAGGTTACAAACTAACATTCATAAACAGCCTTATAGCAGCAATAAACAAAAAACAAAAAAAAGAAAGAAAGAAAGGAAGAAAGAAAAAACTACGTAGGTAAGCTGAAATTGTGAAGAAATAGTAACTTCCCATAGAGCTTCGTGTCCATGGTTCACATACTACATACGTTGAATAAATACTATGCACAGTATGCACCTGAAAAGTTTTTTTTGACTAGGGATAAATAACATTAGCAGCGTCGGGTAAAATCCGCATGAACGGTATTTTTTGCCAAAATTTCTGCCTAGTACTTCAAAATGTTTTTTTTTTTTTTGATTGGAGGTTTTAACGACCACCGTGAGCAACTCAATGGGCTATAAGCAGTCGCCCGTCCCTAATTTAGGGTCACTGGTTCCAGGGAAGGGAGACAGCCAGTGCCGTAAGACAAAAACAACATCCATGCCTCACTGGGATTCGAACCCGGACCCCTTCCGGACGAATGATCAGAGGCCATCGCTTAGACCACTGCGCCACCGGGGCGGCTCAAAATGTTTGCTCCCCCATTAATTATGCATAGCCCCCTTCCCTAATAGCTCCCTGGTTCTGCGCGGCTGGCGTCGCCACTGCTTATATATACTCTAAGAAAAACAAAAAAACATTCCAACACGAAATAGGCGACAACTAGGATGAATAGGCGCGAACTAGAATGATTCGTCCAATGATACAAATAGGCGCCAACTACGATGATTCGTCCAATGATATAAATAGGCGCCAACTAGGATGATTCGTTCAATGTTACAAATAGGCGCCAACTAGGATGATGCGTCCAATGAAACAAATAGGCACCAACTAGTATTAATAGGCGTCAACTAGGATGATTCGTCCGATGATACAAATAGGCGCCAACTAGGATGATTCGTCTAATGTTACAAATAGGAGCCAACTAGGATTATGCTTCCAATGAAACAAATAGGCGCCAACTAGGATGATTCGTCCAATGAAACAAATAGGCACCAACTAGTATGAATAGGCGCCAACTAAGATGATCAGTTATACATAAATTCCGTAAAAATTCCAAACACCAAGAAAGAATTGCTCTATTCAAAGGAAATTTATATCACTGATTCCTCATGTTACAGGAGATAACTGATTACATTTGTAGAGCTATGCAAGGTTGTTTCGCTTCAAAACTCAGTACCGTGTAAAGCCACCTCGAGCAACACTAAAATCCTCTACACGACGTGGCATTGAATGGAAGAGATTTTTGATACCGGCCCTGGGAATAGTCTGCCAAGCTGCTTCTATACCAGACCAGAGTTCATTTGTGGTTACTGGCGGAGGTGCTGGGCCAATCGCTTGGCTACCATGTGCCAGACATGTTCAATAGGGGACATATCCGGACAACGTGCAGGCTAGGGAAGAAGCGGCATCTGCCGTGCATGGAAGAGGTTTAGGACAATTCCGGGCGACACATGACCGAGCGTTGTCCTGCTCGAATATAGCGCCAGGACAACTCTGAAGGAAGTGTTTTACATGTCTCTACCTGTTACCTCTGCCTCTAAAACACCCCTGATGTATCTCCGGCTGTTAAGGGTTGCCTCAATTCGTATCAAGCGAGATCGCGAATCGAGCCCAATTGTGTCCCAAAGTATGACACTTGGCATTGGGCCGGTACGACGCTGCTAGGTGCCGTTCAACACTATTTGCATCAAGTTGAATCGTGACTCGTCAGAAAACACGACCCGTTGCCAATCAGTGCGCCAGTGTCTGTGTTCGAGAACCCATTGCAGCCTGAGGGTCAAAGGAATTCACAGCAATGGGCTGCTAGCGATTAATCCTATGTTAAGCAGACGACGTCGAACTGCCATATCTAATTGATACACCGATAACAAGAAAGGTAGATAACTACAGTCTGTATACAGTCCTAAGCATCCCTGTCTTCGCCGGCATAATTTATTCTAAATCAATATCACAAGGGTGTAGTCTTGAATTATATAAAACATTTAACAGTTGGAACATCCCCGGAAAAAAAAATTACAATTATGAGAGGAATCTTCGCTTCGTCCGACTTCCGTTTTCGGAATTTTTGCTCCGTCTCCAAACTGAGGAAATGCAAATATTTGCAGAATATGATGATATTTAACAACAATGCTGGGAGGAAGGAACAGTGCGAGAAAAGCAATTTAAGGTTACAGGGAATTTTTTTCACTGCCGAACTCCTGTTTTCAGAAATTTTTGCTTACATTTTCAAGCAGAAATATAACCATTTATGCAATAAAATGATATTTAAAAACAATACTGGACAGAAGGAACATTGCGAGAAAAAAAAATTTCGATTACTGGAGAAATCCTCACTTCGTCTAATTTCCGTTTTCTAAAGTTTTGGAAGAAGAATTCCGTCGCCTGACGGACAACAACCACAGCACTAATCCACCCAAAATTTATCTTCAGTTTTTCATCGATTTGGAGAATAATCCAAATGATGATTTAAAAAAAGGAAGGCAGGAATTCGCGAATGCGTGGAAAAATCTCATGCCTGCATTGAACGACAAACATCTGCAGTCACATCATACAATTCATTAAAAAATATGCTTTAGCGTTTATCTCTATTCTTATTGTGAATCTAGCATTGATAATCCTTCTCTGATCGACCACAACTCTTTTCGAGAACATGCTTGCTTCACGACTACAGCACAAATGGCGCAAACAAAGAAACTTCATGAGGGAACGTGAATATCCAAACATTTGTCTTAGTAATTAGTCCTGAACGGGATTAGGGAATCATGCAACACTTATTTCACTTACAGATTAACCCTGACTCTAGAAATATCAAGATAACATGAGGTCTTACTTGAAGCAGGGTACGGTCTGCCATTCACACACAACGTTTTACTCAGTGCGTGGCTTTTTATTTACTCTGACTTCCTCTCTGCTGTTGACAAAAGTTATAAGGAGATTTGGACGTCTTGACGTGCCGTTCAGAAAGAAACATTACGAAGAAGTAACATTATTTACTTAAGAACAGAAACACAGAAAGAAAAGTTGATTCAGATTTATACGCCACAAATAACAAATATAAAATAAAACTTTTGAGTACGACTAACTAGTGTGTGAATTTATGAGTCACAATTTCCGTGGTACACAAATGTGATCGCTCACTCTCTGGATCTCTCTATCTGCCTCTCTTTTATGCGCCTTTCTAATATTTTCGCCTGTATATGTCTCTCTCTACTTTAAACGCCTTTATCGTACACTGTAAACACATTTTTGAAATTCATGAGCCAGTTTCCGTGATTTCTTCTGTGAATTAACGAAGCATGTTTCTGATGAAAATTTTTCCGTGAAATGACGGGAAAAAAAACTGAATTTCACGGACTTTTCGCACGACTGGAAAATTCTCAATTTTCAGAAACGTTTCCACAATTTCTTTCGTATATTAACGGAAAAACTCCGTTCTCACTTTTTCCGTATCCATAGGACGAAAAATTTCCGATAACAGGTGCGATTCGCGGGAATACTTCAGATTTGATTAATCGTTAAATTTCAATTGTCTGTCAAAGGAACTGATTTTGAAGTTCTGTGGCGAGATCGGATATTGTGGACAGGATATCGCATGAATTTTGATTATTGTGGAACAGGATATTTCTACTCCACTCCCCCATTATGTGCATCAGTTGTTATACACGGTGGAGTAACATTTTTGTGACAACCAGCTAATATCCAAGGTAACCGACGTGTGCAGCGTGTACAGCAGCCACATGGGATAGGAGTGACTCAATAAAGTGCTGGAAGGTGTTCACAGTCACAGGTATGTGGAGCCATGCTAACTGCGGTGCATCTGACAGCTGCTGGAGGATCCATAGAGCGAACAACACGATCGAGGTGGTCCCACAGATGCTCAATTGGGTTTAAGTCTGGTGAATTAGGGGGTCAGGGAAGTACTTTGAAGTCTTCATCGTGCTCTTCCAACCACTTTTGGACATTTCTAGCTGTGTGGTACGTCGCATTGTCGTGCTGGAAGATCCCATTAGCCCCAGGGAAGATAATCAGCATGTATTGGTGTACGTGGTATGCAAGGATGGATTCATAACGAATTCGGTCCATAGTACCTTCCACAGGTATGAGTCGACCCAGGAAATGGCATGAAAACATTCCCCAGACCATAACGCTGTCCCCACCAGCTTGCGTTCTTCCAGAAATGGTTGATGCTTTATGTGCCAACGTTCATCCCTTCGATGAAGCAGAAAACGTGACACATCGGAGAAGGCAATCCTTTGCCAATCAGCGGAGTTCCAATTCTAATACTGCAGTGCAAATGTAAGTCTTTTCTGCCGATGCACCTTCGGTAGCATTGGTACAGTAACCACCCGTCTGCATCGGGGCCATACGCAGCACGGTTCGCTGAACTGCCGTTCTAGACACACTTCCGGTAGCTCCCTCGTTCATTCGGCCAGTGAGTTGCTCCACTGTATATAGTCGATCTGCCCTCACGCACCTTCGAAGCCGACGTTCACCTCTCACATCAATGGCACGTGGGGATCCGCAGTTTTCACGTGGCTTATTCGCAATGGTGCCATTTCTCCAATCACGATACACTTTAACCACAGCAGCACTCGAACAGTTTACAAACTGCGCTGTTTCAGAAATACTGCCACCCTTGGCCCGAAAGCCGATAATCATCTCTTTTTCCAAATCTGATAAATCGCTCTTTTTATCCATGACAGCAACGAGTGATATGTTTTCCGAATGCCTACAGAACACCTTATATAGCCTCCAAGCCAGCTCGCGACACGTTCCCTCTTTCATTGGTTACGCGCTGTTGATCTCAAAAGTAGAAGGTGGTCACAATAATGTGATTCGACTATATATATATGCATCATTGCGAGATATGCTTTACCTTGAACGTGAGTGCAACTCGTAAGGCTTTCTGGCGCAGTGGTTACGACGCGCGACTTGGGTAGGCCTAACCTAACCTAATCTACCTGAGATCGATCCCAATTACCGGCACGCAAGGATTCTCCAGCGTAAGAGCTGCAAAGTTCAGCGCCTTCGATTTTGCGAAATTTCAGTATAAATTCGGAAAAACTTTAAATGGAATTTTCTGAAAAAACAAAAACAAAAACGGAATTACTCAGAACGGAAAATCTGTGAAAAGGCGGAAGTTAAAAAATTCAAATGGGCACTTTTAAAAACGGAGATTTCGTTAAAAGACGGACACTTATAGGCAACTTTGCTGCACGTTATTTTCAGAAATTTTCCGTGAATTCACACCACTTATGTTTTACAGTGTAACTTTAACCTGTGAATGGAATTATAACGTTTTCTTTTTCTACGTTCGCACCTTTTGGTGACGAATTGAGCTCTGTTACATCCCGAGCGCTCATGAATGCGATCTTTGAAAGAAAGGCCCTTCCCTTCCTCTATCGTGTCTCAGCTCTAGTTCTGCATTATGGATATTTATTCAAATTTCGTTAGAACTCCCAGACAAATGAAAATTGAGCCCTCCTCACGTTCTTCTGTATATATTCCGTGAATCTGCCTTTCACTCAAAAGGTGCGTTACCTATTTTAAAAAACTTCGTGTCCAACTCCTTCTGAAACATATTTTATGAAGAAAAGTGGAAGCTTTTATTTCGTTTGTACTACGATACTTGAGCTGTTTGGCTGCGCATACGCAGTGCATCGTTTAAAGGAATTTCGTAACACAGTGATAACAGTTACCGCCTATTCGTTTTCTTTTCAACCCTGTCATCAACAGAGTTCTCCACCTTTTATTTCCTTCACAGAAACAGTCATAGCCAAGGTAAGTTGAAAGAAAAAGGGCTGAGATTCTCAGAGCTCTGTCTTTCCTCCAATTTCAGGAACGGTGACGTCAGCTGATAGCATAAAGCCAGCAGACGTAAACGTAACACGCACACACACACTGCTTTTCCTCCTTTTGAATGTTTGTTCAAGTAGAGTGACTTTTCCCCTCTCCTAGCTCCAAAAAAATCTGTTTCTCTTTCTTATTGGGTTTCTTTACTCAACAGTGCTAATTTCTTTCATCTAAAAGAGCAGTTTTAGAATTGGGGTCAAAAACTGCCCTTTTAGATGAAAGAAATTTCTTTTTCTAATGGGTTTCTTCACCCCCTTCCTAAAACTTGTAAAACACAACGATGGTTTGACTGACAGAAGGAGGTGCTATACATCGAAGCGACCTCTAAAATCTAGGATCTGGTAATGACTCTATTTTAAAATACACTGCTCGATATAGAAAGTGCCCCACCAGGAAGTATTTGTCGGGGCGCCATTCAAATTGGTGTGTGTGTCGATAGTTGGGTTATGCAAATGTTCGCAGATGCGAACTATCATATGTATAACATATGACCTTTTACCGGTTGCTTCCACATTCGCCTATTCCTGCTAGGTCGAAAGTTAATGGGTTCCGCCATTTTAGGCGAGGAAAGAATTCCTGATTCGCCTATTCCAGTCTCGCCTAAAACTTTCACTTTCTAGAGGGGAGGGATTCACCTGCAGCAAACTTCCTGTTTCACATATTCTTCCACATTCGCCTATTCTTGTTTCGCCTATTCCTGCTACGTCGGCAGTTAATGGCTTCTGCCATTTTAGGCGAGGAAAGAATTTCTGATTCGCCTATTCCTGTCTCATATCTCACTGCTTACGGATCATCACTTTTGTGTACGCAAATGGCACTAGATGATCTGGATGTAAAACTTCATTTTTACGGAAATGGGACGACACGGGACTGGGCAGGTTTTCCCAAATTAATGACCATGCACCATGCTGTCCTCTAATCTGTCACACCCTAAAAAAAGACAGTAAAATTCAAAATAATAAGGAAAAGAAGATTCTGGTAGTTATTCGGTATATGACACTTTTACCAACCCTCACTGGTAAAAATTGGTACTTAGAAATAAGCAAAATGTACTCGTTTTTGAGTACATTCCGGGGTTATAATAGCTCCAGGTACTCGTGTCTCATTTTTGGAAAAGACACGTACTCATTTTTGAGTACATACAGGGAATCAATTGTGAGTATATCTGGTATTTCAAATGTATGTACTGAAAAAAATCCATATATTTCAAAATTAACAGATGTGCTCTAACTTCATTTCGTTTCTGTGCCTTTTCGAGGAGGGCACAGAAACTGAAGGAAGTTAGAGCGAATCTAGCGATTCTGACATGATAGTTTGTGAGAGAGAGAGAGAGAGAGCGCGCACTAGATGACGCCACCGTAGAAGTGTACGATTTTGCATATCGAAAGCAGAGAGAAATTACGGGGGTGGGGGGCTCAAGAAATTTAACCGGGGAATCCTATCCGGGGGCCGTCACTTAACGTGGTCGTCCGATGCACGGAGAATGTTCAGCGAATGTTAGAAATTCACACTACCAGGCTAGGTTTGAACCTGAGGTGCCTCCATCTGTAGTCTGAATCTCTAACCATTAATATAAACGCGGCTTGAATTCAAATTTGGAATACACGTACTCCATACATACTCATTTATTCATAGAATCAACTGGAATTATATTATTCGATGGCACATTTGGGATAACAGATAATCGTTGTCACATGCTGGGCAAATGGACCTCACAATTTTAAAATTTTAAGACAAATATAGTGATGAAGCGACAATATAATATTTATGAGATTGACACAAATATAGTTAACGTAAAAACATACACAAAGGTACTTTATGCATAATTAAATTACTTGTGATCAGTGACTTTGTTGTACTAATTATTTATGTGTGTCACTTTACACATTTATTAAACAATTTCTCTTGAAATCTATAATATCTAAAATGAAGTAATATGAGATTATATTTATATTTACTGACGCAGTTATTTGTAAGTACGTATGGTTACTTATATTTAAGCATGTCATGTACTCGTTTACGATAAGATTGTACTTGAAAAAAACCGAGTAGGTTCAGGTTCTCATTTTTAAGTAGATTTGTTTTTAACATTCTTCTATCTGGGTCCGCGGATGGCCTATTGGTCAACGTTCGTGACTGCCACGGAAGAGTCTCAAGATCGATCCCAGGCAGTTACGAACCTTCGAACCACTGAATATCCGCCGTGTGTCAGGTGGGAACGTTAAGCCGTAGGACCCTGGGTACTGGACCACCGGTTGCAAATAAGAGCGTCTTCCTTTCCCTTTCTACCTCGCTTCCGTTTGACTTTCTTGTTGGGAACTCTAGCCCAAATGTTCTACTTCTAAAGGTTGTTTAAGACCTGAGGTCAGACACTTCCTTCCTAAAATTCTTTACATCTGATCTGTAACTTCGTTCTGTTTGTACTAACTCCTTCTTTGAGTTTCTTTTAAAATGTAATTTTGAAATGTTTTACAGTACAAAAGAAATATCGAAATAAAACTGGTCAAGGGAAATGTAAAGATGGATATTTTCAGTGAATTCAGTAACTAAATTGTTTTCAAAAACGAATCTGGCCTCGATGTTTTGACTTCAAAAACCAAATTTTAAAAAATGTCGCATGTGACTGACATCCATTGATAAAGCGAACAACTGAAGTTGGTACATAAAGATGATTTTACCTTTTTATACACATGCTCCTTTCCTAAATGGCTATTTTTCTTCATCACAGCTTGATGGTGAGCAAATGGAATCCTGAAAAGTAGAGCAATGATATATCGTCAGTTTCCGAAGATCAACGATTCATGAACTACTGTCATGTCAGCTGACATTATTGATTACAATGATCTTCAACAAACCGCCTAAAAAAAAGTGAAAAAAAAAAATGATCCCGATCGATTTTCATGTCTTTTGCTCCTGGTTTTTTCTCTATTCCATTTGTATGTCAGCATAATTTTTTTAATTCTTACTCGCTAATAATTTCACATTCCTGTGGAATATAAAATCAGACGTGTAATATATTATGATTGAGCTTTATTGAGAAATTAGTTTTCTTGAGAAATAACGGGTTGCAAATTTATGATAGGTGTTATTGACCAGTTGATTCACATGCTTTCCATATTTTCTCTCTCTCTTTCTTTTTCCCCCTTTGACAAAAAACGGACGTCATGTATACAAAATAGAATTGAGGAAGGTCATCTGAAACAAGAACATAAAAAGTGGAGCAAAAACTGCTAAAATAAAACAAAATGAAAGAAAGAAAAAACTAAAAATACCAGGAAGAACTAAATTGAAGTAAAGTTATTTATTAGAAGTAAAGTTAAGTTATTGTAGGAAATCAATCCTTATTTTGCTGTTTAATATCATGTAATGACGTAATGGTTCATATGTTATTATGTTTATATATTCAAGTCAAGTGAGATGTGTATATATCACGTCACGCATTGTTCTCGTGACAAGCACTATTGAATGTACGTGCTGTAACGGCAAAATGTATCTTCAAAGCTGTTCGTGTCTTCGTGGCATGAGGTTGAAGTCAGCAGTCATTACTGTATTCTATTAATTTAAATGTTTACAACTTCTTATGATTTTTAATGATAATAAATAATAGGTTTAACTACTTAATCATGTATTTTAGTTAGCGATTATCTCACTGTGTTAATATGTAGCATTTACAATGCTCCATTAATTTTCCCACAATTATTTATCATAATATCTTGCCTTTCATTTATAATAATTTATTTTATTGTAATAGATTGGTAATTATGATAATAATCAGTTTGAACATTGTAATATTAGCCGAACCATTTCAACCAGTCTAAGTATAACCATTATGTAATTTACGCGCTGTGGCGCGTAAATTACTCAAAATTAGAAAAAGGGCCCATAATTACAAATTCTACGTGTCCTTTGGGACCACAGATATCGTATAAGGGACTAGATTGGCTGTCTGCTCTGTTGAGCATGGGCTTGCGCTGTGAGAAGCATTGAGCCACATTGAGCGGGTCAAGATGGCGGCGGAGCATGGCACGTTACGCAGGATGGTTTGGACTTGGTTATTGTATAAATCATGGTGAAAGCTTCCTCAGATAAAAAATCTTACGCAGAGAGACGAAAATATAATTGCTGTTACTTATTTGCCTCTTGCACAATGCTGAAAACAATATATATATATATTAGTTAAGTTCTTAATAACTAATTAATTATGCACTTAAAGCACTGCTGAAATACTTTGTACATATTGCAACTAACTGTTTAAGGTATATAACTTTCACAAAGTTTTCTTAAGTTAATATTTATCTTTAACTTATTCTCGTTTTCGTGCTGTCATAAGTTGTAGAGTAGGGGGTTTTAGACTCAAGTTTTCTTTCAAAAATCTGTTCGGTATAAATTAACATTTCCTTTTTTTTTTTTTTTTAATTGCAATGTAAAATTTGGATTCCTTTGCATTATTTTTCAGGTTTAAATTCTCTCTCAAACGAACTTGGAATTTCGTTATAGCTGAAAATCATTTCCATTTATTATGTCACTCTCACAGCTTGAGTTCTCTTTAATCTTCTTCTCTCAGTTTAATAGTAACAGATGAAGAGCATGGGTCGGGCCATGAAGGTTAATGGATGCAAGCGAAATTGTTAACTAGTGCTAGGTCATGCTACTCTACGGAGGACATGACTTATATATATATATATTTTTAACTATTTTAGGTGGGAATGTTACTTGCATCTATGGCCTTGCAGAAACCCATTTCCAACTAGGTCTTTGTGGAAGTGAGAAAATGCAGAGTTTTTGCTGGTCCTTGATAAAGCCAAGGCTCAGTATTCTCGACACCTTCTACATTCAGTTGTTTTATTTTATTTTTTTATCTTTTCTCCTTTTACTCACACAGGTAGATACATAACCTTTTCTATGTTGTATTAGGTGTGAGTCAAAATTATATATGTATTTTTTTGCTTAGGTATCTTCTTTATAGAATATATATATATATATATATATTAAAATTTAAAGCTGGTATTGTATGAAAATATAAAAAATTATTGGAAAATATTTTTAAGAAGGTAATGCGGCAACGATTTAAAATAATGGAAACCCAAATAATTTATTTAAAATCAATAAGTAGCTATTAAATCCAGCAAACTATTGATTTGAACCCTAAAAAAAAAAAGAAAAAGAAAGGCTTCCACATGCTTTACATAGAAAAGCTGAAATAATGTGAATCTTTTTCCTTGTTGCTATTACCTCTGTCATTCTAATTTATTTATTATATTTGCTCAAAGAGTTTCGAATTTCACCAAACATTTTGATATTTCGTCTTGTTATGCACTAAGGAAATTTCAGTTTTTAACATTTCATATTATTTAATTGGGCAAAATAGCAACGAAATGGCGTATTAAATGTAAGCATTCATTAACAAGGAAAGTCAAAATCATATTTCTCAGCAAATTAAAACCAGCGTGATATTTTTTTATATCGCAGATACCGGAATGTCTTCTCTGGAATTTAAGACCTGGCCGAATCTGAAATAATTCAATATTTTGCAAGACCCTTGGCATTCTAGTTTGCACTAAGGAATATTACTGTTTTTTACTTAAATTTTATAACTTCCGACGCTAAATGGGTACTGACTGCTTTGAATCTCAATATAAATAGAAAATCATAGTACCAAACTCGTATTCCTTTGACTTAATGCAAAGTAGCCTTGCTTAAATGGATCGTGATGACCGGCAGAAAATGGCGCCTACCTTCTCACGCCTCATGGGCTGGGTGTCCAATCTAGCTTCTTGTATATGATATCTGTGTTTGGGAATCACATTTTATTTCGGATTTTTTTAACATGCCATTTGGCAAAAGTCAAATTCGTGAGGTTAGGAAAAGAATGAAAACAGCCAGCGATGCACCGTCCGTCAAGATTATGTAAATATACGATATGAGATTATGTAAACGTAAAAATGCCCTGATTAATTTATTAAACCTTTCAGCTCTTTCAATCAATATTGGAACAGTTAAAATTTAAAAAACAAATTTATATTTAATGAGAGCACTGTGAACAATTATAGTCTACTAAAAATTGTACGTCTAATTTAATAATTGTTCGTTAAAAGTAAAAGTAAAAAAACTGTTCAAGAGCAGTCATCACACAGCTCCTGTGTTTTGAAAAATACAAACCGCTCTGGTATTCTGAGTTGTCTTAAAATGCATTGTATTTGTATAGTCTATTACGATAAAATTTAGTTGAAAATGATAAAATTTTATTCTGTCATTACTTGATTTTTTTATAGATTGCTTTCAAGGAGCATAAATTAAAGTGTTGAACCATAGACATTACATTTATTTTTCATTTGCTTATGGAAGTATAAATATTCATTACTTCTTGATTGTTTTAATTTTTTTAAAGTTCTCAGAATATCTCACCAAGTACCCACTTTTTAAAAATTTGTGTCCCTAGTACCCAGCTTAATAACAATGCAACGGCAGCTCCGTGTACCACTCTAAAAAGTCAGACTGGTTATTTATAATAATTTATTATTTGAAGTAAAGTTTTTAAAAATAAATTGAAGTAAAGTTTTTAGAAATAAATTGAAGTGAAGTTATTAGAAAGAAATTGAAGTAGAATTATCAGAAACAAATTGAAGAAAGTTAGAAAAATAATGAAGTAAAGTTATTAGAAATAAATTGAAGTAAAGTTATTAGAAATAAATTGAAGTAAAGTTATTAGAAACAAATTGAAGTAAAGTTATTAGAAGCAATTTGAAATAAAGTTATTAGAAACAAATTGAAGTAAAGTTATTAGAAACAAATTGAAGTAAAGTTATTAGAAATAAATTGAAGTAAAGTTATTTATGTTTTCTTTTTGGAATTCCACAGATTTTAATTGTTCACAACCAAGGTTTCTGCCTAAATGAGAGAGAGAAAAACAAGTTAATAAAATCATGCAATGCATTGATTATGATACGCTTTCCAACATACCAGAAATTATTACTCAAGTCATGTGGATAATGGCTGTGGAATAAATCTCGCTCCTGTGTCCTGACCTTTGACCCCATTTCGATGATATTCAACAGAACCGGTTCACTATACCTCCGGAACAACATGATAAAGTTTTGTCGCAATCCAAGCATTTTAGGTAAGTTATGATGCACAAGGGCAATGGAATGGATCCCACTCCAGTGTCCTGACTTTTGACCACATTTCGCCCATTTTTAATAGGGTTCGTCCCCAATGGCTCCCTACCACATACTAAAATTTCATCGAAATCGAACCATTTTTACGCAAGTTATGACGCATAAAGGCAATGTAATGGATCCAGGTCCTATGTCCTGACCTTTGACCCAATTTCACTCATTTTCAATAGGGAGCGTCCCCAGGTGGTTCCCTACCACATACTAAAATTTCATCGAAATCGAACCATTTTTACGCAAGTTATGACGCATAACAGCAATGGAATGGATCCCGCTCCTATGTCCTGACTTTGACACAATTTCACCCATTTTTCAATACGGATCGTCCCGATGTGGTTTCCTACCACATACTAAAATTTCTTACGCAAGTTATGACGCATAAGAGCAATGGAATGGATCCCGCTCCTATGTCCTGACTTTTGACCCTGCTTCGCCCATTTTCAATAGGGTTCGTCCCCAGCTGGTCCCCTACCACATACTAAAATTTCGTCGAAATCGAACGATTTTCACGTGAGTTATCGTGCTGACGGACGGACGGACAGAATGACGGACAAAGCTGGAGCATATACGCTTCTTCAACCTGCGGTTGGAAAGCGTAAAAAAATATGATGATTATGAAGAACTCAGATTCACAACGTTCCAAAATACTTCAGAAACATGCCTTCTATCAAAAACATTCCAGGGAACATATAAGTGTTCTGTTGTTATTTATTTTCTCTGCATTACATCGTCAATAAAAGCTCGAAATGAGATGAAACTTGTAATCAAGTTGGAGGGGAAAAAGTGATTTAATTTCTGACAGATTACATGAATGCAATGGACGAGGAGACAGAACAATGTGGCCTCACTCAATACGTCGTATGACCGCCATGCTGCACTATACATTCGGCAACAAGAAGAGGCACCGAGCGGAAAATTCTCCTGGTGAAATTCTGGGGGTACCGCTGACCATGCGTCGTTGGCCTGTGCCTATGCAATTCATCAACATTGCACGAGTGTCATGTAGAGGCGTTAACTCGTGTGCCAAATGACGTCTTACTCGGTCTTTACTGGGAAAAAAGAAATCTGGGTATCGTGCTGGCTAGGACTATACCTGGACACTTCGTTGACACCGCCCGCTGATGTTGGCAATGTTCGAGAGGGCGTTATCTTGTTGAAACTGGGAATCAGAGATACCACAGAATTGCGGCAAGAAAATGGGCTGCAGCAGCTCAACGACGTGTCGCTGTGCAGTCAATATATCCACGATACGTACGAGCGGTGAACGGCTGTTGAAACAGACAATGTCCCAAACTTTACACGATCGCGTCACATTTTTGTGACCACCAGCTGGGAGTGACTCAGTAAGGTGCTGGAGGTATTCACAGGTATGTAAAGCCATGCTGACAGTAGTGGATCTGACAGCTGCTGAAGGGTCGTGGTGGAAGATCCATAGAGCGAACAACAGGATCGAGGTAGTTCCACAGATGCTCAATTCGGTTTAAGTCTGGGAATTAGGGGGCCAGGGAAGTACTTGGAAGTTTTCATCGTGCTCTTCCAACTACTGTCGGACATTTCTAGCTGTGTGACACATCCCGTTGTCGTACTGGAAGATCCCATCCGCCCCAGGTGAGACAATCAGCATGTATGGGTGTATGTGGTCTGCAAGGATGGATTCATAACGAATTCAGTCCATAGTGCATTTCAGAAGTATGAGTGGACCCAAAGAATGCTACGAAAACATTCCCCAGGCCATAACGCCTCCCCCACCGCCTTGTGTTCTTCCAGCAATGGTTGAAGAGTGTTTGTTCTCCGACGTCACTCGCCTTATACGCCAACGTCCACCCGTTCAATGAAGCAGAAAACGTGACTCATCGGAGAAGGTAATCCTTTGCCAATCAGCGGAGGTCCAATTCCGATACTGCAGTGCAAACGTAAGCCTTTTCTGCCGATGAATCTTCGTTAGCATAGTTGCAGTGACCATCCGTCAACATCGGAGCCCCATATAGAACAGAGTTTGCTGAACTCTCGTTTAGACATACTTCCGGTAGATCCCTGGTTCATTTTGCCTGTGAGTTGCTCCATTGTAGCCTGTCGATCGGCCTTTGCGCACCTTCGAAGCCGACGTTTACCTCTCACATCAATGGGATGTGGTGCTCCGCAATTTCCACATCACTTATTCGCAATTGTGCCATTTCTCCAAGCATGATACACTTTAACCACAGCAGCACCCGAACAGTTCACAAACTGCACTGTTTTAGAAATACTGCCACCCTTTGACCGAAAGCCGATAATCATCCCTTTTTGCAAATCTGATAAACCGCTCCTTTTATGCATGACAGCAACGAGTGGTATGCTTTCAGAATGCCTACAGTACAGCTTATATAACCTCGAAGCCAGCTCACGAAGCGTGCCTTCATTCATTGACTATGTGCTATTGACGTCAAAAGTAGGAGGTGGTCACAATAATGTGACTCGACTCCAGATATCACCATTCTAAGGAGCCGTATCCATAGCTGTATGTTCACCTCGTCGAATGTTATCCACTGTGGATGGTGGGGCTGCCTTGGCAAGCTGTCGAATGCGGCGGTCGTGGCGTACGGACGTCCGCTTACGTGCACCAGTCCCACTCCGGTGACACGTGTTACCTTCTTCCTAGAGATGAGAAACGAGCTCCTTTTTAAGGCCCGGGCCCGTTATGTTATTATTTATGATTGGCCCGGGCCTGCCCTGTTTTGAAGATTTGTGCAAATTTTCGGTATGTGTATAAGGAAAAACATATATATATATATTGTTTTACTCCTATTTTTTCCACCCACCTCCTTCAAAAGAAAAAAAAATAGCTCGGGAAGAAAGAATAGAGAGTGAGAGAGAAAGAAAAAGAATTATTATTATTATGTGCATCACATTCATGTAACAAAATGCCCTTCATTTTGCTTTATAAGTGCATCAAGTTAATTCTTTTACCTCGGCTCACCTTCATGTTTTCAGCAATGGAAATAATACATAGTTGTTACTTAAAACTGTCACAGACGTTTTTTGAGTTACAAAACCAATAAAGAATAATTAAAAATTTTAGGCAGAAAACAAAAGACAGACCATAGCCTATACATTCAGTTGTGCAACAGTAATTAATTTCGTGCATCAGAGATCCTAGTTATATTTATTTTACCGTCTATACACGATGAAGATTTTGAATCTAAATATTCAAATCCGAAAAAGATCTTAAAACCACCTGCAACCAAATAAACCACCTGCAACCAGATAAATATCTTTATTTGATCATTCACACACTACTAGATCTTTCAAAACGCCAAACGTTTCATCTTCAGGTATTAGCTGATCAACAAAGATTAGAAACTTTATGTTTATATTACAGCAGTTCAAAATAAACAGTTCAAAAAATTAAACATTTTTTGAACTGTTTATTTTGAACTGCTGTAATATAAACATAAAGTTTCTAATCTTCGTTGATCAGCTAATACCTGAAGATGAAACGTTTGGCGTTTTGAAAGATCTAGTAGTGTGTGAATGATCAAATAAAGATATTTATCTGGTTGCAGGTGGTTATAAGATCTTTTTCGGATTTGAATATTTAGATTCAAAATCTTCATCGTGTATAAACGGTAAAATAAATATAACTAGGATTCAGTTGTGCACTTCCCATTGCGTTAGTTAAGTCGATTAGCAGTGTTAAATAAAATAAATTAAAAAAGTGAAAAGGAAAATTGTTTTCAGCCCAGGCCCAGGTTTTGGTAAAGGAATTGATACAAGAGCCGGCCCGTGCCCGGATTCGTTTCCGGACTTGTTTTGCCATTGCCCGGGCCTGTGCTCAACTCTACTTTCCCCAAATACTGTCTTCACATTCATCAAACAGTTGTTGCGTCCTGATGCGTTTCCACCGGGATGCGACACAGGGACCAACCAGCTGTACATAGGCGTTCAGATTTACAATTTCCTATTTAAAGTTATTCATTCACATACTTTTGTGAAACTTTTCTTATCATTTACTTGCTCTAGCAACTGCGAATTATTTAAACTAGGGATGGTTTCATACATAAATACGAGGCATATTCGAAAAGGAAGTAGACCTATTGTTTGCGAATATTTTTGCTGCAACGCTGCGGTTGTAATAGCACGCATGCGCGCTGACTTACCTCATTTGTGGACAAGCCACAGACGCCAGTACGAGAATAATAGATCGTGCTTGCGCTTTGTTCTGTGCGTTTAACATGTTTAAGAAGATCGAGCGGCCCGCCACCTACAGTGTGATAAGGTCCGTATTCGATTTTTTGAATGCAAATTATGCAAAACCGGCTGATATTCATCGTCAGATTTGTGAGGTGTACAGTAAAATTTTTTTGACATTTCTTTAACTTTTTTCATCATTTCTGCACAGACTCAAGCACTCATTACGTCATTTGGCTACACACAAATGTATCAACCCTCCTACAGCCCGGATCTAGCACCAAGTGAGTACCTCCTGTTCTTGCATCTGAAGAAGTTCCTAGCTGGTTGGCGACAATGATGAAATCAAAGGAGCAGTGCAGAAGTGAGCGTTTTCACAAGCGGCATCACTCTACGACAAGGGGATATAAAATTGGTGCTCCGTTATGATAAATGCCTGCATAATGGCGAAAACTACTTTTGTTTCGGGTATGGCGAATCTGATAAAAATGACCTTTTTTTTTTTTTTTTTTTTGCTAATACATCCTCATTTAATTTTAAATGCTTCACAGTGCTTACTCTCCGAATATGTACCACAAATAAATACGTTCGAAAAACATTGGGATACCATAATGTATTTATTAGATACGCATGAGTGCTCATGGGGAGGGGCAAGAGGGGGCACTTGCCCTCCCCTGGAAATCTGATTGTAATCTCAGTTTATGCGAGGTCTTACAAAGGTTTTTACTGTAACATTAATTCTGTTTGCTAATTCCTATGTTGAATTTCTGGAGGTGTGTGTGCGTTTAGTAAAAACACTGCTGGACAAAGCCTTCGGCAAGTTTTATCCGGAAATGGTCTTGGGTGCCTTTTCCCTTCTTGATCAATTGAGTGACCATTGGAGTTTTGAGGTGCATGGGTCACAAGTGGCCAAGAGGTCAGAAGAACAACAAAGAAAAATATTTTTGTCGCAGCATGCTGTCGAACTTTATCATTTTTGTGCAGTTTTTGGGCAGTCTAGTTTTCAATTAAATTTATTTAGGCATGTGTAGTAAAATTGGTTAGAGGATACAGAGTGCGCGATGGAAGTTTACATATGTTTGTTTATGCTATTTGTGTTTACAATTTCTATTTTTGCCCCCTCCTGAAAACTAAGCTATTTTTTTTTTTTTGATTGGAGCTTTAACGACCACCGTGAGCAACTCAATGGGCTATAAGCAGTCGCCCGTCCCTAATTTAGGGTCACTGGTTCCAGGGAAGGGAGAGAGCCAGTGGCGTAAGACAAACACAACATCCATGCCACCCAGGGATTCGAACCCGGACCCCTTTCGGACGAATGATCAGAGGCCATCGCTTAGACCACTGCGCCACCGGAGCGGCAAACTAAGCTATGGGCGCCCATGTAGATACGGAATGAAAATCCAATAAGTATTTAAGTTTTGAAGATGTGAATCCGGTTTTTGGTGTAAATATGACATGGATAGTAAGTCAGATAATATCCGAAAACTTGAAAAATTTCGTCGTTCTGGAGCGGGAATCGAACCATCGTCTCCCGGCTAGCGCCCGAGTAAGCTACCCACCCAGAACGACCAAGTTTCAAGTTTGAATATAGCCAAAACAGAATTTGCTAGTCGAAGCAACCGGCATTCATGTTTAGCGAATCTAGAGGTTAAGAATTCTGTCCCGTGATTGCCCGGAGGAGCAGTATTCCATTCATGAAGTATTTAAGACCTAAATTTTGGCAAATTTGGCAATTTTAATTCAAAATTAATAGAAAACATTCAAGAAATATTAGTTACCCCCCCCCCCCCCAACATAAGCAATGTTTTTCTTTATCGCTGCTAACTATTTCAAAAACGGATGTTTCATTGTTTCATAAATAAATAAACATAAACACACGGGAAAATTTTACGCGCCTATCATACAGTATGTTTGTACATTTGTTGCATATACAGGAAAGATTTAATAAGAATTAAAGAATTATTTTTTAACTGATTCGTCAGTTGTCAATACAAATGAATAATAAAATAGTCAAATTTTTGTCAGTTTTTAATTCATATAAATGTTTTCTTCGACAACTGCGAACTATTTTAAATACAATTCGAAACATACCGAAAATACTTCTAATATACTTGTTACGGACGATCAGGTTCGGATTCAGGACATATGTTTTATGTAAGTAACCAGTTTCAATTCAAAATTAATAATGGACAATGCTTCCTTTATTATGTAAACGTCTTCGTTTTACATTTTATGCAGATATTTCGTACCATTCAATAACTTGTTGCGAACACAAACACCAACGTCTATGTAGACTGCTTCCAATGACCAAACTTCACTTAGAACAGACAGACCTTCCATTGGAAGTAACTTCTGGTGCACAAGTGTGGACTCTTCCCATTGGCTAGCGCTACCTACCATTAATCTTTAAATTAGTTACATCAGTCTTAAAGGTAGAAGATTTATTTCACTCAACCTTTCTTTGTTATGAAATATTGGTTTCACATGTGAATTCCTTTGCGCGTTCTAGCAAGCTACTGCCATGATACAGATCTTTGTTACGCGTACTAACTTTTCATTGGCTAACAATTCCTGCTGCAAGCAAATGAGAATGAGCATCTTATTGGTTGAAATAATCCTGTGGACAAACTGCAGCTAATGGTTTTTGAGAAATAAATATCCGGCTTTTCACATATTTTTATTTAGTTTGTTTTTGGCAACATTTCAGAATCTACACGGAGAGAAATAGAATCAATAACGTAATAGTTTGTTACTGTTAACAGCATGGAGGAGTAGTTATTAAATATACAAGCATGAAAGTAATGAATTAGTTAACACTTTCGTCACGCTGTGTTTTGCACTTTTTCCATGTTCCGTATTTCCATTTTCAACCACCACTGCTAAAAATTGAGCTCAAAGCACTTTTGTTTCACATTGTACTGCATTATGCTGGCTCACGTATTTCTAGAAGCTATGTACTAAAGTTATTTCATACAACTACAACAATTTTATCTACAAATAAATAAATTTAAATCTTGAAACATGCCTTCTTAACCCCTTAAAGAAATCGCTTTTTCATCTTTGCTTTGTTTGAAAGGAACAAAGGAAATATTTATTTTATTTACTTTATGCTATACGTTATACATTCGCTCAAGAAAATGTGTTTTACTTCTTTGAGACAACTTCTTTCCTTCTCAGAAATATGAGTTACAAATTTTCATGGACAGTATAGTATGCCAGATAAAATCATTCGAAAAAAATGAGATAATTAGTATTATTTGCTCATAAGCTTTTTTCCTTCGTTTGCTTAAAAAAACTGAGGAAAATGCTTAATCATCATCACGCCCAAATAACCGATTCTTAATTATTTGTGTTAAATATTAATTAAATTATTGTATTTGAATTTCACATATTCATTTCATCCATTTCTTCCAGACGTCCGACTTTTAAAAGTGTCCAAATTTAATCCTCAAAATGTTGGGCGGAAAGTTACTTGCTTCTGCTGTTGTGCTGATAAAATATTAGAAATTGATACATTTTTACCATTGTAATCCACTGGTAAGTAAATATTGAGCCTCTTTTTGCTTTTTTAGCTATGCTTGAAAGATGATTCAGTGTTAAAAACATTTCAAAAACGCGATAATCAAAATACTCACCACACGCACATGGTTGTTGAAGTCTACTTGAAGTACCTAAATTTTGCACCAGTTTTCAAAGCAGAATATAGGAATATGAGAGTTTACGTATTTGAGATTATTTTATCGATGAAAAGAATTCTTGTTTTGTGTTTGTGTACATTCCAGAAATCCGTCACTCACGGATGTTTGAACACTGAATAAAATCAAAGAAATAGCACTGCGTTTCTGTTTTATTTTCTTCTTTCTTTAGTTTTTCCTTTGAAAATTTTCTATTTTTAAAATAAGAAAATGCCAACAGTGGTTTACTTAATCTATGTTCAAATATGAGAAAGCTATAATGTTAAAAGAAAATGTTAACTAAATTAGCAATTCCAGAGCTACGGTATAGCATGACAGTGAGCCAGGGACAATTCTTGATAACAATGCTAGCGATACAAAGACCGAAGGTACACAGAGTGCCACGGAGAAAGAGACAAGAAAGATTAATTTCATTATTTAATTCTGGGTTATTCAATACGCGAATTACAGCATCATCGACCTTCAGCGTGCAAACCTGTATCACACACACACACACACACACACACACACACACACACACACACACACACATGCTTCCATGATTTTTTTAAATATGTGCATTTTAGAGTATGTTACTATATAATACTAACACTGTAAAAAAATAATTTGTGTAAATTCACAGAAAAGTCTTAAAACAACTTGTAGCAAAGTTTCCCGTAAGATCTCTGACTTTTAAAGAAAATTCTATTGCGAAAGCTTTCCGTTTCTGACTTCAGCATTTCGGCAAATTTTCTTTCCTTTGTCACTAATTCCGTTTTTTGTTTTTTTTTTTAGAGAAAAGTCAACTTTTTTTTTCTCGTTTTTTTTTGTAGGAATTTCGAAGAAAAAAACCTTGATTTTTAACTTTCTTTGGCTCTTTTATCAGAGATTTTCTCATAGCATATGAATTTATTTCCCTTTGCCGTATAGGGAACCAGGTATGTCTTCTACGACAGCTGAGCGCGCTACGGATTGATCGAAATGAAAATGACTCGAATCGCTCGTTAATGAAATATTTTTCGCTATTAATGCGGGTTAATCGGTCATTTTATTTTCTGTAAGAGATTGTAATTTTTTTTTTTAATAGGTCTATACAGATTTTATTTTTTCTGTAAGAGATTGTAATTTTTTTTTTAATAGGTCTATACTGATTTTATTTTTTCTGTACGAGGACTTATCACAAATTGCATTATTTTTTCCCTTATGGTTTTTCGATGCAACAGAATGTTTTAAACACAAACCTTTTTAAACTGATAATGATATTCAATTGTGTTTAAGAAAAAAAAAGGGGAAATGTACTGCTTCGTAGTATTGTTTCGCAAA
The DNA here is from genome assembly GCA_039090855.1 of Macrothele yani. NCBI lineage: Eukaryota > Metazoa > Arthropoda > Arachnida > Araneae > Macrothelidae > Macrothele > Macrothele yani. The sequence goes on along the minus strand of CM077007.1, from coordinate 145,852,868 downwards.
CCCTTTAAACATAAAACTTACTCTTGATAGCTATAATAGCTTTTGTCTTAAGGGGTCCACAGACTGATAGAAAGACATCATACTGTACAGTAACCTAATTACTCGGTTTCTTACGGTAACACAGTATATAGAATAGCTGGTGCACAAAATGAGGAGAGGAGGAAGAAATATCCGGTGCCACAATAACCAATACGGTATACCATGCAAAATGCTATTCGCAATATCCCGTCTCGCTAAAGAACTTTAAAATCAGTCTTGATTGAAATTCAACTGGTTATCAAACCTCAAGTATTCCCAGGAATCGATCCTGTTACCGTAAATTTTCTGTCAAAAGTGAGAACAGAATTTTTTCGTTAACATTCAAAAGGAATTGCGGAAAAGTTTCTGAAAATTCAAAATTTTCCTTAAGACCTTTCAAACGAGACAATTTGCCGTTAATGTACGAAAGTAAATGCTGAAACAAGCTTCGTTAATTCACGAAAGAGATTGCTGAAATAAGGTTCACTAATTCACGGAAGGGACTGCTGAAATAAGCTTTGTTAAATCAAGAAAGGAACTGCTGGAATAAACTTCGTTAATTAACGAAAGGGATTCCTGAAAGTTGCTTTGTTAAATTAAAAAAGGAATTGCTGAAATAAGCTTCGTTAATTCACGAAACGAATTGCTGAAATAGGCTTCGTTAACTCACGAGAGGAGCTGCTGAAGTAAGTTGAGTTAATTCACGAATTGAATAAATGAAAATGGCTGGTAAATTTCAAGATTTTTTTTTACATTTAAACCCACAGTACTTCATCTGAACAATCTGAATAATCATGACGTATGTGAAACCAAGCGCTATACACAGACTTCAGTTATGTAGGATTTCCGAGACTCAGGCCAGGCAACCACACAATTCTGATAACAACAGTAATAATAATAATAATAATAATAATAAAACACAATAATAAAACACATATGTGGAAAATGCACCACGCTAGTAAACGTTGATTATATGCAGCGATATAATAATTTTGCTAAGATGATACATCAACAATTAGTGCACGATACAGAACTATCAGTGTCAGAAGTACACCATACTATAAATATCAACCTACAATTGACCATAGCGTTATATGACAAAAGGCAGAAGGAAGCAGTCATTATCGACATATCGGTACCATTGGACCGTAATATTCAGAATACCTATGCAACAAAAATTAACAAGTATGTGGAACTGGCTACGGAGATTAAGCAGATGTGGAAGCTGAAAACAGTTCACATACGCCTATTGATTATCTCTGGAACTGGTATAACTCCACAGACTCTTATAACTCAGCTTGATGCTTTAGGTTTACAACACCTAAGGCCCAAAATCCAAGAAGCAGTAGTTCTCGATACGTGCCATATTGTATGACGATTTTTAAACCATGAGTGACTGTGTCTTTACTGTACTGACAAATGGACCATGCTACAGATGCCATTACTGTAGATGAGTAAAATTAAATTAAACATAATAATAACAACAATATGAAAACTCGAAAAGTTGGCAATTTTTTATTATGTAGAGCGTTAACACTTCCACTTCTTTTGTTGAGTTGTTTATTACAGTACCATAGTACATTATGAATGAAAATGATATGTATGCTCCTTCATTTTAGTACTTGCATATTTAATGAAAATATTTGGAGAAGGGATAATATTCGGTCAAAGGGGTATTCCTCGATGCAAAGCTCAGATGGAACCGCGCTTCTCTTATTTGGAGCAGAAGGAAAATTTTAAGCTCTTCAGAGAATATAAACCGTCATGAAATAACTCGTGTTCATGTACTCTACCAAGATCTAATTTAGAATCACTTATTCATCGCTCTAGTCAACCATTATTAATCACCTAATGGATGAAGGTCTCCCTAAACCTTTTCCACAACTTTCTATTTTGAGTCTGTCTCTTTCAAGTCACTTCAACATGCTTTCGAATTTCATCAACACATCTCATTTGTGGTGTTCTCCTTGACCTTTTCCTGTTCTTTGGTATCCAATCTAGTACTTCAGTTGTCAGTTCATCAAGCAATATGTCCACCCCATTGTTACTTGAGAATCTTTGCTTTGATCATGATCTTCCATTCTTGCCATTTTCTTGATCCATGAGTTCTTTTTGCTATCTTTCTTAGTTACATCAAGCATTAATCTTTCCATACTTCTTTGAGTTGCCTGAAGCCTCTGTATGCCTTGTTAAGTTAAGGTCCATATCTTTGATCAATAAGTATGAATTAGAAATATCCACTGATTAGAAAAATTTCTTTTAAGACATAATGGTAAATTTGTCTTGAAAATTTAACTGTTTTTTTCCAAATGCTGTTTTCCAATTTAAATGTAAGCATAGGTTACTTCTAGATTTGTCTCATCATCTACTACGACTGTTTAACGCAATACTGGAAATAGTGCAATCAAAATCTCCTATCGAAAACCGTACGACATTTATGAACTTCTGACATCCAAACTTTGCATCTTTAATGTTAAGAGTTTGAACAACCATTACACTTTTGAAAAGACAGCTTCTGTTATCTTTTGATATTTTATTTTTTTTAGTAAGGGAAAAAATGTTTTCAAAATAAATGAGCTCAACCTTAGCTGTGCTAAAAAATCTCCAGAAACATAAAAATCGTTCCTGAATGCAAATAACATATTCCAAGCAATTAAACATTATGACTGTAAATTTAAAACCGTTTCTATATTATCGAATCATTGGACTGGTCATTAATTCATTAATCAAAATGTAGCATAACACAATATTAAGCAGGCTTTTTTTTAAACTTTTGGATAAATTGTAAGACTTAGAATATTGAAGATAATTCGGGCTTATCATGTGCACAATTTGTTACTGCTTCGCCTCTCACTGAAAAATTTGCAGTATGATTCAACGACTTTTCCGCCAATCATAGAGTTCAAACGTAAGCTTGAGATACACCTACAATATACAACGCATGCGCAGAAGGAGCATTCATTTCCCCCTTAATGGTTCCACAATAGGCCTTGTTTCTGCGTAAGTAAGTGACGTTCTATACAGATCGAGTAGAAATCGTAAGAACATCTAAGAAACAGTAAGATTATTTATACACTGCAGCACTCAAAACCTTAATTTTCAGCATTTTATGGCATGATCTTCGGTATTTTTATGCTTGGAGTGGAATTATGGGAGGGGCTTAACTACGTAAACCTATCAACGCTTAGGAACAGAGACCCTAGGCTTTATTCAAAAGAAAACCTGGTTGGTGGAACTTTTCACTTTCCTGCCAGTGGCTTTTCTGTAATATCAAAGTTTACAAGCTGACCTAAGACTAAATAAATAATTAAAAAATATATATTAACTAAGTAATGATTTTTTTTTCTGTCGCATTCGCTCGTGTGGAAGTAGAAAGTCCAACTGAACTTTTGCGCTCCAGCCTAATTGCTTATTATCAGTACTCAAATTAAACTCTTGTTAACAGTAATAAACATATTTTCGGCTTATTGTTGTTTTTCTAAACGTTGAACATGCACTTTGCAGAAATTCTAAAAGGGAGAAAAAAAATCGAGAGTGTACCCTAGTGCTCTTTGTAGATAATTTATGCTATGCATCTTTCGTATGCCAAGATCTTTGTGGGTGTGAAATAAAGCTAGTTATTCGAGAATATTCATTTATTTAAGTACAACAGATTACATTTATTCGCGTCACTCACGACCATATCGAGACAGTCCGGCGCATACTAAGTGCAATTAAATCATAACAACAAACAATAAGTGGAATTAAATCATAACAACCAACAATAAGTGGAATTAAATCATAACAACAAACAATAAGTGGAATTAAATCATAACAACAAACAATAAGTGGAATTAAATCATAACAACAAACAATAAGTGGAATTAAATCATAACAACAAACAATAAGTGGAATTAAATCATAACAACAAACAATACGTAGAATTAAATCATAACAACAAACAATACGTAGAATTAAATCATAACAACAAACAATAACAACACATTCGCGTCACTCAGACCACACCGAGCCACAGTCCGGTACATACTAAGTGGAATTAAATCATAACAACAAACTATAACAACACATTCGCCTCACTCACGACCACACCGAGCACAGTCTGGTACATACTAAGTGGAATTAAATCATAACAACAAAGTATAACAACATACTTGCCTCACTCACGACCACACCGAGCCACAGTACGGTACATACTAAGTGGAATTAAATCATAACAACAAACAATAACAACACATTCGCGTCACTCACGACCACACCGAGCCACAGTCCGATACATACTAAGTGGAATTAAATCATAACAACAAAGTATAACAACATACTTGCCTCACTCACGACCACACCGAGCCACAGTACGGTACATACTAAGTGGAATTAAATCATAACAACAAACAATAACAACACATTCGCGTCACTCACGACCACACCGAGCCACAGTCCGATACATACTAAGTGGAATTAAATCATAACAACAAAGTATAACAACATATTTGCCTCACTCACGACCACACCGAGCCACAGTCCGGTACACACTAAGTGGAATTAAATCATAACAACAAAGTATAACAACATATTTGCCTCACTCACGACCACACCGAGCCACAGTCCGGTACACACTAAGTGCAATTAAAGCATAACAACAAACAATAACAACACATTCGCGTTACTCAGACCACACCGGGCCACAGTCCGGTACATACTAAGTGGAATTAAATCATAACAACAAACTATAACAACACATTCGCCTCACTCACGACCACACCAAGCACAGTCTGGTACATACTAAGTGGAATTAAATTATAACAACAAACAATAACAACACATCGCCTCACTCACGACCACACCGAACCACAGTCCGGTACATACTAAGTGGAATTAAATTATAACAACAAACAATAACAACACATTCACCTCACTCACGACCACACCGAGGCACAGTCTGGTACATACTAAGTGGAATTAAATCATAACAACAAACTATAACAACACATTCGCTTCATTCACGACCACACCGAGCCACAGTCCGGTACATACTAAGTGGAATTAAATCATAACAACAAAGTATAACAACATATTTGCCTCACTCACGACCACACCGAGCCACAGTCCGTTTTTTTCCGTGGCTGGTCCCGGTCAACGAAGGAATAGTTTTCCCAAAGAATATGTTAAGTGCCTTTTTTCTCTGATGCCGAATCTCTAATCTGCTGTTCTCGTTGTTTGAGTTACACTATTTAATTATATTCAAATATTTCTATATAACAAGTGTCGTAAGAAAAACACACACCCATGCTTCGTCGGAATTCGAACACGGGCCCCATCTTGGACGAATATTGCATTTATACTAGCTGCAATTATTCAAATTTTGGCAGTTTCCGCCAGTTTCGTTGTAAGCTATGAACAGGCGCTTCATCTGCAAGTTTCATTTTTATTCAAATGATGTGAATTCGCTATTTTACTACATGATAACTTCATTTCTGTAAATTTAAATTACTTTTTAATGGCATCCACCTTGTGAGTTTTTTTTTTTTTTTTTTTGTGTAAATTCTTGAACATCCACATCGAGCATGAAGAATCGAAACTATGTCTGACTTTCTTTGTGTCGGAGAAATACACTCTAAATTTCATAGGTACTTTATAGCTCCTCCTGTAATTTGAAAACAGCCTTAAGAAAGCAGGTTCTTGATCCGAAAGCACTATCAACGCAGCTACGCTCAATGGTCGCTTTAGTCATGCGATTAAGATGAAGCCACATTGGATTTTCAAGATATACAGATTAAGGATACAAAGTTTGAAAAATAATAAAAATGAAAAGAAGGTTTTGGGTTCCCATGTCTGCCTTAATTCCATTTCAATCAAGTGGAAAGACGTCGACAATTTTATGTTTCTTCTTTTTCTTTTGTTTTTTTCTTATGTAACAAATTTTAAGAATATTCGATATTTCGAAATGTTTAATTTGATGATTTTTTTTTAACTTGAGCGTATCAGCAGGAGAAAATACGAGCCCTTTGAAAATTCCAGCACTTTTTAATTCTCGAAAATGAAATAATTTTTTCCGCCATCAGTGTGGGAAAGCGACCACTTACGACAGCGTGTAATGGTTACGTAAGTTACATTACGTTTTTTTTTTTTCTTGTAATACTTTTTGCTACGCATTTGATTTTGTGTCATACTGCGCTCACAGAACGCATTCATTTTTTTTTTTTTTTTTTAACTTTAGGCAGAAACACTGAAATAAAATCTGCGCTCACAGAACGCATCCATTTTTTTTTTTTACTTTAGGCAGAAATACTGAAATAAAAAAAAAAGAGAAAAATATTTCACTGATGCATGGATGGGAAAACAAAATCATGACACGCATTTGTTCCCCCGTCTAAATAGCATTTCATTTTCTTGAGTGTTTATGAAAAAACGTTTTAGATCGCAAAAAAAAAAAAAAAAAAAAGAAAAAAAAACAGAAATGGGGGAGGATATATTAAATTTAATGTTATTAATTGCGCAAATCATTCATCTTCGGGAGTGACGACAAATAACCCAGACTAAAGGAAGGGGAAGTCAACTGAAAATTTCGAAAAAAAAAAAAACATCGTCCACAATGTTAGCAAGATACAATTTATAAACTTCGAAAGTCATTTTTTTTGTCTTGGCATTACACAATATTATTTTTTTTTTTTTCTGACTTTTACTAGTCCCTTTGATATCTTAATGGACAAAACAGTAGATTATCACAGAACGAAGTATAGAGAAACATCATGGGGTTAAGTAGCTAAGACTTACGACCTGCCTCCTAACCTACGACACTAATAGGATTACGATTGCAATTAAGGGCGGGAGGAGGAGTATTTCGGGGTGACGTGGCTTAAAGAAACGGTGCTGGGGGAATGTTACCACCCATGTGGTGGATACACGTCTGTCAAAATGGAGGACGAGGCCCCTTTCAGGGGGCCATCTGGGTCTCAAACAGGGGTTTGGGGGTGAGGTAGATTAAAAAAGGTAACATCGGAACGGATCCTTCCACTTTTAGACGAACTTTCTTGAACTGGCTGATGGTATTTGACTCTTGCTGAAAGACGGAATGTATCGTCTCCTGTGGGGAAAAACTGAGAAAAATTTTGTTTTCCTTCTGGCTGTGGAAACAGCCTCTGAGAAAATGTCTTCACCCGCCAAGACATCCTTTAGATAGAGATATAACATCTGGAAAAACACCGGATGCCACAAATGAGTTGGCATTTGAGACCAACACCCATACATTTGTCCTCTTAGCTCACCAGCTAAACAGGGCTGCGAAAAAACAAAGACAGCCTTTGTTAAATTTCACCGACTTTAACGCATAATGGAGGAGAGGGAATCATCCTATTATATTTTAGCTAACGTGGTTTGAAACCAAATAATTCTTGAAATGAGTGAAATTTGAAGCATGAATAAATCACACACACGAGCACTGCTGCAATTTTTGAAAAGAAATGACATAGCGCTCGATTATATACTTACCATAAATTTATTGATATAAAGTATATGCATGGTATATCAGTTTTGATAGATATATCAATTTCGCATTCAGTCGATATATATATAATAATTCCGTTGCGCTTTCGAATTTCATTCACTCATCTCCCACTTGGGATGTACTACAGAGGTGCCTCGTATGCCAAGACGGAAAGTAGCAGTGGTAGGCTCTTGTTGGTGTAGCCTAATTGGGAAAGCATTTTACTCCGGAGCAGAAGGATGCTGCTTCAATTCCGCCACCGGGAAAAATTTGAATTTCACATTGGCGCCCGAACGTAAAAATGGATCTACTGGCCGTTAGGTTCTCCAAAAAATGTGTGATGCTTCTTTCACATATCGTCTGGAAGTAGTGAGAATTCTTTCTTCTACGGAGAATTACTTCAAGCCTGCTTCGCGGCGGACCCGAAACACCTGCGATTTCGTGCCCCCGCCTTTCTCGGGGGGGGGGGGGCTATGACGTACTACAGAGGTGACACACTTGCCAAGACGGCAAGTAGCAGTGATAAAACCTTGTCGGTGTAGCTTAATTCGGAAAGCATTCGGCTCCGTAACAAAAGAATGCTGGTTCTATAGCGCCACCGGCAAACTTGAATTTCACACACTGGTCCTTCTGAATCTCCTCCTATTCCTTGGTACCAAAGAAATATTTCAGTTGTCTAACCTTGGTTATTGCTTCTAAGCCCAGCCATTGCTATTTCAGGAGTTTTCCTTTGATCATGATGTCATCATCTCTTGGCATTTTCTTGATCCATGAATTCCTTTTCCTATCTTTTTTTTTTTTACTTTTACATACAGCATGCATGTCTCCACGCTTCTTCGAGCTCTCTGCAGCCTTTGTATATATTTTTTCCATAAGTACTGTGACGTACTACAGAGGTGAAAACACGTGTCAAGACGACAAATCTGCAGCGACACACTCTGTCCGCGTAGCTCAGTTGGGAGAGCGACTTACTCCGGAGTGAGGGGACACGGACAAACTTGTGTTTTCACAGTACCCAGACCCAGGTAGCACAGTCTTGTAATTTAACGTAGGCCCACCACTGAGCCACTGGTGTCTTAGGAATAGAAGACGGTGGCTCAGTGTTGGGCCTACGTTGAATTGTAAGGCTGTGTGAGAACTGAAAGGATACATTGATTAAGAACTTCACCTCTGAGGAACACATCAAGTGAGAATGACCTCGTGATGATAGGACGATGAATGATTGTTCGGTTTATAGCTGAGTCTGCGCGCATTTCGATAGGCACTGACGATACAATCCTGACGAATTCTTTGAAGATAAAAAACGTCAGTACGCGATTAACCCCACGAATATTGACAGATGGACAAAAGCACCGCAAAACAATGTGTCTTACACACTTGAATATACTTCTTGCGAATCCAATGATTCTGTGGTCCGGGACTGTTGCAACGATGAAACATAGCTTAATCATTTCGGCCCTGAGACTAAATAACAAAGTCTAGAGTAGAGCATGCATCTCTTCCTCTAAAAAAGAAGTTCCGTCTGCTCTATCATCCGAAAAGCTTAAGATATCAGTTTTTTGCCAAGCAAAAGGAATACACTTGATTGAATATTTGGAAAAGGGCACCACTCTCACTGGTGCATACTACATCAACCTCATAAGCCAGCTTCGTACAGTCAGGAAGGGAATCAGGCGTAGGATACTGCAAAAGATATGTCTTCCTTCTTCAAGACAATGCACTGAGTCACATCTGCTGGATTGCGAGTTAACCCAATTTCGCATGACGCCACATACATTAGTGCTCAAAGACGGAGTCATCATAATGCTGCAAGCGAACTTGGATTTGAAGAAAGGAGCTCATTGATGCCAGGAGGGAGCGGGGACTGTCGCGCATTGTTCACAGCGACCGCAGGGCCACAGTGCGACAAATAACCAGTAGCTACAACAATGGTGTTCAGGGCAATGTGTCACAGCACACAGTCCATCGCAGCCTTCTGCGCATGCGCCTGTGTAGCCGAAGACCTAGCCGTCCCCATGTACGACATCGCGAAACGCATGAAATGGGCCCAATATATTCAAGATTGGACCATGGATGATTGGAAGAAAATGGCCTGGTCTGACGAATCAAGATTCCTGGTGCATCACGTAGATGACTGAGCGCGAATACGTCGATTACCAACGGAGGCTATGGCATTTGGATGCACTGTTGGGCGGAAACAGGCCGTTATGCTGTGGGCGATGTTTTCTTGGGTCACTTTAGACCCCATTATCCCAATAGCACAATCCCTGAAAGATGTCAAGTATCTGATCATCGTTGTGGACCAAGTTCACTCATTCATGGCAACTGTGTTCCCTTTTGGTGATGGCCATTATCAACAGGATAATGCGCCATGCCACACTGCCAGAATCGTCAAGGAGTGGTTCGAGGAACATGCTGGAGACTTTTGTTAATGACCTGGCCACCAGATTCACCTGACATGAACCCAATCCAACATTTGTGGTTTGAATGTTCGATTCGCGTTAAATCACCACTACCCCGGAATGTACGGGAACTGGAGGACCTGCTGTTGACATTATTGTTACCAAATACTCCAGGATACCTATCGCTACCTCATCGAATCGCCGACTCGCCGAGTGGCTGCTGTTTTACGGGCTAAACGTGGTCTTAGAGCTTATTAGGTAGGTGGTCATAATGTAATGACTCATCGGCGTATATCTGATTCAGGGGTGATTGTGAGATGAAAACGAAAATAACACTGAACCTTGACTTCAGTGCAGTGCTACATTTATAAATAATAATATATATTACATTGCATATTATACTGCATATACGTAATGTACGATACAGGTGCACATTGTTTGTACACTGTGTCCCACTCGCTACTTTACCCAAGTTTTTATTAATAACATCGTGAATAATCACAGTAATTAAATGATATTTATACCTTCATCCATGGAAAAGAGAACCATGTCGTAAGAGATGTTGAAAGTGTCCGCCCTGTGCATCGAGACAGTCTTGAACACGACACTCCATTTTTCGAAAAGTTCGCGCCAGTTGCTCCGGCGTAATTACTGCCACTGTCTCGCGCATGTTGTTCTTCAATACCTCAAGGGTTGTCGGCTTGTTTTGAAATGCCACTCATTTGAGATGCCCCCAGAGAAAGAAATCAGGAGGTGTTATATCAGGAGATCAAGGTGGCCGCATTTCTTTAGAAATCACGTGATCTCCAAAGAATGACTCAATTTGAGCCATACTCACATGTGATGTATGGCAAGATGCCGCATCTTGTTCAGAATATCCAGTGGTCAGCTCTTCAGAGTGCAGTTGGTGAACGAATGCCTGAAAAACATCCATGTAGACTCCTGCTGTGACCTGAAAGAAAATGGATCCATGATCCCCCGACGTGACAGTGCGCATCACAGTCCAATTTTTTGTGCGTGAAGTCAATAAATGCGCGAGCATTTGCCAACATACGCGTGTTTTGTGTGTTTGTGTATCCCGATAAGTGAATCCACGCTTCGTCGATTCACTTATCGGGGATACATAAATTGATACGTAAGAACAGCATCTGCGGGAGAGTAGCAGCGATTACGCCGGAACAACTGGCGCGAACTTTCCGAAATATGGAGTCTCGTATTCAAGCATGTCTCAATGCACAGGAAAGACACTTTCAAAATCTTTATGATATGGTTCTGTTTTCCACGGATGAAGATATATTCTTACCAAATTTCATTCAATTACTCTAATTATTCACGATGTTATTAATAAAAACTCGGGTTAAAGTTGCGAGTGGGACACCCTGTATATTACACACACATTGTATTGATTAGCTACACAGCAATTAAGCGCAAGTTCTGTGCAGTTTAACTTCGCACTTTTTTTGTTCCATTTTCTTCCAGTATGTTAGAAATCAAATTGATAACGAGGAACAGTACACCAATTAAGTAGTAAATAGTAACACTATTTACTACTTAATTGGTGTACTATCATTTCTTAAACAGTAACACTATTTACTACTTATTGGTGTACTGCCATTGTGACATAAATATTCTTCAGCTGCGTGTATTCTTCATGTAGTTAAGCAGAAAAGTCTTTCGCTACGATGAAGGACTTACCACTCAGCCTAAATGCTTTTGCATTTAGGCTGAGGGGCAAGTTTAAGGAAGTTAAACAGGCAATTTCTGCTTAACTTCATTGAAAAAGCCATCTGGTTGATGTGCGAAAGCTTGGAAACGCTTATGTGTCGATTTCCTACGCCAATAAATCGGATCACTAGTATAGTGTTACTATTTATGTTAGAAATCTTTCAAAAAATGCATTTTTGAATTTTATTGTTAGAGATCTCTCAAAAAGTGTGAAATTCGACGTGAGACATTTTTCATTCAGAACATTTAGGCAAACTACACGTATTATTAGTTCAGTTCTGGATGCGTAAGTCCTGCTGCCATAACATCATACAGAGCTTTGTGTCAATTTTACATTTAGCTCATTGAATCTTATGGAACAAAATTATTTGATATAGATATAGCTGCCGAAGTCATAAAATTAGCTTTCCTTTCACTACAGTTTTGAATCTGGAAAGGCACTTTTAGTTAATTATTATCACTTCTTGGGATTTTTAGAAAAATGACATAATATTAAGGATTCCCAAATTCCTACACAAAACTTTAAAAACCCGGATATAGAATATCACAAAACCCCGGAGTTTCAGGCTACACCCAGACGATAAACAGGCCTGCCTATTACACTTATACAAGATCCACCAATTGTTTGCATAGTGAACAAAACTTTTTGTCGAGAGTATTTTGAATTCAGATAGTATAAACACCTAAGAATATACAAAGACTAATGCCTTTTTCTGCATAGCCTCAAAAAGAGTTCACATATATGTCCAATCTTTTTAAGGATATTTTTTAGCCCTATTTCGTAGAATCTGATTGGCTGCTCGGAAAGACATCAGAGAACCGCTGGTTTATAACTCGTCGACACTTATACAATATTGATCAACAAGTTCTTTCTGCGACGGCTGAAAAAAGTTGACTCGGTCCTTTCGCATGTCACGCGAAAATATGTTGGGAAAGACTTATATCTCCTCCGTATATTCGCAGCTAGCAAATTTAGAAGGAACGCGAAGATTTTATAAAGATTTTCCTTGTAAATGCGCGTGAAAATAAAAAAAATATTCATTTTACGTTGAGAATGTGACAGTTGGGCAGCTTTTTCATAGGCTTAAAATATAGAATTACACTGGAGAGGTCTAAATAAAAACTTAAATTGAGGCAATTTTACCTTTATTTGCAGACAGTGCTTTGATAGAGTTACCAGAGGAGCCCGTCTTTAAATGAGGAAATTATCTGTTTTATCTCAGGCTGTTTCTGAGGGAAGGAAAGGGAAAGGCATGCACAATAGTTGCTGTTGTCCGTTTTGCACAAAACTACGCCGGTGAATAATGCTTCTCGCTCTAAAAGAGAAATGGTTATTTAATTACGAAACCCAGCGGAGAAAGGGACGCTGAAGAGGGGAGACATGCAGGCATATTAATGACGAACGTGCAAATGTTTTATGCCAAGAATAATGGAGTGTAATGCAAGCAATAATGCACGCACTGCTCCTGCAGCAGCACGCAAGAGGGCGTCGATATCTGGAAGCCATTCTCGACGGAAGCCAATGTAGCCACGAAAAGTATAGCGTAAAAGTTTAAAAACAAAAGACAGCAGCCTAGGTTACGGTTACAGTTAAGGTTAACCACGAAGAACACACGCAGCTGAAGAATATTTATGTCACAATGGCTGCTTTTAAACAGATGAGCGGCAAAGATTTTGCAATCAGCCGATGGCAACAATCGGTAAACTTTTAAATTGGAGGAAAAATATCGGAATTCTATTCATGTCCGGTGATAACAAATACAACTGATTTGCCGGTGATATACTCAGCTGCCGTAGCTGAACGCATGTATATATATATATATTTTTTTTTTTCGCTTTTCATTATTGTGTTTATAGAAATATTTTCAGTTTTGTTGTAAAGAGAATGGAAAAGGAAAGTCCCAGTGAAATATGTTCTACCACCTTTTAGTTATGTAGCGAACGACCACGATAACCCTCTCGTCTCAAATATTTCCCAGTTTATTTGTTTTTTGTTTGTTTGTTCTTTTTCTGTTTCTGACTGAATTTAAAAGCGCTGCTCGATTGCACAATGGTAAAAGCGCTGCTATACAAATGTTCAGATCCCTCTGAAGCATGGACGTGGTTTTTGTTTCACGACACTGGCTCTCTCTTTATTATTATTATTATTGGAGGTTTAACGACCACCGTGAGCAACTCAATGGGCTATAAGCAGTCGCCCGTCCCTAATTTAGGGTCACTGGTTCCAGGGAAGGGATAGAGCCAGTGCCGTAAGACAAGCACAACATCCATGCCTCACCGGGATTCGAACCCGGACCCCTTACGACGAATGATCAGAGGCCAGCGCCTTAGACCACTGCGCCACCGGGGCGGCCTCTCTTTTCTGTGGAACCAGTGGCCCTAAATTAAGGACGGGGGACTGCTTATAGCCCATCAAGTTGCTCACAGTGGTCGTTACTCCTCCCCCACCCCACAAATATGCAAATTTCTTTTGTATATGCAGTGCTGATGGATCCAAATACTAAGTTCCAGAGAAGGACGCAGTGCTGATCCAAATACTAAGTTCCAGCAGGAGGCTAACTGAAATTGCAAATACGAGTAATAAATACCACATGCAAATTTTCACTGGTCGCCCTAGTGGCGCAGTGGTCTAAGCGATGGCTTATGACCATTCGTCCATGAAGGGTCCGAGTTCGAATCCCGATGAGGCATGTATGTTGTGTTTGTCTAACGGCATTGGCTTTCTCCCTTCCCTGGAACCAGTGGCTTTAAATTAGGGACGAGTGACTGCTTACAGCCTATCAGTTGCTTACGGTGGTAGTTAAATCCTCAGTCCAGTCCAAAAATTTCTACTGCGCCTAATGTGTTGTCGCCGCCCCGGTGGAGCAGTGGTCTCAGCCAAGACCGTCTTGAAAACACGAGGCCATGGCATCAAAGAGATCAGTTCTCTCTTTTGGTGACGTCACTCTCATGTTACACGATCTAATACGTCGGTGTCGTGTTTGACGTCACACACGACGGTGCTGGAAACCAATCAGAAGCTTTGGATTCCGCGTGATGTCACTAAATGAGGGAACTCATATCTCTCTGATGTCATGGCCGTGTGTTTTTAGACGGCCTTGTCTAAGCACAGGCTTAAGACCATTCGTCCGTGAAGAGTCTGGGTTTGAATCCTGGTGAGGCATGGGTGCTATGTTTGTCTTACGGCGCTGGTTCTCTCCCTTTCCCTGAAACCAGTGACCCTAAATTAGGGACGGGCGATTGCTTATATCCCATTGAGTCACTCACGGTGGTCGTTAAACCCCCAATAAAAAGAAAAAAGGTGTGTTGTCTAACCGCTTTTACCACACACACACACCGTGGTGTAGACACTTATCGTAGTTGGAGGCAAAGCAAAAGAAAAGAAGCGCAAAAGGAATTTTTTAGGTGGTCAATTAGGCTATAATAAGGAATGCCGTGTTTTATGTAAGGCATACAAGGGCGTTTCACAGATCGTAAAACTTGGACTATAAGAAAATGAAAATTCTTTTGACGTACACGTACAGTGTCCACAGTATTTGTCATTTTCTTGTAGGACTTCCGTTAACAGTGAGTAGAGTTTAGGTCCCAGCCACCTACAGCGAGATCGCCTTTTGGGCAGGACACAGAAACGGAAGGAATGAGAGCAAGTCTAGCGACTTTGACAGAACAGTTTGCATTGAGATTAGAGTACAGTAGATGGCGCCACCGTACAAGTACGATGTTGCACATGGAGGGGTGAGAGAATTTCAGGGGGGCATAGGAAAGGATACCCATTTAACCAGTGGGTCCAGCCTGGGGGCCGTCACTTAACGTGCTTGTCCGATGCACGAAAGATCAGCCCAGGTTCGAACCTGAGGACCTTTCATTGATAGTCTGACTCGCTAACCACTAAGCCATCCGCGGCTCGAAATTCCTTTGACAGTCCTAAAAATCAAGTTATAGGAGTTGGCATCTCTTATACTGCACGGCTGGAATGGAAATCTCAGCCCAAATGCAAAAGCATTCAGGCTGAGTGGTAAGTCCTTTATCGTAAAGACGTTTCCATTTAACTAGCCACCGGCTCAAACAAAAGTAATCCCCTGAGTCCATTCTACAATTCCTTATAAGTAACATGAAATGATGCTCCTTTTGTCTAGTGGTCAGAGGCACTGGCTTCTGGCTAATCACTGGAGCTGAGCCAGAGCCCCGGATGAGGAAGATACGGTGCACTTCCCCCTCCCCCTCAGGAACTGGTGACCGCAAATCATGTTCAAGACAGTCTCTAAAACAACCTTTAACAAACAAAAATCAGCACTAAAGATATATTCTGCTAATATAATCTAAACAAAAGTGGCAAATAAGTCGCATGCATTCAGCAATACTGATTTGCGTTATTCACACTGAATGTTAGGAATTGTATATAATGATACTTAAAAAAAAAAAAAAAAAGCATATTAGGATCTGACTCTCACATAACATCTTTTCTTCTGTTTAAAATTTCCCAAATTAAGCAAACTTTGGTGAAAACCAAAATTAGTAAAAAATATTTAATAAAATGTGCTGAAGAATAAAAAACGAATTAAATTTTAAACTGATTTCAAAATTTTGAGCAGGTTCTTTCCGGGTCGTCCCTAACCAACCGCTCGCCGCTAAGGCACTTTTCCCTTAGAACTATGTACATCTCTGCACGCGCGCAAACAAGAGATGAATTTTATTGGAAACCAAAAGACCCAAAAAAGTACATAAAATAGATGTGTAAATAAAATCAGACAGTATGTTGGGACAGTAAAGAAATGTCCTTATCGCTCTTTTGAGCCTTGCAAAAATTCATCAGCCTTGTCCACTTGTTTCCCATGTGTTATGAAGTGCTAGCTGCTGATTCAATGTTGTTGCTATTAGATTACTCCTCACTGCTGGTCAATGTTTTAAATTTTGACGTCTTGGAGTATGCCAACGAATTAATAGATCTACAGGGCGAAGAAGGAGAAATTAATTTCTTAGAAGAACAAACCAAGGTTGTAGATATATACCAAGAATATTTTGTTTTCGATGTTTATTTCGCATGATGCAGGAGAACATCGTCATTTGTGTTGATGAAGTTTTTAATGAAGCATTTCTCATGCATGTTATATTAAATTTTTCACGTTCTTATTATCAGACATCTGAAACATAAACTTGGGAATCTTTTTTGCAAAACCAAACATTTAAAAATTAGTAAATACGAACTGTACACCAACTGTACTCAAAATAGTATAACCATACCAATGATCCTAAACTTTGCTATTCTACGCGAAGAATTTCTATGTAAGAGAGAGTAGGAAAAAACAACGCAAAACTATCTTTTACGTTCTCGCAGTGTTAAAGCCTTACGCTTAGTGGACATAGGTAAAAATAATAACATGTATGCAACCGAAATCTCGTAAGCAATCTAACAGAAAAAATATCAGCATGGGAGGTAAACATGAAACACTGGTTGTCGTCCTGGTGGCCGAGTAGTCAGAGGCGTAGATTTTCGGCTTCGACCCAGGTTCGATATGAGGCATGATTGGTGTGTTTGTCTTATGGCAATAGCTCTCCTCTTTTCCTGGAACCAAGTCGAAATTAGGGACCAGCGACTGCTCTGATGCCTTTCAGGAGGAGTCATACCTAAAACAGTTCATCCCTAACAGTGAAGGGGATGATTTGATAGTTGGGCGAGTACGCAGCCGCTGCCGGCGCTGCCTGTTATTTAATATTGATTATATGCAGTTGAACATGCGTAGTTCCGTTATCTACACGTAACTGGGAGATTCTAAATATGCTTTGAGGATGTTTCGATTAATGCCCGCGATGGTATCTCAGAAAATCCGCAAAAGAGACAGAAAAGGTCCATTATAACGTTCCACAAGTAAAGTTAGGTAGCGCCCTTAATTGGAAGCGGGTCCTTACATTAGGGACAAGGAAGTTTACTCTTTAAGCGGCTGAAGTACCTGAACCAAACGGTACCCAAAATTTTCTCACTCTTTCTGTGCTTCCTGAACAAAAATATTCTTTTTTTACATCTGTCATATATGACATTAACCTATTACAGGTGATAAGAGTTTGCTTCTAGTTCTCTATTCTCTGCTCCCTGACCCTTAGCACGTCCTCTTGGCCCAGATATCATTCCACTAGGTAGAAAAATTGATTCAAACATCTTCTCTCCTTTCTTAGTCCTTCGCCATTGTTATAGCCATTTTTAGCAGTAATCAGTCAGAAAGCATTAGCGTCAATTATTCTCCTACACCAACATTTTGAAGAACAAAGCTGAAGGAAAAACAACGCTTTCGAATGCGCAAAATCGCTCGATCCAGCAGCATTCAATCCACTTCTTAAACAAAGGATAACATAATCACTCGATCCTGCCGCATTCAATCCGCTTCTTAAACAAAGGATAATATAATCACTCGATCCAGCCGCATTCAATCCGCTTCTTAAACAAAGGATAATATAATCATTCGATCCAGCCGCGTTCAACCACTTCTTAAACAAAGGATAATATAATCACTCGATCCAGCCGCTTTCAATCCACTTATTAAACAAAAGATAATATAATCACTCGATCCAGCAGCATTCAATCCACTTCTTAAACAAAGGATAATATAATCACTCGATCCAGCCGCATTCAATCCACTTCTTCAACAAAGGATAATACAGTCCATAAAGTATACAGTTTCAACGCACTATAAAACAAGAACAATGTAAGATATTTTATGTTACCTGTAACATAATTGTAGGGGAATGTTTCAATTTTTTTAGAGACAGTCAAAGATGTTCTATGTGTGCACCCTTAATCACACGACACACATCGAGTCGGTAATCCATTTTCGCCCAAACGTGAGGTAAGATATCTGAATCAAGTGCAGTGATAGTGGCTGTGACATGCTGTTTCAGCTCCGCTAGATCAACAGGAAGGGGAGGGGCGAATACCTTGTCCTATACGTACCCCCACAGGAAAAAGTCACAAGGTGTTAAGTCAGGATTTCTGGTGGCATGTTGTACTGCGCGGCTCGACCAATTCATCGGTGAGGAAGATGTTTATCGAGATAATCTCGCACGTCGCCTAACCATTGCGGTGGTGCACCATCCAATTGGAGAATAAAGTTGTCACTGTCGTCCTGCAACTGTAGCTTCAACCAAAGACTTAACATATCCAGAAAAGAGCCTCCCGTGACAGTTTTCTCGTGAAAAAAGAGAGGCCGTACACTTTCTTTTTGGACACAGCACAGAACACATTGACCTTAGGGGAATATCGCACGTGTAGATCTGGAATTCTCCGTTCCCGAACAGCGAACATTATGCTTGTTTACCTGACCACTCACGTGAAATGTAGCTTCATCGGTGAACACTAAGTGATCGGCAAAATCGTCATTTTCAAAACGGTGCTGCATTTCGGCACAAAATTCAAAGCGCTTTGTCTTGTCAAAGGTCACTGAGATTTTGCAACATCTGCACTTTGTGTGGAATCATTTTCAGCTTCTTTCTCAAAATTCTCCAGACAGTGGGCTGTGAAATCTGCACTTTACGACTCACCCTCCGCGTTGATTTTCCCGGGCTTCGTTGAATGGCGGTGCAAACACTATCGACGACTTCTTCCGGTACACACGGTCGTCCAAGACTTTTAAGTTTGCACAAACAGCCCGTAGTTTCAAATTTTTATGCCAATCGTAGATAGATTTTCTGGTTGGTGGGTTTTTTCCGAATCGCGATCGAAAATGCCGTTTCACAACAGTTACAGATTCCGTTTTGTTCAATTCAAGAACACAAAACGCCTTCTCCACTGCAGACGCTGCCATTTTGACGAACTAGTCACGTGACACGCGCGCTATCGCCCACGTCACTTCAACCCATCGTTTTAAACAGCGAGTAATTTGGCTCGAGCCAACCGGTTAACGGTTTACGGAAAGTTTTACTGTATCTGTGATCCTCCCACCCACAAATAAAAATAATAAATCTGAAAATAAGGTATATTAAAGTGTTATTCAATAAACTGTCGTGGAAGAGGCCATGACAACTATGGCCTTCACCTTGTACCCGCGCCTGCTATATGCAGTTACTCGTCCCTGTTTTGGTACAGCTGTTGCCATTGTGGGATAAGAGCATGCAGCCACAGTTGGCCAGACACCAGTGCCTCCGATCCTTTGGCCACGAGAGCTACAAGCATTTTCTTACACGAAACTGTTATTTCAATAGTCTCACCCAAATACCAGTGTTTTTCCTATATACAGACATAATGTGAGACTTAATTAACAAAGTTCCTTACACAGTGTGCGCAAATCCTACACTTACAGTGCATATTAATTAACACTCTTGATCCCACATATTGTTTTCAGGAAGAATACTGTTTTTGGGAGGGGGGGGAGAGCATAACTGAAATTCATCCACTAGGAGGCCGAACTGTTGAAAACGCCGTAAAAGTACTTTCATGAAGAATGGCTCTATTCCAGTCCTGTGTTCTTCTTATGTTCTATTTTGTCTGTAAGCAATCGCACGTCCCTAACTTCGGGCAACTGCTGCTAACCGCATAAGTGTATTTGCAGTATACTGTGGTCTTCATCCAGAAGAGTTTGCAAACCTGCGCTCTGCATCTTCTTCGGCCGGCCGTTACGCTGCTTGTCCTAAACGTTGTAGTCACAACTGTTAAATTTAATGAACCACTCACGACTTGCGCTTACGCCTGCAGCTTTCTCGCCGTTTTTCCAGCGGTTTTCCCCAGATTAAACAAGAACAACAAACACTGACGAATATACACCTTGTCGGTCGCCATGTCTTAGCTCAACTCAACACACACGTACAGATAGGAAAAGGAACTCATGGATCAGGAAAAAACACAAGAGTGTATGGCATTGTTATCAAAGTAAAGACCCTCAAGTCTTGGCAAATAGCTGAACGTATTGTTAGAACTGATCACCCACGGACGACTTAAATACCAGTCTGCATACAAGGACAGAAAAAACTCAGAAGAAGACCACGTGGAAGATGTGTGGATGAAGTTCGAATACATGCCGGAGTGAAATGGTAGAGATAATTGTTAAGGACAGATATTTGTGAAAGAGTCTTCGGGAGACTTTCATCCAGCAGTGGACTGAAAATGGTTGATGACGACGACATGCATATATGTTGCGAAAATTCTTTGTTTCTTAACTCTTCCATGCTATCTATTAGTTTCATACAAATTAACCTGATTTATTAAAACGCAATATGAAATATACTGCACGAAAACTTTCATTTAGGTAAAAGTATAGAGTATATTTCGATACAGCCCAGAACACTGAATTTTATGTTGTTGTTTATTTCATGAAGCTATTTAAGAGTGACTACCATCTAAAAAAGTTCCTTTCCTTCTTTGTACCATCTCTATCCAAAGTGGTGTGTTTAATCTTGTATGTAATTCTCACCTGATTAGATCTTTTTTTATTGATTTCTTTTGAATTTATATCTCCAATTTTTTTCCCAAATTTAAAGATAACTTTTATTTATGAACAAGTTTTTTTTTGTTTTTTTTTACCCTGCTGTTCGGTATCCATTGCACCCCTAAAACAGTGACGAAATTAGAAACCATACGATTTGATATTGCACAACTGTAGCTTTTGACTTCACAGCTTCTTTCGTTAAAAACATCCCCGGAGAAAGGAAAAAAAAGCAGGAGGGGGGGGGGAGTGTAAAATAGAACAACTTTTCTTACTTCCTTCAGTGAACTCATACAAATTGTTGCAGCTGAAAGCTTTCCGGAGTATAGTCTCTTTTTCTCTGAACTTAGTGCATTCTTCCTCATTCTTCTATTTCTGGTGGCGAACAAGTCAACTTGGTGGTTGTCTTTCTTTCAGTCTCGTCAGGCGTTCAGGAATTTCTTTTTTCTTTACCATTGCCTCGAACGAAAAGATCTTCACAGATTCTTGCAAGCTAGGCAAAGAAAAAAAATTGTCAGCTATAATTCAAAAAGTAAAAATTATCGAAAAGCAGTATTCAGAATAATGGGGTGGTGATAGAGTGGAATTTACACCAGTTTTAAGGCATCTAATTAAAGAACATATTAAGTTAGACAAGGCATGCATATGCAGTACTTCTTATTGAGTTCCTTAAGGTAATCACAATCTATGGAGATTTTACCCTTTGATGTGTTTTCAAATTAATTAATTAATTTTCTTAGCTAACGCTGAGCTTGGTGAGCATTGCTTCTGCAATAACTAAGTGAGTAAGAATAACAACAGTCAGAGTCAAAGAAACAGCACTTCGTGTAACGAAAACCTGTACTTTAATTGTTCCACTCAGTGGAAGTTCAAACGGTCACCAAAATAAACCACTGACGCAAACTATTTCTTGTGTCAACATGCATATCAATCATACAACAACAATATGAATTTGTCCATTCACATACTCTATACTGACAAAAGTCACCGGACACCTAGAAGAGAAACACAACATAGCATTTATTGACATACATTAGTACGGTGTCGGTCCACCTTTGGCCTTAATGCATGCACTGACCCTTCGAGACAGTCTTTTGACAATGTTTTGGAACACAGCGATAGGTATGTGCTTCCATTCAGTATATAATGCTGCCGCTAACTGTTGCTTAGTAGTAAGCCTTGGTTCCAAACTTCTTATGCGGCGCTCTAATTCATCCCATAGGTGCTCTGTGGGATTAAGATCAGGGCTCTGTGCTGGCCAGCTCACACACGATACGGAATTGTCGTCAAACCACGCCGTAACAATCCTTAGTTTATGGCTCGATGCATTATCCTGCTGGTACGAACAAGAATGGGTTCCATAGTATTACTACAGAGTTGATACAGCATAAATGTCCAGAATATCGAAGTAGACGTGCTGGTTAACAGGTTTATCCACGATAACCAATGGGCCGGGACCATACCACAAAAAAATTCCCCACACGAGTACACTGCCAGCTCCAAACTTGACTGTAGGCACAGTACACTGTGGTAAATAGCGTTCCAACGGCTGCCGCCATACCCATACACGGCCATCAGACTGACGAATCGTGTATCTGGATTCATCCGTTGTTAAACGTTGTCAGGCGATCAGCAAATTAGGCTAGTCGGTGGTCCCCCATCCACTGTGCAGCCCGGATCTAGCACCCTTCGACTTATACCTGTTCGGACCAATGAAGGACAGTCTCCGGGGGACAACGATTTGATGACACAGACGAGGTGAAAGTGGCTGTGAAGAAGGGAGTACAACAGTCCACAGCCGAATTTTTTCGAACAGGATTTAAGAGTTGGGTTCAACTATGGCGCAAATGCATCGCTTTTGATGGAAGAATATGTTGAGTAGTACCTTTGTATAGAGAAAGAGTTACTCTACCAACATGTGCAATTTGAACGACCTCTGTCAGTTAATAAAAAAGTTATGCCCACTTTTGCATTACTTTCGGTACAACCCTCGTAAAAGCAACTCTTGCACAGCAAAAGAAGGGAGGAATGATATTTCAAACCTATGTTTCAGAAGGATATAGAGTGCTAGGTGTCGGAAAACAAGTGCAAATAATTTTCAAATTTCCCAAAAAATTCAATTCAAAGCAAAAGATCCAAAGATAAAAAATTCAGCAAAAAAAAAAAAAACTCCAGAAAAAGAGAAAAAAACAGGAACGAAAAGAACTGAGAGCAGAACAAAAAGGGGAATGGATGTAATATAAATTTTAAACCCCGTCTAGAACAAAAGTTCGATGCCATATAAAAGACCGGGAGAAAGAAATGCAATATATGAACAAAAATAAAAAAGGAAAGTTTTAAAATGAATGATAATGCAAAAATCTCAAATCCCCATAAAAAATGGTCGATGCACAGCAACTCAGAGGGAGAAGAAAATTCAAAACATAAGCTCAGGAAAAAAAAAAAAAGAAAAAAAAACTAAGTGTACGGTGATGAACGGCAAATATGTGAGTTTTAAATTACTAAAAAGCAGGAAAACAAGGAGGTTTTTTTTTTCTTTTTTCTTTGAGTAAGTGATGCGCATAATATCAGATTATTAATAATAGTTTAATTACATAATCACATTAGAGTGATTTTTTTTCTGTAGAAGAATAGAAATCCTGTTTTCAGCATTTTAGATAAAACTGTATTTCATAGGGTATTGACTTGTAAAGTTTTATGACTTTCTGTCGGTAAGCCAGAAAAAAGGGGGAGGGGGGAAAGAAGGAAAAAAATATTTCTCCCCAGCAATTCTGCGAGTCCCCTCCCAAACATTAAATTGATTTACTACCGTTTAAAATTATCAATGAATCAAACAGAAAGGGTATTTTTATAGGGTGAGTTCTTCTGTTTGGGGGGTGGGAAGCGGACCCTACAGACAATTCCACGTCCATTTGAACCACGGTATCTCAACTTTTATGGCTTTTAAAGTGGAGGAACAAGAAGTCTGTTGAGTATCCGAACCCATTACTATGCAGGAGATTTATGGGAAAAGACGGATAGCAACAGAGTGGGAGATAGGGGAAAGAGAGGGCAATATGGCAGAAGCCTCGAAACAGACAATGGGTCGGGGGGGAGATGAGCTATTATTACTGCTTCGGGCAACTGCATCGAAGGAGCTTAACCCTTTCGGTTTTGGGTCCAACTCCTGCTGTCAGTTTTTGTGAGAAAGCAGTTAAATTATTTCTCTTAGCAACCTAAACTGTGGGCAGGACGAGGCTAATTGCTCGGTTAAAAGTAAAAGACCTGTACTTTTGTGGACAGCTGTTAAAAGGAGAAGACATATTGGTTATTGCTTCTAAGAGTCGTGCCGTGAAAAGGATTTAACCTTTGACCCTTCAGTAGGACTCGGCTTGTCATCTTCGCGAAGGAATCGTGAATTATTCGATTTCATGTGGAATAGTAGGCGGATATGACGAATTACACTGCTTGGAAGGTGGCACTTATACCGCCGGGGATACCGGCAGCTGATATCGAGACGGATAGACGGGGGGTGAAGAAGAGAGAAGGGAAAGACATGGCCTAAAGAAACACACGAAATATGTTTTGTTTGAATCAATACCACGTTATGGCTGCTGTGACATACGCAATGAAATTGAGTGTATTTTATTACTGTTACTGATTCAGCCAATCATATGTGGTATTTCCCTTTTAGTGGCTACTTTAATATTTACAAGTAAAAAAAAAAACAAAAAAGCCATTTTTTATTTAACACCAGTTGAATAGTACACCGAGCTGCCAGAGTTTTATAGTTAAGAAACAAACTGCATATTCTGATTTTCACTGTAGTAAATACCTCCTCATGAGCAGTACTCGTTTTCTATGCACTGCGCGTGATTTTTGTTAGCAGAGCAGTAACAATGTCTTTGAAATAAATGAATATGGAAAAAATGTCAGTTGCAAATTCAAAAGTAATTTTCTTTCCGTTAGGTGCTAGAGTGTTTCTTTCGATGCCGTTTCACTTCTTCTCTTTCGGTATCTCTAGATGCAGACACGAATTACCTCTTTCTGAGGAAGACACACACACGAATTTCCTCTTTCTGATTAAGTAGAGTTTGACAAACTCACCCGATGCAATTCTTAATGAACCATAGGTAAAATAACCCAACTCAATACCGATGGTGAAGTACTGTATATATCATCAGGAGAGTGACGTATCGCCACCAAACTGGGATCACTGCTAGAAAAACAATGCCGAAATAGGAGAAGTTGGTTTGCTGCTCGTGATGCACTCGAGACAAGAATTTTTCACTCGCAATGCCCGAACGCACGTTCAAGGTCAAATGGAAATTATCAGCTGTATCGTTCATGCTTTCCTATCCCCAGAAATATCGTACAATAGTAATTTTTTTTGTTTCTAGCAAGCCAACATTTTTATTTATTTATTTATTGAGGGTTTAACGGCCACCGTGAGTAACTCGATGGGCAGTCGCCTGTCCATAATTTAGGGCCACTGGTTGTAGGGAAGGGAGAGAGCCAGTGCTGTAAGACAAACACGACATCCATGCCTCACCGGGATACGAACCAGAGATAGAAACGGGTCACGTGGTCGACAATTTCTTGCGGGTCAAACCGTTCGGATTAAGGTGTTCCTGATCCGATTTCGACCCGGTTTTATTTCCGTTTAATTTTTGAAAAGATAAAAAATATTTCAAAGAACCCTTCAGCGGTCTTTGAAAGAATACTTCAGAGCTACCGAGTATGATCCAGGAACTTGCTGAGAATGGTAAAGAAATGGGATTAAAAAATGAACTTTCAGAATACAAAACTAAAGTACAACGCTTTTACAAGAAATGAAGATTTGTCGATTGATGGGAAAAAGCTGGAGATAACCGATACCTACATTTACACGTACTTTGGACTGCAGATAGCAAGCAAAGATCACAGTAATGAAGAAATTAATCGACGTATAAAACTTGGTTGGAGAGCTTTTGAAAGAAACAGTACAATCCTTAAGAGCAATATGCCATTATGTCTTAAAAGAAAAGTGTTTAATCAATGCACCCTCCCAGTGTTTACGTACGGAGCTGAGACTTGGACCTTAACTAAAAAAGACATACAAAGACTGCAGACAACTGACAAAAAATGGAGAAATGTATGCTTGGTGTAATAAAGTAAGATAAAAAGTGTAATTCGTTGGTAAGGAAATTGACAAGAGTGGAAGATATCGTGATCAGTGTAAGATCTCTGAAATGGCAATGGACTGGACATATTGCCAGGAGAACAGACCACCGATGGACCACCGAAATGTTAGACTGGATTGGAAGACCACGTGGGAGATATGTGGATGGAGGAGACTGGCCCAAGACAAAACAGTCCGTTGTTGAAAACGAGGAGACCTTTATTCAGCAATGGATTGATAATAATCAACAGTGATGATGAAGTAATATTCGAATTTGTAGATCAAAGGAAATTTGTTCGGGTCAGGTCTGGGTCGGGTCCAACTATGTGACGGCCGGGTCAGGGTCAAGTCGGGGTCCAAAATATTTGACCCGTTTCCAGCTCTGATTCAAACCCGGACCCTTCACGGACGAATGGTTATAAGCCATCGCTTAGACCACTGCGCCACCAGGGCGGCTTTGAAATTTGAACTTGATACTAGACTCCTTACCTGCAGGAAAATTTGAACTCCTTACCTGCAAGACCTGCCAGCGGCCACGTTTCAACAGGACAATGAGCGCCCGCACGTGGCACGCATCGTGCAACAATTCTTCACGACCTACCAGGTGTCAATGCTGCTGTGGCCCGCCTGTTCTCCCGATATGTCGCCCATCGAACACGTCGGCAACCGAGTGGCCCGGCAAGCACCAGCCGCGGCTACGCTTGATGAACTGTGGCAACGTGTGGAAGCAGCCTGAACCGTCATACCCCAAGCCCACATCCAAAGCCCCTTTCGTTCGATGCCGCGGCGTGTAGCTGCCGTTATTGCCAGCCATGGGGGCCACAAGAACTATTGATGTCTGCGTTTTCCGCAAGTCGCACGGGCCTGTAAGCTCAATCGTTTCATCTTTGTACCAGTTGTTATGTGTCCAGTAAATCTGGCTTTGCTATCTCGTGTTTTGCTTGGTGTTGCATTTTGGGTGGCCAGCAGTGTAGTTTGGAATAAGTTACGAAATAGACTTGAGATAGAGAAAGCTTCAAAACTTGTTCAGTTTATACCTTTTTGGATCAAAATTTCCTGTAGATTAGTAGTTCTTTTTCTGACTGAAACCCTACCTTAATTATTTCAATGTGGCTGTTTTACAGAAAAACTAAGAGGTTTGAAAATATTTGAAAATTGTGTGAGTCACGAAAGTATGATAATTTCAGACTGCTTTTGAGGTTCTAGTAAAGCACAAAGCACAAAAAAAAAAAAAAAAACTTTATTTTCTGAACCATTGTTTAATTTTTAGGCGATCTTTGAAAATAGTCGAAAACCATTGCAGTTTACACGCCACACACAAATATCTCAGGCAAATTTTATTTAAAGGTAATATTTGAGTTAGAAGCTAAGTACGTTATATTCTGTTTCTCTATTTTTTTTTTCTATAGTATAGATAATGTTGGTCTATTCTATAGTTATTCTTTATAGGTGGGAAGCTATTTATATGCAACCATTTATTATTTTCAGGATTATTGTTTAATTTTCTTATTTCAGACCAGTTGCTTTGTCAGCTGATCTGAAAGGATTGTTTTGTGTTGCTAAATAATAAAATCGGTCAACCATAACCTTTGAGAAGGCAAGAAAGAGAATCTAGTCATTATTCCTATTGTTCTTAACATACATGAGACTGACAAAGGAACAAAAAAGCTGAACTTTTTAATCGGAAAAAAAAAATCAGAACGTTGACAAGAAATTGTGAATATAAAGCAGCACGAGCAAGATGGAATTGTTCACTGTATTCACAATATAAAATTACTGAATTCGAAACAAAATCAAGTAATTTTAAAAGACATTTCTTCAAACACATTTTTTTTGTACTTGCTAGAACATCAGCTGAATTTTCCTCTTGTGTTGCTATCTTCTCAGCATGTTCCATGGCCATATTTGTCTTTTGTTGACTCTGCAGCTGCACAGCAATCTTTGCTTAGTTTTTCTTTCTGTTGATGTCATTCCCTTCCTATTTCTTCACCACTTTTCTATCCCCCTCCTGCTCTTTTATTCCCTCAGATGACAATTTATCCATCATGCTGAAAGAACTTTCAGCCCGAGGACCACAAACGCATCATATCAAAGCTTTCGCTGCTTTAGATAAATGGTGTGACTTTCAGAATATGAATACTTTTGAACACCAGGCATTAATTCTAACAAATTTTCAAACTCTGCCACTTACGTTTTTGGAAAATTCCCCCTCCCTTATCAAGCTTAAGTGCAGACATTTAAGGGGAAAGTAACCCTTAACAACAACACAAGATAGTGAGAACATCGCGGGAAGAAAAAAGAATGCGATTTTGGGAGAAATCTTCGCTCCGACCGACTTCCTTTTTCGGAAACTTCTTCCTCCATTTTTAGGTTGAAATGCAGTATTTGTGGAATAAGAGGATATTTAAGAACAATAATATTAGGCAGAGGGAACATCGCAAGAAAGAAAAATAAGATTACGAGAGAAGTCTTCGCTGCATCTAACTTCCGTTTTCGAAAGTTCTGTAAAACGGAATCCCGTCGTCAAATGAAAAACGAATCCCTCTGCCCCACCATTACACCCCTCCCCTTTCTGTTTAGTTGTGCACTGATCTCGAGAATGCCCAAAATGATAATGGAAATGGCGGAATTCTTCGAATTCGTGGAAGAACCTTTGCCTGAAGACTACAGAGAAATCTTCCCGCCGTCTTAACTTCCGTTTTTGGAAATCGCTGACTACAGTTTCATGCTGAATTACAAACATGTCTGCAATAAAATGACTTTTAATAACAATATTGGGAACAGGCAACATCGTGAGTAAAAAGAAACTACGATTACGGGGAAAATCGTCACTCCGTTTAACTTCAGTTTCCGAAAGTTTTGAAAGACGAAGTACCATCTCCAGACGGAAAACGATCCCTCCCTGCACCCACTTTTCTTCAGTTCTGCATCGATCTCGATAATGACCCAAATGATGACAAAAAAGCGGAATTTTGCGAATCAAGAATCTCATGTATGTATTAATTGTAAAAGAAAATATTTTAGTGGGTGCTGATTAAATTTGGAATATTGTAGAAGAAAAAATAGAATCTAATTTTGAAAAAACCCAAGTGGGTTTTTTTAACTGGGCCCAGCCTGAAAAATCCCGGTGGGTTTTTCGAACTAAGCCCACCCTGGCGAACCCTGCCTGAAGGTCTTCCTCATGTTCCGCGTACCATTCTCGAACAATCCGGTTGGTGTGGCGCTGATAGAAGGCGCTATTAGAGAGAGGAATACCATTGCCACAAAGAGACGTATCTGGTCTGCAATGATGTTTAAGTAGGTGATAGACGTCATAGTTTCCTGCACATGAATGACTGGATTCAGGGTTTGTTAGCAGAACATTGCCCAAAGCATAACACTTCTTCCACCAGCTTGTTTTCGTCCCACTCGTCCCACGGTGTATCCTGGAGCCAACACTTCCCCAGGTAAACGAAGCTGAATGTATTTTATTTGTCATTTTCTTGTAGGACTTCTGTCCACAGTGAGTAGAGTTTAGGTCCCAGCCACCTACAGCGAGATCGCCTTTTGGGCAGGACACAGAAACGGAAGGAATGAGAGCAAATCTAGTGACTTTGGACTTTGACAGAACAGTTTGTAGTGAGATTTGAGTACAGTAGATGGCGCCTCCGTTCAAGTACGATGTTGCACACAGAGGGGTGAGAGAATTTCAGGGGGGCATAGGAAAGGATACCCATTTAACCAGTGGGTCAAGCCTGGGGGCCGTCACTTAACGTGCTTGTCCGATGCACGGCGGATATTCAGCGATTGTTAGTAAATCACACCATTTCTGAAAGATCAGCCCAGGTTCGAACCTGAGGACCTTGCATCGATAGTCCGACTTGCTAACCACTTAGCCATCCGCGGCTCTGGTAAACGAAGCTCACGCACCCAGCCGTCTATATACTGCAACAGGAAACGTGATTCATCGGACAAGAGAACCTTCTTCCAATCATTCAAGGACCAGTTTTGATGCTCGCGTGCCTATTGTAGGCGCTTTCCAAAGCTGAGTTCCGGCTCAATTTTCGGGGCCCTAACCCGTGGTATATCAGCCCGGGCCAGAATTTTATATTTCAAGATAGAGCCCGAGCCCGAAAACTGGTTAACCTGTTCAACCATTAATAAAAAACATCTCCTTTTCCAAACTTCCACTCTCTTCTCCTCCTGCAATTAACCAATGTATTTCTCAAATGGGGAGTGGGGAAGACACCTCTATCTATTTTTATAGTGTAACTATACAATTTTCTTTGACCGTTCGTTTCCACCTGAAGTGCTGGCGGCCGGGTTTCCAAAATGATCGGGCGGTGCTGCAATTGTATGTTGCTGAAATAATGCTAATATTATCGCGCCATAATGCGCTGAAACATGTACGTTGCTAAATAGAATTAGCAGGGAGCTACTGCGTGGAGATAGGGGTAAATTATCGTCGGCATGATATCAACTATCCATTATCTATAGTTCTTGAAAACGCTTTTTCTTCTCTGCAAAAACACACTAATACGCGGCCTATGGCATTTTCTACCCAAGCCCGGAATAAATAGACATCTGGAATGCTCGCTCCCCAACCAGAATCAGTTGCCGAAGAATTTCCTTTACCAACTATAAAGTGTCTTATTTGATAAATCATATAAAATCACATCTATATATGAAAAACATTATCTCGCTCTCCCTCTCGCTAAAAGCCAGGGCCCGCCCGAACCCAAGCCGCAGTAAATATTCTACATCCCGAGCCCGATTCGGGCCTGGGCGGACTTAAACTTCGAGCTTTCGGGCTCGGGCTCAGTCCGTATCAGTTCTGGCGCTTTCGACGGTGATCCGAAGTTAGCACGGGTCCATAAAGCGGCCTGCGGCTATGTAGACACATTTTCAGCAGGGTTCGATGTACTGTGTGTTGTGACATATTGCTACTGACTTCACCAGCATTCAAATTGCTGGCGAGTTGCGCCACAA
Organism: Macrothele yani; assembly: GCA_039090855.1. Taxonomy (NCBI): domain Eukaryota; kingdom Metazoa; phylum Arthropoda; class Arachnida; order Araneae; family Macrothelidae; genus Macrothele; species Macrothele yani. The sequence goes on along the minus strand of CM077007.1, from coordinate 145,821,728 downwards.
TATCCCTCATGTTGGCTCGTGCCGTATGGGACAGCCTTCACTCACCTCTAGTATCGATGTACGGGGGCTTGTCGGCGGTTCGTGATTTTGCCGTCCTCGGACTATTTTTGAAGGTACTGACCGCGGCTGACGGTGAACACTCCACAAGCCTCGCCGTCTCTGAAACCCAGTCGTTCGGACATTAAAATTTGGCCTTTGTCAAACCCGTTTAAGTCCGCTCCCTTTCCAATCTAAAGAACAAAAATGACAATGATTAACTCAGTATTAGATGTTATTATTACCGTTACGTGACCTTCACACGCTGTGTCGTTTACCTGCAGTTGCATCGATTAGTATAAAGATGCGTTGGTCATAATCTTTTGGCTCTTCGTTCTAAATGTGATGAAGTAAATTAGAATATGCAGGTGCTATGATCTTTCGGGGCACTTATTATTCTCTTGTCGAAATTGGACTAAAACGAAGAAAACAAAACAAAAACGAAACGTATATATCTGAAATACACTGACGGAAAAAAATCCCCAAGAAAGGTTTGTGTTAGATAAACTACAGTTGGTAGGCGGTGAGAGTACATCTGTAAGATGACGTCTATGCAAATTTCGCCCTCGGCGCATACGTGTGGCGCAAGTAGCGCCCCTCGGAACATGCAAAGCAGGTTTGCTGTAAATACGCGCTGTAACGTTCGTGAGCGTTAGTTATCGTTGAGATTCGACGTAGTGTGTTGATGTTAGTCAAGAATGCCTTTAAGAAGACGAAGAAGCCATTATCAACAGCTCACGGAGTTTGAACGAGGTCGTGTAATAGGCCTACGAGAAGGTGGATTTTCTTTCCGCAATATTGCAGAACGACTTGACAGGAATGTAGCCACTGTGCATGATTGTTGGCAGCCGTGGTCAAGGGAAGGTACTGCCTCAAGAAGACCGGGTTCTGGCCGGCCACGTGGCAGTACTGAGAGGGAAGACCGCCGTATACTGCGTCTGCGGCAGCAATTCGAGCTGCAGTTGCCACCACAATGACACAACGAACTGTTACAAATCGGTTACTTGAAGGACAGCTCCGAGCCAGACGCCCTGTAGCGTGCATTCTACTTACTCCAAACTACTGCCGTTTGCGACGTCAGTGGTGTCAAGCTAGAGCTCATTGGAGGACGGAGTGGAGATCTGTTGTGTTTTCTGATGAAAGCTGGTTCTGCCTGGGTGCCAGTGATGGCCGTGTGTTGGTTAGAAGGAGGCCAGGTGAGCGCCTGCAACCAACCTGTCTGCGGCCGAGACACACTGGACCTACACCTGGAGTTATGGTCTAGGGAGCAATTTCCTATGACAGCAGGAGCACTCTCGTGGTTATCCCACGTACCCTGACGGCACAGTTGTACGTCGGTCTGGTGATTCAACCTGTTGTGCTGCCATTCATGAACAGCATTCCAGGGGGTGTTTTCCAACAGGATAACCCGCATACCGCTGTTGTAACCCAACATGCTCTACAGAGTGTCGACATGTTGCCGTGGCCTGCTAGATCACCAGATCTTTCTCCAATCGAGCACGTATGGGACATCATTGGACGACAACTCCAGCGTCACCCTCAACCAGCATTAACCGTCCCTGTATTGACGGGCCAAGTGCAACAGGCATGGAACTCCATCCCACAAACTGACATCCAACACCTGTACGACACAATGCATGAACGTTTGCGTGTTTGCATTCAACATTCTGGCGGTTACACCGGTTATTAATGTACCAGCAATTCACATTTAAAATGGCTCTTCTCGCGCTTACATTAAGCTGTGATCTTCAAACCTTAATCGATTAAATATGTTACCTATACAAATGAATTGCCGCCATTTCATTCCTCTACAACTATTTTTTCGTGGTGTTGGGATTTTTTTTCCGTCAGTGTATATGTAATCCGTAAAAAAACCCTAAAACAAGTACAATTTCCGTAAATTTTACGGGTAAACCATAAAACTTGGTAGGCATGTTGTATTGTTCAGAGAGAATGTATCGAGGTAAGGAATTCTAAAGCTTTGATGTGGTACAAATGAAAGAGCTGGCCAAGCGGCAGGTGCGACCCTAATTTAGTTGAGCACAAAATGGGAGCTGGAAAATCACGCTTCTTGTAATAACGCGGGAGACTGCACGTGATGGGATGGTGCCAAAAGACTGTCAAGAGAAAAGTCCATGGTAGTATCGGTGAAACATACACAAAAAGCTATCACATCACGCCAACGGGGAAAGAGATTGAAAAGAAATGGTTATTGCTGAGATATTTATCAGATGAGCTAGTCAAGACAAAGAGTACTTAGGCTTGATCTTTGTGTACTAATATCAAATATGGGAGTAATGCTATCAGCGAGCAGGCGTTTCATGAAGAGTCACGGGTTATTCACATCACAGAGCGACCACGAAAAAGTCCTTGCATTTTTCAGAGAAATCATGTGTAGGAAAAAGCTCGCTATGCAAAGACAAGTGGGAAGAAGTATTTAAACCGGGAATAAAAAGCACTCTTTCTGAAAGGGTTACTTGGTTTGGAGCAAAAGCAAAGTTTTTCCCTTTTTCATTGGTTATAACAAAAAATTACGTTTTGCATGAGTTAAACTTTGCAAGGTTGTCCATGCCTCTCTGAGGAGTAAGAAACGCGCCACTCATGATGATTTGAACATTGAGAATAGCCTACTGTGTGCATAACTTTAGTGAAGGGTTCTGTCATCAGGAAAACAATGAACTAGATTATTTATACTAATTGACAGGGAAAACTAATTTCTGTTGTTCTTATATAAACTTTGATTGTAGTGGGTTGTCGCAGTTGAAACGCCGATTGCAGTGTATTGCGACTTAGCGCCGTTCTGCTCGACTGCCACTGTACAGCGAATACACATGTGATACGTCACATGACACCTTGGACTGTGCGCTTTTGAATAGGATCGTTTGCTGTTGTGCGGATACTGGCGGTAGTGAACACGGTGATGTATTCGTGGGCGATATAGTCAAGTCAAATCAGCGTATTGGGACATTCCGCACTTGAGACAGTAAAAAACGTGATTATAGCATTTGACAAGGAAACAGGTAGCGAGGGGACTATGCATCGTTGGCCCGCAAAATTCAGGTCCTGCGGTACGAGTCTCCAAACTGAACTCCGCGGACACAACTCTGCAGCCATTAACCTTGCTGAATTGAAGGAAATCGTTGAATCGTATCCACGCCAAATGGTATGGAAGTTGAAGCAGAAATTAAATGTCCACTGTTCAACAATGACCCTGCAGCTAGTAGTCCTAGGTAGAGTGAAAAAACTTGATCAGTGGGTGCCGCATGTGTGAACCAAAGAACACAGAGCGCGTCGCCTTAAAGTGTACTCTTTGCTTAACACGAGCAAAAGGGAAGGATTTCTGTAGCTCACTGTGACTACTGATGAGAAGTAGATCTGTACGATAATCGTAGACGTTCCGCTCTACGATTATGTAAAAAACTGTACGATAACCGTAGACGTTCCGCTCTACGATTATGTAAAAAACTGTACGATAATCGCAGACGTTCCGCTCAATGGTTGGATGCCGACCAAGCGCCAGGAACGTACCAGAACCAGCCTTACACCCAAAGAAAGTGATGGTCACTCTATGGTGGTCATCTGCAGGAGTGATCCACCCATCATTCTTGAACCTGGCTAGAACATCACAGCGGAAAGCTATCGTGACGAACTGTAACAAATGCATGAGACTGTACAGAAAACAGCCAGTATTGGTCAATAAACATGGTGTCTTGATACATCCTGATAACGCTCGCGCCATGTCGTACGGATAACTGTACAGAAACTTCACCAGCTAGTACATGAGACTACCACACCCCACTTACATTCCTGACCTTGCACTAACGAACTGTAACTTTTTTCGTCGCGTGGACTATTTTCTGTCTAAAAGGACCTTCAACAATGATGCAGCAGTTTACTAGGTGTTTGAAGATCTTATCGCCTCCGAAGAACCGGAGTTTTCAAAGTTGGCATGAATACTATTGACACCTGTTGGCATAAATACCCTTGAGATCCGCTGGTAGGAATACCCTTGAGACCCGTTGGAATGATTACCATTGAGACGAATACCCTTGAAACCCGTTAACATGAGTACCCTTGAGATCCGTTCGCATGATTACCCTTCAGACCAATTTGCATGGTTACACTTGAGATTCATTTGCATGGTTACACTTGAGATTCATTTGCATGATTACCCTTGAGATCCGCTGGCTATGAATATCCTTGAGACCCGTTGGCATGATTACTCTTGAGATTCGTTCGCATGATTACTCTTGAGACCCGTTTGCATGATTACCCTAGAGACGCGTTTGCATGATTTCCCTTGAGACCCGTTGGCGTGATTACCCTTGAGATCCGCTGGTATGAATATCATTGAGACCCGTTGGTATGAGAACCCTTGAGACCCGTTGGCATGAATACCCTTGAAACCCGCTTGCATGATTACCCTTGAGAAGCATTGGCATGATTACTCTTGAGATCCGCTGGTATGAATATCATTGAGACCCATGGGTATGAGAACCCTTGAGACCCGTTGGTATGAGAACCCTTGAGACCCGTTGGCATGAATACCCTTGAAACCCGTTTGCATGATTACTCTTGAGATGCGTTGGCATGATTACTCTTGAGATCCGCTGGTATGAATATCATTGAGACCCGTTGGTATGAAAACCCTTGAGATCCGTTGGCATGGTTACCCTTGAGATCAGCTGCCATGAATACACTTGAGATCCGCTGGCATGAATAACCTTGAGACCCGTTGGTATGAATACACTCGAGACCCGTTTGCATGATTACCCTTGTTGATTACCCTTGAGACCCGTTGGCAGAACTGTATTGAAGCCGCTGGTTACTATTTACTATTTTTATTTATCAGGTACGTTGCTTCTGCTTTTACGCTTGCCTTCAGAGCCCCAGTGAAATCGGCCATTTCAAATGCAACAACCGAGTACTTTCTCACAATCCAACACAGAACTGATTAATTCATTTGCATTCAGTTCTTTGACATTCTTCGTTTTAATTTATACGAAAGCAGGTGCATTTCTCTGTTCTGTAAACAGCACTGCAATGCCATGCGTGACACACACGCACACACACACACACACACACACACACACGTGCAACACAAACTCCCAGTGCATGATTTGTTTTAGTGGAAGGTGGAGGTAAGGGAAAAACTAAAGCGCTCCCATTCGTTTCTTTCTTTCTTTCTTTCTTTTTCTGGCTTTAATTTCTCTGTCTCCCTGTCATTGTGTCATTTTTTCTTTTCTTCTCTATCCTCTGAATCATTAAAGTGGAACTAATTTCAGTTGAAATGTAATTAGTTTTCTTTCGGGTCATTAAAGTGCAATAAAGCTCTACATTCAATTTCACTGTCTATGAAAGAGCTCGAGCTCGGTCCACTGAATAAAAGGCTGTGAACTAGCTTGAATCTTGCAAATGTGGAAGCATTTCGTGACCCGGATTTTTAAAAAAACTTAAAAGCGTTTAGGAATCCATCTAGTTCTGCGGGGAATGAATAAATACTTTTCTGACAAGGAATAATTTTATGTTCGTAGGAACTTTTTATCTGTTTTATGAAGCGAGCCCAAGTAAAAAAAAAATAAATATGAACAAACATTTGTCTGAAAAAAAAATATGTTCACTTTTAATTTTTATTTTTTACTTTGCTGCATTACAGAAGGGAAGTGGTAATCCCTCAGATTATGAACAAATACCTCCTTAATCCTTTTTTAAGAAGCGTTATGAAAAAAAGGTACGCACTTATGGTATTATTCTGTCTTTCACTCTGTTCAACGTAGACAAGATATCACCGCATATACAGTATATTCGTTTTGTTACTGCAATGTATTAGTATAAGCGTATATTCATGGAGAAAAATTAAAATTACATTTGGCCCGATAAAAGTCCATTCTAAATAATCATTTTGGCATGCCAGAGCTGTATATACTGCAAATTTTTCTGCGGGTATTTTCCAGCTTTGTCACACTGAAAAAGCAACTTTTGCTGCATCAAGAAGAAAGATACTGCTGCGTTAATTTTTGCGTATTAAGCAATGTTCTTAGCTGCCATAACAAGCAGGATTTTTTTTCTTTGTTTTTATAGCAAAGCACATTCAAATAAAAGACTAATTTTCTTTTTTTTTTTTAAGTTTTTCAGAATTTTTCTGTTGCACCCAAAAATTTGTAAGTGGTAGGCCTACAATGCACTTTGCTGAACCAACCAAATACACTTGCTATGTATGCCATGTTTACTGCCATTAACAAGTTTGCAACTGCAGCAACCTTATAACTAAATATTTACCTACAATGTAAAAAATAAGTGACGTGAATTCACGGAAAATAACGTGCAGCAAATTTTCCGAGAAGTGTCCGTCTTTTGACGGAATTTCCGTTTTTAAAGTACCCATTTATTTTAACTTCCGTACTTTCCCAGATTTTCCATAGTAATTCTGTTTATTTCACAGAAGTCCGTTCAAAGCTTTTCCGAATTTAGACTGAAATTTTACTAAATCTAACATGCTGAATATTTCAACCCTCACGCGAGAGAATTCTGTTTCGCCGGAAGGGAGCACTGAGCCCGTGTCTTGCAGGGTGAAGCCGCGCGTCTTAACCACTAAGCCAGAATTCCACCGAAACCTCGATCACGTTCAAGGTGAAACTTAATTGTGCGACGGTAATTTTTTTTTTTTTTTTTTTTTTCAGTAATGCGAGTGATTTAGACCTTTTATTTTTATAATGGAGTTTTTTTTAATACGTTTCTGATAATTTTATTTTTGCTATAAGAGGTCTTATTAGAAATTACGTATTTTTTTCATCGTGATTTTTCGAAGAGACAGAATGATTTGGAATTTCAAATCTTTCTTTTCGACTGACAATAACTTTCAATTATTTTTAAGAAAAGGTGCAATGTACAGTTTCATAATACAATTTTACAAAACTTCTAAATAAAGATGATTTTTTTAGGAAGGTAGTGCCTGATCAAAAGGTCTTAAACAACCCTTAGAAATAGGAAGCTAGGAGATTTGGGCTAGAGTGCCCGATAGGAAAGTTACACGGAAGCGAGGTAGAAAGGGGAAGGAAGACGCCCTTATTTATCACCGGGTGGCCAGTACCCGACGGTTAACGTACCCATCCGACACACGGCGGATATTTAGTGGTACGAGCGCTCGCACCTGCTGGGATTGAACCCGAGGTCTCCTTCGCGGCAGTCACGAACGCTGACTACTAGGCCACCCGCGGTCTCCTGAATGTAAAATTTACTCTAGATAGCTATACAACTTTTATCTCAAGGACTTTACAGACTGATACATACATATAATCACTGTACAATAAATTAAGTACCCGGTCTCTAACAGTTACACGATATGTACTAGCTGGTGCACAAAATGGAAGAAAGGAGAAGAAATATCCTGTGGCACAGTAATCAAAATTCCTGCGATATGCTATCCACAATATCCGGTCTCGCTACAGAACTTTAAAATCAAATATCTCAACAGACTGTTGAAACTTAACAGTTGAGGTTCTAAGTATTCCCGTGAATCTCTCCTATTACTGGAAATTTTTCGTCATATGGATACGGAAAAAGTAAGAACGGAGTTTTTTCCGTTAATTAAAGAAAGAAATTATGGAAATGTTTCCGAATTTTCCGTTAACACCTCTTGAAAACGGTAATTCATCATCAATATAAAAAAGAAATTGCCGAAAGGTTTCCGAAAATTCCGAATTTTCTGTTAACACCTCTTGAAAACCGTAATTTATCATCAATATAAAAAAGAAATTGCCGAAAGGTTTATGAAAATTCAGAATTTTCCGTTAACACCTCTTGAAAACCGTAATTTATCATCAATATAAAAAAGAAATTGCCGAAAGGTTTCTGAAAATTCAGAATTCTTCTGGCGTACAAAAAAATCCGTGAAATTCAGAGGGTTTTTTCTGACATTTCGCGGAAAGAGTTGTACCAGAAACATGCTTCGTTGATTCAAGAAAGAAATCACGGCTCGTGAATTTCCGAAATTTTTTTACACTTAGTTGGGCGCTAGAGATTTGGTGGCATCGGAAACTCCCGCCGCAAATACGTTTTGCTGCATAAACTATCCATTACCGTATACCCTTGTCTCTCTGCGTGCATTACCATCGCATTTCATATCTGTATTGGAGTTTGTGGACTGCGCTGGGGATTGTTTGTGTACTGTATTTTCGCACTATTTACGGATTTTGTAGAGCTTTCAAATGCAACAGCTGTGTCAAATTTAAGGGGGTCGTTCAAGAGGTATGAAAACTTCAACTGTAACGGAATTAAAAATCGCCCACCAAATTGCAACACTAATTTCAATGAACAGATTTTATGGTTTCTGAAGTCGTATGTTTTTCCTGCCTGAGTTAAATCTTTTTACAGCAAACGTTTTGCCTAAGTGCGAAGACGCGTGCTGCTTAAGCTTGGTAAGTAAGCCATATGATTTCTGTTAATGCGTTGTTTTGTCTTGATTCTAGTCTGGAAGTGACAGGGCCAGCTGATTAAGGAACATCGGGCCATTGGGAAAGATGGAAGAATTTGAGAATCAGCCAAAGGGAACAATAGAAAGGGGAACACCATTTAATCTCACACTTATTACTTTCGAAACTGCAATAAGCACATTCCAAGTATACACTAGACAATGTACAATACCAGTCCCGTATCACCCATGTTGTTCAATAGATAAGCGCTCTATTTTGGGGAACCCACGAATCAGAAATAAATGTTAAGAAACCACCGGAAGCCTATAGATGTGAGAAAAGGAACTGTCGACAAAGTAGTAAGCAAGCCTCTCAGTTTTAATTGTATGCAACAATCTTTCCCTCTGTCTCTTTTTAGTTTCCTCTCTTACCTACCATTAATTTATTTTCATTTCTTGCTCTCTCTGCCACCGCGAGAGACAGACGATATTTTGCTCTTATAAGTTTCTAGATTGTTTTTCGATTTCAGGATTCTGACATTCGGGTGTCTTTTTTACGTTTCTTTCCTGCGTTAATTATCTTGAACTGTATATCAGAACTTATCGTATTCAGGTATACATGCAACATAGCATTTAATTTTGAAACTTGTAAGTAATCATTTTCTTTGTATATGTTGTTTCATATGAAACAAACAAAGAAAACATAATTTCGATTTCAATTTTCACAGAAGCAGCGCTGAATTCTTAATAATTTCTCGTTTTAGGTCCATGATTGCATGCAAATATTTGGTGACACACAGTATAAATAAGTCACAATTTGCCATATCATAAATAAGTCACAATTTGCCATATCATAAATAAGTCACAATTTGCCATATCATAAATAAGTCACAATTTGCCATATCATAAATAAGTCACAATTTGCCATATCGGACAGTTATTCTTTGCTTATAATAATGCAATAAAATCTGCTTTTTAACAATATACGAAATTTGAACGAAAAAAATACATGTATTTTCTTAGGAGAAAAACAATTAGAAATATATTATATCTTTCAATTTTTTGGGGGAGGGTGTTCTCTTTAAAAATGAAAAAGTGCAGAGTGGAAGTGGAAACCCTGCTTCCAAGTGAGGTTCTTTAGAAATTTGGAGAGAGTTAACTCACAGAATACGTTTTGTGGTAATTTTTAGAAGCAGATTGGAATATTTGTAGCAACATCGTGTTCGCATTTTCAGCAACTCCAAACACGATGTATTTTCAAGGAAATGAGGTTTTCGAACATGGATATTTGTTACAATTTCGTAATGAAAATTACTGAAAATGTTTTTGTTTTTTTTTTATTCGAGGTTTAACGACCACCGTGTTTATTCGAGGTTTAACGACCACCGTGAGCGACTCAATGGGCTATAATCAGTTGTCCATCCCTAATTTAGGGTCACTGACTCCAGGGAAGGGAGAGAGCCAGTGCCGTAAGACAAACACAACATCCATTCCTCACCGGGATTCAAACCTGGACCCCTTTCGGACGAATGATCAGAAGCCATCGCTTAGACCACTGCGCCACCGGGGCGGCCTGAAAATGATTAAACCTCTGTCTGCGCATATCACTGAAATGTTGGTAGCTTTTAGCTGAAAACTAATCGCGTTAATAACAATCGGAAGAACAAGAGAAATAATTAACCTTATGGTATTAGAGTTGACTTAAATGATTGTTTTATTTATTTATTTATTTATATAATTTTTATCGGTGCAGGGCTTGAAAATTACCATGCCCGAGATGCACAGGGCATGTAAATTGTTGGCCTTGGCAGGTAAATAAAAAATCTAGTTGCTCGGACCGGGCAACTAAATTTAAAAATTGAAAAGTTTGGAACAGAATTACCTATTACAAGAAAAAAGACAGTGGTCACATGTCGTGTTCATTGCATCACCGGAATTTGTATTATTGTTATGGACTGTCAAAGACAGAAAAATATCACTTCTTTAATTATATTATGCTCTAGGTGCAGCAATTGGAACCATATGTAGTTTTGCTCCAAATGTGGTTTATAGTCATCAACGGGATGCATGCCTCTAATGGAACTAGCCTCCGGTGTTTAGTGACGAAGGGCGAAAACTTCAACGAAAGGAACATGGCAGAATCCCTAAATTCCTCAAATACCAATTTCATCATCATATAATTTTATACGAATTTCATCATCATATAATTTTACACCAATTTCATCATCATATAATTTTATACCAATTTCATCATCATATAAGTTTTATACCAATTTCATCATCATAAGATTTTGTACGAATTTCATCATCATATAATTTTATACCAATTTCATCACCATATAGTTTTATACCAACTTCATCATATAATTTTATACCAATTTCATCATCATATACTTTTATACCAATTTCATCATCATATAATTTTGTACAAATTTCATCATCATATAATGTCATACCAATTTCATCATCATATAATTTTATACCAATTTCATCATCATATAATTTAATACCAATTTCATCATCATATAATTTAATACCAATTTCATCATCATATAATTTTATGCCATTTTCAGCATCGTCATCTCAAAACTTGAGATACACTCATTTGTGCATAGAACATTTTGAATACAAATCCCTAAAACGGAAATGCAAAATATGTAAAAAAAGTAAATCATATTTTTTAATTTAAAAAAAAAATGAAGGTTCTGATTTGTTATCTTAAATTTTCCTTGGCATCCATCTTTCACTACCTGGGAAGGTAAAATAATTTTTACACATGCCCAGCTAGGCATGTAATTTTCCAGGCATTTTTCAAGCCCTGCGGTGTATTTTAAAACAGCTAATGATTTTCTTAAGTAGCAACGTTTGTTTGCTGGAAAGCTGTCTGTATTAGAAAATTTGCTGAGCAAGATGTAGCAAAACTATTGTTAGGTCAGCTAGAATTGCTTAGTATACAAACCAGAAATCTTGATAAACCCAGCAAAACTGTTGCTAGATCAGAAAGAACTGTTTGCCATCCGATCCCGCTAGGGAACTTCAAAATCAAGTCCTCTGAGAGACGATTGAAATTTAATATTTAATCGAACCTCAAGTATTCCCCTTCCCCACCCTTAATCGTCCCTATTACCATAAATTTCCAGTCAGATGCATACGGAAAAGGTAAGAACAGAATTTTTTTCGTTAATATACGAAAGGAATTACGGGAAGATTTCTGAATTTTCCTGGCGTACAAAAAATCCCTGAAATTCAGGCTTTTCCCCGTCATTTCTCGAAAAAGGTTGTACCAGAAATACGCCTTGTCAATTTGCGAAGGGGATCACGGCAAAATTAATTACTCGTGAAGTTCAGAATTTTTTTTTTTTTTTGCATTGTATATTTTACCGGCAATGTGTGAAAAACAGGCATTGTACAGAATGCTTAGGAAATCTATAGAAAGCGTGATTTTTTTAGGCAAAGTATGAAAATAGAATCATGAAAAGGCCTTTATTGAAAACACGTATATGAAAATCAAGGAGGAAATACAAAGTAAAGTATACGACTTTCTTACTGAAAGAAGAAGAGAAAAAGACTAGTACTGACCTACTTGTTGCAACTAGGAAGGCTAGAATGGCATTTTCAAGTACATTTTATTGTCTTTTTCACACTAGAGCACTTCATATTTTGGCACTTTGTCCTGCACATCCACCTCACGAATCCTTGACCACTTCCTGTGGACTGAGCGATAGCAGCTGATCTAAAAGGAATTTCGGGATCGGGAACGTCTTTAACTCTGAGTAAGTCCCTTGGACATAAAGCGAATTGTGACCTGGCATAGAGTTGGTTCAAAATATTTAATTGTTTTTTTCACAGTAGAACACTTCATATTTTGGAACTTGGTCCTGCACATACACCTCACCAATCCTTGACCACTTCCTGTAGACTGAGCGATAGCAGCTGATCTAAGATTAATTTCGTGGTCGTGAACGTCTTCAACTCTGAGTAAGTTCTTTGGAATGCACAACAGACCTTAGGTCGTGGTGCTGGGTCAAGTACCCCTATTGGTACAAGTAACAAGTCCTTTGGAGATAAAGCGAATTGTGACTTGGCATAGATTTGGTTCAAAATTCCTCGAGTAGTTAGTTCCAAGTCGGTAAAACCGTCTTCTGTCACACTCATAATAATTGCCAACAGATTGCGCGAGTCACCCTGCCCCTTATCGGCATCAGGAATAGGAACGGTGAACACCCGTTTCCCCTAATTCCCGTTTGCCCTAAACACGTTTACCCCAATCGCGTTTCCCCGAAATCGCTTTTACCCGAATTCCCATTTCCCCTCATTTCGTTTGCCCTAATCTTATTTCCCCTAAATCTCTTTCCCCTAAAAACGTTTCCTGCATCAAGTTTGCTCTCATTCTCTTTTACCTTGATTAGCGTTTTCCTAAATTTATGTTTTTCCTAATTCATGTTTGTCCTGATTCTCGTTAAGCGAAATAAAACGTTTCTTTTATCGTCAAAATTCAAGAAAAAAATCATTGTGTAACATATATAATTTGTTTATCGTCAAATTCAGGCAAAAATATATGTATTTAATCATCATCATCAACCATTATCAATCCACTGCTGGATGATGATCTCATCAAGTTTCTTCCATAACGGTGTGTATTGACCCAGTCTCTTCCATATCCCTCCCGCATGCTTTCGAATTTCATCCACCCATCTACCTTGTGGTCTTCTGGGTCTTTTTCTGTCCCTTGGAATCCAGTCTAGAATTTCGGTTGTCCATCGGTGGTCAGTTCCTCTCGCAACATGTCTATCCGATTGCCTTTTCAGGGATTTCACTCTGATCATGATATCCTCCACTCTTGTCATTTTCTTTATCCATGAGTTCCTCTTCTCACCTCTCCTGGTTACACCAAGCATGAATCTCTCCATGCCTCTTTCAGTTATCTGCAGTCTTTGTATGTCTTTTTTAGTTAAGGTCCACGTCTCTGCTTCGTACGTAATCACTGCATTGATTAAATACTTTTCTTTTTGAGACATAATGGCATATTGCTCTTGAAAATTGCATTGGTTTTTCCAAAAGTTCTCCATCCAAACAGGATGGCGCCAAGGGATTTGCCGCCCCTTGTACGAGAATATTTTTCAATTTTTATTCATTTTTACATGAAATAAGTACCTTTAGCAACATCAATTTCTCTTTTCCGTAAATTAAAGTTTTCATAAAACACAAGTCTCATATAAAATTAAAAGAAAAAAGAATCTGTAAAGCACTGGTTCAGTTGACGCTTTGAATAATTAATCCAAGAAGTCAGCTTCGACTCTGTGAATTTACACAAGTCCGCTTTACCGGTAGAAAAAAGTTTTGTCATGTACGATTATAGACATATTACAGCTTCTTTCTTGGAGGGGCAATTGGTATACTTATATATACTAGCTGTGCCCACGGCTTCGCTAGCAGTGAAGATATCACTGAAAAACAGGGCTATGATAACACGTGTAATCCGATCCATCCATAAGAACTGTAGCTGAATTTCATAGCAACCGATGGAGGAAATTCTTCGAAAAATTAAATGGCCGGCAATTAGTTTTTCACCGAAAATCTCCCGATTGGGCTACAGACTATTCACATTTCATTTTTTCGATATTAAGCCTCCCCCGATAGGTCTCTGGGTTTGCACGTGTCCTCAGATAATTTCTAGAGTTGTAATTTGCAAACGTTGTAAATTTCTGGATCGAACCAGAAATTCTTTATTATATTTTATGTTATTGGTATAACCCCACCCCCTCCAGACATACTTCATGCGCTTGCCGAGAATTTATTGAACTGCAATTTTTAAACCGTGAAATTCTGCTGTTGAATTGTAGATTACAAACATTTTTTAAAAAGAATTACATTAAATATCACAGTTAAGAAAATACGACATTACGGAAACTTTGTGATTCAGATAACCAACCTCTGGGAACGTGGCCACAAAGCTGTCGAAAACGCAGTTTTCATACGGCTCCTTAAAATATTTGTGGCCAGTTCTCCTACACCCAATCAGCGACGGTGGCAAGTGGGAAAACATTCAAGCGGGACAGACTGACGTCTACAATTAAAGTGTAACTGAATTAGCAAAAGGCATTTCCACGGCTCATGTTCAGTCTCGTACGGAGAGGGGAGGTGGGGTCTGGTACGGTAAGAATTCATAAAAAGTGTGCCTTCTGCGTTCACAATTCTAGCAAATGCATTACAATAGTATTTCCTAGTTTAGCGCGATGTAGTACTTTATTTGTGAGAAGGAGAGGGGGGGTGACGGATACAATGGCTGCGTTATGGACTATCCGAATAATGGTAATAACCTTGATACGGGCAAACGTGTTTAGGGCAAACGTGATGAGGGGAAACGAGATTTAGGGGAAATGGGAATTCGGGTAAAAGCGATTTCGGGGAAACGCAATTGGGGCAAACGTGTTTAGGGCAAACGGGAATTAGAGGAAACGAGATTTAGGGAAAACGAGATTTAGGGAAAACGAGATTAGGGCAAACGAAATTATGGGAAATGGGAATTCGGGTAAAAGCGATTTCGGGAAACGCAATTGGGGTAAACATGTTTAGGGCAAACGGGAATTAGAGGAAACGAGATTTGGGAAAACGAAATTAGGGGAAATGGGACATCGGGTAAAATCGATTTCGGGGAAACGTTATTGGGGTAAACGTGATTAGGGCAAACGGGAATTAGGGAAAACGGATTAGAAGAAGTGAGGCTACGCTATAGGACCTCGGGCAGTGGCCCCCAAAGATGCAGGAGGAATGTTTTTGTCAGAGTTCATTTCATTTTTTTGGCCTGTATTTCCAGATTCAATTTTGCAAGCATTGAAAGTCATGTGCGCCGCCACGCGAAAAAAAAAAAAAAAAAAAAGAGAGAGAAAAGAAAAAGTCACTGGCGGGTGTATTTTATACTTTGCTGATTTGCCTTTTGGCATTGCCTAGAATGCCTAGGGAATGTGTGAAATGGTTAGCTTTTCATACTTTGACGTCCCATTTTCGGTATTCTACAGATTTCCTAGGCATTCTGTACACTGCCTAATTTCAGACATTGCCGGTAACATATACAGTATATCTGTAGTTGAACTGAAATTGAAAGGAGAATCAAAGGAATCTGACATTATCTGCAAACTTTTTTATAGACTGATAAATAATAAAAAGGTGCTGTTTTTGACATATTACATTATGTCAGGTTAAAACTACTCAGCCGCCCCGGTGGCAGTGGTCTAAGGCGTTGGCCTCTGATCATTCGTCCGTAAGGGATCCGGGTTCGAATCCCGGTCAGGCATGGATGTTGTGTTTGTCTTACGGCACTGGCTCTCTCCCTTCCCTGGAACCAGTGACCCTAAATTAGGGACGGGCGACTGCTTATAGCCCATTGAGTTGCTCACGGTGGTCGTTAAACCTCCAATCAAAAAAAACAAAACAAAAAACTACTCAATCATAAACTATTTATCAATTCATCGAAGGTAAATAATACTTGTTAATTGAAAACTACAGCTTTCAATGAATCCAAACCAAGCTTGTGTTAGGTTAGTTTCCGCCGAATATTTTACTCCTAGCATTTTGACATCATCATTTCCTACTTTCGCACCCTTTGTTCTTAGTCGTCAACAAAACAGTCATATTAACTTTCTTAATATTAGCAGTTCAAGATCACATCGCTCTGCTGTCAATTGACTGTGATACACGCGAATGAGGATGCACAAAATTTTTATCCTCGATTTCATTTGTTGAAGATACTTTTTGAGAAGTGGGTCTCTTTTGAAAGAAAAGTGAAAGGGATCGTGTTTTTCTTTAAATCAGAACTTGAGGAACTGTGCCGAAAGAAAAGCAAAAATAAGAATCGAACGGGCAGCTAAGTAATGTTGCAAAGAACAGCAGAATATCTTGCCATATTTCCACAAACTCACTCCGTTGATAGTTACGGGAAAAGGCAGAAGAGCAAGTTCAAGATTTAAGAAAAAAAACGGACTAGTGAAAGAAATCGTATTACCAAACTTGAAAATGAAAGAGCTGAAGAATGCAGAAAGAAAACAAGAAATGGAAAAAGAACTGCTTGAAAGAAACTCTGGAAAAAAAAAAAGGAATTTTGGAGCGAGGCACTATTGTGAGGATTGTATATGGGAGGAGCTTCGGGAACAAACAACCAACTATGCCAACTTCCGCAGCGACTCCAGTTTTCTTTCAAAAAATGCTAACGTGAGTAGAAGCAAAACATGGGGAGAACTAAAACTTCTACAAGGTTTATCCACTTTTTAAATCCGTGCACGAAAGATACTTGCAATGAAGAAAACAAAGAAGTAAATAAAACTGCGGTACGAAGTCAAAAAAATTCTCTTAAGTCTTTCCTAGTATGCCGCTTTAGTCAACCTGAACCGACTATGCTTTGCCTGCTGTAAGCTACTATTAAAATTTTTCATTTGCTGGAAAATCACTGAACACGCGCAGGCGTTTTGTGTGATGAGAAGTAACAACAGCATGCTTCATACTTAAATATAAAAGGGATGCAACACATCTGCGAGAGGAAGGGGGAAGGGGAGGGGTTGCGCATTTCAAGAAAGCTTATGGTGAAGGACAAATGATTTGCTGACAATTTAATTTTGCTGCACGACGTCCTGCTACGGGAGAAAAATTGGCTTTAAAACAGTAGGGTATCTTGCGTAACAGATTTAGGCTATCTGTCTCCCTTACCCTCGGCAAGCAAGTGCAATTTTTAGCACATCGCTTGGAAAAAAGAAAAGAAAGAAAGAAACAATAAGGACAGGCTTTGTTATCACTATGTCTCTCCGTCTGTGGACACCATACCTCTGCGCCTAATAATCATACATGAGACCGACGAAGGAAAAATCAAAGGGACACAGCAACTGTGCCGCAACCCATAACGTAGAACTGCGTCAATTGTCACTATTTCACAGCACTATCTCACTAGTTCTACGTCCTTAAAGTATTCAGCGAAGGACAGTTGACGTAGCCCTACGTTGTAGGTTGCGGCACAGTTGCTACTGTGCTCCTTTGATTTTTTCAGTTATAAAATTTTTAAGAAATAAAAGGAAAGAAATGATCTATATTTTAACACTACGGTTTTTTACTGTAAGACCAGTTGTGAGAGAACGGCTGAACGTAAGCATATGGTTGAGGTATCAAAATAAAGGTCTTACCATGTATAGATGTGCCAGTCGAAGAGAAAAATGAGATTGGGACAAGGGTTCGGGCGTTGTGGGGCGGCAAAGTTCCCATGTAAAGTCTACGGGAGAAGCGTGCGGTTGACATCCGATCGCCTGCCAGTTGACTCACGCGCTGTTTAAGGCGGAGTAAGGAGGGACTCAGACAGTCCAAAGTCCGAAGTCTCTCTTCTCAGTGAACCGTTGTGCAAAACAACGCTAGCAGGAATTTGTTTGAAAGTTCTTATTTTTTTTTTTTTTTTTTTTTTTTATTGGAGGTTTAACGACCACCGTGAGCAACTCAATGGGCTATAAGCAGTCGCCCGTCCCTAATTTAGGGTCACTGGTTCCAGGGAAGGGAGAGAGCCAGTACCGTAAGACAAACACAACATCCATGCCTGACCGGGATTCGAACCCGGACCCCTTACGGACGAATGATCAGAGGCCAACGCCTTAGACCACTGCGCCACCGGGGCGGCGAAAGTTCTTATTGGAACAGCGAACACTCGAAGACCTGATTGCGTTGTGCCATTGGACTGTGTGATGTATACATACAATTTAACATTCATTCGATCCAGTTTATTCACGTAGGTAAGAAGTTTCCCATTATGTAAAGATGTAAATAAACTTTTCATATGAGTTTATTCTTTTCAAAAAAAAAAAAAAAAACTATTCGTTGATTCCGACGGGCTTCGTTTACCGGGAAAAAAAACCAACACATTCGTCGATTGCGAAGGGTTTCGTCTACCGGGTTCGAAACCCGGTGAGGTATGGATGTTGTGTTTGTCTTACGGCACTGGCTTTCTCTTCCCTGAAACCAGTGACCCTAAATTAGGGACGGGCGACTGCTTATAGTCCAAGCGTTGGCTTATGATCATTCGTTCGTGAAAGCTCCGGGTTCGAATTCCGGTGAGGTATGCATGATGTGTTTGTCTTACGGCACTGGTTCTCTCCCTTCCCTGGAACCAGTGACCCTAAATTAGGGACGGGCGACTGCTTATAGCCCATTGAGTTGCACACGGTGGTCGTTAAATCTTCAGTCAAAAAAAAAAAAAAAATCATGAACCTGGACTATTGTCTTTACAGAAGTGGTTGAATGAATTTGTCAATCAAATAAAGTTTACATTTGTTGTTTCATATGAGTTTATTATTTTCCAAAAAAAAAAAAAAAGAAAAGAAAACCTACCGTCGGTTCCGACGGCTTTCGTCTAGTTTATTTTATTTACTTAAAAGCAACTTATGCTACATACAATTCATTGTGCCTTATGCTGATTATAAATTAATGTTAGTAGAAGCAAAAAGCGTATAGTATCATCGTTGTCAGTAATTATTGCTAAAATTGTTTCTGAAGAAATCGTTCTTCAGAAGCAGTTTTTCAAACTCTTAGTTGGCCGCCCCAGTGGCGCAGTGGTCTAAGCGATGGCTTCTGATCATTCGTCCGAAAAGGGTCCGGGTTCGAATCCCGGTGTGGCATGGATGTTGTGTTTGTCTTACGGCACTGGCTCTCTCCCTTCCCTGGAATCAGTGACCCTAAATTAGGGACGGGCGACTGGTTATAGCCCATCGATTTGCTCACGGTGGTCGTTAAACCTCCAATAAAAAAAAACAAAACAAAAAAACTCTTAGTTGCTTTGTTATAAATTTGGCGATACGTCTCGGGCCTGTATTCTTCTTGTTGCTCTTGTTCTTATCTAGATTCAGAATGCATCGGCGGTGTAAAGCTTTGAGACAATACATTCATTATCCAGGGAAGTTGTGAAGACTGGCGGTGTACATTAGTATTTCATGATCGTTGTAAAAATTTGAAAATTTGGATCGATAACATCAATCGTCACCTGTTCTTGCTGTTCAGGCTCAATTTGGGCAGTTGAAGTGGAAGGTTGTGGCTCTTGAGTCAAACTCGGGCGAAACGTATACCGGCGCGCGGAATTTTAACGCTCCCTACATTCCCGTGACCTTTCGGTTGATGACTTAACTGGGGTTTTTTTTTTGGATTCCTCAAGCTGTTTCTTCAACTTTCATCGGTTCTTCTAGTAATTTTCCCTGGATTTTCGCGGTATTTCTAAATTTTCGTCACGAAATTTTTTTTATCTAAGAATAAATAAATAAATTTTAAATCATCTTTATTTTGGTTTATCACATACGTCCGTTAGCTCTGACTATCAGGTACGGAATGCGCGACTGAGGCCACCGCTATCATGTTCTATTCACTAGTTATCAACCTTAAAACGGCGTGCGGCAAAACACAATCACGGGAAATTTAGCTTAACTTTCTAACGCCACTGTATCGAAGGGTTAAGGGGTGGAGAGTTGAAACTGGTTTTGTTATAAATGGGACTCTGTAAACTATCCAATGAGGTATTATTTATTTATCTACGATTATTGATTTCGAAGACATAACCGTTCAAAGTGTAACATGTTTCCGTTGCATCCGTGCTCCTGATGTTCCCGCCTACTCAGCGAAGAGAAAGACGTAGTTCTGCATAAAAATAAAAGACCTTATTAAGAAGATGAAAAATCAGAACGTGCTGTGACTGTAATTTATTTATGTTAATATTAAATTGGAGCACATCATTGTGACCACAATATAAAATTAGTGAATTTAAAACAAATAAAATGGTTTTAAATTACACTTCAAAAGTTTTTTTTTCTTGTTTTGTTTTGCTGTTGTACTTGCATCAGCTCAAGTTTCTTATTGCAAGAAAGTCTTGTTTTATTCTCAGCAAGTTCTACTCCCATATTTGTCTGTTGTTGACTCTGCAGTAGCACAATATTCATTGCTTAATTTTTCTTTCTGCTGATATCTTACCTTTCCAATTTCTTCATTGACGCTTTTTTGTTTTGTTCTGCTTTATTCCGTCAGGTGGCAATAATTTTATCTCCCATGCTAAAAGAGCTTTCAGCCTGAGCACCATGAAAATACAAAGGCCGATCCATAAAAACTGTGAGTAAATCTTTTTGAGCTGGCAACAGTATGAAGAGTAAAAATAACCACACAGATGACTAACTGAATTAAGGAAGTATCAGTGGCAACAGTTATTAGCCGTGGCAGACTATTCTGGTTTCGCTATTGCGCAGTTGTTTAAGGCACGTCTGCATTTCGCCATACAGCTATGGAGGTGAGTGATTCAGACTTAAGAAGCGAAATGCGTTGCGCGATAAGATTTTGCTATCGTTTGGGTAAAACGGCCCCAGAAACAGTTGGTTTAATGGTAAAGCTTACAAAGATAAATGCTTGGGTGAGTCAACGATTTTTAGATGGCACCATGATTTCAAAGAAAGGCGTTTGTTGGCCGAACTTGCTCCTAGGCTTGGTCGACCTGAAAGTGTTGTTACGGGGCGTATTGTTAACACTGTTTGGGCAATCTTGCAAGAATATCGACGAATGACCTGTGAAGACATAATGGCGTCAACTAATATTTCAAAAACGTTGTCATTCCGCATTCTACGTGACAAATTACTCGTGTGTGTTCCAGATGGGTACCTCATCACCTGACGAGAACAATTGTTAGCCCGAGTTAAAGTGTGTCACGAGTGGAAACAAATTATTGCAAAAAATCCAAACTTTCTAAACACAGTAATAACTGCCGATGAAACATGGGTCCACTATTTCGACAACCTCACGAAGCGTGCAACGAGTGTCTGGAAACACACAGGCTCGCCTCCTCCGAAAAAAAATCCATAAAACAAGATCAGCTGGGAAGGTGATTATGATAGTTTTCTTTGATCATGAAGATGTAGTCTACCAGCATGACATTCCGCCACAAATTAGTGTCAATGCTGAGTATGACATTTCAGCCTTGAAGCGTCTGGTGTTTAATCAGTGCATTCTTTCAGTTCTTACGTACGGAGCAGAGACATGGACTTTAACTAAGAAAGACATACAAATACTACAGATAACTGAAATAAGTATTGAAGGGTGCATGCTTGATGCAACCAGAAAAGATAAAAAGAGGAACTCGTGTATCAGGAAAATGATAAGAGTGGAGACATCATGATTAGAGTAAAATTCCTGATATGGCAACTGTGTGGTCATATCTCCAGAAGAACGGACCACTAATGGACCACCGAAATTTTAAGCTAGATACCATGGGACAGGAGACCACGAAGACCACGTGGGAGACGGAAATATGATATTCGAAAGCATGCCGGAGTGACATTTTGAATTTACAGTAGGGAACAGATTCTATTGAAATAAATTAATATGAAAGAGACAAAATTAAAAAATGAATTGCGAAAGCAGAAACATTGAAGATCCATTTCTCATTGGTTTATCAACGGCAAGGCATGCAAAATGTTCCTTTCATTTCCACCACAAACTAATATCTGATTTCTGCCTCAGATTTTCGCCTAATGGTCATTTCAAGCTAAAGTTGAATTTTCGGAGAATGGGAATAACCAGACTATTTATTATTTTGGGGATAAAGATGAATATATTAGGAGATGTAAAAAACAACAACTAAATTGAGAAGTTTGCAGCAAAAGAGGGGCAGCTTCATTTTTGGTTGATTTTTACTTAACACGTTTACTAATGTCAGAAAAATATGCCGAATCGATTGGTGCAAAAACGAGGCAGATCCGATAAAAAATGGGTGAATTATTAATGTTTTGGAAGCTGACCCCTCTACCGTTCGGTGCAAGTACGATGCATGCCGATGAATAAGACTGTAATATTTTGTTTTATTAAAAAAGAGATTTGTAATGTTGTTTAGTGGTTGTTAAACACATTTTATTAACATTATTTAGTTTTTCTATCCTTTACTAAATGCGAAATTTAATGAAATTTATGACATTTTGGTGCAAAGGGGGCAGCTCAATTTTTTTTATTTATCCTATATTCATTTTAGGGACAAAACATTCAGAAAATACATGTATTTATTAGAGATAATGTTATCTTTACAGTGGGGAATTTTTTGCCAACCCCAGTTAAATCGTATTTTTTACAAACAGTTTTTTTTTCAGTTCCCACAAAATGTCGAAAATGGAGCTGCCCCCCTTTTGCTGCAAGCTCCTCAATTACAGATTTTGTTTGTAATTTTTTTCTTTTTGAGGAGCCATCAATTTTTTTAATCTCTTGGAACAGAATTTGGAAAAAGGCAAAAGGCTCAGCATTGTCAGACCCAAAATAAGCAAAAGTTTCACGAGAAAATGCACACACACACACACACGTCATTATCTTGGGAGATTTTTTATTTTCTTGAAAGAAATACAGTGAGTAACTTAATGAGGATAGAAGGTAATTGATAAAAATAGTTTTTTTTTTTTTTTATTTCACTTACAATGAAGCCAGATGAACTGATTTTTCTGGGACTTCTTGAAGAAAATCTGAAACGTTTCACGCAGTCGGAATGAGCTAAAATATTTTTTCTTCGAAGTCATCTGCAGCGCAGCGCAAAATTCTGGTACGGGGCGTTATCACTAAATGCAACACTTACGCATTCTGACCATGCGTGGCCTTTGAAAAATCTTAACCTCTTAAGGATTCATATCTGTTTCTCTTCAGAAGTCGTCCGAGGACTTGAGGAACACCTGCACAATAGTGCAATTAGCCGTATCCTCCTACAATTGACACGAAAATAAGACATCTCGGTGCAAGTTCACGTCTATTTTGCGGAGATCACAGATGGCGAAACGCATGCCCTAGGAACATTTTAACTCTTTGACTCGAAGGCCATATAAACTAAGAGCAACTAATGCACAAAAAGTGGCCTTGTCCTGACCGCAGCTGAAGCACAAAACGCAACGAGAGTGCCATCAAATTCCCGGATGTAGTAAACACGTCTCCTTAGAGAAGTCTCGAACCTCAAGGGTTTTATTTTTCTCTAATTTTAAACTGTGAGATTTCGCATTCCAAAGAGAAATGTTTAAACACATTTTGAATCATTCCTTTTTATTTTATTGATACACGGTTTCAATTGAAGTTCAGTAATACCAAATATGCTTGTTGACACCTATCCCTTTAAAATTTACTTACTGTATGAAGAATAAATTATTGTTAACTCCACCTTAAGAACTCTAACAATACAAATGGCTATTTGTAAACACCCACTCATTAGAAATATTTGGTTGTTCACCCCCATTCTTTAAATAAATGTAAAATTACAGGTTGAAATTGACAATCACCAGATAGACGTAAAGCTTCTTATTTAAAAATCCTTTATAAAGTTAAGATAATAATTTAGTACTTATTTGTCGGTAAATCATCTTTCTTATTATTAACTTTTCAAATAACCTTTAAATTTCAGGCATGGTTTCTCTAGTTCTAGGTATTTTTGTCTTGATCTCCCTAGTATAATCTATCTCTCTCTCGCTCTCTCTAAGAATTTCTGGCTTGATGTCCCTAGTATAATCTCTCTCTCTCTGTCTCTAGGTATTTCTGGCTTGATCTCCCTAGTATAATCTCTCTCTCTCTCTCTCTAGGTATTTCTGGCTTGATATCCCTAGTATAATCTCTCTCTCTCTCTCTCTAGGTATTTCTGGCTTGATCTCCCTAGTATAATCTCTCTCTCTCTCTCTCTCTCTCTCTCTCTCTCTCTAGGTATTTCTGGCTTGATGTCCCTAGTATAATCTCTCTCTCTCTCTCTCTGTCTCTCTCTAGGTATTTCTGGCTTGATGTCCCTAGTATAATCTCTCTCTCTCCCTGTCTCTCTCTAGGTATTTCTGGCTTGATCTCCCTAGTATAATCTCTCTCTCTCCCTGTCTCTCTCTCTCTCTCTCTCTCTCTCTCTCTCTCTAGGTATTTCTGGCTTGATCTACCTAGTATAATCTCTGTCTCTCTAGGTATTTCTGGCTTGATCTACCTAGTATAATCTCTGTCTCTCTAGGTATTTCTGGCTTGATCTCCCTAGTATAATCTCTCTCTATGTCTCTCGGTATTTCTAGCTTGATCTGCCTAGTATAATCTCTCTCTCTCTCTAGGTATTTCTAACTTGATCTCCCTAGTATAATCTCTCTCTCTCTCTCTCTCTCTCTCTCTCTCTCTCTCTCTCTCTCTCTCTCTCTCTCTCTCTGTCTCTCTCTCTATCTAGGTATTTCTGGCTTGATCTCCCTAGTATAATCTCTCTCTCTAGGTATTTCTGGCTTGATCTCCCTAGTGTAATCTCTCTCTCTCTCTCTCTCTAAGTATTTCTGGCTTGATCTCCCTAGTATAATCTCTCTCTCTCTCTCTCTCTCTCTCTCTCCTGGGCCCCTGGTTACGGTGGGCACCAAGGCTATAGCCCCTTTAAATTGGCATAGGTATCCTCCGCGCACAGAACAGACCTAAACCCAACCCAGGCGATAAGTAAGCGGACAGCAGGGCTTCCCGACAGTGTGTCGCAATCGACAAGAATGGGTAAACGTGGTGACCTGAGCGACTTTTATCGTGGACGCATTGTCGACGCAAGATAGATGGGTTATTCTAATGTTCAAGTGGTAAATACTCGAGGGCAACCGTATGAAGGGTGTACCGCGATATACCATCGACGGACGTACCAGCGTCTAGAGACCAAGCGATGGCCGACGACTACACGCTATTGATGACCAAGGTCAACGTAGACTATCCAGGCTCGTACAGATCGACCGCTTGGTATCAGCGAGCGAACGGTATGGCGCACATTACTCACCCTGCGTTACGGGAGCCGACACCATACTCGTGTGCCACTGTTAACTGCTCGTCATATAACATTAAGCCTGGCCAGGTGCCGGGAACATCAAAATTGTACCTCTGCAGAGTGGTGCCGCGTCGTGTGTTCAGATGAATCTCGTTTTCAGGTGAACCGAGCTGACGGGAGAGTGCAGGTGTAGCGACGACAGCAAGAGGCCATGGCCCCCATCGTGCAACGAAGGCTGTGCTCAAACACAAAGTATCAGTCTTCGTACGTAAAGGATACTCTCATTACGCTATCACTATATGATTTATACCTTTTGACTTGAACTTTGGCTGCAGATAGCTTTATAGAAAGTTCCCTTGTATACGCCCTACGAAATCTTCCTGTTAAAGCAAAATGATGGTCGCCACGAGGTGCGGTAATTCTTCTGTGACACTATCAAGGATTTCGTGACACATGATAGAGGTCGTTAATTGCTACGTAATCTTGAAACCAATCTTGGATGAACAGTCAAGTCTCTTGACACATGGGCCTCTGACTGGCCTTCATCTAGTCTTCCAATGGTTCCTAAAGTGTGTATGAGACTTGACTGTCCACCCAAGAGTAGTTTCAAGATTACGGCAGCAGTTAACGACCTCTACGACCTCTAAAGCGTGTATGTGGTTGGGAATGAGTTTTCATTCAACGAGGTGCTTCTTACTCGCGCTGCCGACAAGAACTGACGATTTCACTGCCATGGATTTATGTAAAGTCTGTCCGACTAAAGGAGAACCACGAAATTCATTGATGTTAATGAGATTTGTGGTTCTTGCCTAGTTGGACAAACTATATATAGGCCACTTCATTTGCATATTTGACTGCTTTATGCTCTACAACAGTGCTTTTCAAGCTTTATAGAACCGCGGCCCAATTTTTAGAACGACAAACTGGGGGAAGTTGTTTTCGTTCGGTAACATGCTTTCTTTTGTGAGTACTTCGGAGTAAACAACGCAGTGTGGCCGTGGATTTCCTTTGTTTCCGTTCCCAGGAATCCGATTTTATGTAGTCCGAATCATACACTTTTAACTTTCTTCATTTTGATTGATTGGAATTCGTTGTCGAGGTTTCTTGTTCGGCAACTTCCATCGTTTTTCTTCGACTCAGCGTTTTGTCTGCCCAGTATCTTTCTGTTTTTCTTCAACTCCAGCATTTTGTGTCGTCGTCTGCTTTTTTGTCAACAAGTAATTCATATGTCGTACGTGTGCACAAAAAGGATAGATCGCTTTGAAGTTAACAAGCGCACTTGTGTATCCGAACTGGACTTTAGAGAAGCTGGTCCTGCTTAAATACAATGATGGAAAATTTTGGAAACGGCTAGCATTGGGAACGTCTAAAAATGGAAGCGGCCAGTAGGTTCTCGAGTTATATGCACTTTGTGGTCGTTAGATGGCAGCACTGAACTTTGGCTGGTTGCCAGCTCAGGTTTTTGCTGTGATCGTTAAATGCAACACTAGTGGGCTGTGGTGGGTGTCGTGTCCTGCTTCGGAAAAAAACTGATACCTCTATCCGTGCATTGTGCTCTTTATTTTTTTCCCTGTTTCAATTTTTTTTAATTTTTTTCACTTTCCCGTTATTTCATGAATTTCCTGTTTTCAAATATTTACAAAATTTTCCAATTTCAAAAACTTCACGTGGCCCATCAAAAACCGGCTAGCGATTCACAGTTTGGGTAAAAGCGGCGCTAAAATATTCACACTTCTTTTTTCTTTTTTGCTGAAATGGAAATTTAGGTAATCTCATGTTTCATCTAATGCGTTACAAAACTCTTATCACATTTCATTTAGTACCTTTTTCCCTCAAATTTTTTTTTCCGAGGTTTAATTCTGGACAGCAGTGTATTTAATTCCTCATATTTTACACCAAAATATGAGCTAAAAAGATGGAACAGCGCTTCCAAAATTATTATTTGGAAAAAAAAATTAAAAATAAATAAATAAAGGGAGATAATAAAAAAAAAGAGAGAAATTCCACAAACGATTTATTTATTTATTTTTACATAACATTACAGCAAGCGTACATTTTTCACCATCTGATACAAAAAAAAAAAAAAAAAAAAAAAAAGCAAGGAACCTCAAGGACATATTTCTGTTTTCTCGCCTCAGAATCCGAAAGATGATGAAGAGACAGCGATTTATCAACATCTACTGAGTGGACCCTGTGTGACAGTCGAGGATAACATAGCAGGTTGGAACACGAGGTGTAGGTGGCGATGGGTACGACATAGTCATCCGTCAGGCGCTTTTCTCAGGTTACAGTAGACTGCATCTCTCAAAGAAGAAGTATAAAGCTACCAAAAATGCTGCAGTTCTACGATCCACAGATAGCGGCAATATTAAAGTTTCATTTCATGTGGGCTGTCCACTTGCACAATTTCCCTCACGCTAAATGCCAAATATAACATTGCAGTCCCTTTGTTCATAGATAACAAGAGTGCAAATTTATAGAGCATGGCTTTAATAATTCAAGGTCAAAGCTTAGCAATGGTATTTTAAAGATATTTTCTTGGCAAAACCCACTCGCGTCACATACCACACAAAAACTTTACAACGCTCGCAAATTTAACTTCACAAGTTTTGTAGAACTGAAATCAAAGGGTATTTTGATGTCAAAGAAGTGCAAGTTCACATGTTTTGTTAATTTTTGATACTTCAGAAAGGGATGTAAGGTCTATCGATGAGCAAAAGTTTTGCCTCTTCTACTGAAATCAAGGAGGTTATATAACTGGAGTCAAACCACAGCTGATCTGTGGTTTGACGTCACAAGCAGGCAAAAATGAACTAAATTATACCGTTGATAAAACAGTAAGCTTGTGTATCATTGATAAAGATTATTGAATTACTCATTTTATCTGTTTTACGCTTAGAAGCTTTTGTTCCATTGGTTTCAAAGCAGCTTCTTTTCTGCGGCTGCGTCGTGTCTGCACATGACGTCATTTGCAGCACGGACGGTGACTTATGGCGGCCAATGCTGCGTAGATAGGAGTGGTGTCTCCAGGTATATAACCTCCTTGACTGAAATATCAACCCCGTTTTCACGTCATAATCAAAATGGCGATGGGGTGGACATACTGCTAAATGAACTAACCACCGTAGGGCAGCTGAAATACTAGACTGGGGATACTAAGGGACAGGAAAGGACCCAGGAGGAGACCACGTGGGAAACTGCTGCCTGAAGTTCGAAATCATGAAGAGTGACCTGGAAGAGAATTGCTCAAGACAGATTAGTGAAAGAGTCTTGGAGGAGAACTCCATCCAGTAGTTGACTGAGAATGATTGAATGATGTCATACATTTTTATAAATTTCCGTCATTGTGCTACTTATTTTTTAAGCACATCCGATAAGTTCACCAAGTTTTGCCAAAATTGGTGATAGTGAGTTGGGATTTTTTTTTCTTTTTTTTTTCTTTTTTAAATTTCAGGCACCCACCAGTTTCTTGTAAGATTTAGACGCAACTATCTACAGGGGTAGGACAAAATAATGTGAACACCACGCTCGGAGACGTGACATTTTATGCAGCTGCGTACGTCGCAATACCAAAAGGTATATATCCACCACTTTTTGTTGTAATAGCTTTGTTCAGGACCTCAAGGCCCTGTTTAAGTGCATTGAAAGTGTCTTGTTGCAAGATTTCTTCCAGGGTGACGACGAAATGGGCGACCTAACGGACTTCGAAAGAGGACTAATTGTTGGTGGCCGGCTAGTTGGTGCCTCCGTGACAACAGTCGCCAGGGTAGTGGGTGTATCGAGAGCTACTGTGTCTAGCGTCATGACAGCATACCGTGTTCGTGGCAAATCCTTGTCTGCGTAACACAAGGGCGCCCGGAAACAAGGTTCGCACTCTTTCAAGCAAAATAAATTCAAGCACTTTTCAAGGACTTTCTAAACCTGAATTATCATATGTGTGTACTGTCGGTCGGCCAATAGGTAGTTATTTTATTAAGTTAAGACCATTAATCTCAGCTGGGGTGGGCACACCTTCAATGACCTGCCTGTTACGCCCTGCTCCCATGCTGGTTTATTTGATTGACTTTGAATTACCCCTCTGTTTTGGTGTTTTTAAAAATCATTGTATTTCGTGAAATATTTTGAAAGGGTACATTATTTTCGTATTCGTCCGCTGGTATAACACTAATTGTTTGCTTTAACTTTTTTATTTTTGATGCGCGACTTTGATACTTTGATTCACTTTTTGATGCAGCCAGGAGACGAAGGTTTCACGCGTGAAGCACAAGCAATTGCCGGAAGTTCCACCCTCCGCCAAGAACGTGTCCTTAACCCCAGTAAACAGAAGGCCATCACATATTGCGAATACATCCTTCTACTTATTTTACTCCTATGGCTGACGCTTTACTCTGTAGTGGTATCATAGCCAATGCAGTAGCTTTCCACACACTCCCCTGGGTTGAACGGAAGTTCATAGCCAATGCAGTAGCTTTCCACACACTCCCCTGGGTTGAACGCAAGTTCATAGCCAAGGCACTAGCTTTCCACACACTCCCCTGGGTTGAACGCAAGTTCATAGCCAAGGCACTAGCTTTCCACACACTCCCCTGGGTTGAACGCAAGTTCATAGCCAAGGCACTAGCTTTCCACACACTCCCCTGGGTTGAACGCAAGTTCATAGCCAAGGTACTAGCTTTCCACACACTCCCCTGGGTTGAACGCAAGTTCATAGCCAAGGCACTAGCTTTCCACACACTCCCCTGTGTTGAACGCAAGTTCATAGCCAAGGCACTAGCTTTCCACACACTCCCCCTGTGTTGAACGCAAGTTCATAGCCAAGGCACTAGCTTTCCACACACTCCCCTGGGTTGAACGCAAGTTCATAGCCAAGGCACTAGCTTTCCACACACTCCGCTGGGTTGAACGCAAGTTCATAGCCTAGGCACTAGCTTTCCACACACTCCGCTGGGTTGAACGAAGTTCTGCGCTATTTGATCAGCTTGGTGTTTTATCGGAACTACACAGAAATCTAATATACATCTTTTTAGCACAAACAATCATTTAACACATTCTCTTTCATACCATTACTTAAAAAACAAAATAAAACAATTTTAAGTACTATTTACAGAGCCTTAAACGTTTTCAAGTACTTTCAAGGACTTGAAAATGAACTTTTATTCAAGGACTTTTCAAGGTTTTCAAGGAGCGCACGAACCATGGGAAAACGACCCGGACTGATAGAGACAGGAGAGCATTAAAGAGGATTGTCACCCTTAATAAGACCACGGCGCCGAAAATTAGTGCGGAGCTCAATCGGCATCTCCAGACCCCAGTATCAATGAAAACAGTGCGCAGGGAACTGCATGAACAAGATATTCATGGCAGAGCTGCTATTGTGAAACCTCTGGTGACCCGGGTGAGTGCCCAACGGCGACGGCAGTGGTGCCAGGAGCATGCAACGTGGACTGCCGATGCATGGAAACGCGTAATGTGGTCGGATGAATCCACATTCACACTATTTCCTACCCTCAGGACGTGTTTACATGTGGAGAACGCCATCAGACGCGTACGACCCAGACTGGCTTCTCCCAACAGTGAAGCATGATGGTGGTTCTGTCATGCTCTGGGTGGTCATATTGTGGTTTTCAGCAGGTCCTCTGATCACTTTGAAAGGGCGAATGACTGGAAGTGAGTATGAAAACATTTTGGCCGACCAAGTCCATCCAATGGCTCAGGCATTATTTCCTGCAGGGAATGGCATATATCAAGATGATAACGTCCCAATGCACAGAGCTCAGAAAGTCGAATTATGGTTTGAGGAACATGAGGACGAACTTTCACACCTTCCTTGGCCTCCCTAAACACCAGACTTAACCCTTTAACGACCATGGCTGTAAAATCTAGTATCACTCAAAATACCATAACGCCCGAAACTGTCAGTTGTTTCACTTCTTTTTTTACTAACAACCATTGTGACTCATGGTGACTCCTGCTGATCTCTTATAGGTCGTGAAATTTTAAAGAACAAGTAAGGATAGGAAATCTGACTCACTTTAGACAGGCGTTTCAAGCAGCTATGGTCGTTTGTATGTATGCGCGTTTTGGTCGTTATGGTCGTTAAAGAGTTAAACATCATCGAACAACTGTGGTATGTGTTGGAAAACTGAGTAAGATCCCGTTATCCTCCTCCTGCATCTCTCAAGGACCTGGAGCAGTTTCTGCATGCAGAATGGTGTAATATCCCACAAACCACCATCCAGGATGTCTATGCGTCCATTCCAAGGAGGATTCAGGCGACTTTGAATGCCAAAGGTGGCCACACACCCTATTAGGTATGTAAAACCTTCTTTTCTTGGGTCTTCACATTATTCTGTCCAACCCGTGTATGCCCCATGGTGCGTATCAGTAATGAAGTTGCGATACATAGAACCTAGAAGCTCATATACGTACGACCGATGGTACATAGATCATGTGAGTAGGAGTGCCAATTCAAAAGTGCGAGTCCGGTCGACATACCTGGGAATGCCAGGTTATGACGTCAGAACAAGAACTTTCAGGGAGAGGGAACAAGGACGGTGGAAAAGAATGGATGACCTGATTTGTAGCGGAGGGTGCAATACCGCGGTTTCGTCGTATCTGGTCGGAGAGTGGTTGCTCTAACCACTATGCCACTTTCGTCCCCCATTTTTTGATTTAACATTGAATGATCCTTGTATAAAATTTTACTCTCTACATTTCGCCTAATATTAAATATTCGTAAATTTCATATCGCTCATTCATGAACAGTACATCAAATTAAAGGAAGCGGGTCATTTTTCTAAATAAATATACACTGAAGAGCAATTGAATTAGAGACAGCTGGAGTTATGCAAATGTGGCGCTGTGGGCGGCCCTGTAAACGGAAACGACATGACGTATGCAGCGATCCGACAATATAAGGAGTATGCGACGAGAATCAGTAGGAGTCGGACGCAGTATGGGTAAGACGAAGGATCTAAGCGCATTTGATCGTGGGCAAATTGTCGGGGCCCGACGAATGTGTCACTCCATCTCGGAAGTCTTGCAGGCACTGGGATTTTCACGAGCCACTGTGTCACGGGTGCACCGTGAGTACATCGAATCCGATAAAACCATCCCTGCAAAAGCCAACTGCCGTGGACAACAGCGTGTGGATGAGCGGGCTCATCGTCGGCTAACTCGCATTGAAACAGCGGGTAGACGGACCACAGTGCAACAAATCAAACAGCAATTTAACGCTGGTGCACAAAAACGTATAAGCAGCCACACCATCCAGCACCATCTCCTCGCTATGGGGTACAGAAGCCATTCTGCCAAGAGGGTACCGCTGCTGACCGCACATCACAAGGTGAAAAGATTAGCATGGGCGCGGAAACATCGCCATTGGACCCTAGACATGTGGAAAAATGTTGCCTGGACTGATGAGTCGAGATTCACGTTGGTACATGCGGATGGCAGGATACGAGTACGTCGGAAACCACATGAAGCGATGGATCGTTCTTGCCAGCAGGGTACTGTTCAAGCTGGTGAAGGTGGCATTCTCGTCTGGGGACTGTTTACGTGGACTGAAATGGGACCCTTGGTACGTGTGACATCTTCCCTCACAGGCCAACGTTACCGGGATATCCTGGACGGCCATTTGCTCCCGTTTGTGCGTCTTCAACATCCCACTGGGGACCTCATCCTGCAGCAAGACAATGCACAGTGCCATCGCTCCCGAATTGCATCCGAATGGTTGGATGAACACTCCACCGACGTGACCTCGCTTTTTTGGCCAGCTAGGTCACCTGACCTCAATCCTATCGAGCACATCTGGGATGCCATCGAGAGAGATATTCGAGGGCCCCCCCCCCTCCATCAAATCTTCGTGAACTGTGGGAGCTTGTTCAGGGGTCGTGGATCCGTATGGTGCCTTGTCGAGTCCATGCCGAGACGAATCGCCGCCGTCATCAGGCGAAAGATAGTGCTGCACGTTACTAGACAGGTATCTCTAATTCAATTGCTCTTCAGTGTATATTTCGGTAATTCATAGAAAATGGACATGCAAATTACTCCGCTTGACGCAGAAAATGCCACATGAATGAAATGAGACGAAATTTACCATTCATGTATAGAAGTAGGTGGGAAAGAAGTTCTTTAAATTCTAAGGAATTACATGAATTTGATGCCGGAGTAGACAACATAATATCGCCTCAGTGAGAAGGTCATATGGCCTCAGTATAGTGCCTAGAAGAGATAATGTGTCGTGCGCTTCTGCAGACGGGTTCTTAAAATCATGAAATCAGAGAGTGCGCTGATGACAGCATCGATACTGTTGCTGTAAACTATGCTCATAGATGTGCATGCTTCTCGTTCCGTGCAGTATAGTAATTTCACTAAAATTTTACCAAAAAAACCTTTCTGTTTTATTCTGTTGTTATGCTAAACTAAAAGTGATTAATGTCATGTACGGATAGGTATAAGTGAATATTCTTCCAAATGATGTGTTTTAGGGAAGCTTAGTCAACTTTATTCGGGAAATGCATCATCTTGCATTGAATCTACGTGTCACAAGTTAGTACAAATACATTTTTGGACGCAAATTTTCTCCGTAATTATTGAGATTTTTGCCCAGTTATCGTACTGAATTATGTTCTGAACCTGTTGCAAAGTTTGCTCTGTCTCTACAGGACACGAAATGTTTAATTGGGTGTCATATGATACTGCACTTAGGCCTAATCTTCCCATGATAAAGTTTACAGAACTTTGAACAAAAAAACAAAAACAAAAAAACCCCCACCTAATTTCAATAATTTTAGACAAAATGCGATGATGTATAAAAGACAAGAAAATAAGTGGCATATTTAACTAAATAATTACTGAGTGGCTGCAAACTTGATTTCGGACAAGTAAAAAAATTCCATTCGTTCCGCCTTGCCTCATCTTTCGGCACGAGAAATAGCTACCTTTTGTTTACTGCAACCACTGTTGCATCCAGGTAAGAAACACGTTCTCAACGTTACTCTTATTACTGCTACATTTCATGACCGATCTAACAAATAAATCGCCTTTTCAATCGCGATTCATCAAACACGCGATAGAAAAGCATGCTAATGTTTAGAAATCATAGCATCGAAACTCGCAGGAGCGCCATCTCGCGGTTTCATGAAAAGAGGGAACTAAAATTTAAACAGCGAGGTATTAACGCACGGCACACTATCTCTTCTACCCACTATAGCAGCAGTCCAGTCCTGGGCAACATGGCTTGGCGTCGGGGGGAAAATTCTCCAGATCACCATCCGGGAAATTTTACACTCTGATAGTGCGTAGTTGACCTGTGTCCAAAATTTATCGACATTGCGAGGAGGACATGTATCGGCACGATGCTACCAGTAGGCTGGCGTGGATTTTAGGCAATGCATCCAACTTTCCTTTGAGCCCACTCTTTAGCCCCCAAAAAATATTTAAGCTGTTGAACAATATGGCGGGTGCAGGCATTTAAGATTCTAGGGAACTTGGATAAATATATGTGAATTTCTCGAATTCACTGAAATTTTGTTATATAAAACGATTTCTTTGTTAAATCCAGAGTTTGTATTAATGGGAAATGAGGTAGTCCTCTGAACGAATTTGCAAGAGAGAAAGCAGTTTTTAATGTTGGAAAGGAAGAGGTAGTCATTAAGGCCACCACTCATTCTGATCTTTGACTGCAGGAATTTATTATGAATTACACTAATACATTGCTGAGAGCGGATAACTATGGTCGCCCTTCACCTGGTTGAAGATGTACACCCACACCCACTGAATAGCTACAAAAAATTAACACTCGCTGATCTCTTCTCTCGACCATGCGCAGCGCCCACTAGAGGGTATTTACAATATCCACACTAGGGCTTTAGCAGTAATAGAAGCACACCATTCTTTGTAATTATAGTTTAAAGTGATGAGGGAGAGAGAGGGGGAGGGCAGAGGGGGAGAGAGAAACAGACATTCCTTGTCAGATTACCAACTAGAATTCATAAACAGCCTTATGAAGGAAGGCAAAAGCCGACCTAAGTGAGCTAAAATTGCGAAGAAATAGTAACTTGCCGTAGAGATTCGTATCCATGGTTCCCATACTACATACATTGGAAAAATACTACTTACAGTATTCACTTGAAAACTTTTTTCTGACTAGGGATACCATTATCAGCGTCGGGTAAACGGCACATGAACGGAATTTTTGTCAATAGTTTTGCCAAACACTTCAAAAATTGTTCCCCTCTCATAATGCATACCTTCCTCCCATAATAGCTCACCCAGTTCTGAGCGGCTGTCGTCGCCACTGGTCACGTAAAGGCGTTAACTCGTCTGCCAATGACGCCTCACACGTTCCCTATTAGGTAGAAATCTGGAGATCACGCTGAACAGGGCAGAAGCTGGACACCTTGTAAGCACTGTCTCCTGATATGGGCAGGGTGCGGGCGGCATTATCTTGTTCAAACCGGGAGGCAGGAACACGACGGTGTTCTGTTTTTTGTGCATGTAACAGCAACGCATGAAGTTATATTGGGATGCAAAAGATTTTTGTTTACTTTCAGGTACGACCCTGAACTTGTGATGGCTACTCCACAAGAAAAGGCCCAGTGTGTGGCATGGTTCATAGAGACAAAGTCAGATACACAAGTCCACAGGAAAAGGCCCAGTGTGTGGCATAGTTCATACAGACGAAGTCAGATACAGATTTCCAAAGGAATTTCCGTACCAAATACCGACGTAATCCACCATCCAGACCCTCGATACGCGAGGGGACACCAGAAGTTGATGGAGACTGGTAGTGTGCTTCATACAAAGGACGCTGGCCAGCCAAGCACAAGTGAAGAGGATACGGAACGTGTTCGACAGAGTTTTCTACGAAGTCCAGAGAAGTCGGTTCGTACGGCCTCCAGGCAGTTGGGGTTCCCACTTAAAACGATACACAGGGTGCTGCACAAGCACTTATACCTGACTGCCTACAAGATGCATTTGACACAGGTGGGATAAACCGAAACGTTTCGATTTTGCTGTTGTTATGCCACACAGGATTGATAATGAGAAAAGCTTCCTGAAACGTGTTTTATTCAGCGATGAGGCAACGTTTCATGTCTGTGGTGTTATCAACAGGCATAACTGCAAAATTTGACGGCCTGAAAACCTATATGCAGTCTGTGACATTGAACATAAGAGCTCTAAGGTTAATTTCTGGTGCGGTCTCCTACACAACCGCATCATCGGCCCAGTCTTTTTCGCCGAAAACACAGTCAAACCTGATATTTATTTGGACATGCTGAGTGAGTTTGCTGTTCCCAATTGAAGGGCCTGCAATCTGCAATCGTCTTCCAGCAGGACGGTGCACCCCACACTGGGCACTTCGTGTTTATGAGTTTCTTAATGAAATCTTTCTGGAGCGATGGATTGGACGGGATGGTCCAATTCCTCAGCCTTCACGTTCACCGAATTTTACCTCCCTAGACTTTTTTCTGTGGGGCTATGTGAAGGATATTGGGTACCGCACAAAGGTTCCGGATGTGGATGAACCGAAACACGTGATTACAGCTGTCATTACAACTATTAATGAGGACATGCTCGGGAGAACATGGCGGAAGGTCCAATACCGTCTCAACGTTATTCGTGCAACCAACGGTGCACGTGTGGAAGCTCTACTAGCATCCCAACAAACTATGGAACGTGTTGTTCAATATGCAATGAACCGATTTTTGTTCTCTTATTCCGTTTCTGTTTTACTGAGGGTTAAAGCTGTAAAGATAATTTTGGAACACCCTGTATTAGTGGCGTCCCGCTTAAACGCTTAGCTTTTGGCGTTTTCATGCATGTGTTCCGCGAAAAGAAATAGCGAATTAGGTCAGCGTGTGATGTAACAACTGTATAACGTAGTACTTGTTTTTTTACTGTTGCAATGTTCATGAAACATACCTTCACATTTGGACATCACAAACAAAAAGGATACCTGTTTCTTGAATACGTGGTTTTTTAAAAATTACTCTGCATATCTAATTTCCCCCGTTATTATAGACGGATTTTCACTTAGTATAAATATATATATTTGGAAGTTTGAAAGCATATGCTCCCACACGAAAAATTGAAGTTAAGCGCCACTTAACATCCGGAAACGCAGGTACAGGCATACCTAACAGCTGATGTAAATATATGCAAGTACACATATACTTGCATTCTGACGGAGTAATAAAAAAAAATGTGATACCTTAAGAGATTGTGTCAAAAATCACTTATGGATTTTTCATAATATGGTTTTCAATCTGCATAAGATAAAATGCGGAAAATGATCGTAATAATAATAATTATACTAAAAGATAGCTTTTCAGAAAATCTTAAAGCTCCAGCCCCGTAAACGTTTAGTTAAAAATCAATACCTTCCTTCCTCGCGATCTTTTTTCCGGGGTTTTGGTTTCCGGGTTAATTCAGGAGATCATTTGCTGATTGATATGTTAAGCAAACTTTATTCAAGGCATTGGACACAATATATACGAATGCGAGGAATTTTAAGAAGAAAGATTTCCATTTGAGTGGGGATCTTTTCATTAGGGAAGAACTGTGGAGAGTTGGGTCAAAAGTGTGTTTTGATTGCTTGCTTGGCGAGATTCCAAAAGGCACGCATGCCTCTGTACCCTCGAAGACATGAAGACCCAGCAGGAGGGATGATGACTGAACATTCTGCTGGGGCAAAGCGACGGTCCTCTCAGCTTACGTCGCATGTCTGACTAAGGTTCGTCCGTTTAACTGCCCCAATGGGTTTCTGTCAGCGTACAATTAAATATCGTGAAATGCGATATACTCCGTTTAACAAGGCTTGCGCAGCGTTTAATTTAATATTTCACTGCTGGCAGAAGTACCTGGCTCTGGGTCACAATTTATCCAGTTTCAAGAACCCTCACCCATAATGTTACGGTTTAGGTTTACTGAACACCACTTCCCTCCCCACGCAGATGCACTTTTTTAAAACAAAATAAACCTAGATCGATGTCAGCTCGAAAAGTCATACATTTCTCAAAATAACAACCGGAGTGCATAGTCAATTTTACAGCTTCTCGTAATCTTGGTTAGGGTTAACTAACTACAGTTGTTATTACATATTCGTTCGAAAGACATAAGAAAAAAAATCGAGAGAGTACCTTGGTACTCTTTGTAGATAATTTATGCAATGCATCTCTCACAAGCCAAGATATTTGTACTTTTATTTACGTACAACGCATTGTACTTATTCGCATTACTCATGACCACAGCGAGCCACAAACCGGTACATACTAAGTGGAATTAAATCATAACAACAAACAATAAGATTTACTAATTCTTGACATTGTGTGGTACTTAGGTAGGTGGATTAATGAATGTAATTTTCGTAAAACCAAAGAAGACACGAGAGTCATAAAAGTAAATATTTACTAAATCATGGCGGCGGCAATAGTAAGTATTTCGACTGTTTAAGTTTTCAAAACCAATATTTATTCATATTGGTTTTGAAAAACACAGAATACACAGACAGTTGACCAATACACAGAAAAAGAAGAGCTTTCTTTAAATTTCTTGCCAATTTTAAATTTTTACCTGAGTGTAATTATATCTCAAATTCTATGCATTTATGTTTGCCGTTCTGCTAATTGACTTGTCAAAAAATTGGAAAACTGATTTGCTAATGCATGGTGACCAAATCCAGGATTACGATATTTGAATTCGCAAGTCAAAATTTTCTCATAAACATCCAACGATATTTTTACGCATTTCAGGATTCTTTAAAATAAACAAAAACTGATGAATTGAAAAGCCCTACAATAGTAGTAGTCTCTCCGAGAAACGGTGACAACCGAAGGCGTTGGATGATTAGAGGTTTTAGAATCCAAAATGTAAAAAGTGACACAGGAAATGCTATTTTTGGAGGGAGTATGACCTCTATGGAAATGTAAGACGGAGCAGTTGCCTTATTTTCACTTGGTGAATTCGTTAAGGGAAACTTATGGAAAAGTAATTAGTCCCTATCTTTCCGTTTGGTGAATTTAGATATTTTACCGGACACACACAAACACCGGGGCCATAGCTTGGTCGCACACCCGGGGAAATGGGAAGGGGGCTGAAGGTTTTTTTTCTCGGGTGGGGGCTAGGTGTTAAACTACCAACTAACGTTCTACATGAATACAGATGCAAGTTTTTCTTTGTTTTTTCGCCCCCTTTGTTAATTTACTTGACCAGCGAAATAATTTTCCTCGCCAAATGGTAAAAACAAAAACATAAAATACAAAATATGAAGAATGAGGACCCTAAAAGAAAACTGAACTCTTTTGAAATATTAAAGAAAAAATCACATTCTCTGAATTTACTTGATTGTCGTTGAATTTCAGGTTCCTAATTATTGGGAAAACTATTTAATTTTTTAGTTTACTATTCTGATCCTTTCTGTGGATCCGCGTGACAGCATCGAGGCGTTACTCATGTCCTATTTCGACTCTTTTTACTCCACTTCTTCGGTTTCACTTTTTTCTTCGTTTTTTATCACGCGTTCTCCTTCGCTGGTGCTCGGAGACAGCTTCTTTTTTACGGTGGTAAATGGCGAAACCCGATTCAAGAACCAATAGCCTCAGATTCGCGCCAACAAATCCTTTTTCTCCTATACATACACACACGCAACGCAAAACCGTTCATACTGATTCCAAAGCAATGAATAGGAAGTTGAAAGCTCTCTCTCTCTCTCTCTCTCTCTCTCTCTCTGGCATAAGGATTTCCCTTCAGCACTGTTTTCAACGCTTTGAGGGATGCATATTTAGCTACCACCCACATCCCCTTCCCCCGACATTACTTCTTTGCAGGCAATTCATGGAAAATTCTTAACATCAGCTTTGCATCTCGTAGTCACTTATCAAGTCACGAATAAAATGTTAACCCTTTTGCGCAACAACGCATCCACCGCCGCTTCTGCATTCTTTCTTTTTCTTTCTTTTTTCTTTTCCTTTCGGGTGAAAGGGGTAACGTTCTTCCATATTTTGCGTTTCTTCGAGAAAAAAAACGGGGGGCAACTTCTCTCGTCCCCGACCTTTAACGCTATCAAGCAATGTCCCTGTGTGGTTGAGAAGAATTGACGCAACTGTTCCTACAGATTCATTCCATCATTCCAAGAAGTAATTTATTTTCTTTTTTTCTTTTTTGAGTCATTCATCGTTCACGCTGTATCATTCCAATTTTTTTTTCAACGTTGAGTACACAAATAAATAAAGTATTATAATGAAACACAAGAGCAGTTTTTTATAAACCACAGAAAAAAAAACTTCAGAGTATTAAAAACAAAATGCACCTTCCAGGGGTCTTGTTTGTCTCTCGGGATGGGGGGGCTGAGCTCAATCCAACCCCTGCTAACTACGGCCTGACACACACGCTAGTCGTCTTAGATCTGTCAAGTGCAACAAATCACAAAAATTTCTGCCACTGATTTTCGGCAGCTGACTGTACTTTGCTAACGGCATCATTCTTTCTCAAGAGGAGTGGGCGTGACGGAAAACGTTCTTTGAAGAGGATCCATCTAACATGCAAGTGAAGATTTTGAGAAGCGGTTCAACGGGTTAGTTACCAAATTGTCACTAGAATGTTCTGGCGAATGACGGTCAGTAAGATGGCGGTTAAAAGGGTGAAATTTCTGCTAAGTAGAATAGGATAAGGTTTGTATGCCGTGAGCAGTTAGCGGAAGCCAGTGGTGGCGGTTTATTGACGTTCAAATGTATTTATTAACATTTGTACTCCATTATTTAATTAATTTATATATTCATTGTCAAAAAAATGGCAGCACCCAGAAGGAAGCAACCGACAGGAATGAAACTTGGTGGATAGATTTGACATCGTGAGACATGCAAATGATTCCAGTATCACGCTCGGCCACGCATTTGACGCAAACAAGGAGGGGTCGTGGCGCTGTGCCTAACTGGCTATATAAGCTCATCCCGTTGCGCGTGCTGGCCATTCTGACTCGTGCTGTTGGGTTGCTTGCATCCTTTGCAAGTGAAGTATGCCTCAGGAAAAAGTTCGGAAGCATTTCGAGTATTTGGAGGAGTTCGAGATGGGCCCCATCGTCGAGCTCGGAAAGCGGGATGGTCTTATCGCAGTATTACGCGCCATACCGGTTGTGCGGATATCACCATAGCACATTGTTGGCGGCAGTAGATAGAACAAATCACGCAGCAGCGGAAGGAAAGGTCTGGCAGACCAAGACGAACCACGGAGAGAGAGAGAGAGAGAGGACCGACAGGTAGTCCGACATGCGCGAAGTGACCCAACAGCCACGATTGCGGATATTTAGCGAGCAGTGGTACCCTCCACGCTGCGTCCGATTAGTGCCAGCACCATTGGCAGACGGCTGCACGAAGTAGGACTACATGCAGTCAGACCGTTACGACGACTGCTTTTAACACCGTTGCATCGTCGCCAAAGACTGCAATGGTATCGTGCCAGACTGTCATGAAGCCACTCAGAATGGCAGCAAGTGATCTTCATTGACGAGTCTCGCTTCTGTCTCGGAGGAAGTGACCTATGAATCCGTGTGTGGAGGCGCCGTGGTCAGCGCCGAGATGTACGATTTGTTGTCGAGCGTCATACGTCCAGAAGGCCTAGTGTCATGGTGTGGGGTGCAACTGCCTACAATTCCAGATCACCTATGGTGTTCATTACAGGCACTTTGACCGCCCAACGTTACGTTAATGAGGTCCTGCAACTAGTGGCCTCACATTTTCTGAACGTTCATTCCGGTGGACAACGCTCGTTCGCTTACTGCTGCTGTCTCGAGAGCTTGCTTTCAAGGCAGTGACACTTTGCCATGGGCAGTCGCATCGCCTGACGTATTGCAGTTGAAAGTGTGTGGGATGCTATTGGACGCGTTATCCGCAATTCACCCCTACCGCACAATCTGCAGGAATTGCGTGAGAAGATTCAAGCTGTATGGGACGGTTTATCGCAGGACACCATTAGGAACCTGTACAACTCCATGCCGAGACGTCTGGCATGCTGTGTGAGCAAATATGGTGGCCCGACACCATACTGAGAGACACTTCTTATTGGGGTGTAGCTCAATAAATATTGCC
The DNA here is from genome assembly GCA_039090855.1 of Macrothele yani. Classification (NCBI taxonomy): domain Eukaryota; kingdom Metazoa; phylum Arthropoda; class Arachnida; order Araneae; family Macrothelidae; genus Macrothele; species Macrothele yani. The sequence goes on along the minus strand of CM077007.1, from coordinate 145,779,433 downwards.
CATATCAGTCTCAATGTTTTATCACTCATTGTTCCTGGTAACCTTTACCTTCTTCCCGAATAGCATTGCAATCCGACAGGTCCTTCTGGGTCCAACTATTTTTTTGACGATGAGTGTACTTAAAATTTATTCTTTACTGTAGCTCCCCTTGAAGAAGAGCAACAAAACTAATACAATGTGCATATTAAATGTATTAATATTTGTGTCACTTGCGCGCTATTAAAAATGGGTGCGGACCACTAACTTCTGGTAGACATTGGTCTGTACGATCAGTGATGTTTTTTTTTTTTTTTTTAATTCTACCCCTGCTCTGAAATAATAGTAAATAATAATAAACAGCATATGCAAAATAGCCTGATGTTGAAAGCGTTCGATGGAGTGGAAAGACGATTCGATGTCTTTCAGTGCAATGGTTAAACCGCATGCACAGAAAAATTCCTCGCGTATTATTGACGTTTTGCTCATAATGGGGTGGGGAAAGGTGTACAAGCTCTCTTTCTGCGATCCTTCCTTCGTTGTGTATTGGGATTAGCAGAAAAGGTCAGTTACTTTTCAAATCTGTCGGCATGGTGTTTTTGGAAAGTGACGATGCAGATATTTTCTATCGTTGTCCAGGTGGTTTTGTTCAAGATTTCCAGCGGTCCATTATGTGAAATTCAGATCAATAGCTCTAGAGGACGGCTGAGATAATGTTTCCTACTTGTCAGAGTGCCAGTGAACTGAATATTTAAGGTGCAAATTGCCAGTTTGGAGGAACATAAAAATTTCATCTTGGCGGGCTGACACCTAAAGATTGACAACCATACAATTGTATTAGAATAACGCAAATGTCATTAACTTCGGAGAGTAATTATGTTGGCCCCCGTTTCCGTGGCGTTTTCGTAACCTTTGTCATAGCCGAAATCAGAATTTTGGCGAGTCATCCGATGCAGCTTTTTAAAATGAAACGATTTTTTTTTTTTTTTTCAAGTGTGAGATGTCAAGCCACGCGCTGGAAGGTTGGGGGTTTAAACATAATCAAAATGTAAAAAAAAAAAGAAAAAAAAATACATTTCTACGTTTCGTAACATAAGTATTGCAATTCTTTTTTAATTTTTCATTCGACTGCAACTACTAAGTGAGAGAAATGCAGGGTGGAAAAAAAATATGCCATACATTAATAGTAATTTCATAAAGGAAACAAAAAAAATATGATGAAAAGTGAAAATCTGTCTGATTTTTGTGACTAACACTCTGTCCTGCATTAGGTAAAAATAAAAACAATTAACTAATCTTATGGGGGCATAAGAATTCTACGGAAAGACTTGTAACGAAAGGGTTTGAGGTGTGAAGGGCAAACTCTCTTTTAATTTCTGTTCCTAGCGGCCAGTCCTGACGTTGAGTCCCCATGTAAGTAATAGGCTGTTTAGCATTGAGTACACATGCAAATAACTGGCTACAAGTGTAAATAATTGGCTATCTCGTCTAGGAATAAAATGCAGCGATCGGCAGGTAAGGGATTCGATGTTTAAAAGAAAAAGTGTGTATTGTATTTTATTTAACCAATCCCTCTCTCTCTCTCTCTCTCTCCCCCCTCACTTTCTCTAATTTGCTCTCTCCTTCTTTCTCTCTCCCTTCCTCTCTTCATATCTCTCTCCTTCTCTCTCTCGGTACCTCTCTTCTCTCTTTTTCTTCTCTATTTCTATCTCCCTCTTTTTTCTGCAGGCCGGAAGTTAAAACAGTTATTTTGAGTAATTGGGGAATTTTCAAAAGGGAATGCTGCCAAACAGTTTTAAAAGCTTCAGCAAAGTACTGAGTTTTTCCCTCTCTCTCTCTCTCTCTCCCTACTTTTTTCATTTGTACTGTATCAAATTTTGTTCGTAAATCGTAAGCTTTTCCATACCAGAAATTTTTGCACGAAAATTTCTTCGCTGCATATCTGTGCTTTCTGTACCTGTGGATGGTACATACGAAAACGACAACAACTAAATGAAACTTATCCTAAAGCCACTAAATAAAATTTCTTATGTATGAACTTAGTAAAAAAACAGTGCAACATGACAGTTGACTGCCCGATAATCTGATAAAAAAATATAGAATCACAACTCAGTTTAAAAATCAAAACAGTTTACCATGACGGCTGTTTCTCAAATGAGAAAACTTAATTTTAAAGAACGCAGAACTATAATAGAACTGCTTAACTGGTTTCTCTCAGGAATTAGGCACAAAGTTTTTTATTTGCTTGTTTGTTTCATTACTCTCCCCTTTTTCAGTAGGTTGAAACGGCATCATAAAAAATGAAATTCCAATGCACATTACAAACCGTTGAGAAAAATATCGTACAAGTTTTGAGGGTGCTGAGCCCTACCCCCGCGCTAGTTCTCGTAGCGTGACGTCCTGTCACATGATTTTGCAAGATTAATTAACATTCTATGAGATTAATTAGCATGGATAAATGGTATCTTCTTCTCCTTTTATCACTCGGAGCAGCAAGTAATCTTCTTTTCCCTTTTGCTCAACAGCACATATTAAAAATATAATAGCTTTTCACTCCACACGTCAAATATGACAAATGACGTACAGAAGCTTTACTCCTTTTAGAAGAAATTAGCAGATAGCAAAAAATATCTGACCCCTGAAGAGCATCACTTAATGAAACGTGTTCTTTCTTTTCTTTTTCTCTTTTAATTCTGTTGTTCGGTGGCTTTCAGATGAACAAAAACCAGAGCAGACGAAACAGATTGAAACAAAGAATAATGAAAAGGTGGAATGACGATTGGAAATTCGTTATCTGCCAATTATCGAAGGAGTTCAAAATGCCGTTTTATTTTACACTGAATTGATGGTTAATACAACTTCACCGAATCGCGAATTGCTGTTCATTCCACAAAAAAAAAAAAAAAAAAAAAAAAAAAAAACACTGTCACTCAATGAGTAAAACATTAGAGATACCTACTTAATAGCGTGTTGTTCCTCCCCCAGCGAGATTAACAGCCTTACACATACCGAGGCATCGACTCCACCTGATGTCGGGTTTCCGGAGGTAATGGCAGCTGTACCTGCTACAGCATTGTCCACAACTCCGCCCGAGATTTCGGTCCAGGATCTATGGATCTGATGCTCCTCTCCATAATATCCCAGAGAGTTTCCATAGGGTTTATATCCGGATACCTTGGGGGCCACTAGATGGCTCCAAGCTTAGACGGGTATTCCTCGTGCCATGCCTGGCTGGCTGCGTTCCGGTGGAGTGGTGTATTGTCCTTCTGGAACATACCATCAGCCGCGGGTGCCTGAAGGCCATGAAAGCGTGTAGGTGTTCATTCAGCACATGCTGGTAATACCCCTTAGAGTCCCTTAGCATGGGCGCCTACAGGGAAGGTCATAGAGGTCACTTGACCCCCACTGTAGAATTATTTTCCCCTTTGTTTTATTTTATTTTATTTATTACTTTTTTTTTTTACACTCACAGAACTGGACTACAAGGAAAGATGGAGTTTGGGGTGTTTAATTTAATATCCCAATTTTATTGGAAATTTGGTATTGGAAAACGATAACGTGAAAGCGGAAAACCTAGAAAACCGTAAGGTAGTACGCCCAAACAAATTCCGCTCAATGTGGTGTGTGCTGAACTTAAAAGGCTTGAGGTGGCTCTGCTCGACACTGTTCATTATTTTGAAAACAGTTACCAATGTACATGATAATACATGACTATTACTAACATACACTTTCTTTAACAGCAGCATCAATTATTAATAATAATAGTAGTGTTTTCTTTTTTTGATTGGAAATTTAACGACCACCGTGAGCAACTCAATGGGCTGTAAGCAGTCGCCCGTCCCTAATTTAGGGTCACTGGTTCAAGGGAAGGGAGAGAGCCAGTGCCGTGAGACAAACACAACATCCATGCTTCACCGGGATTCGAACCCGGACCCCTTTCGGACGAATGATCAGAGGCCATCGGTTAGACCACTGCGCTACCGGGGGCAGCGTAGTAGTGTTCTAGTATAGTAAGTAACTAGTAGTAATAGTATTAATCTTTCATTTTCATGAATTACTGTTTTCTACATATTAGCCAAACTTTATTAATTACACTTGACTCACCTTGAAAAATTTCCTGCAGGCGCCCATGTCCGTTAGTATATCTAGAGAGCCCCTTAGTGTGTCTAGAGAGGTTTTTAACCATTAGTGTGTCTAGAGAGGGTTTTTTTTTTTTTTTTGATGGGAGGTTTAACGACCACCGTGAGCAACTCAAATGGGCTATAAGCAGTCGCCCGTCCCTAATTTAGGGTCACTGGTTCCAGGGAAGGGAGAGAGCCAGTGCCGTAAGACAAACACAACAACCATGCCTGACCGGGATTCGAACCCGGACCCCTTACGGACGAATGATCAGAGGCCTCGCCTTAGACCACTGCGCCACCGGGGCGGCCTAGAGAGGTTCTTAACCATTAGTGTGTCTAGAGAGCCCCTTAGTGTGTCTAGAGAGGTTCTTAACCATTAGTGTGTCTAGAGCGCCCCTTAGTGTGTCTAGAGAGATGTTTTTAGTTTCCCTTGGTGTGTCTAAGGGCCCCTTAGTGTGTCTACGTGCCCCTTAGTGTCTGTTAGTGACCACACGACGCGGCGCAGCTCTGCAGAGTTCCAGTTTTGATGTTCCCGGCACCAGGCGAGACATAATTTCCGACGACGATCAGTCAACAGTGGCACAAGAGTAGGGCGTCGGCTTCCGTAGACCGTGGTATGCATTGTGCGCCATACCGTTCACTCGCAGACTCTGCTTGGGCCTCCGACATTTAACCTGGATGCGATTTGTGCTGTCGTTACAAAGCGGTCAGTCTGTACGAGCCTAGAAAATCTACGTCAACACAGGTCATCAGTGGCATTTGGTCGGCCACCGTCTGCTTTCTGGGTGCTGTTACGTCCGTCGATGGTATACTAGTGGTACACTCTTGACACGGTTACCCTCGAGAAGTCTAGGGTTCTTACCATTTGGGCGATACATTTTCGGATATTATCTGACTTACCATCTTTGTCACATTTACGCCAAAAATCGGATTGTCATCTTCAAAATTTGTATTATATGGCGTAATCCCGTATTTCTTTCATGATTGATCCATCTATTTTGCGCCGAGAATGCGTCCACCACTGAAGTCACCCACCACGTTTACCCGTGTTTGTCGATTGCGACACATTGTTGGGAAGCCCTACTATCCACCTATTTATCGCCTGCGTTTGGTTTGGGTCTGTTCCACTTTGCGCGGGGGATGCCGATGTCAACTGCCCATCACCCCTATCTCTGATGTTTTGTCTACTGAGTGTATAATGTGTAATTATAATGGCGATGAAATGAAGGGGTTTCCTTTTTTCTACCTATAGCTGTTTCCCAAGTTCTCTGTAACAAAGGATGTTCAATATGATAGCAAAATTTTTATTTATTTGAAAAAAAGGGAAAAACAGGTTCAATCGGGAATTTGGGAGTTATTGAAAACCGCGCTTAAGTTATTTTTGACTCCCAAATTAAATTAAACATTCCATAAATTAAAAAAAAATCCTGACAAATTCTGATACCCGTGAGGAAAAGCAAAGGTTAAATATGAGAAATAATAAAGTGTCATACAATGAAGAGCAATTTAATTAGATACAGCTGGCGTTTTGCAAATGTGGCGCTATGGGCTGCCATGTAAACGGAAACGACATGACGTATGCAGCGATCCGACAATATAAGGAGTGATGCGACGGGAATCAGTAAGAGTCGGACGCAGTATAAGTAAGACGAAGTATCTAAACGCATTTGATCGTGAGCAAATTGTTAGGGCCCGACGAATGGGTCACTCCATCTCCAAGTCGTGCAGGCACTGGGATTTTCACGAGCCACTGTGTCACGGGTGCACCGTGAGTACATCGAATCCGGTAAAACCATCCCTGCAAAAGCCAACTGCCGTGGACAACAGCATGTGGATGAGCGGGGTCATCGTCGGCTAGCTCGCATTGTAACAGCGGATAGACGGGACACAGTGCAAGAAATAACTCGGCAATTTAACGCTGGTGCACAAAAACGTGTAAGCAGCCACACCATCCAGAACCATCTCCTCGCTATGGGGTACAGAAGCCATCGTCCCACGAGGGTACCGCTGCTGACCGCACATAACAGGGTGCAAAGATTAGCATGGGCATGGGAACATCGCCACTGGACCCTAGACATGTGGGAAAATGTTGCCTGGACTGATCAGTCGACTTTTCACGATGGTACATGCGGATGACAGGATACGAGTACGGCGCAAACCACACGAAGCGATGGATCCTTATTGCCAGCAGGGCACTCTTCAAGCTGGTGGGGGTGGCATTCTCGTCTGGGGACTGTTTACGTGGACTGAAATGGGACCCTTGGTACGTGTGACATCGTCCCTCACAGGTCAACGCTACCGGTATATCCTGGACGACCATTTGCTCCCGTTTGTGTGTTGTCTTGTTACAGGATGAGGTCCACTGGGGACCTCATCCTGCAACAAGACAATGCACCGTGTCATCGCTCCCGAATTGTATCCGAATGGTTGGATGAACACTCCACCGGCGTGACCTCGCTTCCTTGGCCAGCTAGGTCACCTGACCTCAATCCCATCGAGCACATCTGGGATGCCATCGAGATACATGTTCGAGGCTCTGACCCCCCGCCAGATGTTGTGTTCGTCTTACGCCAGTGCCGTAAGACGAACACAACATCCATGCCTCACCGAGATTCGAACACGGACCCCTTTTGGACGAATGCTCAGAGGACATCGCTTAGACCACTGCGCCACCGGGGGCGACTTACTCACAGTTGAAGACGTTCCTGATCACGAAATTCCTCTTAGATCAGCTGCTATCGCTCAGTCCACAGGAAGTGGTCAAGGACTCGTGAGGTGTATGCGCAAGACCAGATGCCAAAAATATGAAGTGCCCTAGTGTGAAAAAGACAATTGAATGTAATTCAAAATGCCACTCTAGCCTTCCTTGTTGCAACAAGTAGGTCAGTGCTAGTCATTTTCTCTTGTTCTTTCAGTAAGAAAGTCGTATACTTTACTTTGTATTTCTTCCTTGATTTTCATATACGTGTTTTCAATACAGGCCTTTTCGTGATTCTGTTTTCATACTTTGCCTAAATAGTCCTTGTCGTTTTATATAATGCCTAGGATTTATATAAAATGAAGAGGAAAAGTATATACAATATTAAAATAACATAAATATTTCATGCTTTGCTTTAAAAAGTCACGCATTCTATAGATTTCCTAAGCATTCTGTACAATGCGTGCTTTTTACACATTACCGGTAACACATGTAAATATATATTATACAGGGTGTGTCCCTCGCTTTCCGAACCCGGCATTTCTTTAATAATATTAACACCAGTGGCGTATCTTGGGTCCGAGACCTGGGCTACCCCCCCTCCGCCAGTTCTTTTTTTTTTTAATTGTGGTTTAATTTTTAATTCTTAAGTAATAAAAGTAACTTTTTTCTGAATTTTAGGTACATGCCACTGCTAACATGATACTAAATAATTATGAGGATTAGGATTTGAACACTTATTTGTACGGGAACTCCATTCTTCTTCTGAATACTTTATTTGTGCATGAACTCCATTCTTCTTCTGAATACTTTATCTGTACATGAACTCCATTCTTCTTCTCCTTTTGTGTGAACTTGAGTGCTACGTTTTCATAAAATGTTTCTTCCGAGTACTTTTTCATATTTAAAAATAATGTTTTTCTCTATTACAAAACAGCCAAGTTTTTCGAATGTGCATGTCCTTGTGTGGCTCTAAGATATATCTTGATTCTTTTTAATGCTGAAAAACTTCTTTCAAAGTTGCAGGTGTTGATGGAAAGTTTAATATGAGGTCTGCTAATTTGTACACCTTAATAAACATTGTGTCCAATTTATTCAACTTTATGTAACACCTAATGTCTTTTACTGATTTGTTTTTGTATTCATCAAAGGAATAAAACACCTTCAGTTCATTTTTTAGTCGAGCTGTATCAAAATTTGAAGCATAGAGTTCTTTAAGTTCTGACAGTAGATGTTCAGGGAAGCTTTCACAAAATTTATCAAAACTGTTGGAATCCAACAAAGCCACGAATTTAAGATATAATATCTCTAATTTTAATTCATTGACACTTCACAAAAACTGAAACAACGCTCGCGAAACACATATGGGCGGGAGTATGCGAGTGACTGAGATAGTCTAACCTTTCTTTTTCGGAGCGAACCTTTTCCTAAAGTAATGGCCCATTCCCCTCTACCAGCTGATTCATGTTGCCATGGAAACGCTTGCAGGCGATTGTACGGAAGGTTTTCGCATCACAACTGCGAAAACTCTGGAAGAGCTGCTTGCGTTATGCCGTTGGTTTTCGCTCGCCAGACTGAGTCAAAGAAGCGAATCCGAACGCGTTTTTTTTTTCGCACGGAATGCATCGACATGTTTTAATACCGTTGATAATTGACTTTCATTTCTGTATATTTAATTCAGTTTTATTTGTGCATTCTCTGGGCTTTGCAGCTAGTCTCGACTATACGCCACTGATTAACACCAATGAAGATATTGCAACGAAATTTGAAGTGGACTTACCACATTTCGTGCGAAATGTGATGACATCACAACATGTGCTGGAAGTGGCCACCATTTGCCCATGTCAGGCAAATAATGACTAGGCTACTCGCTGAACAGCTTGGTGTTGGTAAGTAAACAGCCAGGGTAATCTTAGAAAAAGATCTGCACAAGAGGAAGTCACAGGAATCATGTTTCACTGTCAGGAACCCTGAGCCAACTGTCACAGGAAAGAGGGTTCCTGTGACAGTCGGGGAAGTGACTTCCTGGGAGACCCAAGTAGTCGGCCCTTTACATTCTGGATCGTTTCCTCGGACATTTTTGGACGACCTCCTGCATGGTCGTCTAATAAAGTCCATTTGGTTTCCAATTTCTTCGACAATGCCCAAATGGTAATGCTCGGCGGATGTTTGCCTGTAAATCTCTCCAGGAATTGCTGTTGGCAAGACTTTATCGATTCTGTTTTCCAATAAGTGCGAACAATAAACAATCGCTCATCAAGAGTATATCGATACATTTTCACACGCACGCGAGCAGTCACGAGCACTCGCACTCGCTATTAACAATCGTATTGTGTAGACACGCTCAGCGATATGGCATAACAAAGCAGCAGAGAGGCGCGTCTGGCTGGCTGGCGAACTGCCCCTCAGTGGCGGTACGCTTAGGAATGTGTCTGCCACTAAGGAGCACTCCGGATGGCTGGTGGACAGCACCGGGTTCAATGCTGTCTGGACGTAAATGGTGGCCACTTCTAGCACATGTTGTGATGTCATCACATTTCGCACGAAATGAAGTAAGTCCATTTCAAATTTGTTGCAATATCTTCATTGGAGTTAACGTTATTAAAGAAATGCCGGGTTCGGTATCGAGTGGAACTCCCTGTATATATGGACCTAATCTATCTGGGAAAAAAAATCCGTTAAAATATGTCGCAACGGAAGAACATAACCGAAAAACAAGTAAATTTCCGTAAATTTTACTGTAAAACTTAGCAGGTATGTATTACTTATTGAACTATTTTTCTCGATAAGGCTTAACTTCGTATGAAAATGACTGTGGAAAAGAAAAGACCGCACACTGCTATCTGATATCACGCTTTTCTTCTTCTTCTTCTTTTTTTTTTTTTTTTTTTTTTTTTTTTGAAAAAAATAGCGAATTAGCGAAGATACAGTATTTACCAATAAATTACTTCAACTGTAATGGATCTCCTGGTTTTCATTAGATTAATTTTTGATGGACTCGGAGACCGGAATCTCCAATTTATTAATTTTATCTTATTTGCATTTAAATTAGTATTTTAGTCGTACTTCTCCGAAGACCGAGTTTTTCTCTACAACGATAAAACATGTTTTCCTTACTTGATATATTTGTGTACACAACAAAATTGAATTCTACCTTATTTGGTCTTATGCTCTTCCAAAATTCGTGGCTCATGTATATCGATATAAAAATTTTAACAATCGACTTCAATTAAAATTAGCTATGAAATCGTAAATTCTGCTTAAGATAAATTACTTAAGTCAGATGTTCTTCTTCTTCCAATCTCCTTGAAAAATGAACGATGTTTTGGAAAGATAATTATCCTCTTATAAAGCGAGCTCGTCATTCATCAAACAATTTCATCGGTTTGGGTTTAATTACACCTGTAAAGTTAAATGCAGTAATTAAGTGAAGTAGAAGAAGAAGAAGATAAGGATAACAGAATGATTATCCTTTGAAATAAGACCCGTGCTTCGAAGCATCAGAAGCCTAGTACTCCACGGTTCAGATGAACCATCACCCTTGTTAACTGAACAAGAAGCAAAAATTTCTTCGACTACGTGGCGTTCACTCTATTCCTTATTCTTCTTTGATTACTGACTCTCTCGTTCCCAGCTCTTTTTTTATACGGTGTTTCCCTGATCCCTTCCTTCTATTTTTCAGAGTCTCTCGTTACACTCCATATCTCTCCATTCACTGCTACCCTTTCCCATTTTTTAATCGATGTCTCTCACCTCACACTCTCATTCTGCCTTGCTACGAAGTTTTCCGTTATCTGCAGCACTTTTCTCTTTCCTTAGTACCTCAATAATGCTAATATTTCTCTCAAATTCCTTGATTTGCACTTGGCAATTTCATTCTGAGTAATTTAGCTGCTGCTTCTCTAAAAGATACTTTATTCTTCTTTTTTTGTAATGCTTTACATCTGCTTTCCTAAAACTGATTTCTGATTTAAAAAATAAATAAACAAAAATCACTTCTAAATTCCCCATGCAGTTTTAACTTTAATTACCTTCGCTTCTTTATTCTTTTTCTTTTTTCTCTTAACTTCACCTATCCTTCACCAAATTTCTAAGTGCTGGCATTTGATCGTTTTTCGGAGTGCGCCTGAGTTAGAGTCTTGGATGTGACATGGGTGGGATGTTTATCTTACGGCTCTGGCTATATAAAAAAATAAATCACACTAAAGAAAAAAAATGTTAAATCCGCACTATTCCAAAACTGCACTTATCTACTAAAATTCCGGACAGGTAATATACATAAAATTATAATTCGCTTAAATCTCACACTCAGTCACACTGACACAACACAACTTCAAAAGAAAACCCCAAACACTTATGTGCCCAGCGGCTGAGGACCACTTGTCAGGGAAAGAGGTCCCCAACCACCGACCACACATCAAACTTCAGGTTTCATGTGGGTGTAAATTTGCTCAAATTGGCCAAAATAAGACGTCTATTCAATACAGAACCTTGACGTGGACCAGGTACATCAAACAGAGGTCATCGCTGCTTCCACGTTTATAAGTGAGTCACGGGAAAATTCTAAGAATTTTCACGTTTTTAAGTGAGTCGCGGAAAAATTCTAAGAATTTTCACGTTTTTAAGTGAGTCACGGAAAAATTCTAAGAATTTTCTCGTTTTTAAGTAAATCACGGAAAAATTCAAAGAATTTTTCCGTGACTCACTTATAAACGTGGAAGGAGCGATGACCTCTGTTTGATAAGACGTCTATTTTTTTATTTTATTTTTTTTTATTTCAGACAAAAACACCCAGTCTTTCCTACCTCAAAATCTTTTAAACATAGACTTTCCTTCTTGTTCCTCATTTCAGGTAGAAAAGACTGGGTGTCTTGCCTGAAATTAAAAAAAAAAAAAAAAAAAATTAAGTAGACGTCTTATTTTGGCAAATTTGAGCTAATTTACATTCACATCAAACCTGAAGCTTGAGGTGCGGTCGGTGGTTAGGGACCTCTTTCCCTGACGAGTGGTCCTCAGCCGCTGGCCACATAATTGTTTGAGGTTTTCTTTTGAAATTGTGTTGTGCCAGTGTGATTGAGTTTGTGACTTAAGTAAATTATAATTTTGTGTATATATACATAATATACAGCTGCACCATAGCAGAAATTTCCTGGTCAGTCTGCGACAGATATCATGGTGTCACAAAATAATCTGCGGGTGGTCACTATAGGCAAAATAACTACTAGATGCGAAAAACAATAAAAATTGCAGAAACATATTTTTCTACCTTCAAAAATGTCTAACCTAGGCACTACAGCAATTGCAATGTTAATTAGGATAAATAACATTGTGGCCCTCTGTATCTGGAAATTTGCCAACATTTTCAAGCTGAAACACAAAGATTTATGGAATAAAATGATATTCAACCACAACAAAGCGCGGAGGCATCACTAGGAAAAAATTGTCATAAGAGGAGAAATCTTCGCTCCGTTCATTCTACTTCCGTTTTCGGAACATTTTTCTCCATTACCCATCACAAATGCAAACATTTATGTAATTAAATGTTGATTAAACAATAATACAGAAGCACGGCGGGTGGAGGGTTATTAGAGGGAGAAATTTTCGCTCCGTACAACTTTCGTTTTCAGAAACTTTTCCTCCATTTTCAATCTTAAACACAGACATTTATCTAATAAAATATTACTTAATGACCATATAGAGCTGAGGAAATATCGCAAGAAAAAGAATTCAAGAATACTGGGTTCCGTCAAACTTACGTTTTCGAAAACTGTTGCCTCCATTTTAAAACCAAAACATAAATATTTTTGCAATAAAATGATATTTAACAACAATATCAGATAATCCTCCCTTCATGCATTGAGGGAACGTGGTCGGGAGAAAAAAAAATTAACGATTACGGGAGAAATCCTCACCCCGCCGAACTTCCGTTTTCGGAAAATTTTGAAAGGCGGAAAACTTGCATCTTAGGGAGTCTACAAGATGGTTTAATCGGGTTCTGGGGATGTAGTTTTTGTCTGCAGGACTAAAATAAATCTACGGTGTGCAACGGCCGTCCCCGCGATTCTGCTAGGAGGATTAGTAGAAAATGAATCTGCGATGTACGTCGGCCGTCGCCGCGATTCTTCGACGGGGGTAGGTACAAAAAAATCTGCGATGTACGTCGGCCATCGTCGAGCTTCTGCTACGGGAATGAGTACAAAATAAACCTGCGATGTACGTCGGGCGTCGCCGCTATTGTGCTACAGGAATGAGTACAAAATGAACCTGCCGTGTACGTCGCCCGTCACCCATCGCCACGAGTCTTCAACAGGAATGAATACAAAATAGATCTTCCATGTACGTCGACGTCGCCGCGATTCTGCTACGGGAATGAGTACAAAATAAACCTGCCGGGTACATCGCCCGTCGCCCATAGTCTCGATTCTTCAACAGGAATAAATACAAAATAGATCTTCCATGTACGTCGACGTCGCCGCGATTCTGCTACGGAAATGAGTACAAAATAAACCTGCGATGTACGTCGGCCGTCGCCGCTATTGTGCTACAGGAATGAGTACAAAATGAACCTGCCGGGTACGTCGCCCATCACCCATCGCCTCGATTCTTCAACAGGAATGAATACAAAATAGATCTTCCATGTACGTCGACGTCGCCGCGATTCTTCAACAGGAATGAATACAAAATAGATCTTCCATGTACGTCGACGTCGCCGCGATTCTGCTACGGGAATGAGTACAAAAAAACCAGCGATGTACGTCGGCCGTCGCCGCCATTGTGCTAGGGGAATGAGTACAAAATGAACCTGCCGGGTACATCGCCCGTCGCCCATAGTCTCGATTCTTCAACAGGAATTTATACAAAATAGATCTTCCATGTACGTCGACGTCACCGCGATTCTGCTACGGAAATGAGTACAAAATAAACCTGCGATGTACGTCGGCCGTCGCCGCTATTGTGCTACAGGAATGAGTACAAAATGAACCTGCCGGGTACATCGCCCGTCGCCCATAGTCTCGATTCTTCAACAGGAATAAATACAAAATAGATCTTCCATGTACGTCGACGTCGCCGCGATTCTGCTACGGAAATGAGTACAAAATAAACCTGCGATGTACGTCGGCCGTCGCCGCTATTGTGCTACAGGAATGAGTACAAAATGAACCTGCCGGGTACGTCGCCCATCACCCATCGCCTCGATTCTTCAACAGGAATGAATACAAAATAGATCTTCCATGTACGTCGACGTCGCCGCGATTCTTCAACAGGAATGAATACTAAATAGATCTTCCATGTACGTCGACTTCGCCGCGATTCTGCTACGGGAATGAGTACAAAAAAAACCAGCGATGTACGTCGGCCGTCGCCGCTATTGTGCTAGGGGAATGAGTACAAAATGAACCTGCCGGGTACATCGCCCGTCGCCCATAGTCTCGATTCTTCAACAGGAATTTATACAAAATAGATCTTCCATGTACGTCGACGTCACCGCGATTCTGCTACGGAAATGAGTACAAAATAAACCTGCGATGTACGTCGGCCGTCGCCGCTATTGTGCTACAGGAATGAGTACAAAATAAACCTGCCGGGTACATCGCCCGTCGCCCATAGTCTCGATTCTTCAACAGGAATGAATACAAAATAGATCTTCCATGTACGTCGACGTCGCCGCGATTCTGCTACGGAAATGAGTACAAAAAAACCTGCGATGTACGTCGGCCGTCGCCGCTATTGTGCTACAGGAATGAGTACAAAATGAACCTGCCGGGTACGTCGTCCGTCACCCATCGCCGCGAGTCTTCAACAGGAATGAATATAAAATAGATCTTCCATGTACGTCGACATCGCCGCGATTCTGCTACGGGAATGAGTACAAAATAAACCTGCCGGGTACATCGCCCGTCGCCCATAGTCTCGATTCTTCAACAGGAATGAATACAAAATAGATCTTCCATGTACGTCGACGTCGCCGCGATTCTGCTACGGAAATGAGTACAAAATAAACCTGCGACGTACGTCGGCCGTCGCCGCTATTGTGCTACAGGAATGAGTACAAAATGAACCTGCCGGGTACGTCGCCCGTCACCCATCGCCGCGAGTCTTCAACAGGAATGAATACAAAATAGATCTTCCATGTACGTCGACGTCGCCGCGATTCTGCTACGGAAATGAGTACAAAATAAACCTGCGATGTACGTCGGCCGTCGCCGCTGTTGTGCTACAGGAATGAGTACAAAATGAACCTGCCGGGTACGTCGCCCGTCACCCATCGCCGCGAGTCTTCAACAGGAATGAATACAAAATAGATCTTCCATGTACGTCGACGTCACCGCGATTCTGCTACGGGAATGAGTACAAAATAAACCTGCCGGGTACATCGCCCGTCGCCCATAGTCTCGATTCTTCAACAGGAATGAATTCAAAATAGATCTTCCATGTACGTCGACGTCGCCGCGATTCTGCTACGGAAATGAGTACAAAATAAACCTGCGATGTACGTCGGCCGTCGCCGCTATTGTGCTACAGGAATGAGTACAAAATGAACCTGCCGGGTACGTCGCCCGTCACCCATCGCCGCGAGTCTTCAACAGGAATGAATACAAAATAGATCTTCCATGTACGTCGACGTCGCCGCGATTCTGCTACGGGAATGAGTACAAAATAAACCTGCCGGGTACATCGCACGTCGCCCATAGTCTCGATTCTTCAACAGGAATGAATACAAAATAGATCTTCCATGTACGTCGACGTCGCCGCGATTCTGCTACGGAAATGAGTACAAAATAAACCTGCGATGTACGTCGGCCGTCGCCGCTATTGTGCTACAGGAATGAGTACAAAATGAACCTGCCGGGTACGTCGCCCGTCACCCATCGCCGCGAGTCTTCAACAGGAATGAATACAAAATAGATCTTCCATGTACGTCGACGTCGCCGCGATTCTGCTACGGGAATGAGTACAAAATAAACCTGCCGGGTACATCGCACGTCGCCCATAGTCTCGATTCTTCAACAGGAATGAATACAAAATAGATCTTCCATGTACGTCGACGTCGCCGCGATTCTGCTACGGAAATGAGTACAAAATAAACCTGCGATGTACGTCGGCCGTCGCCGCTATTGTGCTACAGGAATGAGTACAAAATGAACCTGCCGGGTACGTCGCCCGTCACCTATCGCCGCGAGTCTTCAACAGGAATGAATACAAAATAGATCTTCCATGTACGTCGACGTCGCCGCGATTCTGCTACGGGAATGAGTACAAAATAAACCTGCCGGGTACATCGCCCGTCGCCCATAGTCTCGATTCTTCAACAGGAATGAATTCAAAATAGATCTTCCATGTACATCGACGTCGCCGCGATTCTGCTACGGAAATGAGTACAAAATAAACCTGCGATGTACGTCGGCCGTCGCCGCTATTGTGCTACAGGAATGAGTACAAAATGAACCTGCCGGGTACGTCGCCCGTCACCCATCGCCTCGATTCTTCAACAGGAATGAATACAAAATAGATCTTCCATGTACGTCGACGTCGCAGCGATTCTGCTACGGGAATGAGTACAAAATAAACCTGCCGGGTATATCGCCCGTCGCCCATAGTCTCGATTGTTCAACAGGAATGAATACAAAATAGATCTGCCATGTACGTCGACGTCGCCGCGATTCTGCTACGGAAATGAGTACAAAATAAACCTGCGATGTACGTCGGCCGTCGCCGCTATTGTGCTACAGGAATGAGTACAAAATGAACCTGCCGGGTACATCGCCCGTCGCCCATAGTCTCGATTCTTCAACAGGAATGAATACAAAATAGATCTTCCATGTACGTCGACGTCGCCGCGATTCTGCTACGGAAATGAATACAAAATAAACCTGCGATGTACGTCGGCCGTCGCCGCTATTGTGCTACAGGAATGAGTACAAAATGAACCTGCCGGGTACGTCGCCCGTCACCCATCGCCGCGAGTCTTCAACAGGAATGAATACAAAATAGATCTTCCATGTACTTCGACGTCGCCGCGATTCTGCTACGGAAATGAGTACAAAATAAACCTGCCGGGTACATCGCCCGTCGCCCATAGTCTCGATTCTTCAACAGGAATGAATACAAAATAGATCTTCCATGTACGTCGACGTCGCCGCGATTCTGCTACGGGAATGAGTACAAAATGAACCTGCCGGGTACGTCGCCCGTCACCCATCGCCGCGAGTCTTCAACAGGAATGAATACAAAATAGATCTTCCATGAACGTCGACGTCGCCGCGATTCTGCTACGGAAATGAGTACAAAATAAACCTGCCGGGTACATCGCCCGTCGCCCATAGTCTCGATTCTTCAACAGGAATGAATAAAAAATAGATCTTCCAAGTACGTCGATGTCGCCGCGATTCTGCTACGGAAATGAATACAAAATAAACCTGCGATGAACTTTGGCCGTCGCCGCTATTGTGCTACAGGAATGAGTACAAAATGAACCTGCCGGGTACGTCGCCCGTCACCCATCGCCACGAGTCTTCAACAGGAATGAATACAAAATAGATCTTACATGTACGTCGACGTCGCCGCGATTCTGCTACGGGAATGAGTACAAAATAAACCTGCCGGGTACATCGCCCGTCACCCATCGCCTCGATTCTTCAACAGGAATGAATACAAAATAGATCTTCCATGTACGTCGACGTCGCCGCGATTCTTCAACAGGAATGAATACAAAATAGATCTTCCATGTACGTCGACGTCGCCGCGATTCTGCTACGGGAATGAGTACAAAAAAAACCAGCGATGTACGTCGGCCGTCGCCGCTATTGTGCTAGGGGAATGAGTACAAAATGAACCTGCCGGGTACATCGCCCGTCGCCCATAGTCTCGATTCTTCAACAGGAATTTATACAAAATAGATCTTCCATGTACGTCGACGTCACCGCGATTCTGCTACGGAAATGAGTACAAAATAAACCTGCGATGTACGTCGGCCGTCGCCGCTATTGTGCTACAGGAATGAGTACAAAATGAACCTGCCGGGTACATCGCCCGTCGCCCATAGTCTCGATTCTTCAACAGGAATAAATACAAAATAGATCTTCCATGTACGTCGACGTCGCCGCGATTCTGCTACGGAAATGAGTACAAAATAAACCTGCGATGTACGTCGGCCGTCGCCGCTATTGTGCTACAGGAATGTGTACAAAATGAACCTGCCGGGTACGTCGCCCATCACCCATCGCCTCGATTCTTCAACAGGAATGAATACAAAATAGATCTTCCATGTACGTCGACGTCGCCGCGATTCTTCAACAGGAATGAATACTAAATAGATCTTCCATGTACGTCGACTTCGCCGCGATTCTGCTACGGGAATGAGTACAAAATAAACCAGCGATGTACGTCGGCCGTCGCCGCTATTGTGCTAGGGGAATGAGTACAAAATGAACCTGCCGGGTACATCGCCCGTCGCCCATAGTCTCGATTCTTCAACAGGAATTTATACAAAATAGATCTTCCATGTACGTCGACGTCACCGCGATTCTGCTACGGAAATGAGTACAAAATAAACCTGCGATGTACGTCGGCCGTCGCCGCTATTGTGCTACAGGAATGAGTACAAAATAAACCTGCCGGGTACATCGCCCGTCGCCCATAGTCTCGATTCTTCAATAAGAATGAATACAAAATAGATCTTCCATGTACGTCGACGTCGCCGCGATTCTGCTACGGAAATGAATACAAAATAAACCTGCGATGTACGTCGGCCGTCGCCGCTATTGTGCTACAGGAATGAGTACAAAATGAACCTGCCGGGTACGTCGCCCGTCACCCATCGCCGCGAGTCTTCAACAGGAATGAATACAAAATAGATCTTCCATGTACTTCGACGTCGCCGCGATTCTGCTACGGAAATGAGTACAAAATAAACCTGCCGGGTACATCGCCCGTCGCCCATAGTCTCGATTCTTCAACAGGAATGAATACAAAATAGATCTTCCATGTACGTCGACGTCGCCGCGATTCTGCTACGGGAATGAGTACAAAATGAACCTGCCGGGTACGTCGCCCGTCACCCATCGCCGCGAGTCTTCAACAGGAATGAATACAAAATAGATCTTCCATGAACGTCGACGTCGCCGCGATTCTGCTACGGAAATGAGTACAAAATAAACCTGCCGGGTACATCGCCCGTCGCCCATAGTCTCGATTCTTCAACAGGAATGAATACAAAATAGATCTTCCAAGTACGTCGATGTCGCCGCGATTCTGCTACGGAAATGAATACAAAATAAACCTGCGATGAACGTCGGCCGTCGCCGCTATTGTGCTACAGGAATGAGTACAAAATGAACCTGCCGGGTACGTCGCCCGTCACCCATCGCCACGAGTCTTCAACAGGAATGAATACAAAATAGATCTTCCATGTACGTCGACGTCGCCGCGATTCTGCTACGGGAATGAGTACAAAATAAACCTGCCGGGTACATCGCCCGTCACCCATCGCCTCGATTCTTCAACAGGAATGAATACAAAATAGATCTTCCATGTACGTCGACGTCGCCGCGATTCTTCAACAGGAATGAATACAAAATAGATCTTCCATGTACGTCGACGTCGCCGCGATTCTGCTACGGGAATGAGTACAAAAAAACCAGCGATGTACGTCGGCCGTCGCCGCTATTGTGCTAGGGGAATGAGTACAAAATGAACCTGCCGGGTACATCGCCCGTCGCCCATAGTCTCGATTCTTCAACAGGAATTTATACAAAATAGATCTTCCATGTACGTCGACGTCACCGCGATTCTGCTACGGAAATGAGTACAAAATAAACCTGCGATGTACGTCGGCCGTCGCCGCTATTGTGCTACAGGAATGAGTACAAAATGAACCTGCCGGGTACATCGCCCGTCGCCCATAGTCTCGATTCTTCAACAGGAATAAATACAAAATAGATCTTCCATGTACGTCGACGTCGCCGCGATTCTGCTACGGAAATGAGTACAAAATAAACCTGCGATGTACGTCGGCCGTCGCCGCTATTGTGCTACAGGAATGTGTACAAAATGAACCTGCCGGGTACGTCGCCCATCACCCATCGCCTCGATTCTTCAACAGGAATGAATACAAAATAGATCTTCCATGTACGTCGACGTCGCCGCGATTCTTCAACAGGAATGAATACTAAATAGATCTTCCATGTACGTCGACTTCGCCGCGATTCTGCTACGGGAATGAGTACAAAAAAAACCAGCGATGTACGTCGGCCGTCGCCGCTATTGTGCTAGGGGAATGAGTACAAAATGAACCTGCCGGGTACATCGCCCGTCGCCCATAGTCTCGATTCTTCAACAGGAATTTATACAAAATAGATCTTCCATGTACGTCGACGTCACCGCGATTCTGCTACGGAAATGAGTACAAAATAAACCTGCGATGTACGTCGGCCGTCGCCGCTATTGTGCTACAGGAATGAGTACAAAATAAACCTGCCGGGTACATCGCCCGTCGCCCATAGTCTCGATTCTTCAACAGGAATGAATACAAAATAGATCTTCCATGTACGTCGACGTCGCCGCGATTCTGCTACGGAAATGAGTACAAAAAAACCTGCGATGTACGTCGGCCGTCGCCGCTATTGTGCTACAGGAATGAGTACAAAATGAACCTGCCGGGTACGTCGTCCGTCACCCATCGCCGCGAGTCTTCAACAGGAATGAATATAAAATAGATCTTCCATGTACGTCGACATCGCCGCGATTCTGCTACGGGAATGAGTACAAAATAAACCTGCCGGGTACATCGCCCGTCGCCCATAGTCTCGATTCTTCAACAGGAATGAATACAAAATAGATCTTCCATGTACGTCGACGTCGCCGCGATTCTGCTACGGAAATGAGTACAAAATAAACCTGCGACGTACGTCGGCCGTCGCCGCTATTGTGCTACAGGAATGAGTACAAAATGAACCTGCCGGGTACGTCGCCCGTCACCCATCGCCGCGAGTCTTCAACAGGAATGAATACAAAATAGATCTTCCATGTACGTCGACGTCGCCGCGATTCTGCTACGGGAAATGAGTACAAAATAAACCTGCGATGTACGTCGGCCGTCGCCGCTGTTGTGCTACAGGAATGAGTACAAAATGAACCTGCCGGGTACGTCGCCCGTCACCCATCGCCGCGAGTCTTCAACAGGAATGAATACAAAATAGATCTTCCATGTACGTCGACGTCACCGCGATTCTGCTACGGGAATGAGTACAAAATAAACCTGCCGGGTACATCGCCCGTCGCCCATAGTCTCGATTCTTCAACAGGAATGAATTCAAAATAGATCTTCCATGTACGTCGACGTCGCCGCGATTCTGCTACGGAAATGAGTACAAAATAAACCTGCGATGTACGTCGGCCGTCGCCGCTATTGTGCTACAGGAATGAGTACAAAATGAACCTGCCGGGTACGTCGCCCGTCACCCATCGCCGCGAGTCTTCAACAGGAATGAATACAAAATAGATCTTCCATGTACGTCGACGTCGCCGCGATTCTGCTACGGGAATGAGTACAAAATAAACCTGCCGGGTACATCGCACGTCGCCCATAGTCTCGATTCTTCAACAGGAATGAATACAAAATAGATCTTCCATGTACGTCGACGTCGCCGCGATTCTGCTACGGAAATGAGTACAAAATAAACCTGCGATGTACGTCGGCCGTCGCCGCTATTGTGCTACAGGAATGAGTACAAAATGAACCTGCCGGGTACGTCGCCCGTCACCTATCGCCGCGAGTCTTCAACAGGAATGAATACAAAATAGATCTTCCATGTACGTCGACGTCGCCGCGATTCTGCTACGGGAATGAGTACAAAATAAACCTGCCGGGTACATCGCCCGTCGCCCATAGTCTCGATTCTTCAACAGGAATGAATTCAAAATAGATCTTCCATGTACATCGACGTCGCCGCGATTCTGCTACGGAAATGAGTACAAAATAAACCTGCGATGTACGTCGGCCGTCGCCGCTATTGTGCTACAGGAATGAGTACAAAATGAACCTGCCGGGTACGTCGCCCGTCACCCATCGCCTCGATTCTTCAACAGGAATGAATACAAAATAGATCTTCCATGTACGTCGACGTCGCAGCGATTCTGCTACGGGAATGAGTACAAAATAAACCTGCCGGGTATATCGCCCGTCGCCCATAGTCTCGATTGTTCAACAGGAATGAATACAAAATAGATCTGCCATGTACGTCGACGTCGCCGCGATTCTGCTACGGAAATGAGTACAAAATAAACCTGCGATGTACGTCGGCCGTCGCCGCTATTGTGCTACAGGAATGAGTACAAAATGAACCTGCCGGGTACGTCACCCGTCACCCATCGCCGCGAGTCTTCAACAGGAATGAATACAAAATAGATCTTAAATGTACGTCGACGTCGCCGCGATTCTGCTACGGAAATGAGTACAAAATAAACCTGCGATGTACGTCGGCCGTCGCCGCTATTGTGCTACAGGAATGAGTACAAAATAAACCTGCCGGGTACATCGCCCGTCGCCCATAGTCTCGATTCTTCAACAGGAATGAATACAAAATAGATCTTCCATGTACGTCGACGTCGCCGCGATTCTGCTACGGAAATGAATACAAAATAAACCTGCGATGTACGTCGGCCGTCGCCGCTATTGTGCTACAGGAATGAGTACAAAATGAACCTGCCGGGTACGTCGCCCGTCACCCATCGCCGCGAGTCTTCAACAGGAATGAATACAAAATAGATCTTCCATGTACTTCGACGTCGCCGCGATTCTGCTACGGAAATGAGTACAAAATAAACCTGCCGGGTACATCGCCCGTCGCCCATAGTCTCGATTCTTCAACAGGAATGAATACAAAATAGATCTTCCATGTACGTCGACGTCGCCGCGATTCTGCTACGGGAATGAGTACAAAATGAACCTGCCGGGTACGTCGCCCGTCACCCATCGCCGCGAGTCTTCAACAGGAATGAATACAAAATAGATCTTCCATGAACGTCGACGTCGCCGCGATTCTGCTACGGAAATGAGTACAAAATAAACCTGCCGGGTACATCGCCCGTCGCCCATAGTCTCGATTCTTCAACAGGAATGAATACAAAATAGATCTTCCAAGTACGTCGATGTCGCCGCGATTCTGCTACGGAAATGAATACAAAATAAACCTGCGATGTACGTCGGCCGTCGCCGCTATTGTGCTACACGAATGAGTACAAAATGAACCTGAAGGGTACGTCGCCCGTCACCCATCGCGGCGAGTCTTCATCAGGAATGAATACAAAATAGATCTTCCATGTACGTCGACGTCGCCGCGATTCTGCTACGGGAATGAGTACAAAATGAACCTGCCGGGTACATCGCCTGTCGCCCATAGTCTCGATTCTTCAACAGGAATGAATACAAAATAGATCTTCCATGTGCGATTCTGCTACGGAAATGAGTACAAAATAAACCTGCGATGTACGTCGGCCGTCGCCGCTATTGTGCTACAGGAATAAGTACAAAACGAACCTGCCGGGTACGTCGCCCGTCACCCATCGCCTCGATTCTTCAACAGGAATGAATACAAAATAGATCTTCCATGTACGTCGACGTCGCCGCGATTCTGCTACGGGAATGAGTACAAAATAAACCTGCCGGGTACATCGCCCGTCGCCCATAGTCTCGATTCTTCAACAGGAATGAATACAAAATAGATCTTCCATGTACGTCGACGTCGCCGCGATTCTGCTACGGAAATGAGTACAAAATAAACCTGCGATGTACGTCGGCCGTCGCCGCTATTGTGCTACAGGAATGAGTACAAAATGAAACTGCCGGGTACGTCGCCCGTCACCCATCGCCTCGATTCTTCAACAGGAATGAAAACAAAATAGATCTTCCATGTACGTCGACGTCGCCGCGATTCTGCTACGGGAATGAGTACAAAATAAACCTGCCGGGTACATCGCCCGTCTCCCATAGTCTCGATTCTTCAACAAGAATGAATACAAAATAGATCTTCCATGTACGTCGACGTCGCCGCGATTCTGCTACGGGAATGAGTACAAAATAAACCTGCCGGGTACATCGCCCGTCGCCCATAGTCTCGATTCTTCAACAAGAATGAATACAAAATAGATCTTCCATGTACGTCGACGTCGCCGCAATTCTGCTACGGAAATGAGTACAAAATAAACCTGCGATGTACGTCGGCCGTCGCCGCTATTGTGCTACACGAATGAGTACAAAATGAACCTGCCGGGTACGTCGCCCGTCACCCATCGCTGCGAGTCTTCAACAGGAATGAATACAAAATAGAGCTTCCATGTACGTCGACGTCGCCGCGATTCTGCTACGGGAATGAGTACAAAATAAACCTGCCGGGTACATCGCCCGTCGCCCATAGTCTCGATTCTTCAACAGGAATGAATACAAAACAGATCTTCTATGTACGTCGACGTCGCCGCGATTCTGCTACGGAAATGAGTACAAAATAAACCTGCGATGTACGTCGGCCGTCGCCGCTATTGTGCTACAGGAATGAGTACAAAATGAACCTGCCGGGTACGTCGCCCGTCACCCATCGCCGCGAGTCTTCAACAGGAATGAATACAAAATAGATCTTCCATGTACGTCGACGTCGCCGCGATTCTGCTACGGGAATGAGTACAAAATAAACCTGCCGGGTACGTCGCCCGTCGCCCATCGTCTGCGAGTCTTCAACAGGAATGAATACAAAATAGAGCTTCCATGTACGTCGACGTCGCCGCGATTCTGCTACGGGAATGAGTACAAAATAAACCTGCCGGGTACATCGCCCGTCGCCCATAGTCTCGATTCTTCAACAGGAATGAATACAAAACAGATCTTCTATGTACGTCGACGTCGCCGCGATTCTGCTACGGAAATGAGTACAAAATAAACCTGCGATGTACGTCGGCCGTCGCCGCTATTGTGCTACAGGAATGAGTACAAAATGAACCTGCCGGGTACGTCGCCCGTCACCCATCGCCGCGAGTCTTCAACAGGAATGAATACAAAATAGATCTTCCATGTACGTCGACGTCGCCGCGATTCTGCTACGGGAATGAGTACAAAATAAACCTGCCGGGTACATCGCCCGTCGCCCATAGTCTCGATTCTTCAACAGGAATAAATACAAAATAGATCTTCCATGTACGTCGACGTCGCCGCGATTCTTCAACAGGAATGAATACAAAATAAATCTTCCATGTACGTCGACGTCGCCGCTATTGTGCTACGGGAATGAGTACAAAATAAACCTGCCGGGTACATCGCCCGTCGCCCATAGTCTCGATTCTTCAACAGGAATGAATACAAAATAGATCTTCCATGTTCTTCGACGACGCCGCGATTCTGCTACGGGAAATGAGTACAAAATAAACCTGCGATGTACGTCGGCCGTCGCCGCTATTGTGCTACGGGAATGAGTACAAAATAAACCAGCCGGGTACGTCGCCCATCGCCTCGATTCTTCAACAGGAATGAATACAAAATAGATCTTCCATGTACGTCGACATCGCCGCGATTCTGCTACGGGAATGAGTACAAAATAAATCTTCCATGTACGTCGACCGTCGCCGCTATTGTGCTACGGGAATGAGTACAAAATAAACCTGCGATGTACATCGCCCGTCGCCCATCGCCGCGATTCTTCAACAGGAATGAATACAAAATAGATCTTCCATGTTCTTCGACGTCGCCGCGATTCTGCTACGGGAATGAGTACAAAATTAAACCTGCGATGTACGTCGGCCGTCGCCGCTATTGTGCTACACGAATGAGTACAAAATAAACCAGCCGGGTACGTCGCCCGTCACCCATCGCGGCGATTCTTCAACAGGAATGAATACAAAATAGATCTTCCATGTACGTCGACGTCGCCGCGATTCTGCTACGGGAATGAGTACAAAATAAACCTGCGATGTACGTCGGCCGTCGCCGCTATTGTGCTAGGGGAATGAGTACAAAATAAACCTGCCGGGTACATCGCCCGTCGCCCATAGTCTCGATTCTTCAACAGGAATGAATACAAAATAGATCTTTCATGTACGTCGACGTCGCCGCAATTCTGCTACGGAAATGAGTACAAAATAAACCTGCGATGTACGTCGGCCGTCGCCGCTATTGTGCTACAGGAATGAGTACAAAATGAACCTGCCGGGTACGTCGCCCGTCACCCATCGCCTCGATTCTTCAACAGGAATGAATACAAAATAGATCTTCCATGTACGTCGACGTCGCCGCGATTCTGCTACGGGAATGAGTACAAAATAAACCTGCCGGGTACATCGCCCGTCGCCCATAGTCTCGATTCTTCAACAGGAATGAATACAAAATAGATCTTCCATGTACGTCGACGTCGCCGCGATTCTGCTACGGAAATGAGTACAAAATAAACCTGCGATGTACGTCGGCCGTCGCCGCTATTGTGCTACAGGAATGAGTACAAAATGAACCTGCCGGGTACGTCGCCCGTCACCCATCGCCTCGATTCTTCAACAGGAATGAATACAAAATAGATCTTCCATGTACGTCGACGTCGCCGCGATTCTGCTACGGAAATGAGTACAAAATAAACCTGCGATGTACGTCGGCCGTAGCCGCTATTGTGCTACAGGAATGAGTACAAAATGAACCTGCCGGGTACGTCGCCCGTCACCCATCGCGGCGAGTCTTCAACAGGAATGAATACAAAATAGATCTTCCATGTACGTCGACGTCGCCGCGATTCTGCTACGGAAATGAGTACAAAATAAACCTGCGATGTACGTCGGCCGTCGCCGCTATTGTGCTACAGGAATGAGTACAAAATGAACCTGCCGGGTACGTCGCCCGTCACCCATCGCCTCGATTCTTCAACAGGAATGAATACAAAATAGATCTTCCATGTACGTCGACGTCGCCGCGATTCTGCTACGGAAATGAGTACAAAATAAACCTGCGATGTACGTCGGCCGTCGCCGCTATTGTGCTATAGGAATGAGTACAAAATGAACCTGCCGGGTACGTCGCCCGTCACCCATCGCCTCGATTCTTCAACAGGAATGAATACAAAATAGATCTTCCATGTACGTCGACGTCGCCGCGATTCTGCTACGGGAATGAGTACAAAATAAACCTGCCGGGTACATCGCCCGTCTCCCATAGTCTCGATTCTTCAACAAGAATGAATACAAAATAGATCTTCCATGTACGTCGACGTCGCCGCGATTCTGCTACGGAAATGAGTACAAAATAAACCTGCGATGTACGTAGGCCGTCGCCGCTATTGTGCTACAGGAATGAGTACAAAATAATGAACCTGCCGGGTACGTCGGCCGTCACCCATCGTCGCGATTCTTCAACAGGAATGAATACAAAATAGATCTTCCATGTACGTTCGACGTCGCCGCGATTCTGCTACGGGAATGAATACAAAATAGAGCTTCCATGTACGTCGACGTCGCCGCGATTCTGCTACGGGAATGAGTACAAAATAAACCTGCCGGGTACATCGCCCGTCGCCCATAGTCTCGATTCTTCAACAGGAATGAATACAAAATAGATCTTCCATGTACGTCGACGTCGCCGCGATTCTGCTACGGAAATGAGTACAAAATAAACCTGCGATGTACGTCGGCCGTCGCCGCTATTGTGCTACAGGAATGAGTACAAAATGAACCTGCCGGGTACGTCGCCCGTCACCCATCGCCGCGAGTCTTCAACAGGAATGAATACAAAATAGATCTTCCATGTACGTCGACGTCGCCGCGATTCTGCTACGGGAATGAGTACAAAATAAACCTGCCGGGTACATCGCCCGTCGCCCATAGTCTCGATTCTTCAACAGGAATGAATACAAAATAGATCTTCCATGTACGTCGACGTCGCCGCGATTCTGCTACGGGAATGAGTACAAAATAAACCTGCGATGTACGTCGGCCGTCGCCGCTATTGTGCTAGGGGAATGAGTACAAAATAAACCTGCCGGGTACATCGCCCGTCGCCCATAGTCTCGATTCTTCAACAGGAATGAATACAAAATAGATCTTCCATGTTCTTCGACGACGCCGCGATTCTGCTACGGGAATGAGTACAAAATAAACCTGCGATGTACGTCGGCCGTCGCCGCTATTGTGCTACGGGAATGAGTACAAAATAAACCAGCCGGGTACGTCGCCCATCGCCTCGATTCTTCAACAGGAATGAATACAAAAAAGATCTTCCATGTACGTCGACATCGCCGCGATTCTGCTACGGGAATGAGTACAAAATAAACCTGCGATGTACGTCGGCCGTCGCCGCTATTGTGCTAGGGGAATGAGTACAAAATAAACCTGCCGGGTACATCGCCCGTCGCCCATAGTCTCGATTCTTCAACAAGAGTGAATACAAAATAGATCTTCCATGTACGTCGACGTCGCCGCAATTCTGCTACGGAAATGAGTACAAAATAAACCTGCGATGTACGTCGGCCGTCGCCGCTATTGTGCTACACGAATGAGTACAAAATGAACCTGCCGGGTACGTCGCCCGTCACCCATCGCGGCGAGTCTTCAACAGGAATGAATACAAAATAGATCTTCCATGTACGTCGACGTCGCCGCGATTCTGCTACGGGAATGAGTACTAAATAAACCTGCCGGGTACATCGCCCGTCGCCCATAGTCTCGATTCTTCAACAGGAATGAATACAAAATAGATCTTCCATGTGCGATTCTGCTACGGGAAATGAGTACAAAATAAACCTGCGATGTACGTCGGCCGTCGCCGCTATTGTGCTACAGGAATGAGTACAAAATAAACCTGCCGGGTACGTCGCCCGTCACCCATCGCCTCGATTCTTCAACAGGAATGAATACAAAATAGATCTTCCATGTACGTCGACGTCGCCGCGATTCTGCTACGGGAATGAGTACAAAATAAACCTGCCGGGTACATCGTCCCGTCGCCCATAGTCTCGATTCTTCAACAGGAATGAATACAAAATAGATCTTCCATGTACGTCGACGTCGCCGCGATTCTGCTACGGAAATGAGTACAAAACAAACCTGCGATGTACGTCGGCCGTCGCCGCTATTGTGCTACAGGAATGAGTACAAAATGAACCTGCCGGGTACGTCGCCCGTCACCCATCGCCTCGATTCTTCAACAGGAATGAATACAAAATAGATCTTCCATGTACGTCGACGTCGCCGCGATTCTGCTACGGAAATGAGTACAAAATAAACCTGCGATGTACGTCGGCCGTCGCCGCTATTGTGCTACAGGAATGAGTACAACTTGAACCTGCCGGGTGCGTCGCCCGTCACCCATCGCCTCGATTCTTCAACAGGAATGAATACAAAATAGATCTTCCATGTACGTCGACGTCGCCGCGATTCTGCTACGGAAATGAGTACAAAATAAACCTGCGATGTACGTAGGCCGTCGCCGCTATTGTGCTAGGGAATGAGTACAAAATGAAACCTGCCGGGTACATCGCCCGTCGCCCATAGTCTCGATTCTTCAACAGGAATGAATACAAAATAGATCTTCCATGTACGTCGACGTCGCCGCGATTCTGCTACGGAAATGAGTACAAAATAAACCTGCGATGTACGTCGGCCGTCGCCGCTATTGTGCTACAGGAATGAGTACAAAATGAACCTGCCGGGTACGTCACCCGTCACCCATCGCCGCGAGTCTTCAACAGGAATGAATACAAAATAGATCTTAAATGTACGTCGACGTCGCCGCGATTCTGCTACGGAAATGAGTACAAAATAAACCTGCGATGTACGTCGGCCGTCGCCGCTATTGTGCTAGGGGAATGAGTACAAAATAAACCTGCCGGGTACATCGCCCGTCGCCCATAGTCTCGATTCTTCAACAGGAATGAATACAAAATAGATCTTCCATGTACGTCGACGTCGCCGCGATTCTGCTACGGAAATGAATACAAAATAAACCTGCGATGTACGTCGGCCGTCGCCGCTATTGTGCTACAGGAATGAGTACAAAATGAACCTGCCGGGTACGTCGCCCGTCACCCATCGCCGCGAGTCTTCAACAGGAATGAATACAAAATAGATCTTCCATGTACTTCGACGTCGCCGCGATTCTGCTACGGAAATGAGTACAAAATAAACCTGCCGGGTACATCGCCCGTCGCCCATAGTCTCGATTCTTCAACAGGAATGAATACAAAATAGATCTTCCATGTACGTCGACGTCGCCGCGATTCTGCTACGGGAATGAGTACAAAATGAACCTGCCGGGTACGTCGCCCGTCACCCATCGCCGCGAGTCTTCAACAGGAATGAATACAAAATAGATCTTCCATGAACGTCGACGTCGCCGCGATTCTGCTACGGAAATGAGTACAAAATAAACCTGCCGGGTACATCGCCCGTCGCCCATAGTCTCGATTCTTCAACAGGAATGAATAAAAAATAGATCTTCCAAGTACGTCGATGTCGCCGCGATTCTGCTACGGAAATGAATACAAAA
Organism: Macrothele yani; assembly: GCA_039090855.1. Lineage (NCBI taxonomy): Eukaryota > Metazoa > Arthropoda > Arachnida > Araneae > Macrothelidae > Macrothele > Macrothele yani. The sequence goes on along the minus strand of CM077007.1, from coordinate 145,749,135 downwards.
TAAACCTGCGATGAACTTTGGCCGTCGCCGCTATTGTGCTACAGGAATGAGTACAAAATGAACCTGCCGGGTACGTCGCCCGTCACCCATCGCCACGAGTCTTCAACAGGAATGAATACAAAATAGATCTTACATGTACGTCGACGTCGCCGCGATTCTGCTACGGGAATGAGTACAAAATAAACCTGCCGGGTACATCGCCCGTCGCCCATAGTCTCGATTCTTCAACAAGAATGAATACAAAATAGATCTTCCATGTACGTCGACGTCGCCGCAATTCTGCTACGGAAATAAGTACAAAATAAACCTGCGATGTACGTCGGCCGTCGCCGCTATTGTGCTACACGAATGAGTACAAAATGAACCTGAAGGGTACGTCGCCCGTCACCCATCGCGGCGAGTCTTCATCAGGAATGAATACAAAATAGATCTTCCATGTACGTCGACGTCGCCGCGATTCTGCTACGGGAATGAGTACAAAATGAACCTGCCGGGTACATCGCCTGTCGCCCATAGTCTCGATTCTTCAACAGGAATGAATACAAAATAGATCTTCCATGTGCGATTCTGCTACGGAAATGAGTACAAAATAAACCTGCGATGTACGTCGGCCGTCGCCGCTATTGTGCTACAGGAATAAGTACAAAACGAACCTGCCGGGTACGTCGCCCGTCACCCATCGCCTCGATTCTTCAACAGGAATGAATACAAAATAGATCTTCCATGTACGTCGACGTCGCCGCGATTCTGCTACGGGAATGAGTACAAAATAAACCTGCCGGGTACATCGCCCGTCGCCCATAGTCTCGATTCTTCAACAGGAATGAATACAAAATAGATCTTCCATGTACGTCGACGTCGCCGCGATTCTGCTACGGAAATGAGTACAAAATAAACCTGCGATGTACGTCGGCCGTCGCCGCTATTGTGCTACAGGAATGAGTACAAAATGAAACTGCCGGGTACGTCGCCCGTCACCCATCGCCTCGATTCTTCAACAGGAATGAAAACAAAATAGATCTTCCATGTACGTCGACGTCGCCGCGATTCTGCTACGGGAATGAGTACAAAATAAACCTGCCGGGTACATCGCCCGTCTCCCATAGTCTCGATTCTTCAACAAGAATGAATACAAAATAGATCTTCCATGTACGTCGACGTCGCCGCGATTCTGCTACGGAAATGAGTACAAAATAAACCTGCGATGTACGTAGGCCGTCGCCGCTATTGTGCTACAGGAATGAGTACAAAATGAACCTGCCGGGTACGTCGCCCGTCACCCATCGCTGCGAGTCTTCAACAGGAATGAATACAAAATAGAGCTTCCATGTACGTCGACGTCGCCGCGATTCTGCTACGGGAATGAGTACAAAATAAACCTGCCGGGTACATCGCCCGTCGCCCATAGTCTCGATTCTTCAACAGGAATGAATACAAAACAGATCTTCTATGTACGTCGACGTCGCCGCGATTCTGCTACGGAAATGAGTACAAAATAAACCTGCGATGTACGTCGGCCGTCGCCGCTATTGTGCTACAGGAATGAGTACAAAATGAACCTGCCGGGTACGTCGCCCGTCACCCATCGCCGCGAGTCTTCAACAGGAATGAATACAAAATAGATCTTCCATGTACGTCGACGTCGCCGCGATTCTGCTACGGGAATGAGTACAAAATAAACCTGCCGGGTACATCGCCCGTCGCCCATAGTCTCGATTCTTCAACAGGAATAAATACAAAATAGATCTTCCATGTACGTCGACGTCGCCGCGATTCTGCTACGGGAATGAGTACAAAATAAACCTGCCGGGTACATCGCCCGTCGCCCATAGTCTCGATTCTTCAACAGGAATGAATACAAAACAGATCTTCTATGTACGTCGACGTCGCCGCGATTCTGCTACGGAAATGAGTACAAAATAAACCTGCGATGTACGTCGGCCGTCGCCGCTATTGTGCTACAGGAATGAGTACAAAATGAACCTGCCGGGTACGTCGCCCGTCACCCATCGCCGCGAGTCTTCAACAGGAATGAATACAAAATAGATCTTCCATGTACGTCGACGTCGCCGCGATTCTGCTACGGGAATGAGTACAAAATAAACCTACCGGGTACGTCGCCCGTCACCCATCGCCTCGATTCTTCAACAGGAATGAATACAAAATAAATCTTCCATGTACGTCGACGTCGCCGCTATTGTGCTACGGGAATGAGTACAAAATAAACCTGCGATGTACGTCGCCCGTCACCCATCGCCGCGATTCTTCAACAGGAATGAATACAAAATAGATCTTCCATGTTCTTCGACGACGCCGCGATTCTGCTACGGGAATGAGTACAAAATTAACCTGCGATGTACGTCGGCCGTCGCCGCTATTGTGCTACGGGAATGAGTACAAAATAAACCAGCCGGGTACGTCGCCCATCGCCTCGATTCTTCAACAGGAATGAATACAAAAAGATCTTCCATGTACGTCGACATCGCCGCGATTCTGCTACGGGAATGAGTACAAAATAAACCTGCGATGTACGTCGGCCGTCGCCGCTATTGTGCTAGGGGAATGAGTACAAAATAAACCTGCCGGGTACATCGCCCGTCGCCCATAGTCTCGATTCTTCAACAAGAGTGAATACAAAATAGATCTTTCATGTACGTCGACGTCGCCGCAATTCTGCTACGGAAATGAGTACAAAATAAACCTGCGATGTACGTCGGCCGTCGCCGCTATTGTGCTACACGAATGAGTACAAAATGAACCTGCCGGGTACGTCGCCCGTCACCCATCGCGGCGAGTCTTCAACAGGAATGAATACAAAATAGATCTTCCATGTACGTCGACGTCGCCGCGATTCTGCTACGGGAATGAGTACAAAATAAACCTGCCGGGTACATCGCCCGTCGCCCATAGTCTCGATTCTTCAACAGGAATGAATACAAAATAGATCTTCCATGTGCGATTCTGCTACGGAAATGAGTACAAAATAAACCTGCGATGTACGTCGGCCGTCGCCGCTATTGTGCTACAGGAATGAGTACAAAATGAACTTGCCGGGTACGTCGCCCGTCACCCATCGCCTCGATTCTTCAACAGGAATGAATACAAAATAGATCTTCCATGTACGTCGACGTCGCCGCGATTCTGCTACGGGAATGAGTACAAAATAAACCTGCCGGGTACATCGTCCGTCGCCCATAGTCTCGATTCTTCAACAGGAATGAATACAAAATAGATCTTCCATGTACGTCGACGTCGCCGCGATTCTGCTACGGAAATGAGTACAAAACAAACCTGCGATGTACGTCGGCCGTCGCCGCTATTGTGCTACAGGAATAAGTACAAAATGAACCTGCCGGGTACGTCGCCCGTCACCCATCGCCTCGATTCTTCAACAGGAATGAATACAAAATAGATCTTCCATGTACGTCGACGTCGCCGCGATTCTGCTACGGAAATGAGTACAAAATAAACCTGCGATGTACGTCGGCCGTAGCCGCTATTGTGCTACAGGAATGAGTACAAAATGAACCTGCCGGGTACGTCGCCCGTCACCCATCGCGGCGAGTCTTCAACAGGAATGAATACAAAATAGAGCTTCCATGTACGTCGACGTCGCCGCGATTCTGCTAACGGGAATGAGTACAAAATAAACCTGCCGGGTACATCGCCCGTCGCCCATCGTCTCGATTCTTCAACAGGAATGAATACAAAATAGATCTTCCATGTACGTCGACGTCGCCGCGATTCTGCTACGGAAATGAGTACAAAATAAACCTGCGATGTACGTCGGCCGTCGCCGCTATTGTGCTACGGGAATGAGTACAAAATAAACCTGCGATGTACGTCGGCCGTCGCCGCGATTCTTCAACAGGAATGAATACAAAATAGATCTTCCATGTACTTCGACGACGCCGCGATTCTGCTATGGGAATGAGTACAAAATAAACCTGCGATGTACGTCGGCCGTCGCCGCTATTGTGCTATAGGAATGAGTACAAAATAAACCTGCCGGGTACGTCGCCCGTCACCCATCGCCTCGATTCTTCAACAGGAATGAATACAAAATAGATCTTCCATGTACGTCGACGTCGCCGCGATTCTGCTACGGGAATGAGTACAAAATAAACCTGCCGGGTACATCGCCCGTCTCCCATAGTCTCGATTCTTCAACAAGAATGAATACAAAATAGATCTTCCATGTACGTCGACGTCGCCGCGATTCTGCTACGGAAATGAGTACAAAATAAACCTGCGATGTACGTAGGCCGTCGCCGCTATTGTGCTACAGGAATGAGTACAAAATGAACCTGCCGGGTACGTCGCCCGTCACCCATCGCTGCGAGTCTTCAACAGGAATGAATACAAAATAGAGCTTCCATGTACGTCGACGTCGCCGCGATTCTGCTACGGGAATGAGTACAAAATAAACCTGCCGGGTACATCGCCCGTCGCCCATAGTCTCGATTCTTCAACAGGAATGAATACAAAACAGATCTTCTATGTACGTCGACGTCGCCGCGATTCTGCTACGGAAATGAGTACAAAATAAACCTGCGATGTACGTCGGCCGTCGCCGCTATTGTGCTACAGGAATGAGTACAAAATGAACCTGCCGGGTACGTCGCCCGTCACCCATCGCCGCGAGTCTTCAACAGGAATGAATACAAAATAGATCTTCCATGTACGTCGACGTCGCCGCGATTCTGCTACGGGAATGAGTACAAAATAAACCTGCCGGGTACATCGCCCGTCGCCCATAGTCTCGATTCTTCAACAGGAATAAATACAAAATAGATCTTCCATGTACGTCGACGTCGCCGCGATTCTGCTACGGGAATGAGTACAAAATAAACCTGCGATGTACGTCGGTCGACGCCGCTATTGTGCTAGGGGAATGAGTACAAAATAAACCTGCCGGGTACATCGCCCGTCGCCCATAGTCTCGATTCTTCAACAGGAATGAATACAAAATAGATCTTCCATGTACTTCGACGTCACCGCGATTCCGCTACGGGAATGAGTACAAAATAAACCTGCGATGTACGTCGGCCGTCGCCGCTACTGTGCTACGGGAAAGAGTACAAAATAAACCTACCGGGTACGTCGCCCGTCACCCATCGCCTCGATTCTTCAACAGGAATGAATACAAAATAAATCTTCCATGTACGTCGACGTCGCCGCTATTGTGCTACGGGAATGAGTACAAAATAAACCTGCGATGTACGTCGCCCGTCACCCATCGCCGCGATTCTTCAACAGGAATGAATACAAAATAGATCTTCCATGTTCTTCGACGACGCCGCGATTCTGCTACGGGAATGAGTACAAAATTAACCTGCGATGTACGTCGGCCGTCGCCGCTATTGTGCTACGGGAATGAGTACAAATAAACCAGCCGATTACGTCGCCCATCGCCTCGATTCTTCAACAGGAATGAATACAAAAAAGATCTTCCATGTACGTCGACATCGCCGCGATTCTGCTACGGGAATGAGTACAAAATAAACCTGCGATGTACGTCGGCCGTCGCCGCTATTGTGCTAGGGGAATGAGTACAAAATAAACCTGCCGGGTACATCGCCCGTCGCCCATAGTCTCGATTCTTCAACAAGAGTGAATACAAAATAGATCTTTCATGTACGTCGACGTCGCCGCAATTCTGCTACGGAAATGAGTACAAAATAAACCTGCGATGTACGTCGGCCGTCGCCGCTATTGTGCTACACGAATGAGTACAAAATGAACCTGCCGGGTACGTCGCCCGTCACCCATCGCGGCGAGTCTTCAACAGGAATGAATACAAAATAGATCTTCTATGTACGTCGACGTCGCCGCGATTCTGCTACGGGAATGAGTACTAAATAAACCTGCCGGGTACATCGCCCGTCGCCCATAGTCTCGATTCTTCAACAGGAATGAATACAAAATAGATCTTCCATGTGCGATTCTGCTACGGAAATGAGTACAAAATAAACCTGCGATGTACGTCGGCCGTCGCCGCTATTGTGCTACAGGAATGAGTACAAAATGAACTTGCCGGGTACGTCGCCCGTCACCCATCGCCTCGATTCTTCAACAGGAATGAATACAAAATAGATCTTCCATGTACGTCGACGTCGCCGCGATTCTGCTACGGGAATGAGTACAAAATAAACCTGCCGGGTACATCGTCCGTCGCCCATAGTCTCGATTCTTCAACAGGAATGAATACAAAATAGATCTTCCATGTACGTCGACGTCGCCGCGATTCTGCTACGGAAATGAGTACAAAACAAACCTGCGATGTACGTCGGCCGTCGCCGCTATTGTGCTACAGGAATGAGTACAAAATGAACCTGCCGGGTACGTCGCCCGTCACCCATCGCCTCGATTCTTCAACAGGAATGAATACAAAATAGATCTTCCATGTACGTCGACGTCGCCGCGATTCTGCTACGGAAATGAGTACAAAATAAACCTGCGATGTACGTCGGCCGTCGCCGCTATTGTGCTACAGGAATGAGTACAACTTGAACCTGCCGGGTGCGTCGCCCGTCACCCATCGCCTCGATTCTTCAACAGGAATGAATACAAAATAGATCTTCCATGTACGTCGACGTCGCCGCGATTCTGCTACGGAAATGAGTACAAAATAAACCTGCGATGTACGTAGGCCGTCGCCGCTATTGTGCTACAGGAATGAGTACAAAATGAACCTGCCAGGTACGTCGCCCGTCACCCATCGCGGCGAGTCTTCAACAGGAATGAATACAAAATAGAGCTTCCATGTACGTCGACGTCGCCGCGATTCTGCTAACGGGAATGAGTACAAAATAAACCTGCCGGGTACATCGCCCGTCGCCCATCGTCTCGATTCTTCAACAGGAATGAATACAAAATAGATCTTCCATGTACGTCGACGTCGCCGCGATTCTGCTACGGAAATGAGTACAAAATAAACCTGCGATGTACGTCGGCCGTCGCCGCTATTGTGCTACGGGAATGAGTACAAAATAAACCTGCGATGTACGTCGGCCGTCGTCGCGATTCTTCAACAGGAATGAATACAAAATAGATCTTCCATGTACTTCGACGACGCCGCGATTCTGCTACGGGAATGAGTACAAAATAAACCTGCGATGTACGTCGGCCGTCGCCGCTATTGTGCTATAGGAATGAGTACAAAATAAACCTGCGATGTACGTCGCCCGTCACCCATCGCCGCGATTCTTCAACAGGAATGAATACAAAATAGATCTTCCATGTTCTTCGACGACGTCGCGATTCTGCTACGGGAATGAGTACAAAATTAACCTGCGATGTACGTCGGCCGTCGCCGCTATTGTGCTACGGGAATGAGTACAAAATAAACCAGCCGGGTACGTCGCCCTTCGCCTCGATTCTTCAACAGGAATGAATACAAAAAAGATCTTCCATGTACGTCGACATCGCCGCGATTCTGCTACGGGAATGAGTACAAAATAAACCTGCGATGTACGTCGGCCGTCGCCGCTATTGTGCTAGGGGAATGAGTACAAAATAAACCTGCCGGGTACATCGCCCGTCGCCCATAGTCTCGATTCTTCAACAAGAGTGAATACAAAATAGATCTTCCATGTACGTCGACGTCGCCGCAATTCTGCTACGGGAATGAGTACAAAATAAACCTGCCGGGTACATCGCCCGTCGCCCATAGTCTCGATTCTTCAACAGGAATGAATACAAAATAGATCTTCCATGTACTTCGACGACGCCGCGATTCTGCTACGGGAATGAGTACAAAATAAACCTGCGATGTACGTCGGCCGTCGCCGCTATTGTGCTATAGGAATGAGTACAAAATAAACCTGCCGGGTACGTCGCCCGTCACCCATCGCCTCGATTCTTCAACAGGAATGAATACAAAATAGATCTTCCATGTGCGTCTACGTCGCCGCGATACTGCTACGGGAATGAGTAAAAAAAAAATTTGCGATGTACGTCGGCCGTTGCCGCTATTGTGCTACGGGAATGAGTACAAAATAAACCTGCCGGGTACGTCGCCCGTCGCCCATCGCCTCGTTTATTCAACAGGAATGAATACAAAATAGATCTTCCATGTACGTCGACGTCGCCGCTATTGTGCTACGGGAATGAGTACAAAATAAACCTGCGATGTACGTCGCCCGTCACCCATCGCCGCGATTCTTCAACAGGAATGAATACAAAATAGATCTTCCATGTTCTTCGACGACGCCGCGATTCTGCTACGGGAATGAGTACAAAATTAACCTGCGATGTACGTCGGCCGTCGCCGCTATTGTGCTACGGGAATGAGTACAAAATAAACCAGCCGGGTACGTCGCCCATCGCCTCGATTCTTCAACAGGAATGAATACAAAAAAGATCTACCATGTACGTCGACATTGCCGCGATTCTCCTACGGGAATGAGTACAAAATAAACCTGCGATGTACGTCGGCCGTCGCCGCTATTGTGCTAGGGGAATGAGTACAAAATAAACCTGCCGGGTACATCGCCCGTCGCCCATAGTCTCGATTCTTCAACAAGAGTGAATACAAAATAGATCTTCCATGTACGTCGACGTCGCCGCAATTCTGCTACGGAAATGAGTACAAAATAAACCTGCGATGTACGTCGGCCGTCGCCGCTATTGTGCTACACGAATGAGTACAAAATGAACCTGCCGGGTACGTCGCCCGTCACCCATCGCGGCGAGTCTTCAACAGGAATGAATACAAAATAGATCTTCCATGTACGTCGACGTCGCCGCGATTCTGCTACGGGAATGAGTACAAAATAAACCTGCCGGGTACATCGCCCGTCGCCCATAGTCTCGATTCTTCAACAGGAATGAATACAAAATAGATCTTCCATGTACTTCGACGACGCCGCGATTCTGCTACGGGAATGAGTACAAAGTAAACCTGCGATGTACGTCGGCCGTCGCCGCTATTGTGCTAGGGGAATGAGTACAAAATGAACCTGCCGGGTACATCGCCCGTCCCCCATCACCGCGATTCTTCAACAGGAATGAATACAAAATAGATCTTCCATGTACGTCGACGTCGCAGCGATTCCGCCACGGGAATGGGTACAAAGTAAACCTGCGATGTACGTCGGCCGTCGCCGCTATTGTGCTAGGGGAATGAGTACAAAATGAACCTTCCGGGTACATCGCCCGTTGCCCATCGCCTCGATTCTTCAACAGGAATGAATACCAAATAGATCTTCCATGTACGTCGACGTCACCGCGATTCTGCTACGGGAATGAGTACAAAATAAACCTGCGATGTACGTCGGCCGTCGCCGCTATTGTGCTACGGGAATGAGTACAAAATAAACCTACCGGGTACGTCGCCCGTCACCCATCGCCTCGATTCTTCAACAGGAATGAATACAAAATAGATCTTCCATGTACGTCGACGTCGCCGCTATTGTGCTACGGGAATGAGTACAAAATAAACCTGCGATGTACGTCGCCCGTCACCCATCGCCGCGATTCTTCAACAGGAATGAATACAAAATAGATCTTCCATGTTCTTCGACGACGCCGCGATTCTGCTACGGGAATGAGTACAAAATTAACCTGCGATGTACGTCGGCCGTCGCCGCTATTGTGCTACGGGAATGAGTACAAAATAAACCAGCCGGGTACGTCGCCCATCGCCTCGATTCTTCAACAGGAATGAATACAAAAAAGATCTTCCATGTACGTCGACATCGCCGCGATTCTCCTACGGGAATGAGTACAAAATAAACCTGCGATGTACGTCGGCCGTCGCCGCTATTGTGCTAGGGGAATGAGTACAAAATAAACCTGCCGGGTACATCGCCCGTCGCCCATAGTCTCGATTCTTCAACAAGAGTGAATACAAAATAGATCTTCCATGTACGTCGACGTCGCCGCAATTCTGCTACGGAAATGAGTACAAAATAAACCTGCGATGTACGTCGGCCGTCGCCGCTATTGTGCTACACGACGGAATGAGTACAAAATGAACCTGCCGGGTACGTCGCCCGTCACCCATCGCGGCGAGTCTTCAACAGGAATGAATACAAAATAGATCTTCCATGTACGTCGACGTCGCCGCGATTCTGCTACGGGAATGAGTACAAAATAAACCTGCCGGGTACATCGCCCGTCGCCCATAGTCTCGATTCTTCAACAGGAATGAATACAAAATAGATCTTCCATGTACTTCGACGACGCCGCGATTCTGCTACGGGAATGAGTACAAAATAAACCTGCGATGTACGTCGGCCGTCGCCGCTATTGTGCTATAGGAATGAGTACAAAATAAACCTGCCGGGTACGTCGCCCGTCACCCATCGCCTCGATTCTTCAACAGGAATGAATACAAAATAGATCTTCCATGTACGTCTACGTCGCCGCGATACTGCTACGGGAATGAGTAAAAAATTTTGCGATGTACGTCGGCCGTTGCCGCTATTGTGCTACGGGAATGAGTACAAAATAAACCTGCCGGGTACGTCGCCCGTCGCCCATCGCCTCGTTTCTTCAACAGGAATGAATACAAAATAGATCTTCCATGTACGTCGACGTCGCCGCGATTCTGCTACGGGAATGAGTACAAAGTAAACCTGCGATGTACGTCGGCCGTCGCCGCTATTGTGCTAGGGGAATGAGTACAAAATGAACCTGCCGGGTACATCGCCCGTCCCCCATCACCGCGATTCTTCAACAGGAATGAATACAAAATAGATCTTCCATGTACGTCGACGTCGCAGCGATTCTGCCACGGGAATGGGTACAAAGTAAACCTGCGATGTACGTCGGCCGTCGCCGCTATTGTGCTAGGGGAATGAGTACAAAATGAACCTGCCGGGTACATCGCCCGTTGCCCATCGCCTCGATTCTTCAACAGGAATGAATACCAAATAGATCTTCCATGTACGTCGACGTCACCGCGATTCTGCTACGGGAATGAGTACAAAATAAACCTGCGATGTACGTCGGCCGTCGCCGCTATTGTGCTACGGGAATGAGTACAAAATAAACCTACCGGGTACGTCGCCCGTCACCCATCGCCTCGATTCTTCAACAGGAATGAATACAAAATAGATCTTCCATGTACGTCGACGTCGCCGCTATTGTGCTACAGGAATGAGTACAAAATAAACCTGCGATGTACGTCGCCCGTCACCCATCGCCGCGATTCTTCAACAGGAATGAATACAAAATAGATCTTCCATGTTCTTCGACGACGCCGCGATTCTGCTACGGGAATGAGTACAAAATTAACCTGCGATGTACGTCGGCCGTCGCCGCTATTGTGCTACGGGAATGAGTACAAAATAAACCAGCCGGGTACGTCGCCCATCGCCTCGATTCTTCAACAGGAATGAATACAAAAAAGATCTTCCATGTACGTCGACATCGCCGCGATTCTGCTACGGGAATGAGTACAAAATAAACCTGCGATGTACGTCGGCCGTCGCCGCTATTGTGCTAGGGGAATGAGTACAAAATAAACCTGCCGGGTACATCGCCCGTCGCCCATAGTCTCGATTCTTCAACAAGAGTGAATACAAAATAGATCTTCCATGTACGTCGACGTCGCCGCAATTCTGCTACGGAAATGAGTACAAAATAAACCTGCGATGTACGTCGGCCGTCGCCGCTATTGTGCTACACGAATGAGTACAAAATGAACCTGCCGGGTACGTCGCCCGTCACCCATCGCGGCGAGTCTTCAACAGGAATGAATACAAAATAGATCTTCCATGTACGTCGACGTCGCCGCGATTCTGCTACGGGAATGAGTACAAAATAAACCTGCCGGGTACATCGCCCGTCGCCCATAGTCTCGATTCTTCAACAGGAATGAATACAAAATAGATCTTCCATGTACTTCGACGACGCCGCGATTCTGCTACGGGAATGAGTACAAAATAAACCTGCGATGTACGTCGGCCGTCGCCGCTATTGTGCTATAGGAATGAGTACAAAATAAACCTGCCGGGTACGTCGCCCGTCACCCATCGCCTCGATTCTTCAACAGGAATGAATACAAAATAGATCTTCCATGTACGTCTACGTCGCCGCGATACTGCTACGGGAATGAGTAAAAAAAAATTTTGCGATGTACGTCGGCCGTTGCCGCTATTGTGCTACGGGAATGAGTACAAAATAAACCTGCCGGGTACGTCGCCCGTCGCCCATCGCCTCGTTTCTTCAACAGGAATGAATACAAAATAGATCTTCCATGTACGTCGACGTCGCCGCGATTCTGCTACGGGAATGAGTACAAAGTAAACCTGCGATGTACGTCGGCCGTCGCCGCTATTGTGCTAGGGGAATGAGTACAAAATGAACCTGCCGGGTACATCGCCCGTCCCCCATCACCGCGATTCTTCAACAGGAATGAATACAAAATAGATCTTCCATGTACGTCGACGTCGCAGCGATTCTGCCACGGGAATGGGTACAAAGTAAACCTGCGATGTACGTCGGCCGTCGCCGCTATTGTGCTAGGGGAATGAGTACAAAATGAACCTGCCGGGTACATCGCCCGTTGCCCATCGCCTCGATTCTTCAACAGGAATGAATACCAAATAGATCTTCCATGTACGTCGACGTCACCGCGATTCTGCTACGGGAATGAGTACAAAATAAACCTGCGATGTACGTCGGCCGTCGCCGCTATTGTGCTACGGGAATGAGTACAAAATAAACCTACCGGGTACGTCGCCCGTCACCCATCGCCTCGATTCTTCAACAGGAATGAATACAAAATAGATCTTCCATGTACGTCGACGTCGCCGCTATTGTGCTACGGGAATGAGTACAAAATAAACCTGCGATGTACGTCGCCCGTCACCCATCGCCGCGATTCTTCAACAGGAATGAATACAAAATAGATCTTCCATGTTCTTCGACGACGCCGCGATTCTGCTACGGGAATGAGTACAAAATTAACCTGCGATGTACGTCGGCCGTCGCCGCTATTGTGCTACGGGAATGAGTACAAAATAAACCAGCCGGGTACGTCGCCCATCGCCTCGATTCTTCAACAGGAATGAATACAAAAAGATCTTCCATGTACGTCGACATCGCCGCGATTCTGCTACGGGAATGAGTACAAAATAAACCTGCGATGTACGTCGGCCGTCGCCGCTATTGTGCTAGGGGAATGAGTACAAAATAAACCTGCCGGGTACATCGCCCGTCGCCCATAGTCTCGATTCTTCAACAAGAGTGAATACAAAATAGATCTTCCATGTACGTCGACGTCGCCGCAATTCTGCTACGGAAATGAGTACAAAATAAACCTGCGATGTACGTCGGCCGTCGCCGCTATTGTGCTACACGAATGAGTACAAAATGAACCTGCCGGGTACGTCGCCCGTCACCCATCGCGGCGAGTCTTCAACAGGAATGAATACAAAATAGATCTTCCATGTACGTCGACGTCGCCGCGATTCTGCTACGGGAATGAGTACAAAATAAACCTGCCGGGTACATCGCCCGTCGCCCATAGTCTCGATTCTTCAACAGGAATGAATACAAAATAGATCTTCCATGTACTTCGACGACGCCGCGATTCTGCTACGGGAATGAGTACAAAATAAACCTGCGATGTACGTCGGCCGTCGCCGCTATTGTGCTATAGGAATGAGTACAAAATAAACCTGCCGGGTACGTCGCCCGTCACCCATCGCCTCGATTCTTCAACAGGAATGAATACAAAATAGATCTTCCATGTACGTCTACGTCGCCGCGATACTGCTACGGGAATGAGTAAAAAAAAATTTGCGATGTACGTCGGCCGTTGCCGCTATTGTGCTACGGGAATGAGTACAAAATAAACCTGCCGGGTACGTCGCCCGTCGCCCATCGCCTCGTTTCTTCAACAGGAATGAATACAAAATAGATCTTCCATGTACGTCGACGTCGCCGCGATTCTGCTACGGGAATGAGTACAAAGTAAACCTGCGATGTACGTCGGCCGTCGCCGCTATTGTGCTAGGGGAATGAGTACAAAATGAACCTGCCGGGTACATCGCCCGTCCCCCATCACCGCGATTCTTCAACAGGAATGAATACAAAATAGATCTTCCATGTACGTCGACGTCGCAGCGATTCTGCCACGGGAATGGGTACAAAGTAAACCTGCGATGTACGTCGGCCGTCGCCGCTATTGTGCTAGGGGAATGAGTACAAAATGAACCTGCCGGGTACATCGCCCGTTGCCCATCGCCTCGATTCTTCAACAGGAATGAATACCAAGTAGATCTTCCATGTACGTCGACGTCACCGCGATTCTGCTACGGGAATGAGTACAAAATAAACCTGCGATGTACGTCGGCCGTCGCCGCTATTGTGCTACGGGAATGAGTACAAAATAAACCTACCGGGTACGTCGCCCGTCACCCATCGCCTCGATTCTTCAACAGGAATGAATACAAAATAGATCTTCCATGTACGTCGACGTCGCCGCTATTGTGCTACGGGAATGAGTACAAAATAAACCTGCGATGTACGTCGCCCGTCACCCATCGCCGCGATTCTTCAACAGGAATGAATACAAAATAGATCTTCCATGTTCTTCGACGACGCCGCGATTCTGCTACGGGAATGAGTACAAAATTAACCTGCGATGTACGTCGGCCGTCGCCGCTATTGTGCTACGGGAATGAGTACAAAATAAACCAGCCGGGTACGTCGCCCATCGCCTCGATTCTTCAACAGGAATGAATACAAAAAAGATCTTCCATGTACGTCGACATCGCCGCGATTCTGCTACGGGAATGAGTACAAAATAAACCTGCGATGTACGTCGGCCGTCGCCGCTATTGTGCTAGGGGAATGAGTACAAAATAAACCTGCCGGGTACATCGCCCGTCGCCCATAGTCTCGATTCTTCAACAAGAGTGAATACAAAATAGATCTTCCATGTACGTCGACGTCGCCGCAATTCTGCTACGGAAATGAGTACAAAATAAACCTGCGATGTACGTCGGCCGTCGCCGCTATTGTGCTACACGAATGAGTACAAAATGAACCTGCCGGGTACGTCGCCCGTCACCCATCGCGGCGAGTCTTCAACAGGAATGAATACAAAATAGATCTTCCATGTACGTCGACGTCGCCGCGATTCTGCTACGGGAATGAGTACAAAATAAACCTGCCGGGTACATCGCCCGTCGCACATAGTCTCGATTCTTCAACAGGAATGAATACAAAATAGATCTTCCATGTGCGATTCTGCTACGGAAATGAGTACAAAATAAACCTGCGATGTACGTCGGCCGTCGCCGCTATTGTGCTACAGGAATGAGTACAAAATGAACCTGCCGGGTACGTCGCCCGTCACCCATCGCCTCGATTCTTCAACAGGAATGAATACAAAATAGATCTTCCATGTACGTCGACGTCGCCGCGATTCTGCTACGGGAATGAGTAAAAAAAATTTGCGATGTACGTCGGCCGTTGCCGCTATTGTGCTACGGGAATGAGTACAAAATAAACCTGCCGGGTACGTCGCCCGTCGCCCATCGCCTCGTTTCTTCAACAGGAATGAATACAAAATAGATCTTCCATGTACGTCGACGTCGCCGCGATTCTGCTACGGGAATGAGTACAAAGTAAACCTGCGATGTACGTCGGCCGTCGCCGCTATTGTGCTAGGGGAATGAGTACAAAATGAACCTGCCGGGTACATCGCCCGTCCCCCATCACCGCGATTCTTCAACAGGAATGAATACAAAATAGATCTTCCATGTACGTCGACGTCGCAGCGATTCTGCCACGGGAATGAGTACAAAGTAAACCTGCGATGTACGTCGGCCGTCGCCGCTATTGTGCTAGGGGAATGAGTACAAAATGAACCTGCCGGGTACATCGCCCGTTGCCCATCGCCTCGATTCTTCAACAGGAATGAATACCAAATAGATCTTCCATGTACGTCGACGTCACCGCGATTCTGCTACGGGAATGAGTACAAAATAAACCTGCGATGTACGTCGGCCGTCGCCGCTATTGTGCTACGGGAATGAGTACAAAATAAACCTGCCGGGTACGTCGCCCGTCACCCATCGCCTCGATTCTTCAACAGGAATGAATACAAAATAGATCTTCCATGTACGTCGACGTCGCCGCTATTGTGCTACGGGAATGAGTACAAAATAAACCTGCGATGTACGTCGCCCGTCACCCATCGCCGCGATTCTTCAACAGGAATGAATACAAAATAGATCTTCCATGTTCTTCGACGACGCCGCGATTCTGCTACGGGAATGAGTACAAAATTAACCTGCGATGTACGTCGGCCGTCGCCGCTATTGTGCTACGGGAATGAGTACAAAATAAACCAGCCGGGTACGTCGCCCATCGCCTCGATTCTTCAACAGGAATGAATACAAAATAAGATCTTCCATGTACGTCGACATCGCCGCGATTCTGCTACGGGAATGAGTACAAAATAAACCTGCGATGTACGTCGGCCGTCGCCGCTATTGTGCTAGGGGAATGAGTACAAAATAAACCTGCCGGGTACATCGCCCGTCGCCCATAGTCTCGATTCTTCAACAGGAATGAATACAAAATAGATCTTCCATGTACGTCGACGTCGCCGCAATTCTGCTACGGAAATGAGTACAAAATAAACCTGCGATGTACGTCGGCCGTCGCCGCTATTGTGCTACAGGAATGAGTACAAAATGAACCTGCCGGGTACGTCGCCCGTCACCCATCGCGGCGAGTCTTCAACAGGAATGAATACAAAATAGATCTTCCATGTACGTCGACGTCGCCGCGATTCTGCTACGGGAATGAGTACAAAATAAACCTGCCGGGTACATCGCCCGTCGCCCATAGTCTCGATTCTTCAACAGGAATGAATACAAAATAGATCTTCCATGTACGTCGACGTCGCCGCGATTCTGCTACGGAAATGAGTACAAAATAAACCTGCGATGTACGTCGGCCGTCGCCGCTATTGTGCTACAGGAATGAGTACAAAATGAACCTGCCGGGTACGTCGCCCGTCACCCATCGCCTCGATTCTTCAACAGGAATGAATACAAAATAGATCTTCCATGTACGTCGACGTCGCCGCGATTCTGCTACGGAAATGAGTACAAAATAAACCTGCGATGTACGTCGGCCGTCGCCGCTATTGTGCTACAGGAATGAGTACAAAATGAAACCTGCCGGGTACGTCGCCCGTCACCCATCGCCTCGATTCTTCAACAGGAATGAATACAAAATAGATCTTCCATGTACGTCGACGTCGCCGCGATTCTGCTACGGAAATGAGTACAAAATAAACCTGCGATGTACGTAGGCCGTCGCCGCTATTGTGCTACAGGAATGAGTACAAAATGAACCTGCCGGGTACGTCGCCCGTCACCCATCGCCTCGATTCTTCAACAGGAATGAATACAAAATAGATCTTCCATGTACGTCGACGTCGCCGCGATTCTGCTACGGAAATGAGTACAAAATAAACCTGCGATGTACGTCGGCCGTCGCCGCTATTGTGCTACAGGAATGAGTACAAAATGAACCTGCCGGGTACGTCGCCCGTCACCCATCGCCTCGATTCTTCAACAGGAATGAATACAAAATAGATCTTCCATGTACGTCGACGTCGCCGCGATTCTGCTACGGAAATGAGTACAAAATAAACCTGCGATGTACGTCGGCCGTCGCCGCTATTGTGCTACAGGAATGAGTACAAAATAAACCTGCCGGGTACGTCGCCCGTCACCCATCGCCTCGATTCTTCAACAGGAATGAATACAAAATAGATCTTCCATGTACGTCGACGTCGCCGCGATTCTGCTACGGAAATGAGTACAAAATAAACCTGCGATGTACGTCGGCCGTCGCCGCTATTGTGCTACGGGAATGAGTACAAAATAAACCTGCGATGTACGTCGGCCGTCGCCGCGATTCTTCAACAGGAATGAATACAAAATAGATCTTCCATGTACTTCGACGACGCCGCGATTCTGCTACGGGAATGAGTACAAAATAAACCTGCGATGTACGTCGGCCGTCGCCGCTATTGTGCTACGGGAATGAGTACAAAATAAACCTGCCGGGTACGTCGCCCATCGCCTCGATTCTTCAACAGGAATGAATACAAAATAGATCTTCCATGTACGTCGACGTCGCCGCGATTCTGCTACGGGAATGAGTACAAAATAAACCTGCGATGTACGTCGGCCGTCGCCGCTATTGTGCTACGGGAATGAGTACAAAATAAACCTGCCGGGTACGTCGCCCGTCGCCCATCGCCTCGATTCTTCAACAGGAATGAATACAAAATAGATCTTCCATGTACGTCTACGTCGCCGCGATTCTGCTACGGAAATGAGTACAAAATAAACCTGCGATGTACGTCGGCCGTCGCCGCTATTGTGCTACAGGAATGAGTACAAAATGAAACCTGCCGGGTACGTCGCCCGTCACCCATCGCCTCGATTCTTCAACAGGAATGAATACAAAATAGATCTTCCATGTACGTCGACGTCGCCGCGATTCTGCTACGGGAATGAGTACAAAGTAAACCTGCGATGTACGTCGGCCGTCGCCACTATTGTGCTAGGTGAATGAGTACAAAATGAACCTGCCGGGTACATCGCCCGTCCCCCATCACCGCGATTCTTCAACAGGAATGAATACAAAATAGATCTTCCATGTACGTCGACGTCGCAGCGATTCTGCCACGGGAATGGGTACAAAGTAAACCTGCGATGTACGTCGGCCGTCGCCGCTATTGTGCTAGGGGAATGAGTACAAAATGAACCTGCCGGGTACGTCGCCCGTCATCGCCTCGATTCTTCAACAGGAATGAATACAAATAGATCTTCCATGTACGTCGACGTCGCCGCGATTCTGCTACGGAATGAGTACAAAATAGATCTTCCATGTACGTCGACGTCGCCGCTATTGTGCTACGGGAATGAGTACAAAATAAACCTGCCGGGTACGTCGCCCGTCACCCATCGCCTCGATTCTTCAACAGGAATGAATACAAAATAGATCTTCCATGTACGTCGACGTCGCCGCGATTCTGCTACGGAATGAGTACAAAATAAACCTGCGATGTACGTCGGCCGTCGCCGCTATTGTGCTACGGGAATGAGTACAAAATAAACCTGCGATGTACGTCGCCCGTCACCCATCGCCTCGATTCTTCAACAGGAATGAATACAAAATAGATCTTCCATGTACTTCGACATCGCCGCGATTCTGCTACGGGAATGAGTACAAAATAAACCTGCGATGTACGTCGGCCGTCGCCGCTATTGTGCTGGGGAATGAGTACAAAATAAACCTGCCGGGTACATCGCCCGTCGCCCATAGTCTCGATTCTTCAACAAGAATGAATACAAAATAGATCTTCCATGTACGTCGACGTCGCCGCAATTCTGCTACGGAAATGAGTACAAAATAAACCTGCGATGTACGTCGGCCGTCGCCGCTATTGTGCTACAGGAATGAGTACAAAATGAACCTGCCGGGTACGTCGCCCGTCACCCATCGCGGCGAGTCTTCAACAGGAATGAATACAAAATAGATCTTCCATGTACGTCGACGTCGCCGCGATTCTGCTACGGGAATGAGTACAAAATAAACCTGCCGGGTACATCGCCCGTCGCCCATAGTCTCGATTCTTCAACAGGAATGAATACAAAATAGATCTTCCATGTGCGACGCCGCGATTCTGCTACGGAAATGAGTACAAAATAAACCTGCGATGTACGTCGGCCGTCGCCGCTATTGTGCTACAGGAATGAGTACAAAATGAAACCTGCCGGGTACGTCGCCCGTCACCCATCGCCTCGATTCTTCAACAGGAATGAATACAAAATAGATCTTCCATGTACGTCGACGTCGCCGCGATACTGCTACGGGAATGAGTAAAAAAAATTTGCGATGTACGTCGGCCGTTGCCGCTATTGTGCTACGGGAATGAGTACAAAATAAACCTGCCGGGTACGTCGCCCGTCGCCCATAGTCTCGATTCTTCAACAGGAATGAATACAAAATAGATCTTCCATGTACGTCGACGTCGCCGCGATTCTGCTACGGAAATGAGTACAAAATAAACCTGCGATGTACGTCGGCCGTCGCCGCTATTGTGCTACAGGAATGAGTACAAAATGAACCTGCCGGGTACGTCGCCCGTCACCCATCGCCTCGATTCTTCAACAGGAATGAATACAAAATAGATCTTCCATGTACGTCGACGTCGCCGCGATTCTGCTACGGAAATGAGTACAAAATAAACCTGCGATGTACGTCGGCCGTCGCCGCTATTGTGCTACAGGAATGAGTACAAAATGAACCTGCCGGGTACGTCGCCCGTCACCCATCGCCTCGATTCTTCAACAGGAATGAATACAAAATAGATCTTCCATGTACGTCGACGTCGCCGCGATTCTGCTACGGAAATGAGTACAAAATAAACCTGCGATGTACGTAGGCCGTCGCCGCTATTGTGCTACAGGAATGAGTACAAAATGAACCTGCCGGGTACGTCGCCCGTCACCCATCGCGGCGAGTCTTCAACAGGAATGAATACAAAATAGAGCTTCCATGTACGTCGACGTCGCCGCGATTCTGCTAACGGGAATGAGTACAAAATAAACCTGCCGGGTACATCGCCCGTCGCCCATCGTCTCGATTCTTCAACAGGAATGAATACAAAATAGATCTTCCATGTACGTCGACGTCGCCGCGATTCTGCTACGGAAATGAGTACAAAATAGACCTGCGATGTACGTCGGCCGTCGCCGCTATTGTGCTACGGGAATGAGTACAAAATAAACCTGCGATGTACGTCGGCCGTCGCCGCGATTCTTTAACAGGAATGAATACAAAATAGATCTTCCATGTACTTCGACGACGCCGCGATTCTGCTACGGGAATGAGTACAAAATAAACCTGCGATGTACGTCGGCCGTCGCCGCTATTGTGCTATAGGAATGAGTACAAAATAAACCTGCCGGGTACGTCGCCCGTCACCCATCGCCTCGATTCTTCAACAGGAATGAAAACAAAATAGATCTTCCATGTACGTCTACGTCGCCGCGATACTGCTACGGGAATGAGTAAAAATTTGCGATGTACGTCGGCCGTTGCCGCTATTGTGCTACGGGAATGAGTACAAAATAAACCTGCCGGGTACGTCGCCCGTCGCCCATCGCCTCGTTTCTTCAACAGGAATGAATACAAAATAGATCTTCCATGTACGTCGACGTCGCCGCGATTCTGCTACGGGAATGAGTACAAAGTAAACCTGCGATGTACGTCGGCCGTCGCCGCTATTGTGCTAGGGGAATGAGTACAAAATGAACCTGCCGGGTACATCGCCCGTCCCCCATCACCGCGATTCTTCAACAGGAATGAATACAAAATAGATCTTCCATGTACGTCGACGTCGCAGCGATTCTGCCACGGGAATGGGTACAAAGTAAACCTGCGATGTACGTCGGCCGTCGCCGCTATTGTGCTAGGGAATGAGTACAAAATGAACCTGCCGGGTACATCGCCCGTTGCCCATCGCCTCGATTCTTCAACAGGAATGAATACAAAATAGATCTTCCATGTACGTCGACGTCACCGCGATTCTGCTACGGGAATGAGTACAAAATAAACCTGCGATGTACGTCGGCCGTCGCCGCTATTGTGCTACGGGAATGAGTACAAAATAAACCTACCGGGTACGTCGCCCGTCACCCATCGCCTCGATTCTTCAACAGGAATGAATACAAAATAAATCTTCCATGTACGTCGACGTCGCCGCTATTGTGCTACGGGAATGAGTACAAAATAAACCTGCGATGTACGTCGCCCGTCACCCATCGCCTCGATTCTTCAACAGGAATGAATACAAAAAGATCTTCCATGTACTTCGACATCGCCGCGATTCTGCTACGGGAATGAGTACAAAATAAACCTGCGATGTACGTCGGCCGTCGCCGCTATTGTGCTAACGGGAATGAGTACAAAATAAACCTGCCGGGTACATCGCCCGTCGCCCATAGTCTCGATTCTTCAACAAGAGTGAATACAAAATAGATCTTCCATGTACGTCGACGTCGCCGCAATTCTGCTACGGAAATGAGTACAAAATAAACCTGCGATGTACGTCGGCCGTCGCCGCTATTGTGCTACACGAATGAGTACAAAATGAACCTGCCGGGTACGTCGCCCGTCACCCATCGCGGCGAGTCTTCAACAGGAATGAATACAAAATAGATCTTCCATGTACGTCGACGTCGCCGCGATTCTGCTACGGGAATGAGTACAAAATAAACCTGCCGGGTACATCGCCCGTCGCCCATAGTCTCGATTCTTCAACAGGAATGAATACAAAATAGATCTTCCATGTGCGATTCTGCTACGGAAATGAGTACAAAATAAACCTGCGATGTACGTCGGCCGTCGCCGCTATTGTGCTACAGCAATGAGTACAAAATGAACTTGCCGGGTACGTCGCCCGTCACCCATCGCCTCGATTCTTCAACAGGAATGAATACAAAATAGATCTTCCATGTACGTCGACGTCGCCGCGATTCTGCTACGGGAATGAGTACAAAATAAACCTGCCGGGAACATCGTCCGTCGCCCATAGTCTCGATTCTTCAACAGGAATGAATACAAAATAGATCTTCCATGTACGTCGACGTCGCCGCGATTCTGCTACGGAAATGAGTACAAAATAAACCTGCGATGTACGTCGGCCGTCGCCGCTATTGTGCTACAGGAATGAGTACAAAATGAACCTGCCGGGTACGTCGCCCGTCACCCATCGCCTCGATTCTTCAACAGGCATGAATACAAAATTGATCTTCCATGTACGTCGACGTCGCCGCGATTCTGCTACGGAAATGAGTACAAAATAAACCTGCGATGTACGTCGGCCGTCGCCGCTTTTGTGCTACAGGAATGAGTACAACTTGAACCTGCCGGGTACGTCGCCCGTCACCCATCGCCTCGATTCTTCAACAGGAATGAATACAAAATAGATCTTCCATGTACGTCGACGTCGCCGCGATTCTGCTACGGAAATGAGTACAAAATAAACCTGCGATGTACGTAGGCCGTCGCCGCTATTGTGCTACAGGAATGAGTACAAAATGAACCTGCCGGGTACGTCGCCCGTCACCCATCGCGGCGAGTCTTCAGCAGGAATGAATACAAAATAGAGCTTCCATGTACGTCGACGTCGCCGCGATTCTGCTAACGGGAATGAGTACAAAATAAACCTGCCGGGTACATCGCCCGTCGCCCATCGTCTCGATTCTTCAACAGGAATGAACACAAAATAGATCTTCCATGTACGTCGACGTCGCCGCGATTCTGCTACGGAAATGAGTACAAAATAAACCTGCGATGTACGTCGGCCGTCGCCGCTATTGTGCTACGGGAATGAGTACAAAATAAACCTGCGATGTACGTCGGCCGTCGCCGCGATTCTTCAACAGGAATGAATGCAAAATAGATCTTCCATGTACTTCGACGACGCCGCGATTCTGCTACGGGAATGAGTACAAAATAAACCTGCCGGGTACATCGTCCGTCGCCCATAGTCTCGATTCTTCAACAGGAATGAATACAAAATAGATCTTCCATGTACGTCGACGTCGCCGCGATTCTGCTACGGAAATGAGTACAAAATAAACCTGCGATGTACGTCGGCCGTCGCCGCTACTGTGCTACAGGAATGAGTACACAATGAACCTGCCGGGTACGTCGCCCGTCACCCATCGCCTCGATTCTTCAACAGGAATGAATACAAAATAGATCTTCCATGTACGTCGACGTCGCCGCGATTCTGCTACGGAAATGAGTACAAAATAAACCTGCGATGTACGTCGGCCGTCGCCGCTATTGTGCTACAGGAATGAGTACAACTTGAACCTGCCGGGTACGTCGCCCGTCACCCATCGCCTCGATTCTTCAACAGGAATGAATACAAAATAGATCTTCCATGTACGTCGACGTCGCCGCGATTCTGCTACGGAAATGAGTACAAAATAAACCTGCTATGTACGTAGGCCGTCGCCGCTATTGTGCTACAGGAATGAGTACAAAATGAACCTGCCGGGTACGTCGCCCGTCACCCATCGCGGCGAGTCTTCAACAGGAATGAATACAAAATAGAGCTTCCATGTACGTCGACGTCGCCGCGATTCTGCTAACGGGAATGAGTACAAAATAAACCTGCCGGGTACATCGCCCGTCGCCCATCGTCTCGATTCTTCAACAGGAATGAATACAAAATAGATCTTCCATGTACGTCGACGTCGCCGCGATTCTGCTACGGAAATGAGTACAAAATAAACCTGCGATGTACGTCGGCCGTCGCCGCTATTGTGCTACGGGAATGAGTACAAAATAAACCTGCGATGTACGTCGGCCGTCGCCGCGATTCTTCAACAGGAATGAATACAAAATAGATCTTCCATGTACTTCGACGACGCCGCGATTCTGCTATGGGAATGAGTACAAAATAAACCTGCGATGTACGTCGGCCGTCGCCGCTATTGTGCTATAGGAATGAGTACAAAATAAACCTGCCGGGTACGTCGCCCGTCACCCATCGCCTCGATTCTTCAATAGGAATGAATACAAAATAGATCTTCCATGTACGTCTACGTCGCCCCGATACTGCTACGGGAATGAGTAAAAAAATTGCGATGTACGTCGGCCGTTGCCGCTATTGTGCTACGGGAATGAGTACAAAATAAACCTGCCGGGTACGTCGCCCGTCTCCCATCACCGCGATTCTTCAACAGGAATGAACACAAAATAGATCTTCCATGTACGTCGACGTCGCAGCGATTCTGCCACGGGAATGGGTACAAAGTAAACCTGCGATGTACGTCGGCCGTCGCCGCTATTGTGCTAGGGGAATGAGTACAAAATGAACCTGCCGGGTACATCGCCCGTTGCCCATCGCCTCGATTCTTCAACATTAATGAATACCAAATAGATCTTCCATGTACGTCGACGTCACCGCGATTCTGCTACCGGAATGAGTACAAAATAAACCTGCGATGTACGTCGGCCGTCGCCGCTATTGTGCTACGGGAATGAGTACAAAATAAACCTGCGATGTACGTCGCCCGTCACCCATCGCCGCGATTCTTCAACAGGAATGAATACAAAATAGATCTTCCATGTTCTTCGACGACGCCGCGATTCTGCTACGGGAATGAGTACAAAATTAACCTGCGATGTACGTCGGCCGTCGCCGCTATTGTGCTACGGGAATGAGTACAAAATAAACCAGCCGGGTACGTCGCCCATCGCCTCGATTCTTCAACAGGAATGAATACAAAAAAGATCTTCCATGTACGTCGACATCGCCGCGATTCTGCTACGGGAATGAGTACAAAATAAACCTGCGATGTACGTCGGCCGTCGCCGCTATTGTGCTAGGGGAATGAGTACAAAATAAACCTGCCGGGTACATCGCCCGTCGCCCATAATCTCGATTCTTCAACAAGAGTGAATACAAAATAGATCTTCCATGTACGTCGACGTCGCCGCAATTCTGCTACGGAAATGAGTACAAAATAAACCTGCGATGTACGTCGGCCGTCGCCGCTATTGTGCTACACGAATGAGTACAAAATGAACCTGCCGGGTACGTCGCCCGTCACCCATCGCGGCGAGTCTTCAACAGGAATGAATACAAAATAGATCTTCCATGTACGTCGACGTCGCCGCGATTCTGCTACGGGAATGAGTACAAAATAAACCTGCCGGGTACATCGCCCGTCGCCCATAGTCTCGATTCTTCAACAGGAATGAATACAAAATAGATCTTCCATGTGCGATTCTGCTACGGAAATGAGTACAAAATAAACCTGCGATGTACGTCGGCCGTCGCCGCTATTGTGCTACAGGAATGAGTACAAAATGAACTTGCCGGGTACGTCGCCCGTCACCCATCGCCTCGATTCTTCAACAGGAATGAATACAAAATAGATCTTCCATGTACGTCGACGTCGCCGCGATTCTGCTACGGGAATGAGTACAAAATAAACCTGCCGGGTACATCGTCCGTCGCCCATAGTCTCGATTCTTCAACAGGAATGAATACAAAATAGATCTTCCATGTACGTCGACGTCGCCGCGATTCTGCTACGGAAATGAGTACAAAATAAACCTGCGATGTACGTCGGCCGTCGCCGCTATTGTGCTACAGGAATGAGTACAAAATGAACCTGCCGGGTACGTCGCCCGTCACCCATCGCCTCGATTCTTCAACAGGAATGAATACAAAATAGATCTTCCATGTACGTCGACGTCGCCGCGATTCTGCTACGGAAATGAGTACAAAATAAACCTGCGATGTACGTCGGCCGTCGCCGCTATTGTGCTACAGGAATGAGTACAACTTGAACCTGCCGGGTACGTCGCCCGTCACCCATCGCCTCGATTCTTCAACAGGAATGAATACAAAATAGATCTTCCATGTACGTCGACGTCGCCGCGATTCTGCTACGGAAATGAGTACAAAATAAACCTGCGATGTACGTAGGCCGTCGCCGCTATTGTGCTACAGGAATGAGTACAAAATGAACCTGCCGGGTACGTCGCCCGTCACCCATCGCGGCGAGTCTTCAACAGGAATGAATACAAAATAGAGCTTCCATGTACGTCGACGTCGCCGCGATTCTGCTAACGGGAATGAGTACAAAATAAACCTGCCGGGTACATCGCCCGTCGCCCATCGTCTCGATTCTTCAACAGGAATGAATACAAAATAGATCTTCCATGTACGTCGACGTCGCCGCGATTCTGCTACGGAAATGAGTACAAAATAAACCTGCGATGTACGTCGGCCGTCGCCGCTATTGTGCTACGGGAATGAGTACAAAATAAACCTGCGATGTACGTCGGCCGTCGCCGCGATTCTTCAACAGGAATGAATACAAAATAGATCTTCCATGTACTTCGACGACGCCGCGATTCTGCTACGGGAATGAGTACAAAATAAACCTGCGATGTACGTCGGCCGTCGCCGCTATTGTGCTATAGGAATGAGTACAAAATAAACCTGCCGGGTACGTCGTCCGTCACCCATCGCCTCGGTTCTTCAACAGGAATGAATACAAAATAGATCTTCCATGTACGTCTACGTCGCCGCGATACTGCTACGGGAATGAGTAAAAAAATTTGCGATGTACGTCGGCCGTCGCCGCTATTGTGCTAGGGGAATGAGTACAAAATGAACCTGCCGGGTACATCGCCCGTCCCCCATCACCGCGATTCTTCAACAGGAATGAATACAAAATAGATCTTCCATGTACGTCGACGTCGCAGCGATTCTGCCACGGGAATGGGTACAAAGTAAACCTGCGATGTACGTCGGCCGTCGCCGCTATTGTGCTGGGGGAATGAGTACAAAATGAACCTGCCGGGTACATCGCCCGTTGCCCATCGCCTCGATTCTTCAACAGGAATGAATACAAAATAGATCTTTCATGTACGTCGACGTCGTCGCGATTCTGCTACGGGAATGAGTACAAAATAAACCTGCGATGTACGTCGGCCGTCGCCGTTATTGTGCTAGGGGAATGAGTACAAAATGAACCTGTCGGGTACATCGCCCGTCGCCCATCGCCTCGATTCTTCAACAGGAATGAATACAAAATAGATCTTCCATGTACGTCGACGTCGCCGCGATTCTGCTACGGGAATGAGTACAAAATAAACCTGCGATGTACGTCGGCCGTAGCCGCTATTGTGGTAGGGGAATGAGTACAAAATGAACCTGCCGGGTACATCGCCCGTCGTCCAGCGCCTCGATTCTTCTACAGGAATGAATACAAAATGGATCTTCCATGTATGTCAACGTTGCCGCGATTCTGCTACGGGAATGAGTACAAAATAAACCTGCGATGTACGTCGGCCGTCGCCGCTATTCTGCTACTGGGATGAGTACAAAATAAGCCTGCGGGGTACGTCCCCCGTCGCCAATCGCCGCGATTCTTTTATAGGAATGAGTACAAAATAGATCTGCTCTGTACGTCGACGTCGCCGGGATTCTTCTACACGAATGAGTACAAAATAAACCTGCGATGTACATCGCCGCGATTCTTTTACAAGGATGAGTACAAAATAAACCTGCGATGTTTTTTCTAGCGAATGACGATGCACACATGCTCGATTTTTTCTCGCGGATGACGATGCACACATGTTCGATAGGGGACATATCCGAGGAGTGGGCAGGCCGTGGAAGTGACTGAACATGAGATAGACAGTACTGGACAATCCGAGACATGCACGGGCGAGCATTATACTGCTGGTATAGCGCACCTGGAATCCCGGTCAGGAATGGGAACATATGGGGCCGTAGGATCTTATCCACATACCGCTGGCTCGTCAATGATCCACGTACCCCTACTAGTGCTGATCGGCTATCGTAGAAAATGGCTCCCCAAATTATAATGCCTGCAATGTGTGAGGTGTGGCTCTCGATAGCGAGGTCGGGATTGCGCGGTTGACCCGGGGGCCTCTACACCCTGACTTGATGATCATCTGTCCCCTAAACGAAGCGGCACTCATCCACTAAACACCACACGTCGCCAGTCTGGGGCGTTCCACATCGCTCTGGCCTGGCCCCACGGCAAACGGAGCCGGTGATGCTCAGGTGTTAATGGCAGCACACGTAAGGGGCGCTGGGATCGCAGATTTGCTTCCGCGTGGCGTCGGGAAATGGTTCGTGGGCATACAGGAGCCGTTATATCTATCTGTATAGCGGACCAGGTCCCCGTGGGATCCGTTCGTGCCTCCGCCGTGTAGCAGTGCCGTCACGTGTCCACTGGTTTCACCACAGTCGGACGGTATGGTCAGAACGATCCACATGGCGGCGCGCCGACTACCCAGCGGTTTTCAGCCCGATGATCAGGCCTCTATCAAAGTCCGTAAGTTGCGTAAATCGACGTCTCTGGCGTCTACCCCAGGCATTCTTGTCACTCTGTACTCTTGCTTGCGTCGGTCGGTGCTTTTTCGCTTTCATGGGGCATCGACTACACTCACAACCTGACCATCTGGCAGTAGTGCGCAATCGCACCAAACGTGGATCATTTGCATACCAGTCCGCACTCTAGCTATATGCAAAGTTTCGCGGTTGTAGTATGTTTTCTTCTAGGCGCAAAAATTTCATTGACCGCGAGTGTATACAGAGTGTATATATATATATTTCATTACTACTACCCCGTGTTTAAATCAGGGGGCCGCTGGATAGTTCAAAACTCAAATGAGTGCTCCTCGAGCCATACCTGGGTAGTTGAGTCCGGTGAGGCGGCGCATTGTCCTGCTGAAACGGACTACCGCCCGCAGGATGCACGAAAGCCAAGAAAGCGTGTAGTGGTCAGCCAGCGTATGCTGGTAGGGCGCAGCGGTTAAGGACCTCTCCAGACACACTAAGTGACATTAATGTGTTCCATGAGAAATATCCCTAAACCGCCACAGCTCCACCAACGCCTTGAACACAGCCAACCTACACGACTAGGGCCATGGTCTTGTGAAGTCTATGCCCCACCCGCACCCTCCCGTCAGCTCGGTACAATTGAAAGCGGGACTCGTCTGACAACACGACGCGGCGCCATTCTGCAGGGGTCCAGTTTTGATGTTTCCGGCACCAGATGAGGCATAATGTCCAATGGTTGGCAGTCAACATTGGACATTGGCAGTCAACAGTGACACATGAGTAAGGCGTCGGCTCCTGTAGCACAAGGTATGCACCGTGCACCGTACCGTCCTCTCAGTGACGCTGCTTGGGCCTCCGACATTTAACCTGGATGTGGACACTGCTCACTCTCTGGGAGCTGGTACTTCGTCGACGGTATACTAGGGTACCCATTGATACGGTTGCCTTCTGGAATTGTAGGGTTCATAGCACTTGGGCGGCAGAATGACCCTTCTGTCTTGCGCCGATAATGCGTCCGCGATCAAAGTCTCTCAGATCACCACGTTTACCCATGTTCGTCAATTGCGATACACTGTTAGGAAGCTTTGTTCTCTACCTATTTATTGCCTGTGTTCGGCTTAGGTGTGCTGCACTGTGCGCGGCAAATGCCCGTGTAAACTCCCCATCACTCCTATCACGAATGCTTTTTCTACTATTTTAAGTATACTTATAGAACCCAAAAATGCCTTTAAAAAGAAATTGTTTCACTCAAAAGTCAGAAATTTAAAACTGTAAAATTGTTGTTCTTTCCGACTAATACAACATCAGTGTTAAATTTCTTGACGCGGAAATACTAAGTGATGGCAGAATATAAACTTAATTAATAAAAAGAAGTAGCACATAAGTTTTTATACGCAACGTATATGAAGTAATGTGTGAGAGTAAATATCTTTTTTTCTTGTGTGAGGGCTTAACGACCACCGTGGATGACTAAGTCTGCTATAAGTACTTGCCCGTTCCTAATTTAGTGCCACTGATTCCAAGGAAGGGATAGAGTCCGTGCCGTAAAACCACTGTGAGTAACTCAGTGGGTTATGATCATTGCCCGTTCCTAACTTAGTGCCACTGGTTCCAAGGAAGGGAGAGAACCAGTGCCGTCACGGTAACTCAGTGGGCTATAAGGAGTTGTTCGTTCCTAATTTAGTGCCACAGGTTCCAAGGAAGGAAAAGATCCCGTGCCGTAAAACCACTGTGAGTAACTCAGTGGGCTGTGAGCATTGCCCGTTCCTAATTTAGTGCCACTGGTTCCAAGGAAGGGATAGAGCCCGTGCCGTAAAACCACTGTGAGTAACTCAGTGGGTTATGATCATTGCCCGTTCCTAACTTAGTGCCACTGGTTCCAAGGAAGGGAGAGAACCAGTGCCGTCACGGTAACTCAGTGGGCTATAAGGAGTTGTTCGTTCCTAATTTAGTGCCACAGGTTCCAAGGAAGGAAAAGATCCCGTGCCGTAAAACCACTGTGAGTAACTCAGTGGGCTGTGAGCATTGCCCGTTCCTAATTTAGTGCCACTGGTTCCAAGGAAGGGATAGAGCCCGTGCCGTAAAGCCACTGTGAGTAACTCAGTGGGTTATGATCATTGCCCGTTCCTAACTTAGTGCCACTGGTTCCAAGGAAGGGAGAAAACCAGTGCCGTCACGGTAACTCAGTGGGCTGTAAGCAGTTGCTCGTTCCTAATTTAGTGCCACAGGTTCCAAGAAAGGAAAAGATCCCGTGCCGTAAAACCACTGTAAGTAACTCAGTGGGCTGTGAGAATTGCCCGTTCCTAATTTAGTGCCACTGGTTCCAAGGAAGGGATAGAGCCGTGCCGTAAAGCCACTGTGAGTAACTCAGTGGGTTATGATCATTGCCCGTTTCTAACTTAGTGCCACTGGTTCCAAGGAAGGGAGAGAACCAGTGCCGTCACGGTAACTCAGTGGGCTGAAAGCAGTTGCTCGTTCCTAATTTAGTGCCACTGGTTCTAAGGAAGAGAAAGAGCCCGTACCATAAAACCACCGTGAGTAACTTAGTCGGCTAGGAGCCTTGCCCTTTCCTAATTTAGTGCTATTGGTCCCAAGGGAGGGAGAGAGCCCATACACTGTGGGTGACTCAGTGTGTTACAAGCATTGCCCGTTCCTAATTTAATGCCACTGGTTCCTAGGAAGAGAGAGAGCCAGTGCCGTAAATCCAACGTGGGTAACACAGTGGGCTATAAGCAGTTGCTCGTTCTTAATATAGAGTCGCTTGTTCCGGGGAAGGGAGAGAGCCAGTGCCGCAAATCAAGCACAAAAATCATGCCTCACCGGGATTCGGTCAGAAGACAGCAATTAGACTAATGCGCCATCAGGGCGACGTAAATATCTTTAAAAGACCGATTTTGTTCTCATTTAATAACGTTACGAATTTGTTTTCGGATGGAGGGAGGGTTAAATGACCGGCATGATCAAATATAAGGGTTATAAGCAGTCAACTGATCCTATTTTGGCGCCGTGCACTGGTTTTCATGAACTGACAGAGCCAGCGCTATCGGACGAACGCACCACGGTTATCTCCACGGGGAATCGAACCCAGTCCTATCTAGAACAAATGATCAAAAATCAGCATCTCAGAAATTCTGCCACTGAGCCGGTAGAAGAAGTTTATTTGGTGAAACATTTGAATTCTTTCAGGTTGAAAAAAAGCCCCGATTGCTGGCATCCGAACCAAGACGACATGAACACCCAGATTTTCCAAGTTCCTTTCTTTCCGTTTTCATACGAAACTTGTTTTTGTTGTATGAGTCACGGTTGTAACCTCATAAAATTAAATGTGTGTTTTAACGCCGCGCACAAGTGGGTCTTTTATTTTGGGAGTTTTGCAAACGTGTTTCTTTAGTTTCAGTTAGTGCTGCAACCAAGCGATAATTCATTGAAATATTCAACAAAAAGACTATTAAACCGGCCTTTTTGTGACAGCAGTAAAAAAAGAGAAGTGTGAGATGCCTGTAGGAATAATTGTATTACTCGTGGCAAAAGGAATATTGGAAGGTAACGGAGGGAAAAAAAAAAAAAAAAAACTGCATCATCAGTGGCTGCAGTAGCAGCAGCATCCTGTAACTGCCATTCACTTGGGCCTTGGCCGGGTCGATCTTTCTCCTCTCTGTGCTCTTCTTCATCCGGCGAATACAAGGAATATCGTGGAGATGGAAGAGAACCAGTCATCGATCAAAAGCAGGCTTCAAAGGGAAAGAGAGGAGGACATTCCGCTTGCTCTTTTCTTCTCCAATGTTTATATATGATGCTCAAACATTCGGTGTCAGCTTCGTGGAAAGGATTTCGACCGAGCAAAAAACTGAAATCGATCATTTTTCTAAAGAGCAACTGTAGTCACACGAGTTTTGCAAAAGTTTTTTTTCTTCTCGCTCTCTGCTTTTTTTTTTTTTTTCCTTTTTCGTTACCACTTCTAGTACTGCAGATGAAACAGGAGCAATTGATTTCTTAAAACCGATATAATTCGTTCTTTCGGGTCAACTCGGGATAAAATGAACTGAATTGATGTCATTAAGCTCATGCGATGCACTTTTGTGTGTGTGAGAGAGAAAAAGACAGAGAAAGTGATGCTACGAGAGTTTTTGGTACTTTCGGATAAATACGCAGTAACTGCTATAAAGCCTGTTCCAATAAAAAAATGTACGATAAAAATGTATATGTTTGTCTTAAATGGTAAGCCTAAGGAAATTTTTGCGAATGAACGCAATTTGCGAATGTTTCGCATCGGCCGTTTGTCCGCTAACGTCATTTTATCAAAAACACTAGATAACTTGAACTTTCAAAAAAAAAAAAAAAAAAAAAATGGTTGTTTTACTGACACGGGCTAATGAAGCAAACTGCTATTCTTCTGTTATTTCTTCTGTAACTTTCCAGACAAGTCTTCTTCGCACCGCCGACTGAAAATAGAACCTTCATGCAGATGTACGTAAACCAGAGATGGAAACGGGTTAAAAATTTTGGACTCGGATCAGTAATTGACCCGGACACGACCAGGACAAATCTGCTTTGAACTAAAATATATATATACCATCATCACCATCATGATCAATCATTATCAATCCACTCCTGGATGAAGGTCTCCCCAAGTTTCTTCCACAATTGTCTGTCTTGAGCCTGTCTCCTCCATGTCACTCCAGCAAACTTTCGAATTGAATCCATCCATCTCCGATGAGGTCGGATGAAATCTGATTCGGAAAACATAATATACTCTTCGGTGTTCTAGTCCACGTCAATCGTGTGTAATGATAATATATAATATATATAAACTGTATTATTATTACACACAATTGACGTGGACTAGGAACATCAAACAGAATCCCCAGCATTGTGCGGGGCTCCAAAAGGCAACAGGCCATGTGCTTTGGCAGTTAGTCGGATGTGAGTCTGGAGAATTCGAAGCCGCTGTGGTGCAGTGGTAGTATGTCCGGCGCGTAACTGGAAGACCCTGGGTTCAATTACTGATGGCGGTCGATGAGAATTTTTCCTTGACTCACTTACACTGCTGGCCACCCAAAATGCAACACCAAGAAGGACACGAGATAGCAAAGCCAGATTTACTGGACACATAACAACATATACAAAGATGAAACGATTGAGCTTACAGGCCTGTGCGACTTGTGGAACACGCAGACATCAATACTTCGTGTGGCCCCCATGGCTGGCAATAACGGCCGCTACACGCCGCAGCATCGAACGAAAGAGGCTTTGGATGTGGGCTTGGGGTATGTTGGTCCAGGCTGCTTCCACACGTTGCCACAGTTCATCAGGTGTAGCCGCGGGTGGTGCTTGCCGGGCCACTCGGTTGCCGATCAACGACCAGACGTGTTCGATGGGCGACATATCGGGAGAACAGGCGGGCCACGGCAGCAGTGACACCTGGTGGGCCGTGAAGAATTGTTGCACGATGCGTGCCACGTGCGTGCGCGCATTGTCCTGTTGAAACGTGGCCGCTGGCAGGTCCTGCAGGTAAGGGAGGACTACAGGCTCCAAAACGTCAGAGATGTAGCGGTGGCTGTTGAGTGTACCGGCGATGCGTACCAGAGGGGGCGGGTGTCATATCCAATTGCGCCCCAAACCATAACGCCAAGCGACGGACCGGTATGGCGATTCATAATGCAGGCGTCATACAGTCTCTCGCCGCGGTGCCGCAACACGCGGATCCGACCATCGTGGTGTTGCAGGTGGAAGCGGGATTCGTCGGAGAAGACAATGTCGTGCCATTCCGTAGTCCAGGTGGGGCGTTCAACGGCCCACTGCCGCCGCACTCGCCGATGGTGTAACGTCAATGGTAATCGGAGCAATGGGCGCCATGCGAAAAGTCGCCGCTCCTGCAGACGACGTCGAACGTTACGTGCTGACACAGGTTGTTGCGTAACACACCCTAATTCCTGCGCTAACGTTCGTGATGTGGCGAGGCGAGCCGTCAATGTCCGCCGCACAACATGCCGGTCCTCTCGTTTGGTGGTGTGTCGCGTCTGCGGCAATCGCTCACGTCGGTCCGTCCGTCCCTCCTGCACCCACCGAATCCATACTAGCCTCACTGTAGCTGGATGTCGTCCCACACGGGCGCCGATGTCTCGGTACGATAAACCGCTGTCGCGATAAGCCACTATTCGTCCTGTGTCGAACTCCGAAACTTTCTGGAATGACTACCGTATTCTGCGACGAGGCATCAGGAAGCTTCCCACGCACAGGTCCGGCAGCACAACACATTTCCACTACGTACACCCCGCCTTCTGTGCATCCTTCTTATAGTGTTTCTCGTTGGCGTGCCGGGCGCACATGATTTGCATATGCCCTGTAATGCTAATAGTTTGCATGTCCTCTCGCGGGCGACGCATTTTGCGAATTTCAGGCCAATCGGATGCTTCTTTCTTGGTGTTGCATTTTGGGTGGCCAGCAGTGTATAAACGTGGATAGTGCGATGACTTCTGTTTGATATATATATTATGTTTTCAGAATCAGATTTCTTCCGCTTTCAGTAATTTGTTGTGGTTAATGTGCTATGTTTTTTATTTTTCTTATACGCAGCATCCGGCGCTATGAAATTTCAAAAGTTGGTTTATAAATTTATGAAACAACCTTAATTTACCTTATATACAGTAGTATATATGACGCTCAGTAAGACCGAAATAAGTACTTTGGATGGCCACCGTTGTTTTTTTATAACGGGCAGAATACGATGTGGCATACTCTCAATGAGGGATTTGCAGTATCACTTGAAACGCCTTTGCACCACACGTACTTTATGGCGTCAATCAAAGCTTGGGAATTGATGGCTGTTTTTCTGCTACCTTGT
This sequence comes from Macrothele yani, assembly GCA_039090855.1. NCBI lineage: Eukaryota > Metazoa > Arthropoda > Arachnida > Araneae > Macrothelidae > Macrothele > Macrothele yani. Next base: position 145,713,376 of record CM077007.1, on the reverse strand, counting down.
CTTTTAAAATGGTCAACAAATTTTCGATGTGTTTAAAGGTCGGGACTGTTACCTGGCCAGTCAAGCACAGGAATGTTTTCTCCCTCTGCAGGTAGCCCTTTACTGTTTTTGATCTGTGGCATAAGGCACCATCATGCATAAAGATTGTGCCACCTGTTCAGTTGAACTTACATGAGTTAATAGCTTCTCACGTAACATTTCCACATAAAAAGGACCAGTCATGGGTAGTGCCTGTCGGCAATAAGGATAATGAAGCAGTACCAGATGCTGACATAGCACCCCATATCATTTGACTAGGCGGATGCCTCACGATGCTAACGGTGTGTTTTTCATCAAACCTTTCTCATTTTGGTCGTCGAACATGTACTTCACGTGATTCAAGTTGACGCACAGTTGATTCATCGGAAAACAAAGAACTTGGCTTCAATTGTCAGCAGTTCACGATTGATGACGCTTCGCAAACTGGAGTCTCTTCATTTTCATAACAGAGGTTAATCTAGATTTATGTGAAGGTTTATAACACTTTAATCCGAAATCTTTGCTAAGACGTCGGGAAACAGTGCTGGTACTAATATCAGACCCTTTTGAACGTAAAAACGCCTTGATTTTCTTGCACGAACTCCTCAGAGAACGCATAACTATTCACTTTATGGTATTGTCATCATGTGCGGTTGTTTTTCTTGGACGTCCACTTCCCTTTCGGTCGCTAAATTCCCCTGCATCTAGATATTTCATGATCGTATTATGAATAGCAGTCTTGCTCACATTCACCTTTCTGCTTATGTCACGTTCGGAGTATCCTTCATGATATAAAGCAATTTGTGCTTTCTGAGTAACACTTAATGACGCTCTTTTGTCCATTTTTCGCGATATAGAAAATGCGTACAGAATTTCTTAGCATGAAAACCAGAAGCAAACTGACGCTCGCACGCTTCCCCTAACTATCAACAGCTGCCGCTGTAGGATAATGCAACACTGACAGGAAGTTAAGTAATACAGACAGTAGCTGACGCAGTAGGCATTTTATCTCCTAATTCCAACAGGTCACTTACAGACATGGGTCGGGTACAATTATGTAACGTCCGGGTCCTGATCTGGTCCAAATTTTTTGACCCGTTTCCAACTCTGATGTAAATGTCACTTACGCAGCGCGTAGGGTATGCAAAATATTTGGTCACGTGCGTCACCACGTGATCTAGGGAATTATTTAAGGGTGCTGCTCGTCAGTAGTGTTGATCACAATGGGAAAAGCAAAGGATCTTTTGGAGTACAGCAAAGGGCTTATTGCGGGTGCCGTTATGGCTGGAGAGACTATTTTGAAAACAGCGGAACTAATGGGTTCCTCAAAAGGTGAGATGTACCGGATCTTCAATCAGTTGAAAAAAAACCCTACATTGCTTGTCTAAGAGGAGAATATTTTGTCGACGACAACATGTCAGGAACGAGATCACAGTCTTCTGAGAAAGCTTGTACGGAGAGACAGGACTTTCCGTGTGCAGCTTTGTCTGAAGCATTCAATGAAGGCAATTCCCGACCCATATCTCACTGAACTATGCGCATGGAACTGAAAAGGATCAGTACTGGTAGCCGCATGCCTATACGAAAGCCACTTATTTCTGCCGAGAACCGAAAAATTCGTCTATAGTTGTGCCAGGAATCACGTGACTGCACATTAGAAGTCTGGAAAAAAGTCATGTAGTTCGATGAGTCGCGGTACACCTTGTTCTGTACCGACGGTAGGCAGACAGTTCGTCCGAGTCCCACGAAACAATGTATCCAGCTTGCTTTGTAAACACAATTCAAGGTTCTGGAGGTGGTGCCATGGTGTGGGACACTCTCTGTTATTGCCGCAAAATCCAGCGTCCTTCAAGGATTATCTGAACATTGTTGCTGGTCACGTCCATCCTGTAATACTGCCTTTTTTACGCTTTCCAACCGTAGATTGAAGAAACGTATATGCTCCAGCTTTGTCCGTCTGTCTGCCCGTCCGCACGATAACTCGCGTAAAAAATGGTTCGATTTCGATGAAATTTTAGTATGTGGTAGACAACCACCCGGGGATGAGCCCTGTTGAAAATGGGCGAAATGGCGTCAAAGGTCAGGACTTAAGAGCGGGATCTATTCCATTGCTCTTATGCCTCATAACGTAAGTAAAAATGCTTTGATTGCGACAAAACCTTAGTATGTTGTTCCGGAGATATACTGAACCGGTTCTGCTGAATATCATCGAAATGGGGGTCAAAGGTCAGGGCACAGGTGCGAGATTTATTCCACAGCCATTATCCTCATTACTTGACTAAAAAGGCTTCTATTGCGACAAAACTTTAGTATGTTCTTCCGGAGGTATACGGAACCGGTTCTGTTGAATATCAACGACATGGGTCTGGTTCACTTCGTCGACAACTCATTTTGTAGACAGGTACGTTTCTTCGACACTCAATTCGTCGACACTATACAGTATATGCAAACAGTCGATTCGCAAAAAAACGGTAAAAAGTTCAAAACCATCAAAGTTGGTATACTATCTCATGGTACTGTTACTTAGATCGTAGACGGTTTTTGGAAGAGGTCGGGCCCGGGGTCAAGGGGGCCCCATGCAACATTTTCGTAAAATCTACAGTTTTCAATTCAGAACCACCAAGTTTTTATAGTATCTCATTGTACTCTAACTTAGACCGTACACGGTTTTGGGAAGGGGCGGGGGCGAGGTCAAAGGGGCTCCCACCCAACATTTTCGTAAAATCTAGTTTTCAATTTAGAACCACCAAATTTGGTATACTATCTCATTGTACTCTAACACCAACTTAGACCATACACGGAAGACGTCAGGGCCAAGGGGTCAAGGGGGCCCCATACAACATTTTCGTAAAATCTACAGTTTTCAATTTAGAACCGCCAAATCTGGTATACTATCTCATGATACTCTAACTTAGAGCGTTCACGGTTTTTTGGAAGGGGTCGGTGCCCGGGGTAAAGGGAGCCCCATACAAAATTTTCTCAAAAATTTCCATTTTTTTTACTTAAGAAGCGCAACATAATTATGTACTCCAATACCCTATCTGCGAGTTAAGTTAGAGCACCCTGAGATAGTAAACCAAATTTGTTGATTCTAATTGAAAACTGTAGATTTCACGAAAATGTTGTATGGGACCCCTTGACCCCGGGCCCCTACCCCTTCCAAAAACCGTGTACGGTCTAAGTTACAGTATCATGAGATAGTATACCAAATTTGGTGGTTCTAAATTGAAAACTGTAGATTTTACGAAAATTTTGAGGAATCGACTGCATATATAGCGTCGATGAAGTGAGTGTCGACGAAGTGATTGTCGACGAAATGAACGAGACCGATCGAAATGGTGCCAGCCGCCCCAGTGGCTCAGTGGTCTAAGGCGTTGGCCTCTGATCATTCGCCCGTAAGGGGTCCGGGTTCGAATCCCGGTCAGGCATGGATGTTGTGTTTGTCTTACGGCACTGGCTCTCTCCCTTCCCTGGAACCAGTGACCTAAAATTAGGGACGGGCGACTGCTTATAGCCCATTGAGTTGCTCACGGCGGTCGTTAAACCTCCAATCAAAAAAAAAAAAAAATGGTGCCAAAGGTCAGAACACAGGAGCGAGATTTATCCCACAGCCATTATTCTCATAACTTGAGTAATGATTTCTGGTATGTTGGAAAGCGTATCATAAATCAATGCATTGCATGATTTTACTAACTTGTTATTGAGCAGTTTACAATTGTTTCATGGACAGCAATGCTACTGCCAGTCGCGCAAAAGCGTTCAACAGTGGTTCAGAGTGCATGGCAGCAATTTCCGCCATCTTTCTTGGCCACCAAAAAGTCCCGATCTGAACTCCATTGAGAATGTATGGTACATGTTAGAAAAACAGATGAAGGTGCAAATTCCGCTTCCGCCAAATCTGAGCGAGTTAAAGCAGCCTCAGAATAACGCTTGATGTGCTGTAGGCGCAAATGCACTTCAACACCTTGTGGAGTCTATGCTAAACCGCATACATGCTGAAATTCGTACTGAAGGAGGTCCAAACCGGTATTGAATAATGTTTCCTAATTCATTGGCCGGTGTGTCTGACCAGCAATGTTGACTTTACCTTGCTTAAAAACGAGCAGGGGAGTATATTTTCGTGTCAAGTTTAAAGACACATTTTCTTGTAATTGTCTCAAAACATCGACTGAAGATTGTGAAACAACTAAAGCTTAATATCCATCTTTCGAATAGGTGGGAAGTTATACTTCTCATAATTTGCTTGAGGTATTACAGCAAACCGTTCCAGTATCAAATTCCATCTTAATACACTACTCATCGACACTAAATTACTTTCGTGTAAGGTGATGCTTTGCCAAGGGGATTCAAAATCATCATTTCTTAACAGTGAGAAACGACACTCACCACTTCACGCATGTGTCCATAATTGATTTAACTTGCGGGCATTTTGCTTAGAATTTTTCGTTCCAATCCGATTACTGACTCACGACGTATATACAGCAATTTGGCAGTATGACCAAGCTTTAGAAGGGAATGGTACGCAGCCTGGAATTAATAGGCTTCAAACCACAGTACTTTTTTAATCCAAATTTGCTTTGAATAATTTTAGGCACCACATAAGTCCAAAGTTCGTCTAATGCTACAGATTTTTTTCATGTTTGTTATAGTATATCCACATCAACTCCAAAGCTTAAATTCATGAAGCTGTACAGAAAATAACAGTTAGTCCCTTGAAGAACCTGGTACCTAATAATTATTTTCAATATATTTATCTCCAGCACTAATATAGACTCTGCTGTCTGGAGCTATCAGCCGTATCCCAACGCCGACAGTTTTCCATTGCGCTTCGAGAAGCATGGCCAGCTTCTCGTCACGCTAGAAGTAGTACACATTTTGTGCTCATATCAGCGGGCGTCGCAAATTATTCATTCCTGCTGAATTGAAGCTTTGAATTATCTACCTGCTTCAATTTTCCTCGAATTTTTCACCACTAAGTAACTTAAATCAAGCGCAGACTTCTTTGTTGTAGAAGATCTCTAAAAAAAAAAAAAAAAAAAGGAAAGAAACGAAAAGAAAACTCGTCATGCTTCTAGGCACCATTGACTTTACGTTTCATAATCAGTTCTCTATTTAAAATACACGCAAAAGTAGAAAATTAGTATACTTAACAATAGATCACGATTTCGAAAGGAATATTCAAAATTAAGCTTTAATCAGTTCCAGCTTCAAAACGGCAGTCTACACTCGGAAGGCAATTAGTGCCAAGACATAGGTAAAACCGAACGTTGAAGATGGAAACGTACAGTTTGCTCTGTTACATTTCGATGATAAATTATATAGGCCACTGAGCGTGGCGATGGAGATTTTCCGACAGTTACTCATTTTCTTTGGCCTAAACTCCAGTAGGAATCCATTGACAACTTATAGATGTGACCTAAAGAGAGAAGAAAAAACGGACAAACAATAGTAGAGGTAATTTTTTATCTTAAACAAGTTAGTAAAATCATGCAACGCATTGATTATGATACGCTTTCCAACATACCAGAAATTATTACTCAAGTTATTACTCAAGTTATGAGGATAACGGCTGTAGAGTAAATCTCGCTCCTATGACCTGACCTTTGACCCCATTTCGATGATATTCAACAGAACCGGTAAAGTATACTTCCGGAACAACATGATAAAGTTTTGCCTCAATCGAAGCATTTTTACGTAAGTTATAACGCATATGGGCGAGGGAATGGATTCCTATCCTATGTCCTGACATTTGACCCCATTTCGCCCATTTTCAGGGTTCATCCCCAGGTGGTCTCCCACGAAAAACTAAAATGTCATTGAAATCGAACTAGATTTACGCAAGTTATGACGCATAAAGGCAATGGAATGGATCCCCGCTCCTATGTCGTGGCCTTTGATCCTACTTCACCCATTTTCAAAAGGTTCATCCCTAGTGGTCCCCTACCACATACAAAGATTTCATCGAAATCGAACCATTTTTACGCGAGTTATCGTGCGGACGGACGGACAAAGCATTTACGCTTTTTCAACCTACGGTTGGAAAGCGTAAAAAACGAACTAATCATATTTTAGCACAGCGGATACGCTCGTCATCAAGTAACTATTCAAAAATGTAACAAAAAAAAAATGCTGTATTAAGTTTAAATTTTGAAGAGAAAAACATGCGAAATCAGCGTTCCGCTGCTTATACTGTACTACGCATCAACTCCAAGCAACTGACACAACTCACTTTTTGTTCTAGAAGAAAATAGAAGTATTGAGTAACACACACACAACGCGTGACGTAGTAAGGCAGATGGTCGCGAGAGTGGGACGTTATGAAACTTTAATAGGATCCACAAAGAACGCGTGACGTAATGAGGCATGGCGTGACCACGCGCCGACATCTCAATCGCGAGTCGATCGCGAGAGTGTGATGTCATAAGATTTCTAAGAATGGGAAACATTTAAAGGACGACGCCATGACACAAAAAACGTGGTAACTCGGGGTGGTTATTAACCCACTAAACGAATTTTTCCAAAGTCGAGATCAAGCGAAATCGGTTTCTAGTACCAGAAAACGGTAGTTTAACCACTTTCATCTAAAACCTTAGAGCCATTTTCAAAATAAAATATATACACTGCTGGACAATTGCTAAGGACGGATCATAAACGGCTATATAGCGCATAAAAAAGTAAGTGTGGTTGGAAGCCAAGTGAAATAAAATAATGTCAGAATGCCAGGACATTACAAGAAAGACCATTTATTGTGCTCTGAAATCCAGAAGGCTTTGGAACGTGTTCAAGGGACAAACAGGCCATTTTGTGCAGAATACGTAAACGTGAAAAAAATGCAATTACCGTCCGCAGGCGTTCCGGCGTAAGATGTCAATACGGGATATGGCCACCGTGGAGGGCGATGCAAGATTCCACACGTCGTGTCATGCTTGGCACAACATTATCAAGCAGCTGTTGGGGTAATTTATCCCATTCCTCTGTCAGTGCACGGATGAGGGTATCCTTGTTTATTGGAGGGCATTGGCGACCAGCAAGACTCCTCCCCAAAGCATCCCACACATTTTCAATGGGATTCAGATCTGGAGAACGTGCTGGCCATACGAGGCGTTGAATATCCTCGCTCTCAAAACACTCCTGGACAGCGACTGTTCGATGACATGTTGCGTTGTCGTCCATGAAAATGAATCTATCACCGACAGCACCACGGAACATGCGAACATGAGGTAGCAGAACATCATTAATGTATCGTTGGCCAGTCATAGTCCCAGTTCGAAGCACATAGAGGGACGTACGGCTATTGATCCTGATGCCAGCCCATACTATGACACTACATGTCGGATATCGGTTCTTTCCTGTATGTTTGCTGGACAATATGCAGTACCACTATCACGCCAGATCAGTTGTCGTTGACAATCAGACGATAGAATGTATCTACTCTCATCTGAGAAGAGGACAGCAGACCAGTCGTTATCAGTCCAATTGCGATGTTGATGGCACCATTGCAAACGGGCGGTACGGTGACGTCTGGACAATGGGATGCACACAACAGGACGGCGGGCGTATAGTCCTCCTTCATGCAAACGTCTGGCGACAGTTTTTCGGGAGATCCGCTTGCCAGTAGCAGCCATAAACTGATTTGCTACCTCACTAGCTGTGCTGCGCCGGTGTCTTTTTGTTGATAGCACTATGTACCGATCTTCTGCAGGTGTCGTACTGCGAACACGACCTCCCCCGTGACGTTTGCTACACTCTCCATTTGTTTGAAATGATTTCCAAAGCCTTGAAACAACACTGTGGCTGACGTCGAACTCCCTAGCAACATCTTTTATTTTTCGCCCTTCTTCTCTTTTTTTTTTTTTTTTTTTTTTGGATTGGAGGTTTAACGACCACCGTGAGCAACTCAATGGGCTATAAGCAGTCGCCCGTCCCTAATTTTGGGTCACTGGTTCCAGGGAAGGGAGAGAGCCAGTGCCGTAAGACAGACACAACATCCATGCCTCACCGGGATTCGAACCCGGACCCCTTAAGGACGAATGATCAGATGCCATCGCTTAGACCACTGCGCCACCGGGGCGGCAACGCCCTTCTTCAATCTTGCCAATAATACGGCCACGCGTAAAATCATCTAGGTGATGTCGGGAAGACATACTGAAAATTGCAAGTTCGTCAATTGATCCTTTCAATTTCAACTTTGCGTTTGAACAACAACGGTCAATACGCGTCAAATCCTTTATATCTCTTATCAGCGCTATGACGTCACGAACAAGTTCGGCAATCCAAAATTTGCATACGCACAACACGTCTTACTGTATCCCGCACTTATGCTAATTTCCACATTTTCCTGCCTTCCATTTTATGGTTGCTATCGTTGCTATTGTCATCCGTCCTTAGCAATTGTCCGGCAGTGTATATATATAAATACAAGAATTGCTCCTTTAATAAGATGTGATGTAATGGAATGCATCCCGATCCTATGTCCTGAACTTTGACCCTACTTCACCCATTTTCAACAGAGTTCGTCCCCCGTGGTCCCCTACCACATACTAATATTTCATCGAAATCGTACGATTTTTACGCGAGTTATCGTGCGGGCAAACGGACAAAGCTGGAGCATATACGCTTCTTCAACGTACGGTTGAAGAAGCGTATGACCTTTGACCCCATTTCGTCCATTTTCAATAGGTTTCCTCCTCAGGTTGTCCCCTACCACATACTAAAATTTCATGGAAATCGAACCATTTTTACGCGAGTTATCGTGCGGACGGGCAGACAGACAAAGCTGGGGCTTATAAGATTTTTCAACCTACGTTTGGAAAGCGTAAAAAATGAAAGAAAAGTAATTCTGTACTAGCGTGAGTCAAAGTTTCGTCCCTTTTAGCTTTATACAAAGTTGAGCCTTTATTCCTGTGCGAAATGGGCGCCAGCATCGACTGGGTATACACCATACCTCTACCTCAGCATCGTATACACCATACCTCTACAAGCCGTTGTTCTAGACACTAATGATACTGCATATATTGGCTCTACAAAAAGGAACTTGAGTACCAGAGTCAGGGAGCACAAATATGATCTTCGTAATGGCAAGTTAACAACCGCCATGTCTCGTCTGGTTGGAATCGGTTCCCATACTCCAAAGCGGAATGCGGTATCAATTATAAACTCTCCAGGTAAGCTCTCAATGTTATTACTTATATATTGCATCTTTTGAATCTCGCTGTTGTAATGATTATGTCCCTAAAGTTATATCGAAACCATGGACTATTTTATTTGAACATTTTCATGATCTATTTTAAATGCATTGCGTAAATCCTAGATAGCGTTGCGATATTGCTGGTTTCTGACGATGGTGTTATATATTAATATATATATATATATATATGTATATATGCAGAGCTGGCCACCAAAAATGCAACACCAAGAAGGACACGAGATAGCACAGCCAGATTTACTGGACACATAACAACAGATACAAAGATGAAACGATGGAGCTTACAGGCCCGTGCGACTTGCGGGACACGCAGACATCAATAGTTCGTGTGACCCCCATGGCTGGCAATAACGGCCGCTACACGCCACGGCATCGAACGAAAGAGGCTTTGGATGTGGGCTTGGAGTAGTTCGGTCCAGGCTGCTTCCACACGTTGCCACAGTTCATCAGGCGTAGCCGCGGATTGTGCTTGCCGGGCCACTCGGTTGCCGGTCAGCGACCAGACGTGTTCGATGGGCCACATATCGGGAGAACAGGCGGGCCACGGCAGCAGTGACACCTGGTGGGCCGTGAAGAATTGTTGCACGATGCGTGCCACGTGCGGGTGCGCATTGTCTTGTTGAAACGTGGCCGCTGGCAGGTCCTGCAGGTAAGGGAGGACTACAGGCTCCAAAACATCGGAGCTGTAGTAGTAGTGGCTGTTGAGTGTACCGGCGATGCGTACTAGAGGGGTTCGGGTGTTATATCCAATTGCGTCCAAAACCATAACGCCAGGCGACGTACCGATATAGCGATGCATAGTGCAGGCGTCATACAGTCTCACGCCGCGGAGCCGCCCCACGTGGATCCGACAATCATGGCGTTGCAGACAGAAGCGGGATTCGTCAGAGAAGACAATGTCGAGCCATTCCGTAGTCCAGGTGCGGCGTTCAACGGCCCACTGCCGCCGCACTCGCCGGTGGTGTAACGTCAGCGGCAATCAGAGCAATGGGCGCCTTCCGACAAGTCCCCGCTCCTGCAGACGACATCGAACGGTACGTGCTGACACAGGTTGTTGCGCAACACACCCTAATTCCTGCGCTAACGTTCGTGATGTGGCGGTGGGAGCCGTCAATGTCCGCCTCACAACATGCCAGTCCTCTTGTTCGGTGGTGTGCCGCGGCTGCGGCAATCGCTCACGTCGGTCCGTCCGTGCCTCCTGCACCCACCGAATCCATACTCGCCTCACTGTGGCTGGATGTCGTCCCACACGTGCGCCGATGTCTCGGATCGATAAACCGCTGTCGCGATAAGCCACTATTCGTCCTCTGTCAAACTCCGAAACTGGCTGGAATGACTGCCGTATTCTGCGACGAGGCATCAAGAAGCTTCCCACGCACAGGTCCGGCAGCACAACACACTTCCACTACTTACACCCTGCCTTCTGTGCACCCTTCTTATAGTGCTTCTCTGTGGCGTGCCGGGCGCACATGGTTTGCATATGCCCTTCAATGCTAATCGTTTGCATTTCCTCTCGCGGGCGATGCATGCTGCGAATTTCAGGCCAATCGGATGCTTCCTGCTTGGTGTTGCATTTTGGGTGGCCAGCAGTGTATATATCATCATCATCATCATCATTGTCAATCATTATCAATCCACTGCTTAACGCAGGTCTCTCCAAGTTTCTTCCACAACGGTCTGTCTTGTGCCAGTCTCCTCCATGTTACTCCCGCATACTTTCGAAGTCCATCCACCCATCTCCCATGTGGTCTTCTTCTGGGTCTTTTCCTTACCCTTGGAATCCAATCTAAAATTTCGGCAGTCCATCGATGATCTGTCCTTCTGGCAGTATGTCCAGCCCATTGCCATTTCAGGGATTTAACTCTGTTCACGATGTCTTCCACTCTTGTCATTTTTCTGATCCACGAGTTCCTCTTCTTATCTCTCCTGGTTACACCAAGCATGCACCTCTCCATGCTGCTTTGAGTTGTCTGCAGCCTTTGTATGTCTCTTTTAGTTAAGGTCCACGTCTCTGCACCATACATAAGCACTGGAAGGATGCATTGATCAAACACTTTTCTTTTAAAACATAAAGGCATATTGCTCTTGAAAATTATGCTGTTTCTTCCAAAGGCTCTCCAGGCAAGTTTTGTACGCCGTTTAATTTCTTCATCAATGTGACCCTCACTTGATATCTGCTGTCCAAGATAAACGTACGTGTCTGTTATCTCCAGCTTTTCTTCATCAATCGATAAATCTTCATTTCTTGTAAAAGCATTGAACATCATTTTTGTCTTCTGAAAGTTCATTTTTAATCCCACTTCTTTACTCTTGTCAGCAAGTTCCTGGATCATACTCTGCAGCTCTGATGGGGTAGTTGCCAAAATGACTACGTCATCAGCAAAAGGAATGTGGGTTAGATAATCTCCATTAATCTTTATCAATTTGTTTTCCAAGTTCAGTGATTGAAAGACATTTTCCAAAGTGGCATTAAAGAGCTTCGGAGATATGGTGTCCCCTTGCCTCACTCCCTTTCCAATTTTTATGTGTGTTTTATTTTCAAACAGCCGAATCTTTGCACTTGCATTTTCATAGATGTTATTAATAATATTAATGTATGCATCTTCAATACCGCAGGATTTCTGAGCCATTGTAACTGCTGATGGTTTCACCGAATCAAAGGCTTTTTCATAATCGATAAAAGCCATGCACAATGGAAGTTCATATTCCTTCGCTCTTTCAATTAGTTCTCTCAGTACGTGGATATGATCTATTGTGCTTGTTTAGCGCACTGTTCTCTCAGTTGAGCCATGTCCAGTGTTACCTTCAAACAGTGTGAAAGAACTTTAGTGAAGATTTTATAAACCACTGATAGGAGGAGGCTGATCGGTCTGTAGTTCCTGAGATCCCCAATGTCACCTTTTTTATGCAGCAGGATCATTGTAGCGTTGTTACAATCCTCAGGAATCTTCCCTTCATTAAGGCATCGAGTGAAAATTTGGGCGAGTACTCTTTCGATTTCTCCACTTGCTTCTTGTATGATGTCGACAGTAATTCCATCTTCTCCTGGAGCTTTTCCCCGCTTCATGTTCATGGTTGCATGTGCAACTTCTGCTGGGAGGGCTGGAAGAACTATGGTACTGGTACCTTTCATGATGTCTGAAGTACATGTATCATCCGTTTAATATAATTTGGAGTAGAAATCTTTCACTCTTGCCAAAATTTCGCCTCAATTTCTTGTTACAGAACCATCTTCTTTTCTCAGTGCCATAATCTGTTTTCTTCCCTTATTGAGATGTCCCTTTGCTATCTGTAGGCTTTGGTTGTTTTGAATTGCTTTCCTCACTAGTTCACAGTTGAATTTCCTTACGTCTTCAGTGATACTTTTTTGTACTGTCTTGCATAGCTCTATATATTTAACTTTGGAAGTCACATCTTCTTTAGTTGTCCTCATCTCTCTTCTTTTTTGCATCAACATTTTGGTTTTTCCTGATAATTTGTTCACATGCAACTTGTTCTTAGACCCAGGTAATTTTGTTGCTGTTTCCATAAGAGCTTTGGTTACTTTTCTGTTAACTTCAGAAATATCCACTTCTTCCAATGTTAGGCTTTCTAAAGCAGAGAAACTGTTCTTCAGTTCCAACTTGAACGTATTATGGTGTTTTTAAGGTTGGTTATGTCAATACATTTTGCTTGTCTTATGAGCTTGCTACGTTTGAGTTTAGTGTTGAGGTGCATCCTACATCTCACCAATCTATGGTCACTACCTGTGTTGAACTTGTTTAGCGCACTGCAGTCTTCTATGACGAACTTTTTGTTACACATAATAAAATCAATTTCACTTGTCGTCCCATTTGGATGTCTCCATGTCCATTTCCTGTGTGGCTTTTTCTTGAAAAAGGAGTTCAAAATGAAAAACCCTTCTGCCTCTGCAAACTCAACGAGAGTATTTCCACGCTGGTTTCTGTTGCCGTAACCGAATTTACCTACTGAAGTTTCATTCTGTTGCCGTTGCCCTATTTTTGCATTGAAATCTCCCATAATTATCTTCAAGTGCTGCTTACCTTTATTATTTAAATGACGAATTTCCTTATAAAATTTTTCAATTTCTTCTTCAGGATGACTTGTGGTGGGTGCATAAGTTTGTATAATCTGAGCCTTGTATCTTCTCGAGAGTTGGATAACGAGTCATGCAGCTCTGTCAGAGGAACTTTCAACTTCTACAACTTTATCCTTCAGTTTCTTGTTTATTATAAATCCAACACCACTAGTTCTGCCAGTATCTGTCCCACGATAATAGAAGAGATGTCCACTTTTCAGTTCAATGAGATCTTCTCCTTTTCTCCTTACCTCACTTAGCCCGACGATGTCCCACTTGATCCTTTGTAGTTCCTCTTCCAATTCAAGAAACCTTGAATCAGAAGATAGGGAGCGTCCATTATACGTAGCCAAGGTCAGCATCAGATGGCAGCCTAGTCCGGTCCTCCTGGGATTCTTAGCACCCTCTGCCTTCATGTCGCACTGGCCGCTGCCTTGGTCAGGTACATTCCAGCTGCCGGAGACTGAGGGCCAAGATTTAAGTTGTGGAGTCAATTTGGAGGGGTTTGGCCATAACTCACCAAGCTGGCCAAGCGGGTTGATGAGTGTGGGATAGCATTTCGTCTAATCCCGATGGTATAGTTATACTGCTATTGGCGGTCGTCAGAGCTCCTTTAATGGGAACAGGACGCACCACGAGAAGGCGGTGTTGACATTTGTCAAGGAAAGGCTGTGATGTTACGCATCACCTGACCTTACATCCCAGTTATATATATATATTAAAAATGAACTTTCATAAGACAAAAGTGATGTTCAATGGTTTTACACGAAATGAAGATTTATCGATTGATGGAGAAAAGCTGGAGATAACAGATTCGTATGTTTATCTTGGACAGCAGATATCAAGTGAGGGTCACATTGATGAAGAAATTAAACGGCGTACAAAACTTGCCTGGATTGCTTTTGGAAGAAACAGCATAATTTTCAAGAGTAATATGCCATTATGCCTTAAAAGAAAAGTGTTTGATCAATGCATCCTTCCAGTGCTTACGTATGGTGCAGAGACGTGGACCTTAACTAAAAGAGACATACAAAGGCTGCAGACAACTCAAAGCAGCATGGAGAGGTGCATGCTTGGTGTAACCAGGAGAGATAAGAAGAGAAACTCGTGGATCCGAAAAATGACAAGAGTGGAGGACATCATGGTCAGAGTTAAATCCCTGAAATGGCAATGGGCTGGACATACTGCCAGAAGGACAGACCAACGATGGACAGCCGAAATTTTAGATTGGATTCCAAGGGACAGGAAAAGACCCAAAAGAAGACCACATGGGAGATGGGTGGATGAAATTCGAAAGTATGCTGGAGTGACATGGAGAAGACTGGCACAAGACAGACCGTTGTGGAGAAAACTTGGGGAGACCTTCGTCCAGCAGTGGATTGATAATGGTTGACAATGATGATGATGATGATGATATATATCTTGGTCACACTCGTGAATGTAACATCTGAAGATGGGGACGTTGTGATCCCCGAAAGATCTCATGTGGTGTGTGTTTTAACAGTAAAGCTTAGTTACATGTAGTGTACATATGTGTTTTATCGTGTTTAGTCGATATTTTAACTTTCAACGCTTTTTACACAAATAATCCTTCATCAAATGATGATGATTGATGATATATTATCGAATTTATAGCTCAAAGCATATTTTTCGGGTTAGGCCCGGGTCGGGTCCAAAAATTTTAACCCGTTTTCCAACCCTGCCCCCTATCACACCCCCCCCCCCGTTTCTACGGCCGTGTCAGCAGCAAAAATCTTTGTAATGACAAATAGTGTGTAATACTTTGGGTTTCTCAATAATTTATGAAAAAATTGTAAGGGTATTAAAGATTTTTGTTCTTGCCAAAAGGTTTAGACAAAAAGAACAAAATCTAAATGAGAAATATAATTCCTCTATTTCTTTTACTGCAAATGATCAGTCACCAGGGACCACTTCCGTTAAAACCATTCCAATTGTATTGCCACACGAAGCTTGGCTTCCACTTTGCCCTCGACTGCGCATTACAAAAACCACTTCACAAGCGGGGTTACGATGTTTCGTACAAGACTACAAACATCGTATGGGGACCAAATGAGCATATTGGTGTCCTACAGGACTACAAACATTGTATAGGGACCAAAAGAGCATATTGGTATCCTAGTTGTCTTTTGAATAAGTCTCTGAAGAACGAGCAGAAATTTATGAAGATCATTGTCCTAGTTTTCTTCTGATCAAATCTCATGTAAATTTTCGTAACGCAAACATTTTGCCATTAACACTTCCAAACCTCTAAATGTACTTTGCTTTGAAGATGGAGTTGAATTTGTCCTATTAGAGGGATTTCTTTATTTTCTCTCCACTTGTATGTGTTGACAGAAAGTGAGCGCTCGGAATTGCCTTAAAAATAACTATTCACAGTCAGGACTGCGAAGATATATCACAACCTAGAAGAACGGTGTCCGAAACTTTATTATTCGGCTCCAACCGTGTATTTTGAATCTGATTTGGATATAAAGTCATCCAAGACTTGTAAAAAACCTAGATGCTTCTCTGTTACTAAATACACAAGAAGATGGACCATCAAAAATGGAAAGACGCGCGTCTTTCACTGCAAGAAGATTTGGAAGATTTTTTTGTGGCTAATACCCAGAGTCGAGCTCTCGACACTTTAGCTGGTTCCTGATGCTTTTTAACATCTTGCAGTGTAGATGCCGGTAAGCCTTAAAGAGTCATGATCTTGTCTTGGCATTTTTCATTTTATTGGATTAACTTCAATATTAGATGAGTTAAATAATTTTAAGGGATGGTGATCACCGTATTTTTCCTCGTATTATCCGTAGCGGTGTATAATCCGCAGACTGTGAAATTTAGGAAAAGAAAACAACAACTCTTTTGTATAATCCGCAGGCTTTGACATTCAGAAAAACAGTTTTCGTATAATCCGCACCCGCGATGTTGATCCCCCGAACCGTAATTTTGTACAGAAAAGTCGCTATTCATGGGATGACCCAGCAGTCCAAGTGAATAGGGACAAAATGGATCTTTTTTTAAAAAAAGTAACTGTCATTCTTAAATTCTTTTCTGTAATTTTCAAAATAAAAAGCAAAAAGTATTGAGATTTTTCAGCCTTACCGTAGTTCTGTAGTTAGATTCCGTAGTCCGATTTCGTAGTATGCGGTTCCGTAGTGAGACCTGACAGTTCCGTAGCTAGATTCCTTAGTACGCAGTTCCGTAGTTAGATTCCGTAATTAGACCTGATAGTTCCGTAGTTAGATTTTGTAGTATGCAGTTCCGTAGTTAGACATGACAGTCCCAAAGTTAGATTCCGTAGTATGCAGTTCCGCAGTTAGACCTAACAGTTTCGCAGTTAGACCTAACAGTTCCGTAGTTAGATTCCGTAATTAGACCTGATAGTTCCGTAGTATGCAGTTCCGTAGTTAGATTCCGTAATTAGACCTGATAGTTCCGTAGTTAACTTACGTAATTAGACCTGATAGTTCCGTAGTTAGATTCCGTAATTAGACCTGATAGTTCCGTAGTTAACTTACGTAATTAGACCTGATAGTTCCGTAGTTAACTTACGTAATTAGACCTGATAGTTCCGTAGTTAACTTACGTAATTAGACCTGATAGTTCCGTAGTTAACTTACGTAATTAGACCTGATAGTTCCGTAGTTAACTTACGTAATTAGACCTAATAGTTCCGTAGTTAACTTACGTAATTAGACCTGATAGTTCCGTAGTATGCAGTTCCGCAGTTAGACCTGACAGTTCCGTAGTTAGATTCCGTAGTATTCAATTCCATAGTTAGATTCCTTAGTATGCAATTCCGTAGTTAATTCCTTAGCATGCAGTTCTATAGTTAGATTACGTAGTATGCAGTTCCATAGTTACGCCTGATACTTCCGCACTTAGATTCCATAGTGTGTGTGCAATTGCGCAGTTAAATTCCGTAGTATGAAGTTCCACAGTTAGACCTGACAGCACCGTAGTTAAATTCCGTAGCATGCAGTTCCATAGTCAGACCTGACAGTTCCAAAGTTAGATTCCGAAGTACGCAATTCCGTAGTTAATTCCTTAGTACGCAGTTCCGTAGTTAGATTACATAGTGTGCAGTTGTGTAGTTAGATTCCGTAGTATACAGTTCCGCAGTTAGACCTGAGAGTTATTAGTTAGATTCCACAATACGGAGTTCCGCAGTTAGACTTGCTGCATCCACTAACGTCTGTGACGTGAGCTTTCCACAGCACGTGATCGTTCGCGAGAGCAAATAATATCGCTCTTCGCAGGCAGCATTGTTTTCTGTCAAAACGATCTTAAAAAAAAAAAAAAACTTCTTTTTAACTGTTTGAATCTTCGTAGCGCCTTACGTTTTCCTGTTATTGGCACATTTCTGGTAATTTTCCAAACATGCTACCTCTCCTGACAATTACGAAGGGATTTTTTTTTTTAATCGAAGTACAGGCAAAAAGTTTTTTTATTTATTTTTTTTAAAGTGGCGTATTATTCGCAAAGCCTAAATTTGTAAATTTTTAAACAGATGGTTAATATGCGTGGTTTCTGTTACATAAACAGTCTGAGATAGAATTCCACTAGTGCGAAAGGATTCTCTTCTGTAAGGGCTGAAGTCGTTGTTTTTGCGAAATTTCCGTATAGAATACGGAAAAACCCGAAACGAACTTTCCTGAAATAAACGGAATTATTGACTGCGTAAAATCTGTTAAAACACGGAAGTTAAAGAAAACGGGGGCGGGCACAGTGGTCTAAGCGATGGCTTCTGACCATTATTCTTCCGAGATGGGCTCAGATTGGAATCCCATCGAGACATGGATGTTGTGTTTGTCTTACGACACTGGCTCTCTCCCTTCCCTGGAAACAGTGACCCTAAATTTGGGACTGGCGGCTTCTTATACCCCACTGAGTTGCTCACGGTAGTCGTCAACCGCCCCCCCCTCCTAAAAAAACCCGGAACTTTTAAGAACGGAATTTTTGTTAAGATGCGGCCATCTACCGGCAACTTTGCTGCAAGTTATTTTCCGGAATTTTCCGTGAATTGACATCATTTATTTTTTAACACTGTAGGAAGAGATCCTAAGGACAAACACAACATCCTAGCTACACGGAATTTTGACCCCATGCTTAGCATGTGAAGAGATAGAAACTGCCGGCCCAAGATTTTCGCCCACAAGACAAGTCGGTTTCTTTAAACACAGCTGTGCAATAATAATGATGCTGCCTGGCGCGGTTGATTCCAACATTGTACAATGCCACGAATCGTCACTTGGTAACGAAAATGTTACGGAACATCTGCTATCAAGGAAATTCGCGTTTGCGAAACGTTGTTTAAATGGGAAAGAAGAACACACGTTCGAAACCTCTTCACTAAGCTTCCCATTCTCCTCTTATATAATAATGCAAATTTATGCAAATTGAAATCGACAGAGGACAAAGACTAATTTTAAGAAGATCAGACGAAAATTCAATACATCTAGAGTCGTCGAAATAGAGACGACGTATTGGAAGTTATCGAAGACATTACATGACTGGAACTTGTTCGGTGGTGGTGGTGGGGTGTAATTAGAATTTCGAATGTCTACGTACAACATTGCACTTTTGTTTCCTTGAACTTTGCGTGGCTGATAACGGTGAATTCTCTCTCACAATGACTAGGGAAAATGCATAATAAAAGGAAGATAGAAATGTCACTTATGCTGTGAAAAGGAGTTCTCTATATCATTCTGAAGAAGTAATTACTCCGAGATAGGCAACTTAATGCGTCACGTTTTTTTTGTTTTGTTTTTTACAGAGGGAAATTAATCAAATTCAAAATGGATCTCTCTTTCTCTCTCTCTCTCTATCTATCTATCTATCTATCTATCTATCTATCTATCTCTATCACTCTCTTTCTCTATCTCTCTATATATCATCATCATCATCATTGTCAACCATTATCAATCCACTGCTGGACGAAGGTCTCCCCAAGTTTCCTCCACAACGGTCTGTCTTGTGCCAGTCTCCTCCATGTCACCCCTGCATACTTTCGAATTTCATCCACCCATCTCCCATGTGGTCTTCTTCTGGGTCTTTTCCTGTCCCTTGGAATCCAATCTAAAATTTCGGCTGTCCATCGATGATCTGTCCTTCTGGCAGTATGTCCAGCCCATTGCCATTTCAGGGATTTAACTCTGATCATGATGTCTTCCACTCTTGTCATTTTTCGGATCCACGAGTTCCTCTTCTTATCCCTCCTGGTTACACCAAGCATGCACCTCTCCGTGCTTCTTTGAGTTGTCTGCAGCCTTTGTATGTCTCTTTTAGTTAAGGTCCACGTCTCTGCACCATACGTAAGCACTGGAAGGATGCATTGATCAAACACTTTTCTTTTAAGACATAATGGCATATTGCTCTTGAAAATTATGCTGTTTCTTCCAAAAGCTCTCCAGGCAAGTTTTGTACGCCGATTAATTTCTTCATCAATGTGACCCTCACTTGATATCTGCTGTCCAAGATAAACGTACGTGTCTGTTATCTCCAGCTTTTCTCCATCAATCGATAAATCTTCATTTCTTGTAAAAGCATTGAACATCACTTTTGTCTTCTGAAAGTTCATTTTTAATCCCACTTCTTTACTCTTGTCAGCAAGTTCCTGGATCATACTCTGCAGCTCTGATGGGGTAGTTGCAAAAATGACTACGTCATCAGCAAAGCGAAGGTGGGTTAGATAATCTCCATTAATCTTTATTCCCTTGTTTTCCCAGCTCAGCGACTGAAAAACACCCTCCAATGTGGCATTAAAGAGCTTCGGAGATATGGTGTCACCTTGTCTCACTCCCTTTCCAATTTTTACGTGTGTTGTATTTTCAAACAGCCTAATCTTTGCACTTGCATTTTCATAGATGTTATTAATAATATTAATGTATGCATCTTCAATACCGCAGGTTTTCAGAGCCATTGTAACTGCTGATGGTTTCACCGAATCAAAGGCTTTTTCATAATCGATAAAAGCCATGCACAATGGAAGTTCATATTCCCTCGCTCTTTCAATTAGTTCTCTCCGCACGTGGATATGATCTATTGTGCTGTAGCCACTCCTGAATCCAGCTTGTTCTCTCGGTTGAGCCATGTCCAGTGTTACCTTCAAGCGGTGTGAAAGAACTTTAGTGAAGATTTTATAAACTACTGATAGGAGGCTGATAGGTCTGTAGTTTCCGAGATCCTCAATGTCACCTTTCTTATGTAGCAGGATCATTGTAGCGGTGTTCCAATCCTCAGGAATCTTTCCTTCATTAAGGCATCGAGTGAAAATTTGGGCGAGTACTGTTTCGATTTCTCCACTTGCTTCTTGTATGATGTCTACAGTAATTCCATCTTCTCCTGGAGCTTTTCCTCGCTTCATGTTCTTGATTGCATGTGCAACTTCTGCTGGAAGGACTGGAGGAACTCTGGTACTGGTATCTTTCATGATGTCAGGAGTGCATATATCATCCCTTTCATATAATTTGGAGTAGAAATCTTTCACTCTTGTCAAAATTTCGCCTCTATTTCTTGTTACAGAACCATCTTCTTTTCTCAGTGCCATAATCTGTTTTCTTCCCTTACTGAGATGTCCCTTTGCTATCTTTAGGCTTTGGTTGTTTTCAATTGCTTTCCTCACTAGTTCACAGTTGAATTTCCTTACGTCTTCAGTGATACTTTTTCTTACTGTCTTGCATAGCTCTATATATTCCACTTTGGAAGTCACATCTTCTTTAGTTGTTCTCATCTCTCTTCTTTTTTGCATCAACATTTTGGTTTTTCCTGATAATTTGTTCACATGCAACTTGTTCTTAGACCCAGCCAATTTTGTTGCTGTTTCCATAAGAGCTTTGGTTACTTTTCTGTTAACTTCAGAGATGTCCACTTCTTCCGATGTTAGGCCTTCTAAAGCAGAGAACCTGTTCTTCAGTTCTAACTTGAAGGTATTATGGTGTTTTTTAAGGTTGGTTATGTCAATAGATTTTGTTTGTCTTATGAGCTTGCCACGTTCAAGTTTAGTGTTGAGGTGCATCTTACATCTCACCAATCTATGGTCACTACCTGTGTTGAACTTGTTTAGCACACTGCAGTCTTCTATGACGAATTTTTTGTTACACATAATAAAATCAATTTCACTTGTCGTCCCATTTGGATGTCTCCATGTCCATTTCCTGTGTGGCTTTTTCTTGAAAAAGGAGTTCAAGATGAAAAACCCTTCTGCCTCTGCAAACTCAACGAGAGTATTTCCACGCTGGTTTCTGTTGCCATGACCGAATTTACCTACTGAAGTTTCATTCTGTTGCCGTTGCCCTATTTTTGCATTGAAATCTCCCATAATTATTTTCAAGTGCTGCTTACCTTTATTATTTAGATGACAAATTTCCTCATAAAATTCTTCAATTTCTTCTTCAGGATGACTTGTGGTGGGTGCATAAGTTTGAATAATCTGAGCCTGGTATCTTTTCGAGAGTTGGATAACAAGTCGTGCAGCTCTGTCAGAGGAACTTTCAACTTCTACAACTTTATCCTTCAGTTTCTTGTTTATTATAAATCCAACACCACTAGTTCTACCAGTATCTGTCCCACGATAGTAGAAGAGATGTCCACTTTTCAGTTCGATGAGATCTTCTCCTTTTCTCCTTACTTCACTTAGCCCCACGATGTCCCACTTGATCCTTTGCAGTTCCTCTTCCAATTCAAGAAGCCTTGAATCAGAAGATAGAGAGCGTCCATTGTAAGTAGCCAAGGTCAGCATCAGATGGCAGCCTAGTCCGGTTCTCCGGGGATTCTTAGCACCCTCTGCCTTCATGTCGCACTGGCCGCTGCCTTGGCCAGGTACATTCCAGCTGCCGGAGACTGAGGGCCAAGATTTAAGTTGTGGAATCATTTTGGAGGGGTTTGGCCATAACTCACCACGCGGGCCAAGCGGGTTGGTGAGTGTGGGATAGAATTTCCTCTAATCCCGATGGTATAGTTATACCGCTATGGGCGGTCGTCAGAGCCCCTTTAGTGGGAACAGGATGCACCACGAGAAGGCGGGGTTGACATTTGTCAAGGAGAGGCTGTGATGTTACGCATCACCTGACCTTACATCCCTCTCTATATATATATCTATCTATCTCTATCACTCTCTTTCTCTATCTCTCTCTATCTCTCTATATCATCATCATCATCATTGTCAACCATTATCAATCCACTGCTGGACGAAGGTCTCCCCAAGTTTCCTCCACAACGGTCTGTCTTGTGCCAGTCTCCTCCATGTAACTCCCGCATACTTTCGAATTTCATCCACCCATCTTCCATGTGGTCTTCTTCTGGGTCTTTTCCTGTCCCATATATATATCTATCTATGTCTATCACTCTCTTTCTCTATCTCTCTCTATCTATCTATCTATCTATCTATCATCTCTAATAGAAATTTATCATCCCACTGGAGGATAGTGCTTTTGTGAAAATGTGATCCACTTTTGGGATGATAACGCATTTTGAAAAATTTAGCACTTTTTTTGAGCCACGTAGCTCATGTACTTTAAAATCACAACACCTAAGCTCACTCAACTTTTGGGAGTTAAAATTTCAGAGTTTTATTATGTCTCATGATATGAATTAAGAATAATACAAAACTGAAATTTTAGCAGTGATTGACTTTCGGTTGACCTTGTGATTCGCAAAATTGCAGTTCTAAAGAATATTGTGTCTTGTAATGTGTATCTCTAGCTTTCATGTCTGATTTTAAAATTCAATGCAATGCATTGCTGTAAATAATATTTACTTCAGTAAGTACTCTTAGAATTATGTAAGTCACGAATTCGGTTATTCACAGACTCACTGAGAGCTAAGTTTTCATATGATCAGGGAATTAGTCATTCTGTTTTATGCACTGTGTGAGTGCTAGGAACCCTTCGTCTTATGTTGTTGCAATTTTGAAAGAACATTTGTGTAATAACGAACATTGCTCGGGGCCGAAACAAGCATTTCTTAACTGGGAGGGCAGGACTTGAAATAATTCTACTTCGAGTAAAAAAAGTTCCCACTGAAATACTGCACAGTTTTTAATTTCTCATACCTCCATTATACAAATGTCGTATGATCTTTCAGAATTCACATTTACGGTTATTAACATAATTTTTATAAAAATGTGAAAGTTAGGTAAATACCCAAGCGCCAACGATTTTAAATATCAAGTACAACAGTCCTCAGAAATTCAGAATGAAAACCAAACCAGCACAGAACGAATGAGTAAAAGATTGTGAACACAGCAATAGGAAGACGCCTCATCAAACAGTGGTCATCGCTCTTTCCCCGTTTATAAGTGAGTCACGGAAAAATGCTCACTGGCCGCCACCGGGAATCGAACCCAGGGTCTTGCAGTTACGCACCGGATATGCTTCCACTCCACTACAGCGGCCTCGAATCGTTCCAGACTCACATACACTAACTTCCAAGCCTTGGCAGGTTGCTTCTTGGAGCCCCGCACAATGTTGGGGATTCACCAAAGATGGTAAGCAGCAACTGAACAAATAATTAGAAGGCGAATGAATAATTAATACAGTCATATGACGTGGACTAGGAACATCAAACAGAGGTCATCGTTCTTTCCACGTTTATAAACGAGTCACGGACAGCGGCCAATGAGAATTTTTCATGTCTGTATTAATTATTCATTCACATAATTTTTATATGTCTGTATTAATTATTCATTCGCCTTTTAATTATTTGTTCAGTTGCTGCTTACCATCTTTGGTGAATCCCCAGCATTGTGCAGGGCTCCAAGAAGCAACCTGCTAAAGCTTGGCCGTTAGTGTATGTGAGTCTGGAGCAATTCGAGTCCGCTGTAGTGCAGTGGAAGCATATCCGGTGCGTAACTGTAAGACCCTGGGTTCGATTCCCGGTGGCGGCCAATGATAATTTTTCCGTGACTCACTTATAAACGTGGAAAGAGCGATGACCTCTGTTTGATGTTCCTAGTCCACGTCATATGTCTGTATTAATAATAGGAAGACGATTTCGGGGTACGGCTTGGAAAAATTCCGTTCAAGGTTAAACACTCGGAGTGGCGTTCTTCGACAGAGCACAGATGACAAAGTAGACGTATTCAGAAAGGTCACGAAGGTTAGGCCCATCCACCTATTCTATTTCGTGCCTCTGTCCGATATTTCGGGTAATTTTTTCGTGCATATGAGTGCTTCATACTTCCCAATATGCTGCTCGGTAACAGTAGCGCGTAATTTAAACTTTTGGGGTGAGGGCCTAGGTTTAAAGAAAAACAAATTGTGTGTGTGTGTGTGTGTGTGTGTGTGTGTGTGTGTGTGTGTGTGTGTGTGTGTGTGGTGATCGGCGTATAAAACTTGGTTGGAGAGCTTTTAGAAGAAACAGCACAATTTCCAAGAGCAATAACACTATTATGTCTTAAAAGAAAAGTGTTTAATCAATGCATATTTCCAGTTCTTAAATACCCAGCAAAGACTTGGACTTGAACTAAAAAAGGCATACAAAGGCTTCAGACAACTGAAAGAAGCCTGGAGAGATGCATGCTTAGTGTTACACGGCACTGCAGTGTTCCTGCCTAGTCTGCCGGTAACGGTGCTTGTGACCTGAAGTACAATTTAGTTGGCCACGGCACCAGGTGAGAATCTCAGGTGCACTGCTGCACTCAAAGATTCACACCAGAACATAAAAAATGAAAAGTTGAAGAATGACCCGAAGCATAAGGCTTGGGTGAATCCACCTTGTGAACAAAATAACAACAACAAATAAACAATAAAATAATCTAAAAAAAATGATACTTTGGGATCAGAGTTGTGATGAGGTTCACCCGCAATCACCAATTCGTGACTGAGTGTAGTGGTCCGGATCTTACTCCGGTACATTCAATCCCCAACCAGTCAGTACAACACTCACTTTCGCAAATAACACATGATTCTCAAATACACAACACAACATTTAATAACGTTCTGCGAGATTTAAACAGATCCGGCGCTCTCTAGGCGCATAGACAATTGCCCCTCATATGTGGGCAGCATACGGTGTCACACTTTACTGTCGGATAACGCAGCCGACTGAGTCTCCACCGGACTATCTGAACAAGAGATACTACTCGTTTACACACTAAATAGAGCTGCAGGTGATATTCATATACAATTGCTTAGAGAATGAAAAAAAAATTATATGCAAACGATCACATTAAAAATACTCGCGACACAAAATACACAAGCACGTTAATTTGCGGTATAAGATTATAGGTGCGAAATACTGCCAAAGTTAATTAACTAAATCTAATAAGCATGCACATGCAGAACCCTGCCCCGCTGACGTTGGTCCTGAACCAAAGTTAAAAAGAAACTGTCCCGCCCAGCGGAATTTGTGGCCACACCCTCTCCCTTATTCATGTAAAAAAAAGTAATCAGGAAATGGGCCCTGTAAGAAATTGAAATCTGTATGTGCAGGTATTTCCTCTGAGGTTCAGTCACTCAGCATTACTGCATCTATGTCCATGCAGCTTTGGGTGTCGGGATGGCACAAGTTCGCAGATGTGCGAAGAAAGAAAAAGGAAATATTCATCTACTTACAGTTACGTGACTTTGCTGTGCAAATCCGTTGTGCATCACATAATATCACTCGACAAAAAAAACACGCACACAGACACTTGCACCATGTGGCAGCACCGAAGATTCAACACTTCACTTTGACGCTTGATGTAAATGAAGCACACAATTAAAAATGGTAATATCACGCCGCACTTTGTTGCAATGATTAGAGTGCACACTGATCTATTCTCGTGACGATTTGAAGGTGGCCGTTAAGCAAAATAGGCCCTCTCACATCTGATGTTGCGGTTTCCAAGATTAATTTTCTCGGCCGAGCGAAATCAGACGTGCTTTTACCTTAAGCGTATATCGGCAACTCAACATTTCACCTGTATATTTGTTAGGTATCGAAGCCACCGCTCTTACGCTCATATTTTTCTTTCGACATGTTTTTATCCCGTCGCACTTACACGTAGTGGCTTCGCTGCTTACGCGACCACACACACGCACACATGGGGCCTCGCTTCGCCCCGTAAGACAAGCGCATCTCTTCACTTCCTCCACAGTAGGGGATGAATGGGGGTGACGATTCCACACTGCAGTGGTTGGCATCCGAACCCGACTTTTGCTTGGCTTCGCTTCTCATTGGAATGACCACTGTCCACTCGCAGACTTCTTAATTCCCCTGTAACTTGGCTTTCATTAGGCCAAACAGTCGCTGAGTTCCATTACGCTCCAGCCTAGAAATTTCTGCTTTATCCTGCGGATTTAGGCATTCTGCTGTCTTTATGGCAAACTGGCATCTCCAGCTGCCTCGAGTTGTCTCCATTTCTTACCAAATGCGGGGAGGTTTGCTGCTTCATTTTTCCCAATTCATTTTTTGCAGATCCAAGGCATCCAGCCTTTCACATCGGAGAGCGCACAGACAACTGAACTTTCTTCCTTATGTTCATGCCAAGTGCGAACTCTTATTTTTCTGCACGGACCACACAGAGAGCAATTGTTCTCGAAAATGCCCCAAACAATCGACTAATTTACGATTATTCGCTAAACCTTTTTGTCCCCATCTTCATTCATTTACTCAAGTGGACCCCTCTTCGAAAGGTACCATTCCGTGTTGCTTAGTTTCCCGTCAGCTGCGCCCTGATATTTATGACCTAACAGAGCTATTCTGAGACCACCCAGCCAGAGAGAGAATTCGTCGCCTCTTTTCTTTCCAAACCCCCAGATAAAACTTTATCTGCTGTTTACACTTTTAAACTCCAATCAAGCCTCGAACATAATTAATACTTAATTAATTTCACACATCAACCACGCCCATTAATTACTAAATTAATGGCGGGGGTGGGTCGTAACATCGGCCCCTAATCAAGAAATCCAGAAGCCCTCTTCTGGGCCTATCGCTTTGCTCTTATCAATTTCCAGAGCAACCATTGAGTGCTACATTTTCCCACAGGTAGAAACAATTTAAAATGGCAAAAATATTGCGTTTCATGCCTTCAAGAGCATTGGAGCGACTTCCCAATTATCCCGCAATTTTGTTAATTAATTTAGAGAACATCCGAAAGAAAAACAACGTAAATGAGAAATAAATAAAAAAAAACTGAACTGTAAAAGAACATGTGAGCCTGCCGAACTGTGATTCCTAGCTGCCTCATACAATACGCGACATGGCGGACAAATTTTAAAGTTTTCTTCAGGTTTTAGGATGGGGGGGGGTGTCCACTGTAACATTCCATCCCCCCATGAAAGAAAAAAAAAAAGGGATGACTGGATGAAGTTTATTCATCCAATCATTCCATTTTTTTTTTTTTTTTTTTAACTGTAAACACTCAACCCTTTCCCACCGTCGCAAGGCACCTAATTCCGGACTTAAGTGCCCTGAGAGCGGAAGGAAAGTTTAAGGATTTCATCACACGTTCATTGCTACCCGTCGAGATAGGCGGAAAGAAAATTTAAATATGAGGCATAGCTTCGAGAATCCACGAGTTCCACAGATCTCTCACGTTCGATGCTCCTACGCCCGCTTTTATCTGCGCTCGATGCCAAATTCTTGCGTTTCACTGTCTTCGAGTTCCTTCTCAACATCGTAGATAATCGTGGTGTCACAGTCTTCCTGGGGATCCACTATAATGTCGACTGCTCCCCGTCTGTCAGTGTGTGGCATGGTGTTACTAGCCCTTAACACCCGCCCGTAATCATCCCTTGGTCTCAGCGACGCCCGCGAAATGATTGGAGGACTTTTGACCTGGCTTCCCTGCACTCATAAGGGATCCACAATCATGCGGGTTCGCGCTGCAAAGGGTTCGGTTTCTGCCCTCAGCTCATCGCTATCAGATAGAAATTCAGCAGCTCTCTCCCGAAATTTAGATTTTGCAATCGCGAGTTTAGTTTGCTCACTCCATCTACCCACCATCGCTACACTTTCGACATCCTGAAAAAAGTGTTTAGCACGATACAGCGGATCAGTGCCTGTAAATAGCCTCAACATGTTTATGCATCCCGCTATTTGCTCACCGTAAACCATAGGTGCGGCTAAAGCTGTTTGTCTCAGCTGTGATGTACCCGCTGTACTTGTAACAGGTGTACTCTCTTCCGGAACAATTGCAGCCCCAGTGCTCACATGTTCTCCGTCAGAGTGACCACCAGAATCATCTGAATCCATGTGACTCGCAGATGACGATTTTTTCGTGTTAGCCATTTTGTTTTTCTTACCCACTAAAATTATGGCAGTTCTTAGAAAACAGCTTAAGGCTTACTTAATGCTAAATTATACAAAATTCGCACCGAACAAAACTAAATAAAAATAGTAATGGCAGTCAATTCGCACTTATTTTACGAACATGAGTGTTGTTCCGCTAGCTGCAAAATATAGGTATCGATCCTGGGACAACGGCACCATTAATGTTACACGGCACTAGCAGTGTTCCTGCCTAGTCTGCCGGTAACGGTGCTTGTGACCTGAAGTACAATTTAGTTGGCCACGGCACCAGGTGAGAATCTCAGGTGCACTGCTGCACTCAAAGATTCACACCAGAACATAAAAAATGAAAAGTTGAAGAATGACCCGAAGCATAAGGCTTGGGTGAATCCACCTTGTGAACAAAATAACAACAACAAATAAACAATAAAATAATCTAAAAAAAATGATACTTTGGGATCAGAGTTGTGATGAGGTTCACCCGCAATCACCAATTCGTGACTGAGTGTAGTGGTCCGGATCTTACTCCGGTACATTCAATCCCCAACCAGTCAGTACAACACTCACTTTCGCAAATAACACATGATTCTCAAATACACAACACAACATTTAATAACGTTCTGCGAGATTTAAACAGATCCGGCGCTCTCTAGGCGCATAGACAATTGCCCCTCATATGTGGGCAGCATACGGTGTCACACTTTACTGTCGGATAACGCAGCCGACTGAGTCTCCACCGGACTATCTGAACAAGAGATACTACTCGTTTACACACTAAATAGAGCTGCAGGTGATATTCATATACAATTGCTTAGAGAATGAAAAAAAAAATTATATGCAAACGATCACATTAAAAATACTCGCGACACAAAATACACAAGCACGTTAATTTGCGGTATAAGATTATAGGTGCGAAATACTGCCAAAGTTAATTAACTAAATCTAATAAGCATGCACATGCAGAACCCTGCCCCGCTGACGTTGGTCCTGAACCAAAGTTAAAAGAAACTGTCCCGCCCAGCGGAATTTGTGGCCACACCCTCTCCCTTATTCATGTAAAAAAAAGTAATCAGGAAATGGGCCCTGTAAGAAATTGAAATCTGTATGTGCAGGTATTTCCTCTGAGGTTCAGTCACTCAGCATTACTGCATCTATGTCCATGCAGCTTTGGGTGTCGGGATGGCACAAGTTCGCAGATGTGCGAAGAAAGAAAAAGGAAATATTCATCTACTTACAGTTACGTGACTTTGCTGTGCAAATCCGTTGTGCATCACATAATATCACTCGACAAAAAAAAACACGCACACAGACACTTGCACCATGTGGCAGCACCGAAGATTCAACACTTCACTTTGACGCTTGATGTAAATGAAGCACACAATTAAAAATGGTAATATCACGCCGCACTTTGTTGCAATGATTAGAGTGCACACTGATCTATTCTCGTGACGATTTGAAGGTGGCCGTTAAGCAAAATAGGCCCTCTCACATCTGATGTTGCGGTTTCCAAGATTAATTTTCTCGGCCGAGCGAAATCAGACGTGCTTTTACCTTAAGCGTATATCGGCAACTCAACATTTCACCTGTATATTTGTTAGGTATCGAAGCCACCGCTCTTACGCTCATATTTTTCTTTCGACATGTTTTTATCCCGTCGCACTTACACGTAGTGGCTTCGCTGCTTACGCGACCACACACACGCACACATGGGGCCTCGCTTCGCCCCGTAAGACAAGCGCATCTCTTCACTTCCTCCACAGTAGGGGATGAATGGGGGTGACGATTCCACACTGCAGTGGTTGGCATCCGAACCCGACTTTTGCTTGGCTTCGCTTCTCATTGGAATGACCACTGTCCACTCGCAGACTTCTTAATTCCCCTGTAACTTGGCTTTCATTAGGCCAAACAGTCGCTGAGTTCCATTACGCTCCAGCCTAGAAATTTCTGCTTTATCCTGCGGATTTAGGCATTCTGCTGTCTTTATGGCAAACTGGCATCTCCAGCTGCCTCGAGTTGTCTCCATTTCTTACCAAATGCGGGGAGGTTTGCTGCTTCATTTTTCCCAATTCATTTTTTGCAGATCCAAGGCATCCAGCCTTTCACATCGGAGAGCGCACAGACAACTGAACTTTCTTCCTTATGTTCATGCCAAGTGCGAACTCTTATTTTTCTGCACGGACCACACAGAGAGCAATTGTTCTCGAAAATGCCCCAAACAATCGACTAATTTACGATTATTCGCTAAACCTTTTGTCCCCATCTTCATTCATTTACTCAAGTGGACCCCTCTTCGAAAGGTACCATTCCGTGTTGCTTAGTTTCCCGTCAGCTGCGCCCTGATATTTATGACCTAACAGAGCTATTCTGAGACCACCCAGCCAGAGAGAGAATTCGTCGCCTCTTTTTCTTTCCAAACCCCAGATAAAACTTTATCTGCTGTTTACACTTTTAAACTCCAATCAAGCCTCGAACATAATTAATACTTAATTAATTTCACACATCAACCACGCCCATTAATTACTAAATTAATGGCGGGGGTGGGTCGTAACATCGGCCCCTAATCAAGAAATCCAGAAGCCCTCTTCTGGGCCTATCGCTTTGCTCTTATCAATTTCCAGAGCAACCATTGAGTGCTACATTTTCCCACAGGTAGAAACAATTTAAAATGGCAAAAATATTGCGTTTCATGCCTTCAAGAGCATTGGAGCGACTTCCCAATTATCCCGCAATTTTGTTAATTAATTTAGAGAACATCCGAAAGAAAAAACAACGTAAATGAGAAATAAATAAAAAAAAAACTGAACTGTAAAAGAACATGTGAGCCTGCCGAACTGTGATTCCTAGCTGCCTCATACAATACGCGACATGGCGGACAAATTTTAAAGTTTTCTTCAGGTTTTAGGATGGGGGGGGGTGTCCACTGTAACATTAGTGTAACCAGGAATGATAAGAAAAAGAACTCGTGGATCAGGAAAATGACAAGAGTGGAAGACATCATGATCAGAATAAAATCCCTGAAATGTCTGAAAATATCGCAACCGATATTTCAGACTGGATACCATGGGACAGGAGAAACCCCAGAAGAAGACCACGTGGGAGATGTGTGGATGAAATTCGAAAATATGGCAGAATGGTCTGGGGGAGACTGGATCAAGACAGGCCATTGTGGAAGAAATTTGGGGAGACTTTCATCCAGTGACTGATGAAAGTCCAAGTTTCGAGGTTTTGCTGTGGTGGATAACATGCTACAGTGAAACCTCCATTAATGGACATCTCCGAATGAGGATAACCTTCAATCAACGGCAAGTTTTGTTTGGTACCGAACAGTTTCCATAGGATTAATATCAGCGATAACCTCCGAACGAAAACCACTAACAGCGGTCAACGGACACCCGAGTCAGTCCCGATGGATATCTAACGGACACCCGAGTCAGTCCCGATGGATATCTAACGGACACCCGAGTCAGTCCCGATGGATATCTAACGGACACCCGAGTCAGTCCCGATGGATATCTAACGGACACCCGAGTCAGTCCCGATGGATATCTAACGGACACCCGAGTCAGTCCCGATGGATATCTAACGGACACCCCAGTCTGTCCCGAAGGATATCTAACGGACACCCCAGTCCATCCCGAAGGATATCTAACGGACACCCCAGTCTGTCCCGAAAGATATCTGATACCCCAGTCTGTCCCGAAGGATATCTAACGGACACTCCAGTCTGTCCCGAAGGATACCTAACGGATACCTTGTGCTTTAGGATTTTACGTAGCTCCTTCGGTACTTCGGGGAAAGGAATAAGATAGGAATAAAGGATATTTCTAAAGGAAGTGCGCCTCGCTCACGATGATTTGGATTACGGCGGGTACAATGGTGTGTTTAAGGGAGAAAAAAGAGGTTAAAATTTAGTTTTAGGTAAGGCTTCCGTGAATGTTTCAGTCGGTATCTTTTGGTTTAGTTCCTGTGGGCTCTGCTTTCCGGTGCACGGCTTGCTAACCGTACGGTTACACTGCACTGTCTAATATTTTTCTTTCCTATAGTGTTTACTATTCCTTAGCACTGTTTAAGACCAGACACACGATGCTTTCCTCAAATCCTCTATATCATGATTTAGTTATTTAATTATTATATTGAATTTCATTCAGCATTTGGAGAAAGCACTGAAGCGTTTCCTTTGTGCATAAGCTATATGCACTTATTTTCCTTTTGTACAAACACAATGGAACAATATTAACTCAAGCTTTGCCTCCGAACAACGGCCACATTTTCCCAATCCGAGCAGTGACCACTGTAATATGTTGCTTCGGAAGCCCTTGAAACTAAGCTTCCTTATAACCCTTTTTTTTTTCCAAATTTCTTTTTCGTGGAACGAAACTCTTTGTCAACAACAGCTCCATCATTTCAGTGAAGAACAAAGCTTTCATAATTTGATGAATACAGAAGGAAACCTTGAAGATCTAAAACTGGAAATCAGCTGGTAGTCTCAAATACATCTGCCACAGAACATACTCTTATTTCCAGAATCTTTGATTGACAGCAGGTGTAATTCTTTTCATACCTGCTGTAATAGAGTTGTTCCGGTACATTATTAGCATACAAAGAAGACGGGGAAAATATTTAAATCCCACCGTCAATCAATATTTTAACTGCAGGTCTAAAGTCACTCGTATTTGTCACACGTCTACATATACCAGAAGAAAATGAAATTTCTGCTACGTTGACGTGATGCAAAGTCCACATACTACTTAACACATTGCGAAAAAGGACTAACATTAGGTCATCAAAAACACTTAAGGATTTTTAACCAGCGATTGATGGAGCAATTCTAGTAGTAACTGATGTGCCTAGATTTACCTTGGATAACAGATATCAAGCGAAAGCCACATAAAAAAAGAAATTAATAGACTCATAATTCTTGGTTAGAGTGCATTTGAAAGAAACAGTACAATTTTCACAAGAGCAATTTAACATTATCTCTTTAAAAAGTGCTTAATCAGTGCATCCTTCCAGCTCTTACTTATGTATCAGAGATACGGCCCTTAACTAAGAAGACATTCAGAGGCTGCAGATTACTGAAAGAAGCATGAAGAGGTGCATGCTTAGCATAATCAGAAAGGATAAGAAAAATAACTCATGGATCAGAAAAATGACGGAAGTCGATGAAATCATGATCCACGTAAAATGCCTGAAATGGCAATGGGCTCGACCCCCGTAGCAGAATCGGGCCGACGAGTGATGTACGTCGCAGTTTTTATTTTGGTTCTGTAGACAAAAAACATATCCGCAGATCCTTTACCTTGGTCCTGCGGACGAAAACGATCTTCCCAGAACCTTAATCTTGGTCTTGCGGACAAAAACAATATCCCCAGAACCTTTATTTTGGTCTTCAAACGAAAACGACATCCCCAGAACCTTTATTTTTGTCCTCAGACAAAAATGATATCCACAGAACTTTTATTTTGGTCCTCAGACAAACACGATATCCCCAGTACCTTTATTTTGGTTCTCAGAAAAAAAACGGTATCTCCAGAACCTTTATTTTGGTTCTCAGACAAAAAATATATATCTCAAAAACCTTTATCTTCTTTATCTTGGTCCTCAGACCAAAACGGTATCCCCAGAACCTTTATTTTGATCATCAGGAAAAAAATGTCATTCCCAGAAATTTAACTTGGTCCTCAGAAAAAGTGATATTCCCAGAACCTTTATCTTGGTCGTCAGACAAAAAGGATATCCACAGAACCTTTATCTTGGTTCTCAGACAAAAATGATATCCCCAGAATCTTTATAATGGTCCTCAGACAAAAACGATATCCCCAGAACCTTTATTTATCCCGTCTAGTGCGTACTCTGGATCAAAGGTGCAAGTTTTCCGTCCTGTGACGGAATGTCGTCTTTCAAAATTTTCCGAGAACGGAAATTGGACGCATCTAAGATTTCTCCGGAAATCGTGCTATTTTTTTCTCTCGCGATGTGCCGTCTGTCCATATTGTTGTTAAATATCATTTCGTTGCATAAATTTTTTTGTGTCGTCTTGAAAATGGAGGCAACAGTTTCCGAAAACGAAAGGTAAACGGAGCTCGGTGATCTCAAGTTATTTTTCTCGTGGTGTTTCCTCTGCCTTGCCTTGTTTTTAAATGTTATTTTGTTCTTAAATGTTTGTATTTGAGCTGAAAAATGGTAAGAAAATTTCCGAAAACGAAAATCGGACGGAGCGAAGATTACGGCCGTAATCGTAATTTCTCTTTCCGCGACGGTTCCATCCAGTATTGCTGTTAAATATAATTTTGTCGCTGAAACATTTGTGTTTCTGCTTGAAAATGAAAGCAAATATTTTCGACAACGGAAACTAAGGGCAAAAAAAAAAAATTCCCGTTATTTTTTTTTTTTTTGGAACGGTCCCCACCGTCATATGTTGTTACTAAATATCACTTTATTTCATAAAGTGTTGTGTTTCAGTTTGAAAATGGAGGCAAAAGATTCCGACAATAGAAGTTGGACGGAGCGATCATTTCTCCCAAAATCGCATTTTTTATGCGATGTTTCTTCTGTAATGTATCGTTATTAAATATTATTTTATTCTATAAATGTTGATATTTCGGCATGATGTTAAAATCGAAAGATCTTGCTTCCCACTTTAAAAAGCTTACAAAGTACGCACGTTCAGAGGGCAGAGTTTTCTTGATTATAGTAAGTTGTAAGTTGTTATTGCGTATGGCAATTGCACCAGCACCTAGTCTTTGTTATTATTTTTATCCGCGATGATTTTAGGATGAATTTTAGATAGAAGAAATATCAGGTGGCGAGCTCCTTTGCTCTCTCTCTCTCTCTTACTTCCTTTACTTCTCTTCTTTAGCTGTGCAATTTTTTATTGATTTTCGAATCCAGTATCTGTCTTGCCTATTGACGACCTCACAGATTATTTTGTGGCACCGCGATATTCGTCGCAGAATGATCAGTAACTTCTTGCTGTGGGGGGCTGGACATATTATATTGCTAGAAGAACTGACCACCGTTAAACAAATGAAACACTAGACTGGATTCCAATGAATAGGAGAAGACCCAGAAGAAGACCATGTTGGACGTAGGTGGATGAAATTAGGAAGCATGATAGAGTGACATGGAGGAGAATGGTACAAGACAGAAAGTTGTGGAAGAAGTCTGGGTAGGCCTCCATCCAACAGTGGATTGATAATGGTTGATAATGATGATGACATCTATCTATCTATCTATCTACTTTAATTTACTGAAGTAACTAGAACTTTTCTTCTAGCCTCCCCTACATTACTAGTAGCCTCGTCTAGAAATTACCACTAGCTACAGCCTTGTACATACAGCCCTGCACATAGCATAAATTATCTCCAAAGAGTACCAAGGTATTCTTTCAATTTTTTCTCTTAACTTCAAAAAAAAAAAAAAATTAAAAAAAAATTTAAAAAAAAAAAGGAAGAAAGAAAAAAAAATTGCTTAATTCTCGCGTCTTGCGTTTCAGAAAACTACATGGACACACATACACACACAGATACTCTGACGTATGTATATACATATTCCGAAAGCTATATTTATTTTTATTTTTATAATTTTTGCATCTCACTTTTAACTCTAGTTGAAGAAGTTTTATTACAAATCATATCTTCCATATTAAGTAAATAAAAAAAACTTACTGTAAAGCAAAGTCAAACTTAAAATATCAAAATTAAAAATTAAGAAAAAGTTGTTATTCTTCAAGTTTTAAAATGTTCAAAGCTTGATCAGTAATCCCCATACATCATGGAAAACAAAAGTAATAAATGTAAATAAAAAATAAGGTTTATTATGGAAGTATTTGCCGAACATATAAACCTTTGATTCTGCAGTTCCAATGATGTATTGATACTTTGTATTAAATTGGATTTAAAACTTGCTTTAAAATATACCATGAAGTGTGAAAATTGTAAATGAAAAGATACCGTTTGACTTAAATCACTATAACATTTGTGAGTTTAAAGAAGGCTGAAGGAATTCTCGGTGTGTGTACAATCTATTAAGTAGACGTGATATCAGTCTATCAAGCCTCGTGTAACATTTACAAGCAGCATAAAAAAAATTTGCATGCAAACTCTGCTTATTACAAATCGTAAACTACTAACGTACTTCAGAATGTAGAAATTCTGATACGAAGTATGAGAGCAACACATGTTTACAAAATAGAAACTCGCAATATCCTGTAATGAGAAATCATCTAGCCAATAATCAGTCACCTCTTAGTCACATGACATCACTGTTGCCAATCCAATCAGAGTGATACTTTTGTTATCACATACCAGAGAATCAAATATAAGAAATTTGAATCAGGTTTTAAAATCACAGTATTTCGAGTTGTCGTCTGAAATTTCTCAAAGCTGATTGAGACCAAGAGCTCAGGATGCACTTAGCCAATGATAATACTTAAGCCCTACATCCCCAACAACGTTAGCCAACTGCGAGCCACCATTCAGATTAACACGTGACAACGCTTAGACGCTCGAGCCAATAAATGCAGTTATCTACTCTTCGATGCAGAAAAATACAATATTAAGTGCTAAAGCATGAATTTATTCAATCACAGTGATTCGGAGGATACTATGTTGGCTATATGGAAATATTCATTAAGTATAAAGAACGTTAAGAAGCGGTGTTGAAGAGAGAACTACACAAAATGAAACGAAAACTCAAATAAGAAAAAATTCATGTAGGAGGAACTTTCCTCTGAATTCCTAGTAATCAGAACCTTCAGAAACGAAGATTTAAAGTTTAACATGAAAGTAATAGTATAAATGAAGTTGGGAGACGGTGTCTTTTAATAGTTTGAAAAATGGATGGATACTTAAATTTGTTTATAGTGACATAACTGTGTAACAGTAGAAGTGGTTTCAGGCACTGTCTGTTCCATACGTATGTAACTGTACGCAGCTCTCTACAATTGCCTGAAGAGATAAACTGCAAGAAAAGAAAGGAAACAAAGAAACTTGTGAGCAAAATGTACATAAAAAATAAATAAATATATCAGGAACAGATTATTTGTATCTTTCTGTTTATTCATTTATTTTTAGTTTGTATGAATAAATACCGGATTGTTTGTCATATTGAACGTGAAGAATATTTCGGGTTAAATTTTAAATATGAGTCCACGTCAGTTAGTAGGGTTTGAAGAATTGCCCACACGAGAAACAGCCACTCGGAGAGCTGGACATATTGAATTTTCAGTCCCATAAAGATTACACTGCTGATACTTTATATTTCATAATTAGTACGTTCATTTATCATGTTCGGAGAATTGTAAGCAGATGTCTTTCATAGGATTCGAAGAACTATGAGTACATGGTATTTTCAGTGTCATGAAATTTTCCTGCATAAAAATATATTGCGTTGCCACTACCCCCTACACGAGAAAATATTGCATACAAAATATTTTTTTAATATATATTTCACGACTTTCATGCTAAACACAAAGCGGAGAACTACTGGTCACAATTTTTTTGGGGAATCGTTCAAAATTTAACTATTGACTACTCCGTGGATACCTTCCCCCAGACGTGAGTTATCTGAGTCATAAATAATATGCGTAACATCATATTTTTTTTAACTGTGATATTTAATGTCTTACAGCTAATTTTTTTTTATTGAGAATACACTCTTGAGACGTTTACAGGTCACGTGCCATGTGAAGAAAGTGGGTATTCATCACAAAAAGATAAAATAGGAAGAACGACAATTACGATCTCGGAATTGTTCTTCACGATTTTCGAAATGCAATATGGCATCGCCTACTCATGCAACACTTTACGGATTATTCAGAAAAATATGAAATATAAAAGATCACGTCTAATTTAATTGGCAGTAGATTCTGTGGGTTTATAAACTACCACTGAAATACTCTGAAGCCATCGGCTACAGCTATAACACCGGAGGAGACTCAATCACAAAATTGTAAAATATCAAGAATTTCAACTGCAATCGGGAGCAGATATTCAGGGTTTATATTCTACAACTCAACAAATTCTCTGGGAGCATCGGCTGTCACTGTATTCCTGTGAGGGAGGAGGGGGAGGGGGGTAATCTGGAAAACGCAAAATATAAAGAATTTCTAGCCCAATCCGGAAAATATTAATTTAGAGATTATAGCTTCCAGCTCAACAAATTCTTCTTTGCAAGAATTTGTACGGTAGCTATGAGTGTTGGCAGGAAGCATGGCTAGAACCGGAGGAACTAACGGATCCAGGGGAGCGATCCTCCCCCAACTTACATTTCCTTTTTAAATGACCAAGATTGAAAATATTTAAGATACTTATTTTTGTAAAATTATAGTAATAAATGCAAAGATTTTTGTGAAAGTTTTCTATAACGATTGCTATGAATTTGTTGTTTAAATGTTCGGTTCTGGACCATCCACAAAGTCTTTCTATCCATCTGTTTTAAACCAGACCCCCCCTCCCCGCCCTCTCTCTCTCTCTCTCTCTCTCTCTCTCTCTCTCTCTCTCTCTCTCTCTCTCTCCCATGTGAGCTTCTGGATCTGACCCTGACGGAGGCAAGGTTAGTAGATGACAAGGTCTCATCCTCATTCTGAACTTCCGGTGGTTGCTTTGTGACGTCACAGTCCAAATCGACATTGTAAAACTACCTAATCGCCACGTTTCTTTGTATCTGCACCATAGCAGCGTGTCGTAACTATTATTCGTAAACCAGCTGGAATAAATCTTCATAAATTCTACAAGATTTTTTAATGCATAATGTTTTTCATTTTTTAATTAAAAAACTTTCAGAAATGTTGCCGAAACACATTTCCTATTCCTCGTAAAATAATACGGCTGTACTACCGAATCAGGACGCTTTCATACAACCTCATCACACCCAACGTGAAAGAAAGTACAGGGTAAGTCAAAAGTTGCAGGGCACCCTTGTATTTCAGAAACGGGATGAAAAATGAAATATCTGAATACCCCATCAAAGTGAGGGGACCTATCTTTTAGGCTATTTCTGGTACATGGCCGCCATATTAAAATCCGCTATATTGGATCAAGGTTAAATTTTTCAAATGGTAAGTGAGTCATGTTGCATATCAAACAAGATCAGAATTTTCTCGGCAATTGATTGACGTAATCAGATTTGACATATTTGTTATGGTTCACAAGTTATCAACACAGAAAATTGAAATAACCATTGTTTGTTGCAGGTAAGTGAAGATAACATTGACGAAAGAGGAGAGGATTGAGGTGATTCTAACGCCTGGAGAACGCAGCTGCCGTATCATAGCAGCAGATCTCAGCAACCGACACGCAAAAAGACCACAAATTTCACACAGAAAGACCACATTACGGAGCAGTTGTTCGTCAAT
Source organism: Macrothele yani (assembly GCA_039090855.1). Classification (NCBI taxonomy): domain Eukaryota; kingdom Metazoa; phylum Arthropoda; class Arachnida; order Araneae; family Macrothelidae; genus Macrothele; species Macrothele yani. Next base: position 145,673,497 of record CM077007.1, on the reverse strand, counting down.
GGTTAGATGTTCAGTTCCCAAGTCATTGGATTGGCCGGCGTGGTCCTGGCCCCCCGATCCCCCGGCCTCACACCACTCGACTTATATCTGTGGATTCATCTTAAACGCCTGATGTATGTTGAGAAAATCTGCGACAAACACAACTTTCAGCAACGCATCCTGGAGGCCTTAACGCATTTCTCCCGATATTCTTATGCGGGTGCATAACGACTAGATCAACTGCCTTCAGCTCTGGGTTCAGCAACAGGTACAACACATTGAACACATCAAATAGCTGTGCATCACAGGGTACTTTAGAGGTTGTTATTTCAACTTTCTGTTGTGCTAACTTGTGAACCACAACACATATGTCAAATCTGATTACGGCAAACAATTTCTGAAAAAATTCTGGTCTTGTTTGATATGCAACATGATACCCTTACCTTTTGAAAAATTTGACCTTGATCCAATACGGCGGATTTCAAGACGTCGGCCATGTTCCGGAAATAGACTAAAAGATAGGTCCCCTCACCGATTCTTTGCTGGGGTATTCAGATATTTCATTTCCCCCTCCCGTTTCTGAAGTACAAGGGTGTATTGCGAATTTTGACTCACCCTGTAGTTCACGATAATATACGGAATTTTTTTTTACTAATTTCATCGGAATAAATACTATTGTAATGGAAATAATTATAGGCACTAATAATGCATTTATTTTCATATCACAGATTTATGCATCATAATTCCGATAAAGTGAATGCGACGCCCTATTCACGACATAAATGTGCCTAACATTAATTTTTTCCACTCGGTAGAAAGAAGTACTTCAATGGACTGTTCAAATGGATCTAGATTTTGTTTTTTACAAAATCGTCGAAACAAATATAACAGGCTATCTGTCATTTAAAAATATAAGTTTTTTCGCCCTTTACGTAATAAAAATGTGCGGGAGGTATTTTTGAAATCTCCGTTAATAAACTATTTCACATGACTGTGAATTTCTTCTGTATTTAATGTAAATGTGCTTTTGCATAAGATTTCGTTCTGTGTTTGAGTAATAAAAATTGTTGACAAGACATCTTCCTGCATAGCTACAGTTCGGATCTACGACTCACATTTTAGGACGGTGATGTCACTCAGTGACGTCACGATAATTCGTCTGCCAGGAAGGCGGAATGAACAAGCCTTACTGTCTATTAACCTTGGCCGGAGGGACATTTAGTTGGAAGAGAAGAAGAAAAATGAGAAATACATGAATACAAGACCTGTTTTATTATAGTGAGTACGCGGTGATGATTTTTCCTTTTTTTTTTTTTTTTTTGAAATCTGGCGTTCTAGAAACATGGCATGGTTGGTAAAACAGGGATGGACGGGCGAAGAGACAATTTGCCGAATACAAAATTATTCACTTCATCAATGTTACAAATACTCGTCACCATCAAAAATTAGTTAACATCTCGTCTTTGGGAATACTGGGAACTCAGCCTGTTTCTCAAAAAATGTGCATTTTGTATACGGGGCCCTTTGTATTTATGTGACAAGTTTTCCTGCGCACAGCTTTCCCTAAGTTCTTCCAGCACCGTGAGTTCTTTACATTTTTAGGATTTGGCACCTCACTCTTCTGGTATGTCACATGAGCTCTACAAAGCTCCAGCAATGTATCCCTCATCAAAAATGCTCTATAAAGCCTTAAATACCGCAATTTAAAAAACACGAAATTGTGGAACTCGTGCGTCACAAATGAGGATGTGAAGGCACAGTAATTGAAATTGCAATTTATATACGGCCCTCTAATATCTTTGTAGCCAATTTTCCCTCTGGCCACTTCTTTTACACCAATCTTTAATGCTGAGATGAAAATGTGTATTCTATCTTTATTTTTCATTTTGTTGTTGTTTTTAATTTGGGATTTAAAGACCACTGTAAGCAATTCAATAGGCTTAGGAAGTCGCCCGTCCGTAATTTAGGGACACTAGAGGGAGAGAGCCAGCGCTGTAAGACAAACACACCATCCGTGCCTCGTTGGGATTCGAACCCGGAGCCGTCTCGGAGGAATGAACGTGAAGAATATTACTAAGCTACGTATGCAACCCCACAAGGGGTGGCATATTCTTCCTTAAATAAAACATATTTGTACTTTTGAATGTCCACATAAGATCGATTGCAGGAGCTTGAGCTACGCGTCACTATCTTTCTTTTTTTCTTCTCGTGGAAATTTATTTTCCAACTTTAGTACTACATTTTATAATTAATCAGCGGTTTCATAAGTTAGCATTCTGTTCAAACGTGAATACCAAGTTACCTAAGAAAAATCAAGTGTTTTCTTTGCTTTGTTTTTTTCAAGATGGTTAGAAAATATCTCACTCGCTAGGAGTAAAATTTAATTTTTCAAATTTTCTCAGCTCTTTGTAATGAATGCTTTTTTTCTTCTTTGGCTTGAATAAATTTTATTAAAATAATTCAGATTTCTCTCTCCAAAACTAAAGTACATTCGTATCATGTGTACAGAAATTTAGTTATGTTATGGAACTGGTGTTTCTAAGAATTTACGTTATGCAAGAAACAAATAACAGCGAAAAGTAGCACAAAACTGAAGAATAAATAATCTGGACGCTCGAACATTTTATTTTATTCTCTTTAGCCATTCGTGAGGGAAAAATAGGGTTTGTGAAATGAGAATTGAATCACTGTCTATTTGAGATAAAATTCCTGAATAATTTTTCTTTGTTTAATTCCGTTTGAACGCAGAATACAGCTATTACTACTGCTAATGAATGCTATTAATAATAACAGTGAAATTAGAAAAATTGCGCATAAAATTTATGGTTTGAGTTCAATGCCTGATCAGGTATGGCTGTTGCATTTGTTGCTCGCATTTTGTTTTTTCTTTTGTAGAAGCTCTCTGGATTAAGTATGAACGACTTGTTTTGAACTAAATCATTCATTTGGATCATCAAAGTAAAAAAAAAAAAAAAGGTATGAATTTATCATTGCATTTTATACTAAAACAAAATCGATTGTTGTCCGATTAATAAGATCATTCATTAACAAATAATTGTTCTTAGCAAAAAGCTTTTCCAAAGCAAAATCAAAGAAATAGTTAAGATTTGCATAGAAAATTTAGCAAACATTGCTTTCCTTAAAAATCCACCTGAAACTCTTTAAAAGTCATAACTTCTGTTCCAGTTGTGGTGGTAAAAAAATGTCACACAAAATGGCTACCTTTTTTTAACCATTTGCGTTAAAAGTGAAAAGAAATACTTTCAAAAATTCCTTCTAAGAAGTTGTTACTAAGCTACGTATGCAGAAAAAGAATTAAGTCGAACTGTTGTTCTCAAATGCCCACGTAACGAAAATTAACGAAAGAAAGAAAGAAAAGGCCCATTATTTACCAAATCATGTGTAATTCTAGGAAGAACAATTTGAATTTCCGCGCACCTGAGGTAAATCCTCTGATACGTCCATTCCTTATCGCAGGTGAATTAATTAATACACTAGTTTAACCAAAGAAATGGTACTGAATGTGACTGCAACTCTATTGGTCCGCTTTCTTATGTGGAAGTGCTAGCCAATCAAAAGCAGGTACCCAAGTAGTAGATGCACCTCTAGCTTTTTAGGTCCAAAACTGGAACATAAAATAATCACACTACTGTGAAACCAAAAGTTTGCACTTAAGTGTTCCAACTAAATTGAAGATTACCAAATGGTGCTGATATATTCCGTTCAAACGAAAACAGTGCTAGGTATAGGTGCATTTAAGTACCAAGATAGCTTGCTTCCATGCTGTCCAATGACAGACAGCTGACGTCACAGCTCTGAGTAAACTTGAATATATCAGAGAGCATCTCAGTACGAAAGCAGAGCAACATAAAGAGTAGAGGAACGAAACTTTGAAATATTACAATCTTATATCATAAACTCTTTTACTACAATTTGTTCTTCCTTACAACTTAAGATAATTCTTCATACACTTTTAATACATCTTATTTTGAAAACCGCGTCCAACCTTATGAATACTTTGTTTTACATCCTTCTTACTACATTCATCAATGGTTTGAACAGTTCTTTTTCTGTAACCTAACTTTATATTTAAAGCATTATGAATTATACTTGCAGCTTCACACATAATTTGCTGGTCGCAATAACACGATATTTAAAAGATGGAAACGGGGAAGGATTTTTTTTTCACTCCAGTTGGTACATAACAGAATTATTATATTTTCGCGAATTTCAGGTTACAAAATAAATTTTTAAAAATATAATATTTTTTATAAATGGAAGAGTTAATTTTGATAATAGTGTGGCCAGAATGATAAAATGCAAATAATGCATTTAAGCAGAGGAGCATTAATGTTTTACACACGCATTTTGATGCATAATTATTTTACTTTGTTTTTTCTGAATGACGCAATTTTTCGCTGTGTGTTTGTGAATGTCATTTTTTAATGAAATCATATCTGTCTGTTTGGAACGAAAACAGACAGGTACGATTTCATAAAAAATCACACCTGTCTAATATTTGAACACTTATATTTAGCCCAAATTCCTTGGGCTGGGGGTGCGGGGGATCTCTGGGGTCGGGGATTCAGTTATTTTTTGAAGGAGGGGTCTAAAATAATCAGTTTTGATTCCTTATTTGGAAATGAATGACCGGACATCTCACTTTTTAAAAAATAATTTCATGTTGTATATCTGATTTCTGATTTTTTGATGCATAATATTAAGAATAAATACAAAAAATATGAAATTTAATAAATAATGATATTTATTTTTCAAAAATCTTATACTCAAAAATTAGTCAAAAATTAGAAACGCATGCATATTTGTGTAACAGTGTTGAATACGAATTAATATAATAGAAAAATGAAAGACTTCATATGTATTCAATGTTTTGCATTTGGTTTTCAAAATCTGTTGAATTGTAAAATGCAACATGTAGAAGAGAAATTTATGTTTTCATTTTCTTTCCGATCTTCCATACACAAATCCACTTTTATTCACCAATACCCCCTCCGTTCTCGCAGGCAAAGTCTTTTCTCTGGATAACATTGAATTACAATAGTCTTCCATGGCTAACCTATATAATTAGTTTTCCGGGTGTGGTACAGGAAACAAAATAGGAAAAAAAAAAAAAAAGAAGAAGAAAATTCAGCGTTTTAATAATTTAGTAAGAAATAAAAATAACTGGAAGTTTACAGTTTCTGTCATAGTAACATTAATTTCCTCTAATACGTATATACGACCAGTTTCATAAGCTTTCTAAAAGAATGATCTGACTTCCACATCTTAGTTTATAACCCTTTCTGACAATAATCCTAAATATCAGGCATTAGTGCATGTTATTCCAAAAACAGGTTTCTCAAAAGTTAACTTCAGACATTCTATGTTAAATAGAATTCTTCAGACATTCTATGTTAAATGCCTGCGTTCCAGGAAGAGCAGTGAAAAACCTTTAAATTGCACTCAAAGCAGATGCTATTAACATTATTTTAACTTTCCGATGAAGGTAGCGAGAGTTATGAAAGCAGTTTTAAATGACATGCAATTAAATCAAAGACCATGATTTAAAAAAATTGGTCACTTTTTTTTTGCTTTCTTTTTCAAAAAATCGATCTTTTTCCTTTCCTTCCCTACTTTCTCTCTGTCCTTTTTTCCCTTCCTTCCTTCATTTTTTTTTTTTTCGTGATGTCTTTGCTAACCATACGATTTTTATTTCTTGAATTTTTTGTTTAGTTGTTGTTAAGGTCACAGGAAATAAGAAGACAAGCGCAATCATGACAAATAAAATTACCACTGAAAATCATAATCTTGAATGCGCAAGTAACGAATTCAACCAATTATTTTAGTGCTACTTTAAAAATCTTTTAATTGTAAAGCTTAAATTTGTATTTATCTCATAAACATATATCATCATCATCATCATCATTGTCAACCATTATCAATCCACTGCTGGACGAAGGTCTCCCCAAGTTTCCTCCACAACGGTCTGTCTTGTGCCAGTCTCCTCCATGTCACCCCTACATACTTTCGAATTTCATCCACCCATCTCCCATGTGGTCTTCTTCTGGGTCTTTTCCTGTCCCTTGGAATCCAATCTAAAATTTCGGCTGTCCATCGATGATCTGTCCTTCTGGCAGTATGTCCAGCCCATTGCCATTTCAGGGATTTGACTCTGATCATGATGTCTTCCACTCTTGTCATTTTTCGGATCCACGAGTTCCTCTTCTTATCTCTCCTGGTTACACCAAGTATGCACCTCTCCATGCTTCTTTGAGTTGTCTGCAGCCTTTGTATGTCTCTTTTAGTTAAGGTCCACGTCTCTGCACCATACGTAAGCACTGGAAGGATGCATTGATCAAACACTTTTCTTTTAAGACATAATGGCATATTGCTCTTGAAAATTATGCTGTTTCTTCCAAAAGCTCTCCAGGCAAGTTTTGTACGCCGATTAATTTCTTCATCAATGTGACCCTCACTTGATATCTGCTGTCCAAGATAAACGTACGTGTCTGTTATCTCCAGCTTTTCTCCATCAATCGATAAATCTTCATTTCTTGTAAAAGCATTGAACATCACTTTTGTCTTCTGAAAGTTCATTTTTAATCCCACTTCTTTACTCTTGTCAGCAAGTTCCTGGATCATACTCTGCAGCTCTGATGGGCTAGTTGCAAAAATGACTACGTCATCAGCAAAACGAAGGTGGGTTAGATAATCTCCATTAATCTTTATCCCCTTGTTTTCCCAGCTCAGTGACTGAAAAACACCCTCCAATGTGGCATTAAAGAGCTTCGGAGATATGGTGTCACCTTGTCTCACTCCCTTTCCAATTTTTATGTGTGTTGTATTTTCAAACAGCCTAATCTTTGCACTTCCATTTTCATAGGTGTTATTAATAATATTAATGTATGCATCTTCAATACCGCAGGTTTTCAAAGCCATTGTAACTGCTGATGGTTTCACCGAATCAAAGGCTTTTTCATAATCGATAAAAGCCATGCACAATGGAAGTTCATATTCCCTCGTTCTTTCAATTAGTTCTCTCAGCACATGGATATGATCTATTGTGCTGTAGCCACTCCTGAATCCAGCTTGTTCTCTCGGTTGAGCCATGTCCAGTGTTACTTTCAAGCGGTGTGAAAGAACTTTAGTGAAGATTTTATAAACTACTGATAGGAGGCTGATAGGTCTGTAGTTTCCGAGATCCTCAATGTCACCTTTCTTATGTAGCAGGATCATTGTAGCGGTGTTCCAATCCTCAGGAATCTTTCCTTCATTAAGGCATCGAGTGAAAATTTGGGCGAGTACTGTTTCGATTTCTCCACTTGCTTCTTGTATGATGTCTACAGTAATTCCATCTTCTCCTGGAGCTTTCCCCCGCTTCATGTTCTTGATTGCATGTGCAACTTCTGCTGGAAGGACTGGAGGAACTCTGGTACTGGTATCTTTCATGATGTCTGGAGTACATGTATCATCCCTTTCATATAATTTGGAGTAGAAATCTTTCACTCTTGTCAAAATTTCGCCTCTATTTCTTGTTACAGAACCATCTTCTTTTCTCAGTGCCATAATCTGTTTTCTTCCCTTACTGAGATGTCCCTTTGCTATCTTTAGGCTTTGGTTGTTTTCAATTGCTTTCCTAACTAGTTCACAGTTGAATTTTCTTACGTCTTCAGTGATACTTTTTCGTACTGTCTTGCATAGCTCTATATATTCCACTTTGGAAGTCACATCTTCTTTAGTTGTCCTCATCTCTCTTCTTTTTGCATCAACATTTTCGTTTTTCCTGATAATTTATTTACATGCAACTTGTTCTCAGACCCAGCTAATTTTGTTGCTGTTTCCATAAGAGCTTTGGTTACTTTTCTGTTAACTTCAGAGATGTCCACTTCTTCCGATGTTAGGCCTTCTAAAGCAGAGAACCTGTTCTTTAGTTCCAACTTGAAGGTATTATGGTGTTTTTTAAGGTTGGTTATGTCAATAGATTTTGTTTGTCTTATGAGCTTGCCACGTTCAAGTTTAGTGTTGAGGTGCATCTTACATCTCACCAATCTATGGTCACTACCTGTGTTGAACTTGTTTAGCACACTGCAGTCTTCTATGACGAATTTTTTGTTACACATAATAAAATCAATTTCACTTGTCGTCCCATTTGGATGTCTCCATGTCCATTTCCTGTGTGGCTTTTTCTTGAAGAAGGAGTTCAAGATGAAAAACCCTTCTGCCTCTGCAAACTCAACGAGAGTATTTCCACGCTGGTTTCTGTTGCCGTGACCGAATTTACCTACTGAAGTTTCATTCTGTTGCCGTTGCCCTATTTTTGCATTGAAATCTCCCATAATTATTTTCAAGTGCTGCTTACCTTTATTATTTAGATGACAAATTTCCTCATAAAATTCTTCAATTTCTTCTTCAGGATGACTTGTGGTGGGTGCATAAGTTTGAATAATCTGAGCCTGGTATCTTCTCGATAGTTGGATAACGAGTCGTGCAGCTCTGTCAGAGGAACTTTTCAACTTCTACCACTTTATCCTTCAGTTTCTTGTTTATTATAAATCCAACACCACTAGTTCTGCCAGTATCTGTCCCACGATAGTAGAAGAGATGTCCACTTTTCAGTTCGATGAGATCTTCTCCTTTTCTCCTTACCTCACTTAGCCCGACGATGTCCCACTTGATCCTTTGTAGTTCCTCTTCTAATTCAAGAAGCCTTGAATCAGAAGATAGGGAGCGTCCATTGTACGTTGCCAAGGTCAGCATCAGATGGCAGCCTAGTCCGGTCCTCCGGGGATTCTTAGCACCCTCTGCCTTCATGTCGCACTGGCCGCTGCCTTGGCCAGGTACATTCCAGCTGCCGGAGACTGAGGGCCAAGATTTAAGTTGTGGAATCATTTTGGAGGGGTTTGGCCATAACTCACCACGCTGGCCAAGCGGGTTGGTGAGTGTGGGATAGAATTTCCTCTAATCCCGATGGTATAGTTATACCGCTATGGGCGGTCGTCAGAGCCCCTTTAGTGGGAACAGGATGCACCACGAGAAGGCGGGGTTGACATTTGTCAAGGAGAGGCTGTGATGTTACGCATCACCTGACCTTGCATCCCAAACATATATATATATATGAAATGTGCGTTTAATATTCATGTGTCTCAAATGGTACAAATTAATTGATAAGGTACTGAAAGTCACTAAAAGAAGAAATGAAGCAAAATCTAAGAGGATACAAATCAGTAGACAAAATCCAAGAAAACATTAATATGATGTGAAACATTTTTATTGAATTAATCACAGAAAAAAAAGTGTTACGGATGGCATTTTATTCCACGTTTCAAAATCTGGATCATTCTTACGATTAAGTACAGGATTTTGGCTCAAAATATGCGCATAAAATCGCGGACTTCTAAGAAAAACCGTAACATAAGAGAGCCTCTCAGTACGGAATGCTCAGTACAGAGGCGTGCCTGGACAAAGTACACTGGAGGGGATGAGCTGGGCTTAATTGTTTTAAATAACTCGTACTCACCCATCCCATCTCTTCAGTAATGGAAAAAAAAATACAATTGATATTTGTAACTTTTTCTTTCATCGCGTTTTAAACTTAAAATAATTAAGTTAATAAATTTAATTTTACTTACAATCAAAGTAACGTCGAGATCTTCAGTTTTAGGAGTAATTTCAGCTCAGCATTAATTTTATTTAAAAGCTGATCTTATCTTTAGTGGATTTTTAAGAGTATGTCCTGCATTTGCATTACTGCGGTGAGAAGTATTGACCAGTACCCTCGCTTTTTTTATTGACCAGTACAGTATTGACCAGTACCCTCGATTTCCCCCCATCTTCAGTGGGTTTTTAAGAATATGGAAATGTCCTGCATTTGCATTGCTGTGGTGAGAAGTATTGACCAGTACCCTCGCTTGTCTCCTGTTTAGAGTATTTTTATTTGTGGCATTTGTTAGGACAAGCAACAGATTCCGTATGCAGACAGTATGTAACTTTTAGTTCTATATCTCCCGCAATTTAAACATGGGACAGAGAGAATAACGGATCCTATGTGTTCTCTGCATGTTGGCTAGCTGGTTTGGTTTATTGGGGGGCGATGCCACGGAGTGCCAAGCTTTCGCGTTAAGGGCAATTAAGAAGAATAAAAAGAGGGGGAGACTATCCAGAGGCTGGACTCCTTTACAGTATGCCAAAAACAGGAATTGATCAAATATAGTTGAATTACTTCAAGACCGCTGTGCTAGCAATAATGAAAGCAAGTACAAACCAATACACTAATGCTGCCCAAGAACAAGAAAACTAGCCCTCTAATACCAGATTCCTCTAATACCAGATTCAGCGTACTAGGTTCCTTATGAGTTCTTCGGTAGCAAATAATGGTGAAATGCAAATTTACCGTTGACCTTCCTGTCTTATTTATTTTTTAAACATTGATCACTGATTTAAAATAATATAATAATAATAAATTAGTAAAGGTTTAGAAATTCATCTTTTTTAATTTTAACAAAAAACTTATTTGATTATTGTAAGATTATTATTGTAAACTTATCTGCTCGTAAGATTATTCTGATACGATTGGTAGGCTTAAGCTCCTGCCCCCTTAATGGTCCAGCGACGCCCTATTTCAGTATGCAAATATTTCTGTCCAGCGACGCCCCTATTTCAGTATGCAAATATTTCTGTCCAGCGACGCCCCTATTTCAGTATGTAAATATTTCTGTTCAGCGACGCCCCTATTTCAGTATGCAAAGATTTCTGTCCAGCAGAGAAAACCAGAAAGGGGACAACGCAAGAGGAAAGTCATTGTCACACAGCAAGCAGACTGCTAGCTGTAACGTAAATTTCTGCCTTCCTCAGAAATATGCAAAATTTTACTGTTATCTTGCAACTGACGTGAAATCTGATTGTCCGAAAACCAGTGGCCCTAAATTAGGGACGGGCGACTGCCTATTACCCATTGAGTTGCTCACAGTGGTCGTTAAACTTTTAAATAAGAAAAAAAAAAAAAATGGTGGAACTTAAGAATGAGAATGATTCGTGAATGCCATTCATTTGAACAGTGCGCCCGAGTCGGCAAACCATTTATCGTGAACGGTTCGCGCTCTTTCGGGCAGTTTGCCAAAAACAGCTGTGGCCTGAAAAATGTTCATGAATGTCAATACTTTTCAGAGACTTAATCTCGAAGTGTTGAAATGCCTGTAGCAACCCCAGTGGCACAGTGGTCTAAGCGCGGGCTCATAACCAGTCGTCCGAGATGGAACCGAGTTCGAATCCCGGTGAGACATGGATGTTGTGTTTGTCTTCGGTGCTGGCTCTTTCCCTTCCCTGAAACCAGTGGCCCTAAATTAGGGACGGGCGACTGCTTATGGCCCACTGAGTTGCTCACTGTGGTCGTTAAACCTCCAATCGAAAAAGAAAGAAAAAAAAATACCTGTATGGACATCTATAATGGACAAATCTCTGCATTAAAACTTTTTTTGGCAGTTGTAGACAATTTTTTATGCAGTTAATATATTCGAATTATTGACAAATGCTCAGTGTTTTCTAAGTTGCAGACGAAATGACAGTTCTAAAATTAACTAACATTACGTGTTTTTGCATTTTATTTCTCAAAAGTTACACATCGACACTAGCCCTAAATGAGTAATAATTTGTTTATTTTAAAATCACTTCCTTTTAGCCACCTAATTTTTGCTTTGGTTTTTGTTGTTGTCGTTGTTCTATTCTTATTCTGTTGTCTAATTAATATAAAAACAGACGCTTGAACATTTGGTGACCCCAGAAACTCTTAAGTGGTTTAATCCATAAAAGAAGGTAGCAAAAGCACGTAACAAGAAACAGATGAAACGTGAAAAGAATTCTAACGGATGATGAAAACTGGAAAGTATTCTAAGCGATGATGAAAAGTGAAAAGAATTCTGAACGACATGGCTAAATAATATGACGTTTATAGTTTTTAGTTCAGCGATCTGATCATACAGGTGAAACAAATATTTCAAGTAAGTTACCAAAAGTTACAACACTCCTAAACATGCATGCAAATAGTCAAACGTATTTTTGAATCCAAAATCACCATCAAAAGATAATATCCAATTTTTGTGCCAACTTATGAATATTAGAATTCCATTTGAAAAAAGCCAAGTAATTATTATTGACAATGCGAAATCGAAACATAATGCGAGATATATAAAAAAATGAAAAAAAAATTGTCAAAATGAGGAATGTTATATATATATATTTGTGTGTCATAGGTGTCGCAGCAGTACTTCACGTGGTTTTTTTCCATAGCGAGAAAAAAAAACATAATGCAACAGTAATGTAAAACTCATTTCAGATTCATCAAAATGGGAACCATGGGGACAGTAATAGTAGAATTTTTAAAGTTATTATTTGTCATTAATTCATAATATTAAAAATACCTATTTAAAATGAAGCAAAAAGCAATCCAGAAAAAAAAAAATAGCCTTTCCCTACAAAATAAATGCTAGAGGGTAAATTTTAAACTTAAATTGGAATTGCTGTGTACCAAGTCGCACGTTAATTATTTTATCTGGCTCAAAGTGATATACATAAAATCAGACAACTAACACATGTAAAGCACAAATACAAGCATTTTAACTTCACAAAATATGAATAGTGCAAAAAGTTCGTAGTACATAAAAAAGTCAAGCTTCCTTCAAAACAAAAACAAACAAACAACTGAATAACCTGCAAAGAAGTTCAGTAAAACTCATTGTATTAATATGCATATAAATTCAAAAAATTCTGTTTATTTTACACTTGTACTACGCCACGACATTAATTTGTTCATAAGACTCGGTAAATAATGAATTTCTATACTATCATTTCACTTTTCTTTTAGACAGATGTTGAATTTTTATTTTTGCAGTCATTCAAGAAACCAATTGTTTTAAGCAACTGTCAAACAGCTATATCCAATAGAAACTTTTCTGTTTTGAGATATTCTTATAAAAGTATGGTTAACCTCATTTATTGTACATGCTTTGAAAAAAGTGGTTTTTTTTCTCCTTACAGTACTGATAACAGAAATACCGTTTTATTTTGGATCTATATAGTGTTGATTAATGTGCCTTTTAAAATGTTTATGGCAAAAGCTGTGAAAATGTAATCAACCACAATTTTTTCTCATATAAAATAGTAGGGAATCAAGTAATTAAATTAACATTTGTTAGTGATAGAATAAATCAGCAACGTTTATTCAGATTTGTCTTGAAATAAAATATTTAATTGCGAATAAACGTTACTGTTTTATTCTATCTCAGCATCACAAGTATTGTAGTCATAATATATATTAATTTGTTAGTGAGCTTTAAAAGTTGCAGCAGCAATGCAGTACAATCAACAAAAACATGTACTTTGCTTTTTGAAATTCAAAAAAATATTATTCGATCTATAACAGGAAGTTTTTCTTCACTGAAATATTGGGTTTCAGGCTTTGTGAGTTGCAATGACAGAAAGGTGTTTAAATATAAACATACACGAAGCTGAGAGTTTCTTCACATTTACCACACTTTTGTCTTTCAAAGAGCTTCGAATATCATCCGTACCCCATAAATCAGTGATCTGTGTGACTGTCATTCAAATGTTTACACAGGAGGTTTGTGTGTGTGTGTGTGTGTGTGTGTGTGTGTGGAGGGGTGGGGGTGGGGGATTATTTCCTGAAATACTTAGGTGACAAGTGATGCGTTTCCGAATGAGCTGATCAATGACAGTAAAAGAACATTTTCTTAATCGAATGAGAATTAAAACGCAAAACACTAAAATTACGTGTTTATTAATTTTTTTTGCTTCAGAACTGTTTTTTCCGTCGTCAAATTAATCACACGATTTCCTCTCCATGAACTTGCAGTTTAGTAGACATCTGAATCTATAAGTTACTCGAATATTGCGAGCTATTTTCATACTACAGAGCTAAACAAACAAATACGCTAACAATCGAATCTACTGGGGCGATTTCGAAACATCGGTGAAGTGTTTTGGGTTTCATGTTTTACGAAAACACAGAATTTTAGAACAAGTAAACTTTATAAAAAGTAATATACACAGTTCATCAAAAACTCTCACAAAACAATGAAGAAATAATTTAGTAGATGAATACCGTGCTTTCTGAGCAAGTAAGAGTTATTTTTATTCGACAACTATCGTATCGGACCTATCGCCGAGCTAGGCCTAATGTTTGGGTCACGTCGCTGTCACTTACAGAAATTCATATAACAAGTTAAGTACTTACATGATTTTCCCATATTTGTTTTCAGACTTCTAGATATGCTCGGTGTTCTTCAAGATATTTACGCCGTTAAGTAGGAAGCCTTCTGTCCCTGAATAACGATGAAAGTTCTTTCGACCTCCCCGAGGGAGAAACGGCCGTTAAAATATCGAAAGACAACGCAAATCGAATTCGCTGCATTACAGATCACTGCAGTTGTGTTTGAATTTCATTTACCACGGTTCTGTGCAAAGCAGAAACGATGTAACAAGCATAAAAACAGTTCATTTTGTGCCTTCTCTTTCGGCGATCCAGTTCCTCAGAGACGGTTGGCGGAACGAACATGGCGGAAGCAAACGGAGCAGCGGGACGCCATTTTTTCTCACTTGATTGATAAACACAATTAGAATGACGAAATGCAATGACTTCGGGAGTTAGATTTACAAACAAATAAAATTGTTCCGGCTCAAGAGAAGCGTGCATTGTTATGAATTAGGAGCGAAAGAAATGCTGTGAAAATAGAGGAACAAATTTAAAGGAATAATATTTTTCAACGTAATTTTAATTTATTATATAAATCAGCAACACATTAAAAAAAATCATTTATCACATATAACTGGTATTAAATTCAGTATGATCAAATTCTTCATTCGATAAGGGGATCCGACAAAAATAAGAATTCTGCTGACCAAGAAAAAAAAAAAAAGAGGAAAAATAAAATTTTAAAACAATATTTTAAAAAGTAAATAAAATATTAGCACATATGCCTTGATTTTCTCTTTTATTCATTGGCATAAATTACATATTTATTTATTATTTCATTTGCCGTATGAAGTTCATTAATGAAAGGTTAATTAGGGACACTACTAATTAAATAAAAAATATAATACAGGTAGATGTAAAGATCATCATCAATCACTATCATTCCACTGCTGGATGAAGGTCTCCTGAAGGCTTTACCACAATTTTGTGCCTTAAGTCCGTCTCCTTATCACTCAGGCATACTTTCGAATTTCGTCCACCCATCTCCGTGGCATCTTCTGAACCTTTTCCTGTCTCTTAGAATCCAGTCTACTATTTCACTTTTCTAACAGTGGTCATATTTTCCGGTAATGTCCAGCACATTGCTGCTCGAGGGTTTTTATTTTGATCATGATATCATCAACTCTCGTCATCTTCCTGATCCAAAAGTTCCTATTTTTCTTGGTTACACCAAACAGTTGCGCAGCGTTGATTTCTCTTCCATCAGCGCTTTTCGTCCGAGATGGGTCTAGGTTCAAATCCCGTGAGTCATGGATGCTGTGTTGGTCTTACGGCTCTGGCTCTCTCCCTTCCTTGGAACCTGGGGCCCTAAATTAGGGATGGGCAACTGTTTGTAGCCCATTGAGTTGCTCACGGTGGGCGTTAAACCTCCAAACAACAACAACAATTACACCAAACATGGCCGCCCCAGTAGCGCAGTGGTCTAAGCGATGGATGACTTCTGACCATTCGTTCGAGATGGGTCCGGGTTCGAATCCCAGTAAGACATGGATGTTGTGTTTGTCTTACGGCACTGGCCCCAAATCAAGGACGGGCGACTGCTTATAGCCCTTTAAGTTGCTCACGGTGGTCATTAAACCCTCAAGAAAAAAAACGAAAAAAAACCACCAAGCTTGCATTTCTCCATGATTCTTTGAGCTGCCCTCAGCCTTTGTGTGTCTTTTTTAGTTAACGTCCACGTCTTTTACCCATAAGTAAGAATTGGAACGATGCACTGATTAAAAACTTTTTTTAAATACATAATAGTAAATTGCTCTTGGAAATTATGCTCTTTCTTCCAAATGCTCTGCAACCAAGTTCTATACGTCTACCGATTTCTTCTTCCATGTGGCCCTTTTTTGATATCTGTTGTTCAAGGTAAATGTAGGCATCGGTTACTTCTAGATCTGCTCTAAAGCGTGATACATCGATTTTGTTTTCTTTAAGTAAATTTTTAAGCCCACTTCTTTACTCATGTCAGCAAGTTCGTGGTCGGTTCTAAGGTTGTCCTTGTAAAAATGATTACGTCGTCAGCAAAACGAAGGTAGGATGAAAAAAATTGTATCCTGTTATCCTTTCCAGTTCAGTGATTAAAAAATATTTTGTAATGTGGCACTGAAAAACTTGGGAGATATGCAGCCACCTTGTCTCACACCCTTTCCAACTTTTATAAGCGCTGTTTCGTCGAACAATGGAACCGGTGTACTAGCATTTTCGTGGATGTTGTTCCTAATATTAATGTATGTACAATATTTTCAAATCTTTAAAGTAGACATTTATAAGCACGTATCCTGGATGTTCTACAAATTATTTCTAGTTTTTCCATTAGGTATTTTTTTTTTTTTAATTTTAAACAGCTAACTCTGAGGTGCTAAATTACAGTTTTTTTTTGTTTTTGTTTTTTGTGCTGTACGTCAAAATTATATTTTATGTTAATCGGGTGTATCATCATCATCATCATTGTCAACCATTATCAATCCACTGCTGGACGAAGGTCACCCCGAGTTTCTTCCACAACGGTCTGTCTTGTGCTCGTCGCTCCATGTTACTCCCTCATACTTTCGAATTTTATCCACCCATCTCCCATGTAGTATTGTTCTGGGTTTTTTCCTGTCCCTTGGAATCAGGTCAAAAATTTCGGCTGTCCACCGATGGTCCGTTCTTCTAGCAATATGTCCAGTCTATTGACATGTCAGGGAATTTACTCTGATTATGATGTCTTCCACTCTTCTCATTTTTCTGATCCACGAGTTCCACTTCTTATCTTTCCTGGTTACACCAAGCATGCACCTCTCCATGCTGCTTTGAGTTGTCTGCAGTCTTTGTATGTCGTTTTTAGTTAAGGTCCACGTCTCTGCACCATACGTAAGCACTGCAAGGATGCATTGATCAAACACTTTTCTTTTAAGACATAATGGCACATTGCTCTTGAAAATTATACTGTTTCTTCCAAAAGCTCTCCAGGTAAGTTTTATACGCCGATTAATTTCTTCATCAATGTGACCTTCACTTGATATCTGCTGTCCAAGATAAATGTTATCTCTAGCTTTTCCCCATCAATCGATAAATCTTCATTTCTTGTAAAATACCCGGATGTACATCACTTTTGTCTTCTGAAAGTTCATTTTTAATCCCACTTCTTTACTCTTGTCAGCAAGTTCCTGGATCATACTCTGCAGATCTGATTGGGTAGTTGCCAAAATGACTACGTCGTCAGCAAAATCGTCCCTTTTTTTGCTCTATTTTAATCGGGCTTAAAATCATAATTTTGTAATTTTTTCTTAAATTTTTCATTTCCCCTATCAATATGTGAAAAAAAATTTGTATTTTCCTTTAATCAAAATAATTAAAAAAAAAACACGCAAAAAAGTGCAAATACGAAGGTCGCTCAATGACTGTAGGATCACCCTTGATCATTGCGATCATGGAAACTACCGTTGGCAGGTGGTCAAAAAACTGAAATAAGATGAATATATATCAAATACGTGGAGATAATGTTAATGGACGATGGCACTGTTCTGTCCACGTTATTTTATATCTGAAATAAGATATTGCTTGCAACTGTTCTTAAGGAATTTCGAACGAAGCAAATCGAAACTACTAAACTGTATCATCATTTATTTATCACCAGAATAATTATTACCATCTTCGCATGCAATGTGGCACCAGATCCCCCCCAAAATTTAGTGGCACCTGACAAGCCATGCAAAGATTTTTACAAACAATACAATGTCAACATGGTTCCTTTTTTTTTTTCTAATTTATCTTTTATCCGTTGGTTAGTCTTTAGACCCCCTGATGCTTAGAAATCGCAACTTCATGAAGAGCTTCTCTTCCAGTTTTTTCAATTTTAACTTAGTAAGTGATTTTGTGATTTTTTTTTTTTTGCTTTGTCTGGCAAGAAAACCTGTTTCTGTAACAACAGTTTCCGCTCAACTTGTTTCAGAACAACACTGAATGCAAAATAAAAATTCTTAATGGTATACCAGGATGTGCAAATTTATTAACTAATGAAAATTAATCTTCTTGTACAAATTTCTCAGATGTCGGCATGATCATATGTAGAGGATTTTAGGAAGGGAGTGTCTGACCTCAAGTCTTAAACAACCTTTTGAAATAGGAAGCTAGGAGTTTTGGACTAGAGCACCCGATAGGAAAGTAACACGGAAGCGAAGTAGAAAGGGGGAGAAAGACGCCCTTATTTATTACCGGGGGGAAAGTACCCGGGGTCTGACGGCTTAACGTGCCCATCCGACGCACGGCGGATATTTAGTAGATCGAACCTGAGGTCCTTTCCGCGGCAGTCACGAACGTTGGCCACCCGCGGCCCTCAGATGTCTGCAAAGCGGAGAACTTAGCTTAAATAGCACCCGGTTCATGTCTTGATGCATACCAACACCACAGTATTTCGGATGTCACGTTATGCCATTGGTTACGGGGTAGAGACTCCTCGTCATAAACATGTCTAACCCTTTCCCTTGATCTTTCGGATCAAGCCATTTATCCCATTTTATAGTCTAAGTTGCCTGCAGCAGTGCTGAGTTCAGGCTCAATTTTAATTAAGAGCTCGAGCCCGTCCGATCCCGAATTTTATATTTCAACATAGATTCCGGGCCCAAAAGAGCCCGAAAACTACGACTGATTCGTTTAGGCATTAATAAATATAATCTTCTCTTCCAGGCTTCCGCTTTGTCCTTCCTTTGCAATCAGTTGATGTCTTCTTCAACCGGGGAGTTGGGAAGGAACATCTATCTGTTTCTACAGTGTAATCGCACGATTTTCTTTAATCACTCGTTTCCACCTGAAATGCTTCGGGTGGCAGGTCATTCGGAAAGATCCGATGGCGCTGCAGTTTACGTACGTTGCTTAATAGAATTAGCAGAGGGCTTCAGCGTGGAAGTTGCCGGCAAAATGTCGTATACGGGGGCTATGGCAAATGTTGTGTTTGGGTCTGCAGATGTCGTGTCCGGGTTGGCAAATGTCGTATCCGGGTGCTGATGTCGTGTCCTGGTACAGCCCACTATCTAGTATTTATAATACTTGAAGAACTTTTTCTTTCGCCGCAGAAATCCACTAATTCGTATCCTATGGAACTTGCAACCCAAGCCCAGAAAAAATAGCTCTTCCGAATCTTCAATCCTAACCCAGACCCAGTTGCCACCCAAAGAATTCTCTTTACCAACCTAAAAGTGTAAGAAAAGACTCGAATAGTAAATCTCACGAAATCATATTTAAAAAGAAAAGAAGAAAATTCTCTCTCCCTCAGAGCTCGAGCCCGAACCGTATAAAATATTATGTAGCCTGAGCTTTCCCGGGTCCGGTCCGGGCCTTGGCTCGATTTCGGGCTTTCGGGCTCGGGATGGGCCCGTATCAACACTGGTGTTCAGTCGATTGGTTGACAACACACGAAACAAACAGCTAAGGGCTATATTCCATCGCATGCATCAACACTGATTTTGGTGTTTTCTGTTTAAGCACCGATTTCCACCAAACTTAACATTTTCGTAAAAATAAATCAATAAATGACTTTTACTTCACAATAATTATATTTAGAGTATTTCAATGGAAATGTTCGGTAAATATCAATTACTGAAATTTTATGTTTCAAACACTCTGAAAAAATTTCTATTATCTAAGTTCTTCTAGCAAGCTTTAGTAGCATGGTATTGATCTCAAGCTGGTTACCTGTCTAGCTAGGTTACTTTTGGACTGTGGCATTTATGTCATTCATAAGAATGATATACATCCTCTGAGAATGCAGCGATACTTCAGAGATCCTTTAAATACAGTGCTACTGTGTTCTCTTCCACATTAACCGCATTTATTTCAGATATTCTAAATCACAACTTTTCAGCTGACAGTACTTTTCATTTATGTTTCCCTCATCATCAATCATTCTCAATCCACTGCTGCATGAAGATATCTCCAGACCTTTTCCATAACTCTCTGCGTTATTGCTTTCGAACTTCCTGCACCCATCTCCCATGTAGGCTTCTTATGGATAATGTTGTTTCAAAGTACACCAGTCTGTGAATATCCAACATTCGCTTATGCATTTATGTCTACCATTGCCTTGAAAAAGCCTCCCAGTGGAGAGCGAAAGCTTGGCAAATCTTTATGCGTATTACACCACTAATTAAAAGGTTTTACTACCCTATAAGCGCTTCTTGAGTACCCTTACGGGGGTTTTCTATCTCTTGGAGTTTAGTCTAGTATTTCAGTTGTTCACTGGTGTACAATTCTTCTAGCCAGATGTCCAGCCCATTGCCACTTCAGGGTCTTTACGTTGATCATGTCATACACTCTTGTCATTCTTCTAGTTAATGAATTCTTTTACCTGTCTTTCTTGGTTGCACCAAGTATGCAACTCCCCATGGTTCTTTCAGTTGTCCTCAGCCCCTATATGTCTTCTTTAGTTAATATGAATGGCTCTAAGTATTGGAAGAAACAAATTATTGGTTTTCAAATGCAATTTACCATCATGTCTTTAAAAAAGTGTTTAACGAGGCCTTCTTTCTAGTTCTTACGTACTGCTTAGTGACATGGAGCTCAACTAAATAAGTTAGTAAAATCATGCAATGCATTGATTATGATACACTTTCTAACATACCAGAAAGCATTACTCAAGTTTTTACTCAAGTTGTTGGGGTAATGGCTGTGGAATAAATCTCACTCTTTTGCTCTGACCTTTGACCTCATTTCGACGATATTAAACAGAATTGGTTCGGCATACCTTCGGAACAACATACCAAAGTTTTGCCGCAATAGAAGCACTTTTAGTCAAGCTATGAGGGTAACGGCCGTTGAATAAATCTCGCTCCTATGTCCTGACATTTGACCCAATTTCGATGATATTCAACATAACCGGTTCCGTATGTCTCCGGAACAAAATACTAAAGTTTTGTCGCAATAGAAGTATTTTTAGTCAAATTATGAGGATAATGGCTGTGGAACAAATCTCGCTTTTGTGTCCTGACCTTTGACCCCATTTCGATGATATTTAACAGAACCGGTTCGGTATACTTCCGGAACAACATGAAAAAGTTTTGTCGAAATCGAAGCATTTTTACGTAAGTTGTTAAGCATAAGGGCAATGGAATGAATCCCACACCTATGTCCTGATCTTTGACCCCATTTCGCCCATTTTCAATAGGGTTCATTCCCAGCTGGTCCCCTACCACATACTGAAATTTCATCGAAATCAAATCATTTTTACGCAAGTTATGACGCATAAGGGCAATGGAATGAAACCGGCTCCTATATCCTGACTGGTCCCCTACCACATACTAAAATTTCATCGAAATCAAATCATTTTTACGCAAGTTATGACGCATAAGGGCAATGTAATGAAACCGGCTCCTATATCCTGACCTTTGACCCTATTTCGCCCATTTTCAACAGAATTCGTCCCCAGGTTGTCCCCTACCGCATATTAAAATTTCATCGAAATCGAACCATTTTTACGCGAGTTATTGTGTGGACGGACAGACAGACAGACGGACAAAGCTGGGGCATATACGCTTCTTCAACCTAAGGTTGGAGAAGCGTACTGGGTGTAGCTTCTGGGTATCTTTCCTGATATACACTTCTTCAGTCTACGGTTGGAGAAGCATACTGAAATTAATACAGAGTCTGCAGACTACCTAGTGAAGCATGGAGATATGCATTCTTGGTATGATGAGGAAAGACAGGAAGAAAACTCATGGATCAGGAAAATGACTGGAGTGGATGACATCATGATTTAGATAAAAACCCTGAAATGGTAAATATTACTCAGAACCGACCACTGTTGGCCAACTGAGTCCCAGAAGAAGACCATGTGCGAGATGGGTAAAGGATATACGAAAGCTTGCCGGACTGATATGGAATAGAATGGCTTAAGACAGAAAAGCTGTGGAAGAGACTTGGGGAGACCATCCAGCAGTGGATTGAAAATGGTTGTTTTTTAGCTGGAATTTCAAATAATCCAGCTGAACCGAAATATTTGAAAGTTGCAGGGGTGTTAATAGTCATGATACCGAAAATTAAAAAAAAAGAATCACATTTAAAACAAAATATTTTGAAGACCTATTAATGCTGATCCCAGCAAAAATACAAATGCTGAAATACTGTCTAGAATTCAAGCTTAGAAATCCCACGCAGCCAAATTAGATATTCACAAAATAATTATCAGGCCTGTCATTTTATATGTGGCTGAAACGTGGAGCCTCTGAGAGAGGGGTAAAATGGTATCTTTACGGTTTTTCGAAAACTATATTCTACTGAAATATTAGTATTAACGACTTCCGTCTAGTTGCACGCTAAAATAAGTTAAAACTACATTGAAAGTTAAAACTTTATTAAAACCTTGACACATATTAGGCCTTTCGAGCATTACTATACGCCCATCTTCAGATGGTAAAATTAGACCGCACATCCAAGTATATACAAGTAACAGGTAAGAGGACAAAATTAATAGAAAATTTATATATCAGTCTTGACATAATGGTCAGGGTTAAAAGTCTCAAGTTCCCGATTATGTGACTGGGTGAAAGAGATGGTGCCAGGGAACTGGAGTTTGACAAGGGGAGCCGTCAGTACAACAGGAGTCGCCCAAATGGTAAATGTGCAGGCTCTCTAAGAATAACAAGTTGGTTTGAGTTGAGGCTGAAGAGTTAATTGTTGCCTCGTCCCATTGTGGAACGTAGTAACCCATGCTTACAGTTCTTGCTAGAGCCGTGGACAAATTCCCCTGTTTCAAATCATTTTTATGTTTTTTCAAACATAACCCTAGGTTCTTCCGGGTGGAACCTATGTAGCAGGAAGGAGGCAATGACGGGTCCAGGGTTCGTAGAGGTATCTTATAAACACAATGTTGGTCGTCTGAACGTACAAGAGAAATAATATTCCTGGTTCGAATCCCAATTCTCAATTGCAGTCTTCTACAAATGTTCCTAAGGATTGGGGTTAGCGATGGATAAAAGTTCACTGAACCAATGTATCTTATAGTAGAAGTCTCGGAAATAAGGGTGGTTTCATACGTTCTCACGGTTTTCTTAATTATTTTCATGACTAGATAATCAGGATATCTAAAGTTCTTTGTCAGATTTTTAATGAAGGAAAGTTCTCGAGTCCTTGCCTGTTGAGAAGAGCTGTGGGTTTAAGCTCATTTAACTGAAAAAGAAATTCCCGCCAGTTTGTAGTTCTGAGGGTGATGAGAATAAAAAGGGATTAAGATAGGGGAGGTATAGGGTTTTCGAAATACAGAGTATGAAATGCTGTTAGACAGAGGGTCCCTGCAAAGTTTAAAATCCAGAAATGGAAGAGAAAAATTAGTTTCCAGTTCTATGGTAAAAGAAATAGGAGGAAAAATGGAAGATAGATGGACAGTAAATACTTCAAGTTCGGTAAAGGTGTGTGCCAAAGTAGGAGATGAAAAATATTTGGACATATAAAAGACAGAGAAGCAAGATAATGGGGAAGATGCAATCCAGAACTTTGTGACTCCCTGGGTTACCAATTTAAAACTAAGAAGACCTTTCTGTACATTTTAGCACGAAATGGTTTTTTTTTCTTTGGACAGGAAAGGTGAAAGAAAAGTATTTTCTAAGGTTATGAATTTGAAGCACTCGAAAACACTAGAAAAGAGCTTTAGAAAAACCCTGACATTTTAAAATTTAATTTTAACAGAGTATGGAACTCAAAGCAATATTTTGAGGTTGGTTAACTAGCCAGAATAATGTTTTATTTTTCTCTCGTTTATTTAAAACTAAGGTGTCTTATATTTATATTTGAAAAGTGTAGGCTAATTAAATTTGTATTGCCGCAGTCCTATTATTATTGACAATAGAAAAATGCAATCTACTGCTATTTTACTTCTCAGCTTCTTATCAGTTTCCAATGATGATGAAACACATGATTTTTTGCGAAGAGAAATGAACAGAGACAGAAGAACAGCTCAGAGAAGTTCGAAATTGTCCGCAATGTCAGTACGACTTTTTCGTTAAACTTCACAGATGAATTCTTGCAGTTGACACTGGAGAGGGGGAAAATTTTGTAAATTGTGGAAATAAAAAAAGTTGCAGATATCGTTGCTAAAAAGGCTTTGTTTATATCTCAACACTGAAAACTCAGAAACCTTAAAACAACATGTCAAAGTTTCGGCCAAATAATAATTAAAGTAAACAAACAAACAGACAAACAGAAAAACAGAAAGTAATCACATGGCACATCGCTAGATGAAATTAAAAGGCGTTTTGTTGCCATAAAATAATGGCAACAAAACGCCTTTAATTTAAATGAATAGCAAATCGATGGTAAAAGCTTCGGAGATATGAAGAATTCTCATCCAGAAGTGGAAATGATTGTTGCTGACATATGTACAAATCTAATATATTGTATTTTATCTTTCAGAAATTTCGTTAAAGGGTGCATTAATTAATTGTGCAACTACGGACTGCAGTATAAAAAAATGATTTTTTTTTCTTTGGACGAAGACATGCAATCTACTAGAATTTTGATTTAAATTTGAATTTTTTGTCAAAATACAAAACTTTGGATGTTTGAACATTTATATCTGTTTCTCCCATTAGAAGATTTTTTTACCCTAGTGTAAATACAACAGCGAAAAAATCCGAGTAACTATATTTCAACTCAACGTAAATTCACTGAAATTGTTACCATATCGTTTCTTTTCTTTTTTTCCTGTTTTTTTTTAACTGATTTCAGCACTACGATATGAAAAATGCAAACCACCGTGCTCATTTTCAAGCTTGCAGTTTGAACAAAAACAACAAGCAGAAAAATTTATTAAACTTGGTACATTATGTTTCGTGACGTCATCTTTGAAAGTTTTTCTTCCTTTCTATATATTTTCCTTGTTAAATCGTTTCTGAAATGCGATTCACTGTTTTACGTAATTTTCCGTACGTACAGTACAAAAAAATACATTCAATAGCATGTTAATAACATAAACACCCAGATCCTGGAACGCTTGACGTCACACCGACGTCGGCATTGTTGCGTCATCACTTATCGATCAATTCGTGTGTGCTCTCTCGATGTCAAAATGATTGCCTGCTATATAATAGCACGAGATCTGTTTGAGATGTCAGGGTG
Organism: Macrothele yani; assembly: GCA_039090855.1. Taxonomy (NCBI): domain Eukaryota; kingdom Metazoa; phylum Arthropoda; class Arachnida; order Araneae; family Macrothelidae; genus Macrothele; species Macrothele yani. The sequence continues at coordinate 145,648,179 of CM077007.1, read as the reverse complement.
ATTGCGTGCTAATTTAAAAACATTGCATTATTAATGATTCGAGTTCTGTTTTCCTATCTACAAAATTCGAATTGAGTTCTTAATATCACAGCAAGTTGAGTTTGCACGCAATCACATTGAGATGTCAGTGTGATCGCGTGCTAATTTAAAAACATTGGATTATCAATTACTCGAGTTCTATTTATCCGATCTACAAAACTCGGATTAAAATCTTAATACCGCGGCAAGTTGCGTTTGTATATTTAATTTAGCACAACTCGAATATTAATTTGTACGATTTAATTAGTTTTTACTTTTTAATTTAACTAATTTTCCGAGTTTAGTGCTGATTATATTATACATTTTGCAAAATATCTAGCTATCTAAACGCTCTAACCTACAATAAAAACTGAAATCTTGCGATGTCGAAGTGAGCAAGATTGCATCTAAAAGCAGATGTCGCCCCAACAGCACATTGTCGAGAATTTACATAGTTTCGATTTGTAATACCAGATATCGCATTGTTTTGTAGAAAAACTTCGGTATGAAGCTTCAAACTAAACTTCGGATAGGACAGTCTAAAAAATAAGCCGTGAGCGTAATAACATGTGTACCGGAGAAAAAGTAATTTAACGCGAGAAATCAAAGCAAAAGTTATTAAGGTAAGTTTATCCGAAAACAACTGGGGACTACATGGAAAATTGTTGAACAACAACAGATATTTCGCACAGAATATTTATCGCGAGATCTTTTGAAAAACGGAAATAAATAGCACATGGTTTTCAGTTCTAACATGAATGAGTTCTTACAATATAAGTTTTTACTATATTTCCATTCAAAAAAGCCGGCGTATATATGATTTGTTTTCAATCGTCTTCAATTAAAAATTTCACCGTTTTACGACGGGAAACATCCCCTACATATTAATATTTATTTAAAGCTTAAGAGCAACTATCCTAAGACGGGCTGGGCTGTACGCTAACTATTTTATAAGAGTACCTTTGTTATTTAAAAATCATGAACACATTGTTAATCGTTTTACATACACTACAACAATATGCACAAATAATGAACATGTTTTATTAGATTGTTTCCCGCACATTTAATGTGCTCAATCCAAGTGAATGAAAGCAGCAGCACCCCCCACACACACACACACACATTAATACCACACAAGTATTAAATTTCGTGAAATAAAATTTTATAAATTCATTTCGTTTTTGTTTTTTTTATTGGTGCAAGTATTTACTTACTTAATTATTTCATTTTCTTTCTCAGTTCTTTCGGAACGCATGCACCTCCTCATAACAAAATCAGTTCTGCAGATCTGTGAACTAAGAGTGTGAGTGAATGCATGCATTGATCCATATACGCGTACCAGGAGCGTACATAAAAAAAAAATTCGGAGGGGGCTGACCAAATATGAGTGTTTGAAATCCATCAGGACAAAAAAAAGTTAATGAAAAGCAGATGAAACAATTAAAGCAGTATTTTCTACTTTAAGTTGATGCCTTTTTATTAAATTAAAACCTTTTTTTTTTAATGTAATTCGCATTTTAACAAAGAAATGAAACACTTTCGGGGGCAGCGCCCCCCATTCCTCTCCCTCTAAATACGCCCCAAACGTATACACATTCAAAGTTGCCCCTAAAGTATACAAATTCAAAGTTGCCCCTAACGTATACACATTCAAAGTTGCCCCTTTATAAGTAAATAAATGAGTTACAAAAGAAGAGCATATTAAAATCCAGCATGTTATCAAACGAGCGAACGTCATGTGTATTTCTCAACTCTTTCCCAATTCTTTGTTTCTTCGATTTTGATTTTTTCCCCTCTTTTTTTTTTTTTTTTTCCTCAGGTGTTAAAGTAGTAGGACCCTGTGTGCTTCTGAAACAATCGTCTGGACCAGGAATGGTATATAGACTGGACGACGGACTCTTAATTTTCCAGTTGATGTAACTCCGGCAGAATGGAAACCTTGGCAGATAAGATTAAGGTAGAGTGAGACAAAGACGGATAGTCAGAGTAAACAGAGCTAGCAATCATTCGGGCCATTATGTAGAGAACTTTCGGAAATCAATAGAGTCCTGGGAAAGAAAGAAGCCCGAATATCATCACATCACGTTTCATTTGCTGGGATCTTGGTCAGTCAATTGCCTCAGTCTTCTACCGGTTATAAGATTTTACCCAATAATAATAAAAAAATACCAAAAAGCAGATAGTAAAAAGATAAATAAAGGAATTGACTGTCTCCTCAAGAACTAAGTTCATCGTCATGAAAAAAAAAAAAAAAGAAAAAAAAGTTGGTGTGCCACTGAATGTTTTGGAGTACGTTTTCAAACCCTAAAGATGGTGCAATAATGTAAAATGTATTAATAATAAAATAGTTATTGGCAAATGAAATCTTATAAACAAAAATGTCATGTTCCAATTTCAAAGGCAGCATAACAGCTACAAAACAGGACCACATTATATCTAACAGTGTTCATCACAAAGAATGAAGTCCAATTCAAAAGAAGTTTATAAATTTATTATTGTCAGAGATGAGCCTCAATCCGAGTCAAGGGTGAAGTACAAGGGATGTGTTTATCCCACGTGGCTGCCGGCTCCCTCCCTTCTCTGGAAACAGTGGCCCTACCTTATGGGTGGGTGACTGCTCATAGACTTCCGAGTTGCTCGTGGTAATTATTAAACCACGCACAAAAAAAAAAAAAAAAAAAAAAGAAAGAAAGAAGAAAAAAGAGTTGCAGATATGGACGCAAACAGAAATTTATAATTGCGCTCCCTTCCAGAAAAATGATCGTTATTGGAAGCTGAAAAAATGTGCCCAAATTGCTCGTCATAAAAGAAGATATCCGATGCAAAAATAATTCTTTTGATCGAACTTTTAGAAACAATTATAGGATCATAAACAGAAATGAAAATTTTGAAAAAACTGTGCTTCGTCAGAAATGGAAAGTGTAAGTAGTTTTTTTATGGTGATAAGCATCCTATTCCAGAAGAATTATTTTCAGTGATATTTGTTTCAAATACGTGTATTTATTTCCAGTAGCAGCGGAAGTGCGCATTACAGAAAGGCAGATTTGTAAAGGAAATGTTTCTCACAGTGGTCACCTTCGGATGCAAAAAGAATTCTTCAATCAGTTTTCAAAACTTTCAAAATTATTATTAGGTATGGTTCAGAAACGTAAATTATCATGTAAGACCTTTGGCCGAACAGAGGTTCACAGTTTACATGGCTAAATTTTCTCGTCTATCAGTAGCACAGATTTTCAACTAATGGATACAGGGTTCATCACCAGAGCATAAAGTTGGACTTAAATAGTATTAATATTATATATGCACTAAAATGGAGGAAATAATATTCCAAATTTCGTGCACTTGATGAGAAGCTCATCGTAAGGTTTCGCCTTCCTCGCCTTTCTATATCGCAAGTACATTACCTTCCACTAAGCGACTGAACTTTAACTTAAGAAAATATTTTAAAAATTTCGGTATGTATCAAACCCCTTCTGTGTTGAAGTTTATTCACTCTGTGTAAGAGCAGGGAATTATATTATTTAGACAGCTCAATCCGTTCCGTGGTGGTGGGGTCTGAAGCGCTGCCTTCGGACCTTTGTCCGAGATGAACCCGGATCCGAGTTCTGGGTGACGTATAAGGGATGTGTTTATCTTACGTGGCTGGCTCTCTCCCTTAATTGGAACCAGTGGCCGTACGTTATGGACTGGTGACTGCTTATAGACTTCCGAGTTGCTAGTGGTAATCGTTAAATCACGCAACAGAAAAGAAAGAAAAAAAGAAGAAAGAAGAAGCCTGTTCTATTAACCCCTGGATAACAGATAGCAAAAAAAACGGGGGAGGGGGAGAAAAACTGTTAAATATCTCACCATTCTTACTATCGAAAACACTTCAACAGGCAAGAATATTTTCAAAAGTTTTGCTTCTTTCGTAAATAAGCCGAACTTGCATTGAATTTGGCTCTTGCGCGAAAAATTCCGATTAACAAATCAATTCTTATAAGTTGTAATTAATAGATAAAATTTTTTTAAACATAAATTTAAGTTTTGTCGTCTTTGGGTAAGAAATTTTGCTACGTTTCAGCGTTTAAAGAAATAAATCCTTCAAAAAAGTTTTCTCCGTGTTTTTACACGTTGATGACAAAACATTTGTTTGATATGTCGGTACGTCAGAAGTATATGGGGAAATTCTCCATATGAATGGTCTTATGCGAAGTGCTCACGGAAAGGGTGGGAGGGATTTATCATGTCCTTAAAATGGAGTGGATGGTGAACACGCGCATTAAAACTTCTGTTTTTACGACTGAATTTTGTGTCTAGCGGGTTTTAACTCTCCCCAAACTCATCGAGCCACTGGTCTAAGCTGAGTTACCTGAAAAGTATAGGCAAAGCACATTTAAGGAGACAGGGTGCCCGGGGGTTGGGTAATATTTGGGGGCCCCAGTATTACCAGTATTTGTGGCACATCTAGGATTTCACTATGGGTAGCAAAAAAAAAAAAAAAAAAAAAACAGTAGAAAACATTCCCAAAATATGATGAGGAAGCCATAAAAATTTCCGCGCCATATTGAAATGTATATCCCATGATTCATAGAAGAATCAGTGTTAGCAAGAAAATGAAAAAATTCATTGTTGAAAAATGATGGATACTAGTTTAGATCTGCTTCAGTACCCCTTCCCGGTGTTCAGCTTATTGAAATTATATAAAATTTAGTGGACAAAATAATATGATCCAAATATTATGATTCAAACGAATTCTTAATGTATGGAAATCTCCCAAATTACACAAGTGTACAAAAAATATCCGTAATGCTTTCGAAAGATTTGAGGATAGAGGAGGGGGGGGGGGGCGACTACCTTTTTTGCGGACTCCTAGAAATGCGAAAAGAAATTGAAATTTTTTTCACAAGGCAGCCTCCTGTAGTTTTTTGCTGTGCCATCTGAAAAACAAAACAAAAAAAGAACTGTAGAACTCTGCCAATTCTTCAAGCATCCTGCATAATTCTGGGGCCCCTTGAAAATGCGGGGCCAGGGGTTATAGCCCCCATATCCCCCCTTTCTTAAATGGGCTCTGAGTATAGGGATAAGTTTTTCACAGCCTAGATCCAGAAATCTGCATTTTCGGTTAAACTAAATATAATCACCTGCTATCCTGATATTGAACGTGTCTAAATTATCAATAATATTTACAGATTTTGTGTGACCAATTTTGTTTCAGGTGCAAAAAATCATCAGAGATTTTCTACAAATTACCTCAAATCTTTTATCAGTATCACAGAGCATGCAGTCATTTTCGAATGTAAGTAAGTTTACATTTTGATAATTCCACTTCTAAATGTAGGATGAATATCTGAAAGCAATTTCACATGACACTCCTAACGGGGTTCGTACATTTGGGCACCGGACATTTGGGCACCCGGACATTTGGGCACATTCATTTTTAAAGCAATGAAATTGCGCTGCGTTGAAAATTATAGTGTTCCTATATTTCTCCCTACTTGAGCAAGTGGTGTGCACAAAAAAATTTCACTTATATCTCATAATCATTAAGAAATTGAGACATATTTACGAATTTCTGTCTGAAAGACTGGGCGGACATTTGGGCACCCGGACATTTGGGCACAAATGTTTGAGGGGCCGTATAACAATTGCCGTTTCTTGGGCCACTAGTAAGAGTTTGACCGAGAAAATGTTCGCCATAAGTTACTTCGGCACTAAACATTTACGGGCGCGTTCCTACTCAGCAAGGGGGGGGCAATCCTAAATTTTCTCGTCCGATCGGGAGATTTTTTCAACATTATCCTCTCAGCGCACGTGCCTACTCTGAAAATGTGTTGGGGGGGGGGTTATACTAAAAGTATAGAATATGAAAAATTTCTCGTCCGATCGGGAGATTTTCAGCATTTACAAGCTACAACTCGACACATTATCTGAGCGCACGTGCCTACAATGAAAACGTGGAGGGGGGGGGGGGTAATACCAAAACCTGTCGGTGGGAGGGGGTATATAATAATTATGAAATATAAAGAATTTCTTGTCCGATCGGGAGCTACAACTCGACACATTATCTCAGCGCACGTGCCTACAATGAAAACGTGGAGGGGGGTTAATACCAAAACCTGTCGGTGGGGGCGGTATATGATAATTATGAAATATAAAGAATTTCTTGTCCGATCGGGAGATTTTCAGCATTTACAAACTACAACTGGAGACATTATCTCAGGGCATGAACCTACTGAGCAAACCTGTAGGGAGGGGGGTAATACTAAAAGTGTAAAATATGATGAATTTCTCTTCCGATCGGCAGATTTTTGGCATTTACAACGCAACACATCATTTGAGCGTATGTGCCTACTCTGGAAATCTGTGTGTGTGTGTGGGGGGGGGGATTAATACCGAAACTGTAAAATATGAAAAATTTCTCTTCCGATCCGAAGATTTTCAGCATTTACAAGCTACAACCCCCCTCCATCGCCGCGACAGGTTTCCAGAGAGCGCACATGCGCTGAGAAAATTTGTCGAGCTGCAGCTTGTAAATACTGAAAATCTCCCGATCGGAACAGAAATCTTCATATTTTACACTTTTGAAATTATCCCCCCCCCCCCCCGGACGGGTTTCCTGCGTAGGCACATGCTCTCTGAACAGAAAATTTGTCGAGTTGCAGCCTGTAAATACTGAAAATCTTCCGATCGGACGAGAAAGTCTTCATATTTTACACTTTTGGTATCCCCCCCCTCACATACACAGGATTGCTGAGTAGGCACATACCTTCAAATAATGTGTCGAGTTGTAGCTTGTAAATGCCAAAAATCTCCCGATGGGAGGAGGAATTTTTCATATTTTACACTTTTGGTATACCCCCCCCCCCCCCCATCGCCGACAGGTTTCCAGAGAGTGCACATGCGCTGAGAAAATTTGTCGAGTTGCAGCTTGTAAATGCTGAAGATCTCCCGATCGGAAGAGTAATGAGAAATCTTGATATTTTACGCTTTTGGTACCCCCCCCCCCCCTCCTAGTTTCCTGAGGCAGCAGATGCCTCAGACAATTCGATGACTTATAGCTTGTAATGGGTGAAAATCTCCCGATCGGACCAGAAATTTTTTATATTTCATATTTTAGGTTTTAAGCCCCCCCCCCCCCTACACACACTCGACAAGAGCCCTGGGTTTCCTCATACTAGCAGAGAATTTGTTTAGTTATAGTTCATAGAAAAATATCGTAAATAATAAAATACGAAATTACGGACATTTTATGTGTGCTGGGCCGGGGGGGGGGGGGGGCTAAGAAAAATCCTTACCTCCTTCAAGGCTGTCAAACATTTAAAAAAAGGTTTCGTCTATTTTAGTGTTTTAAATTTATAAAAAATTTGGCTATATTAACGGCGGGAGGGGGGGGGGCTCTATCCCCCTTGGACACCCAATTGTCGTTTGTCTTACTGGAAACGTTTTCTCCATTCAATTGCCCTCACAGCGAAAAAAACGGCAATTTTTGTACGGCCCTTCAAGATTTGTGCCCAAATGTCCGGGTGCCAAAATGTCCGGGTGCCAAAATGTCCGGGTGCCCAAATGTCCGGTGCCCAAATGTCCTAAACTCGACACTAACACGTTCCTTAATGCATCAATATGCTAAGCTTCGAAGGTTTTTATTTTTATTTTGTAAAATCGGAAAAGTTTTGCTGTTTTCTGAAGAAACTGATGATTTTATGGGCATAAGAAAACAAAACTTTTTGCCCATGTTATCATCCCCAACAACTGTTAAATATATCTCGACTTTAAGAATGTATTTCAATATGTTTGTTAGCTACTAACATTAAGCTTTTCGTCATGCTATATTTCGTCATGCTATATTTCGTATAGCATGACGAAAGGCTTAATAACGAAAAGTTATCATCCCAGCAACTGTAAAATATATCTCGACTTTAAGAATGTATTTCAATATGTTTGTTAGCTACTAACATTAAGCTTTTCGTCATGCTATATTTCATCATGCTATATTTCGTATAGCATGACGAAAGGCTTAATAACGAAAAGTTATCATCCCCAACAACTGTAAAATATATCTCGACTTTAAGAATGTATTTCAATACGTATGTTAGCTACTAACATTAAGCTTTTCGTCATGCTATATTTCGTGTGCTATATTTCGTATATGTAAAAAACACCTATTTATACAAACATGTCAAAAATAACTGCAATTATTCTATTAACGGTTCTATTTTTTCAAAAAAAAAATATTTGAAAATAATTGGTTGGTTGCTTCATAGATTATTGCAACTGAGCTTAGTTGGTTGCTTCATAGATTATTGCAACTGAGATTTCCTGGGCTTTTAAAATAATTCCTCTACCTTCTTTTTTCTTTTCTTTTGCCCGGTTGTTGTTCCTTGGAAAAATTCAGGTTTAAAAATCTTAGAGTAAGTTTTCTCTTACTTGTGAATTTTTCCATAATTCAGAAAATCCTTTTTTATATATCCGCATTGTCAACTCTTTATCAATCCACTGCCGGATGAAGGACTCCCTAAGTTTCTTCCACAATTGTCTGTCTTAAGCCAGTCTCCTCCATGTCACCAGAGAATGCTTTAAAATTTCATCCACCCATCTCCCACGTCGTCTTCTTCTGGGCCTTTTTCTGTCCCTTGGTATCCAGTCTAATGCTATTTCAGTTGTCCATCCATGTCTTCGATGTTTGAGGAAAACTACCAATAGGTTTGAACGATCTTTAAAACGCTGTAATTTCCCCGTTACTTGCAGGACGTGAACTTACATGTCGAAAGTAAAATTGGATCACGTTATCATCAGAATCTTGCTTACGAAACATCGCAATTTTTGTGATGCTTGACCACAATAATTCATTCTTATTATCAGCAAGCAATTTGAATGTGCTGCTATTTTTCTTGTTTTGAATTTGTAACAAAAACTCATATTTATCTTATAAGCTAGAAAAGCAACATACACATTTGAAATTTCAGTTATTAACGATAATCATTACTTACATAAGAAAAAATGTATCCATATTATTTGGCAAGTAGTTACCACTGATGGAACAATTTCTGAGTGAGCACTCGTGGATCATAGGAACCTTTTCTTTCACCTCTCCCCCTCTCTCTCTCTCTTTCCTTCCTCTACGTTGTATGAGACTGTACTGTAAACTAGTTGTTCTAAAATAACAACCTCAAAGTCTTTTGGATTTAGAAGGCAATCGCCAAAACCCAAATACATGTGCCCAGCCTGACACTCTTCACTTATCCACAAAGTGAGCAAACAACAAATGGGCATTTCCCTGAGACCCTGAAGTCTTCTGCACATTTGTTCCATTCTCTCTCTTTTTCCCCCTCCCTCACGGAAGCCAGAAAAAGCGTTCTTTAATTTATGACTGCGGTTTTTTGTTTGGTATCTCTTATCACCCACTGAAGCTCCCCGTCCATTTTGCACTAGAAGACAGGAAATAAACCCTAAGGGTAAGGGAGAGGGTGGCGGCAAACTGTTCTTAGCAGCGGAAAACAGGTTGGGGTGTTTTTTGAGTGACTCTACTGTTTCGGGAAAAAAGGGGATGAATCACTATTGCCCCATCACAGATGGTATGTATCTAAATATAGGAACTCCTGTTGTTTCTTTCCTTTTTTTTTTTATTTACCGGAATTGAAAGGGCTTTGACTAAACATCTTTACAACACCCTGCGACCTCCTCACCCTCAGTTCAATGTCATAGGAGAAAACCAACAAGTGTTTTTACTTCATCTTTCCCTGAATTTCCTGAAGTCCCGTTGCTAACTTACTAATGACGTTAGAACGGAGGGAAGTAATAGCAATTTGGATTCCATTTAAAGCACGAGCTCTCGGGTACTACGGAAACTGCACATTCGCTTCCTGCGATTAAAATTATTGATTAATTAAGATTAGTTTAGAGAAAAATAAGTTCAATACCTCTGTATATTAAATGCGGCTTATTTACATAAATGTTTTAAGCATGTGTATGAAACCCTCATTTGTAGAAAAAAGAAAAATGGCAAAGCAAAACTGAAATCTGCCGAGCTTTCACTTGCTATCTTTCAACAACTTTTTCGATTTATGGCAAAGCACAGCTGAAAACCAAACGACTAAAAACAAGAAGAGTAATTTTCGCGTGTACAGGGCAGTTTGCTAACAATCTTGCATAACCAAACGGGAAACTTTGCGTTAGGAAAACTGGGAAATGAATCAAAAATCACGGTAATACTTGCAGCGATTAAATAAAAATAATTAAAAAAATATAGCAATCTTAGAAGCTCAGATACAGTGGCAAACCCAAACTCGTTGTGATTGCCGGAAAAAAGCCACACAGGAAAACTGCCACACCTCTTTCAGCAACTTGGAAAACTGCCACATGTTTTTCATTAAGTGGCCGGGCACAAATTCCTGTTCCTCCGAGAAACACTTTGAATGTGTGGCAGTTTTTCAGTGGGGTAGTTTCCCAAGTTTCCGAATTATGTGTGGCAGTTTTCTAAGGTGCCTAACGACGGGAAGAAGCTCTTTTGTTTGTCTGAATTTTCATGCCGGTTCATACGAGTTTAGGGCAATGGGCCACAAAAGTTCAGGGGGGGGGGTATTAAGATTGCCGTTTCTTGGCCTATATTGAGAATTGAATTGGGAACTCCAAACAAATTTTGAGGAAACGTTCTACGTAAGTCAACTTTAATTTGAAGAAATAAATTATAAATTGCTGTGACTGAGTACATTTTATATAGTGTTCGACGAAACAACGCGGAATTACAGCATGACTTATGACAATAAAGGACGACAAGGTGGGATTTTTTAATAACGCTGCACTTTTACTTAGGCACTAAATACGTATTTGCATAACATGTCAAATTCGAAATGTTTTTTTTTTTACTTAATTAATTCTTAGGCCCAACATCTTGGCCTTGTTAACAGCGAGAAAATTGTATTTTGTAACTCAGATCGCATTAAGTTAATATTAATAGCAGTCACAACTTACCATTGTTAAAATATTTTGTTATGTCCTGTAGAGCACGATGTGTCCCCAGCAATAACAGAAGTGTTGCGAAACTGCCCAGCAAAAACAGTCTTGCTGGGCCAGCACTGCCAGCAATGGCCCAGCACTATGTTGCCGCTGCCGAACCGTCAATAAAATGTCCGGGCGGCCAACAGAAGGGCCAGCAGTTCAGGCCAACAGCTGGCCAACAGTTGGCAGCCCATCAGTTGTCGTATGCCACAACAGGGCCATCAGTGGTCCATCACAGGCATGCAGTAGCTGCCACAAGTAGCCCTGCAAGCACGTGCCAGAAATGATGGCTAGCCTAATGTGGTCCGCTAGTGTGCCGTCAGTGGCAGCCGGCAACCACGTGACGTAACTGGTGGCTTGCCGAATCTTGTCCGCCAATTTCCCTGCAGTATCCATAATAATTAAAAATTATAAAAAACAAACAAAAAAAATGCAAAGATAACCGCAGTTTCCCAAAGCTACAATTTTTCTACCCTTACTAGCTTCTGAATTAACGCACTGCGCTGGGGAAATTTTCTCAACAGATCGTAAAAACAACCGTTTGTATCTGAGTAGATTTGAACCGGAGCCGTTCGCAAATAGCTGAGCTCTCTACCGACTGGAATAATCTGCCACGCTCGAACATATGCTTAAAGCTGTCTGTTTGGTATGCAATGAGTAATCGAATGCTTCCCTCTTTCATTTTACAATATTGCGAGGTATTTTTCATAAATGTCAGTTTCATATAATTGATTAATTAATTTTTTCAACGTAACGATATTTTTTTTTTTTTTTTTTTTTACCTTAAGGGAACTTCACTCATTTTCAAGGCGTGTACATACTTAGAGTCGCTTTCCAAAGTTTTGTACTGTCCTTGCCGTCTTGAAAAGAGATTGTTGAATAAATATATATTTACCCGGGTTCATGTCATATTCTGTTACATTTTTAACGTTGTGTCTTTCCTTTCCGTTGTCCGAAACTACATTTGTTTTAAAGAGTAAAAGATATTTTATTTTACTTCTCGTTATTTCTAGAAGCGAATTCCTCCCAGTCTTGTGTATTCAACCCATGGATGAGTACACCACTTAGCGTTGCTTTTTTTTTTTTTTCTTTCAAATAATTAATAAATTTTGTACGCGTATAATTCTTTTTTATTTCCAATAAACGTTGTTTTAATGGTTTTCCAGGATATTTGCTTCAAGCGGTTTCAAATTTTTTCTTGCTATTCATCCACTCCATTCCATGAATTGTTATTCATGGGAATGGAGTGGATGTATTTCATGGCTGCGTAATCTAGTATTTCACGGCTTAATCTGATATCTTCGTCGACGTAAAATTTCATTAGGAAATTAATTCGCCTCTCCACATATGGATTTTTTCTTAACATCCACTAAAATAACACGATGGCGATAGCGTCGTCTTCAACTAACTGGTACCATGAGAGACACAGCAAGTGTTGCTTCTGCGCATGCGCAATCCCGTTGCTTCCACCTGCTGTTGGGGGTTGCATTGGTTGCCAGCAACGGGCCACTAGTGGCACTTGCTTGGAGGTCCACAATTCACGGCGATGCTGCAGGGCCATCAATGGCTCGCCAACTGATAGCGCTGCCACCAACGGACCACTACCGGACCGTGAGCGGCAGATTTCAGCCAGCAGTGACCCATCACTCCTGTCTTCTGCTGCTCACTCCACGGTAGTGGTCGGTTGGTGGCAGCGCCATTAGTTGGCAGCCATTGATGGCCCTGCAGCATCGCCGTGAATTGCGGGCCTCAAGCAAGTGCCACTAGTGGCCCGTAGCTGGCAGCCAAAGCAACCCGGCCCAACACGAGGGGAGCAACGGGACTGCGCATGCGCAGAAACAACACGCGCTGTGTCTCTCGGGGTAGCAATTAGTTGAAGACGTCGCTATCGCCATCGTGCTATTTTAGTGGATGTTAAGAAAAAAGCCATATGTAGAAAGGCGAATTAATTTCGTAATGAAATGCCACGTCGACGAAGATTAGCGTCGGAAGAAATATATATAAATAATTATTAATGAACTGTAATAAATAGTCAATTACTCTCGTGTATTTATAGGAACTCATTTCGTAGCGAAATTCCTGCACTAACACACAAAGAATCGAGAATACAGACAGTCATGAAATACACCCACTCCATTCCCATGAATAACAAGAAATAATTTCTGTGTAATCTTTCGTTTTAACATACACTAAGCCGCTTCAAACAAAACTCCCAGAAAAACATTTAAAAATCGTTATGTTAGAAAAAAATAAGAATTATGCGCGTACAAAACTTATCAATTATTTGGGAAAAAAAAAAAGTCGACGGTATGTGGATATAATATACTCATCAATAGGTTGAATACACAAGGAGGAATTCACCGCTAAAAATAATGACAAGTAAAATAAAATATCTTTCCTTTTTAGAACAAATGTAGCTTCGGACAGCAGAAAGGAAAGATGCAACGTTAAAAATGTAACAGAATGTGAAATGAACGGGTAAATAAATACGTATATTGATTGAACAATCGCCTTTCAAGACAACAAAAACAGTACAAAACTTTCGAAAGCGCCGTTAAGCTGGTACACTTGTTGAAAATGAGTGAAATTTCCTTAAGGTAAATAAAAACAATAGTTATGTTGAAAAAAATAATGTATGAATTATATGAAACGGACACTTATGAAAAATACCTCGTAGTATTGTAAAATTAAAAAAAAAAATTTCCGCTTTCATATCGCGCTGGAAAGAGGCTCAGCTTCAAGCACAGTCTTGCGCGTGGCAAACCAGTGTAGTGGCTAGAACGCCCGCTCCTCGAGCGGTCTGTTGTTGGTTCGGTTCTAGCCAGATCCAAACGGGTGTTTTTCGGAACCTGTTGAGGACTGCGGTTAATTTTTTTTTATGGCTACTACTGGGAAATTGGCGAACAAGACTCGGCAACCCATCAGTTACGTCATGTTATTGTCGGCTGCTACTGCCAGGAAACTAGCGGGCCACATTAGGCTAGCCATCATTTATGGCACGGGCTTGCAGGGCCGCTGAAGGGCCACTTATGGCAGCTATTGCCTGTGATAGACAAATGATGGCCCTATCCTGGCATATGGCAACTGATGGGGTGCCAACTGTTGGTCGGCTGCTGGCCTGAACTGCTGGTCCATATGGTGACAACCGGGACATTTTATTGACGGTTGGGCAGCGACAACATAGTGATGTGCCACTGCTGTCTGCCGGTTCTGGTTTGAGTGTTGGCCCAGAAACACTGTGTTTGCTAGGAAGTCAGGGTTGTAGTGTTAAGCTTTTAATCAGGCACAAAACATAAATTAATAGGCCCTAGGCCTAGGCCTTTCTATGAATTTTTAAATTCGCAGAGCTCATATTCAAAAGGTTTACATAACAAATTAAATAAATACTATTGCTCTTTTACTCGGTCACAAAACATAAATTGCAAGGCCTAGGCCTTTTCTAGCCAAATTTTCAATCTGCGGAGCTAATATTCTTAACGTTCACACAACAGGTCAAGTTAATAATGTTGTAGCTTTACTCGGTTACAAGACATTAATTGCAAGGCTCGAGGCCTAGGTGTCTTGTAAATATCTGACGACTGATCCCTGACTTTTATGGAATGTCTACACGTACCAAACATTTTGGTTGTAACTCAAAACTTACGAGAAATGCCCGCGGTCTAAGTTTCTTGTAAACACCTGAAGATCAATTCGTTGAATCCCTTTTTATTTGCTTTTATTTTATGTTATTACACACAAAATATTAAAATCGTTACTCAAAATTTAATGAGTTGCAAAAGTTCTATATATCCTCTTACGTTACTGGGATCTTACATGCCCCTTTATTTCAGTAGGAAATCTCCTACACTTTGACAATATCTCGTACGAAATGCAATTTGTGTACATTTCCTTATATGAGAAGGTGTAGGAGTTTTCCGAGGTGTGTTTTCCCAGCAATGGAAGAAAGTATAGGAGCTTTCCTACAAGAGAACTTTTATTCAACAACGACAATCACCAAAGAGGAAAGATCTCCCGTTAATGCAATTTGTATATGCCCCCGCAGTGTCTCAGTAACAGAAAGGTACCAATCTCCCCGGTACGAATTAGCAGGGTACCAATTTGCTGGGTACCAATCTTCCGGGTACGAGTTTTCTGAAATTCAATTTTAGGCAAATGCCGTGATTGCTTCAATTTGTGACGAATTTGAAGGGGGGATGTATCGGATTTCTTAGAAGTGGTGAAGATGATGCTAAAGTATGAAATTCAGACTTTAAAACTGAACAGGAAAGAATGAAACTGCGTGGGTACGAGTTTGCCGGGTACCAATTTGCCTGGTTAGCTACAGTTAACGAACTCAAAAAAGAATTTTAGCCACTGTTATCACAGAAGTCGGGAAATTTTTAGCCCCCATCCTCAAGGTTAACAATTATTGAATTCACTGTTCGATGATGGTCTCCCGAAGTCCCTTTCACAACTCTTCACAAAAAAAAAAAAAAAAAAAAAAAAAAACATAGTGGCGTACCAGAAATCATTGCCCCCATCCCCATCCCCAGAAAAGGTCTTCGAGCCCTTTTTCGAAAATCTATTAGCTTTCAATTACTTAAATTTTAAAGTTTCATATTATTAACTAGGTTTTGTTGCCGTTTTGATAATTCAAATTTTTTGGAACCTAAAGGAATTTTTCGTAAAACCAAAATTATTGCATGTAACAAAAATGTGCGCGTTGTAATTAAAATGATTGCCTTAGTTTTATACCAACAGAAAGTACTACGAAATACTTATGTCAAAGCTCATCATATCACGCAAATTAAATTAGTTTAGAGAACTAAGTACAATCTCTTTGAAATGTCTCACGATCACAGACACAGAACATATAACTGCCGCGTGACATTGTCTAACAACTCTTTCCGTTTTAAACAAAATGCAAATAAAATTACTTAAAATATTTACTCTTGAATCTATAAAACACACTTTACAATGTCACAATGTTTTGCACATAGTTTTTTTGTTTTTTTTTTGACTCTGCTATAAACGGAAGCAAAGAAATATATCAGTGCCATTTTTTTCTTTATGGCAGAAAAAAAAAAAAAAAAAACGAAAGAAAAGACACTGGTCTCTGTTTTTCGTACCCGCAAAAAACACCTTTTATTTTAGTTCATGATATTCTGAACGATGTGTAGTTATGATGCGCAAGCAACTGTAATACACTCATCTTCAAAAAAATAGTTGCACCAGAAGGGCGTGTCGGATTCCAATGCTATTCGGGAGGAAGGTAAAGGTTACCAGGAACAATAAATGATTAAACATTGAGCCTGATATGTGCAATATTTATTGCGCTACATGCCAACAAGTAGTGTCTCTCAGTATAGCGTCGGGCCGCCATGTTTGCTCACACAGCATGCCAGACGTCTCGGCATGGAGTTGTACAGGTTCCTAATGATGTCCTGCGATAAGCCATCCCATGCAGTTTGAATCTTCTCACGAAGTTCCTGCAGATTGTGTGGTACGAGTGGAGTGTGGATAGCGCGTCCAATAACATCCCACACATTTTCAATCGGCAATAGGTCTGGCGATGCGGCTGGCCATGGCAGAGTATCAGTACCTTGAAGGCAAGCTCTCGAGACAGCAGCCGTATGCTGACGAGCGTTGTCCTGTTGGAAAATTGCACTGGAGTGAGCGTTCAGAAAATTTAGGGTTACTGGTTGCAGGACCTCATTAACGTAACGTTGGGCTGTCAAATTGCCTGTAATGAACACCAAAGGTGATCTGGCATCATCGTAGGCAAATGCACTCCACACCATGACACCAGGCCTTCTGGACGTGTGACGCTCGACAAAGAAACGTTCAATTGGCGCTGATCACGGTGCCTCCACACACGAATTCGGTGGTCGTCTCCTCCAAGAGAAAAGCGGGACTCGTCACTGAAGATCACCCGCTGCCATTCTGAGTGGCTCCATGAGAGTCTGACACGACTCCATTGCAATCTTTGACTATGATGTAATCATGCTAAGGGCAGTCGTCGTAACGGTCTGCATGCGTGTAATTCTACGTCGTACAGCCGTCAGCCAATGGTGCTGGCACTAATCGGACGATGCATGGAGGGTACCACTGCTCGCTGAATATCCGCAATCATGACTGTTGGGTCACTCCGTGCATGTCGGACAACCCGTCGCGTCGGTCCTCTGTCTAGGTGGTTCGGCTTCCCAGACCCTTCCTGTCGCTGCTGCGTGCCTTGTTCTATCCACTGTCGTTAACAGCGTGCTATGGTGATATCCGCACGACCGGTATGATGCGCAGTACGGCGACAAGACCATTTCGCTACCCTGAGCCCGACGATAGGGCCCCCTCTCGAACACCTCTCGAACCCCTCCAACTGCTCGAATTGCTTCCGAACTTTTTTCTGAGGCATACTTCAATTGCAAAGGATGTAACCAACACAACAGCACGAGTTAGAATGGCCAGCACGCGGAACGGAATGACCTTATATAGCCGATCAGGCACAGCGGTACGCCCCCTCCTTGCTTGCGTCACATGCGCGGTCGAGCGTGATACTTGAATCATTTGCATGTCTCACGATGTCAAACCTACCTACTAAGTCTCATTCCTGTCGATTGCTTCCTTCTGGGTACAATGAAAATATATGAAAATTTCAGTCATTGAATTGACGTTTCTTTCACATTCTCTTGTTCCATGTATAAAAACTATTGTTATGGCTGAGAAAAGAGACCATCAGGAGTAGCTGCATTCCATTCCATTCCTCTGGAGTAGCTGCATTCCCGTCATCCAGTTTTCATAAACCTTAACACCGCGGAAATGTTTTTCTTTTTTTTTTTTTTTTCTTTCTTTTTGATTGGAAGTTTAACGACCACCGTGAGCAACTCATTGGGCTATAAGCAGTCGCCCATCCCTAATTTAGGGGCATTGGTTCCAGGGAAGGAAGAGAGCCAGTGCCGGAAGACAAACACAACATTCATGCCTCACCGGGATTCGAACCTGGACCCCCTTCGGACGAATGATCAGAGGCCATTGCTTAGACCACTGCGCCACCTCGGCGGCAAATGTTTTTCTAAAAGTTTTATTTATTTCTACCAAAATGGCTTTAAAAAAAAAAAAAAAAAAAAAAAAAAAACTTTTTCAAAACTGTAGTCAAAATCTCCTGGCTATTTCTTTAACCAGTTTAATATGCAGATTTTGCTAAAAAAATTGTAAAATATTTTTACTGAGGCCTTCTTAGTCGTGAGACCTCCACTCAATGCAAGGATAACCGAACACCCCTGCTCCGGTACGTTTACGAATTTCATAAACGCATCACTCACGTGGTCTTCTTCTGGGTCTTTTACTGTATCCGGTCTGGTATTGGGTTGGGAAAAAAGTAATGTCTGCAAATGTAAGGCAACAGAAAAGTGTTGATTACTGTACATACAAGTACAAATCAGTCCAAAAGGTGGTCGCCATCGTTTTCCACAACCTGCTCCCATCGTCTGGGCAGCTGTTGGATATCGTCCCGGTAGAAATATGGGGGCTTGGGCGCAAAGAAGTAAGTAACTGCGCGCTTAACATCGTCCCGGTTGGCGAACCGCTGTCCGTCCGGGAAATGCTGTAACGACCGGAAAATGTGGTAGCCGCTTGAAGCAATGTCCAGGGTATAGGATGGGTGCGGCAGCAGCTGCCAGCCCAGTTCCCTGATCTTGATACAGGTCACTCGTGCTGTGTGAGTCCTCGCTCCATCCTGCTGTAGAAGGACGCCTTTGTGATTCAGCAGTGCTGGCCGTTTCGACGTGAGCGATGTGTGCAGATCGTTGAGTTGATGGCAGTATACATCGGCGGTGATAGTAGGGTTGTACGGCAGCGGCTTAAAAAATACAACACCCCGCATATCAGACCGAACAGACAGCAGGTTACGTGGGTGTAAGCATGCTTCAGGGTATCGGCATGGGCTCCTGCTTTGGGTTCAAACAATGTTTCTGGGTGCTGACATTGTACAAAACCCACTTCTTGTCATCTGGTCCACGAACGGTTCAACTTGGTCACGTGCAAGCAGGGAAACGCATGCACTCATGGGATTCACTCAACTGGTATTTGATGGGGTACCCAAACTATCCTCATCTGCACCTTCTCAAGTTGACGCAAGTAAGTGCATGCTCATGTGGGTAGTCCCCAACTGTTCGGCCAACTCCCGCGTGGTCACACATGAGTCGGTCCCCATTAAGGTGTTGAGCTTGTCCATACCCACTGTAGCGGGTCTTCCGGCTTTGGGACGGTCTGACAGGTCAAAATTTCCCTCTGGAAACCGTTAGAACCAACGACAGCACTGAAGATGTGATATGGTATTAGGGTACACACTGGTAATCTTCCTTACAGCACTTGCGGGTGTGCTACCTCAACGAGACTCATACAGCATACAGTCGTGGATGTCCTCCTTGTCCACTTCCATGTTGGCTGGCGCTTACACTCTTGTCCTTCTTACGACTAACTGCCACTGACTTAAGCCATCAATTTGTGTATGTCATACCGGTGTGCTGCGCAATCTCAGTGGCCAATGTGCACCGTGGCCGGGGCTGTGCCGTCAGTTACCTCGTCATCGGACATTACCTCCTTTCCAACACAATACTTCAGTTGCTCCATAGTATTCACTCTGGTATTTCTTTTTCTTTCATTGGAGGTTTAAAAACCACCGTGAGCAACTCAATGGGCTCAGTTGCCCGTCATTAACTTAGAGTCACTGGTTCCAGGGAAGGGAAAGAGCCAATGCCATAAGACAAACACAACATCCATGCCTCTCCGGGATTTTTTTTTTTTTTTTTTTTTGGTTGGAGGCTTAACGACCACCGTGAGCAACTCAATGGGCTATAATCAGTCGCCCGACCCCAATTTAGGGCCACTGGTTCCAGGGAAGGGAGAAAGCCAGAGCCGCAAGACAAACACAATATCCATGCCTCACCGGGTTTTGAACCCCGACACATCTCGGACGAATGATCAGAAGCCATCGGTTAGACCACTGCGCCATCGGGATTCGAACCCGGACCCCTTTCGGATGAATGGTTAGAAGCCATCACTTAGACCACTGCGCCACCGGGTGGCTCTTTAGTATTTCAGTTGGCCAAGTTGTTCCTTGGTACCCAGTTATGCCGGCGTGCATTTCAACCTAGTGATTCACACTACAATCTTTGTCCACCCCTTTTATATCTTTTGCCCGACCTCCTTTATATCCTTTGTCCGACTTCAATCATCAGCTGCCCCTCTGAAATTCTCTGCCTGGCTACTGGCCCGTATCCACAGTTTTCCTACTCGTCCCTTGGTGTCCAGTCCAGTATTTCAGTTACGCAATGGTGGTTAGTTCTTCTAGCAATATTATACCCAGTCCATTGCCGCTTGGCCAACTTTACTTTGATCATGATATATCTTGTCATTTTTCTGATAAACGAGTTCCTATTTTTAGCTACTCCAGGCATGCAGATCTACATGCTTCTTTACCTCTTTAAGTTGTCTGAAGACTCTGTATGTCTTTTTTAGTTAAAATCCATACCTGTTATCCGTTAGTAAGAACTGAAAGGATGCATTGATTAAATACTTTACTTTTTAAGACATAAAGGTAAATTGTTCTTTAAAATTGTTGTTTCTTCCTAATACACTTTAGCCAAGTTCTATATGTCGAATTATTTCTTCTCCGATATGGCCCTCGCTTGATATCTGTTGTTCAAGGTAGATTTAGACTTCAGTTAATTTTTAAATTTTCCTATCAAATTCTAAGTTTTCAGTTCTTATAAAAGTATTTTTCCCCCTGTAAGTTCATCTTTAATCACAACTATTTAGTAGTTTTGTCACGAAGTTCCTGGATCATGTTCTGCAGCTCTGAAGAGATGCATGCGAAAATGACTTTGTTTCAGTAAACCAAAGGTGTGTCAAATAATTTCCATTACCCCATTGTCTTCTCAGTTGAAGGATTAAAAACATTCCACAATATAGCATTGAAGAGTTTGGAAGATATGATGTCACTTTGTCTCACTTTCAAAAAGGAATGATCATCGGCTACCGCGCCGAGAGGGTGGAAGCATCTCAAAAACATCAGACTTCGTGGGCTGTTCGCGAGGTGCTGTAGTAAGGGTGTGCAAAGAATGGACCACTGGCACACCGAGTACCTCATGACGTCATAAATGTGGATCACCAAAGTCTTTCGACCCCAGAGGAAAACGTCGCCTCCGTCGACTGGTAAAGGACAACCGACGCTCAACACTTTAGTAGTTAAAGACGCAAATGAAAGCTGGGACACCCAGGTACCCGATAACAGTAGAGCGAACCCTGTTACGCATGGGTCTTCGGGGTCGACCCTGCTTCAAGGCGACCATGTTAACCCAGGTCCATCGGCAACGACTCCTGCAGTTCGCATGGGACTACTGTCATTGGACAGTGGAAGAGTGGGAAATGGTTGCGTTCTCGTACGAATCGAAGTTTCTACTCCCCAGAAGTGTCGGGCGGTGGCGGCTACGGAGTCAGATAACGCCCGGACACGCTTGTTGGTTCAAGTACAGGCCGGCGGTGGCAGTGCGTATGCCTGGTGAATGTTTTTCACGTATAACCTGGGACCGTTGGTACCACTGGATGGTTCCCTGAACGCCAATGGCTACCTGTCCATCCTCGCTGATCACATGCATCCCTTCATGTTGGACGCTCACAACCTGGTGGTGATGGTGTCTACCGACAGGACAATGCGATGTACCACGTCGTTAAGGGGGTGCGTGACTGGTTCCAGGAACACGACAGTGATGTCTCCGTTCTCTCTTGGCCGCCGACCTCAATCCAATAGAGCATTTGTGGGACCGTTTGGATCAAGAAGTTCGACGTGCTGACAAACAACCACGTCATTTCTGATACCTCCGTGTTGTGCTGCAGTCCAAAAGGGCACGTGTGGCTCGGGCAACCTTCAAGGGCCTCATTGCGTCCATCCCACGCAGTCTCGCCGCTGTATTAGCGGCCTAGGGTGGTTATTCCCATTATTAGGCAGGCAGTCATATTATTCTGATACCACTGTGTATATGTAATAATGATAACTTTTTTTAGGACGAGACTAATAAGCAACGTTGGAATATTGTTCACAGGATGCTTCAGTAACGTTGACTGTTACATAATGCACATTGGATAAATACACTGAAGAGTAATTGAATTAAAGATACCTGTCTAGTAAGGGTCTGGTTCATTTGCCCGACGTTTACTTCACCGAAGGGTCACTTGACCGAAAATCACTTCACCGAAAAAATTGTTTCACCGAAAGATCACTTGATCGAAGCGTTCATTTCACCGAAGGGTCACTTGATCGAAAGGTACATTTCACCGAAGGGTCACTTGATCGAAAAGTTCATTTCACCGAAAGGTCTCTTTACCTAAAAGTTCATTTCATCGAAAGGTCATTTCACCGAAGGGTCAGTTTATCGAAAACGCTAGATTTCATTACAGGATCTGTTGAAGCATGGTGCAAGTTTGACAGACAGACCACCGAAACGTTAGGGGATCATACTCAAATTGCACTTTTGATTTCTCCGTGTCACAGAGAACGCAAAGATTTAGTTTTAAGGCAAAAATAATTAATTTTAAGTCCCTATGCCTCGGCCTAGGCCTTTTTAGCAAGTTTTATCATGTTCATACGTTTTTCATAAAAATCATGTTCAGTGCTCATGTTCATAAATAGTTTACATGAAAAGTCAAGTTAATAACGTTGCACATTTATTCAGGCAAAAAAGAATCAATATTAGGGCCGTAGGCCTCGCTTAGGCCTTTTCAGCAAGTTTTATCATGTTCATACGTTTTTCATAAAAATCATGTTCAGTGCTCATGTTCATAAGGTTTACATGAAAAGTCAAGTTAATAACGTTGCACATTTATTCAGGCAAAAGAATCAATATTAGGGCCGTAGGCCTCGGCTTAGGCCTTTTAGCAAATTTTAACCGTGCGTGCTCATATTTATAAGGTTTACATAACAACTCAAGTTAATGATGTTGTACACTTATTTAGGCCAAAAGAATCAGTCATAAAGCCCACGGCCTCGGCTTAGGCCCTTTTTAGAAAATTTTAATCCTGCATGCTCATATTTATAAGGTTTACATAAAATGTCAAGTTAATAATGTCGCACATTTATTCAGGCAAAAAGAATCAATATTAGTGCCGTAGGCCTCGCTTAGGCCTTTTTAGCAAATTTTAACGGTGCGTGCTCATGTTCATAAGGTTTACATAAAAAATCAAGTTAATGATGTTACACATTTTTTCAGGCAAAAAGAATCAATTTTAGGGCCCTAGGCCTCCGCTTAGGCCTTTTTAGCAAATTTTAATCGTGCGTGCTCATATTTATAAGGTTTACGCAAAAAGTTAAGTTAATAATGTTGCACATTTATTCAGGCAAAAAAGAATCAATATTAGGGCCGTAAGCCTCGCTTAGGCCTTTTTAGCAAATTTTAACCGTGCGTGCTCATGTTCATAACGTTTACATAACAACTCAAGTTAATGATGTTGTACACTTATTCAGGCCAAAAGAATCAGTCTTTAAAGCCCTAGGCCTCGGCTTAGGCCTTTTTAGAAAATTTTAATCCTGCTTGCTCATATTTATAAGGTTTACATAAAATGTCAACTTAATAATGTCGCACATTTATTCAGGCAAAAAGAATAAATTTTAGGGCCCTAGGCCTCCGCATAGGCCTTTTTAGCAAATTTTAATCGTGCGTGCTCATATTTATAAGGTTTACGCAAAAAGTCAAGTTAATAATGTTGCACATTTATTGAGACAAAAAAGAATCAGTCTTAAAGCCCTAGGCCTCCGCTTAGGCCTTTTTAGCAAATTTTAATCGTGCGTGCTCATATTTATAAGGTTTACGCAAAAAGTTAAGTTAATAATGTTGCACATTTATTCAGGCAAAAAAGAATCAATATTAGGGCCGTAGGCCTCGCTTAGGCTATTTTAGCAAATTTTAACCGTGCGTGCTCATGTTCATAACGTTTACATAACAACTCAAGTTAATGATGTTGTACACTTATTCAGGCCAAAAGAATCAGTCTTTAAAGCCCTAGGCCTCGGCTTAGGCCTTTTTAGAAAATTTTAATCCTGCTTGCTCATATTTATAAGGTTTACATAAAATGTCAACTTAATAATGTCGCACATTTATTCAGGCAAAAAGAATAAATTTTAGGGCCCTAGGCCTCCGCATAGACCTTTTTAGCAAATTTTAATCGTGCGTGCTCATATTTATAAGGTTTACGCAAAAAGTCAAGTTAATAATGTTGCACATTTATTGAGACAAAAAAGATTCAATTTTAGGGCCCTAAGCCTCGGCTTAGGCCTTTTTAGGAACTCTAAACGACTTTCGCGAAAACGTTCCATGTAAGCCAAGCGAGAATTGTGCTTTAATTTGAAGAAATTAATTGCCGATGATCCGAGGTACACTTGGTTTGAGGGAACTGTACCCCGAACTTCCGTAGTATTATATTCTGTGCCGCTGGAGTCTGTCAGTGTATCCAGGATGTTCCCCTTGAAGTGTCTGCGAAGTCCGTGAGCTTTGGGAGGGGGCTTTCCCCCAAAATGTTAAAATGGACGTAGAGCTGTAAACATTAGAACCTTGCTTTATATAATGATTCTGTACACGATCACGAATTTTCAGGAGGGTGGGACGAATTCACCCTCCCCCAAGTTTCTAAGAGCGCAGACAGGTGTTCAAGGTAAGGGATTTGCTCGCAATTTCTATGCTTCATGTTGTGTTTAGTGCCAAACTATGTATGCCCTTCCCCCTCCCCCAGAAATTTGGTGAAGTCTGTAAAAAGGATACGAGGTGCTTGGTTTTGAGGGCTCTACCCCCAACTTCCATAATTTTATATTCTGGACCTCTGGAGTCGGTCATCAGTGTATCCTCGATGTTACCCCTGAAGAGCTCTTGGAAACGGGGGGGTTCAGTTTCACTCCACATTCCTGAAAATTCGTGGTCGTGTACAGAATCATTATATAAAGCATGGGTCTAATGTTTACAGCTCTACGTCCATTTTAACATTTTGGGGGAAAGCCAACCCCCCCCCCAAGATGACGGACCTCGCGGACGCTTCAAGGGGAACATCCTGGATACACTGACAGACTCCAGCGGCCCCGAACATAATATTACGGAAGATGGGGGTACACCCTCCCAAAACTAGGTGTACCTCGGATCCTCGGCAATTTTTTTCTTCAAATTAAAGTGCAATTCTCGCCTCGCTTGGCTTACATGGACCGTTTTCGCGAAATGCGTTTGGAGTTCCCAATTCAGTTCTCAATATATGCCCAGAAATGGCAATCTTTAACCCCCCCCTCTTGATTTTTTTAACTTGACATTTTATGTAAACTTATGAACAAGCAAGATTAGAATTTTCTAAAAACGCCTAAGCTAAAAAAAAAAAAAGCCCTAAGGGCAATAAAATTTATTCTTTTTTGCCTTAATAAATGTGCAACATTATTAACTTATTAACTTGACATTTTATGTAAACTTATAAACCAGCAAGATTAGAATTTTCTAAAAACGCCTAAGCTAAAAAAAAAAAAAAAAAAAAAGGCCTAAGGGCAATAAAATTGATTCTTTTTTGCCTGAATAAATGTGCAACATTATTAACTTGACAATTTTATGTAAACCTTATGAATATGAGCACGCTCGATTAAAATGTTCTAAAAAGGCCTAAGCTGACCTTGGGCCCTAAAATTGATTCTTTTTTGCCTGAATACATGTGCAACATTATTAACTTGACTTTTTACGTAAACCTTATGAATATGAGCACGCACGATTAAAATTTGCGATAAAGGCCTAAGCCGAGGTCTAGGGCCCTAAAATTGATTATTTTTGCCAGAAAAATGTGTAACATTATTAACTTTACTTTTTATGTAAAGCTTATGAACATGAGCAAGCACGATTAAAATTTGCTAAAAGGCCTAAGCGAGGCCTACGGCCCTAATATTGATTCTTTTTTGCCTGAATAAATGGGCGACATTATTAACTTGACATTTTATGTAAACCTTATAAATATGAGCACGCACGATTACAATTTTCTAAAAAGGCCTAAGCCGAGACCTAGGGCTTTAAGACTGATTCTTTTGGCCTGAATAAGAGTACAACATCATTAACTTTAGTTTTTATGTAAACCTTATAAACATGAGCACGCACGGTTAATATTTTCTAAAAAGGCCTAAGCCGAGGCCTAGGGCCCAAAAATTGATTCTTTTTTGCCTGAATAAATGTGCAACATTATTAGCTGGACATTTTACGTAAACCTTATGAATATGAGCACGCACGATTAAAATGTTCTAAAAAGGCCTAAACCGAGGCCAAGGGCCCTAAAACTGATTTTTTTTTTTTTTGTCTGAATAAGTGTGTTTACATAACAACTCATTAACTTGAGTTGTTATGTAAACTTCATGAATATGAGCTCGGGGGATTAAAATTTGGCAAAAAGGCACAGGTCTATCTATGACTCGTAATTAATGTTATATTTCGAAAAACCTACTTATGGGGAGGTGTTTAAAAGAAATTAAAAGTGTATTTTTTATACAATCCAATAATGTTTAGGTGACCAGTTTTTTAAAAACCAGCACCATACTCCAACAGATCTATAACAACAAAATTCTAAGTTTTCGATAAACTGACCATTCGGTGAAATGATCTTTCGATATAATGAACTTTTAGGTAAAGTAATCTTTCGGTGAAATGAACTTTTCGATCAAGTGTCCTTTCGATGAAATGAACTTTTAGGTGAAGTGATCTTTCGGTGAAATGAACTTTTCGGTTAAGTGACCCTTCGGTGAAATGTACCTTTCGATCAAGTGATTTTCGGCGAAGTGATTTTCGGTCAAGTGACCTTTCGGTCAAGTGAACGATACCCGTCTAGTAACGTGTAGCACCACCTTTCGTCCTGATGACGGCGGCGATTCGTCTCGGCATGGACTCGACAAGATACCGGAAGCGTTGGGAAGCCATACGGATCCACGACCCCTGAACAAGCTCCCACAGTTCACGAAGATTTGATGGGAGGGGGGGGGGGGTCAGAGCCTCGAAATCTCCCTCGATGGCATCCCAGATGTGCTCGATGGGATTGAGGTCAGGTGCCCTAGCTGGCCAAAGAAACGAGGTCACGTCGGTAGAGTGTTCATCCAACCATTCGGATACAATTCGGGAGCGATGGCACGGTGCATTGTCTTGTTGCAGGATGAGGTCCCCAGTGGGATGATGAAGACGCACAAACGGGAGCAAATGGTCGTCCAGGATATCCCGGTAATGCTGACCTGTGAGGGACGATGTCATACGTACCAGGGGTCCCATTTCAGTCCACGTAAACCGTCCCCAGACGAGAATGCCAGCCCCACTAGCTTGAAGAGCACCCTGCTGGCAAGAAGGATCCATCGCCTCATGTGGTTTGCGCCGTACTCGTATCCTGCCATCCGTATGTACCAACGTGAATCTCGACTCATCAGTCCAGGCAACATTTTTCCACATGTCTAGGGTCCAGTGGCGATGTTCCCGCGCCCATGCAACTTTTTGCACCCTGTGATGTGCGGTCAGCAGCGGTACCCTCGTGGGACGATGGCTTCTGTACCCCATAGCGAGGAGATGGTCCTGTGTGGTGTGGCTGCTTACACGTTTTTGTGCACCAGCGTTAAATTGCCGAGTGATTTCTTGCCCTGTGGCCCGTCTATCAACTGTTACTATGCGAGCTAGCTGAAGATGACCCCGCTCATCCACACGCTGTTGTCCACTGCAGTTGGCCCTTGCAGGGATGGTTTTACCGGATTCGATGTACTCACGTTGCACCCATGACACAGTGGCTCGTGAAAATCGCAGTGCCTGCACGACTTCCGAGATGGAGTGACCCTTTCGTCGGGCCCCGACAATTTGACCACGATCAAATGCGCTTAGATCCTTCGTCTTATTCATACTGCGTCCGACTCTTACTGATTCCCGTCGCATCACTCCTTATATTGTCGTATCGCTGCATGCGTCATGTCGTTTCCAATTACAGGGCCGCCCACAGCGTTACATTTGCATAACGCCTGCTGTCTCTTATTCAATTGCTCTTCAGTGCACATTGGAAATATCTGTATACAGTTCTGGCCACATACACACTGAAGTAGCAAATTATTAGGAGCACCCAATAGCAATCAGATGCGTGCAATCTTCACTTTCGTAGCAAATATGACGTTGAGATATCTTTATAAACAGCTCACTACAAAGGATTCAGAGGTGTACATATAAAAGGAAGATAGAGCCTTCTCGGCTATGCAAGAGTAATTGTATCTCGGATGTACAATGCGTGATGCGCAAAACTGGATTCTTGTGGACTAGAAAAAGGTCGCCATGTCCGATGAATCACAATTTCAGTTAATACACGCAGATGGATAAACAAGAATATGTTGTGAACAGCGCGTATCGATGAATCCCACTTGCCTACAGTTAACTGCACAAGCTGGTGGAGGGTGTAATGATCTAATGTCTGTTTTCACGGCAGGCATTGAGTTCCTTAATACGGGGTTCCTAACAAAAGTTCTGCCATTTTTGAGAAAAGTGTGCAGTAACGGAGAAAACTTTACCTTATTGCCATTCAATGTACTCCCCGTCACTGCTGATGACAGCTTGCCAGCGGTGAGGTAGATCCTCGATGCTCTTAGTACGCCATCTTTGCTCAACTGTCGTATTACTCAGATCACGTCTAATGACAGTTCATCCAGCGATTCGCAGTGGATGCCACAGGGCCGATTTTTTAACTTTGGGAAAAGATCGAATTCGGGTGGACTGATATCAGGGCTGTATGGTGGGTGGGATAAAGTTTCCCAGCCATATTTCGATAAAAATCCCGGTACCGAAGCTGCACCATAACATGATGCGTTGTCATGCAGCAAGATCGCTCCCACTTTCAACAAGTTGGGGCGATTACGACAAATTTTCGGGGCCTCAACTTTGTCCTCAGAAAGTCACGATAATATTGTAGGTTGACATTTCACCCTACCGGCACTCGATCAGGGACCACAGCACCTGGGCATCGTACGCAAAAATCATCATTTGCTTCCCTTTGGATTGTTGCCGACGACACTTTGAGGGGCGTGGGGAACTTGGATGCCTCCATTCCGCTGATTGTGACTTCAGTTCCGGCTCAGAATCACGTGTCCAAGTCTCATCATTTGCGACAATTCTGTTGAGGAAGGTGTCGCCCTCCCTTTCGAACCTGTGGAGGTGATCCTGTGCGATGCTCACCCTGGGGGCCTTCTCAGGGGTGAGTTGATGGGGCACCCAGAGCGCGGCAATATTTTTTATCCCAGTGAGTCAATCAAAA
Organism: Macrothele yani; assembly: GCA_039090855.1. Classification (NCBI taxonomy): domain Eukaryota; kingdom Metazoa; phylum Arthropoda; class Arachnida; order Araneae; family Macrothelidae; genus Macrothele; species Macrothele yani. Next base: position 145,618,890 of record CM077007.1, on the reverse strand, counting down.
TCCGGTGAACAGACATGGTGGGTAAATTTTCCTGATGAGTAATCTCCTCGACTGTCAAACGGCGATTCTCTTCGAGAAACGTTGCAACAATGGTGACATATGTTTATTCTGTTGCAGTTTCAGGTCGGCTTGAGTGGTTATCATCTTCGACGCTGCTTCGGCTTTCCCGAAAGCGCGATGCCCAGCGAAACACTGTGCTTCGATCAAGAGTTCCTTCCCCACAAACTTTTTGTAAGGCATTGTGGATCTGTGTCGGAGTTTTTACCCCGCAGAGTTTCTATTTTCACGTACGAGTGCTGGTCTAACGCCGTGAATCGACCTGAGGAGCTGCACGCTTCCATTTCCACACCCTCTCACGTACACACAGCAAATGATTGCATGCCGTTCTGACACCACTGCGTTGCTGAGAGTCTGACCTTGACATGACGCAATCATTTTCCCGATTGCATCATCCGCTTCCGCTTTAGATTAACGTGTGCAGAACTTTTGTTATAACCCTCGTAGCTTAGACGTAGAAGACCACGTGGGAGATTAACGTGTGCAGAACTTTTGTTATGGCCCTTGTAGCTTAGACGTAGAAGAAGACCACGTGGGAGATTAACGTGTTCAGAACTTTTGTTATGACCCTCGTAGATTAGACGTAGAAGAAGGCCACGTGGGAGATTAACGCGTGCAGAACGTTTGTTATGACCCTCGTAGCTTAGACGTAGAAGAAGACCACTTGGGAGATTAACATGTGCAGATTGTTTGTTATGACCCTCGTACCATCAGAATTTGGATGCCACGAGGTATCTTAATCAGGCACGCTCGTACACGTGCTTGGTGTTTCCTGGTAGTAAGGGCTACTTCCAGTAGAATAATGCGTCATGGGCTGCTTTCAGGAGAATAAAGCTCCCGGGCTACTTTCAGTAGAATAATACGTCACGGGCTACTTCCAGTAGAATAATGCGTCATGCCACAAGGCTCGGATCGTTACACTGTGGTTTCAGGAGCAGGACAATGACTCCAAAGAGCTAAAATGGCCTCCACAGTCCCCAGAAATCCCAGCTGAACACCTGTGGGCAAGTGGGCAGGGCCAGATTAAGGGGTAGCTCAAGGAGGCTATAGCCTTGGGGCCCACCAAGACCATGGGCCCAGGAGGCATGCCTGGGCAAACTATAGATAGATAGATAGATAGATAGATAGATAGATAGATAGATAGATAGATAGATAGATAGATAGATAGATAGATAGATAGAAAGAGGTTTACAAAACAGTTTTACTTTTTCCTCGTATGATTTCCTCTTGATCAGAAGCAGAGGCTGGAAGACCAACAGATTTCAAGGCAGTGACTCACCAAGGCTAAAAGGTTGCATACCGCTGTGTACACCAGAGCTGAGTTCGGGCTCAATTTTTGAAGCCCGAGCCCGTCCGAACCCGTGGTATATCAGCTCCAGTCCACCCGAGCCCGTGGTATATCAGCCCGAGCCCACCCGAGCCCGAGTTTTATATTGCAAAATACAGCCCAGGCCCGAACGAGCCCGAAAACTGGCTAACCTGTTCAACCTTTAATAAAAAACAAAAACAAAAAACATCTCCTTTTCCACACTTCCACTCTCTCCTCCTCCTACAATTAAACAATGCATTTCTCAAATGAGGAGTAGGGAATGGACCTCTATCTATTTTTATAGAGCAACTGTGCACTTTTTTTGACCATTCGTTTCCACCTTTAGTGCTTCGAGCTGCCGGGTGGTGCTGCAATTGTTATGTTGCTCAAATAATGCTAATATTATCGCACCATAAAAAGCCGCAATATGTACATTGCTAAACAGAATTAGCAGGAAGTTATTGCGTGGAGATAGGGGAAAAATAATCGTCGGCATGATATCAACTATCCAATATCTATAGATCTTGAAAAAGCTTTTTCTTCTCTGCAGAAACACACTAATGCGCGGCCTATGCCATTTTCTACCCAAGCCCGGAATAAATAGCCATCTAGAATGTCCGCTCACCAACCAGAACCAGTTGCGGAATACTTCTCTTTACCAAATGTAAAGTGTCTCATTTGCTAAATCATATAAAATCACATTTATATATTAAAAATTCTCACTTGGGACTTCACATTTCACCATGCTTTTCGTTACTCTGTGCACGGTATTACAGCAGGCGTATCAGTCTGCCATCTCCGCATGCCGTGAAAGCTCCTTCTATACTACGTGGTCGCCAGTGACCCCGTGGTTCGCTGTTACACAAAGTCCGTTATATCTCACGCTGAGTTAAGGTGGACATCAAGTAATTGTGCTTCCTATGCTTCCAATGGTAAAGCCGCCCCGGTGGCGCAGTGGTCTAAGGCGTTGGCCTCTGATCATTCGTCCGAACGGTGTTCCGGGTTCGAATCCCGGTGAGGCATGGATGTTGTGTTTGTCTTACGGCACTGGCTCTCTCCCTTCCCTGGAACCAGTGACCCTAAATTCGGGACGGGTGACTGCTTCTAGCCCATTAAGTTGCTCACGGTGGTCTTTAAACCTCCAATCAAAAAAAAAAAAAAAAAAAAAATGGAAAAACTTTTGTACACATTTTCATCACATATAGTGTGTTCCCAAGGATGAAAATTTGAACTTCGATTAAAATAACTTCATATTATAACTTGGAATACTTAATATTTTCTAAAACATAACCATAATTATATTAAAAATCAATAACTTTTCCTTCGGTGGTGTTGAAACCAGAAAAAAGATGGAGCGACCTGTACTTTGATGACGTCAGTAGACAAATAAATGTTGGATTGCGTAATTTTTGTTATGTTTTAGAAAATATTAAGTATTCCAAGTTACAAAATGAAGCTATTTTATTCGATGTTTAAATTTTCATCCTTGGGAACGCATTAATTGTGAAGAAAATGTGTACAGAAGTTCGTCCATTGGAAGTATAGGAATCAAAATTGCTTGACGTCCACCTTAAGACTCTGCATTAACTTTTTGTTGTTCTTTCGCACTGCGGTGCCCCGCCTGTGATAATTTTGTTTTTCCTCAAGCATTGCTCTGTTTGCATCACGTTGTAAATTCGTCATTACTCATTCAATGTACATATCATCGCTTTTATCAGCTTGTATCATTCTTGTTCCTTTTTTTTTCTTTGAGACGATTCCATGTTGCTCGTCTCCTCTGTTTTGTTACATTAAAGCGATTCTGAAACCACCTTTGGCCTTAATGCATGCACTGACCCATCGAGACATGCTTTCGACATGGTTTTGGAACACAGCGATAGGCATGCGCTTCCATTCCGTACATAATGCTGCCGCTAACTGCTGCTTAGTAGTAGGCCTTGGTTCCAAACTTGTTATGCGGCTCTTTAATTCATCCCATAGGTGCTCTATGGGATTAAGATCAGGACTCTGTACCGAACAGTCCACACACAATACGGAATTACACGCCGTAGCAGTCCTTGCTTTATGGCTGCTAGTCACGCCTTTCAGAGCTCTGGATTTTGTGCCCTGTTCGCCTGTTTCAAGTGCCTATTGCTCCTTCAAATTGTGCTTCGCTAGTGCAAAACAGTGTGCGATATCTTCTCAACCACTTTCCCGAGCTAGTAAGTGCATATTTTACTGTTTTACCATCATAATTTATCGAAATATATAGATGGTTGGACGCTAACACCAGCAAAACTAAATATAAATATAATGATCCGATTTATTGGTGACAAAGTAAGAAATCACACGAATTTCACTCCGCAAGCTTTCTCCACCAACGGACAGCTTCATCAGGCGGTTACATAGAGAATGCAGAATCGAAGTAGTAAACAGAATTTGATACAATTTTGATTCTGTATTCTCTATGTAACCGCCTGATGAAACCGTCCGTTGGTGGAGAAAGCTTGCGGAGTGAAATTCGTGTGATTTCTTATTTTGTCACCAATAAATCGGATCATTATATTTATAATTAGTTATAATTTATCACGTTGGGAATGTTTACATTTTACTCATCGTGACTGGCCTTGACTCTATGCTCTGAACTTCCTACTGCTCCTAGAAGGCTTCCTGCTGCCTGTGTCTGCGTCTGTCTTCCGTCTTTGCACTCCACCCATCGTTAGTGGTTCACTACGCTGCCTTCCCCAGCGTGCCGATGGTCTTCCTAGTGCTTCTCGCCATACACTTTTTAGTATCTATACCTCATCGTGCCTTCGCTCGTTCAATGACATCCAGCTATTTCTCCACGTGAATGCCTTCCCTCTGATTTTAAGCCCGCATCTCTCCCTACTGCTTCAGGGTCTTCGATTACTTCAGACAAGTGCTCTAACGTTTTACTTTTCGCACCTTCACGGCGGTGTTTCAGCTGTTCTTTTTCTCATTTTGCACTATTGTTTCGCCTGTGTTAAAAAGTACATCATGCCCAGCCGGTGTCATGTGACACGATGGGTTTCTCTCTGTCACTTATCTTGCAATTTGTTTGCAATAAGCTTTGCTTGTAGCATTTGTTATTCATCTACATTGTCATTGCAGTGTATATACCATCATTTTTTAACAGTTTGTATTATTTCCCAGTGAGACACCCAACGCTGTACGTCTCCCTCTTATGTTTCTTATGACGAATAATAATAAAGCGATTTTGAAACCTTGCTTTATGGCTCGGTGCATTATCCCGCTGGTACCAAAAAGGCACTGTTCCATAGTATTACCAAAGAGTTGGTAGGGCATAATTGTCCAGAATATCGAGGTAGACGTGCTGGTTAACAGGTTTGTCCACGATAAACAATGGGCCGGGACCATATTACGGAAAAACCCCACCCCAGTACACTACGAGATCCAAACTTGACCGTACGAACGTTGGTAAATAGCATGCCCCCGACTGTCGCCATACCCACACACAGTCATCAGACTGATGGATCGTTTATCTGGATTCATCAGTCCATAGGACCCGTTTCCATTGATCTACGATCCACGGTAAATGTTCTTTACACCATGCTAAACGAATAGTAGCATTCCGAGTGGAGATGAAAGGCTTATGAGCAGCCGCACGACCACAGTAGCCAATGGCATGAAGTTCTTTAGCGAATGTTACGTGTACATACCGAGGTTCCTGCATTTTTACTCACTTGTACACAAAGGTCTTGTGCGGTACTCCGTCGATTAGCTGTAACGACTCTCCTGAGGCTTCGACGTACTCTTATCACTGATTTTCTTTGGTCTGCCGGTACGTTTTGCTGCTTCAGGTAAGCCATGTGTCTTCCACTTATTCAGTACATTCAAAACAGTTGACTTGGGTATGTTTAAACGCCTCTCGGTTTCTCTTAAGGACAACCCATTAATATAACACCCAACAATCTTTCCTTTCTCAAGTCAGTTCTCTCCCGCCGCCACATTTTCACTCAACCCCACAGTGCGATATGATCGCGGTCAGCTCCAGGCTTGTTTTTATACCATTTGCAGCTGTACCGCGCATCTTAACAACGCAGCGGATCCGTTCATTTGCTTTTGAAGGGGTGTCCGGTGAGTTTTGTCAATATAGTGTATACTGGAACAGATCTGTCATCACAGAAACCCGTTGGCCACACAATCAGCCTCACATTATTATTGTACCCCAGAAAGCGAGGAAGATTTCCACGAATGGAAATCCAGATTTGGAAACTGGACGTAATAGAGGTCATACAAGATATCAATTCGGAAACCGCAAGTGTCCCTGACAGCTTTGTGAAACACCTCGACGAATTAGTATTTCCACAACAGCAGTTTCACTCATTTCAAAAGGCAGTCAGTCACTTCACGACTGGTCTTATCGCTCAGAAATTCTTAAAGGACTAGGATTGACAGAAGTTGTCTGTTTGCTCCCCTGCTTGTACTAGCAAAATGAAAAGATCAGTAATAATAACTGCATGCAGATTTCGATTTTCATTACCTTAACTATCCATCCGTGCTCCTATTGCCTTACTCCAGGGAGTTGTAACTACACCGCTGAGCCATTACATTATGACCAACCCTATCAGAGAAAAATTTTGAACGAGTGAAGCTGCTGTTATGAAAATAAGCGCGCCTGGAGAACGGACGGTGGCGCAGGTGAAGTTCACAGAGCTGTATATGTACAGCCCGTAAGCCGGCTTTCGGTTAGTAGAGTATTCGGACGCAGAATGGGAAAAGCTCCCGATTTATTGGAGTTTGATAAGGACAAATTATGATGGAACGCGCCTTGGACCTACGATCTCGGAAACGGTACCGCCTGTGAGTTGTTCACGTGCCGCTGTAGGGAGTACGTATCAAAAGTGGTGCGCAGATGGTCAAGCGACGAACCGTCGTCCAGCCGCGTGTCGTCCGCAGCTCATTGATGCGAGAGGAGACGGAGACTGTCGCGCATTTTTCATAGAGACCGCATGGCCACAATGCGACAAATCACCCGCAGCTATACGCCAGTGGTGATCAGGGCTATACGTCACAGCACACAGTTCATCGCAGCCTCCTGCGTAGCTGAAGACCCAGCCGGGTCCTTATGCGCACTTCACGTCCTCACCAACAACGCAGGAAATGCTGGGCCCAAGATCATCGAGATTGGACAGTAGATAATTGGAAGAAAGTGACCTGCTGGTCTGACGAATCAAAATTCCTGATGCATCACGTAGATGGCGGAGAGTGAATACGGCGATTACCAACGGAGGCTTTGGTACCTGAATACACTGTTGGGCGGAAACAGGCCGGCGGCGGTGTTATGCTGTGAGCGAAGCTTTCTTGGGACACACATTGTCTCAATAGCACAGTCCCTGACAGCTATCAGGTATCGGAACATCGTTGCGGACCAAGTTCACCCATTCATGGCAACTGTGTTCCCCGCTGCTGATGGCCATTACCAACATGATAATGCGCCATGCCACACAGCCAGAATCGTCAAGGAATGGTTCGAAGAACATGGTGGCGACTTTCTGTTAATGCCCTAGCCTCCAAATTCACCTGACATGAACCCCCGAAAACTTGCGGTTCGACTTGAATAAGCGAGTTCGCGCTAAATCACGACCACCCTATAATGTACGGGAACTGGAGGACCTGCTGTTGACATTATGTACCAGATATCCCAGGATCGGTCTCGTTTATTTCGTCGACAACACATTTCGTCGACGCCACTTCGTCGACAGCTCATTTCGTCGAGAGGTACATTTCGTCGACACCATATATGCAGACAGTCGATTCCTCAAAATTTTCGTAAAATCTACAGTTTTCGATTTAGAAGCACCAAATTTGGTATACTATTTCATGGTACTCTAACTTAGACAGTAAACGGTGTTTGGAAGTGGTCAGGGCCCTGAGTAAAGGGAGCCTCATACAAAATTTCTCAAACATTTCCATTTTTTACTTAAGAACTGCAACACAATTCTGCACACTAATACCTTATCTGCGAGCTAAGTTAGAGTACCATGAGATAGTATATCAAATTTGGTGGTTCTAAATTGAAAACTGTAGATTTTTACGAAAATTTTGCATGGGAGCCCCTTGACCCCGGGCCCTGACCCCTTCTTTCTATGGTCTAAGTTGGTGTAAGGGCACAATGAGATAGTATACCAAATTTGGAGGTTCTAAATAAAAAACTGTTGATTTTACGAAAATGTTGTACGAGGTCCCGTTGACCCCGGGCCCCGACCTCTTCCGTCTATGGTCTAAGTTGGTGTAAGAGTACAATGAGATAGTATCCCAAATTCTGTGATTCTAAATTGAAAACTGCAGATTTTACGAAAATGTTGTATGGGGCCTCCTTGACCCCGGGCCCCGACTGCTTCCAAAAACCGTGTACGGTGTAAGTTAGAGTACCATGAGAGAGTATACCAAATTTGGTGGTTCTAAATTGAAAACTAAAGATTTTACGAATGTTTTGTATGGGGTCCCTTTCACGCCGGGCCCTACCTCTTCCAAAAACCGTCTACGATCTGAGTTACAGTACCATGAGATAGTATACCAAATTTGGTGGTTCTGAACCTTTTTTTTTAGGTTTTTTAGGAATCGACTGTTTGCATCTACTGTATAGTGTCGACGAAATGTACCTGTCGACGAAGTGAACCAGACCATCACCCCCTAATAGCTTAGAAGGCCCGCGCACCGAACGCCGGAAGCTGCGTGACGTAGGGGAGAGTAGGCTGATGTCCGTGGTGGGTGGTCGAGCATGCATGAGCTTGCTCACTCTGTGTAAGCGTGACTACGAATGTGCGTGGTTGTTGTCAAATTGTCAACTAAATTTATTTTCATAGAGGAATATTAAAAGTATTCAAATTCCCTACTAATGAGGAGGTTCTCAAAATGGATTACAGCAATAAAGCGTGAAAATTTTCAACTCTAAGGTACGTGGAAACCTTTTGTTAACCTTATTTTAAACTACTCGTAAAATAAAAATTTTGAACTAGAAAATTTAAATTTGGCTAATTTTATAATCTAATGCATCTCACAGCGGGAAGTCAAAGCACTGAAAAGATTTTTGAAAAATGAAATTTATGTTTGTAATGGAAAGAATAGATTACTTGTGTTGTTATAGTAACCCATAACATGTTTTTGCCAATGTATCAAATAAGTTCAAAGTAAATATGTATATTTAGGAAGGGATTTTAAACAAAATTATGGACACAGAATAATAAGGGTTGCATGTTTTTGATCCCAAGAGTAATATGTTGATACATTCGTACTTAGTTATTTAAGTGTTTAGGCAGTGCCAGATTAACTTTTTTGGGGTCCCTATTTCTGGGCACAAATGCTTGTAAAATACTTATATCCTATACGAAATATATGTATGTCATGTACACATCTAATATGCCTATGTCCTTTATATAAATGCTAAGGCCTTGTTGCCATGTGAAATACATCTTTTGTGTTTGCAGACATAGAGAATTGCATTGAATTATCATTTTTAATATTTATTACTAAAGGAACACAAACACTGAATCAAGTATAGACAGCAAAAATTAGATATGAATGCACAAAAACAGAAGTTCACACATTTTTCAGGAGTAAGTTTGCCTTTAAAATGTCCGTTTAAAGATTTTGAAGCATTTTTCTACAAACCAACACATTGAAGAACTCTCTTGTGAGCAGTGTGTATGCTCTATCTGTGGTAGGATGGGAATTTATCAAAACCATTCAATTTCTTAAAAATTAGCTGAAATATATCAGTACTACCTGGGCAAGAAATTATTTACTTGCCCAGGTAGTAAAAGCTGGATGCGCAGGAAAATGTATCTTTTAAGATAACAAACCAGAACCCTATTTTTTTTAAGTTAAAAATATGAACTGTTTTAACATGTTTGCACTTCCATTTTAAGGGTCTGTATTACAAATGTTCAATGCACAAACGTGTGTATATCAATTTTTAAGATGCTGACGCTAAAATTCGTATGAAATGGTACGATGATGAAACTGGTGTTTCGGAAATTTAGTGATTCTGCCATGTTCCTTTTGTTAAAGTTGTCTCTCTTTGTCACTAAACATGAGAGGTCAGTTACATCAGAGGCATGCATACTGTTGTTGATTATAAACAAAATTTGGAGCAAAACTAGGTTTCCGATTTCTGGGCGTAGAGCATAACATAATTAAAGATGTGATATTACTCTTTCCTTGGTACTTCGTAACAATAATACAACTTCCATTAATTAACAATGACATGAAACACGACATGTGATGACTGTCTTTTTTTTCTTGTGTAGTAGGAAATTTTATTACAAACTTTTTTATTTTAAAATTTAGTTTCCATGCACAGGCAATTAGATGTTTTATTTACCTGCCCAGACGAAGGATTTACATGCTCTGGGCACCTCGGGCATGGTATTTTTAAGCCTTGGATATTGTTATTTTTAAGAGAAAGAAAAGTACGTGGATCTACATGAATCCACATATTGTGGAAACTATGTTCTAAACAAACAAGATTTTTAAAATACAAGTAGAAATATATACTCGCTTCGTTTTTTTTTTTTTTTTTTTTTTTGAAAACATTTGCTTAAAATGAGAGATCAACTTTTTATTCATTTATCTAGACTTATCTCTTTCCAGACTTCCTGCACTGTGTCTTCACAAGCTACAGCATTAATAACTGGAACTAATATATCTCATATTATCCGATAACTACTGGAAAGTGTGCTTCCAAACGTGAGGGTGGGTGTCAATTTTTGTGTGGGGAAAAACTTCTTCAATCCTCCATAGAATTTATTTTGAAACCAAAGATCATAAAAAAAGGAAAAAACAATCTTTTTCAATAGCTTTAGCAATGACAAAACATGTGTGCAAAATTTTATACCATTGCTTTTTATAGTTTCTGAGAAAATGGTACATCAAGTTAGTCAATTTATAATGAAACATGTACATCTTTTAAAATACATCCTATAGTACCAAAACAATCGCTTAGATTTATTCAGTACAATAACTGCATGTGCATTTGTCAGGTTCTCAAAACATATAATAATTATCTGAAAAAATACTTTAAGAAATTATTGGAACAAATTTCAGATTTTCTTAGAAACGTGTTTTGAAATTCTTCAAGGAACAGCTAACGGACACATAATCAATTTGTGCTTGTGATACACAAAGAACTACACAACCATAATAATATGTACATTGGCAGTTTTGCTGAATACTTCTTGAAAATCAAATTTCAGGAAATTTCTGCCAATAAGTTACTTGTATTTTTCCAGATAAAAAGAAATGCTTATATTGTGGATCCAAATAGTTTTGCTTAATGCTACTAATATACTTAATACATTGACAAGGTAACTTTTTTGAAATAGTGCTCTGAAAAACAAAAATTATAAACTTTATATTTGCTTATCAAAATGAAGTCCAAACACGTAACTAGATGGTACTAAAATTAGGAAAACTTGTTATGTCATTATTGTACGTTTAATAATGTAGCAATGGCATAATTTTCTTGAAATCTTAATTTATTTGATGCGATCAGTGGATCAAGCAGCAATTCACTGTGTGTATGTTAAAACGTGTTTTATTGAGCCTTTGGTAATAATTAAAAAACACAGAAAAAAATTCAGTTTTTCTTTACCTTTTTTTATATATTAGTGATCACGGATTGCATATAAAATACATTTTCACTAAAGGAATTATTTCATTACTAAAATTTTCATAGTCATTGACTCCTTAAATATGTCAATCGACATCTTTTGAAACGACGGCGATACTTCGTAATGGACCCTCAAACTAATCTTTCAAGTACAAGAACGATTTGTTCACAAGTACAGGAATCGTTCGGCTAACTATAAAGACACTATAACTTCAAGTGAAACTACGACAACAGTTTATAATTTCGATTATAGGAATGGTTTATCACTTCCAGTGAAATGACAGGGATGCTTTCATTAAGTTGACGAATCTGTGTTGCTTACCCTTTCCAGTCGAAATTATTGCTACGCTAAATTTTACGCTGCAATTTCTTTTTCTTCTGTATTTTAAAAGATTATTAAACAAACTTGTTAACTCTGCAGTTATTTGAAAACTAACACACAAGTTCTTATTTAAATGCAGTGAAACTCTAAAAGAACGCACGAACTGGTTAGTTGGTGTACGTAAAGACGCGTTCGTTCGCACATCGCCGTAATGCTCCTCTCCGCGACTACGGACTACTCTAGTGACGTCACAAATCGGTGCGCGGGCCTGCTAAGCTATTAGGGGGTGATGACCAGACCCCCAGGATACCTATCACCACCTCATGGAATCGATGCCTCGCCCAGTGGCAGCTGTTTTGCAGGCTAAACGGGGTGCTATAGCTTTCTAGGTTGGTGGTCATACTGCAATGTCTCATCGGTGTACTTCCACCTAATAATTTCATCCTCTTGAAGTCTGCTATTGACTACAAATTTCACCATTTAGCAACCATATTAGCGCCCAGCGAGTAAGCATCGGGCAGATGGATTTAACAAATAATTCATCTGTTTCGGTATAGCTTCCCGTGCAGCGTAAGGTTTAACTTTTTATTCCGAAAATTAAAAAAAATATTTCTTTTCCGTAAGGCACGTTTCTTCCACAAGTGCGTTAAAGTAGCAAGTTTCATTTGCAAATTTTATGCCAAATCCAGAAACCAGGTTGAAAATACCGTTATTGCGACTGGTTTCGTTCGCTAAGAAAGAACTCTGTGCTCAGTTCTTCCCCTAGAGGTTAAATGCATTCCTTCTCTGTTTCTCTGATTTTTTTTTTTACTTTTTCTAATAATCTACTTCAATAAATTATTTTCGTGACTGAAGGGATTCAAAAGACATTCTTATTACATCAGAGCATTTGATGTGATCTTTCTTACATGTATTTAGTTTCTTGTATCATATGATGACAAAAAAAAAAAATGAATAAATGAATCAAAATCAAGTTCTCTGTCCTGAAGTCCACGTTAGGGAATGAAATGCCGTGTGCACTTGTTTTCAAATAGCTGTTAGAAACAAAAAGATACGGTTGTCATCTCCATTGAAATTTAAATGAGACCATCTCTATCTGTCAGCCGTTAATCTTCTTTTCTCAAGCGATTTGAATCTCCTTGTTCCTGGTGAGAAATTTATAAACGGGAAATGCAAGGGCGTGAAAATTAGAAATATTTGATGGTAAGGAAAAGAATTTCTGGCAAAATGTAATTTTATCGAAAATATTCAATTAGCATTTGATTTGTAAGTTCTGTCATTGCAATAAAATAAAGCTTTTAAGCACGCAGCCAAAATTTTGCGGGACTTCTTTTAAAACTAAACGGGGAATAAAAACTTGCGAAAATTTACCTTTTCGGATAACTTATAAACATTTTTCTTTCTTTCTTTTTTTATTTATTTATTTTTTTGCTTGAGCTGAAATAAAAGTTCTTCACAAAGTTTTTAAAATTCAGAGATTTTTTTTTTTTTTTTAGTTTGAGCTGAAATAAAAGTTCTTCACAAAGTAAATAAGTTCTTCACGAAGTTTTTAAAATTCAGAGATCTTTTTTTTTTTTTTTTTTTGCTTGAGCTGAAATAAAAGTTCTTCATAAAGTAAATAAGTTCTTCACAAAGTTTTTAAAATTCAGAGATCTTTTTTTTTTTTTTTTGCTTGGGGTTTTAACGACCACCATGAGCAACACGATGGGCTATAAGCAGTCGCCTGGCCCTAATTTAGGGCCACCGTTTCCAGGAAAGGGAGAAAGCCAGTGCCGTAATACAAACACAACATCCATGAATCACCGGGATTCGAACCCAGCCCATCACGGGCTAATGGTCATAAAACAGCGCTTAGACCACTGCTTCAGAGATCACAGCGAGAAAATTATAAACTATAATTACCTGTAAATGCGTTAGAATTTGGACGCATTTTAATATTTTAATACTTTTTGTTTTTTGTTTCACCGGCCACAATTCCCTCCTTTTTTTTTTTTTTTTTTTTTTTTTTGATTCACCGGCCACAATTCCCTTCTTTTTTCTTTTTTTTTGTTGAAAATCCAAAAAAGAAAATAAAAAGAAAAAAAGAAGAAAGAAAGCAAAAAGGCGGGAGCGGGGGCAGTTTGATGTGAACAGACTGACTAAGAGACTCTATTAGTACCTTTTATAAACATTTCACTAAGCTGTTCTCTGAGATTCAGAAGTTAGCACTTCAAAGAAAGCTCATCTGCCACATTAAAGTTCAAAGCGGATGAAACTAGATTTTACTTACTGATGGTGCACCAAACGTCTCCATTTGCAACGAGCTCGAGCTTCACTGGCATCCGTCTCGCGTCACACACCAGACCTTTTGGTACTCCATACTCGTTATTTTTTCTCATGCAGACATTCTTGAATCTGGTACTTACAGGATTTCTTTGGCCTTACTTTGCTTTTCTTTCCTGCTACTTAGGCTGAATAAATTAGTTTAGTAGGCATCTCGCCTCTCATTCTTTACACGTGGAGAAACCACCTTGTCTCCACCTTACTAAGAACATTTTGCCTCACATTACACCGTTGCCACACATATTCGTTCGTCATATGATCAGAATGTGTTTTGCCACGACCCCCCCCCCTAGTAACGCTTCTCTGCAGCACACAAATGACTCCTCTGGCTCTTCTGCATTACACAGATTTCACTGCCATACATCAAAGTAGGAACCATTACACTTTCATACACAGCCATTCAGGACTTTTTTTGAGATCACGTCACTCCTGTGAAATCCTCCTAAAGCAGTTATGACGTTCAAAGACGATTTCACTCTGCTACTAATTTAACCATCTAATTTATTCTCTGTTTCACATGCTTCTTAAATACACAAATTCATTCACCTGGTCTGTCTCTGTACCATTTAGACTGATCTTGCATTCAAGACAAACAATTCCTCTTTCAAATGCCATAACTTTGAGTTTTCCTTTATTTACACTCAGTTTGAATTTCATATACAAACTTCTTACATCCACGAACAACATACTCTGCAACTCATATTGCTCCCTGCCAACAGGATTGTGTCATCAGTAAGCAGCAATCACACGGATATTACCAAGACATAAACCAGTACTGCTTATTTAAGCATCACGCATGCACGCATCCATAAATATATTAAACAGCCATAGCGATATGACACAACCTTTTCTGACACCTGCACTAACAGAAAATGATGTCGATAAAACTTTGAGTCTTTGTAGTTTTTAAGACTCAAAGAAAGTACCTTTTACAAAACGTGCTGAAAATAGGTTACCTGCATGATTAAAGCTAATTACACAGTCGTATCAGAATAATACGACCACCTGCCTAATAATAGGAATAACCACCCTTGGTCCTGATGACAGAGGCGAGATGGTGTTGCATTGGCTAATGATGCCCTGAAAGGTTGCCCGAGTCATACCTGACCATTGGGACTGCAAAAGACCACGGAGGTCACGGAGATAACGTGGTTGTAGATCGGCACGTCAAACCTGTCGAACCAAATAGTCCCACAAGCGCTCTATGGGATTGAGGTCGGGTGATTTCGCCGGCCAGGGAGAACAAAAGCATCGCCGTCGTGTTCCTGGAACCAGTTACGCACCCCTTAACGACATGGCAGGCCGCATTGTACTGTTGGTAGATAGCATCACCACCAGGGTAAGCGTCCAACATGAAGAGATGCATATGGTCAGCGAGGGTGGAGAGGTAGCCATTGGCGTTCAGGGAACCATTGGTACCAGCGGTAACAGGGCATGCCCATTGCCACTGCCGGCCTGTACTTGACAAACAAGCGTGTCCGGGTGTTGGTTGTCGTGTGTCTGACGCCGTATCCGCCACCGCCCGTCACCTGTGGAGTAGAAACTTCGATTCGTTGGAGAAGGCAACCATTTCTCACTCTTCCATTGTCCAATGACGGTAGTCTCATATGAACTGCAGGCGTCGTTGCCGATTGACCTGGGTTAACATGGGCACCTTGACGCAGCGTCCACTCCGGATACCCATGCGTAACAGGGTTCGCTCTACTGTTATCGGGGACACGTACCTGGGCGTCCCAGAGTTCATTTGCGTGATCAAATTGCTGCACTGTTGCGTGTCGATTCCCCTTTACCACTCCACGGAAGCGACTTTCTGCTTTAGGGTCGATGGCTTTCGGGGATCCACAGTTATGACGTCGGGAGGTACTCGGTGTGCCAGCAGTCCATTCTTGCTGCACCCTTACTGCAGCTCCTTGCGAACAACCCACGAAGTTTGCGGTTTCTGAGATGCTTCAACCCTTGGCGCGGTAGCCGATGATCATTCCTTTTTGAACGTCCGTCAATTGAACGTCCGTACTGGACCCTAGTCTATCTCCTGAGTGGTCTTTCGGTCCGTTCTGCCTGCTCGTTCCGCTGTTATGCTAATTATCCTCTTCGTCCTTAATTTTTGCACACCAGTGTATTAAACACACAGCACATTATAACACTCAAGAATGCAATTTTGAAAAAACCAGTTGGTCTGCATTTATTGTAATTAATTTCAATGATGGGTGTCAAATTTTTTTTTCTTCGGACAATGAGAATTAGGGTTAGAAAGAATTTGGCACTACAATATAGATAGCTTTGTACACTTTTGACCTTTTTAAACTAAATTTACAGGCCTGTTGCACAGCTTTGCTTTTAAAACCACTTAGTAAGATGAGGAAATTTCACAATTTTGTTTTAAAACCAGAATTTTAATTCATGATACCCAAACACTTCTTGA
Organism: Macrothele yani; assembly: GCA_039090855.1. Classification (NCBI taxonomy): domain Eukaryota; kingdom Metazoa; phylum Arthropoda; class Arachnida; order Araneae; family Macrothelidae; genus Macrothele; species Macrothele yani. The sequence continues at coordinate 145,602,824 of CM077007.1, read as the reverse complement.
ACATATTTCAAGAGGAGAACTGTCCGCTCTAATCACTCTATTACTTAAAGACAATTATGAAAACAAAAGATATTTTCCAGTGGTAATTTTTTTTTATATAGTTCCCACCAGGCGCAAGCCGAAGATGGGCCTAAAACAGCAAGTTTGAAGTGTAAATTTTGATTTTATTTACAGCTGCTCTGGTTATGAGACACTAAAAGTTTAAGTGAAAAGAAAAAAAAAAAGATTTAAATTTAAGGTAAGAAGTTACATTAAGTTTATTAATAATTTTGGGCCAAACAAACAAACAAAAATCATTTTGCTTCTTCTTTTAAGACATTTCTTGAATTTTAAGGGTGTTTTTTTTTTTTTTTTGTTAGCAGCAGTTCCTCATGGCTATTACATATACAAGCAATTTTTCTGTGAAATGTTAGGTCTTAGCCAAGATTCCAAATACAAGGTTTACTTTAGATCACCAAAATTTCATTCTGATAAACTAAAAACGCAACTGTCACTCTTTGGAAGTAACTTTAAGGACAGATTAATTTTATGTTACATATACATTTATTTTCCTATTGCTGGCAAATTCCCCCATGATTTTTTTTTTTTTTTGTTTTTTGTTATTATTATTTTATATTGCACTCTCATTTTTCCCTTTTTTTTTTTTTTTTTTACCAAAAGGGGAAGGTGGTGTTGAGAAAAAGTTTCCTAATGAGGAAACAGCTGATAGCGGAAGAGCCAAAATTGCAAACTGGAGATGAGAAATGTTCTGTGGGAGAGAGAAGATCTAAAACATGAAGCTTACCGCTTCATATTGTCTCACCTTTGACTCCGGGCTAAAAAAAGAAATTCTTTAATTTAAAATCACTATTGCAGGCCGGTCGCAAAGCAGAGTTTTTGATGGGGGGGGCATCGCCACACTTGCCTCCTAAATCTGGTTGGCTGGCTGGAATGAGAGCAGCTGGTTACCTCGGTTTTGAGCCGTCGACCCACGAGGTTTCCCCCTTTAGGTGGGAGGGGGTTGCATGAAATAATTTTTCTCCCCTTCATGTTGCTGCGCACAGGCCGCCCGGTTGATCAGTCTCTCAATCGAAGAAAGTCGGCGTGGGTACACCAGTGTAGCACAGAGGTGGTTTCCTTCCGCAGGAACATCGTTCACAATTCTTTGAGTTTCCCTTTTGAAAACAAAAGTCATAGCACAGCCCTCCGAAAAGGCGGAGAAATAAGGAATTGCAGCTCCATCTCAGCAGCTTTTACGCAGAAAAACCTCGCTGAATACCACACAGAACTAATGATGGTGTTAATTTTTCAATCAGAAACAAGGGTCCTCTTTTAAATTTTTCCCCCATCCTACGAGACGCGCAAAACGCTTCCAAAAGGGAAATAGAAAAGTCTTTGCGTCTCTCCAGAGTCAGCATGTTTCGGCCAAAACTTTTCTAACAGCCAGAAAAATTGAGAATGTCTATCTAAATTTTCAAATGGACACGCTTTGCAGAAGGATGAGAAAAAGCCATTGCCCTCTGAGGCGATAAACAAAAAACGTAGGTCCAATAGAATCGCCAAGAACCACCTGCACAAGACTTTCGCCCAGCCCCGGAGAGTGAAGCCCACTCTAAAAAGAAATTATTTCTGCGCACGACGATGGTCTATGCTCCAAACATGTAACTTGAAATGTCCAAGTTCTCTCCTCTTGCTGCATAACATGTAAAGGGAATGATTCCAATCTGGAATTATCACCTCGCAAAAGGAAGACCCGCGCTCCAAAAGGGAAATTTGATATCCCACCACTTCCCAGCAACTTTTCTCACGGGAATGGATGAGGCTTGGTCAAAAAGAGCTGACCGCACTGGTCAACCGATAAATTTTGAGTGGGAATCTGCTAGTGTCCTGCATAGCAGTAAGACCTGCCGAAACTGCATGCATCATGCAACATTGAGAAAAAACAGAATGTGTGTGAAAGCCAAACTATGCTACTGATGCTAAGCGAGAATGTCGAGTTTTTGCGCGCCCTCACATAAATAAAGAGAGGACGGGAAATCTTCCTGCTTTTTGACCACCCAGCTGTAGTTTTGAATCGTGAGGGAAGAGAAAAAAGAAAGGAAAGAAATGTTTCAGAATCATTATGTTCATTGCATCTTTAAACTTCCATATTCACGAATGCTGAAGGTATAGCAGACTGTTCCAAACAACAAATAATTATTTCATATATATATATATATTTTATTTTGCATACACATTTTTTATGATGGTGGTAAAAAATAAGATAGATGTTAGAATAACATCTTAATTAGTATTTTTTTCCTTCTCCGGAAATGAAAAATAACCATAAAATTCACGAAGAAGTGAAGTTACACAGATATACACCCAAAATAAAAAATCATCACACACGACCTACTGACAATGTGAAGGAAAAAATAATAATTCAAAGTTACCCAAAAGAAATATTCGTTACAACACTCACAAGAAGGTAAAGAATAATTTTGAAAGATATGTTTCCGAGAGAAGATTTCTGACTTTTTTCTCAACTTTTTCTAAAATAAATTATGTATAGCCCCTTCTACATAGGGTTAAGACAAATGAGAGACCAGTAAAGGGGGGGGAATTAAAACACCACACAATCATTCTCATTTTCTCTTATAGAAAATGCGTTGTACTGTTGTGAGTCCTGAATGAAAATTCACATAAATTGGCCAGATTTATGTGTTTCCATGACTGAGCTACAAGACAAAAGCATTCAGTCCAACGCATGTTCTGTTACTTCGAAAAATCCCGATGAAAAAAATACTTAATTTGTGATAAGTTCTCCTACAGAAAAAAATAAAATAAAAAATAAAATTGTTATAACCCTACCTACCCAAAGAAATAAGCTGCAACAGAAAATAAAATGACTGAATCACTCGCATTAGCAGAGACGTAACTAGGGAGGGGCGGCTTCCCCGGGCGCAGCTCAGAAGAAGGCTGAAAAATCACTGCATACAGTTTGATTAAATCGTAATTGAAACTTTTGCGCCATTTTCTGGTACAGAATGTAGCTACAATTTTTTTCGGCAGTAGCGGTAGCTTGACAACTTGAAATTCACATTTCTTCCTCAAAATGTGCTGGGGATGTATAAGTTCTTCACAAGCTGCCGCGGATGGCTTAGTGGTCAACGTTCGTGACTGCCACAGAGAAACCTCAGGTTCGATCCCAGGCAGCAGGTACGAACGCTCGAACCACTAAATATCCGCCGTGCGTTGTATGGGCACGTTAAGCCGTCGGACCCGAGTACTGCCCCCCCCACCGGTAATAAATAAGGACGTTTTCCTCCCCCTTTCTACCTCGCTTCCGTGTCACTTTCCTATCGCGCACTCTAGCCCAAATCTCCTAGCTTCCTATTTCTAAGGGTTGTTTAAGACCTGGGGTCAGACATTCCCTTCCTAAAATCTTCTACATCTGATCTGATCAGAGTTCTTCACAAGCAGAAATGATGGCGCGGTTGTTCGTATGTTACAAGATAAGGATGTCGTTCCCATTTTTGGAGATTCTCTGGGACGCAATTCCATCATACTGCCACTACTGTAAGCTGTCCGATAATGGTTGACAATGATGATGACGATGATGATGAAGCACGATGATTACTCACTAGATACTAGATAAAAGATGTTTTTTATTTACATGACGCCTGCATTATGCATCGCCATACTGGTCCATCGCCTGGCGTTATGGTTTGGGGCACAATTGGATATGACACCCGCACCCCTCTGGTATGCATCGCCGGTACACTCAACAGCCACCGCTACATCTCCGACGTTTTGGAGCCTGTAGTCCTCTCTTACCTGCAGGACCTGCCAGCGGCCACGCTTCAACAGGACAATGCGCACCCGCAGGTGGTACGCATCGTGCAACAATTCTTCACGGCCCACCAGGTGTCACTGCTGCCGTGGCCCGGCTGTTCTCCCGATATGTCGCCCATCGAACACGTCTTGTAGCAGATCAGCAACCGAGTGGTCCGGCAAGCACCACCCGTGGCTACGCCTGATGAACTGTGGCAACGTGTGGAAGCAGCCTGGACCGACATACCCCAAGCCCACATCCAAAGCCTCTTTCGTTCGATGCCGCGGCGTGTAGCGGCCGTAATTAAAAAAACGATCATAGCGAGATCTTTCGGAGGTACTATACCTCCATCCTCAGGCCTAGCGCGCAGAAATGGAAGTGCCTCAAGTATAAATACATTCACAAGTAATACCATCATGCCCCTAGTCGATGAGAGTACGTTGCCAAATATTACTTGTGAATGCATTTATACTTGAGGCACTTCCATTTCTACGCGCTAGGCCTGAGGATGGAGGTATAGTACCTCCGAAAGATCTCGCTATGATCGTTTTTTTAAATTACGTGCGTGTAGTTTTTAAAATGTAAATAAAAAACATCTTTTATCTAGTATCTAGTGAGTAATCATCGTGCTTCATCATCATCATCATCATCATTGTCAACCATTATCAATCCACTGCTGCACGAAGGTCTCCCCAAGTTTCTTCCACAACGATCTGTCTTGTGCCAGTCTCCTTCATGTTACTCTCGCATACTTTCGAATTTCATCCACCCATCTCCCATGTGGTCTGCTTCTGGGTCTTTTCCTGTTCCTTGGAATCCAATCTAAAATTTCGGCTGTCCATCGATGGTCTGTCCTTCTGGCAGTTACAATGGCTTTGAAATCCTGCGGTATTGAAGATGCATACATTAATATTATTAATAACATCTATGAAAATGCAAGTGCAAAGATTCGGCTGTTTGAAAATACCACACACATCATCGTGCTTAGACAGTTATATATAGTTTTGAGTTTGGAGAACAGTTTGTGGTTATTAGTTATCAATTAACTACGAGAGAATGTGATTAAAAAAAAAGGGAAAATATACAATTCAGTGTGAAGCAAAATGTCAGAAACAACTCCTGGTGCAGAGTGTTATTTTTTTTATTTTTTTTTTTTAAATGGTATTTGCATATGTGTGTGTGTACTAAATAATGCAAATCTACGCGTAGTCAACACACAAGACCAATCTCAGCATCGTAAAAACTCATGCAACAAGCATGATTATAATGTTTCAGGTGGCAAAGCTTCCTTGACGATTTCGGGGGGGCGCAATAATTTGTAGTTTGCCGCTGGTGCATAAATGCCTAGTTATGCCTCTGCCCATTATAGTGGCAAAAAAAAAAAAAAAAAAAAATCGTCATCATGCACTTAGTTTTACCATGAAGGTGATTCAGATCTCCGTGTTTTTCTGGCTCAGTGGTTAAGAGGCTTGTTATCTGTTGAACCAATGTAAATGACGTCGGTTTGATCCCCACCGCTGCGAAATGATTTATCTGGTGTAAAGGCTGGAAAATTCGACGTCTACGATTTTGCGAAATTTTTGTATAAATCCTGGAAAACCTAAAACGGACTATTCTGAAATAAAAGGGAATTTCTGACTATGGAAAAATCTGTGAAAATACGGAAGTTAATTTTAAAAAAAAAAGGAGAGGGGGGGGGGGGCACTTTTAAGAACGGAATTTCCGTTGAAAGACGGACACCTAGCGGCAATTTTGCTGCACGTTATTTTCAGGATTTTCCCGTGGATTCACACTACTTTTTTTTTACAGTGTATTTTTTTATTTTTCACGAGATCAAAAATAATGGTCTCGCTGGACTTATGTCAAAAATGGCGTTATGGATTATAAAACTCATAAATATTAACTGTGGTGTTATTTATCTACTGAAAAACCCCTGAAAACAGGAGTTTTCTTCTTTCTACACAATCTGGCACCTAATCAGACAATTCTTGGCAATATTTACCGTAAAGAGTGAGAATTTTGTCGCAAGTGAGAGCTTGCGCCATTAATCCATCCACTCTGGATGTCGTGTCACAGGTAGCATGATCCAGCCATTTATTTCCTTTCATTTCTCTGTCTCTCTTTTTTCTTTTTCTTCTCTCTCTCCCTCTCTTCTTTCTCTCTAGTGTTACTGCAACCTAGCATCTCCTGTTTGTGTGTATGTGTGAGCGCGTGCGTAGGTCATTACACAAAGTCTGTCCTCCACGGTATAAGACCTGTGAGCCCCAGGAGGGTCATAATTCATCGGCGTCTCTCAGCTGACGTCGGAGCTTGCTTGCTCGCCAGTCATCGACTGAAAGCCTACCCCAAGATCCGGCCTACAGAGCACGGCATTGATTAGTCTGTGGCTGAGGGTGGTTCAGTGCCTGGTCCCGAAACCTACGGGGAAAGCAGGAGTAGGAGGAGGAAGGCATGGACCCACTTTCACCTCATCCCATCCCCTTCCCCCTCCCGCTCCCCACTCCAGCTTACGGTTAATCAGATCCGAGGTACGTTGCGAAGAACCGGGGAAGGCAGAGTGGTATCAGGAGGAGGAACAGGGTGGGTCGAAAGAAGTAGCTCAATGAAAATCGGGGGGATGCAGAGGTCAGGACTCTCTTTGCCGCAGGCAGAATTTATCATGCAACGCGACAGGTTTGTTACGCGTTTGAATACAGTTGTTTAGCAAAGAACATCATTATTTAATGAGGATACCGGTGAGGTATTCATCCGGGGGTTCACTTCTTCAGCGGGGGTAGCTGCAATGATGAGGTCAAAGGTCGGGAGATTATGGCACATGCACCGAAAATGTGTAGGATTTAAATGCACTGTGGCTTGCAATTTTATGTATCCCCTGTTATTTTAAAACGTCTTCACTTAGCGTTCCATTACTAGGAAGAATCTCTTGCATTAATGAATACAATTACGTTATTCCTTTGAATACTGAGAAACAAAGTTCTTTGGTCAGTAGAGGGAAATTATGTCGTGGAACGTATCTAAAAGGAATCGGACTTTTCAATATACTGCCCGAAAATGTATTTAAGGTGAAGACATGAACGCCTCTTTGAAGGCCGAAACCGATGAAAAAGTTATTCGGACTGCAATTGATTGGGAGAATTCAATGTAACGTGTCTAAAACCTAAATTTAACTTTACCAAATTATAACATCATATACAAGTTTTCTAGAACTACGCATAATTGCTGCCGTCTATACAGGATAACACTTGTACATGTTGAAAACACCACAAGTTAAAAATTTATTATGATGACACAAGCTAAAATACCCTCATGAGATCTTTCGGACACTGCTGCAGGTCAGAGTTGGGCAAAATCGTAATTGAATTAATCGGTAACGCATTACAGCGTAATGGTAATGGGAACAAGAACTTAGCGTTACCATTACATGGTAATGGTGAACTGGTCATTAGAATTACATGGTAAATGTAATGACATGTTGCAGTTACCCATTATAATCGTAATGGCTAATGGTTAACTATCTGTTGGTAATTAACCAAGAACTTATACACCGTGAATAAACCACCAACCAGTACCCCTTACATGTTGTGTAGGCTATTTGACAATTGTTCCACCCCTCGGACCTCAAATGCGTGTATGTAGGTATATATTGAACATGTATGAAATGAGTAGTTGCCTCGTCTTCGCCGCAAATAAAGTGATTTGAACGAAATAATACATGTGAAGTAAGTACGAATGGGATGTTTATTTCGGTTAGAGAATAGTACAAAAATGAAAGAAAGATCAATGCCGTTGCACGTGATCTTAGTCTTCAACAAAGAACAATTCAACGAAGCACACAAAGAAACAGTCAGGAAATGACAAATTGTGCATTAAACGCCAATGGAAACTACTCTGAGACACTACATTACTTGAAATGGAAAGAATGAAAGGTCTGATTGCTTCAAAATATGGCAACCACAAAGTGAACTACGAGTACAACAGAAAGAATGAGCAACTAGATCATCACAAAGTAAAGAAATGACAAACCCTCATTGTGAAGTTAAAGTAGAATATCTAGTAGCGTATGAGAACAACCGTTCGACGTGCGCTGAGGAGGGCAGAGGTGTATTATAGCACAAACAGATGTTTTACCTCTTTATAATTATGTAACACTCCTGGTTCTTCGAGGCTGAAATGTGCATAGATGAGTTCAGTTTTCCTTGTTGGATGTTAGTTTTCACTATAATCTTCAGAAGTGGAATCAATATAGAACAAATCATCTTTGACTTGGCGACACGTAGAAGGTGCATGACTCCTTTACATATACTTCACGACAGGGACTGAACCTTTTGGAATATTCTTGATTTACCTAAAGCTCTCCAACTTTCCACTGCGCTATTATTCTGGAACATTCTACAAACATCTAACCAATTCTTGCCGCTTCTAGAACATTCTACACGACACGTCGGTCTCTGTCTGCTATGCTACATGGCCGATTTTTCCAGACATAGCTTTTGGCACACGTACATTTCTATAAACTATTAGTATGTAATTATTATTTGCAAATTGTGTAATTTCATTACCAAATAATTATATTGCGTTTGAATGGCATATTAAATAATTTAATTATATCCTCTTCATTGTAATGCATTACAGATTAATTCCATTACTTTGTGCAAACCATACTTGGGATCACCTTGTAATGGTGATCCCAAGTATGGTTAAGTATTACCTGTTACTGCATTACCTTGTAATGAATTACACGTTAATTATAATCTGTACTGCCATGCGTTCCTGCCCAACTCTGCTGCAGGTCCAACCTCAGATGAAAGATACTGTTGGAGGTCCATCCTCAGATGAAAGATACTGCTGAAGACACTGCTGCTGGTCTATCCTCAGATGAAAGATACTGCTGCAGGTCCATCGTCAGATGAAAGATACAGCTGAAGACACTGCTGCAGGTCTTTCCTCAGATGAAAGATACTGCTGAAGACACTACTGCAGGTCCATCCTGTTTCATCTGAGGATGGACCTGCAGCAGTGTCCGAAAGATCTCATGAGTGTTTTTAGCTTGTGCCATCATAATACATATTTAACTTAAGGTGTTTTTAGCTTGTGCCATTATAATACATTTTTAACTTAAGGTGTTTTTAACATGTACAAGTGTTATCGTGTATACACGGCAGCAATTATGCGTATAGTTCTTGATACACTATTTGTCTTTTCCAGCTTACAAGTTTTCTGATATCATCATCATCATCATCATTGTCAACCATTATCAATCCACTGCTGGACGAAGGTCTCCCCAAGTTTCCTCCACAACGGACTGTCTTGTGCCAGTCTCCTCCATGTCACTCCCGCATACTTTCGAATTTCATCCACCCATCTTCCATGTGGTCTTCTTCTGGGTCTTTTCCTGTCCTTTGGAATCCAATCTAAAATTTCGGCTGTCCATCGATGGTCTGTTCTTCTGGCAGTATGTCCAGCCCATTGCCATTTCAGGGATTTAACTCTGATCATGATGTCTTCCACTCTTGTCATTTTTCGGATCCACGTGTTCCTCTTCTTATCTCTCCTGGTTACACCAAGCATGCACCTCTCCATGCCTCTTTGAGTTGTCTGCAGCCTTTGTATGTCTCTTTTAGCTAAGGTCCACGTCTCTGCACCATACGTAAGCAGTGGAAGGATGCATTGATCAAACACTTTTCTTTTAAGACATAATGGCATATTGCTCTTGAAAATTATACTGTTTCTTCCAAAAGCTCTCTAGGTAAGTTTTATACGCCGATTAATTTTTTCATCAATGTGACCTTCACTTGATATCTGCTGTCCAAGATAAATGTTATCTCCAGCTTTTCCCCATCAATCGATAAATCTTCATTTCTTGTAAAATACCAGGATGTACATCACTTTTGTCTTCTGAAAGTTCATTTTTAATATCACTTCTTTACTCTTGTCAGCAAGTTCCTGGATCATACTCTGTAACTCTGATGGGGTAGTTGCAAAAATGACTATGTCATCAGCAAAACGAAGGTGGGTTAGATAATCTCCATTAATCTTTATCCCTTTGTTTTCCCAGTTCAGTGATTGAAAGACATTTTCCAATGTAGCATTAAAGAGCTTCGGAGATATGGTGTCACCTTGTCTCACTCCTTTTCCAATTTTTATGTGTGTTATATTTTCAAACAGCCGAATCTTTGCACTTGCATTTTCATAGATGTTATTAATAATATTAATGTATGCATCTTCAATACCGCAGGATTTCAGAGCCATTGCAACTGCTGATGGTTTCACCGAATCAAAGGCTTTTTCATAATCGATAAAAGCCATGCACAATGGAAGTTCATATTCCCTCGCTCTTTCAATTAGTTCTCTCAGTACGTGGATATGATCTATTGTGCTGTAGCCACTCCTGAATCCAGCTTGTTCTCTCGGTTGAGCCATGTCCAGTGTCACCTTCAAGCGGTGTGAAAGAACTTTAGTGAAGATTTTATAAACCACTGATAGGAGGCTGATAGGTCTGTAGTTCCTGAGATCCTCAATGTCACCTTTTTTATGTAGCAAGATCATTGTAGCGTTGTTCCGAATCCTCAGGAATTTTCCCTTCATTAAGGCATCGAGTGAAAATTTGGGCGAGTACTGTTTCGATTTCTCCACTTGCTTCTTGTATGATGTCAACAGTAATTCCATCTTCTCCAGGATCTTTTCCCAGCTTCATGTTCTTGATTGCATGTGCAACTTCTTCTGGAAGGACTGGAAGAACTCTGGTACTGGTACCTTTCATGATGTCTGGAGTACATGTATCATCCCTTTCATATAATTTGGAGTAGAAATCTTTCACTCTTGTCAAAATTTCGCCTCTATTTCTTGTTACAGAACCATCTTCTTTTCTCAGTGCCATAATCTGTTTTTTTCCCTTACTGAGATGTCCCTTTGCTATCTTTAGGCTTTGGTTGTTTTCAATTGCTTTCCTTACTGGTTCACAGTTGAATTTCCTTACGTCTTCAGTGATACTTTTTCGTACTGTCTTGCATAGCTCTATATATTCCACTTTGGAAGTCACATCTTCTTTAGTTGTCCTCATCTCTCTTCTTTTTTGCATCAACATTTTGATTTTTCCTGATAATTTGTTCACATACAATTTGTTCTTAGACCCAGCTAATTTTGTTGCTGTTTCCATAAGAGCTATGGTTACTTTTCTGTTAACTTCAGAAATATCCACTTCTTCCAATGTTAGGCCTTCTAAAGCAGAGAATCTGTTCTTCAGTTCCAATTTGAAGGTATTATGGTGGTTTTTAAGGTTGGTTATGTCAATACATTTTGTTTGTCTTATGAGCTTGCTACGTTCGAGTTTAGTGTTGAGGTGCATCTTACATCTCACCAATCTATGGTCACTGCCTGTGTTGAACTTGTTTAGCACACTGCAGTCCTCTATGACGAATTTTTTGTTACACATAATAAAATCAATTTCACTTGTCGTCCCATTTGGATGTCTCCATGTCCATTTCCTGTGTGGCTTTTTCTTGAAAAAGGAGTTCAAGATGAAAAACCCTTCTGCCTCTGCAAACTCTACGAGAGTATTTCCACGCTGGTTTCTGTTGCCGTGACCGAATTTACCTACTGAAGTTTTATTCTGTTGCCGTTGCCCTATTTTTGCATTGAAATCTCCCATAATTATGTTCAAGTGCTGCTTACCTTTATTATTTAGATCACGAATTTCCTCATAAAATTCTTCAATTTCTTCTTCAGCATGACTTGTGGTGGGCGCATAAGTTTGAATAATCTGAGCCTGGTATCTTCTCGAGAGTTGGATAACGAGTCGTGCAGCTCTGTCAGAGGAACTTTCAACTTCTACAACTTTATCCTTCAGTTTCTTGTTTATTATAAATCCAACACACTAGTTCTGCCAGTATATGTCCCACGATAGTAGAAGACATGTCCACTTTTCAGTTCAATGAGATCTTCTCCTTTTCTCCTTACCTCACTTAGCCTGACGATGTTCCACTTGATCCTTTGTAGTTCCTCTTCCAATTCAAGAAGCCTTGAATCAGAAGATAGGGAGCGTCCGTTATACGTAGCCAAGGTCAGTATCAGATGGCAGCCTAGTCCGGTCATCCGGGGATTTTTAGCACCCTCTGCCTTCATGTCGCACTGGCAGCTGCCTTGGCCAGGTACATTCCAGCTGCCGGAGACTGAGGGCCAAGATTTAAGTTGTGGAGTCATTTTGGAGGGGTTTGACCATAACTCACCACGCTGGCCAAGCGGGTTGGTGAGTGTGGGATAGCATTTCCTCTAATCCCGATGGTATAGTTATACCGCTATTGGCGGTCGTCAGAGCCCCTTTAGTGGGAACAGGATGTACCAAGAGAAGGCGGGGTTGACATTTGTCAAGGAGAGGCTGTGATGTTACGCATCACCTGACCTTACATCCCTTTCTGATATATAGGTACAAACCCTTTTTGATATATAGGTACAAATTTCTATAAGCTGACATATCTATTGAAGAAACTTAGTGAAAAGTAATTAATAACGAGAAACTGTACATCACCTAATCTCAAAACAGTAAAGCTATACTATAGTAATCCGAATTTATTGGCGTAAAATAGGAATAAAAGTTTCCAAGCTTTTGCACATTAGCCAGATGGCTTTTTCAAGGAAGGTAAACAGCAAACTGCAAATTGAATAACAGAATAGTTCAGCAATTTAAACGCAGTGTATGAACTAGGCAAAAAATGATTAAAGGCGAATGTAATTAATCATTCAAAGAAACGAGGCGTCACCGCGTTACGTCACCGCGTTCAAATTGTTGAAGTGTTCTATTATTCAGTTTGCAGTTTGCTCTCTGCCTTCCTTGAAAAGCCATCTGGTTGATGTGCGATAGCTTGGAAACTTTGATTTCTATTTTACTCCAACAAAGTCGGATTACCGGTATAGTTGTGCTATTTTAAGTTAATGAAAAGTTATATAATTTGAAATAAATGAAAATTTGATTAAACTCTTTGTGAACCTTGTGCATAGTCGGCTGAAAATTAGTTCGCCGCCCCGGTGGCGCAGTGGTCTAAGCGCTGGTTTATTACCATTCGTTCGAGAAAGGATCAGGGTTCGAATCCCAATGAGGCATGGATGTTGTGTTAGTCTTACGGAACTGGCTCTCTCCCTTTCCTGGAACCAGTGACCCTAAATTAGGGACGGGCGACTGCTTATAGCCCATTGAGTTGCTCACGGTGGTCGTTAAAACTGCAATAAAAAAAAATCAAGTTTTTCAAATTATATAAATTTTTCATCATGGGAACGAATACAGGTTTACAAATATTTTGCAAAATTGGCGTACACCTTGTAAAAGATCAATATTATATATGCAATTTATATGATTTTAGTTCATGTGATCAATATGATGATTTATGTTTCGACAACAATGGGAGTTAATAAAAATCTTTTATAAGTTAGAACTAAAACATGTTTGCCAAATTTTATATAAGCATTCATCCGGTTTTCAGAATGTTTTGCACATTGGTGCAAAGTAAATTAGTAACTAGATAACCCGAAGGAAACGTCAGGGAAAACCCACAAGAATGATGCCCTCCATAGAGATTCTCTTCGGACAGTCGTTGTTTATAATAATGAAACGCATATAGCGCATTAAATCCGTTTCTTTTTGTGGTGTAGTCAGGACAAAGATTCGCCAAGCTTTCGCACTCCACTGGGAGGCTTTTTCAAGGCAATGGTAGACATAAAAATGCAGGGAAATGGAACACGTGAAGAACGAAGACGATTTTTGAAAATAACGTGGGTGACATCACGAGCATATTACATGAATTTTTATCACGCAATTATACGGTGCGCCGTGACATGTTTCTATCTTTTAATAACGCATGCCAAACCATTGGTAGTTCGGTTGAGACTAAATCATTGCATGCCAGTTTGCTGGATAGAATTTCGACTGATTCCCTGATTGCAGTCTCTTTAAAATTCGTGTAAGGGGCAACTCTTCTAATATTATTCCATAGGGAGCGGCCGACAATGCATGACTTCTAAGAAGTCATGCATTGCTCGGACTTCTTAGTAAGGGCGTGCAGCTCTTTTTCCTCGTTGTAGCATGAAAACTGCCCTCCATTGCATATATCCTGGTTGGTTTTCACTCCCCATGTAGTACAGCAACATTATTTGAATGTAGAAATTTGATTTCAATAGTTGATAATTGTTTTCTGGTTAGTTTGAAACCTTTTTAAAACGTTGATATGTGGTTAGCAGGTGTACGTTGAGACAGTGTAAGTTTCGTAACATTTCCGAAACGTTCACAGATAGAGGGTGTGTGTGTGTTGAAACCGTGGAATTCCTAAAACGATTTCAAAAAGCTGAAAATAGGCTCAGCTTTCAACGCCATCTATCAGCAAAACTAATCTTCTTGGTTACACAGTCCAAGAACTGGTTGTTCAGTAGATGTACTCTGTCTCTCCATTCCTCTCTATTCTCCGCCGTTCTCTTCAAGTCCTAGTATGTCCTAGTATTAGTTTCTTGGAATAACTGTGCCACAAAACTATTCCTTGGCCGTCCTCTTAATCTCTTGCCTTGAATTTTCACTTCCAAAACTTTTAGAATCGGGCCTCCATGGAGCAATGTGTGTCCTATTCATAACATTCTTCTTCTCTTTAACATATTGATCAGATTCCTGAGTTCTCCAATTCTCTCCAGGACCTCCTCATTAGTCTTTCTATCGAGCCAATTTATTCTATCCATTCTAAAGCTCCACGTCTCAAAAGCCTTCAGCCTTTTCACTTCCCTCTTGGTCAATGTCCATGTCTCAGAACCGTAGAGAGCTACTGGCCAAACATATGCCTTTAAACTTTAAAATTCTCTTCCTCAGTTTTAGATCTACGTTTTTGGCTGTCAGTAGTCTTTGATTCCCTCTAAAAGCCGTTTTTGCAATCCCCAGTCTCATTCCAATTTCCTTTTCACATCTCGTATCTTCAGTAATAATTTGACCCAGTGTTGCATTCAGAGAGTTTTTTCCGGAGGGGCGGGGGGGGGGGGGGCAAATACAAATTTCGAGGGGGCTGAATCTTGTTGACTGATTATATACATATAATCACAATTTATATATATCATCATCATCATCATCATTGTCAACCATTACCAATCCACTGCTGGACGAAGGTCTCCCCAAGTTTCCTCCACAACGGTCTGTCTTGTGCCAGTCTCCTCCATGTCACTCCCGCATATTTACGAATTTCATCCACCCATCTCCCATGTGGTCTTTTTCTGGGTCTTTTCCTGTCCCTTGGAATCCAATCTAAAATTTCGGTTGTCCATCTATGGTCTGTCCTTCTGTCAGTATGTCCAGCCCATTGCCATTTCAGGGATTTAACTCTGATCATGATGTCTTCCACTCTTGTCATTTTTCGGATCCACGAGTTCCTCTTCTTATCTCTCCTGGTTATACCAAGCATGCACCTCTCCATGCTGCTTTGAGTTGTCTGCAGCCTTTGTATGTCTCTTTTAGTTAAGGTCCACGTCTCTGCACCATACGTAAGCACTGGAAGGATGCATTGATCAAACACTTTTCTTTTAAGACATAATGGCATATTGCTCTTGAAAATTATGCTGTTCCTTCCAAAAGCTCTCCAGGCAAGTTTTGTACGCCGATTAATTTCTTCATCAATGTGACCCTCACTTGATATCTGCTGTCCAAGATAAACATATGTATCTGTTATCTCCAGTTTTTCTCCATCAATCGATAAATCTTCATTTCTTGTAAAAGCATTGAACATCACTTTTGTCTTCTGAAAGTTCATTTTTAATCCCACTTCTTTTACTCTTGTCAGCAAGTTCCTGGATCATACTCTGCAGCTCTGATGGGGTAGTTGCAAAAATGACTACGTCATCAGCAAAACGAAGGTGGGTTAGATAATCTCCATTAATCTTTATCCCTTTGTTTTCCCAGTTCAGTGATTGAAAGACATTTTCCAATGTGGCATTAAAGAGCTTGGGAGATATGGTGTCACCTTGTCTCACTCCCTTTCCAATTTTTATGTGTGTTGTATTTTCAAACAGCCGAATCTTTGCACTTGCATTTTCATAGATGTTATTAATAATATTAATGTATGCATCTTCAATACCGCAGGATTTCAGAGCCGTGGTAACTGCTGATGGTTTCACCGAATCAAAGGCTTTTTCATAATCGATAAAAGCCATGCACAATGGAAGTTCATATTCCCTCGCTCTTTCAATTAGTTCTCTCAGTACGTGGATATGATCTATTGTGCTGTAGCCACTCCTGAATCCAGCTTGTTCTCTCGGTTGAGCCATGTCCAGTGTTACCTTCAAGCGGTGTGAAAGAACTTTAGTGAAGATTTTATAAACCACTGATAGGAGGCTGATAGGTCTGTAGTTCCTGAGATCCTCAATGTCACCTTTTTTATGTAGCAGGATCATTGTAGCGTTGTTCCAATCCTCAGGAATCTTCCCTTCATTAAGGCATCGAGTGAAAATTTGGGCGAGTACTGTTTCAACTTCTCCACTTGCTTCTTGTATGATGTCTATAGTAATTCCATCTTCTCCTGGAGCTTTCCCCCGCTTCATGTTCTTGATTGCATGAGCAACTTCTGCTGGGAGGACTGGAAGAACTCTGGTACCTTTCATGATGTCTGGAGTACATGTATCATCCCTTTCATATAATTTGGAGTAGAAATCTTTTCACTCTTGTCAAAATTTCGCCTCTATTTCTTGTTATAGAACCATCTTCTTTTCTCATAGCCATAATCTGTTTTTTTCCCTTACTGAGATGTCCCTTTGCTATCTTAAGGCTTTGGTTGTTTTCAATTGCTTTCCTCACTAGCTCACAGTTGAATTTCCTTACGTCTTCAGTGATACTTTTTCGTGTTGTCTTGCATAGCTCTATATATTCCACTTTGGAAGTCATATCTTCTTTAGTTGTCCTCATCTCTCTTCTTTTTTGCATCAACATTTTGGTTTTTCCTGATAATTTGTTCACATGCAACTTGTTCTTAGACCCAGCTAATTTTGTTGCTGTTTCCATTAGAGCTTTGGTTACTTTTCTGTTAACTTCCGAAATATCCACTTCTTCCGATGTTAGGCCTTCTAAAGCAGAGAATCTGTTCTTCAGTTCCAACTTGAAAGTATTATGGTGTTTTTTAAGGTTGGTTATGTCAATACATTTTGTTTGTCTTATGAGCTTGCCACGTTCCAGTTTAGTGTTGAGGTGCATCTTACATCTCACCAATCTATGGTCACTACCTGTGTTGAACTTGTTCAGCACACTGCAGTCTTCGATGACGAATTTTTTGTTACACATAATAAAATCAATTTCACTTGTCGTCCCAATTGGATGTCTCCATGTCCATTTCCTGTGTGGCTTTTTCTTGAAAAAGGAGTTCAAGATGAAAAATCCTTCTGCCTCTGCAAACTCAACGAGAGTATTTCCACGCTGGTTTCTGTTGCCGTGACCGAATTTACCTACTGAAGTTTCATTCTGTTGCCGTTGCCCTATTTTTTTTTTTTTTTTTTTTATTTATATATATATATTTATTTATTTGTAAATAAATAAATATATATATATAAATTTTGTTGTTAATAATAACAACAAAATTTATATATATATATTTATTTATTTACAAATCTACACATACAAGTGATTAAAAATGTTATACCTTTATTTCAATTCAGTAATGCACCACGGATTTTACCATGGGGTGGTGTAAAATATCATGAGGATCCTAGTAAGATAACGCTGTGCTGGACCCCCCCCTTCTCTCCCGAAAAAATAATTAAAATGTCCTCGCCCTACTACAACCGTACTTTTTTTTTATTTTTTATTGATGAAGGTTTATCCACCACCGTGAGCAACTCAATGGGTTATAAGCAATCGCCCGTCCCTAATTTAGGGTCACTGGTTTCAGGGAAGGGAGAGAGCCAGTGCCGTAAGACAAACACAACACCATAGCTCACCGTGATTCGAACACAGACCGCTTCCGGACGAAAGATCAGAGGCCATCGCTTAGACCACTGCGCCACTGGGTCGGCGGGCGTATTTCTGATTATTAAGGAATAATTACAGTGTTACCTGAAAACGCATAGTGTAAACCATTCCTCTGTCATTTGGTTTCAGCCCCTTTAGATTATTTAGATTAGCGCACAGTAGTAAAGACAAATACTAACTGGAGGCCAGTTTGAGGTACCTCGGATTTTTTTTTTTTTTTTTTCACAGAGTATAAACCTCCCACTGCAAGGGAGAAAAGTACTTTTTTATGGGAACAACATCTAACAATATGGCGTTGTTGAAAATTAGGTAGCAAATATTTTGTTGTATAGAAAGCCCTAAAGTCTCATTAGCTACACTGAGGCTTAACCGTATACATGGAAAGTCATCATCCAGAGGACTGAAACAAGCTGAATGCCAGCTTCCAAAATATGATTTTGAATTTCAGTACAAACATCTTTACTACGTAGAATTAGGTTTTTACTGCGGAAGTAGTCCGATTTGTCAGTGCTTGAAAAATTGTACCTCTAGCAAGGACTGTTTAATTTTTTATTGAAGGATGATAGAAAGTTTGAAGTCCGTGTGGATTTTTTTATTATAATATTGCCACTCATGTTAAGGTTTTTTAATTAATTTCTCAACTATAAACGAAAGCAATTAAACAAAATATAAGGAGAGATCGCATAAAAACCTACGGAGGAGCGTTCATTTATTTTCGGGGGTAGATTGATTTGTCCCAAATCAATCTTGTCCCAAATAGCGAAATGTTTTAACTTGTTTGATTTTTTGTCCTTCAATTTTAAGGAAAGCTTGTTTTGGAACCTTCTCTATTACCATTATTTTTGTCTTATTTTTATTCATCTTCATTTTTGTGTATTTTTGACATCATGCGCTGTAAAGATTTGGCTGATCCTGAAACTATTGCCTGGTCATCAGCACTCTTAATGGCCTTAATTCTCTCTCCATTAACCTAAACTCCTTCACTGGCTCTCCCAAAAAGGGAGAGCCAGTGAAGGAGATTGGGTTAATGGAGGCCAGGTGACAACAAGCATCCCTGCCTTACACCTTTATTTATTGGGACTGGATCAGTCATTCCCTCTTGAATTGAAATCAATGCTTACATAGAGATTTTTGATGAGCTGGATACTGTTATCATCCATGTCGAGTCTGTCTAGGGTTGGAAAAAGTTTTGTCCAAGGCACTCTGTTGAAGGCCTTCTTGTAATTAATGAAACATATGTAGAGGGAGCGCCCCCTGTCGATCATTCTGTTAGCCAAGAATCTCAGGGTGCCAATCGCATCCCTAGTACCTTTTCCTCTTCTAAATCCAAATTGGTACTCTCATAATGCCTCTTCCACCTAAAAATCCAATCTCGCTTAGATAATCTTCAGCAGAATCTTGGATGCATGTGAAATTAAACTTATGGTTCTGTACTGTTCACACTTTGTTGCCTTAGGTTTCTATGGTATGGGAATAATTATGGAGGTCGTATGGTCAGCAGGCTAAATTCTTTTTTAATAGCAACAATTTACAAAGGCGAATAATAGATTAATTAAAGCTTAATGGTAAGTAGAATTTTTTTAAATGTACCTAATTTTTAAAAGAACATATGTAAATTATGTTTTCAAAGACCTTCAGATTTTTTCGGCAGACATTGTATTATATATCCTATTTCTGTTCCTTTCATAAAAAATAATCCAGCACCCTCTTTTGGTGTACAGAAAAAGCTGTAAGGGGAAATCACGTCGTAAAAGTTCTAATTGGCACTTGAATCTTGTTAAACTTGCTGTTTAATCGTTTTGTGCTGTATGCAGTTCAGTCTTTCTTTTTTTTTTTCTTTCAAGATTTTCTTCCGTCTTCTGTATTGTTTTAAAGGCACGTGAGTCTTAAATAGCCTTGCACTTGAGCTCTATTTTTTACGCGGAATTTTACTGATTATTTTTCTCTAGATCGAAAGGACAGTTCGAAAACTTCGTCTTGTGGAGACTTACACAGCTTGAAACTTCTCCAGAATAAGTACTGGAATATTTAAATTATAGCAGGTAGTATAGTGAGAGATCTTATTAACGACCTACCATGTTCATATATACTGTGTACATACGTATATACAAGCACAGATCACTTAAATTGCAGGAATTCTGCTTTGTTAAGAGCTGTATGAATGCAGAAGCCGTTAGGTTCCATGAAAATGTTATTTCAACACTTTCAAACCGTGGTAGAGATGAACCTGATGTTTGATAATTAGTCTTTTAACAAAAAAATCGATTGCTCCTTTAATAAGAAAAAAACACTTGGTGAAAAACACTATTCTTGGTTACTTTTCCCTGATAATGCAGAGAAGTGTGGTGATGATGTTTGCGAGAGTGGAGATCACGTTGATGCTACTGATGTTTGCAATTACCCTTTTAATGAAAAAAAAATCAATTACTGTTATAATAAAGAAAGGTGGAAAAAAGACAAGCTGGAACGACGGAATGTGTTGCATCATGTTTGATCACCTTTTGATAGTGATATACAGAAATGTGATGACAATCTGGGAGGCGTTGGGACAACGCTGATAAATTCTCTGGGAATTTCTGTGTTAACAATAAATAACTATTGAATCCTAAGATACAAGACAGAAAAGGGTAAATATAGCACCGTTCTGTACATTGTCTCGTTAGTTCTTCTAAATTAGATTGCTGGATACCTACAGAGCATAAAGGCGTTTCATCATTCTCCGATCACCGTAAATCAACTGTATAAGAACATATCTTCCACTGCTCATCTAAAAAGTAAAAAAGAAAAAGGCAAGCTGGAGCGAAATGATGAGCAGTGCAATGAATAGTTATTCTGTCGTGATGATGCAGAAGAATGATGAAGACTCTGGAGACGCTGGCGACGGCATTAATGTTTCGTAATTACAGTACCTTTCAATAACAATCTCTTTTGACATTAACGCTTTTGATCTAAGACAGTAAAAGGCAAATATAGCACCATTATGTTCATTGTCTGATCAGATACTCCAACCGATACTATGCAGTACCTACCGGTTCTTCGTAATTCGGCAGCCACTGCGAAGATACGTTTAAGGGAAATAATTTCCTTCGCAGTTGTAAGAAACGCAAGCTGGAATGACACCGTGAGCAGCGCGATGGATGATTAAACTTTTTTTTTACTGGGGGTTTAAAAAAATATTTATTTAACCTGGTGGTACAGATACAGTGACAGAATATACAGACATAGTTGTACAGTATTGTCAGGCAGACATAGACAGTATATTCAGTTTAAATCAACAATATACATAACGAGCATGGTATACAGTATACCAAATGATCAAGTAACACAGAGAGTTCCAATGCTGACCAAATAACACATCAAGGGCCAGTGCTGATCATGCAACACACTAAGAGCCAGTGCTGATCAAGTAACACACTAAGAGCCAGTGCTGATCAAGTAACACATTAAGAGCCAGTGCTGATCAAGTAACACACTGAGAGTCAGTGCTGATCAAGTAACACACTGAGAGCCAGTGCTGATCATGCAACACACTAAGAGCCAGTGCTGATCAAGTAACACACTAAGAGCCAGTGCTGATCAAGTAACACATTAAGAGCCAGTGCTGATCAAGTAACACACTGAGAGTCAGTGCTGATCAAGTAACACACTGAGAGTCAGTGCTGATCAAGTAACACACTGAGAGCCAGTGCTGATCAAGTACCACATTAAGAGCCAGTGTTGATCAAGTAACACATTGAGAGCCAGTGCTGATCAAGTAACACACTGAGAGCCAGTGCTGATCAAGTAACACATTGAGAGCCAGTGTTGATCAAGTAACACATTGAGAGCCAGTGTTGATCAAGTAACACATTGAGAGCCAGTGCTGATCAAGTAACACACTGAGAGCCAGTGCTGATCAAGTAGCACATTGAGAGCCAGTGCCGAAAGACAAACCCAAATATCGAAGATATTTCGTTATTCGGCAGCCCGAATGATCAGAAGCCAGCTTAAACAACTAGGTCACCAGGGCGGCGATGGTTACCCTTTCTGGATTCGAACTCGGGATTCGAACCCAGACTTCTACCTCGGCGAATGATCAGAAGCCATCGCTTAGATCACTGCGCCACCGAGGCAGCTAAAATTCTCTGGTCAGCACACACTCAAAATCACACTGATATTATTTCTTCATTTGTTAGATTGAGCCATTTTAATATAAATAAAACATACTAATAATTCAACTTCTTAAGCTTTTTTTTTTTTTTTTTTTTTTCGATTGGGGGTTTAACGACTACCGTGAACAACTCGATGGGCTATAAGCAGTCGTCCGTCCCTAATTTGGGGCTACTGACTTCAGGATAGAGAGAGAGCCAGTGCCGTAACACAAGCTCAACATTCATGCCTCAGCGGGATTCGAACCCGGGCTCATCTCGGACGATAGGTCAGAAGCCAGATTAGACCACTACGACGCCGGAAGGCGATGGTTACACCAGAAGTCTGCACGGGCCGGGCCGAGCTGATTTTAGTTTAGAGAACAAAGCAACTGGCCAGGCTTTTTTTAGTTTAGAATTCAAAGCAACGGGCCGGGCTTTTTAAGTTTAGAATTCAAAGCAACGGGCCGGGCTTTTTTTAGTTTGGAATTCAAAGCAACGGGCCGGGCCTTTTTTAGTTTAGAATTCAAAGCAACGGGCCGGGCCTTTTTTAGTTTAGAATTCAAAGCAATGGGCAGGGTCGGGCTTTTCTTAGTTTAGAGAACAAAGCAACGGACCAGGCCGGGGGTTTTCCCAAAAATTTACGACCGCGCCAGGACGGGCCGGGCCAAGTCGACAAGTCGACCCATTCTTTCTACCGCTATGGTAAAGAAAGAAAAAAGCCGTGTTCCCCCGATTTCCTGGTCTGTTTAACTGTTTTGCTGGCTTTACTTACTTCCATGACTCAGCCCAGGGCGTAATCACAAAAGCAAGGAGAGACACTCAGTGTTTTTACCATCTGTCGATATTAAGTTCGTAAAACCACTTTGGAACTTGTTGACAACAAAAAGATTCGATCTCAAACGAGTGTGTGTGTTGTGGGAGGAGGGTCTGCAGTGGGGTGGTGTATGTATGTGTGTGTGAATGTATGTGAGAGTGGGACGACATGGATTTTTTCTCCTATCCTTAATCTGTATAGGGATTGACTTTTATAGTGTTACCACTTATTAGTTCAAAGATAGGAAGATTCTGAAACCGCTTAGTCTTCCTTTTTCTTTAAGGTGGACGTCAAGTAATTTTGCTTCCTATACTTCCGATGGAAAAAATTTCTGTACACCTTTTCTTCCCAATTGATGCGTTCCCAAGGATGACAATTTGAACATCGATTAAAATAGCTTCATTTTATAACTTGGAATACTTCATATTTTCTAAAACATAACCATAATTATATTAAAAATCAATAACTTTTCCTTTGGTGGTGTTGAAACCAGAAAAAATATGGCGCTACCTGTACTTTGATGACGTCAGTAGACAAACAAATGCTGGATTGCATAATTATGGTTTTATTTTAGAAAATATTAAGTATTCCAAGTTATAAAATGAAGATATTTTAATCGATGTTCAAATTTTCATCCTTGGGAACGCAATAATTGGGAAGAAAATGTGTACATAAGTTTGCCCATTGGAAGTATAGGAAGCAAAATTACTTGAGGTCCACCTTAAAGGTCATATTTGATAATAGTCAAAATTTTGTTAATATTTTTAGGCTTACATCCAACTAAATATTTTCATAATATCTCATTTCATTATTTAACTTTCACAATTTAATAAAATGCAATAAAAAACACAAAACAGTACCAAATGGCACATCACGGGCCGGGCCTAAAAAAAGGACTGCAATTGGCAGGCCGAGTGTCTGATATTTGAAACGGGCCGGGCTCACCAAATAAGGCCTACGCTGACCTCTAGGTGATGTTTAGAAATGTGACGATGTTGAAGGTAGTGGAGGCGATATCGATGACATTTGTGTTTAGTAATTATCTTTCAATAGGAAATCTCTTTTGATATTAACGCTTTTGATCGAGGAAATTTGAGCAAACATAGCTCCATTCTGTCCGTTGTCTGGTCAGATACTCCAATCGAAACTATGCAATTCCTACCGAGTTCAGCCACTGCGAAGCGACGTTTAAGGAAAATAATTTCCTTCGTAGTTGTAAAAAACGCAAAATAGAGTGACACTGGGAGCTGCGCGATGGATAGTTACAGCACTTTCCAAGTGATGCATAGAAATGTGGTGATGATGTTGAAGGCAGTAGAGGAGATGTTGATGACATTGGTGTTTGGTAATTACTGTTTTAATAAGAAATCTCTTTTGAAACTCGGGGTAGGAACTTTTGATCTCGGCACGTGCTTTTTGGAACCCACGTGGGAAACACGTGCTTGCACTTAAGTCCGGAACTTTGGGAGGAATTTATGGCCCTAATAAATGTCCCAAGCACACGCGGGAGAAAGAATGAAACCCCCGCGCCAATATTTTGCCGCCGTCGCCAAGCACAATCTTTTATCACGGGAGCGAGATTCATGGCTACATACTCAGAGTCTGTGCGCTTCAAATGCGATTTTCCTGCTCTCGACATGGCCCACCCCCTCTAATTTTTTTCTTTTCTTCTTCTTCTTCTTTCTCCTCCTCCTCTTTTTCCTTCTTTTTACATTACCTAATGTTTACCGACTGCGGTCAGTGTCATTCTCCTAAGATGAATCTCGGAGCAACCTCTTTACGTGAACTCCATGCTCTTGGGTCATAAAAATGAAGAAGAAATAACCGTGTTCAACAACGCATGATAATAAGCGATGTGTAATAAAAGACTACGTTAGGTGACGGGGTGTGTTTTATATCTGTTGACCTTGGGGTTATCAGTTGAAATTGCTGTTCCCGTCATTTTCTGTTTCGCGCTGTTCGCTTCTAACGCTTGATTTATTCGCCACGGATAGTGAAGAACAAAAATGTACATTAGAAGGCAATTATTCTTTCTACTTTTCCCTCTTCTTTTTCTCTTATGCTAACCGAAGGCTTTCTTTTCCTACTCGACGCTTCTTTCATTTTTAATAAGAGCATTTTTAAAAACCATCAACACCCGGAAACAGTAATTCAAGTACAATTTGTTGAATTCAACTACGGAATGGGCATTCTCACATTGATAGTGAAAAGACCTACCTACTCAGATTTTGAACGCATTCGTATTTTCCCGTAAGAGGTGTAAGAGAACTAATGCTGTAAGAATGGTTCATGCATAGCACAGGATAAGTGCAGCCCATTCGAAAATAGGGTATCTGTGGATTTGTTTGGCATTAGATTTAGATGCTAAATCAAATTGTGGCAGCTTTAGGTACAATGGACAAGGTAGGGTGACCCAAAAAGATGCAACCAATTCAAATGATGATAATTTTGGATGCAAAACTAATGTCATCATTCTGTTTGTTGCAGGTGGTAAAGAACACCCTCGAGTTTTCTCGAAGAGTACCCATTGGTTCCTGGGACGAAAGCACAGATTGCGGAGTGGTTCATTGAAACCTGATCCGAAACGCAGGTTCAGCGGAATTTCAGAACAAAATATGGGAGCAAACCGCCCACACGTAACAGCGTCAGAAAATGGTACAAGCCATTCAAGGAAACTGGTAGCGTCCTTACAAAGAAAAGCTCTGGATGACCATCGCTGGTTCCAGAAAGGGAGGAGGTTGTGAGACAAACATTCACTCGTAGCCCTCAAAAGTCAATCAGACAAGCAGCACTACAGCTGGCCATCCCGAAGTCGTCACTGCACACAGTGTTAGGTCAGAGATTGGAAATGCACCCGTATAAACTGCAGATAGCCCGTCACATAACCCCAGATGATCATGTGAAACGTAGTTTTCTGAAGAGATGCTGGAGAACATTACAAGTGCTGAATCTTTCCTGAGACAAATCTGCTTCTCGGATGAGTGCAGTCTCCATGTTTCTGGAAAGGCTAATGTGAGAATTTAAAGAACTGAACACCCGCATTGCACAATGGAACACGAACATGCTAGCCCAAAAGTGAATGTTTGGTGTGGCATAATGGTCGACCGTGTTATTGGACCTTTTTCCTTTCAGAAAGCGATCGTGAGAGCTGATAATTACCTGGACATGAATGAGCAGTTTGTGTATCCCTAGTTGGAAGAACTTGCAACTCCGATCATTTTCCAACAAGATGGGGTGCCACCGCATTGAGCTTTGATTGTGAGGAGGTCTCTGGATACCAAATTTTCCAATTGATGGATTGGGCGTGGTGGTCCCATTGCGTGCCCCCCCCCCCATTCACCAGACTTAACACCCTGTGACTTTGTTTTTATGGGGATTCATCAGGGATGATGAGGTTTACAGCACCCTTGTTGCAGACATTGCTGACCTAAAGAGGAGGATTACACACGCACTGCAGAAAGTTAATACGGACATTCTCGAACGAACATGGTTGGAACTGAAATACCGTTTAGACATTGTTCTGGTGACAAATGGTGCCCATGTCGAATGGCTATAATACTTCATGATCTGTTCTGTCAATTAACACAAGTAGTGTATTGAGATCATTTATATTAAAACTGTTATGATTATTTGAAATTGCTTACACCTTTATGGGACATCCTGTGTTAATATCACGCTTTCAATTAAACGTTTTTGGATATCTACTGCTTCGTTGAACAGATCTTTCTAAAAATTTTCTTCCTTTCAAATACACTCATATTCATAAATAACCGAACTCCTGAAAGGAGTCAAGCTACAGCTTTGATTCTTACAGTATATGCTAATCAGGCAATATCGAAGAAATGATTAGCATTTTGACGTCATAGGTGCATGCGTACCGCATCTAGGCAAATCAGATCGCGCAACGTCGCAGCCCCGAAACCGGCCGTTTTTCTGTTATAAGCGCCGCGTGGCTCTTTCGGCATGTCAGTGCTTGGTCAGCAGTGGGAAAGGATGCCTAGACGTCGTGTGAGACAGGCGTACAGTCACATCAGCGAGTTCAACAGAGGTCGCATTATCAGCATGAGAGACTAGAGAGACTGTAATGCTTCCCTCTGGGAGGTTGCCGATGGAGTGGGGGCGAAGATCACTGTGGCAAGAGTGTGCAAGAAATGTTACGAAGGAGGGCGTAGGATACGAAAAGAAGGTTCTGGATGTCGTATATAGAGAACACGTAGGGACAGCCCTCATCTCACGAGGATGCCTTTGAGTGACCATTTTGCATCATCAACGGCGTTGGCGCAGCAGTGGTGAACTGTGACGCACTAACCCATGTCATCTGTAAACAGTACGTCTCAGGTTATTACTGTTTGGACTGCAGACTCATCGTCCCCTCCTCAGGCTACGTTTGACGCCGGAGCGACGGACTACCAGGCTGCAATGGTGCATCGAACGAAGGGAGTAACCTAATAGTTGGCACAATATCGTGTTCTCGAACGAAATGCGCTTCTGTTAGGGCAAAAATGATTACCGTGTGTGCCTATTGAGTACAGTTAGGGCAAGAATGACGACCGTACCTGTGCCTATCGACTAGAATTGGGGCAAAAATTATGGCCGTATCTATGCCTATCGACTACAGTTGGGACGAAAATGATGACAGTATCTGTTACTATCGACTACAGTTAGGGTGAAAATGATGGCCGTATCTGTGCCTATCGAATACAGTTACAATGAAAAGGATGGCCGTAGCTGTGCCTATCGACCACAGTTAGGGCAAAAATGATGGCCGTATCTTGCCTATCAACTACAGTTAGGGAAAAAAGGATGGCCGTACCTGTGCCTATCGACCACAGTTAAGGCAAAAATGACGGCCGTACCTGTGCTTATCGACTACCCTTAGGGCAGAAAAGATGGCCGTATATGTGCCTATCGGCTACAGGAGTCGAGGCGTCGGGAGAAGTGTATTCCTACTAGGTATCCCGCACCATCACGAGGCACTATGACGTGGAGTGCTATCGGGTAGGAAAGCAGACCACCTCTTATGAGAGTCCATACCACCACAACAAACATGACATTCTACGGCCGGTTGCCCTTGCGTACCTGCTGCAGGATCTCCCGGGCCATATTTCAGGAGGACAATGCCACACAACATGTTGCAGCTGCTACACGTGCCTTCTTCAGGGGGGATAACAACGTTCCACTCCTGCCGTGGCCAACTAGATCACCGGATTTATCACCCGTAGAAAATCTCTGTCAGCAGCTCTTGGTGAACTTTGGATGTGTGTCAATACAGCCTGGATTGCTATTCCACAGGACAACATTCACACATTTTATGAATAGATTAATCAGCGCGTACAGTAGGTGATGTAAGCCACAGGTGCCCACACCGATTATTGGCTACATCGACGCACCTGGTACGTATCATAATGAGATGCTAATCATTCGTTCTGTGTTGCCTAATGAACATATCCTGCAGAAATCAAAGTTGTAACTATAGGCTCTTTTCAGGTGTTATGTTTTTTATGGATACGAGCCCACATGCAGGGCCAGCAAAATGACGTAGCGCCACCAAAACAAAATCTTCTACCGCTGAAAATGTCACGTAATAGACGGACATTTCGAACCACACGGTGTATAACGGCACTCGATATACACCGTGTGGTTCAAAATGTCCGTCTATATTTCAAAACTTTACAAGAAAAGCACAAATAGCTACACGGATGAGCCATTGCATTATGACCACCCCCAGCCTACAGAAAAGAGCGCGACTGGAAACCAAACGGTGGTGCAGGTGAAGTTCACCGAGGTTGTACAACACGAGGACCGGCTTTCGGTTAGTAGAGTGTTCAGAGTCAGAATGGGAAAAGCTGCCGGTTTATTGGAGTGTGATAAAGGACAAATTGTGATGGCACGGCGCCTTGGAACTACGATCTCGGAAACGGTACGGCTTGTGAGTTGTTCAGGTGCCGCTGTAGTAAGTACGTATAAAAAGTGGTGCACAGCTAGCCAAACGACAAACTGTCATCCAGCCGTGTTTCGTCCGCAGCTCGTTGATGCCAGAGGGGAGCGGAGACTGTCGGGCATTGTTCACAGAGTCCGCAGGGCCACGTGCGACGAATCACCCGCAGTTACAACAGTGATGATCAGGGGAATGTGTCACAGCACACAGTTGCGTAGCCGAAGACCCAACCGGATCCCCATGCTCCCTGCACCTCATCGCCAACAACGTATGAAATCGGCCCAAGATCATGGCGATTGGACCGTGGATGATGGGAAGAAAGTGACTTGGTCAGACGAATCAAGATTCCTGGTGCATTACGTAGACGGCCAAGAGCGGATACGCCGATTACAAATGGAGGCTATGGCACCTGGATGCACTGTTGGGCGGAAACAGGCCGATGGCGGCGGTGTTATGCTGTGGGGGATGTTTTCTTGGGACCCTTTAGGCCTCATTATCCCAATAGCACAATCCTTGAGAGCTGTCAGTCATCTGAACATCGTTGCGGACCTAGTTCACCCATTCATGGCAGCTATGTTGTCTGGTGGTGATGGCCATTACCAACAGGATAATGCTGCCACACTGCCAGAATCGTCAAGGAGTGGTTCGAGTAACATGCTGTGATTTTCTGTTAATGACCTGGCCTCCAAATTTACCTGACATGAACCCAATCAAACATTTGTGGTTCGACTTGGAAAAGCGGGTTCGCGATAAATCACCAGCACCCCGAAATGTACGGGAACTGGAGGACCTGCTGTTGATATTATGGAACCAGATACGCCAGGATACCTATCGCCCTCATCGAATAGATGCCTCGCCGAGTTACTGCTGTTTTCCGGGCAAAAAAACTTAATAAAAGTAGGGAAAATATTATAATAAAAAATAAAACACATCCTCATCGAAATTCAAATCGAACATGTGATACAGCATGCCAGATTTGCAAATAACAGAGGGTGCCAGTGCCGAAAGACAAACGGAAACATCCAAGCCTTACGCGGGATTCGAACCCGGACGCCTCCGTTGGGCGAAGGATCAGAAGAAGTCGTTTAGACCACTGCGCCACCGGTTCGGCCTGCCAAGCTTGCCCCGCCAAAAATAATGCTCGTCCACCCGTCGCCCATCCTGATTTCAAAGTCTAGCGACGTCCATGAGGGAATACCGTACTCACTTTTTTATCAAGAGAAGTAACCCTACACTATGCATTGCGTTGGATGTAACCTCGTAATAGCGGGTAGCGAAAACTGTAAAATCTCTTACACGGAATACATTATGGTTATGAATTTAATCTCACACCAGCACGAAAAGAAACCAAAGAACTTTATTGTTCATCATGCGTAATGGTAAAGAAAGAGGTAAATAGTAGCATCTATGAAAGTCAAAAACCTAAGAGTTTTTAATGGCTTCTAGACGGCAACCTTTTCTTCAATTTTGCACGCACCCTCAAGTCACTTCTTGGCTTTGAACATCTGCTCCAGCTATCTGCCTCTGGACATGAAATGCTACTACGCAGTTAGTTCTTAGTGACGCTGCTGCATGTTACACACGCAACAACGTCACGACATGGAAAAGGGACCTCATAGTTGATGCAAATTACGAAGTGCCAACGTATTGTTGTCTTTCATTCAAGTAGCCATCATATTTTTCACATCTCAATTATCACCTTCTACCAAACTTCGGCCCTATGTCATGGTTTCCCTTATTTTACTAAAAGTTTTGGCCAAGCTAATGCAATTTTACAATAACTGTTTTAAAACTTCGTGCCATTGCTGCGCTAAAAAATGGGTGGCCCACCAAAAGGAAATATGTTTTTCAGATGATATGCAACTTTTTCTGAGCTTTTGGTCTTAAAGTTCGGAGCAGCAAAAAATCATCCGGGTGGTCTTAAATCCTGATTAATTTATTCTTTCAGTTTTGCAGTCTACAGGACTACTAGATCATGAGATAGTATAATTATACTAGTGATCCGAATTTATTGGCGTCGGTAAAAATCGAAGTTTCCAAGCTTTCGCACATCAACCAGATGGCTTTTTCAAGAAAGGAAAACAAATAAAAATTGTACTGTCGACCATAAAATTGGGGGAGGGTTAAATTCTAAGCTTCTCAAATAAATCAGTAAGAAACAAAATTGGAGTTTATTTTATACAAGTAATACGTAGCTGTGTAACTTATATTTTTAAAAAAATAGAAAGAAAACAAACGAGATTTGTATTTTCAGTCATTAAAGTGGGGGAGAATTAAATTCTAAGCTTGTGAAATAAATCAATAAAAAACAAAATTGAAGTTTATTTGACGTAAGTAATAGCTGTGCAATTTATTTAACAAAAAAACAAAAAAGGTAACAAATAAAATTTTTATTGCCAATCATTAAAGTAGGGGAGGAGAGGTCGCCCCGGTGGCGCAGTGGTCTAAGCGATGGCCTCTGATCATTCGTCCGAATGGGGTCCGGGTTCGAATCCCGGTGAGGCATGGATGTTGTGTTTGTCTTACGGCACTGGCTCTCTCCCTTCCCTGGAACCAGTGACCCTAAATTAGGGACGGGCGACTGCTTATAGCCCATTGAGTTGCTCACGGTGGTCGTTAAACTTCCAATCACAAAAAAAAAAAAAAAAAAAAAAGTAGGGGAGGATTAAATCTAAGCTTCTGAAATAATCAATAAAAAAGCAGAACTGGAGTTTATTTGATGTAAGTAATGGTTGTGTAATTTGTATTTATTTATTTGATGAAGGTTTAACGACTACCGTGAGCAACTCAATGGGCTATAAGTAGTCTCCCGTCCCTAATTTAGGGCCACTGGTTCCAGGGAAGGGAGAGAGCCAGTGCCGTAAGACAGACACAACATCCATGCCTCACCGGGATTCGAACCCGGACCCTTCTTGGACGAATGGTAACAAGCCAGGGCTTAGACCACTGCGCCAGCTGGGCGGCGCAATTCGTATTTAAAAAAATAGAAAGGAAATAAATGATTTGTTTGTTTGTTTGTTTGTTTGGAGGACGCAAGCAACTCGATTGGCTATAAGGAGTCGCCCGTTTGTAATGTAGGGCCGTAAGACAAAAACACCATCCATGCCACCCCTGAGATTCGAACCCGGACCTTCTCAGACTAATGATCAGAAGCCACCGCTTCGTACCTCTCGCCCACCGGGTCGGGACAGAAGCTTTGTATTCTCAATCATTAAAGTAAGGGAAGTATTAAATTCTAAGTTTCTCAAAAAAATCATTAATAAAGAGAATTGGAGTTTATTTAAAGAAATCATGAATATAAACTCCATTTGACGAGTCAAAGAAGACGAAGAAATTGGTGCTCGAGGTAACAAATAAACAGAAAGAAAGAAGGAAAGAAAATTAGAGATTATATTGTCAATCACTAAAGTTGGCAGTTGATGAGACAGGTGTTCTCAAAGCTGACAAAGAAATCTATGCTCTCCCAGAATTCCCTGCTTAAATCTCTGCAACGTCAGAGGTATAATTTGAAAGAAATGGAGAAGGAAGTCTTTGTGTAGAGAAGCCATGGGAATACATAAGAGAAGGCAGACTGATGCAGAGGGAAGATTGTAGCCGGGCTCAGTAGTCTTTCTCCCGCCCTAACAACTCATCACCTGACGCACAAGGAATTAATCATTCATAATTAACTCCGTGGCGTGGCGTTAGCCATTCATCAAAGGCTGCTCCGGATTTCTCTCCGTCGTGTTTTTTGCCCTTTGTGGAGATTTAAGCATGGGATCACCAGAGACACTTCTCTGCATGCGACGGCCTTTGCTCCCAGCGGAACGTACGCATGGCAGATGAGTTACTCCGGACAGACAAATTACACACCCATTACTTACATTTCCCTGTTCACAGCCACTCTTGCTCAGTTGTTTTATCTGCTGTGTATGAGCATCGCTGTATGCCAGCAAAACTTAAGATGACCAAGAACGCAAGCGTCAAACTGCAATCGTGAACTTTGTATTCTTAGAATGAGACACTTCCAAAGATAGCGACGGACGCGAAGCGCATTTCTTTCGAAACGGGCTGTAATCAACCGAAATGCAAAGTTGCGAAAGTGCGAGAGATGGTAATTATTGGTTTCAAACATCCTAATTCAGACACGAGCTGGTTGATTCTGAAAGATGTTGGTGCGGATATCAGACACAAAAGAATCGAAACTGTCACGAATAATTTTTCGAGCACGAATTTCAGTTTGCGAGAAAAACGTGCTCGAAATTTAGCGACGTTAAATCCGTTTCAAAAATTGGGCACTTTGAAATGACAAAATTTTCGGGGAAATCCTTGGAACTTCTAATGTAATTGTCGTTACCGAAATTTCGCTTTGTGATTTATATGTCTATTTTAACTTTCCATTTTCATTTCTGTTTCTTACGCAAAGATTGTTTATATCTCGTTTACACTTCTGCACTTAACGTCATATCAAAAATACCGAAAGATTCTTGCTATGTGTCAACATTGGCAGCAAGTCAGAGGTAAACATGATAGATAAAATAGCCCAGGACAATGTGAGGCGTGAGATAGGCGACTAGATTGTTATCATTGTCAAGCCCTCTTCACTGTAAAACATTTTTGGAAAATTCACGAGCCACTTTCCGTCATTTCTTTCGTGAATTAATGAAGCCTATTTCTGATGCAACCTTTTCCGTGAAATGACAGAAAGAAACCTGAATTTCACGAATTTTTCGTACCACGGGAAAATCCTGAATTTTCAGAAACCCTTCCACAATTTCTTTCTTATGTTGACGGTAAATTACCATTTTGGACATGTGTTAACGGAAAATTCTGAATTTTCAAAAATCCTTTCCACAATTCCTTTCGTATATTAACGGAAAAACTCCGTTCTCACTTTTCCCGTAGCCGTATGACGAAAGATTACCGGTAATTGGAGCGATTGGTGAGAATACTTGAGGTTTGATTATCTTTTAAATTTTAATCGTCTGTCGAATTTCGAAGTTCCGTAGCGAGATCAGGTATTGTGGATAGCATATTGCATGAATTTTGTTTATTGTGGCACAAGATATTTCTCCTCTCCTCTATTTTTCGAGCTAACTGTTTATTAGATACTGTATTGTGTTCCTGTAAGAAACCGGGTACTTAACTTGTTGTACAGGTGATTATACGATGTCTATGTATCAGTCTGGGGACCTCTTAAAACAAAAGCTATTATAGCTATCAAGAGTAAATTTTATACTTAGGAGTTTTTTTTTTTTTTTTTTTTTGTGAATAAATAATATAAAAAAGTACATTTCACCTTTTTTTAAAGGTAACTGAGAGTCATTATCAGTTTAAAACACTCAAGTTGCAAAGCATTTTATTGCTTCGAAAAATCACGATGAAAAATGCTTGATTTGTGGTCCTCCTACAGAATTTTTTTTTTATTACAAGCACATTCACAAAATTAATAAGCCCCAACAGGAAATAAAATGACTAAATCACTCGTATTAATGACAAAAGAAAAAACAAAATTTGTTTTACGATGTACGTGTCACGTACATCGTAAAACAAATTTTGTGGCTCAGTGGTTAAAGGCGTCCGTTATCTGTTGAACTAACCTAAACACCGGGAATTCGATCCTGACTACAGCGGCAGGACTTTCTGGAGTAAGGGCTGAAAAATGCAAAGCCGTCGATTTTGCAGAATTTCAGTTTAAATATTAGAAAAAAATGATTTTTTTTTTTTTTTTTATTTATTTATTTATTTTTTTCAGAAAAAAACGGAATTTCTGACTACGGAAAATCGGTAAAAAATAACTGGGCACTTTTAAAAACGGAAATTTCTGAAAAAGATGTGGCGCAGTGGTCTAAGCGATGGCCTCTGATTATTCGTCCGTAAGGGGTCCGGGCTCGAATCCCGGTGAGGCATGACTGTTGTGTTGGTCTTACGACACTAGCTCTCTCCCTTCCCTGGAACTCAGTGACCCTTAATTAGGGACGGGCGACTGCTTATAGCCCATTGAGTTGTTCACGGCGGTCGTTAGGCCTCCAATCAAAAAAAAAAAAAAAAAAAGTAGATAACTGCCGGAAACTCTGCTGCACGTTATTTTCAGAAATTTACCGTGATTTCACACCACTTATTTTTTTAGTGTTGCTAGTAAATTTTCATCACGTTAATCATGTCTCTAGAAGTTGTATATCCTGTGTTAATATTAATTCTAGTTGTTTTGTCGTAAGTATCGTGCTGAAATCGTCTTTCATGTGTGGGCTTTGTTGAAATGACAGTGTCTAAGTGTGTGTGTGTGTGTTGTGATCGAAATAAAAAACTACCAGGGGTGTCACTTGACCACTTCCGGGGGAACTGAAGCACAACAAAATGCAATTATCTTGAAATAATTTATTTGTTTGAGTGAAAATATATAGTTCTAAATGTTTACTAAGTGCGGAACATTATTTTATTATCGCAGTCCAACCCATATATAACGAGCTCGCATAATACAAAGCTTCGCATAAACCGAAGTTTTTATAGATCCCTTGTACTTCGTAAAATTCTCCCTTGTTGTTATAACTGCATATTACGAACAATAAGTTTTGGAGAAGCTGCATATATTGAAGTTCAGTACGGTTAAGAACAAACAAAACAAATACAAGGGTTACACCGAAAGTAACGTAAAAGTAGGCAAAACGTTTTTATTAGCTGACAGAGATTGTTCAAATCGCACATGTTGGTAAAGTAACTCTTCCTCTACAGTAACCCTTCTTCTACATTGCAGGTAAATAATGGAAAAGTAACTCTTCCTCTACAGTAACCCTTCTTCTACATTGCAGGTAAATAATGGAAAAGTAACTCTTCCTCTACAGTAACCCTTCTTCTACATTGCAGGTAAATAATGGAAAAGTAACTCTTGCTCTACAGTAACCCTTCTTCTACATTGCAGGTAAATAATGGAAAAGTAACTCTGCCGCCCCGGTGGCGCAGTGGTCTAAGGCGTTGGCCTCTGATCATTCGTCCGTAAGGGGTCTGGGTTCGAATCCCGGTGAGGCATGGATGTTGTGTTTGTCTTACGGCACTGGCTCTCTCCCTTCCCTGGAACCAGTGACCCTAAATTAGGGACGGGCGACTGCTTATAGCCCATTGAGTTGCTCACGGTGGTCGTTAAAAATCCAATCAAAAAAAAAAAAAAAAAAAAAAAAGAAAAGTAACTCTTGCTCTACAGTAACCCTTCTTCTACATTGCAGGTAAATAATGGAAAATTAACTCTTCCTCTACAGCAACCCTTCTTCTACATTGCAGGTAAATAATCGATTCCAAGCAGAAGCAACGTGCCGTCATTTAGTTCTTGACGAAGGAAGAGTGCAGGCTGTCCGATATCCACAGAATGCTGCAGAATGTTTGCGGAGATGACACTTCTGACAACAGCAATGTGCATAGATGGATGAATAATTTTCAGAATTGGTAAACTAGCATTGAAGACAAACCACGCAGTGGGAGACCATGATCTGCGACCACTGACGCTAATCGTCAGCGAGTGGATGAATTGATTCGCACGGAGAGCCCAGGGACAATCAGTGAGCTTGTTGCACAACTGGACTGTGGTCACAATGCCTTACCGAAGATAGTGAAAGACTTAGGGTATCGAAAAGTGTGTGCAAAGTTGGTACTTCGGCAGTAGACACTCGACTTGAAGCAGAGAATGATGGAAGTATGCTCTGATCTGATGGAAGCGTTTGAAGCCAACGAAGACACTTTTTTTTTGTTTGTTTGTTGGTTCTGGTGACAGGGAATGAAACGTGGTCATATCTTTACGATCCGGAAACGAAGAATCAATCCATGGAATGGCGTCACACCTCTTCGCCAAGGCCTAAGAAGTTCAAGAGCCAGCGACCAGCACAGAAAGTCATGGTGACTGTTTTTTGGGATGACAGAGGAGTCATTCCCCTTGATTTTCTGGTACGTGGCAGTACCGTGAACATCGAGGCACTCAAGAAGCTTAGAGAAGCCATGAGGAGAAAGAGACCGAGCAAAAATCTGAAACGTAACCACATTCACAATGACAATGCGAGATCACACACATTTTTCGCAACAAATCAGGCGATCGGCAAATTAGGCTGGTCGGTGGTCCCCTATCCACCGTACAGGGCAGATCTGGCGCTCTCCGACTTCCACCTATTCGGACTAATGAAGAACAGTCTCCGGGGACAACGATTTGACGACACAAACGAGGTGAAAGTGGCTGCGAAGAAGTGGGTACAACAGTCCACATCTGAATTTTTTCGGAGAGGATTCGTGAGTTGGGTTCAATGATGGCTCAAATGCATCACTTGTGATGGAGACTATGTTGAGTAGTACCTTTGTATAGAGAAAGAGTCATTCTACAAACATGTGAAATTTGAACGACCTCTATGAGTTATTTTATGTCCACTTTTGAATTACTTTCACCACAGCCATTGTAGCTTACATCAATTTTTAAACCTCGCTCTTTCACTGGAAAGCAAGAAATTTAGTTGCTGTTGACAAAACCCTGCGGATCCCCTTTCAAATAGGTCACTTCACATGAAGACAAGAATGTTTCAATTGCTTTTTTTTTTCACTACCTCCCGTTTCCCCTCACCACCACGCTTGCTGAAAATACATCTCCTGGGCAAAAGCTGTCTTTTTGCCTCCTCTCCTCGCCACCTTTCAATCACTGAACCTCTGTTTAAAAAATCTTAGAATTTTCTGTATTTTGCATGTAGAAATATCTGAACGACCACGTCAGAAGAAGTTGAAAACCATTTGTAGGGGTAAGGTTATCGTCCGTGTACTGTGATCCGCCTCCACTCAGGAGGGCGTCAGCTTATTTCATTCAGCACATCCCCACACACGAGCAAACTTAAATGAGATTCGTTCGTACTTAACATTCGTTTTTAGAATGAATGCCCAGGCGCTCTCTTCCTCACCTTTACTATTGTGATCTGCTAATCGAGAAAGGGAGGGAAGGTTTTTAAATGAGGTATTTGACAATTTTTGAAGTAATCATTCCGTAATATAAACTTAACAAGTTTATTGAAGAAAGTTCACGGTCTCCTAATCAGATTTCGTGCGACTGACGGCTACGTTGAAAATGACCTGCCGTATCGTTACTTTGAGACGAGCCTATTATTACTGCTCGAATCTGCACTCCTCTAATCGGCTAATTCCTTCAGTCACATATGTTTGGAATCTAACTCTTTTGACACTTTCTCCGTGTTTTGCTGGTACTCTTTTCTGGAAACTTCGGTGAATACGTACACCGACCTAACACGTGTTATCACAACTCAAAGCCTGCCATCATGAAGCGCTCTTTCTCATTCCTCCTCTCAATATTTGATACCGGAACTTCTGCCCGCCCCCCCGTCCTAACGCTAGTGCATCGCACTCCACTCTCTGACTACAACTCTCTTCTCGAACGTGACCTCCTTTCTCCTCTTGGGAGAGTACCCAGGCCGCCCCTGTGGCGCAGTGGTCTAAGGCGTTGGCCTCTGATCATTCGTCCGAAGGGGTCCGGGTTCGAATCCCGGTGAGGCATGGATGTTGTGTTTGTCTTACGGCACTGGCTCTCTCCCTTCCCTGGAACCAGTGACCCTAAATTAGGGACGGGCGACTGCTTATAGCCCATTGAGTTGCTCACGGTGGTCGTTAAACCTCCAATCAAAAAAAAAAAAAAAAAAAAAAAAAAAAAAGAGTACCCAGCATACTTTTCGGCTCACTTCCCCGAGGCGCTGCGACCTGACTCTGCGATTTTTGGCTCCTCCCAACTTGCGCTCCCGCCGGCTGTAACTACTCCCAACTGGGATGACCACACCCTGACTGGCCTTCACTATCAGGCGCACCTGCCGTCCTTATCTCACGTCGGGATCACCACGTGTCATTTTCATCTTCGCCGCCTTCGTTGGAAATCAGACTCTCCAAAGATACATCAATACAATATGCAAACATTGGCTACATGGTCTCGTTGCAAAGAAGAATACAGTCGACCAGACAGACTGGGGATTTTTGCCGTTGAGCTTTGTCCAGCTCGATGAGAAAACATCTAAATGGACTATTTTATGTAGCCTCCAAGTGCTCTCCGTAATTCCGTGTTTCTGTTGTGATTGTCCGAATCGTGTTTCGTTGGTGCCATTCGAACCACGCTAGACATTTACAGTTTTAGCAATGGCTTCGAACAAAAAAAGTTATTTTCTCCGTGAGAAAGCGAAGTCCCTTCCAGAAGTGTAATTCAATTCCTCATATGTGAATACGTGGCATGTCCATGTCTTACACATGAACACGGGTCATAATTCCTTTATGACTATATATAAATTATAATAATTGCATACATTATAGAACACACTTTGAATAGTTAATATTCGCCCTTATACCATTTAAAACCACCATCACGATAAGCATAAAGCAGGAAAAAATCGGCTCATATGTCCGACATAACGGGTAACAGGTGAAATTCAAAGTTTTTAGCAGTTACTTGAATTTTTAGATTTGTTTATTGCAAATCGCACACATATTATTTGGTTAGCTATAGTTTTCAATTAACAAGTATTATTTACCGTCCACTAATTGATAAATAGTTTGTGATTGACTAGTTTTAACCTCAATGTGATACGCCAAAAATAACCCTTTTCTTATCTGTCCGGTTATAACAAAGTTCGCATATAATATCGAATGTTTTTGACTCTCCCTTCAACTTCGTTATATTATTTAGTTCAATGGGGAGAATATCAATCTCCGGAGTAGGAAGATGTGAGTTAAAATCTCACCACTGTAAAACAAGGGCTGGTTTCCTGTAATGGCGCCCGAACGTAAAATGAATCTTCTGGCCTTGAGGTTTGGAAAATATGTGTGATGGTTCTTCCACACATCATATGGGATTTATAAGACTTCTTTCTTATACAGTGAGCACCTTCAAGCATGGTTTGTCGACTGACCCGAAAGTTGGAATTTCGTGCTCCCTTCCTTTATCAAGCGAGAGCAGAGGTATAAGCTAGAGGTCTGCAAGGGCCTTAATTTGGAAAGCCCGGCCCGGCCCAAGCCAGCACGTCCAAGGGCCGGCCCGTATATTTCTCCTGTTTCCATGGCCCGGGACGGCCCGTAAAATTTCAACAATTACCAAAGCACGAATTTGACACCTGGTGCACTCCATCATTCGACTGCTGAAGAGTTTTCGTTTTCTTAATTGCTACACGTATTCTATTACAATAAACGTTAATTCAGAATATTTCTGAGACTCTTTATAAGTCACGTGACGTCCGAGGAGGGGGAAGGGAGCTTGTATACTCAAAAATATTGCATGTAAAGGACAATTTCCATGCCTTTCAAATTTTCTTTCAAATTTTTTTAATTATCATTCCCTACCGCGGAACCCGGAAATACCCTTGGGGATAAGGGGGGGGGGGGGTTAATTCGAAAAGTACGAAATATCCAGAATTGTGAGTCCGATCGTTTTACTCGTAGAAGATTTTATGGCTTTATAAGCTGCACCTATCTCTACTGGCATATCATATCGCTGGAACCCAATATGTCTCTCGTGTGTGTGTGTGGGGGGGGGGCACATTTGTGCCGCTTTAAGATGCGATGTTCCAGACTTTGTGCTATCGTAAGTCAACAAGTGTTTGCATTTAGTGCACTGCACAACGTTTTCTGGCTGACTAGTTTCAGAACGGGACAGTAATTTAAAATATTTCCAAATATCGCTTTTCCCCTTTACATTGTCTACAAGCACATATTTTCCGGAAGCGATTTTTTCACGAAAATCTTTCGCTTTCTTAGACTCCATAATAAGTACTGAAGAGTATTTATCAGCAACACTGAACTGAGCATATGCTAAGGGAAAAGAACGACAGGCTGCCCAGCTAATCAGGGTCACGGAAGTTTTGAAAACGGCTGCCTGAGAGTACTAATCGGGAAAATACGGCACAGATTTGTACACAGAAGTAAATTTCTCCCAGCCTATTTCTCACGTGCCATTTGAGACAACTTAAAAGCTTCTCACACATCTGGAGAACAAAGTTCGCCGACCAGAACAATAAAAGAGATCGTCTGCGAGCGGGTGGCTCGGTTTAGAAATGCTGCAGTTTATAGCCTGCCCTGAAACATGAGAGGAGGGTGAGAGTTAGAAAGAGAGAAGGGACCACATTCACATTGAAAAACTAAGGGAGCTGACCCACTCCAGTTGTTTTGTAGGAGGAGGATGTCGTAAAACTTCTATTGTTTCCATCAGCGGAAATTATTCAATCTTATCCTGCAGCTGTATGTTGCGAGATTTCCAAACGAGAAAGGCACCATTCAGCGATTGATTTGCTCGTAAAAAAAACCCTGCTCGACCCGTGTCTGTTTTGCATTAAACATTGAAGGCCCATGCCCGGCCCGGCCCGGCCTGTTTTCCCAACTTAGAAAAGAGCAAAGGCCCGACCCGGCCCTTGATACGGGCCGGTCCCGTGCAGACCTCTAGTATAAGCTATATTATCAAAAGTATTCGGACACCACAATGTTTGG
The DNA here is from genome assembly GCA_039090855.1 of Macrothele yani. Lineage (NCBI taxonomy): Eukaryota > Metazoa > Arthropoda > Arachnida > Araneae > Macrothelidae > Macrothele > Macrothele yani. The sequence continues at coordinate 145,561,709 of CM077007.1, read as the reverse complement.
GGACAAATGGCTTTATTATCGCAATTAGTAGTTCGTCGGTCCACCTTTTGCTTGCGTGACATCGTTAACACGTCGAGCCGCATACTATCAACCAATTTCCATTAGGTCTTGAAAGGAATGCCTCGCCATTCATCCTGCAAAGTTGCTGACAGAGTAGGAAGCTAAGACGGTCATTGTGGTCGATTTCGAATTCCGTCGTTCCATTTCATCCCAGAGGTGTTCTATGGGATTAAGGTCAGAACACTGAGCAGGCCAGTCTAACAATTCCACAAGAAACTAGTCAAGAAACTAGTCCTGCACACGTCGTGCAGTGGGGCAGGGAGCTCGATCGTGTTGGAAGAGACAACGGTCATTTTCCATAATACTGCCAGATAGTTCGTAGGGCAGAATTATCCAGAACGCCAAGGTACACCTCAGAGTTCATGGTTTGTGGTATAACAACCAACAGACCGAGTCCCAGCCACGAAAAAAATCGACGTCATGATAGAGCCTGCGTCGAACTTAATAGTTGGAAGAGCACAGTCTGTAGAAAATCGATCGCCGGGCTGTCGCTACATCCAAACACGCTCATCTGATTGGAAGACTGAAAAACGTTTCTCATCACTCCAAAGAACAGCTTTACGGTCTCCCACAGTCCAGAAACGACGGGAGACCCACCACTCCAAACGGCGTTTCGCATTCGCGGTATAGGGGTAAGTGTTTGTGTGCCGCTGCTTTACCATCATAGCCCACACTGTGTAACTCTCTGTGGAGAGTTATAGTACTAACCGATCCGTTACAAGCATTTCCGAGTTCAGCAGTGATGGAAAAGTCAGAGGAAGTACGGGGTTTCTTAATCTTTCTTACTACGGCTCTTCTGTCCTGTTCCGTCATTTTGTGCGGCCTACCTCATTTTTTTTTTTTTTTTTCATTATTTTGCTGTTGTTTGGTTCCATTTCTTCACATCACTTACAATCGACTTTGGTATGTTCAATTTGGCTGCAATGTTCCTTACGTTACTTAAATTACATCCTACGACCAGTCAACACTGGAACTCTGATGTTCACGTGCACGTGGTATATCTGCTTCAAAGTTACTGATAAAGACAGAACATCTCAGCTCTTGTATACGTACCTCCCCACTCCCAGCGCACCTTTCTGCGCAAACCTTCTTTGCATTTATGCAAATATTGTATTTTGTAGTGTCCGAATACTTTCGATAATAAAGCGCATGTGACGTATACTACTGAGGTGAAGCATGAGTAAAATCGGTAAGTTGCAACGATAACCCTTGCCGGCCTAATTCAATCGTTAGAATCTTCCATTTCGGAGTAGGAAGATGTGGCGGTGACATTCACCACCAACAGTAGAGACCGTTCGCTATGCTGCTGACAGGAAGCTAGTGAAAACCGACGACGGTCTGAATATCTTCCGAAAGGCACTAGCGAAGAAACGGAACCGATTTTAAGTATCAGGCGATACTAAAAATGGCTATTAATGGTAACTTCCCGCTGAAATTAATTAACCCAGGGTTACACTTCACATGTGACCTTTAACCTTAAGTATCGTAGTTTTAGCTACCTTATTATTAACCATGTGAAAACACAAGTTTGTCCGCGACGGGCATCGAAGCCGTGTTGCCTCACTCGGGAGTAAGTCGCTTTCCCAACTGAGCTACGCTGACAGAATGTCTAGCTTCGGGAGTAAGTCGCTCTCCCAACTGAGCTACGCGGACAGAATGTCTAGCTTCGGAGTAAGTCGCTCTCCCAACTGAGCTACGCGGACAGAATGTCTAGCTTCGGAGTAAGTCGCTCTCCCAACTGAGCTACACGGACAGAATGTCTAGCTTCGGAGTAAGTCGCTCTCCCAATTGAGCTACGCGGACAGAATGTCTAGCTTCGGAGTAAGTCGCTCTCCCAACTGAGCTACGCGGATAGAATGTCTAGCTTCGGAGTAAGTCGCTCTCCCAAATGAGCTACGCGGACAGAATGTCTAGCTTCGGAGTAAGTCGCTCTCCCAACTGAGCTACGCGGACATAATGTCTAGCTTTAGAATAAGTCGCTCTCCCAACTGAGCTACGGGGATAGAATGTCTAGCTTCGGAGTAAGTCGCTCTCTCAACTGAGCTACGCGGACAGAATGTCTCACTGCTGATTTGTCGTCTTGACACATGTTTTCACCTCTGTAGTACGTCACAACTATGACGTTCCTCACATGCCGATGAAGGGCGACTACGCGGCAGAGTTGGAAACGCGTCAAATATTTCGGACCCGAACCGGTAACCGACTCTGACAAATCTGCTTTGAAATATAAATTCGAATCTATATTTATATATATATACATATAAACGTAATACATATATTCATCCCAATAACTGCTTGATATTTAATAACTGGAATCCTTATCTAATAATAAAATTTGGTTTCTTGTTAAATTTTAGTGCCATTTTTAGTGCCTTTATTTTGCGTAATCCAGAAGTAATGGCTGACTATGACCGTGACCATGGAGTATATTACAAATGGGAATCATTATTTTTGATTACACAAATGTATTTTGTCAGCAAAAAATCAATATTAAAAATAAAAATAAAATGCCAAAACTATCTTTAAGAATATCAACAATTTAATTGTAAGCGCAAACAAAACTAAAGACTTGATTATCATACCACATCATAAACAAGATCTTAATTAGTGATGTTTACAATGAAGCAAGAACAATATGCGTGGATTGTATACTCGGTTATTCCGAATCAAGATTATATACTGGTTTCGTTGTGAACAGAAGAATAGGCATATATATTTCATCATCATCATCATTGTCAACCATTATCAATTCGCGGCTGGACAAAGGTCTCCCAAAGTTTCTTCCACGACGGTCTGTCTTGTGTCAGTCTCCTCCATGTTACTTCCGCATACTTTTGAATTTCATCCACCCTTCTCGCATGTGGTCTTTTTCTGGATCTTTTCCTGTCCCATGGAATCCAGTTTAAAATTTCGACTGTCCATCGATGGTCTGTCCTTCGGGCAGTATGTCCAGCCCATTGCCATTTCAGGGATTTAACTCTGATCATGATGTCGTCCACTCTTGTCATTTTTCTTATCCACGAGTTCCTCTTCTTATCTCTTCTGCTTACACCAAGCATGCACCTCTCCAGGCTGCTTTGAGTTGTCTGCAGCCTTTGTATGTCTCTTTTAGTTAAGGTCCACGTCTCTGCACCATACGTAAGCACTGGAAGGATGCATTGATCAAACACTTTTCTTTTAAGACATAATGGTATATTACTCTTGAAAATTATACTATTTCTTCCAAAAGCTCTCCAGGCAAGTTTTATACGGCAATTAATTTCTTCATCAGTAAGACCCTCACTTGATACCTGCTGTCCAAGATAAAAGTAGCTATTGGTTATCTCCAGCTTTTCCGCATCAATCGATAAATCTTCATTTCTTGTAAAAGCGTTGTACATCACTTTTGTCTTCTGAAAGTTCATTTTTAATCCCACTTATTTACTCTTGTCAGCAAGTTCATGGATCACATTCTGCAGCTCTGATGGGGTAGTTGCAAAAATGACTACGTTATCAGCAAAACGAAGGTGGGTTACATAATCTCCATTAATCTTTATCTCTTTGTTTTCCCAGTTCAGTGGATGAAATACATTTACCAAAGTGGCATTAAATAGTTTGGGAGATATCGTGTCGCCTTGTCTCACTCCCTTTCCAATTTTAATGGGTTCTGTATTCTCAAATAGCCGAATATTTGCACTTGTATTTTCATAAATGTTATAAATAATATTAATATATGCATCTTCAATACCGCAGGATTTCAAAGCCATTGTAACTGCTGATAATTTTCACTGAAACAAAGGTTTTTTCATAATCTATAAAAGCCATGCATAACGGAAGTTCATATTTTGTTGCTCTTTCAATTAGTTCTTTCAGTACGTGGATATGATCTATAGTGCTGTAGCAACTCCTGATTCTTGCACGTTCTCTCGGTTGAGCTATGTCCAGTGTCACATTCAAGCGGTGTGAAAGAACTTTAGTGAAGATTTTATAAACCACTGATAGGAAGCTGATAGGTCTGTAGTTCCTGAGATCCTCAGTGTCACCTTTTTTATGTAGCAGGATCATTGTAGCATTGTTCCAATCCTCAGGAACCTTCCTTTCATTAAGGCACCGAGGAAAAACTTCGGCGAGTACTGTTTCAATTTCTCCACTTGCTTCTTGTATGATGTCTACGGTAATTCCATATTCTCCTGGAGCTTTTTCCCGTTTCATGTTCTTGATTGCATGAGCAACTTCTGCTGGGAGGACTGGAAGAACGCAGGTACTGGTACCTTTCGTAATGGCTGGAGTACATGTATCATCCCTTTCATATGATTTAGAGTAAAAATCTTTTACTCTTGTAAAAATTTCGTCTCTATTTCTTGTTAGAGAACCATATTCTTTTCTCCGAGCCATAATCTGTTTTCTTCCTTTACTCAGATGTCCCTTTGCTCTCTTCAGGCTTTGGTTGTTTTCAATTGCTTTCCTCACTAGTTCACAGTTGAATTTCCTTACGTCTTCAGTGATACTTTTTCGTACTGTCTTGCATAGCTCTATATATTCCACTTTGGAAGTCATATCTCCTTTAGTTGTCTTCGTCTCTCTTCTTTTTTGCATCAGAATTTTGGTTTTTCTGATAATTTGTTCATATGCTACTTGTTCTTAGTACCAGCTATTGTTGTTGCTGTTTCCATAAGAGCCTTGGTTAGTTTTCTGTTAACTTCAGAGATGTCCATCTTCGGACGTTAGACCTTCTAGATCAGAGAATCTGTTCCTCAGTTCCAATTTGAAGGTATTATGATGTTTTTTAAGGTTGGTCAGGTCAATACACTTTGTTTGTTTTATGAGCTGGCCTCGCTCGAGTTTAGCATTGAGGTGCATCTTACATCTTACCATTCTATGGTCACTACCTGTGTTGAACTTGTTCAGCACACTGCAGTCTTCCTTGAAAAATTTCTTGTTACACATAATAAAATCAATTTCATTTTTCAATCCATTGGGATGTCTCCATGTCCATTTCCTTTGCGGCTTTTTCTTGAAAAAGAAGTTCGTGATGAAAAACCCTTTTGTCTCTGCAAACTCTACAAGGGTATTTCCACGCTGGTTTCTGTTACCGTGACCAAATTTACCTACTGAAATTTCTTTCTGTTGCCGTTGCCCTAATTTCGCGTTGAAATCTTCCATAATGATCTTCAAGAGCTGCTTGCATTTATTATTTAGATGACGAATTTCCTCATAAAATTCTTCAATCTCTTCTTCAGGATGACTTGTGGTGGGTGCATAAGCTTGAATAATCTGAGACTGGTATCTTCTTGAGAGTTGGATAGCAAGTCGTGCAGCTCTGTCAGAAGAACTTTCAACTTCTACAACTTTATCCTTCAGTTTCTTGTTTCTTATAAATCCAGCACCACTAGTTCTAATAGTATCTGTCCCTCGATAGTAGAAGAGATGTCCGCTTTTCAGGTAAATGAGGTCTTCTCCTTTTGTCCTGACCTCACTTTAGCCCGACGACGTCCCACTTGATTCTTTGTAGTTCCTCTTCCAAATCAAGGAGCCTTGAATCAGAAGATAAAGAGCGTCCATTGTAAGTAGCCAAGGTCAGCATCAGATGGCAGCCTAGTCTGGTCCTCCGGTGATTTTTAGCACCCTCTGCCTTCATGTCGCACTGACCGCTGCCTTGGCCAGGTACATTCCAGCTGCCGGAAACTGAGGGCCAAGATTTAAGTTGTGGAGTCATTTTAGAGGGTTTGGCTATAACTAACCACGCTGGCTAGGCGGGTGAGTGAATGTGGGATAGCGTTTCCTCTGATCCCGATGGTATAGTTATACCGCTATTGGCGGTCGTCAAAGCCCCTTTAGTGGGAACAGGATGCACCATGAGAAGGCGGGGTTGACATTTGTCAAGGAGAGGCTGTAATATGTTGCCCATCACCTGACCTTACATCCCTGTATATATACAGTATATATATCATCATCATCATCATTGTCAACCATTATCAATCCACTGCTGGATGAAGGACTCCCCAAGTTTCCTCCACAACGTTCTGTTTTGTGCCAGTCGCCTCCATGTCACTCCTGCATACTTTCGAATTTCATCCACCCATCTCCCATGTGGTCTTCTTCTGGGTCTTTTCCTGTCCCTTGGAATCCAAAAAAGAGCTTCGGACACCATATCTCCGAAGCTCTTTAATGCTACATTGGAAAATGTCTTTCAATCACTGAACTGGGAAAACAAAAGGATAAAGATTAATGGAGATTATCTAACCCACCTTCGTTTTGCTGATGACGTAGTCATTTTTGCAACTACCCCACCAGAGCTGCAGAGTATGATCCAGGAACTTGCTGACAAGAGTAAGGAAGTGGGATTAAAAATGAACTTTCAGAAGACAAAAGTGATGTTCAATGCTTTTACAAAAAATGAAGATTTATCGATTGATGGAGAAAAGCTGGAGATAACAGACACGTACGTTTATCTTGGACAGCAGATATCAAGTGAGGGTCACATTGATGAAGAAATTAATCGATGTACAAAACTTGCCTGGAGAGCTTTTGGAAGAAACAGTATAATTTTCAAGAGCAATATGCCATTATGTCCTAAAAGAAATGTGTTTGATCAATGCATCCTTCCAGTGCTTACGTATGGTGCACAGACATGGACCTTAACTAAAAGAGACATACAAAGGCGGCAGACAACTCAAAGGAGCATGGAAAGGTGCATGCTTGGAGTAACCAGGAGAGATAAGAAGAGGAACTCGTGGATCCGAAAAATGACAAGAGTGGAAGACATCATGATCAGAGTTAAATCCCTGAAATGGCAATGGGCTGGACATACTGCCAGAAGGAGAGACCATCGATGGACAGCAGAAATTTTTGATTGGAATTTTAGATTGGTATATATTCCAAGGGACAGGAAAAGACACAGAAGAAGACCACATGGAAGATGGGTGGATGAAATTCGAAAGTATGCGGGAGTGACGTGGAGGAGACTGGCACAAGACAGACCGTTGTGGAGGAAACTTGGAGAGACCTTCGTCCAGCAGTGGATTGATAATGGTTGACAATGATGATGATGATGATGATGATATATATACACACATAAGTGTAAACAAACTTCAGGAACGCACAAAATTTTAAAAAAAATTATTTTCCGAAAACCCGAACGCATAAAAGCAGCAGAGAAGAATTCTCAGAAAAAATACCCACAACAAGAGCATATCAACGGAAGCCAAAAGAAGGGGGAAAAAAACCGCTTTGCGAACAAGCAGAGAAAAACAAGCAAGAATGCAGAAAGTACTGAAAATGCTGAGCTTCGGCTTTTTCAAGGACCAGCAAAACACAGCATAAACTCATTTCTACAAAGACCTAGTTGAAAACGGGTTTCTGCTGTGTCATGCATGTATTTCGGGTAAATGATCCCACAGATCAAAAAACACCTTCTAAGCCATGAAAAAGTAAAAATTAAGAATAAATTTACCAATACATACATGGCATACATGGCCCAATTCACAACAACTCATCGTTCACAAATACAGGAAAACTTAGTACAGAGTCCATAGGAAAAAAGAAAAATCCCTTTTTTTGACTATTGCCGCGAGACGCATTGAAACTTTAGACAAATGAAACGTAATACAACACCTGGAAAATTATTTAAATAGAAAAGAAAATAACGGGTCTGGTTCATTTGCCCGACGTTTACTTCACCGAAGGGTCACTTGACCGAAAATAACTTCACCGAAAAAATTGTTTCACCGAAAGATCACTTGATCGAAGCGTTCATTTCACCGAAGGGTCACTTGATCGAAAGGTACATTTCACCGAAGGGTCACTTGATCGAAAAGTTCATTTCACCGAAAGGTCTCTTTACCTAAAAGTTCATTTCATCGAAAGGTCATTTCACCGAAGGGTCAGTTTATCGAAAACGCTAGATTTCATTACAGGATCTGTTGAAGCATGGTGCAAGTTTGACAGACAGACCACCGAAACGTTAGGGGATCATACTCAAATTGCACTTTTGATTTCTCCGTGTCACAGAGAACGCAAAGATTTAGTTTCGGCCAAGGCCTTTTTAGCAAGTTTTATCATGTTCATACGTTTTTCATAAAAATCATGTTCAGTGCTCATGTTCATAAATAGTTTACATGAAAAGTCAAGTTAATAACGTTGCACATTTATTCAAGCAAAAAAGAATCAATATTAGGGCCGTAGGCCTCGCTTAGGCCTTTTTAGCAAATTTTAACCATGCGTGCTCATGTTCATAAGGTTTACATAACAACTCAAGTTAATGATGTTGTACACTTATTTAGGCCAAAAGAATCAGTCATAAAGCCCACGGCCTCAGCTTAGGCCCTTTTAGAAAATTTTAATCCTGCATGCTCATATTTATAAGGTTTACATAAAATGTCAAGTTAATAATGTCGCACATTTATTCAGGCAAAAAGAATCAATATTAGTGCCGTAGGCCTTCGCTTAGGCCTTTTTAGCAAATTTTAACGGTGCGTGCTCATGTTCATAAGGTTTACATAAAAAATCAAGTTAATGATGTTACACATTTTTTCAGGCAAAAAGACGTAGGCCTCGCTTAGGCCTTTTAGCAAATTTTAACCGTGCGTGCTCATGTTCATAAGGTTTACATAAAAAATCAAGTTAATGATGTTACACATTTTTTCAGGCAAAAGAATCAATTTTAGGGCCCTAGGCCTCCGCTTAGGCCTTTTTTAGCAAATTTTAATCGTGCGTGCTCATATTTATAAGGTTTACGCAAAAAGTCAAGTTAATAATGTTGCACATTTATTCAGGCAAAAAAGAATCAGTCTTAAAGCCCTAGGCCTCCGCTTAGGCCTTTTTAGCAAATTTTAATCGTGCGTGCTCATATTTATAAGGTTTACGCAAAAAGTTAAGTTAATAATGTTGCACATTTATTCAGGCCAAAAAGAATCAATATTAGGGCCGTAGGCCTCGCTTAGGCCTTTTTAGCAAATTTTAACCGTGCGTGCTCATGTTCATAACGTTTACATAACAACTCAAGTTAATGATGTTGTACACTTATTCAGGCCAAAAGAATCAGTCTTTAAAGCCCTAGGCCTCGGCTTAGGCCTTTTTAGAAAATTTTAATCCTGCTTGCTCATATTTATAAGGTTTACATAAAATGTCAACTTAATAATGTCGCACATTTATTCAGGCAAAAAGAATAAATTTTAGGGCCCTAGGCCTCCGCATAGGCCCTTTTAGCAAATTTTAATCGTGCGTGCTCATATTTATAAGGTTTACGCAAAAAGTCAAGTTAATAATGTTGCACATTTATTCAGGCAAAAAAGAATCAGTCTTAAAGCCCTAGGCCTCCGCTTAGGCCTTTTTAGCAAATTTTAATCGTGCGTGCTCATATTTATAAGGTTTATGCAAAAAGTTAAGTTAATAATGTTGCACATTTATTCAGGCCAAAAAGAATCAATATTAGGGCCGTAGGCCTCGCTTAGGCCTTTTTAGCAAATTTTAACCGTGCGTGCTCATGTTCATAACGTTTACATAACAACTCAAGTTAATGATGTTGTACACTTATTCAGGCCAAAAGAATCAGTCTTTAAAGCCCTAGGCCTCGGCTTAGGCCTTTTTAGAAAATTTTAATCCTGCTTGCTCATATTTATAAGGTTTACATAAAATGTCAACTTAATAATGTCGCACATTTATTCAGGCAAAAAGAATAAATTTTAGGGCCCTAGGCCTCCGCATAGGCCTTTTTAGCAAATTTTAATCGTGCGTGCTCATATTTATAAGGTTTACGCAAAAAGTCAAGTTAATAATGTTGCACATTTATTGAGACAAAAAAGATTCAATTTTAGGGCCCTAAGCCTCGGCTTAGGCCTTTTTAGGAACTCTAAACGAATTTCGCGAAAACGTTCCATGTAAGCCAAGCGAGAATTGTGCTTTAATTTGAAGAAATTAATTGCCGATGATCCGAGGTACACTTGGTTTGAGGGAACTGTACCCCGAACTTCCGTAGTATTATATTCTGTGCCGCTGGAGTCTGTCAGTGTATCCAGGATGTTCCCCTTGAAGTGTCTGCGAAGTCCGTGAGCTTTGGGAGGGGGCTTTCCCCCAAAATGTTAAAATGGACGTAGAGCTGTAAACATTGGAACCTTGCTTTATATAATGATTCTGTACACGATCACGAATTTTCAGGAGGGTGGGACGAATTCACCCTCCCCCAAGTTTCTAAGAGCGCAGACAGGTGTTCAAGGTAAGGGATTTGCTCGCAATTTCTATGCTTCATGTTGTGTTTAGTGCCAAACTATGTATGCCCTTCCCCCTCCCCCAGAAATTTGGTGAAGTCTGTAAAAGGGATACGAGGTGCTTGGTTTTGAGGGCTCTACCCCCAACTTCCATAATTTTATATTCTGGACCTCTGGAGTCGGTCATCAGTGTATCCTCGATGTTACCCCTGAAGAGCTCTTGGAAACGGGGGGGTTCAGTTTCACTCCACATTCCTGAAAATTCGTGGTCGTGTACAGAATCATTATATAAAGCATGGGTCTAATGTTTACAGCTCTACGTCCATTTTAACATTTTGGGGGAAAGCCAACCCCCCCCCCCCAAGATGACGGACCTCGCGGACGCTTCAAGGGGAACATCCTGGATACACTGACAGACTCCAGCGGCCCCGAACATAATATTACGGAAGGTGGGGGTACACCCTCCCAAAACTAGGTGTACCTCGGATCCTCGGCAATTTTTTTCTTCAAATTAAAGTGCAATTCTCGCCTCGCTTGGCTTACATGGACCGTTTTCGCGAAATGCGTTTGGAGTTCCCAATTCAGTTCTCAATATATGCCCAGAAATGGCAATCTTTAACCCCCCTCTTGATTTTTTTAACTTGACATTTTATGTAAACTTATGAACAAGCAAGATTAGAATTTTCTAAAAACGCCTAAGCTAAAAAAAAAAAAAAAAAAAGCCCTAAGGGCAATAAAATTTATTCTTTTTTGCCTTAATAAATGTGCAACATTATTAACTTATTAACTTGACATTTTATGTAAACTTATAAACCAGCAAGATTAGAATTTTCTAAAAACGCCTAAGCTAAAAAAAAAAAAAAAAAAAAAAAAAAGGCCTAAGGGCAATAAAATTGATTCTTTTTTGCCTGAATAAATGTGCAACATTATTCACTTGACATTTTATGTAAACCTTATGAATATGAGCACGCTCGATTAAAATGTTCTAAAAAGGCCTAAGCTGACCTTGGGCCCTAAAATTGATTCTTTTTGCCTGAATACATGTGCAACATTATTAACTTGACTTTTTACGTAAACCTTATGAATATGAGCACGCACGATTAAAATTTGCGATAAAGGCCTAAGCCGAGGTCTAGGGCCCTAAAATTGATTATTTTTGCCAGAAAAATGTGTAACATTATTAACTTTACTTTTTATGTAAAGCTTATGAACATGAGCAAGCACGATTAAAATTTGCTAAAAAGGCCTAAGCGAGGCCTACGGCCCTAATATTGATTCTTTTTTGCCTGAATAAATGGGCGACATTATTAACTTGACATTTTATGTAAACCTTATAAATATGAGCACGCACGATTACAATTTTCTAAAAAGGCCTAAGCCGAGACCTAGGGCTTTAAGACTGATTCTTTTGGCCTGAATAAGTGTACAACATCATTAACTTCAGTTGTTATGTAAACGTTATGAACATGAGCACGCACGGTTAAAATTTGCTAAAAAGGCCTAAGCGAGGCCTACGGCCCTAATGTTGATTCTTTTTTTGCCTGAATAAATGGGCGACATTATTAACTTGACATTTTATGTAAACCTTATAAATATGAGCACGCACGATTACAATTTTCTAAAAAGGCCTAAGCCGAGACCTAGGGCTTTAAGACTGATTCTTTTGGCCTGAATAAGTGTACAACATCATTAACTTGAGTTGTTTTGTAAACCTTATGAATATGAGCACGCACGATTAAAATCTGCTAAAAAGGCCTAAGCCGAGGCCTAGAGCCCTAAACTTGATTCTTTTAGCCTGAAAAGTGTGCAACATCATTAACTTGAGTTTTTAGGTTAACCTATGAACATGAGCACGTACCGTTATTATTTTCTAAAAAGGCCTAAGCTGAGGCCTAGGACCTTAAAATTGATTCTTTTTGCCTGAAAAAAATTGCAACATTATTAACTTGACTTTTTATGTAAAGCTTATGAACATGAGCAAGCACAATTAAAATGTTCTAAAAAGGCCTAAGCTGAGACCTAGGGCCCTAAAATTGATTCTTTTTTGCCTGAAAAATTGTGTAACATTATTAACTTTACTATTTATGTAAAGCTTATGAACATGAGCAAGCACAATTAAAATTTTCTAAAAAGACCTAAGCTGAGACCTTGGGCCCTAAAATTGATTCTTTTTTGCCTGAAAAAATGTGTAACATTATTAACTTTACTATTTATGTAAAGCTTATGAACATGAGCAAGCACGATTAAAATTTGCTAAAAAGGCCTAAGCGAGGCCTACGGCCCTAATATTGATTCTTTTTGGCCTGAATAAATGTGCGACATTATTAACTTGACATTTTATGTAAACCTTATAAATATGAGCACGCAGGATTAAAATTTTCTAAAAAGGCCTAAAACGAGGCCAAGGGCTTTAAGACTGATTCTTTTGGCCTGAATAAGAGTACAACATCATTAACTTTAGTTTTTATGTAAACCTTATAAACATGAGCACGCACGGTTAATATTTTCTAAAAAGGCCTAAGCCGAGGCCTAGGGCCCAAAAATTGATTCTTTTTTGCCTGAATAAATGTGCAACATTATTAGCTGGACATTTTACGTAAACCTTATGAATATGAGCACGCACGATTAAAATGTTCTAAAAAGGACTAAACCGAGGCCAAGGGCCCTAAAAATGATTTTTTTTTTTTTTTTGTCTGAATAAGTGTGTTTACATAACAACTCATTAACTTGAGTTGTTATGTAAACTCCATGAATATGAGCTCGGGGGATTAAAATTTGGCAAAAAGGCACAGGTCTATCTATGACTCGTAATTAATGTTATATTTCGAAAAACCTACTTATGGGGAGGTGTTTAAAAGAAATTAAAAGTGTATTTTTTATACAATCCAATAATTTTTAGGTGACCAGTTTTTTAAAAACCAGCACCATACTCCAACAGATCTATAACAACAAAATTCTAAGTTTTCGATAAACTGACCATTCGGTGAAATGATCTTTCGATATAATGAACTTTTAGGTAAAGTAATCTTTCGGTGAAATGAACTTTTCGATCAAGTGTCCTTTCGATGAAATGAACTTTTAGGTGAAGTGATCTTTCGGTGAAATGAACTTTTCGGTCAAGTGACCCTTCGGTGAAATGTACCTTTCGATCAAGTGATTTTCGGCGAAGTGATTTTCGGTCAAGTGACCTTTCGGTCAAGTAAACGATACCCGAAAATAACTATAGGAGAAAAAAAAACTTCAAACCTAAAAAATATTGTTTACAAAAAAATAAAATATTCAGGAAAAATAAGAAACTTACTAAAAGGAAAAGATGCAATCATAGCTTTACAAAGCCGTTTCAAGTGCCGACGTGACTCGAAGCAGTGACGCCAACAGCGCTACCTGGCAGTCAAGAAGGCAACCAAATTTCCAGAACGTACTGTGGTTATGGTTAAGATAGGAAAAGTTCCAAACAGTTTTAAAGTTGTTATCAACTAGTCGGAATACTATAAAATACCCGTTGGGAACAGTTTAGACTGTGCCCAACTGGCTTTAACAATTTTAAAATATCCGAAATACCTTAAATTTTCCCAACATTTTAATTATTTAAATTAAACTATTTTTTTCCTTTTAGGTTTTAATACATACTTTTTGTATAATTTTTTATTTTTTAAACTTTTTTTGTAATATTTTTGATTAGGCTAGTTTTTAACTTTTTTTTTAATTAAAAGGATAGGGAATTCAGAGAGTATTTTGGGTTCCAAATTAAGTAAAGGTAACCACATCATCATCTGAACCTCTGTATTATAGCTTTAATTTAGGTGATTCATTCAGTCACCGAGTTATTAAATTAGAGTAGGTCTTCAATCCTAACACTATACTTGAGAACAATTTTCCTAAGTGTAGCTTTTAACAAAGCCCTTGGAACCTGGTTATCAATAAACTGACTGATTAGAAATTGAACAAGCTGCTTAAAATCTTCCTCCTAGCTGCAAATCTTGGACAACCTTAAAACCTGCGAGATAAAAACATTCTCGATAACTTAGCTGGAGATATTACTCGACCACTCTATGAATTTTAAAAATTTAAAATTAAAGTTGTTTCTCTTATCATACAAACTGATAACTGGGTTATCATCATTTAAAATTTACTCTCGAAAATTTCTGCCAGTTTGGGGATCATGTACGGTATTATTTGTGCTTCCAGGAATAAACTAAAATCCTAATTTAAAAATGGCAAAGCAAAAATTTTATTCAAGAAACTCTATTCTGACAATTTTTAACATAAGCTTCCTATGTTATAATGTATAACCGCTTGATTGCCTTTAATATTTTTTTTTAATTTTATTTGTATTATTATTATTGCTCTTCATATTTTTTTTAAAATGGTGCGTATCTCGTTAAATGCTTAAATATTCTTCATTCTCTTCAGCCCTTCCACATGTGGGATTCACTGAATCCGTCCTTCAATAAGGGTTCCCCGAAATTGAAAAGACGGCCCTGGTTACAACAACCTGCGATTTTTCTGCTTTTTTTTTTTTTTTTTTTTCTTTTCGTCAAGCGATTTAGCCCTGTTATTTTCGAGATATCGGTATCGCAAAATCAAGATGTGGTATCTTTTTTTCTCTTTTTCAAACAAGATCACTTTTAATAAAATGTGTTTGATAAACTGTCATAAATGAATTTCATATTCACTCTGGGAATCTTCTGAAAGTGGAAAACGCTTCGAAGTTTTATTTCAAAACCAGACATTCTTCCTTAGAGTTTTGTTCGACTAAATCTATTGGCTAAGAATATTTTTTAACTCGAGCAGACGACGTCAAAGAAAGGCGAAAAAAAAAAAAACCAGGTTTAATTTGTTTTCCCTCGTTCAATGGGTCTTCGAAAAAGAACATCGGAATCCATTCCTCACACAGTTCTGTCAGCGTAATCCCAGGGTCCAAGTGCTCTAATGTCAGTTCCCGTTCTGAGAGACAGCGCAAAAAGAAAAGGAATCAAATAATCGCAGTTTGATAATTCTCATTCCTGGCCTAACGGCAAAAAAGAAGTGTCACTATTGTTCGCTCAGCCTCTGAGCCTAACACCAAAAGAAGAGAAGGAAGATGGAGGGAAAAAGATGCTTGGAGGGGGGAGAGTTGTTGGAGGTATACCCTCGCACAAACCTTATTCCGTCTACCCCTTCCCCCTCCCCTCCCAACTTTACCCTCAGTATCCTCGACGGAGTACCGGAAAGGCTCGCTGTCAATAGGGTAGTGGCCAAGATTGATGCTCGGCCCCAGCTTAAGTGATATCCAGCATGCACGTCAAATCCTGAGCTCCCATGGACTTGGCGGTCCTCCTTTCTTGCATCAACGCCATCTTCGATCCTTAGAAAAACCCCTCTTCGCCTTCTCCTTTTCCGTGTTCCCCTCCCTTTCACACTTTTCGCTCCTACTTCTTCTTCCTCCTCATTTTTTTTTCGTTTTCTTTCTTCCTCATCTCATCACCCCTCCCCGCCCCCCTCTTCCACACTCCCGTTCGTCTCTTATCCTTGAATGGTTTGCACCAGAGAGCGTCTTGTTTACCGTGCGGTCTGTGACTAGGCAAAGAAATGGAACCTTTACTCACACGACTATGCTAACCTAATCCTCGAGACCTACACGGTCCAACGACAGTCCCAATTTCTCGGAAATCCCAGTCGCTTTTCGTGGAAACCGACCCCTGGGCGCTCGACTCCATATTTCACATCTACTATTACGCCCACCTGTAAATCCCCCCACTCGAACTTCGTATATTACCACCCCCAACAATATTCTACTCGCGTCCTTGGTGATTTAGCGCCAGCTAGAAAAGTAATTTTGAGTGTGGCAGAAACTTAAATAACTTTTTAATCTTCTGTCCTACGCCAATATAATACACCGCTCTGGTGCAGCTCTATCGAAAAGCTATATATTAAAATGCGAGAAGGGTAACCAGGGACCGCTTTCCTCATTCTGATTTCCATCACCAAGACGGATCGCTGGCAAGGAAAACTCTGACAGCTGGGAGGGGCTGCTCTCCTCAGCTCGAGTGCGCACCAGAAAGCAGGGGGAAGGAAACTTGCGAAGAAACAAATACGTAGTCTAAAAATACAAGATAAGCTTGGGAAACCACAGATATGAGAAATCCGTACCAAATCGCGATATTTCCTTCAGGCTTATTTAATTCTTACTCTGATTATTTATTTGTTTGCAGGTAAATCGCTTAAACCGCGTCTTGCTTTGAAAAACATCAAGCGGAAATTCACTTGTACGTTAACGATCATCGCTCCTATGGTTAAGCTTTGTTGAACGTTTTTCTCGATTTGGGTTAATGAGGCTTTGATCGTGAAATTATCTTACGCGAAGTTAAAAACTATGAGAGATCTCTGCTCCGTTAAAAAAAAAAAAAAAAAAAAGAACGACACCCACTTCCGGGTGTCATGAAAACATCTTTGTACAACAAAATGTCTCCAATTTAATGTCTGCAAAAAAATGCGTTCTAAGCGATGCACATGTATAAATTACAAATATTTCACCGATTTTATTATTGCTGTTATTCGAGTTTTAGTTCCTGCTAAACAAGGGCGTACTGATAGTCTCCGCAACCCTGGCATTGGGGGGGGGCTCACGGCTAAGAGGGCCTCTAGCCTTTGCAAATGGCTATCGCAATTTTTTTTGCGGAAACTTCATATGATACTGCTTAAAGAAATAGCCAGGAATTTAGGCAGCTTTGAATAAAGCATTGAAAAGGAAAGCAATTTTAGAATTTTTCTTTTTTTAGGTAAATAAGTTTAATCTTTATAAAACACTGTCGTTGCTTTATTTCATCAAAGCTGAATGACGGGAAAGCAGCTATTCCACAGGAGTTGAGGCCCCCTTTCACGGACTTTGCAAAAGTTCCTATGCATCTACATCAACAAAAAGTGGAAGAAATATTAGTTTAATGAGTGGAATTTTTATACCAATAAGATAAGGTGTTATGTTTTACAAATGTTTGAACATAACTACGCATCCTTCGGAGTGTAATGAACTTTCTGAAAGTGTTCTTCGCGGTAACGAAGAAGCAGAGAGCTGTGTTGGTTTATTTTGTTGTTGTTTTTATGAGAGAGTCAAGGGAAAAAAATTAATATACGTAAAACATTTTGAAATTATGTTGTGTTTTTTAGCAAGTCTTTTGTAAAAAAAGATCGTGCTTATGTCATCGGTTTGTTTGTCCGCTCGTCTGTACCCACGATATCTCTGGAATTATCAGTCCGATTTGCAAAATTCTTTTTGGATTGGTTAGCTTGAAATATGAGAATGATGATCCTTCATTTCGTTTTTTTTAACGATGTACAATTTCGCCGCTAGAGGGCGTAAATGCAGATGATGTCGAATTCAAAAATACGTTTTATTCCACATATTTGCTTCAAAACATCCGATTGAAAAAATTCTTTTATCTTTCGATTCCATTTATGTCGAAGAGTATTTTAGATCTTGCAGCCCCGGTGGCGCAGTGGTCTAAGGCGAAGGCCTCTGATCATTCGTCCGAAAGGGGTCCGGGTTCGAATCCCGTGAGACATGGATGTTGTGTTTGTCTTAGGCACTGGTTCTCTCCCTTACCTGGGACCAGTGACCCTAAGTTAGGGACGGGCGACTGCTTATAGCCCATTGAGTTGCTCACGGCGGTTGTTAAACCTCCAACCAAAAAAAAAAAAAAAAGATATAGTTACTTTTTCAAATTACGCATAGATTTTCCGCTAGGGGGCGTAAAAGTAAATTACATTTCCCCCGATAACTCTTCTTCAAAACTCCGATTTGAAAAATTATTTCTTCAGCGGGTACACCTCCTGATGGAAAATCTTTTGCATATAACTTCTAATTTTTGGTAACAAATACTTTGGCCACCAGGGGACGTAAGTGTTAATTTTTGTTTCTGACGTATTTGCCATAAAAACTGAGCATCTGAAATATCGATTGAAAAAATTCTTTCGTGGACTGATGCTACTCACACTGATAAACGTTTTTGGAATATTTTCTTCTTAAAATATTCCACAGTTTCTCCACCAGGGGGCATAAATGTATATCTTATTTTTGTCAATATCTCTACTTCTAGGAGTCCGATTTGAAAAATTCTTTCTGTGTTGGATAGATAGTGTTTTCAGTGTGACATGGTTTTCATATAATTTCAAAATTTTCAAGTAATTCACAGACTTTCCGCTACGGGGCGTAAAGGTAAATTGCGTTTCCCCCTATATCTCTGCTTTTAAATCTCCGATTTGAAAAAAATTCTTTCTGCACATGATACAGCTCCCGATGGGAAATCGTTTGCACCTAATTTTTTTTTTTTTTTTTTTGTAGAACAAATGCTTTGGCCACCAGGGAGCGTAAACCTTAATGTCCGCTTTTGATGTATTTGCAGCAAAATATGAGCTTCTAAATTCTCGATTGAAAGAAACATCGTTTGTAGACCGATAGTACTCATGTCGACAAACCTTTTAGAAACATTTTCTTCTTAAAATAATGAATGGTTTTACGCCAGGAGCGTAGATGTATATCTTATTTTTGTCGATATCTCTACTTCTAGGAGTCCGTTTTGAAAAATTCCTTCTTTGTTCGATAGTGTTTCCAGTGTGACATGTTTTTCATATAATTTCAAAATTTTCAAGTAATTCATAGATTTTCCGCTAGGGGGCGTAAAGGTAAATTGCTTTCCCCCTATATCTCTGTTTCTAAATCTCCGTTTTGAAAAATTCTTTCTGCACCGGATACAGCTCCTGATGGGAAATCCTTTGCACGTAATTACTAATTTTTGTAAAAAATGGTTTGGCCACCAGATGGCGTAACTATCTTTTTCCGCTACTAATGTATTTGCAGCAAAATATGAGCTTTTAAAATCTCGATTGAAAAAAAAGTCGCTTGCTGACCGATACTACTTATGTCGACAAACCTTTTAGGGACATTTTCTTCTAGAAATAATGCATGGTTTCTACGCCAGGGAGCGCAGATGTATATTTTATTTTTGTCAATATCTGTACTTCTAAGAGTCCAATTTGAAAAATTCCTTCTTTGTTGGATAGTGTTTCCGATGTGAAATGTTTTCCCTATAAATTCAAAGTTCTCAAGTAAATCATAGACTTTCCGCTGTGCGTATTTTCGCTCCTAAATCTCCGATTTGAAAAATTCGTCCTGTATCGCATACAAGACCTGATGCAAAATATTTTTCACATCATTTCTAATGTTTGGTAAAGAATGGTTTGGCCACCAGGGGGCATAAGTGTTAATATCTGCTTCTGATGTATATGTAGCAAAATCTGGGCTCCTGAAAACTCGACTAAATTCTTTTTTTATTGGACCGATACCGCTCATACGGATAAACCTTTTGAGAATACTTTCTTCCTAAAATAATGCATGGTTTTCCCACCAGGGGACGTAAAGTCACATCTTATTTTTGTCGATATCTCTGTTTCTAAGAGTCAGATTTGAAAAATTATTTCTGTGTTGGAGAGCGTTTCCGGTGCGAAATTGTTTCTCATATTTATATGAGAAACATTATACGTCCCCTGGTGGGAAAACCATGCATTATTCATGTTTTTTTTAACGCGCAAGTCTGCAACCTGAGGGCGTAAGCTCACGATTCTGTTTACAGCAATATCTGAGGGATTAAAAACCCGATTGAAAAACTTCTTTCTTCGGTCAGATACTATTGTTTTCCATACCGGTTCCATTGACTTTGAATAGCTTTGATAAATTTAATTTGCGTCAGAACGGATTCAAAAGACGTGCTTATTACACCCGAAAATTCGGTGTCATCTTTCTTGTTATATTTGAGAGTAAATAGTTTCAGTAGTTTTAGGAGTTTTGTGCCACAATTGTTAATTGTTATTTTTTTATTTGCTTACTTATGTTCTGTATTTTCATATAAACAGGAAAAGGTCATTAGACACACGGCAGTTACATGTTTTGTGTGTGTGATCGTGAGGTATTCAAAGACGCTGTCCTAAAGAATAACATTTGCATGATTTCACTAACTTTGGCGTTAGTGTTTTGGAGTACATTGTATCAATATGAAACTAGGGGCAATAATTTTAATTGACATGCGCACATTTGTGTTTTACGCAATAATATGTAATAATTTTGGCTTTAAAGAAAATACTCCTAGGTTCCAAAGAATTTGATTTATTAAAACGTTCGTTAAGCCTACTAAATAATATGGAAGTTCAAATTTTCAGTAATTGAAAGCTAATAGATTTTCGCAAAAGGGCCTCGAAACATTTTTTTTCCGTGGGAGCTCCGAGTGTTTCCGGTACGCCATTGCTGCAAAATACAAATATTCGGTTATGACAAACTGCGCTTGTAAAAAATCAGAATATATATATATATATAAAGGCGAAATTTTGACAAGAGTGAAAGATTTCTACTCCAAATTATATGAAAGGGATGATATATGCACTCCAGACATCATGAAAGATACCAGTACCAGAGTTCCTCCAGTCCTTCCAGCAGAAGTTGCACATGCAATCAAGAACATGAAGCGAGGAAAAGCTCCAGGAGAAGATGGAATTACTGTAGACATCATACAAGAAGCAAGTGGAGAAATCGAAACAGTACTCGCCCAAATTTTCACTCGATGCCTTAATGAAGGAAAGATTCCTGAGGATTGGAACACCGCTACAATGATCCTGCTACATAAGAAAGGTGACATTGAGGATCTCGGAAACTACAGACCTATCAGCCTCCTATCAGTAGTTTATAAAATCTTCACTAAAGTTCTTTCACACCGCTTGAAGGTAACACTGGACATGGCTCAACCGAGAGAACAAGCTGGATTCAGGAGTGGCTACAGCACAATAGATCATATCCACGTGCTGAGAGAACTAATTGAAAGAGCGAGGGAATATGAACTTCCATTGTGCATGGCTTTTATCGATTATGAAAAAGCCTTTGATTCGGTGAAACCATCAGCAGTTACAATGGCTCTGAAAACCTGCGGTATTGAAGATGCATACATTAATATTATTAATAACATCTATGAAAATGCAAGTGCAAAGATTAGGCTGTTTGAAAATACAACACACGTAAAAATTGGAAAGGGAGTGAGACAAGGTGACACCATATCTCCGAAGCTCTTTAATGCCACATTGGAGGGTGTTTTTCAGTCACTGAGCTGGGAAAACAAGGGGATAAAGATTAATGGAGATTATCTAACCCACCTTCGTTTTGCTGATGACGTAGTCATTTTTGCAACTACCCCATCAGAGCTGCAGAGTATGATCCAGGAACTTGCTGACAAGAGTAAAGAAGTGGGATTAAAAATGAACTTTCAGAAGACAAAAGTGATGTTCAATGCTTTTACAAGAAATGAAGATTTATCGATTGATGGAGAAAAGCTGGAGATAACAGACACGTACGTTTATCTTGGACAGCAGATATCAAGTGAGGGTCACATTGATGAAGAAATTAATCGGCGTACAAAACTTGCCTGGAGAGCTTTTGGAAGAAACAGCATAATTTTCAAGAGCAATATGCCATTATGTCTTAAAAGAAAAGTGTTTGATCAATGCATCCTTCCAGTGCTTACGTATGGTGCGGAGACGTGGACCATAGCTAAAAGAGACATACAAAGGCTGCAGACAACTCAAAGCAGCATGGAGAGGTGCATGCTTGGTGTAACCAGGAGAGATAAGAAGAGGAACTCGTGGATCCGAAAAATGACAAGAGTGGAAGACATCATGATCAGAGTTAAATCCCTGAAATGGCAATGGGCTGGACATACTGCCAGAAGGACAGATCATCGATGGACAGCTGAAATTTTAGATTGGATTCCAAGGGACAGGAAAAGACCCAGAAGAAGACCACATGGGAGATGGGTGGATGAAATTCGAAAGTATGCAGGGGTGACATGGAGGAGACTGGCACAAGACAGACCGTTGTGGAGGAAACTTGGGGAGACCTTCGTCCAGCAGTGGATTGATAATGGTTGACAATGATGATGATGATGATGATATATATAAAAGAACATTTTTAGAAATGTTTATACTTATGTAGGAAATACAATAGAAGAGCTATTTTTAGATGTAATTGCCAAGTTTATTTAAATATTTATCTTATGTACGAAATACAATAGAAGAGTTTTTTTTTCGATGTAATTCAAAGTTTATTTAAATATTTATCGTAGCGTGGCACGAGTTTGTCTATCCCTTCTTGAAAAAGTTGTCGTTCAACTTGCGATAACCATTCTTCTCTCGTAGTATTTTTGACGTCCTAATCGGAGTGACACCGCTACTTCGCAAGGGCACTTCTTATGCAGCTGAACACATGGAAATCACAAGGCGAAAGCTCTGGACTGTACGGAGAGTGTTCCCACACCTCCTATTTGAATTTGTCAAGGAGGGCCTTCGTGACGTGTGTCGAATGTGGTGTCGCGTTGTCATAAAGAAGGAAAATGCCTCTTGAAAAGTTTTCCTGGCCGTCGAACTTTAATCGCATTTTCCAGCCTCTTAAGAGATTCACAATACGATGCCGCATTAATCGTGGTACCCTTCGATATGAATTCATAATGCACAGCACCTTGATTGTCGATGGAAAGGGTGAGAATAACCTTTCCAGCAGAAGGAACAATTCGACACTTTTTCGAAGGCGGAGAATGTGAATGTTTCCACTCACATGAAGTCTGCTTCGTTTCTGGTGAGAAGTCATGAACCCAAGTCTCGTCTCCGGTCATGATATGGTCCAAAAATTCATTTCTTTCTTTGTGATAATGATCCAAGCAAGCGAGAGCTGCTTGAAAACGTTGTGCCTTGTGTTATTCAGTGAGTAAGGATTTTTGGATTATTAATAGCAGTGCAGAGGTAATTTCAGTCATCCTAGATATTAAGCCTGCAGCTATGACTTTGAAAATTTGTACAGCAGCCTCCCAATAAATGATATTGTTAACAACCTTAAATTACTTTTTGTAGAATTTAAGGTCTCTGACATTATTTCTGAAAGTTCCTGGAAAATACTGTTAAATTGTTGCATTAAAAGTAATTTTGTCCTTTTCTGCAATACATTTGTGACGTTCCTGCACCGCAGGACGCACATGAAAACCCGAAAACCTGCGATTTCGTGCCCCCCGCCTTTTTCAAGGAGGGGATGTTGTAACGAACTACGTAACAAGATGTACTATAGTGTGGTGGCGTATGATTCAAATCGGCAAATTGCAGCGATAAGCCTTGCCGGCACAGTTTTGCTGGGAGAATACCCGCCTCCGGACTAGGAAGACGTGGTTTAGAATCCCACTATCAGCAGAAACGTTTTGCGCTGTAAGCGGTAACAAAGGAGGAATGTGTAGTCAATAAACGAAACGGCAGAAAAAAGTTTTCTGTGTTGAATGAAAAGATCTGCTAAGGGTGCACCAAACTGTGCAATTAAAAACGCTAATAGCGTAGCACAAATCCGGTTATTTAATGGTGTAATGCGATATATGTAAATCGTAAGGATTTTGGTCTCTACTGGGAGGCTTTTTCAAAAAAATGGTTAGTAATAAAATGCAACAACATAAAAATGATGTAATAACGTAAAATAATACTTTATGCCTATAACCACATCTTAAGTAAGCTCCCCAGTGGAGACAGAAAGCTAGATGACTTGTGCATACCATATTATACCGCTAAATCAATGGATTTCTGTCGTGTTACATACGTTTTGAATGGAATTTGCTAATTTAATATAAGATTACAGTTTCCACGCTTTTGGCTATATGCTACAGCAGATCGTTTCATGCATTCAATAACTTAAATGCATTTTTTATATATGCTACAATGACTTATACGCATTATTTCAGTTACATTTGCATTGAGATTAATTTTTAATCATTACAATTTATATTTTAATGATTAAAAATTAATCACGTTTTCCAGTCAAAATTAGTATTAGGGGACGAGAAGTCAGTCTTTGCTAAGGGCCGTCAAATTACAATATTATGGTTGGGACTGTTTTACTCTAAATAGTCCGTACCGTGTGGAGGAATGAACTTCAGAATTTCTGTATGGGGCATTCTACTATAGTCATTAATAAGTACGCAAAATTTCATTCAAGACGTTTCCCTGAGTTCTGAATATAACGAGTTTTTCTCACTTCTTTGGTAAGGGGGGGGGGTGGGGAGGGGAGGAGACAGAAAACAAAACATGATGCGTGTGGAAGAGAAGACGTATATATGTGTGTGCGGGGACGACAAACGCAAAGTGGTAACCAGAGAAAATACAGACATTGTTGATGACTCACTGGAAAGATCTTGTTCAACTTTTTGGAGCTTTTGATGGCAAAGGTTCGAAATTCTTAAAATTGGGGAAGCTGTAAAAGAAAAAAATTACTGATTTCAGCCCCCTTTTTTTTTTAGTCTTTTTTTTCAGCAAGGATTGAATTTGAATTTATTCTGTTGGTTTTTGACGACGTCACTAATAATTGTGAAGAAGCATAGACTGTATAAAGCTTTTGAATTAGCCGAATTAAGACAATGTCAAATACAGAAATCTGACCTTTAATAAATCTGGAAAGTCTCATGGATCAGCTTCAAGTTTTGTGTGCGATGTGTCCTACTAGACCTTAATCAGTATGCAAAATTTCATTCGAAAAATCTACTTTTTGTGGGAGATTTTTGACAAATGTTGTTGCTCCTAACGTAATAATGCCGATCGTAATTGCGTACGTAAACGATATTACTGCAGCAAGCAAGCAATCTGCTTCTCATATAACATTCAGATCGCGTTATGCCACACGTTCAAAGCAATCTCATCTTGGCACGCAGAACTGCGTCGTTTTAACGCTTGTTTTGAAACACGGAAAGGAATTGGTCTTCTGTTTAACAGTTTTCGATTATAATAAATAACTTTCTGAAAAAATTAATGGGTTCTGAATAATTTTACGAGGTATTTCTTTTCATTACTTGTGCAGCTGTACACAGGGGTGAGGAAACACGCACGTTACACTCATCATAGTATTATTTTGAATGCACAACTGACTGATTCGTTCCGAAAGAACTGTATTTTTAAACGCATTTTGAAACACGGCAAGCCAACAGATTCCTTTAATTTGGTATGTGTGCGTCAATTCATTACGAAACATTTGAAATTTCAGAGCAGAAAAGTGTTTGCGATCTCATTAAAAAATTGGTGAAACCAGAAAAGACTAAGTAGAGCTCAATGAGAGAAGCTCAACTTTACTAAGGGCAGTTTCTCATTTGTACCTTTTTCACCAGGGGCTGAGTCTCCTACAAAGGATCGCTAGGTGAAACCAGAAAAGACTAAGTGGACCTCAGTGACATAAGATGAGCTTTACTAGGGGCCATTTCTTATTTGTGCCTCTTTCACAAGGGGCTGAGTCTTTTCCAAAGGAGCACTTGGCGAAATCAGAAAAGACTAAGTAGAGCTCAATGAGAGAAGATGAGCTTCAAAGGGAGCCATTTCGTATTTGTGTCTCTCTCACCAGGGTCTGAGTCTTCTACAAAGGAGCACTTGGTTAAACCAGAAAAGTCTAAGTAGAACTCAGTGGGGTAAGCTGTGCTGTACTAGAAGCCATTTTTTATTGGTGTCTCTTTTACCAGGGGCTCAGTCTTCTAAAAAAGAGCACATCAGACACACAGTCGTAATTTAAAAAGTCACCCTAGGTTTCTCTTAGAGTCCAACTGTTCCAAGAAATCGCTCGCTGATCAGAGCAAAATGTTCATGACGGTATGTTACCTAAGTGCTCCTTCGCAGAAGACTCGGCCCCTGATGAAAAAGGGGTAATAAGAGCTAGCGCCGAGTTAAGTTCAGGTTACCACATTGAGCTAGCTGTACTTAATCTTTTCTGGTCTCTCCAGTTTTATAAACGCGACTGTAAAAAGTAATCAGTTTTGTATAGGCAACTATTGCGAAAACATGCTTGATGTTGTTGCAGATGATGTGAAAACCAAAATTTGTACTAGATGAACTGGTGTGACAAAAACGGAAAGTTATCGGAATTTACTGGTGTTCAACTAACACCAGTGTCATCATCATCATCATTGTCAACCATTATCAATCCACTGCTGGACGAAGGTCTCCCCAAGTTTCCTCCACAACGGTCTGTCTTGTGCCAGTCTCCTCCATGTCACCCCTGCATACTTTCGAATTTCATCCACCCATCTCCCATGTGGTCTTCTTCTGGGTCTTTTCCTGTCCCTTGGAATCCAATCTAAAATTTCGGCTGTCCATCGATGATCTGTCCTTCTGGCAGTATGTCCAGCCCATTGCCATTTCAGGGATTTAACTCTGATCATGATGTCTTCCACTCTTGTCATTTTTCGGATCCACGAGTTCCTCTTCTTATCTCTCCTGGTTACACCAAGTATGCACCTCTCCATGCTGCTTTGAGTTGTCTGCAGCCTTTGTATGTCTCTTTTAGTTAAGGTCCACGTCTCTGCACCATACGTAAGCACTGGAAGGATGCATTGATCAAACACTTTTCTTTTCAGACATAATGGCATATTGCTCTTGAAAATTATGCTGTTTCTTCCAAAAGCTCTCCAGGCAAGTTTTGTACGCCGATTAATTTCTTCATCAATGTGACCCTCACTTGATATCTGCTGTCCAAGATAAACGTACGTGTCTGTTATCTCCAGCTTTTCTCCATCAATCGATAAACCTTCATTTCTTGTAAAAGCATTGAACATCACTTTTGTCTTCTGAAAGTTCATTTTTAATCCCACTTCTTTACTCTTGTCAGCAAGTTCCTGGATCATACTCTGCAGCTCTGATGGGCTAGTTGCAAAAATGACTACGTCATCAGCAAAACGAAGGTGGGTTAGATAATCTCCATTAATCTTTATCCCCTTATTTTCCCAGCTCAGCGACTGAAAAACACCCTCCAATGTGACATTAAAGAGCTTCGGAGATATGGTGTCACCTTGTCTCACTCCCTTTCCAATTTTTATGTGTGTTGTATTTTCAAACAGCCTAATCTTTGCACTTGCATTTTCATAGATGTTATTAATAATATTAATGTATGCATCTTCAATACCGCAGGTTTTCAGAGCCATTGTAACTGCTGATGGTTTCACCGAATCAAAGGCTTTTTCATAATCGATAAAAGCCATGCACAATGGAAGTTCATATTCCCTCGCTCTTTCAATTAGTCCTCTCAGCACGTGGATATGATCTATTGTGCTGTAGCCACTCCTGAATCCAGCTTGTTCTCTCGGTTGAGCCATGTCCAGTGTTACCTTCAAGCGGTGTGAAAGAACTTTAGTGAAGATTTTATAAACTACTGATAGGAGGCTGATAGGTCTGTAGTTTCCGAGATTCTCAATGTCACCTTTCTTATGTAGCAGGATCATTGTAGCGGTGTTCCAATCCTCAGGAATCTTTCCTTCATTAAGGCATCGAGTGAAAATTTGGGCGAGTACTGTTTCGATTTCTCCACTTGCTTCTTGTATGATGTCTACAGTAATTCCATCTTCTCCTGGAGCTTTTCCTCGCTTCATGTTCTTGATTGCATGTGCAACTTCTGCTGGAAGGACTGGAGGAACTCTGGTACTGGTATCTTTCATGATGTCTGGAGTGCATATATCATCCCTTTCATATAATTTGGAGTAGAAATCTTTCACTCTTGTCAAAATTTCGCCTCTATTTCTTGTTACACAACCATCTTCTTTTCTCAGTGCCATAATCTGTTTTCTTCCCTTACTGAGATGTCCCTTTGCTATCTTTAGGCTTTGGTTGTTTTCAATTGCTTTCCTCACTAGTTCACAGTTGAATTTCCTTACGTCTTCAGTGATACTTTTTCTTACTGTCTTGCATAGCTCTATATATTCCACTTTGGAAGTCACATCTTCTTTAGTTGTCCTCATCTCTCTTCTTTTTGCATCAACATTTTGGTTTTTCCTGATAATTTGTTCACATGCAACTTGTTCTTAGACCCAGCTAATTTTGTTGCTGTTTCCATAAGAGCTTTGGTTACTTTTCTGTTAACTTCAGAGATGTCCACTTATTCCGATGTTAGGCCTTCTAAAGCAGAGAACCTGTTCTTCAGTTCTAAGTTGAAGGTATTATGGTGTTTTTTAAGGTTGGTTATGTCAATAGATTTTGTTTGTCTTATGAGCTTGCCACGTTCAAGTTTAGTGTTGAGGTGCATCTTACATCTCACCAATCTATGGTCACTACCTGTGTTGAACTTGTTTAGCACACTGCAGTCTTCTATGACGAATTTTTTGTTACACATAATAAAATCAATTTCACTTGTCGTCCCATTTGGATGTCTCCATGTCCATTTCCTGTGTGGCTTTTTCTTGAAGAAGGAGTTCAAGATGAAAAACCCTTCTGTCTCTGCAAACTCAACGAGAGTATTTCCACGCTGGTTTCTGTTGCCATGACCGAATTTACCTACTGAAGTTTCATTCTGTTGCCGTTGCCCTATTTTTGCATTGAAATCTCCCATAATTATTTTCAAGTGCTGCTTACCTTTATTATTTAGATGACAAATTTCCTCATAAAATTCTTCAATTTCTTCTTCAGGATGACTTGTGGTGGGTGCATAAGTTTGAATAATCTGAGCCTGGTATCTTTTCGAGAGTTGGATAACAAGTCGTGCAGCTCTGTCAGAGGAACTTTCAACTTCTACAACTTTATCCTTCAGTTTCTTGTTTATTATAAATCCAACACCACTAGTTCTGCCAGTATCTGTTCCACGATAGTAGAAGAGATGTCCACTTTTCAGTTCGATGAGATCTTCTCCTTTTCTCCTTACCTCACTTAGCCCCACGATGTCCCACTTGATCCTTTGTAGTTCCTCTTCCAATTCAAGAAGCCTTGAATCAGAAGATAGGGAGCGTCCATTGTAAGTAGCCAAGGTCAGCATCAGATGGCAGCCTAGTCCGGTCCTCCGGGGATTCTTAGCACCCTCTGCCTTCATGTCGCACTGGCCGCTGCCTTGGCCAGGTACATTCCAGCTGCCGGAGACTGAGGGCCAAGATTTAAGTTGTGGAATCATTTTGGAGGGGTACTGTAGGTTAAATGGCAGTGTGAAAACGGTAGTCATAGTGTTGCACATGGACTGATGTTATGAAAGCAAAAGTTTTCTTGCAGGTTGTGAACTGATGCGGGAACAAACATTAGTTTTTCATAAGAAATTTTCAATGACGAAAAGGCGTGTTGTGGACTTAGTGGTGATGTGAACACAAACACCACAGTTTTGTATGTGAACTAGAAATGTGAAAAGAATTAAATTGTTTGAAGAAAATTGTTATAATGAAGCTTGTTGTAGCTTAGCTGCTAATGTGAAAACAAACAACATATTATTAAAGGCAAACAGATGTTGTGAAAACACAAAGTTTATTGTGGATGATTGTGTGTGGAAAGTAATGTCATATTTATCTTGAAGAGTAGGAAAAAGGCAGAAGGCGTAAGCTTTGTGCAACGGTAAAGGTACAAAACCTTCCAATACCTTCTTACTGTCTTTTATCATCTACGTAGTTTTTTCCTTTTTCGGGAGTTAGACAGAAAAGATGTGCCAAAAAGAGTGACACATCCCCCCCCCCCTTTTTTTTTTCTATCGTTAGGTTTACGATAAAAATTATTTGACTGCGAACATTTGATTCCATTATTTTTGCTCTGTCTTTCAGAACGGGAAGTGACATTAACGTACTTGAACTCCGGGATCAGGCTGACGCAACTGCGTGAAGAATGAATTCTCATGTTCTTTCTCGAAAGACCATTAAACCAGCGAAAACAAATTAAACCCGATTTTTCATTTTTTGCTTTCTTTTTGATACCGTCTGATTTTGCTGAAAAATATTCTTGCAAATGTCTGGTAACAGATTTTTCCAAGAGAAACATGAAGGAAGACCTCCTTCTGGTTTTGCAATAAAACTTCGGTGTTTTGGCCGCCCCCTCCCTTTTTCTTTTTTTTTTTTTTTTCAATCCAAATCAAAATTCTGCAATATGCGGTTGAATTTCATCAATACTTTTGAAAGTTACCTATCACAACTAATAGAAAAGTGTAAATTTTCGAACTGAATGCATCCATTTTTTAGTCATTTCAGCGCATTTTCCCAAAAGATTGGAGCAATCACTTAAAGTTTCTGTGTGCACATATGTAATTATTATTTAAGTTCATTTTCATTTTTAATCATTAAATATGTTTTCCACAATGATAATTGATTTCAATGCTTTTAACATTCCAATTAAACTGGCAGATTTTGGCTACAGAACCACGGAAATATATACATTAAAAAACAAACAAACATGAACTGAATTCCTGAAAATAATAAAAAAAAAAGACATCCGTGTTAGAAATCCCAGTCTTCCAGTTCGCGTAACTGGAAGACCTGGGTTCGATTCCCGTTGGCGGCCGATGAGAATTTTTTCCGTGACTCACTTATAAACGTGAAAAGAGCGATGACTTCTATTCGAATTATTATAATAGAAGTAGAGATATGGAGAAAAGCATAATGTAACAACACACCACCTAGCGTATAAGTAATTTGAAGAAAAAAATGAGCGCGTTCTTCATAATCAGAGGCATTCTACCAAGAAAGGATTTTTTCAGTAGGATTTCTAAAAACGTAGTGTGTTTTGCAAGTAGAAATATACACTGACGTACCATAGTGGTGGACCTGTAAATTAAAAACAACAACAACAACTAAAAAACAAAAAATATGTGCAAAGCATTCATAGCTGCAGCATGCGACTTTTAGCAGCAGTTACAGCAAGAAAACAGTTTGTACGTTTACCCACCTAGCGGCAAAACTGAGCATTATTTCAAGTGGACAGTGATACCAATCTTCATCACACATTGTTAAAACATTTGTAGCATGTTGCACCATAAAGTGGAGCTGCATCACCTCATGCGACAAAAATTCACCGTTGTGTGTTGCATGAAAACACAAAAACATGATGCAGTTATGCAGTGTGTTATGGTATCCAACCCGATTGGTGCCAGTTGTACCCCGTTTTTGTGTGCTTCAAGGGCGAAAATTTCAAGGGCGAAAATTATTATTCGATAATTTTCAAGGGCAAAAATTCGTACAATTATTCGATAATAGCTTTCACCGAAAATTATTATTCGATAATTTTCAAGGGCGACATTTTCAAGGGCGAAAATTCGTATTGTTATTCGATAATAGCTTTAACCGAAAATTATTATTCGATAATTTTCAAGGGCGACATTTTCAAGGGTGAAAATTCGTTTGAATCAAGAACATGATGCAGTTATGCAGCATGTTATGGTATCCAACTCGATTGGTGCCAGTTCTACCCTGTTTTTGTGTGCTTCATGCAGCACAGAAGGGCGAAAATGTGGTGCAGCTGGTGTAGCACCATTTTCTGGTACAACCTACTACAACCTTTTTAACAGTGTAACGAATGGCGTAGACTAAAACATTTTTTTATTCGGATTTTTACAGCTGACGGAGATCAGTTGCAAACAGAAATGACCCCGTCCACAACTAAGAGACAGATGAACTGTTATTGAGTCATGAAGAACTCAAAAACATGTACACAAAAGAAGCAAATTATTAGGAACACCCAATATCATTCAGACACTTGCTATCCTCACGAAGCGTATGCAAATATAATGTTGAGACAATAAACATCTCCAGAGGCGTAACTTGACATTTTTACGCCCGGGGCAACCTTAAAATATTGCGCCCCAATCTGCATTTTTCTCTTATGTAAATATATTGCCAATTGAACAGTTCTCTCTCTCTCTCTCTCTCTCTCTCTCTCTCTCTCTCTCTCTCTCTCTCTCTCTCTCTCTCTGTCTGTCTGTCTGTCTCTCTTTCTCTCTCTCTCTCTCTCTCAAATTAAAATTGACGTCATATCGAACTCAAATCAAATTGACGTAATATCGAACTCTTTCTCTCAAATCAAAATTAATGTCATATCAAACTCAAATCAAATTGACGTAATACCGAACTCTTTCTCTCAAATCAAAATTAATGTCATATCAAACTCAAATCAAATTGACCTCATATCAAACAACATCTGCTAAATGCTTCGGAGTTCAGACCTTCGGTACTACATCAAACGAACCTAATGCCACTTTCAGTCGATGCGCAAAGTCATAGCAATTATCGAATAGCCCCCAGAGAATCTTCAAAAATATGTACGACATCCTTATCTTGCAACGCACCCAACTAAAGAAAAACAGCAGGCTCCATTATATATGTATTAAGATAATACAACGTAGTTTGTCACAAATATTTATTTTTTCAAGTCGACCATGGTTTCGCTGGGTATTGACAGAGCTTCATCAGGACGAATGGATGAAACGTTTTCGATGGATGAAGCGTTTTTGATGAAGCGTTTTCGATTGAAGGAGCACAAGACCTACATTAGGAACTGTGACCTAAAGAAATCATCAATGGCTAAACACTGTTACGAAAAGGATCATAAATTACTCTTTGAAGAGGCAAAACTAATTGACAAGGCAGATTCAACCACCAAACTTGATATTTTCGAAGCTTTCCATATATATAAGATGCCTTCGCAACTTGTTAATGACATGGCATCCACCCCA
This sequence comes from Macrothele yani, assembly GCA_039090855.1. NCBI lineage: Eukaryota > Metazoa > Arthropoda > Arachnida > Araneae > Macrothelidae > Macrothele > Macrothele yani. The sequence continues at coordinate 145,528,991 of CM077007.1, read as the reverse complement.
TTTCTATCAAGCGCGTGTAAGCAACTAACCAAAACCCGTGACTGTAAACACCATTTATGATGTCATATACAATTTGAATATTTACGCCCCATTCGTCCTGATGAAGCTAGGCCAATACCCAGCGAAACCATGGTCGACTTGAAAAAAAAATATTTTTGACAAACTACGGTGTATTATCTTAATACATATACAGTATACAGGGTGCATAGGAAAGTCCGTTTAGCCTGGAATAACTTGCGAACGGAGAGAGGCACAGTTATGCAAGTGAGATAACGGTATAGTAAAGCGACTACGCCCAATCGAATATAACCAATAGCAGCGCCCCTAGTAGCGAAATGCGGAAGTTAGCCATTGCAAATCGAAAACGAAAAGAGATAGAGCAAAATTTCTAATTACAAAGTTGTAGAGCATCAATTAATTAGTACAAAACGACATTTGTTTCACACGGATAAGATAAATTGTCGCCTGAATACCCTAAAATGTCCGAAATCGATGCGCGACCTTTTGTGTGAACGTTTGAAGGGAACAGGCATATGTATGATCAAATACACACAACTTTTTGCATAAATGCGTACTTATGTCAATAGAGTTTCATGTTGTCAAACAAAACAAAAACAAAAAAGGCAAACTGGCGCACAGAGATAAAAAGTTAATGTGGAGTATGTTCGAAGAGTTCGCCATTGCCCACGATACACATTTGTATTCGTGAAAGTAACTTTGCATGCACATTCCTCAGCATGGAAGGTGTCACACTATTGCAAGCATCTGTAACACGACGACGTAGATGAAGCAGACTTGTAGGCGCTGTTGCATACACCTGATTTTTTACGTAACCCCAGAAATCCAAGCTCGCCATCCTCACACATCGTATACGTAGAAATAAACTTCTGATCAGGGTACATCCTGCTAATGCTTTTTATATCGTAGATACGGTACAATGTCACAATCTGTATTTGCATACGGCTACATTTGCGAAATGTGAATATGCAGATTCGAATCGTCGCGCATCGATTTCGGACATTGTAGAGTATTCAGGCGACAATTTATGTTATCCGTGTGAAACAAATGTCATTTTGTACTAATTAATTTATGCTCCGCAACTTTGTAATTGGAAATTTTGCTCTATCTCTTTTCGTTTTTGATTTGCAATGGCTAACTTACGCATTTCGCCACTAGGGGAGCTGCTATTGGTTGGATTCGATTGGGGTAGTCGCTTTACTATTCCGTTATCTCACTTGCAAAACTATACCTCTCTCCGTTCGCAAGTTATTCCAGGCTAAAGGGACTTTCCTTTGCACTCTATATAATCGTCATAAGACTGTGTAGTCTTTGAGATCAAGAAGCAGGCTCCATTGTTGCCGACGAAGGCTGTGGTTCATCTTTAGTTAAACGGTCTATACAACCGCATTTTCATTCCTTAATGTAAACAACTAACATTGCCTAAATATTTTGAAAAAGAAACGCGGAATTTACGCTGTGAAAGCTACCCAAAACTGGGGAATCATACTATGAGCAAATTCTGTAAATGGACAAACGACAAAGTACGGTACTAAAATGTACCAGAAACTTGTGCAAAAGTTTCAATTACAGTTTTAATCAGACTGCAAGCAGCGATTTTTGCGCCCTCTCTTGAGCTCCGCACGGGTCAGCCACCCCGCCTGCTACGCCCTAGTTACGCCCCTGAACATCTCACTGCAAAGGATTCAGACGCTTGGGGTCCCGAAAAGTTTGGAATGATCAAGTTGGAAATGCACCAGCGCAAGTATAATAATTTCTCAATATGGAAAAATACACGTTTCACATGCACAAAATTTCTTTGCAACTGAATGTTTTTCCTCTTTTTTGTGCTTTTCATTTCGGGGTTTAACGACCACCATGAACAACTCTGGACCAAATTAGAAGCAGTCACCTGTTTCTAATTTGGTCCCGCTGGTGCCCGTCAGGGGTAGAAGCCGGCGCAATCAGACAAATACATCACCTATTCCTCACCGGAAACTCTTAGCAGTGCCCATCTCGAACGAACGGCTAGGAGTCGGCATCTCAGACCACTCAGCTAACGGGATTCCGATAAATTTTCTATTTTAGTTTTTAATTTACCATTTTGTAAGGGTGTTATGTATTTAAATAGTATAATTAAACTAGTGATCCGAATTTCTTGGCGTAGAATAGAAATCAAAGTTTCCAAGCTTTCGCACATTAACCAGATGGCTTTTTCAAGGAAGGTAGACAGCAAACAGAATAATAGAACGCTTCAAAAATTTAAACGCGGTGACTTGACTTGACGATAAACGAACAGGTGCGAACGTAATTAGGCATTCAAAAACACGAGGCGTTATGATCGTTTAGCACGCGCAATCATGGAAGAAAAACAAAAGGTATTCACTGCTTGAAGAATCCAAATCCGTGGGAACTCCAGCGAGACGCTATCATTGCATGACTCGCTGTTGGTTATGATCTCAAAAGTTTTGCGAATGACAGTAAATTTTGAGGTGGAGTTGGCATCAGGTCTTCGACGTCTTTATACTCCATGCTTAAGGGAAACGCTGACAACGCCCCACCTTCCAATGAAGCAGGTGTTCATGTCATTCCTCTACGATATCCGGACGGCTCCAAGCGATACTGTATCGGAATAACAAAACGTTCAATTAGAATTAGAGTTAACGAACATAGAAGGGACATTAAATACGGCAAAGTAACCACGGCCCTATACAGAGAAGTGAAATTCAAGTCCGCATATGGGATGACATTAAGAAATTAGCTTCCTACTCCACCCCAAAATCTGCTGCCATTCGCGAAACTTGGAGATCATAACCAACAGCGAATCATGCAATGATAGCGTCTCGCGGGAGTTGCCACGGGTTTGGTACATGTTCTTCAAGCAATGAATACCTTTTGTTTTTCTTCCATGATTCCGCGTGCTAAACGATTACAATGCCTCGTGTTTTCGAATGCCTAATTTCGTTCGCACCTGTTCGTTTATTGTCAAGTCAAGTCACCTCGTTTAAATTGTTGAAGCGTTCTATTATTCAGTTTGCTGTTTATCTTCCTTGGAAAAGCCATCTGGTTGATGTGCGAAAGCTTGGAAACTTTGATTTCTATTCTACACCAAGAACTTCGGATTCCTAGTATAGTTATACTATTAAGGTGTACAGTGCCTTGTTGTTTAATTAGTGTTATGTATTTTTTGGTGCTCCTTTATTCGTCCCGGCACTGATTCATAACAAAGTTTGCTATCAAATGTAAATTAATGTTCTATTACACAAAACCGTTTTGCCGGTAGTGCGATTCGAACTTACGTCTTCCTACTCCGAAGGCGGCTATTCTCCCAAACGAACTACGCCGGCCAGGCTTATCGCTACCACTCTGCCGATTTGACTTTTACGTCACCTCAGTAGTACATTGATTGGGTACGTACTTACGACACTCAAGCCATTTCCCGAAACCACTTTCTTAATTGTCTGTGTTTTTGTTTTCCGAAAAATACAAATTACTTATCTTGTCACCTGGAGCCAGTCACTTTCGCTACACAACTGCTATGGTGTGATCTCTCGAAAAAAGGTTTTTAATATCCTTTGAACCATTTCGTGTCTTGGATATCTGAATACATATATAAATAACTAGCTAAATACCCGTTCTTCGAACGTGATGATATTAAAATACAGTTGAAATACGGATATATATATATGATATACAGTTGAAATGGCCATACACTGCATATTTCTTCGCTCTTTTGGGAAACACATGTCTGCCTGACTTACTCTGCCAGACGACACACATTAGCAATTTCGTTCATAACTATAAATTTAAAACTTCAAGCCTACACGAAACAAAACAAAGTACGTCGTTACTCTTTACTTTAATCATTAAAATATTAATAGACAACAAAACAAAATAATAATAGAAAACAAAACAAAATACGTTGTTACTTTCAGCATAAATGTAAAAAAGAACCTTGCTTATGAACAATTTCGTAAACAATTTTGTTCGAAACTGTACATTTAAAAGCTAGCAAGTCAGATGTTTTTGGAAGCGTGAGCAAAATCGTGTTGCCATCGCTAATATCTCAAGAAGGAAACTTTTTTTTTCAAATTTCAATTACTACGAAAATCTACCCGCGTATTTATATTCATTCCAGTCACCTTAGCACTAATATATGACGTCACCGTTACTTCGATGTAAACGAATGTTGGTAATTTGATTTTGACTCAAAAACCTTGACATTCGATATGTCAAACAATAATATAAATGTTTAAATGCAAAGCATATTATGATATAGCGCTTTTTACGTGATTTTTAAGGTTTTTTGTTAAATAAATTCAGAACAAATAAATTTAGAACAAAATATATACTGAGCAGGTCAACTCAAGTCATTGAAAACTTAGGGCGGGGCTTCATTTGCTGGGCAACAATGGCTCGATTATTGCAAAACGTCCTAGCGTTATCAAAGCTGGGTTATTTAAAAAACCCATTTCGACCCACTTAAAGTTATCGTAGGAAAAAAACCATTTTTAGAGCGCCTTTGTGTTGTAAAAGGAACAATCCTGCTAAATATGAAAGTTCTAAGTTCAGTAGTTCCTGAGATACGGTGATGAGTCAGTGAATCAGTGAGGGCTTTCAGTTTTGTATGTACAGATACTTTTTTTTTTTTTTTGATTGGAGGTTTAACGACCACCGTGAGCAACTCAATGGGCTATAAGCAGTCGCCCGTCCCCAATTTAGGGTCACTGGTTCCAGGGAAGTGAGAGAGCGAGTGCCGTAAGACAAACACAACATCCATGCCTCACCGGGATTCGAACCCGGACCCCGTTCGGACGTACGATCAGAGGCCATCGCTTAGACCACTGCGCCACCGGGGCGGCGTACAGATACTTCACTGGATAACTCTGAAAAAGGTTAGTAAATCTTATATGCGCATTTAATTTGAGATATCGGTCTCAAATTTTTTCAGTTGTGAGACTTTCTCAAGTTGAGCAATCGAGGACTATTTTATGATGCAACTAGGCAAACAGACACAAGTCTTCTAAAGGGCCCAGTCGTCCGAATTGACCCGGGTTCGAACTCGGATGGGGCATGTGTAATGGGCTCAACTTACCAAGTCGGTTCTGTATCATTCCTGTACCCAGCGACAACAAATTAGGAAATAGGGAGCCTTTATAGATTTGGGTGCCCACGGGAATCGCTAAATTCGTACAGAAAAAAAAAAAAAAAAAAAAAGGGAGAGAGAGAGAAAGGAAGTAAACCAGAAAGCTGGTGTCCATTACCAGCAGTCATGAAATATCCGTAGAAGCTACTACACATGAAACAGGTAGTCTCACAAGTG